>JACVCZ010000003.1:8750000-10000000 GCA_020829145.1 Drosophila nigrodunni | reverse complement strand
TAAAATAGCCCAAGTCGCAGGATTAAAAGTTTTGCTGCTCTACGGTACACAAATCCTGCGGCGAAACTGATGTCTTGCTGCAAACAAATATGAGAGAAATCTCATCAGAAACGGAAGCAAATTGTTAAAATCAACAAACGAAATGTAATGATTTGATAACTCAGAATTGTACAATTTGCTATGCACACAGAGGAAGGTTTTTGTTGTTATTGTAGGCCATAACTATACACGGCAAAACCAATTACAATATCAATTTAAAAGGGATTAAAAAGCATGTCTAAGGCTTACCACGAGCCGAGAGAGAATCTGTTTCCTGTGTCCTGTGTCCTGTGTCCTCGAAAACTACAGAGATGAAAGTCGTCCTCAAAATATACACCTACTTGTAGTATTTATAAGATTTGAGTGCCACACTAATACATAAATGTAAATTATGAATTATGTTGTTGCCCATCTAAGGGGCGTGGTTGGGGCGGCAGAAACTTTCGGTCGCAAGTTTAAATGAATTTCTAAGCCAGCAGCTTTTCATAATAAATAACGCAGATAATAAACCATAATGCTATTGTGCAATAACAAATACGAGCAGAAATGTAGACATACATATATTGAGTCAACACTGACTACCAACAGCAGCACCGCATGGCTGTGAAATTTCCCTGTGTATACACGTATTTTTGCATAATTTATTTTGATTTTCCTAATATGCTGATAACCACAATTTTGTATACAAAAGACCACAAAGTATTTGCCAACGTCTGATAATCTTGGTCAGCTATCTCTCTCTGTCTCTCTTGGCTTTGTGCATTTTACGCATTTGTACAGTGTTTTGGCCAATGGATAATTTGGTCAGAAGATAAGTGCAGTCTTTGAAGGGCAAATAGACTGCAATGCATCCCTGCACTTGAATAAATTACAGATTTTAATGGCCGAATGAGCAATTTCATTTACAAATTGTTAGAGATGAGTTGCGGAAGAGATATGGACTGCAGTATACCCAGTCCTTGACAAGAAAAGACTTTAAAATGGTAGAAAAGGCAGACAAGTTATAAAGTAACAATATCTAAATAAATAAATTAAAAGACCCCGTTCCGAATGCTGCTCTCAATTCTTGTAAATTAGCCACGCATGAATAGCAGAAAAAGGTAAAGATAATTGAATAAACAAGCGAACATGTCAACATAACATTAATTTGCGATTACAATGGCTTTACCTGCCCAGCTGCATGACACATGAGCTGGCAATTGAGGCGCCGGAAATCCAAAAAGAAGGCGCAACAAGCCAATGACAATTGAAAGGATAACGCGACGCATCCTGTAAGCGGGAGAAACGACAGAGCAACAAGAAAAACAAAACAACAACAACAACAGCGATGACAACATCAACACTCGTTTGCCTGCTGCTTGATAAAGGAAATTAAACAAAACAACAAAAAGTTAAAGAAAAAGAAAAAAGTTAAGCCGCACAGACAATTGACGTTGCTTAACTGGAGAAGCAAAAGGGGCGTAGTGGAGACAAGAGGGGATTTGACTGGTCAGGAATTGGGCAGGGAGTTGGCAAAACAACAGGATGAAAGGGAGCGAAAGAGAGAGAGAGAGACAGAGAGAAAGAAAGATAGAGACTACAGCATTTGTCTGATTGTCTCGTTGACATGACGTTGCGCGATTTGTAAAAGGCTTTTGTTTTTTGCTTTTGCCTTCGTCTGACTGTCTGTCCTGCTGTCTTTGCTGTCGGCCTACAAGTGAGCAACACGCGCCAATGATTATGTTGCCGCTGACAACGACAACAGCAACGACAGCGACAACAGTAGCAGCACAAGCAACAAGCAACAACAATGTTGGCACTCCGAAAAGTGCATTTCTGTTTGCTATTTTTCGGTATAAAGTTGGCAGAAGCTTTTCATTGAGTAAAAGTGACGCATGCGCAGCTATTGCCAATTTTAGGCATCGTTTTAACTTGGCCAACACTTCAGTTCGGTTCAGTTCAGTTAAGTTTAGTTCGTTGTTGACACTCGTGTGTGTTGGACGTTTTCTTTGTGCAGCAGCCACGCACGCAGCGTATGCGTGATATATATATTTTGGGCATTTTCTTTACGCAGAGTCAACAGTTTCCCGTTTATTGGATTTTGGCGCAAGTAGCAAGTAACAGCAAAGAAAAAGCCGGTTAAAGTGTTAAGAGCACGTGTATGTGTGTGCTTCTATGTGTGTGTGTTCTGTGTGTGTGTGAGTGGAGTGTGTCGTACTTAAGCTGAAATACTTACCTGCATTGTAACAAAAAAACAGCCAACAATTCCAAGAAAATTAACTTGGCACATTCTTTAGCAAGTTTTCAAGTGGGTTAATTGGTGTGTGTGTGTAAAAAATATAGAAAATTAATACCAAATACAATACAAGTACTCACAGCACACAAGTGGTGCCGGTCTCAGTCTTAGTACCAAACCGTATCGAGGTTTTAGCCCTTAATGAACGTGCAACAATTGCCGCAACACGCGATGAATGCAACAAGGACGAGCACTGCAAACTAAGGTAAATATACGACACACCTCTTATTTAAGCTGAAACTTGACTAAAAAGCACTTCAAGCGGCAAAGCATAAATTATTGTTAATGGCGTTGAAATTTGGCCAGCAATCTTTTAATACAGTCTATTAAAAACTTAAAAATAAATAGCCAAACTTTGTCAATTCAAGTTTATTAGTTCATAAATTTAAACACAAACTGTAACAATTTTTTGTTTAAATTTGGTTTGCAGTTTAAGAGTACTTTAGTCTTTTATATAACAATATGCATCTCAGATATTTACATTTAATTTTTTAAAAAGCTGCAGTTTCTTTTGGTAAATTTATTAAAATAAAATTGCATTCCTCTGAAAATTCCTATGAAATTTATGGCAATATTTTCCACATTATGATCTAAGTCAAATAACATTTCAATTTAGCGTGCACTGTTTTATATTTGCATTTCAGTTGACAACTTGACATATTTATTATTGTCAACTAAAATTTGTACAGAACAAGTGAAAAAACTGCAGTTTTAGTGCAGTACAAATGTGAGCAATTTTGTGCTGACAACTTTGACAAATGTTTTAAATAACATGAACTTGGATTGTTGAATAATTTAAAGTACAGAAAGTTCGCTGAAAAGATTTGGAAAATATATTAAATTGCTGTATAATTAAAATAAGTCATAAAGTTAAAATATAAAAAAAGTAATTTGAGTAAATTTAAATATAGGGACAGTTATTTTCCTGAATTCTTGTAGCTACATTATTTAAAGACTTTCTTTAAGCAAAGACATTACTTAAAGAAGTCTTAGTTGACCAAACTTGTAACAAAAACAATTTGCATTTAAAGACATTTGGGCTTAAGTTATAGCCTGCATATTGTGTGTCCAGTGAGTTGTAGAAATACAGTGATTCATCTGTCGGACTTTGCTTTTAAATCATTTGCATATTAATTCTGCTGTTCGTCCAATTTATCTTTGTGCCTTAAAAAAAAGAGAAGGAACTTGGGAGTGAATTCACTGCCGTCGCTGCCTTTTTGGCCAATGCGCTGTCCTGGCAGTTCGCTGTCGTCTGTGTGTTGCTGCTTTCGGTTGTTGCTTTTTCGGTTGTTGCTGCTTGTTGGTTGTCGGTTGTCGGTTGCCAGTTTCTCTGCTTTGTTTTATTATATCGCGGATGCCGCGCAGCAGCATTTATAAAAAGGTTTTTCTTGCTCGCTAGGGTTACGTGAGTCACCAGCACAAACAGTTCCATACACACACACACACACAGCTATGTACACCCGCATACTCTAACACACATACACCACAACGCTGCTCTGCATTACCGTTATTTTATGACGGAAGTACATTTAAGCAGATTTTTTTTACTTTTTACCCCTTGTTGCTGCCACAAGCCGCATGCCGCACCCAAAAAGTAAAGCGAAACAAGTAGCTATGCTGTAGTGTGCTCTAGACTATCATACACCCGTTAAATAATTTTATCTATGAGTTGTAAGTTCCATCAGCATAAAATGCATTGCATACTTTTAGGTGTTGCCTGTCTTAAAAACTTCTAGGCCTTGAATTTTTCGTGGTATTTTGTACAAGTGTGTTGAATTATTGATCAATTGTGTTATTTGACTTTAAGACTAATTTACTTTCTTCTGAAATGTGGGCGTTAAGCAGCTTTTTGAGCAGCTTTTCATAGAATTTCTGGCTTACGATTCTGTATTTAAAGCTTTCAAAGTAGCACAGACCTAAGCAGTAGTTCATATAAATTAATTGTGTGCAACTAATCGATATTTTGTATTAACTTACACTCAAATACATTCCATATTGTATAACATGGTATAAAATATACCCCTTTAAAATACTCCTAACAGGTATAAAGCGAAAGAGAAACAGCCAAGAAAGAAAAAAAAACAAGAGCTATGCGATCAAGCAAAATTTAAATATTTTTTACTTTACGCTTGGCTTTTTATTTTCCTGTCTTGCCAAAATTTATTGCCAGCCAAATTGCAATGGCAACAGCAACAGCAACAAACAATAAAAGAAACGCCGAAGGAACAAACTTTTACTCGAGCGCAATAAAACAGGGTTTAGCTTGCATTAGGCCAAGTTTGTGTCAGGCCCTTTCAGAAGCAATTCAGCCCGAACTGAACCCGTGCTCTGAACTTGCTGACACTCTGCCAGGCATCAAATTGTAAACTTATAAACAGACTCGATTCAAGTCAGCTGTCAACGTTTCGCATTTCATAATGTTTGACGTACGTTTATTGAAATTTAATACAATTACCACACACACACACACACACACCTAGCGGCAATTGAGTATGGTTGTGCGTGCGATACGTGGATGTAAAGTGAAAGTCATAAGCTCTGAGAAATTACACCTAAATTGGGTGTGAGAGTTCTTTCAGTTGCCAAGTAAGTCAATAAATAAATTTACTTCCGACTGCTGCCTTAAGAATGTGGTTACCCACACAAATGAGGCATATTGGGTAATAAAAACAGCTAGCACATATGCTTATTTCACAGGGTATATTTGACAGTAGCACTCGTGGGTCGCGCTTTCTTTTATGCCCAGTTCGCTCTGAATTATTGTGTGCCATGCGTAATGATATAATCTGTCAGATAGCAAGCGAAACAGATAAAAGAAAGTTTAGGCACATTTCAGACTTTTGCCAACTGTAAGAGGCATTCAAGAGTCTATTTAAATTTGCATAGCATTAGCTCAGCTGGAGCTGGGCGGCAAGTGACATTTATTAAGTGTGTAAGTGAGCTATTCAGAATCAAAGCAGCAGAAAAATCTGCTCTTCAAGATGCAACATAAAAATGAAAACTAAAGTCCAAGTAGCGCTACTCGGTGCAGGAAAAAAAATAAAAGTTGTGTAAGGAAATAGCGTTGCAAGCTAAGCTGGAAATGGAAAAATCTACTCGTACTCTCGCACTTGCAACTGCAACAATGCGCAGACATTTATGGCACGGGATTTTTGCCGCCGGCAGCTGGCAGACAAATGCCTTGAGTATGTCCCCATAGAATGCCATTCCACGCCATACCAAGCCATGCCAAGCCATTCCATTCCATGGCAGCCCGGGGCCTTAAATTCTAAGGCCGTGTCACCTGCTCACATTTTCAATGTCTGTGCTCACATTAGCTCATGCCATTTTCCGTAGCATACTTTTCAGCGCGTCCTCCATATAACGAGCATTTTTTGCTTCAGTTGCACATTTAGATTAAAGCGATTTAACAAGCGAACAAGTACGAGTATCTACAATTTAAGCATGCAAATTTGCTCTGCCTTATAAGCATACTTATGCATGTTTAAAATATCTTAAGCATAGAATAGCAGGACTATTTTATACTTGTCAGTTAGCTCAACTGACAAACTCTTTAAAGTCTGTTCTTTAGAGAAATTTGGCATACTGATTCCTAAACAAATTGAGTTTACATAAAACAGTTTTCGGATTTAAAAATTAAATGACTTCCAGTAAGCTTATTTACTACACAGATTAAATTTTCTTAGTACGTTCTTCTACACATTTTTTGTTGTAAAATTGAGTATAAGAATGTTAATAAAGCATTGTGGTAAACAATTTCTAATTTGCAGAGAGGTCAATGTGCTGTTGGCACATTTGCTTATCGGAATTAGCGTGTTCTTCTTTCAAGCCACGTCCACGTTCACGTCCACGTCATGGTCTTGTGGTGTTTGGCAGCGCCTTAGCTGTCTTAGCTGCATTTTCGAATTAATCAGACGAAGTGACGTTGGCAAGAAACCAGCTTAAGCTGGCTTTAATTAAAGCGTCGAAGCTGTTGCTCCTTTTCTCTCTTGCCTTTCCTTGCTTCTACATTTATTACAGGTGCTGCATAAAACATATGCATTCTCATAAGGCAAAGAACAAGGTCTTTTTGCACATTGCGAGCTTTTAGTTTCGCACACGCATACATTGAGAAAATGCCTTGGCCTTGGTCGCAGTGTGCACAAAAAGTGTGAACCGTTTTTATTGTGCGGAAATTTCGCTGGTTTTCACATTCAAGCTAAAACACGTTTGCATTATGCACAAGTTACAAATAATTCATGAACTTACAGAACAGTGGCCAAGGTAACAATAAAAGGTCAACGCTTTTATTTTTTTTTGTTAAGAGTTTGAGCGCATTCTATTATGAAAACTAACAAAAATTATATGAATTATTTTGGCTCTTGTTTAATTTCCGCTTGGCCATTGTTTTAAAGCCGGTTTTTTTCTGGCTGTTCATGATTTGTGTATTTTACGCTTGCTTTGCTATGTGTTACACAGATGACTTGGCTAAAGCTGTGCATTAAAATGTGAACAGTCATGGCATAAATTTTTGGTCTAAAACGTCTGCACGAAAAACGTTAACTGGTTGGCTTTCGGTGTTGACAGTTATGATGGTTTAAAAATTGCATTAACATGCTAACAAGTTGGCAAATGGAAGTCACCTTTTACCACTAGAAATTCAAAGTTAAATGTCATGGGAATGCCTTTTACAGGCACATTTAAGCCTAGAGTCAACATACGTTTTCTCTTATTTTTATATAGCCTAAATTGGGTAAAATTCTTTAATTCCCTGTTCGCTGGCATTCAAAGCCATTTCAATTGGTTGCCATGCCCAGTATTCAGCCAACCTGTCTGACAATTAAAGCACCCAAAAATACACTTCCAAATGGCAGCTAACCATGAAAAGCGTTGCATACACCACGTCCAGAAAGCTGCAAAACAATTTGCTGGATTTTTATATTTTTTCTTTGCTCTCTGCTTGCACAAAAAATATAGTATAAATCTTAAATGCTCTGACATGTGTTCCGCAAAAACGAGGAACCTTGGGCTACTAGCGACGCGGAGATACCCGTTATTCTAACAACAGAGTTGAAAGCACAAGAAATTTAAAAAAAGTATTGCCTACTTTTAGGTGCTCATTTAAAAAGACTCAAGTAACGACGCGACGGCGGTTAAAGCTGTAAATGTGAATGTACTAAATAGTTTTGCCTAGCCTACTATAATTTTAATATACCCTTTAGTACAGCTTGTTACGGGTATGAAAGTTGAGCGCAAAATAAATCCGCACAAAATGAAATAGTCGAAAATACTGAAGTAGAACTTTGGCTGGCAAAAACAGCCTGCAGCTTTGCAAAAGCCAAAAATAAATACAGGCAGCACAATTGGCAAAGGTTGCTACCAGTGCCACTGCTCCTGTGGCAAGTGCTGCATGTTGAGGGGAGTAATGAATTGCTGCAGGAAAGTGGGAGAAAGGCGTTTTGGCTGAGAGTTGCCCATTGTTTTGCCGCTGGCGTTGCTTAGTTGCAGCCACCGCAAATTACTTGTCAAGTGCTTTTGGCAATTGACATCGCCTGCTCGACAATTTGTGTCAGCGTCGATCACAAATAGTCTCCACATTGCATACTGCACACCGCTCAGCACACTTCAATCTCCACAAGCCACAAATTCACACACTTTGCTTGAGAACACACAGCATTTTATTCAATAACAATTTTAAGCGTAAGCGCAAATATTTGATAAAGTTGTTAGAGAAAACGAGGAATTGCAAATCAAATACAGCGGTGAATGCAGCAAAATAAGTCAACATGTGACTGCCACATATTGCAATTGTATCGATAGAAAATTTCAAATTGAATTGCAAATAACGCAAAGAACTTGCTTAACACAGAAATAAAAAAAAATAAATAAATGCATTTGTATCGCGGAATTTATTTACTTTACCGGCTGCAAAGTGAAAGAAATGAATAATATGAATGCCTGCGTTGCACAAATCTCCAGAGATTTATTTCTGAATTGCTTTTGACAAGCAGTGAATGGCAGCAAGACTGGTATTAAAATGTCGTGTCTTTTATGCGGGTAAATACATTTTTAGATTGTACATTTATAACATGAAAAAAGATATCTAGTATTTGAAAGAGTAAGTTAATAAATATTTAAGTTGTTTAATTTACTTAAAAATAAATTAAATTTCATTGAAAAAGTTTTAGGTTTTTGGGGTTTTAACGACCACCAACTTTACAAGCCTTTGTTTAAAAGCCCTAATATTTTTAGCTAACTTATTAAGGTAGAAATTGACTACAAGAAATTTAACACAGAGGTTCGAGAAGTTGTTTAGCTGCTCGGATTTTCTTTTACTCCATTTTAGATACCGATTTGGGGTTTCTGATTCAAAAACAGATAGACATACCCCACTAACTATGCATATCGCAATAAATTTCACAAGTGAAGCGCCCAACAAAAATGCGCAAATATTTTTTATGTGTAAAATAAATTGAACTTTAAAGGAGGCAGCAGTGGGTGTGGCAGGGTGAGCAGGAGCAGTGAAACTCAATGCAAAATCACTTGGAGTAGACGGAAAGCGACGAAGCGCATAAATTGTGGCTGCTCTAAGACATCCTTCAGTCACACACACACACACACACACACATGCGTCCAAAATTCCTCTTGTTTTGTTATGCTTTGAGGGATTATGTATACGCGTGTGTGTGTGTGTGTGTGTGTGTTACCTGCAAAATAAAAAAAACACAAAGAAAAGAATTGGAAACTGGGGGAAGTAAAACGGAAGTAAAAGCAAAATCCGCATCGCAGACAGTGGACGTTGAGAGCTCATCTCTGGAGATTTGCCTAAATTATGATTTATACTTAAATTTTGCCCTAGTTGCTGTTGGTGCTGTGAAAGGCAATTTTTTGCCTGTCTACTTCGTAGTTACTGACACCGCAATTTCCTTTTGAACCAATAGGTATTGAAATTTGTGCTCTATGCATGAAATTGTTAAAGCTAATCCCAAATAACTTTCGTTTCCTCTTTGTTTTGTCTACTGTTGCGCAAGATTGGGCGTTGGCACGCCTACTTTACTGCATTACTTGAGCATTTTAATCGCCCAAATATATATATGAGTCCCGCTTGTGTGCTTGATGTCTCCATAATGTGACAGACGCTTCTGTGCTCCGCTCCAATGCGCACATTCATTTTCCTTTACTCCATTTAACCCCCACACCCAATTTCCCCCCTCCGCTTACATCGACATGTGTATGCAAATCGATAATACACATGAAAGTATATATGTATGTAATAAATTTGAACAACGCAAATCGAAGTGCCAAAGCGAAAAATCGCCTTGGCATCAGGGCTCAATCAGGCTCAAGTTGGTTTTCCTTGCCTTTATTTTGGTAACTAGTTTTTGTTGTTGGCCTCTTTTCCTTCGTATTTTTTGTTCGTTTCACGGCTTAAAGTTCGACCAGGATATTTGCCTTTTATATATAGGCGGAAATTTTGCCTTTAGCTCTGATCTTTGTTTTTGATAATTGTGGCATGGGTAATGACGGGTTATTTCAAGGCTGATATCTGACCAAATTTATACAAAATGTTTTGTTCTTTGAGACTGCAAATTGCAGACGTTAGAAGTAAGACTAAATTCCTTTTACTTGCATTTGATATTCTTACTAACTTTTGTACTGTTTGAATTCATTTAGAAACTGCTTAGAGAATTAGTGGTCTTATAGTTCTTCTAAGCTTAGATTTCCTTAGATTTTTAAAAAGTTAGCTAACGCTTTATCAGTAAATAGTTCATGGTTTTGTTCTTATACATTTTATTACTACTAACATTTCTTATTAATTAAAATATTCTAACAAAGAAAAACTAAATTTGTGAGTCGATTTTTGATTCTAAAACTATTTTCATTTGGTACTTCTAAAAATTAATTTTAATCTGACATATTCCTTCAAATATTTCTGTCAAAAAAAAAAAAAAGATTTATTGTATTTTATATGAGAATTCTTTTATTCTAATTTGTTGTAGAAGTTTACATAAATAATTAGTAAAACACACACTAATTTACCACTACTTATAAACATTTTTGTAATTTCATACTAAGAATTTTGTAGTCGAGCATCATTGATAGTCAAAACAAAAGGAAAAAATTGGTAAAATTAACAAAACACTGTCGATAACAATCAACGCTTGATGGAGACAAAATGGTGTGGTTTCTGTGCCAAAATAACCGTCACATGCCAAGTGCGTAAAGGCGGAGGCAAATGGCCAAAACACACACGCACACGCACACATACTTAAATACAATCACAGCATGGTAGGTCCAATGTGTGTTTATATATGTATTTGTGGGTGTGCACACTTTCATTTTGTTTGTAATGCGTCCAATAATGGCGGCATTACGCTTATTTAACATGCACATACACTCAAACACACACAGACGCACCGAGTCATGCACAACTAACGCAGATGTCCAAGAGAAACACATGCGTGAGAAGTTTATGGTAGGGTGTGTGTGTGTGGATGCATAAAACTGTCCTTAACCCACAAAACACTGACAAGGGATAATATTAGCATAATATGAGAGCGTCGAGTGGATATGCGTGTAACGTGTGTGTGTGTGTGTGTGTGTGTGTAGCCAACACAAAGCCTAAGCCGCCGCCTGGGCCCAAATCGTTTGGCGTAAGCTTAACCAAGCGACATTGCCACAGCCGCTTACATGTGTAGGGAGGAAGAGGGGAAAGAGCACTAAGGAGAGAGCAGAGAATGAGAAAAGAGAATTTGAGCGCAAGGAAGAGAAGCCACATTAAGCGTAAACTTTGTTGTTGTGGTAATATATATATGTATGTATTTAAATATATATTTCTATATAAATTTGTGAGGCATTAAACATTGTCTCTGCTGCTGCTGACATGCGGCAGAACACAGTTGAAGCCGTAGAAAGCAGCGACAGGATATGTTTCGGAGTTATGGGTTGGGAGAACGGTATCAGGTGTCAAATGTTAAGAGGATTTAACAGATGTAGAAATTGAGTATTAAAGAGTATACTAATTCAATAATTATTGCCCTTTACTTTAGCACAAAATAGGGCTCAGTTTAACTTGGACTTGTTAGTGCTAAAACCAAGAAAATACTTAAATTAATTTTGGTGTCTTAGCTCTCTTCTCCTCCTTCTTTTTCTTATTCAATGAAAATGAACTTAATTTTACGACTGACTTTGATTTGGCCTTACTTTAATTTCTAAGTAGTTAATTAAATAAAATACTTAAAATTTGTTAGACAAATTTCTGCAGTTCATTTCAGATTTCTTTATAATTTGGTAATGCCAAAGTTGTTAGCTTTCTAAGCTGCTTTCTTATGTGTCTTATTTGATTTTTAACAAAATGCTCTTTTCAAAAGTCTTTTGCTATTTTCATGCACTTTATGCTCTTCACATTTTATTTTATATTTTGTTTTAAAATAAAATTAAAAGCAATGTTCGCTTATGTTCAGTCATAAAACATATAAAGGGCTCTGTGTGGCAGACTCTTCAGTTTATACAGAAATTCTTGCTCTATGCTGCAATCTTCTTTTTCCACACTCTCTCTCCCTCTGTCTCTTTGTGCTCTTCGTCTCTTTCCCCCTGCTTTTAGCCTTCAATGTATACGTAATTGGCAATGTGCTTTGTTGTTATTTTGGCCTTTAAAAGAGCCAGCATCAACGTGTTTTGAGGCCTGGCCGGTTTAAGATTAAGCTTATAATAGAGCCTGGCCAGCATGTGCTTTCCGTCTTTATATATATTTATATAGTATATAGTATATCTGACGGTTTTTAATAACATTTTATGCCCATTTCGGCATGGCCAAGAGCACAAATTTGAGAGAGCACGCGTTTCATTCCGCAATAAATGAGCCGTTAAACGCTTAAAGTTAGCCATACCTCGGGAGTGTGAGTGTGTGAGTGTTAGAGTCTATCAGTATGTGTGTGAGGCGTTTTATTGCCGCTTTATTGTGGCCAACTGGCGGCTTGGCCCAGTCTTAGCCGAGTTAAGCGTCATAAACGGGTTAATGACTTGGAAGTTGCTTTTAATGCGCACAGAAATGCTCGACATTTGTTGTTGTTGTTGTGTGTGTGTGTGTAGTGTGGTTGTGCGGTTGTTTGCCTGCATGATTGTGTGGTTGTTACTGCGATCCCATTCAAGTGTTTGCCTCTCTTCATGTCTCTGAGTTTTTGTGGCCTTTTGTCTCATTTCTTTTGCTTTTTCTTTTTATCAATTTTACGTCAATTTTGTTGTTGCTGTTTACTTGGGCCACAATATGATTATTTTTTTATGATCAACTTTTAATTTGTTTGCACATGTGTTTGGTACGTGTTGTGCGAGTGGGCGTGTCACTCTGCCAAGGGGTTAACACTGCTACTTACGCACTTCCGCTCTCATTCTCTCTGTCTCTCCATGGTCTTTATATCGCCACTTGTCAGCGTACACATTTATTTTCCTCTCGAGTCTTAGCCACAACACAAATTGCCAACCAGTTGCGTAGTTTTTCTTCTCTTTTCTCATTTCGATGTTAGACATTTCCGCTTTCCGTTTCGTATACAAATGTTGGGTCATTTTTATTTAACTATACGCGTTATTACCAGCCAGACGCACATTGTGTGTGTGTGTGTGTGTGTTTGTGGCATGTGTGGCGCGTGGCATTAATCGGCAGAGGGGCATAAAGGGGGCGGGGAATGGCATAAATATTTTATGAAGCCATATTTTGATTTATGCCTTTTGCGAGACCTGCGTTTAGGTGTTAATAGTTCTGGCTGAAATGTGTTTTTCCTTTTTTTTCCACATACACTTAATGCGTGTTAATCCTTTACGTTCCATCGCCCAAAATGGCGTTAATTATTAAAGCGTCTCAAACAGGTAATAAGCAACAACATTAAAGCAGGAAATAGTACATTTAATTTATGGTAAAAAGAAAAAAAATTAAAACCAAATTATAAAAAAATATAATTCATAGACGTTTAGATATTTAAAGCCACATAGAATAATTTAATTATTAATTAAAATATGCAAGGTTATTATGCATGCCAAAAGCCAAGCGTTTTGCATAAATATTGTAAATTTAATTATTAAAATATTCCAAAATTTAATGAGTGCAAAATTCAAATTCATTATCAAATATCATTTATTTATATTTCCGAATAGCATTTGACTAATAAACTAAGAAGTAAATGGCAATTGATTGAAAATATTTGTGATGTGTGCAAAATGAAACTTTTAAAATGCCAAATGCAGTTTATTTCATTTATAATTAAATGAGCAGATTGAATAAAATGTTTACTGTAACGTAGATTAAATAACTCTTTCGAATATATTAAATTTCATTTCATTTTTAAATTCTTCTTTATCAATATTAAGTACTATTTAAGACATGAGCAATTAAACTCCTTTGATTGCTCAAGAGAGTCTTTCAGAAATTGCCCTTGGCTTATGCCTTCGACCTCGACGCTCATTAAGAATATCAAGCAATTTCCCTGCCACAAGAAATAACGAAAATTTCTTCATTTTGCGGTGCTAAAATAAAAAGAGGAAAATTCATTTTGTGACTGTTGACATTTTGTTTGGGGTTTTACGACTGTGTTTTTTGGTTTTCTTTTTTGTGTGTTTTTTTTTTTTACATACTGCTCATACTTTGTTTTGTAATTACCCAGGGCGGGAATGTTAAAAATTTGTCGAGTTAATGACTGGGCGTTAAAAGGTGGAGTACAAAACGTATAAAGAAGAAAAGTCGTCTTAAAAATTGACTGGCAGTCATACAGGAAAAGACTTCCGGTTCGCTGCTGGCACGTAGCAGCGTTTTGTGTGCCCTAAAGTATGCACCAGTTAATTTGAATTCGATGTTAGCTGAGCACAAAGTGGGAAGTAGAGAGAGAGAGAGAGAGAGAGAGAGAGATGGGGAGGGGAAAAACTACTTAGCTGTGTGTTCTCTGCCTGACTCTGTCTGTCAGCGGTCGACGGTGTTGCCAACTCAGGCGAAAAATCAAAATTTCCGCACATTGCCTATTTTTCAAAGCATGTGTGTGCCACGTCTGTACTTTTGTCTGTCTGTGTGTGTGTGAGTATGAGTGTGAGTGCCTCCAGGCAAGTTTATTTGCGGGCATTTTCTCTCCGTCTGTCTGTCTGTCTCTACGTCTGTCTGTAAGTCTTTTAGTCTCTTAGTCTGCCTGTCGGTTTAGTTGAATTGCTGCCTGGCGGTGTCTGTTACCGCTGATGTGTCTTTGTGTGTGAGCTCGTTTCAATCACGTGCTGCACGATGCCGCCATTCAATGTTGTCAAAAATTTATAGGAAGCTGCTGGTGGAAACTGTAGGAAAAGTGGGTGAAAGCGGCAGTCAGGTAACGTTAACTGGCAACGTATAAAGAAATAAATAACAGAAAAGAACACTTAATATGACGACTGACTCAGTTATATCCGTCAGTCAAGTCAATTCTTTAGTTTTAGTTTCAAAGAGTTAAAAGACACTGTCAGTTTATGTGGGCTCGCCTTAGCCAAAATCGATTAAATGGTTTTGACCATAAAAGATCATTCAATTCATAAATTTCAGTCCTCAAAAATCCGTAAACATAAAGATGTTTATAGACGCTGATTAAATCAGACAAAATTTGTCGGCGTACATGTTTCAATACACCCTTTAGCGCTATGCTTATCGGGTATGAAAAGGCATAAAAACATGCAAATAAAATTAACAAAATAAAAGAGGAGAAAAAAATGGGAAAAGTCGCTTCGCATTTAAGCACACCTGCCAGGCAATTGGGAGCCCAAAGAAGCCGAATCCCATTGCCAGATTTAAGGCTGAACAAACTTTTGATAACATTACCGTGTATGCTTGTTCCCAGTTCTGCATTTCGCCTGTATTTCACCTACTTGACATTACAGTAAAGTTCAGCAGTTCTTTCGACGAGTGCCAATTTCAATTTCATTTATTGAAATCTTTTCCCGATTGCTTTCAATATTCAGCGCTCGATTTCTGAGGCGAAAATCACTTGAATTAACAATGCAACAACAGGAGCAAGCAAAAGAATTATATTCGCCAACAATTTAGGCTGACAAAATGAATTTTAAAGAAATGAATCGAATTATGCCATAAATTCGCAGACAGACGACGCGATGACAACGCTAAAAGCCAAGAGGAGTTCGGCATGGAAGGTTACTAACTGTCAATAATGCCATTTATGTCAATAAAATTGTTATTGATTTATTATTTCGGTAATGCAATTTACTCGTGAGGATTCTGATTGCGGAGCGTAGCAGAAAAACGTGACACATTGGTCAGCTATTTTTATTCAGTTGTCTGTCTGTCCATTTGTCTGTCTGTCCCTTTGTCAGTTGGTCAATTGAACAATTGTTGCTTTGTGGTTTGGTTGGACTGTGAAATTGCAAAACTCCATTTGCAAACCATAAAAATCTACTACGCACCTTTAGTTGAGTACCAAAAAAATAAAAAACTGAAATGAAACGAAACGAAAAAAAACGGGAATTAAATTGTGCAGAAAACTGAGAGAAACTCAACCAAGTTGAACATAGAAACCACAAAAACATGTTAAGTATCCCAGACTAAACCAAAGACTAACCGATGCCACAAAGCCCCAAAACAAATGGAACTTTCTCGCACTATCTCTGTCTATCTTTTGCACTCTTGCTCGCACTTTTAACCATAAGAACTGATGAACTTGGGCTGTCAGCTCGCAGAGGGACTGTCATTTGGGTATGAAATAGTTTACTGACATTACGACATGAGAAATGATCTAGGAGTGAAAGTTGTCTGAGCCGGTTAAATGATGTGTGCGTTAATCCTTTTAATATGCCCAACACACACACACACTCTTGTACACACAAGCACCGTCAAAATATACTCATGCCCTTTGCAAATTTTTAGCTTTGAGCGCTGCCATTTTAGCTTATTTATAGCTACGTTTAGAGCATTTTTAATTGGAAATTTGTGGAAAATGGCAGCAAAATCTGCTGTTAAAATATATTGAAAATTTTTGTAACCCAACGAAGATTAAAATAAATTTTCTTTACGATTATTTGGACTGCCTTTCCTTGTGAGTTGCTTTTATTTATTTAGCTTTTTTTAGCTATTTTTTGTTGTATTAAGTACGCTATGATAGTGTATGCAAATGTGGCTACAGCAAACAGTTGAAAATAAATTATAATAATATAAATTTATGAATCTTTAGAACACATTTCCACACCATGCCCTTTTCAGCGCTTTCTAGCTTTTTTACTGCATCGAATTAGCCTTTATAGCCTCTGAAAAATGTGGCAACACTAAACTCTTTCACTCTGTGTGTTTTTTGGCCTCGGTGCACCTGTGACGCATGTCCCAGTTTGGGAGCAAAGAGACAAAACAAAAGCCACAAGAACAACAGTAACAAAATACTTGTAAACTACTCGTAGAAGGTCATATATTTTCGTTCGCTATTTGTACTCTTTGTTGTTGTTGTTGTTAATGCTTTGCATGCTAATTAAAAATTAAAATATCCACTAAAACAAAAAAGGAACCTGTGATTCATTAGGCTGGCAGGCGGTGCCAGTGAATAATAAATAAACTCACTGGCTAATTAAGTGAGGAAGCGACTACGTCGAGTTCTCTCTCTCGCTCTGTCTCCGCTCTCACCTGTCCCCTACCTTTACCTCATGGCACTGCACTGACAGGATATTATACGCTTGTAATTTACATGGCACACGTGGCCCCCGTGTCCTGTGAGAATGTGTTGTTGCCTCATTTCGGGGCCAGTCGGCTGGAAAGGCAATCGATATATAGTATAAAGCCAGAGTTCACACACAACCAACTGAATTAACTATGACTAAGTTCAGGCTAGAAAGAGCCAGACACGGTAAGAAACTAAAGAAGAGAAAGAGAGATAACTGCTGACTGTCCTTCATGCCACACAAAACTCAATTCAGTTCAGCAATAATGAAAAATAAATGATATTTTATAAAATTACTTAGTGCAATGCGTACAGAGAACTGACTGCAGTTATGTTATATAATTTATCCATGTGGATATACAATTGTATGTTGAATCAGTTTTAACAAATAATTAGCTGCGTTAAGTGTTAAGGAGAATAAAAAGATATTTAACTTACTTAGAGTTTTACAGTGAAACCTTATTGAATTTTTTGGCATTTTAGTTTTTTTTTTTAAAGTTCTTTATTGATAACGCTCTTCTATCTTTAAATTAGCTAAGGAATATGCTCAAAATTTGCTTTTAAACATTAATTTAATGAATAATTTTGTATCAAAAACATTGCAAAAATGATTTAATTTATACTTTCTATTATGTAGTTGAGTTGTGTTGAAAATTTAATATTATTCTTATTAATTTATATAAAAAAAACATTTTTATATTCACCAAATAGTTCCCAAGAAGTTCTCAGAATAAAATTCTTATGCTTAAAGTAAATATTACTTGCTTAACATATTGATTTTTGAAAGCTTACAGAAATTATGATAGTTACGACCACTTTCACTTGAAGTAGGCAACTTAAACATCAGTTTTCTTGGTAAAATTGTGAATATCTTGTGCAAGTTTTGTTTACTTTTTGACACAGAAGTTTGTAGTGCTTTGATTTTGTTTATTGAACTCATCATTTTCTATTTGTTTGAGTTGCGAGCAGTTAAATTAATTAGCCAAACAATATGGCATAAATTCTCATTAGCCATGCTGAGTGAAAGAAAGCACTGTAAATGAAGATTTTACTAGCTTTCAGCTGCCATCGTTTACTCTCCACATGCCACAAAAACAGCCAAAAGTATGTGGCAAAAAGGCACAACATGCCTCCAACTCTAAGTTACTAATGCTGGCAGAAGTTTTGCCGTTTGCCAGCTCAAAAGGAGAAAGACTATTTGGGTTTTTTCTGGCTTGGTGTTTTGGGAGCACACAATTCACAATTACAATTATTTTTCTAGTTTCGTTTCGAGGGCGACGCATAAAAATCGGAGCTGTCAGTTCAAAAAGCCAAAAACTTCAACGCCAACATCAATTTTCGGCATGCCACAGAATTTTTGCCAGTAAACACACACACACACACAGCACACACTAGTACACACACTTGTACACACACATAGCGCTAAACTTGTGAACGCAATTTTCACGTGCAAAGTTTGCAGCATCCAAAAACACACCTGCAAACATAGCCAATAAAACAAGTGTAAAACTACATAAAAGTGCACAAAACGAACTTCAAACACACTTTTTATAAAAGTTATTAACAAAAACAATTAAATATAAAAATATATTATAAAAGATTGTAGTGTTTTCCAATTGATTTTCACGTCTTTGGAGCATTGTGTTAAGCTAAACTAACTGCCAAGCTTATTAACTTAGTGCATAAGCTCTGCTCGGCATTCATAGGGCATTAGAAAACAAGTGTAGCGACGTGGCGTGGCATAACATAAGTTGCCGCAAATAAAGCGAAGCAACTTGCACAGTTTTATTTCGTGCGTTGCCAAAAGCAGTGCGAAAAAGTAAGAGAGATGGATGAGGGGGAGTTGGTAGGGCGACTGGAGTTGGTAAGAGAAGAATGAAGGTCTCTGGCTGCCAGCTAATCTCAACAAACAAAGCGTGAAACTAACAATTCGGCAAATACAGACTCAACCACACTCGCACCCAGACGCGAGAAATGAACTCAGTGCGTGGAAAATTGTGTGGAAGACTGGGTAAAGAGGGAATCGGGGAGTAGGGGGAGTACAGCAAAAGTTTATCGTAAGAAGCGCGAGAAAATGGCGAAATAAAACTTTATTTTCAAGTCAGACATCGAATTTATTTTCATGTCATCAGCGCGTTAAGCAAAAGCAGTAATCATAAAACAACTACGCGAAGACCATAAATTGGCAAAAGACAGTGGCAGCGAGCGAGGACCCTCTATCTGTCTAGGCAAATAATAAGCTAGCTAATTTGCCGTTGGTTTGCACTAGATTTGCGCATTTTGTGCGCTCAAATTGGCGGCAACTAGGCGTATTTGTAATTTGTCTGCTTAAGGAAATTATGCATACGCAGTGTGGCACTTAAGGCAGCGGAAGTGCGGCCAAATGAAAGGCAGCGCGGGATTAGAGAGGAAGAGGGAAAGGGATAGCGAGGGGATGAGGGAACAGAATACGTTAAGCCGGAAAGCAACAAGCGGCTCAGGATATGCGACAGCAGGCGACCCACGAAGCTAAGCTCTAATTTTCTCACGTACTTGTAAATTTTGCGGAAAACCGCAACAAATTCACTTATAAAAGTAATCTAGAAATCGCGTACAAAACAGGAAGCACGAACAAAAAGTAGGAAAAAAAAGACGAAAGAAAGAAAAAAAGTGAAGAAAATGCTCGAAAGAAACGACTGAAAAGTCCGGGTGTGTAAAGAATTGCGTTCGCGACACGGCGACAACTTTGCGTTTTATGTCGCCTCGAAATGGGCATGAGAAGTGCCGGAAAATCTAAAAGAGAAAGCTTGGGCTAAAGTGGGGAAAGGGGGCAGCTAGGCGGGTAGAATAGGGCTGAGTTTGTCAAGCGAACTTAAAGCCGGCTGAACACTTTATCACAGATTTAAAACGAAATGAATGTAAGCACATTAAATGCCCAACGCGTTTGCTTTAAGTGGCGAGTTTAACGTTGTAAAAACGAAAAGGGAAACGGAAATGGAAATGGGTGAAAAGGTTGAAAACTTTCAAAGTTGCTCGTAGTTTAAGCCGACAACAAAGAGTTAATTAATCAGCAATTTGTAGAACGCAAAACTGCGGACTAACAACATTATTTAACTACGTCAAAAGTGCGAGAAAAAGTCCTAGTATGATTTACTTTGCAGCTTTAATGGTTTTTCACTCAAGCCGCCAAAGAAAAGCTATTGGAAAACTCAATTTCAGTGGGCAAACAAATGCCAAATCGAAGAAAATCTGCATAATTTCACACCATTGCCCACACTTTGGGTGCAATTAGGCGCACAACTTGTCACTCGCTGCCCAAATCACTCTTTTTTTGTTTGTTTGTTTGTTAGCTGTGATTAGTTTATTTAAAAATGAAAGCGGTCAGAATTGAAATTCAAGACGCGACGAAGGTACGCGAATAAGTTGAATTATCAAATTTGTAGCATAGCAAAAGTTATTTATCCTCGAAATGGCAAGCGGTGTAGGGGAAGACATAACAGGATATGCTAAGGACCCTGAAGCTATGTGTCAGAGATTTTTGAAGGACCTTCATCATTATCACTGGGCCATGTTTATGATTGTTATTAGCAAGCGGCAAACTTTCAACGCTGCTTTTAATAAACTTTTCCCGCTCTCCTACCCTCTGACATTGCACTGAGTTTATGCAAATTGTATTGAGTGTGGTGAGAGTTGGGGGAGAATGGCGGGAGTTGATTTTGTGCCATCATTTCTCCTTCGAGCAATAACAACAAATTTCAATTATGCCATAAAATCTATTTAGGTGTATAAATATTTGGAAAATTTGTGAGCACCGCGAAAAGTTGGTCGTTTGCAACGCAGCATCGGCGTGTAATTTACAGATTTTCTCGTTAAGATTACGCCAAAAGTTTTTCGGGCCATTGTAGTTTGCGCTTTCCACTCGAGAGCGACTTCGACAGCGACATTGACGCATAATTGGCAGCAACATGGAAAGTCAATAAACGAATCAAAACAACAACAGCAACGGCAACAATAACTTTTCCTGCTTTCCACTCATTCACTGCTTGTTGAACAAGTTGTTAAATAAATTTTGTCAGCCACAATTTCGTTGGTTTGGGTTTGTTTTTTATTTTTGTGTGTTTCCATATTACGTTTTTTTTTTGTATTGTGTATTGTAATTAGAATTGCGGTTATGTATATTTTCACTAAATTTCGTTTCAATTAGAAAACATAAATGGCAAGCGGCCAAATTTGGGCAACTTTTCCACGGGGGTCAAACGAGACATTTACACCCCAAGTTCATTAACCAAATTAAGCGTGTTCGTGTTCGTTTTAGCCTGGCCAACAGAAAGTTGCGGCAAACATGCAAAAACACTTGAGAGCCCCAGGCATGAGCCACAGAGCCAAAGAGCCAAGAGCACTTGTTCGTTAAAGCCAAGTTTATTTAATGCTGCCTACTTTGCGGCGCTGGAATAAATGCTCTTCTCGTCTTACATATCAGTTCAATTTACTTAATTAATAAAAATACCCAACTGAATGAGAGCAGGCAAATAACAATGTATACTCTAGCCTCAACTTTGAGTGATTGTTAAGTGGAATGAAAGGACATAGAAAAGTGTACACGGATTAAATGAGATTTCTTTGTTGCAAAAAGGGATTAACATTTATGAAGTGTCCACAAATTCAGGTGGCAATTTGGATTTGTGTGGAGAAACCTTTGTGGCATGTTCTACTATATTGTCTTGGTGGCATCAAACTCACGTTTGCCACATGTGGCAAATAGTTGGAAGTGCCACTGCCATTTACTTTATTGATTACAGCTTTTTTTCTCTCTATGTAAGACGCATAAGAAACGAAACAAAACAAAAGAAAAGCTCAGAAAAAAACAATTTGGTTGTTTTGCTTTCGGGCGAATGATGAGCTTCGGCTATTTGGCCTAGTTGTAGTGGCCTTCAGGCCATAAAGCTGTTGATTAAAGTCTATTGTTAAATAGCAACAAATTGCACAAATAAATATTCAATTCTCGCATATAAAAGAGGAAGTGTTTGTGTGTGTGTGTGTTTTTGTCATAAATAAGAGACTCTGTCATAATTTATGTAGTTTATCATTTTGTTGTGTGTGTGGGTGTGTGTGTGTCTGTGCTCCGTAGAAAGTTGAAATCCAAGCAGACGACGTATTTGTGTCAATTTAAATTTATGTAAACATGAAATGGGCAACCAAATGTCCAGCGAGATGCGGTCCTGTGTATCATACACAATATATCATTTTTTTTTATATATATAAATAAATTTATACGTATTTTCCAACCCTGTGCAGAGGGTGCAATGGGCAAGTCTGAAGCTTGAAATATGCCATTAAATTTATATAAGTGGCAATGACAGAAATGTTAAGATCTAGAAGATATTCATATAAATGATCACAAGATTATTTTAGTTATTCAATTATATAACTAATGGCTCATTTTAAATTATATTTCTAATTGCATTCATGGGTTTTTGGTAGAGAGATCTCAGATCTGCTGTGCTCTCATGAGTCTATCTCACTCTGATGTATATTTAAACAAAATATTACGTAGAATACTAGCAACTGGTATTTAAATTGTAATTATTCACGGTATTTAGCAGTCGTGTAAACTCGATTTGCACTGCTCAATTTTTTTTTTTTGCTGCTGCTGCGCCTTTTTTATGATTTAATGCGCGCGGCACGCCATGACGTTCACTTAGCCATGGACACAATAAAAATGTGGGAATAACAACAACCAGCAGAAGCGCAGAGTGTGTGTGGCTTGGGGCAGGGGCAGGTGGCAGCAACAGACACCGATGCGGAGACAGAGACGAGGCCAGAGGCAACAGGACACGCTTGCCTCTTGCGCACTTTTGACATTTCATTATCCTGTTAAGTATTCAAAAGTCAACCAAGCAGCCCAAACAACAAACACACACACAGAGACGCACAAATTGTGAACTCTCCCAATCGCCTGACTTCGTCGTCGGTCCCTTTTCTACCCGATAGCGTCCCCAATCTCATGCTTGTCCTTGTCGTGTTCCTGGTCATATCCTTGTCCATGTCCATGTTTGGCCACGCCCCCCTATTGTCATCCAGCTGCGTAGCCAGCTTATCATTTATGCCAAGCGCGTACTTTTTGGCTTTTTTCGCTCCACTTCCAGCCCAACCCCTCTCGGTCTCCCTCCCTCTCCACTCTCCGTCCCCTTTTCTTTGGCATTGTTGTTTTGCCGTTTGTTTTGTCTGTCCGTAATGTCATGCGGAATTGCCTTTGTGTCCTTGGCGTTTATGACATTATATTTGTGTTTCTGTTTGCATCTGTGCGTGTATGTGGGTGTAGGTGTGTATGTGTGTGTGTATAAATTACATTACACAACAAGCAATATAACAAACGATAACAAACACCTTGCCAGCAACAACAAAAAAAGAAAAGCAAGAGCAAGAAATCAACATACAACATAATAAAGAAAAACGAAAGAAAAACAACGAAAACAATTTAATAAAATTGAATGTGTTTGTCCACGTTGTGCCTTCGATTATGGCTTTCAGCCTGCTTTATGTTATATAATTTGCTTATAACATGGCTAATGACTGTCATTTCCGTTGCCCCTTTACCCCTTACCCCCAGCCCCTTTCAATCGCATCAGGAATTTGGCATTTGCCATTTGGCATTGAAGCTGTCAATTTCGAGCGCTTGACATTTTGCATTGCTGACAAAAATGTCCGAGAATTTCCAATAGCAATTTACGGTTTTTCCGGTTTATCCGGTTTCTTTCCCATTTACAGCACATTCGGTTTGACGCTGAGCACGTATTCAGTCTGAAGTTCATTGGTAATTTTTGTGTATTTGCCATCGATTGATTAAAATGCAAAATGCACAACAAAAGTGCAGGGCAACAGCTTCGTTTACACTGCTGACCTCGTTTCCCACCTTCTGCTACTCCTTCGACTATTTAAGGCCACATGCTGAAAAGTATGCTGTATAAATTTTATTGTGGGAAGCAGCTTTTTACTCGTTGTTGAAATTACAATTTATTGTGAGCATCCGTAGCTTTGTGTCTATTTAAGGAACTTAAAAGCAATCACTGACACATAGCTGACTAGCAAACAGTGCACTGAGACTACACTGTTCAAAACTTTACTTAAAACTTAAACAAAATAGATGACAAGACTGTTGAAAAGTTCTGGCTGAAGAGTTTTCATTTATTTTCTATTGATAGCTGTTGATTTTGAACAGTGTAAGTGAAACTTGTATTTATTTCTTTATTGCAGACATTGTAGCACTTACCTGGCAGCAAGTCAGCATCATCGAGACAGCCTTGAAGCAGCCAATGCAACCTGTACAGACATCATTAGAAGTGACTACCAAACAACACGTGTGAGTATAAAACAGTTGCCAAAGGCGAACGACTATGCCATATATGTATATAAGTACGAGCAAACATATATATCTTGGACATGTGTTGACCATCAACTTATGCAATCAACGATTTGGCTTTGACCAGGCAAACTGACTGCCGTTGGGTGCTATGTAAACTACATAGAGACGACGACGACAAATGTTTATTTAAGCATAAAGCCACGTACGCTGCAATCACACACAGACTGGCACACAGACTCCCACACACACACACACCTCTATCAAACTAGAAGTCTTGTGTGTGTGTGTACTTAGTCACAGCTGTACTTGTGTGACTCTAGCACTGGTAATTACATACAGAATACAGCAAGAGAACATTGCTACTCCCTTTCCACCTCCCTCTCTCTCTCCCTTTCTCTCTCTGCTTCTTTTCTATTTTCTCTCTCCGCCTACCATTCGCTCCGAGGGCTGCTGCATAAATATTTGCTTTAACCTTTTTTTCCTTTTGTATCGTTTGTTGGCTTTGTATTTGCACTTGGTTTGTGTCACTATTTCATTTCGATTTAAACAAACTTTTCAATCGCTTTTTACTGATTTGTCTGCCGTAATTTATTTATTTGCGATTTTCCAGATATTCAGTAATTGAATTTTCTGGCTAAATACGTCATCGATAATGACAAGGGACCAGCTTCAAACTTGGCACGTCACAAATGTGTTTCAGTTAAGAATATTTTATACATAAAAATATGTATGTTTGTCATGTACTAAAAGGATATTTATTTCTTTGGTCCCCTCCTGTTCCACATAAACTTTGAATAAAAGTGTGTGTTTACCTCCCTTGGGGCCAGGGCTGGCAAACTGTTTGTTGTCGACTGTTTCAGAGTTCCGAGAGGTAGGGAGAGAGACTGTGGGGGCGTGAGAGACTTTTTGTCTTAATTTATCGTTATGAATGAATCACTTTGTGCCATTTTGTCGGCAGCAACTCGTACATTTGGTAGTCCTGCGTTTTCCTTTTAGTCCTTTTGTTTTGCCGCACGTAGACAGCGTGACAGGATGTGCGTACTTTTGACTTAATTTGATTTGCACAAATGAATTTCAATTAACCTGAAGTGAAATGAAATTTATGCGCAGCGTTGACAACTCTAAAGTGCGAATTGTGCCCGAAATCAAATTGGTTACTTTTCTCTAGACTGAAAATGGAAAAAGGTTAAGTGCAAATTATAGGAAAATGCACGAATTTCCGTTCCTTTTGTTGATTTGAATTCATAATCAATTTGATTTCGCTATTGATTCTATGTCATATTTCATTGGGTTGATTGTCGGACTGCTCATCACTCATAAGCCTTGGAGTGTGAGTAAGTATGTGTGTGAGTGCCTAACGGTAAATATGCCATAATGCAACGTAGGCGCTTATTATGTCAAATACAGTGAATAGAAACGACCGCTGTCAACAAGAAATTTGGAATGAGACAGCGGGTATATGTGATTGTGAATGTGATTATGAATGATAACAAGTTGCTAGAATGCCCAGAACAATGCTGACACATCGAAAGATTGTCATTCCATCAATTATTCAAGAACACGCAAATCAACAACAAAACGCTTCGACGACAATCGAAGAGTCATCGCCATCACCATCGTCATCGACATCGACAGTGTCATCGACAGCATCAGCAAACAATCCAGCAAAAGAGACAAGTTAACCAAGTACTCCCACTACCGAATTGTCAAACAGGAGGCGTGGCTGGTGGCAGGGGAAAACTAGAAAAAAGCTACAAAAATGAAAAGGGGAGAGAGAAATCCAAATATTAAGTGATACAATTTGTATTTGGTACGTTTGCCGCAGGCAAGCAATGAATAACAGGACAGAACAGAACGCAACACGAGCCGACAGGAAGAAACAAGATGAAACAGGATGTAACAGAAAGAAGTCAGGGAAAAACAAAATCATCGACATGAATATCTGAGTGTTTTTATTTATGACTGTACGTCATTCAACATTCTCGGGGGTTATTCGGATTGCGATTTCATCCCAGTGTGTGTGTGAGTGTGTGCTCTATGACATAAACTAAAGCAGAAATCAATCAATTCAACGCCACGAAGCAAAAACCCGTAAAAACTAAGACCCAACAGCAGCATAGGATGTGGCAAGTGGCAAGTGGCAAACGGCAAGCGGCAGTAACAAGCGTCACGAGGACTTAGACGAGTGTGTGTGGAAAGGGAGCAATAAATCGAAGCTTGACATGGTTAAGTGCTTGTGCTTAACAATGGTTTAAGGTTTTTAGGCCTTAAGTGTACTAAGCCTTATTTTCTTTTTGCGTCCGTTACGCTGCTGATAAGGCCAAGAGTCCAAAGCATCCCAAGTCTATCATAAATTTGTTCCTCATTAGCTCAGGACACAGAAATAAATCTATTGTAATTTGTAAGTAAACAGTTGAGCCTTTAACCCAACAAAGGTTCAACTGTTTCTGTGAAATACAAAGCGAATTAAATAACATTTTTTAGTGATTGAAAGAGTCTCAGGCGAAATAGTTAAAAATTGATTAAAGAGGAGGCGAACATAAGAAGAGCATGTGAAAAAAACAATTAAATTCCACTGAATAGTTAATTGCCTTGTGTGTGTGGATGCTAACCAGTTGGATTGTAATTCATTTAAATACTCACGCTCTCTTCTACACTTCTTCTCTGCTCACTGCAGTGGAAGCTAAGCCTTGCATAGAGTGTGCGAAAAGGAACAGCTGAGTAAGCCTTCTACTATGTGTGAGCGAAAGCTAAGATCGTTTACGCTCGCTACAGTTATCTTTACTCTCTCGCTTCACAACAGTGGAAACTAAGGCTCACTAAGAGTGTGCGTGCAAGAGCAGGTGAGCAAGCCTTTCACCATGTGTGAGTGTGAGCAGTGCAGTATTCTGCTAACCTAGCACTGAGTAAGAACGGGAGTTGGTGTGTGCTGATATTATATTAGCGCGGTGTAGAGAAGAGAATGAATATGTGCAAGAGCAGGAAAGAGTGGAGGATCGTTCGGCTGCCCGTCTGTTATGTGCAAAGCAGTACAGCTATATGTTATCTATTTTTGATTAGCTATACAGTGGAGTCTTAGAATTAGTGTGCCAATGCGTTCTGCAACAGGAGTTTTATTTCGTCAAAGTAAAAAAAACGTCCACAATTCTTATACATTTAGCGTATCACATTTTATGCTTTATTTACAAGCTTTAAGTTTATAATAGCCTCATTATTGATCTACTTGAACCCTCGAACTACTTTTTACTGCCAGTTAATTAATGAAATTAATTTATTTTAATTTGAAATCACGTCATATCCACAAAGTGCTATTCAAATTGCTTTACTTGCCTCCCAAAGGCCTACAATTTTCACAGAAAACCCCAATTAAGCATACTGATAATGCGATTCCTATTAACATTTGAATTCCTGGAAGCTAATTCAAATTGTTGGCAATCCATCTTGAAGTAAACCTTAAAGCTTAATAGGAATTATTAGTGGGTAATGCTTTTTCAACAGGCTGAACCAACAGAAATTAAAGAAGATTAATTGTCTGCCCATTCAAAATGTTTTATATCATTAATTTTATTCATAAAAGAAATAAATAAAGATACGCAGCCTTTAAATATATTTAAGGGCTGAATTTAGACTTTAGAAAATGCTTGAAACAAGCAGATTGTCAGAATTTGTGGCATAGTAATAGACATTAATCAAATTACGGAGTTTTATAAGGTCATCAAGTGAAATCTTTTTAACATCTTTCAACATTTCTCCTTCGCTTGCTATTGTCATAATCATCCTTGTTTATATATGTTTTTTTTTTACAAGGGTTTCTCGCTGCATAAATTAACACATTTGCTGTAGCTGCTGCCGTTGCTGCTTCTTTTGCTCGTAGATACTCATTAATTTCAATGAATTTGCATTCCAAAATGGGTGGAAAATGTAATTTTCCAAAGTCCTCCGTCAGTTGAGCTCAGTTTTTTTTTTAGTTTTCGTTGCTGTTGCTCTTTTAGCTGCTCATTTCCGAAAGTGACATGGAATTTTTTTGTGTGTGCTGTGTCCTATTCGCCTTGAGCGCCGGATGCTTAGCAGAAAGAGGGCGAAAGTGGGTAGAGACAGGTCAGGGAGGGGAAGAGTTGATGAATATCCTTCTTCATCATAATTATGGCAGGTTGTGTTGTGTGTTGTCTACACACAATGTGGCAAGACTCGTATGTGTTGCCCCACTTTGGTTTTCATTAAAAGTTCTCTACCACTCTCTGTTTTTTGTGTTGTTGCAATTAAAAGTGTCAATGACAATGTTGCAGCTCCTCGTTCTTGTTGTTGTTGATTTTCAGTGTGCGCCTCGTTAGCTTTTATTATTATTGTTGTTGGCAGTGGCATCGTTATGGCCATTTCCATTGCTCATCGCTCTTCGTTCATTGTAATTACGATAATTACGACAAGGAGGAGAAATGCAAGTGCAGCTCCTTTAGAGCTGAGAGCTTAATGAAGCCGTATTCAATGCAATTTAGCCCAAGCCCAGTACGTGTGTGTATGTGCGAGTGTGTGTGTGTGTGTGGCATCTTCGTTCTGATCCTGTTCCCCTGTCCACCGCTCTTCTGCTTCGTTTATCCACTTAGCGGCACACGACATTGCGTCGTTAATTGAAAACTGACGCATTAAGCGAAAACAAAGTCCCACCACTTCTCCATGCCACGCCCCTTGCTCCCCTTTTGCTTTATAAGGCCTCCTTGTTATTTTTTTTGTTGTATTTTATTTTATGCCTTTTAATTTTTCACTTTGTAATGCTACGCTGGCGTATTTATTTATTAAAGTTTAATTAAATACCTTTGAAAATGCTTGCGCATGACTGCAAAATATTTTTAATGAGTTTTCGCCTTTTTGTGTTAAATATATATGTAAAAAATTTACATATATATAAAATATACATACATCATAATAAGCAGGCTCGTGTGCAACGCGTCGTATGCGTGATTTTCAGCGTTTAAAAAACCATTAAGCAACCGTTGTCAAGTATTATTAATAGCCAAAATAACCCATGGCCTAAAATGACTGAAGTACACTCAAGTTTTAAGGTTTAGATTTAAGATTTTCTTAATGCCAAAATTACTTTTTGTTTGGCCTTAACAAATTTTGTAGGTTTAGCTGTTTAAATCAAGGTCATTGGCATCAGTTTTCCCCCTTATTTTTATGGCCTTACCGTGGGTTAAAACAAAAGCAGTTTATTTTTTGATAACTTTCCTTTTGAAAAGCACAATAATAATAAATAATAAAGGTTGCAGGCGTGAAAAACTCAAATGGAAATGCAAACAAACAAGAAACAAACGGATGGACCGACGGACGTTGCTCGCTACTAGCCGTAGAGTTTGTTATATAGCCGTAACCATTAGCCATAACCAAAATACACAAGTGAACAAAAAAGCCAAAAAGCAAGCCAGACATTGAATTGACCTTAATAAAGTCGACGACTACTGCGGCTGTGGTTTTTCGCTTTAGCCATTGCCGTGTCTCTACTCGACCTTTTTTTTTGGAGGGCAACATTTTTCATTCAGACGACCACTAACCACGCCTACTATTTTTTTCCTCTTCTCATCTGCTTACAGAAAATGCTGATACTGCTGCTGCCGTTGTTGAGTGTATTTGGTAATAGTCTCATTGCTGGCGTCGAGGCAAATCTGAGTTTGGGCTTTAAGGTCATCAGAGTGAGTTGACCAACAAGCACACACACACACACACACACACACACATCCACAACTGTTTATTCCATTACTAAACTTCCATTTTCTTTACTTCTTCCGCTCTCAACTCCTAATTATGCATACTATAGCTGCCAAGGCATATAAATCCCGGTAAGTCGATTTATTTTTTAACGATTGAGCTGAAATGTCTTTAAGTTTGGGCAAATCATCATCTTCGCTGTGCCTCAAAATGTACATGAACTCGCAATCAATTTCCAATTTTCAATTTTCATTGAAAATGAAAATGGTAGATGGTAGATGGTAAATGAAAATTGTAAAATTACATTAACTTTGCGCTTCATTAATCAAAGGCACTTCGGCACCACCGCTGCCACTTCAACTTTGCGTCTTCAAATCAACCCAAAATACAAAATAAATAAATAAAATAAAATAATTTCCAACAAAAAAAAAACATTCTAAGAGCAAAGTGCAACAAAAAACCATGAACGGACAGACACTTTTCCCATTTAGAGACTCCCATCAATTTTAAATATTTTTTTCACTTTTTTTCGTCTCTTCTAAGCCAAATAAGTAAATATTCGAACACATTTTCGGCTAAAATGAGAGAAGCAAAATATCCCAAAAAATATAGTATATGCACAACAAGCTCTTTTCGGCAAGAGAAAAGCAATTTAGGTCGTTTCAAAAGTGCTTCAAGTGATTTAATAAGTGTACAAGTCTGTGTTGAAAGCAAAACCCAATAATAATAAAGAAAACAACTAATTTTGGAAAAAATACCATTTTGTGCAGAAATGGTATGCAGAATTTAAATGCAAGTTATTCCAATTATTTAAAGTCTGAAATTTAGTGCTTTAGTTTGGTTTAGGCCTAAATAAAATGAATTAATTTATTTCATAAATATATAAATAAAATTTATATCAAGAGTAAAGTATTTTTTTAATTTGTGAGTTATTTATATTATTTGGTAACTAAAAACAAGTTATTTAACTGCTTAGAGGCTTTTCTTTAAGCCTCCTTTATAAAAATTTAAAATATTTTTGCTTACAACTCAGGAAATAAATGTATTATTCTGTTGGAAAAGTTTTATAAATTTGTACCTTGTAGTTGGCTAATTTCTCTGGACATTGGCCAGCAGCAACCGAAGCTAACTAACAACTGAAGTGATTTTAATGGATTTTTCTAAATTCCTTTTTTTTTTTGTAAACATTTTTTGTATTTTTCTCAATTGTTATTGTTGTTGTTGTTGAGTTTCTGTCGACATGTTTTCTGGGGCTTCACATGTTGTCGTACAAAGCTTTTCAAAATTAAACAGCATCACGAACTGTGCCAAAAACTTTTCGATTCGGGCGTTACAACAAATACAACAATTTTACTTCTGGCTGTATCGTTGCATATGTTTTATGGGTATGTTACCACCCATCCCCCACTTCCCTACCTCTTCCACTTTTTCGTGCTTTTCCCCAAGCCAAAAGCCAAAAGTTTCGAGTCAAATGCCAATACAGTTTGTGCGTCCATGAGCTCAACGCTTGTTGTTGGCTTCTCTTTGCTCCCATTGCTTGTGTGGGAGTGTGTGCATGGGTGTGTGGGTGTGTGTAAGCGTGTGTGTTTTTGCCTTTTGGCGCATATCAATGCTCCACACGTTTTGTTGCCTCCACGTACCCGCTGCGTTGATGCATTGTCCAGGCGCAAACGGAACAAGTTTATTTAAACTGTAAAACTTGTTCTTTTTCGATTCAGTTACAGATCAGGGGCAGTAGCGGGTGCTAGCTTGTAACTGCTGCAAAAGTTATCGCAACACGAAAAATGTGGAGCACTATGTATATGTAAGAGAAAGCAGTCGGAATTAACTTAAATAAAATACATATATACAAATTTACCAGAACGTGAGCAATGTGCATCAGAAAAGCGAACAAACAAACGAATTTTCTTCAAACCGATATCAAAGGATATCAACTAACAGCATTAATTATTTTAAAAACTCAAATCAAGCAGCTTAAAGCGGATTTCTATGAAAAATTAAAGAAAAACTAACATTAATATAACTTCTAAGGAATTGTGCATACGCAACGTTGTCCAAAGTATTTTGAACTTTTCGCTTTATGTCACATTCTCTGGCTTGATGTTTATATGTGTTCTGGCCACGGGACACTCAAAACTTGTCGCACACGCTCAAGTGTTGTAAATCTTTGCACAAAATGAAACTTTATTTGGTCATGGTCATCAACGACTTAAGTAAATCTAAAACTCTAAGTAAAACAAACACTACAGCTCGGCATAAAACAAATAAACTGTGCACACGTGACCCCAAACCAGACAAAAGAAGGAGACAGTCATTGAGCTGCAGGGGGAGTTCTAAACAGAGCGAGAGAACGAAAGAGATAGACTGACACAAGTGATGATGACCCAACACAACAGAAAACAGTGGAAAGCGCACAAAAATATGCTACACTTTTTTATCAACTGTCTCAACTAAAAATAAAACACCAAAAGGGTTGGTATAAATGTGGGAAAAGCGTAGGAAAGACGACAACAACAGAGTACAGCTCAAAATAAAAATGACAAATAAAAAAGGAAACCAAACAAACGTATAATGCATGCCACGAAGTTATAGCAAGGATAAGGCGGCGCACTCAGGTCACAGGTCTAAGGTTTGGCGAATGGAAAAAACCTGGTACAGGATAAAAGAACACAAGGACAGAGGGGGAGACAAAGATACAAGGACATGGCGAAGACACACATAACTGCTTAAGTACACTCGTGCAAAGCGTAGACATCCTTAAATGTTGACAGCGGGCGCAGATAAAAGTGCTCACATTGCAATTCCAGCGTTCACTTCCGCCATAAGCACGAGCATTGGTCATACCCTACAAATAAATATGTGCATAACACAAACGGGTATACTGACTACAGGAATTCCTAAGCAATGTGACAACCAACAGGCATTAATTTCATTTTCTGTTAGTACTGTTTAGCCTCAGGAAACTTGTTCAAACTTGCAATATAATTAAAGTAGCCAATATAATAAATATGCAACAGTTAAGATAAATAATGACTTGGTAAGAAGTCAATAAAATCTTTGGAGGGTATGATTGATTTGACACCTTTGGCAGAGCTGCAGGTGTAACCAGCAATTGCTTGTAACGAGCTTTGACGAACACACACACACACACACACATAACACTCCCTTCTTGATATGTAAAGCAATGTCACTGATTGTGTCGTTGTGTGCGAGTGACAAGTTTCTCGCCTCACTATATATGTTTGTATGTGTGTGAGCAGAATGTCTGTGTGTGTTTCTTCTGTCAAAGTACATTAAGAAGATTGCACTTTCGAAAATGACACAATTCGCCACAAAGTAAAAAGGTTTAAGGTGTTTCAATGTTTCTTGACGAGGCTGTTGCTTGCGGCGCATGGCTTGTGGCAAGCCACACACACACACAGACACTGTATGTGAGTTGCAGCAATAATACTTCCGGTATTGTCAGGTGTGCTTTCCAAGTTTATATCGCACAATCGAAGCTAATTGCCAACGACATAACCATGTGACCACGTGCCCATATTCATTACCAACAACAACAATAACAACAACATTAAGAAAATGTTGCATTGCCAATTTTCACATTAACCATTGATGCCAAAATGCCAAATGAATGATGTTGCCGCCAAGGAAGATTACATATCGCATCACTCCCGACCGTATCACTCTTACAAAGTCACGTACTCGACGAAATCAATTCAAGAATATTTCCCATTCTAAGAGCCACAAAAGTAAAAATAGTTAAATTGTTATTCGACTACGATATACCCGTTAAATAAGGCACTTGGAGCAGTTTAAATTTACATTACTCAAAAACTGTTGCCTGCTTTTAGGTGCTTGGTTTATTCATTTGTTGCAAGCAGGCATGTGATTTCATTGATTTTGCAGCAGCGTAAGAGTCTTAGCAGAGTACTGCAAATACACAAATATCTATGAGATTTGTAAGCAGCTGTTAAAAAATTTAATATTTATTCTATGCATTGATTGCTGTTGCTTTTATTGTCCTAAGACTTGTCTTTTGTTGCACATCAATAATGAAAATGCTTTTACGTAAGTAACAACCCTAACTATATACTCTATCAACCAAAGAGTAACGGGTGTGCCAAGAGAAGAGCGGAGAAATTGCCACAGAGCACGTAGCTATAAGTAGAAGTAGCATTCTTTGTATCTAGGTAACTGCGAAATTGCCAAAAAAAAAAAGGAATACAAGCGAAGTCTCGTAATTGTGATTGGCGGCAGCATATATTTGTTTGTAGCCCCGAAAAGCAAACTTTTGTGGCCTAATGGCGGGCCATAAACCCCAAGAACAACATTTGTCAATATCATTTGTGATGAGATCTAGTCTATTGTTTGCCATCCAAAATTATATGTGTGCGTACTTATTGCATGCCGCAAATTTATAACAAATGCTGTCAAATATTAATTGGTTTTCCAATCAAATGAAACAGAAGCATGTTGAAAGCTGGCTAAAATGTTGGTTAAAGCACTGGGCTTATGGCTATTAAGCGTAGGACACATACAAGCTGTCAGCTCGATTAAAGTAACTAAGCCGAAAAAGTACTTGAAGCGAAGCGTTCAAATCAATTTCCAGTTTCTACTTTCAATTCTATTTTTTTTTCTAAAAGATATTTGTGTTTTTTCTCTTTTCTTTGATGCTGTCTGCTGAATGCTAACAATGGCACTACCAACACTATGAATGGCCTGCTCGTTTTGGCCACGTCTGGCTGTCACACGGTTTTTGGCAACCCTTTTGTCCACACTGCAGCCAATTGCACTGTTGGCAACACAACATTCGCACATGGAGCCACATTTAAATTGGATTGTAAAACTCAATGCGTCTGTGAGGTAAGTAGAGGGTGGGAAATGAGGGTTAAAAGGGGTTTGGGTGGTAAGGGGCATATCGTTTAGTTGGCACTAACCACATACACAGACAGAGACACCAACACCGACACAGTCATACACATAGACATAGATTTAGATACAGTTGTAGATAGGGTCAAAGTCAAATGCAGTGCTACAAAGCGTTTATTTTGCTTTTGTTTGTTGTAGTTGCTCTTGTTTAACCAGTGATTGCTCCACCTTTCTTTACCCCCTACACTCCCCTCACCACTTTCCCCTCTTCGCATTCTTATCTTTTTTATGGGGTTAACGTTAACACTTGTGTAATTTATTTGCCACACAAATCCCTTTTACGGCACTTTCATTTGAATTTAGTCAGCTTGAAAACGAAACTGCAAAACTTCAATTAGAATTTTTACCGTTTTTGTGCAAGAAAAAAGATTTTTAAGGGCTCAAGCAATGATTTAGATTTATTTAGTATAAAATTAACTAGTCTCCATTTATCAACCTCCTTTATCCTTTTTGAAAACACTTCTATATATAATTACTAAAATATTTTTAAAGCTGGTTGCCAGTCAGATCTTAAAAAAGGTGAAGTTACTAAAGTTGTATGTTTTAATTTTTATTTAAAGATTTCTATAAATTATTCTAAACATATTTGCTTTGAAACTCTTTTTACAGTCTTTGCATTTCAAAGCTCTTAATTTAATTAGAAAACATTTACACACAAATATAATATGTATTTATAATATCGTTTTTTAGTCCAAAATAATTTAAAAAGAGCTAACTTTGCAGGGTATTTCTTAGGCTCAAGTGGTTTTAATTCGCTGAATTTGATATCCAAATGAGATTTACGCGCAATTACGAGGTAGCAAAAGCAAGAGACCAAAAGGAAGATTGGCCAAATCTCAGCTAAAGGCGTGTTGGCCAAGAACTAAATCCTTGGCATTGCTTTATGGCCAAACATTTGTCTTCAGGTGTAGGTAGGTGTGAGTGTGTGTGTGTGTGTTGGTGCGAATTTACACCTCTAGCTCAACAATTGCGGCAGTTTATCATTGCTGTCAGACATATTCATACCAAATGGTAACACAAACACACACACACATTTGGAGAGCGGTAATTTATGCTCTGCAATTTTAAGGCCAAGGGAAAAGAGAGCGACGTAAACGGCAGACAGAGAGGGCCAAAGAAAACTAACCAAGTTTTTTGGCCAACAACTAAAAGTGGCTAAAACAGAAAAGAAAGCAGACGAAACGAAACTGTTTATAAATAAAATAGTGTGTGAGGACAAGAAACAAAAATGTTAATTTGGCAGGATACTTAAGGCATTAGTTGTTAGTCGGTTACAAGTTGTCCGAGTACTTTTCGTGCCCACTGTTTGCGCAAATATTTTGCTTACATTATGACTTTATTTCGGTCTAAATAAACAGGCAGAATGGGGCGATTGTTTGGCCCACATTTAATGTATTTTAATGGCCTTTGCTTTTGCCTTTTCTGTTGCCCTTTGCAGAATGGTCGCCATGCGTGCTCGACACTCTGTCCAAACGAGCAGCTGCCAGCGCCAGAGGATACGATTTCCTGCAGATCACCGCGTCTCGTCGAGGTGCCAGGACATTGCTGCAAAATGTGGCTCTGTGAGAATCCAACAGCTGATGGTAAGTTGAAGTGTGTGTGTGTGCGAGTGTGTGTCTCTGTGAGCATTTGTTTTATTTTGTAGTACGGGTCATGGCCTTGTTATTGTTTTATAAGTGTGTTTATGGTCACAGCCGCTTCGTGGAGTCCGCAGTCCTTCCATTCTCCCTTCATTCTTCTTACTGCCTTCCTGCTCCCAAGTTAATGGCGCCCAGGGGCATGACGTCATCGTCATCGCCATTGCCATCGCACAACTTAATGCTTTTTAAGCGCCCAACCAAAAGCGCAACGCATATTTATGAAGATGAATTATTCCATGACAAGGCAACAGTCCTCACAACCAAGAGTTGTAGTAGAAGCAACAACGGCAGTGGCAACAAAATGAGGCAACAACAGCTTCTGTTCTTGGCTGCTTTTGCCTCAGGCTTTCTGGCTACATGGACAGCAGCAGCAGCAGCATAATTACTTACACAAGGATTAAGTGTTAATTAAACGCGCAAAATGCAATAAATAAACAAGTTTATTAAGTGCTCTTAAGAGCCCTTACTTCAATTGGGATTTACGCCTTTGTCGTTCAAAATGCTTCACAATGTCCATTGACGCAATTACAAACAACTTGCAGCTTGGAATATTCAACTCAAATGCAAACAGCATAAGCTTTGGAATTGAAGCAAGAGCTTTAAGCAGAAGACTTTGCATTGTGAGCAGAACACACATATATTCGAAAATAATATAATGGAAGTTGATGCATTTTAGATAAGAATAAAAAAAGAATTTATGAAAATATTCAAGCTATTAAGTATTTTAAAGCTTAGCATTTTGTTATAAATTTTATTATATAGAAATACCTTTCATTTAAATAAAGTTATTTGCCAAAATAGATATGTAAATCATAAATATTGAAAAGCAATCTGAACAACGCGTAAGTAATTTGTAAAATATTTTTAACAATAAAAGGCAATTTTAAAAATGTCTTTTCTACCATTAAATATTATAAGACTATTTTTAACTTTCGAAATTAAGCAAAATCAAAAAGGAATCTTCTCAAGTCCGAAGTAAAATGTGTAATATATTATAAGAACTAATAGCCTTAAATATTTAGTTATTACTACTAAATAAAATACATATTTGTACACAAGTTAATAATTTTTAAACTGTTGTTAAATTTTTTATGCGTCGAATTCAACGTTAATTATTTTTATGCCGTTAAGAAAGTTAAAAATAAATAGGATCAAAAAATTGTATATTCCTCTAGTGATTGTTTTATATTTATACATGGCCATACTTCTCAGTGTCTTAGATTTTCCTAACTAAATAAAACTACCCTAAATCCAAAACAGAGCATGCTGTATTCCCTAATTAATTCAAAGAGTTAAATACTCGTCCCCTGGCATTCTGCCTGCAATTAGATTATTTTATTATTTAAGTGTGTTTCTTGGGAATATAAAAGCTGCAACTATGTTTAAATAATCAGCTACTTTAGCTGCACTTGGGATACTTCCATTAGCTAGCCTGGCCAATCATAATTATTAGCCACATTATTATTTTTTTAACGCTCTCTCCTATTGTTTTGTTCTCCGCTTTGCAGTCTATGCCACCTGCCACAACAGCAGCATCAGCGGCAATTGGAGTACTTGCAGCAGCCACTGTGGCCTGGGAATGGCCACGAGGCAGACCACGACTCACACTGGCTGCCATCAATTGAGCAATTTACGGTTATGCGAGAATCGCAGATGTGGCCAAGACAATAAGACCAAGACGAGGAGCAAGAAGATGAAGAAGAGCTACAGCAACAGTCATAGCCACAGCCACAGCCACAGTCATAGCCATAGCTACATCCACAGCAGGCCATTAACCAAGCAGAAGTTGGCATTTAGCCAACTTCATCAGCAGCATCATCACAAGCGAAAAACAGAGCGCCAAGGGGCGTGGCAAAGGCAGCAGCAACCGGAACTAGAAACAGAAGTTGAACGCGAACCAGAACCGGAACTAGAATCACAACCAGAACATCGCATGCAACAGGAGCCAGTGCATAGAATTAGAGTAAGATTTGTTGCATGCGAGTTTAAGCTTGAAATCCTCTGACTTGTGTGTCTTTTGGCCAATTGCAGAAAGGACACGAGTGTCGCAGTCTACAGCGTTTAGGACCGGCCAGAATTCGTCTGGGCGAATGCGTCTCCCGCAAACTGTATCGACCCAAGCTCTGTGGCAGCTGCCACCGCGGCAGCAAGTGCTGTGCCCCAGCGGTATCCACAACAATACAGGTGAGCATCTCAGGTAGATGGTGGAATTGTCTGTCTAATTAACAGCTGGGTTTCTATGGAGGAACTTTCAGTTTTCCATTTGATTGCACTTAAATCCTTTACAAAGAAAATCCTTCTGTCTCCTCTTGCCTGCTTGAATTAATCAATAAATTAGCGACGCTTTTAATTCAAGACAGCTTAGAGTTTTTTTATTGAAAAGTAAAGAAATTGAGTAAGGAAAGAAAATTCGAAAAACAGGAAATTAATGCAGAGATTAATGAGATTATTTATATTGAGACAGTGAAAAATGTATTGAAATTGTACACTTATATTTTAATTTATTGGATGGCAATAAAAAACTTTTCTTTTATAATGAACGCAGTTTATTAATGTGATAAAATAAAAAATTAAATGTTAAACTACTTTTACTTGCATTTCGATTCTAGAAACGACTTTAATTCCTAAATTTTCCTACTTTAGCTCTGTTATGCATTATTTTTTAGGCAGTATAAACAAGCCCTTTATTATTGGACACATAGTGTACTTATGGCCCTCTTATTTGACTTAAGCACATCCCGTATTAATTAAAAGACGTTGCATTAAAACGTCAATTCGATTGCAATGCCAATTGAAAACTGAATTGGAAAAGTGCAGACGAAAATCAAATGCTCAGTTAGCTGTCAAAATCAATTTAGCACCTGAGCCGATTGCACTTTTCCAATTTATTAAATCACAGAGTGCAGATTGAGCAGTGGCAGCAAACAGAAGTAAAATTCTGGCTGAAATTTCAACTTGATGTGCTGCGTTCACACCAGTTGACACAATGGTCAACATGTGTGTCAACGAAGTCAGTACCATTGCTTACCATTAGTATACTCTGAGTTGACGCAGCGTTAACTGGTGTGAACGCAGCATAAAATTCTACTATTTCATTGCTAACACTTCTTTCACTCTCTTTCTATCTCTTTCTCTATCTGTTCCACAGGTCGAGTTGTTGTGTCCCTTAAATGCCGTTGATCCAATTAAGTACGTACAAAAGCGCACACAGGAGTACAGTAAGCAAAGAGAAGGGGAAGAGCAGGCTACAAGTGATGGAGAAAACGGTGGACAAGGCGATGGAGAAGGTGATAGGGGTCAGTTATGGGACACCATTGCGTTGGAGCCCATCGATCAGGAATTTTTGCAATCACATCAGATACAAATTGAGAATAAATTCATTGCTGTCGAATGGATACTGAAATGTGAATGCAGCAAGAATGTGAGTATAAGAGAACGATTGTGAAGGGGGTTAGGGTGGGTATAAGCAACAGAAGTTGTGTATAGGAGGAACTACCTTCGGCTGGGCTATAAACAGAGTCATATTGTCATTCCATGCCATAACAGCAGCAATACTTGCTATTCTCAATCCCCTCTTTAGTTATCTCTCTCTCCCTTTCACACGCTTTATCTCTCTTTCTCTGCGTGTCCATCTTTATCCTCTGCCCCATTATCCACAGCAGCTGCACGAAAATTGCTTTCACTTGTCATTTTAATCGCATTTTTGTTGCTGTTCTTACTTGTAAGCGCTCTCTTTTATTTTCACCCATTCACTCATTCTCATTCTCTATCTTCGTCTCCTTGTTGCTTTTTGTGTCTATGCACAAATGTTTTGTTTTGAGGAAAAAAAATATGACTGCAATTTTTTTGTTGACTTCTTTGTGTAACCTAAGACTACAGTAGGAAAAGAGAGAGAGATAGAGAGTGGGAAAGGAATAGAGTTGACTGTGGTGGGGAAGGGAATCCTGTTCCAGTTCCAACCATTCCAAGTCGCTTCGTTGGTTTACTCTCTCACTCGTGCACTGGCGCCCAGCTGTCTGTTGTGTTTTTTCCATTATTTTGGCGTATTCATCTTGAATGCTTCTGCTTTTGTTATTATTGTTATTTTTTGTTGCTGCTGTTTTTTGCTTTTGTTTTTTTGTTGTATTTCCATTTGGTTAGTTTGCTGCAATTGCAATGATTGGATTTTTATGAATACATTCATCAAAGTGCTTTGTCGCCTGCAACATTCAGTTAGCCAAGCATCAGTAAAAAAATGAATATAAAATTGTAAATGTGGTTTTCAATTGATGTTTGTCTCTACCGAAACTTTCATTTATAAAAAATTTAAAAAACTTTATCAGTCAAAATGAAATGATTTACTTTATTACTACATTTAGTCAATTTTATAACAATTTATGGAGAATTTTTTGCACCAAAACTACTAAATTATTTGTAAAATTCCTAGTAATCAAATCATATGTGAACAAGACCGTGTTTAGTCTACAATAAATACAAATGTAAGCGTGTTACGTATGAATTTCGGTATCATATTGCAATAATATTGCAATAATACGGAAAAATCACATTGACATAAGCGAAGACAGACGAACATGGTGAAATGGACGTGACTGTACATATATAGCATACAATTCAAAACTATATCTACTTCTGCCTGATAAGCTATCAGATACTTTGTTAATAATTAGTGTCGAAGTCTTCATCAAATTGGAGCCAACATCCAAATATAATTTATAATCTTTGCCAAGCAACAATATCTTAAACTAGCTTATCTAACCATACTAAATCAGTATAAGAGGCAAAGCGAGAGAGCGACAGTGTGTGTGTAGGAGAGGTGAAATCTTACAGCGGCCGACAGCAATTAGTGAAGCAAATATATTTTCACCCATTGCTATCTTCACCTTATTATGCTCTCTTCGCTGCTCATTAGCGAGTCGCCCGTTTGACACTCGAGAGAGCTAAAACTATTGAACTAAATTTCAGTCGCTTGCTAAGCGCAGAGCGTAGCAGACGTTTCTTGTGTAGGGTGGATTTGTGTCACACGTTGTAACATGAGTACTTCCGCGTCAATTCGCTCTCTGAGCAAAACAAAGCAAACCGCCCGCATTCTCATTATCGGAGCTGGAACAGCAGGAATCGCGGCAGCTACTCGACTACTTGAACAGGGATTTAGAAATGTTTTGTTATTGGAGGCAGAGGATCGCATAGGCGGACGCATACAAACTATTCCATTTGCCGATAATGTCGTTGATCTCGGCGCCCAGTGGTGTCATGGCGAAGTAAACAATCCTGTCTATGAGCGAGTGAAGGACTTGAATCTACTGGAGACAACTGAAGATCATTACGAGACCTTCAGGTGTGTGCGGTCTAACAAAGAAGTGCTGTCAGATAAAATCGCTGACGATCTGAAAGCGATAGCATTTAATTCTATACCGGAACGACAAACGGAACTAATTGATTATAAAGGGTCGCTGGGAGATTATTTGTCAGCGAAATACTGGAAAGAAGTGGCCAAATTACCACACGTCAGTCAAAAAGTAGCTGAGGAATTCCTAGAAAATTTCCACAAGTTTGAGAGCTCTGTGGAAGCCGCAGATCATTTGTATGAGGTCTCGGGTCGTGGACATCTGGAATATTGGCTATGCGAGGGAGAACTATTGCTCAACTGGCGCGACAAGGGTTACAGAACTTTCCTAGAACTGCTAATGAAATCGAAGAAAGGTGATCCTAAAGATCTTGGAGTCCTCACCGAACGTGTGCTGCTAAATAAACGCATAGCACAGATAAACTGGGAAGGAGCTGATGATGTTATTGTCCGTTGCTGGAATGGTGAAGTTATGACCGCCGATCACGTGATCTGCACTGTGTCCTTGGGAGTGCTAAAGGAGCAGCACAGTCAGCTATTTGTGCCTGCTCTACCCGAGGCTAAGCTGCGTGCCATCAAGGGCCTTAAGCTGGGCACCGTGGACAAGTTCTTCCTAGAATACGCTGCAGCTCCATTGCCCAAAGACTGGCCTGGTTTCAGTTGCCTTTGGCTTGAGGAGGATCTGCAGGAGTTGCGCAGCACCGAAAGATTCTGGCTGGAGAGCGTATTCGGCTTCTATCCCGTTTCCTATCAGCCTCGCATTCTGCAGGGTTGGATCATTGGAGAACACGCGCGACACATGGAGACCCTCACCGAGCAGGAAGTTCTAGAGGGATTACTCTGGCTCTTCCGCAAGTTCTTGCCCTTTGATGCACCCCATCCAGTGCGCTGTCTACGCACCCAATGGAATGCCAATCCCAACTTTAGAGGCAGCTATACGTTCCGCACTACTATGGCAGATGAGCTAAGAACCGGTGGCTGGGATTTGGAAGCGCCACTCCTCGATATTGGCGGCCGACCTCGACTGCAATTTGCCGGTGAGGCCACACACAAACATTTCTATTCGACGGTGCATGGCGCTGCGGAGACTGGTTGGCGGGAAGCGGATCGTTTGAATACCTACTATCGTTCAAGAACTGCACAGCTGTAAGAGAGTGATAAGCTATCAATTCGTGTGTAAATAAAGGTGGAAAAACGTGTCAAAGTAATCCTATGCTTGACTTGGTTTAGTGTGAAGTACTAAGATAATTAGCAGGTTTTAACTATAACAACCTAATCTAGCTAAACATCTTTGTACTAGCGGAGCTTAACTTCTTACTTTCAATTTTATTGTACAGAGTGGTTGTCTAGAGAACCCACTGATCTGCTTATCCTTCTGAGCCTAATGACTTTGAATTATCTTAATTCATTTCTCCAATTCAGATTTTATTTCCCCTTGAGCAGCCTTAGGCAGAAAATGGCCTAATTTGCTCACAGAGCTCATTCCGTTAGAACATACTAGGATTTTACCTACTAAAAAAAGCGATGACATTCAAAACTGAAGTGTTTGCTGCTGAGAGCAAATTACTAAAATTACATAAAGCGGATGTTTTAGTATTGGATTTACATAATTGGGCTTTCCAACACTGGTTTTAAGCAAACAGTTCAGTGAGTGTCTCTAATATGTGTACACTGAAAGCATATTCATTTGAACATGGCCAATATGCAGTGTGTTGGCCCATTTTAACATTTGACCAAAACATGTTGACCAACTCATTTGCAACCAGTAGCCGCGGACAACATTGTAATTGCACTGTGGGTGGGTCCGGCAGGGGCTGCAAAACGTGTTCATGATAACACACACTAAGCCACACAGTCAGGAGGCTGCAGGAGGTTGTGTTTGAAGGCGGGGCTCAGTACACTTTACACATGCAAAGCCAAATAGGGACAAAAATGCAGCTGTAAAAATCAGTTTAGCACTCTACAAAGAGCGAGAGAGTGGTGAAGAAAGTGCGGGTGGCAGGGAGTGGGTGTGGCAGTTAGAGGAAAGCAGAAAACGCCAAACCAAACACCAGGAATGCTAACAATGCCACAACAGAACACAGAACTAAACTTGCAACTCGTAGTGCTGCAAAATGTTTTAACCAACGCCAGCACAAACACACACTCAAACACACCCAAACTCACACTCTTTCACAAACTTTGCTGCCTGTTGAAAATTCAAATTTATGCCACGTAGAGGCCAAAAGCATCGCCGACTGTTTGTCTGTCTCTGGTCCGACTTCTGGCCACATCTTCGCTCGCAGATTACTCTCATTCCCTCAAATAACATATGCGACTTTGTCGCCCAACAAAGCAGCAAGGCCAACACCGCACAGTTTTAGCCACATCTGCTGCATTTTTGCCAGACATTTTGGCAACAGTTGTTGGCCGAGTCGAGAAAGCTGATTTGTCTGGGTCTCTGGTCAAACATGTTTGGACTTCAGTTTGGTATTTGTAGTTATCTTTTCTACTCCCGTTGACAACTGCAGCGATCAGAGCCTAGGGAAGCAGTCGTTGTACTGAAAATGCATTTATAAATAAGATTTATTGGCGTTTTAACCAAGTTTGGTAAGCCTCTAGGTATCTTTTGGCTGCAGGGCACAACCGGATTTATTTTCGTTAGCAAAGAGTTCCATCTATTCGTCTATCCCATATGATTTTTATGCTCTCAAAAAATTCAAATCCACCAAATTTGCTGCACTTATTTATTTAATGAATTTTAAAAATAATCGATATAATAAAAATAACTATTTTTGGTCTATTCGATAATCGTAAATTCTCGTTGAATGTTTCAATTTAAACTTTTAATTTTGTTCATTTGCTGGTTATCAGTTAGCGTCGTCTTTTCAATCATATGCCATCCAGTTTATATTTCCAAAGGTGTCCGTTCCCGGTTGTAGTAGTCATTGAGTCGATCCGCTTCCCGCCAGCCCGTTTCAGTGGCGCCATGCACCGTTGAGTAGTGCGTTTTGCTGGAAGCCTCTCCGGCAAACAGTAGCCTGGGCTTGCCGCAGACATCGACCAGCGGTGCCTCTAGGTCCCAAGGTCCAGTGCGTAGCTCATCGGCCAGAGTGCTGCGGAAACTGTAGCTTCCACGGAAGTTCGGGTTTGAGTGCCATTGAGTGCGCAAGAAACGTTCAGGATGCGGCAAATCAAAGGGCAAGAACTTGCGGAAGAGCCAAAGTATTCCCTGTAGCACCTCCTCCTCGGTCAGGGTTTCCATATGGCGGCCGTGTTCTCCAATTATCCAACCCTCGATGAGACGAGGTTGACACTTTACAATGTGAAAACCAGTTACACTCTCCAGCCAAAAGTTGTTGGTACCGCGTAATTCCTCTAGATCTTCGTCAATCCACACAAAGTTGATGTAGGGCCAATCCTCGGGCAGCGGAGGAGTTTTGTACTCCAAGAAGAACTTGTTGACAGTGCCCAAAGTGAGTGCCCTAATAGCGCGCTGCTTTTTTTCGGGCAGAGCCGGCAGAAAGAGACTTTGGTGCTGCTCCTTGAGTACGCCCAGGGATACCGTACAGATGACATGATCCGCTGTGAGAAGTTCTCCATTCCAGCAGCGTAGTTTGAGCTCTCCTGCTCCCTCCCAGTTGATGAGCGTAATGCGCTTATTGAGTTCCACGTGCCCAGTGAGAGTTCCCAGATCTTCGGGTTCACCCTCCTTGGAATTCATCAGCAAACGAAGGAATGTCTTGTAACCCTTGTCGCACCAATGAATTAAATTGTCTCCTTTACTCTCCTCGAATGTTTCACGACCCGACACTTCGAACAAATGATCGCATCCTTCGTAGCTCGCCTGATACTTCTTATACATTTCAAACAACTCCACGGCTTGTTGGCGATCAATGTTTTTCAGTTTGTTAACCTCCTGCCAGAACTTGTTGGTCATATAGTCACCCATGGAGATATCTGTGGATTCCTGCGGTAGAGAACCTTCCGCTATGGGCATTATGATGCCCAGGAATTCCTCCGAAAGCAGCTGCTTGTTGGATCTTACAAACTTCACCAAATGATCTACTTTGCCAGTCTTGTGGCCAACATTCAAATCCTTGATACGCTCGTAGACAACATTGCCAGTTTCGCCATGACACCACTGTGCACCAAGATCAACGACATTATCCGCAAAGGGAATAGTATTGATGCGTCCTCCGATGCGGTTCTCCGCTTCCAAAATGCGCACATTGTTGAAGCCCTGCTCGAGGAGACGCGTTCCCGCTGCAATACCCGATGGACCTGAACCAATGATGACAATCCGAGCCGTTTCTCGGTTCTTTAGTGTAGGTATGGACATATCACAAGTATTCATTGTTCTACAAGTCGGACACGAAGCTACAACTGAAACTGAATTTTGAAACAGCAAAGTAACTGATATAAATACTAGTTGAGGTAGTTCTAATCACTGTTGTTTTATTTTGTATGTGGTTGCTCTTATCAAGAAATTTGAGTGTTATTTTGTTGTGAAATTAATAGCAGTGAGTATTCTTGTTAATTGTAAACGATTGTTTTATAAACAACTAACAACTAACAACTGGTGGTTTAAAGGGAAAACATTGAAAATAATGCCAAAGCGATACAAAAACCGTATTATATAATGGGAACTGACCTAAAGGTAGCTAATTGGTTCCAAATTATGTTAGTCACGGCCACTTTACAACTTGTTGTCGTTACTATAGTAATCATTTAATCGATCTGCCTCTCGCCAACCGGTTTCCACAGCGCCATGAACGGACGAGTGATGATTCTTGCTGGAAGCCTCTCCGGCAAATTGGACCTTGAGTCTGCCGTCAAGGTCAAACAGAGGTGTCTCTAGATCCCAGGGACCAGTGCGTAGTTCATCTGTGTAGTTGGTTCTCGAACTGTAGCTGCCCCTAAAGTTTGGATTGGAGTTCCACTGGGTACGAATGAAGCCCTTGGGTTTGGGCATCTCGAAGGGCAGAAACTTGTTGAAGAGCCACTGTAGACCCTCGAGAACTTGCGGCTCAGTGAGTGTTTCCATGTAGCGAGCATGCTCGCCTATGATCCAGCCCTGCAGCAGACGTGGCTGATGGAGCACACGATGAAAGCCAAATACGCCCTCTAGCCAGTGGTGTTTGCTACGACGCAGCTCCTCGAGATCCTGCTCGATCCAAAGGAAGTTAGCTCCAACCCAATCCTGTGGAAAAGGCTGTACAGCGTACTCCAGGAAGAACTTGCCAACTGTACCCAGCTTAAGTCCTTTAATAGCTCGAACTTTTGCCTCTGGCAGCGCTGGAACAAAAAGCTTTTCGTGTTGCTCTTTCAAGACGCCCAAGGACACCGTGCAGATGACATGATCTGCAGTGAGAACTGTGCCATCCCAACAACGTAGCAGCACCTGATCGTCCGCTTCCCAGTTGATTTCGGACAACCGCTTGCTGAGCGTGACACGTCCATTGAGCACTCCAAGATCATCGACTCGGTGTTGCTCGGCATTCATTAGCAGTCGGAGGAAACTCTTGTATCCCTTGTCTCGCCAGTTCAGCAGGAATTCTCCCTCGCAGTAGGAAAACTCCAGATGAGCACGACGAGAGACTTCGAATAGATGATCCGAGGCGGTAAAGGAGCAACGTAACCTCTTAACGGTCTCAAGCAACTCGCTGGCGATCGTCTTATCCACTGCTGGAGTCTGGGCTACAGCTCGCCAGTAGTGATCAGTCAAATGATCACCGAGTGAACCATTTGCCTCATTGGGCGGCATTGGCAACGAAGTCTCGATGGCTGCGCCCAGCACATAAGCGGTCTCGGTGGACAATACCTCTTTGTTGGAGCGCACAAACGTCACGGCCTTCAATACATCTCCAGTTGCGTCCAAGACATTCAAATCCTTGACTCGCTGATAGACAACATTTCCGGTTTCGCCATGACACCACTGTGCACCCTTATCGATCACACTGTCTCCAAAGGGCACTGTATTTATGCGTCCTCCAATGCGATTCTCTGCTTCAATAACTTGAACATTCTGGAATCCCTTTTCGAGCAGCCGAGTGGCAGCTGCAATTCCAGAGGCTCCTGCTCCAACAACAACAATCTGCGCCGTTTGCTTTGTTTTGCGTTCCGTTGATTTACTCATAGTTTGAGTGTCTGAAATCCGTGTTGAGTTCAATTCAGAGATTCTATTGCGACTGATGGGAACAGCGAGACTAATCAGCTTTTGTAAGCTGAGCTCAGTATTGTGTCACAGTCGTTCTCTTTCCAAGTTTGTCTCTCTAACGTCAACATGATCATTTTATGAGATAATTGTATACACAGTAGAGCAACATTTGTTAGGGAGAATAATTTAAAGAACTGAATACACTGAAATATGTTCATGTTAATGTCATTTATATTTATAATATTCAAACATTTTTTTTTAAATTTAATTTTAATCTTATTTTTAAATATTTTCTTATTCTAATTTATATAAAAGTTAACTTATTTTTCTTTTTTTTTGTATCGCCTGTTTATAGTCTGACAATAAATAAATAAATTCATAATTTTTTTTTTTTATTGCTAAAATGAATCAAATTTATTTATTGTTTGACATTATCTGTTAATAAATTGCTTGGTTTGGTATATTTTAAATTTAAATATCATATTTAACTCGAATAGAAAAATAACATGATTATTTATTGACGGAATGCTGACTAACGAGTTTCTACTGTACTTGAAAGATTTTTTCTCTCAACTTGTATTAACACGGAGAACCAAATTTGTGTAATTAAAGCTGTTGATTCAAGTTCATTATTAAGCTGCTTTGAGACTCGTTGTAACCGATTATTAAGTCATTATTGTCAATACTCTGCTAAGTTTTCTTCAAGCTAAATTTGCCTCTCTCATTGTGTCTCTCTGTCAACATTTTAATTATTGCTAAAAATGCACTGAGATAATTGCATAGTTTTTAATGACTACAAGTATTTTTAATAACATTTCAACAAGTTATTTATTAATTTTTTTTTGTTAATTATTATATAAACTAAAATCAACGTATATTATTTATTTATTTAATATTTAAAACCTATTTCAATATAAACATTTACTAATTATCTGTTCAAACATAATATTTGACTTTTAATTACTAACCGAATTTGCTAGTAATTACAATTAATTAAAGTGACGTCTGTTTAAGTATAAATCAAATATTTTACCCCTTTAACCTTGACTAGATTTAATAATAGCTTGCTCAAACACTGATAAAGAGTCACATTGTTGTTATTAGCTAAATAGATTTTTATTAAGTTATTTATACACTTGCTTTGAGCATTACACATTTGTTAACAGCACTGTTACTTAAAGGTTACTTTAAGCTAATCAAGGAGTAAGCGTGTTTGTTATTATACAATTACACAAATTACTTTAAATTGGTCGCTTTAATTGTTTGTGGATTGTAGCTAAAATCAAGTTCAACTTGAAAATAATTCTGTTTATTTAATTTACATTCCAATAGCATTTTGATCGATTCTAAGCTTTAATTAAATTAAAAATTATTGTGTGTTTAGTTTTAACTCTCAATTATTCAATAACCAAACTTTACCTTGACTTAACACAGTTAGCCATGCTCTGCCCCTTATCGGACACTAGTTCTTATCCTTATCTTAGCCCAGTTCAGTACTCAAAAGGTGCTGGCCACTAATGTTAGTGCAACCATATTCGCATATCGCTTTTTGTCTTCTATTATTATTATTATGATTGCTGTGGTTTATTCAACCTTATCATTTTCCTGTGGTTTCCATGCTTATCAACAATGCTTTTATTTGTGTGCAATATTTTGAAATGCATTTTCTGCTATTAATTGAAGCATTTAACCACAGAGCACTATAAACTTTATGCGCTTATCTATAACAATTCTTTATCAGGGGATGCAAAGAAATTATGCATAGAATTTAAGTTGAACTAACTTATGGAAATGTGCAAATTTATTCATGCAAATTAAATGTTTCTTTCTAACACAGTATTGCAGTGAAAGCCACAATAATAATCGTGTTCAAAAACAACAACAACAACAACATAAACCACATTATCTTGAGCAGAAACTAACCATAAAAACTGTTGGTCTAGACAGTGAAAACGTGAAGAGCACTTGGAAAAGTGAGGAGCTTCAGGATGTTAAGGATAACGTAAATGAGAATATTGTTAATGACATTAATAATGAGAACGAGGAAACCGAGGAGAACTCGTCGTCAGAGCAACAACCCGATATTATACCCTATCCGCTCAGTGTAGGGGAAACCAGCTGGAAAGCCGCTAAACTGCAGCGACAACCGAAGCGAGAAGAGGAGGAGGAGGCAGAAGACGAAGAACGATGGAAACTCACATAGCGTTAACTGAGACTAAAACTTTTCTCTCGCATGCGATAAAAATGAATTAAGAGTTGAGATAATTGAAGTAGAAATTAAGATTTGTACAGCATAGCGATATATAAATGTATTTGTGAATGATGGAAGGACAATTGGTATCAGCTCGAGGGTTGATTCAGTAGTTTGCGGGTAAATTAAGTAAGCTTGTAAAAATGATAACTAAAATATAATAGAAAAACAAAATGTGGCATTGGAAATGGCTTAGGTAAGTAAAACAGAAAATAATTCAGATAAATCAGTCAGTTACGAAAACGTACAGTTTGAATACAAAAAAATAATGGTAATAATTATTTTTGCGAGCACTTATACAGAACGAATGCTTACAATAAAAAAAAAGTAAAAAAAAATATATAACAAAATTTCAATTATTAACAAAGTTTGACGAAAAAATAAACCAAATTTAATATTTAGATGTACAATAAGTGGCTTGCTTTTTTGGTAAAAAGATGAAGCGTAACTTGATCTAAAAACAAAAACACACACAGAATTCTCGATTGTATGTATGTTCGAAATAAATATATATATATATTTATAGTTGTGCTATATACTCGCTTATATACTAACATGCTTAAGTATATTCAAGACTCTCTGCTTGAGCAAACAAATATTAAGTTGTGCTTACCATGAATGTAACCGATTTGAACATATCCAGAAAACACGAAGATAGACCCAAAATTGTGAATAAATAATGCTTGATTGCTCTACAAAACATATCCCAGAAGAAATATCTCAAACTTCTAGAAATATTATTTGATGAAAAGTAACAAATAAACAACACCAAGCTTGTGCATACTCATAACCCATATCAATTGTATCCATGTAAGTTACTTACAAATACATGTACTAAAATCTTAGCTGAGGGAATTACTTGCAGTAATAAATAAAAAATAAAAAATCTATATTAAAAACTGTATACAAATTTGTTGCAACTTATTTCACTAATTCTTCAATCCATTTATCCCAGAGTTTTTGCCATTTATCGAAAGCGACTGTTTTCTCCTGCTCAGATAATCCACTATAACGCAATGAGTTCATGACCAACTGTTTCAGAAATCTCAGATCAGCATTGAATGGAGCAATACCCAGAAAGGCAAAGTAGAAGTCATGGGTCAAGGGAGCGGCCCTCCAGAAAGAAGGATCATCCGATGATATGACAATGGGAACATTATTTGCTATCAACATGGCTGCCGGATGATTACGGTAATCTTTGCCAAGTTGCAGCACCTGATTGGAAATGGGACAAACTTCCACAGCAATATCCTGATCCTTTGCAAGTTTCATAGCAAGCGGATGCTTCGACAGGGCATAACCGTGTCCAATTCGTCGTGTGCCCAACAAAATGGCGTCGATAAGGTTCTCATCTATGGAGGTGCCATACCAATTTGTCTCCCCAGCATGAAAATAGAAGTTAATGTCCACGGGAAGCTTCAAAAGTGGCCCGATAAAGTCTATTAAAGGACGTCCAAGTTCCTCTTGGCCAACCAAGTCGAAACCAGCTAAGAGCGATGGAAATTCTTTCTGAAAAGCTTGATGTTTATTGGATAATCTAGTTTGAAAAGGAATAAACTAATTACCTTAAATTCAATACAGTTTTGAACATACTGTTCGCATACTTCTGTTGTCACACCGCGTAGTGGTGCATATATTATTTTGGCTCCCAAGAAATCGGGATTATTAGCCATAAAACGTTCCGTTTCCGATTTGTAAATGGCTAAAGTATCCATTTCTTGCAACTCACTGCCGTCAATACAGTACAGTTTGGGCAAAACGGATCTCACCTCCAAGTATTGAACCCCATCAGCCTGCATTTCCTCCAGGGCATTATAGAAGTAGTCACCCCAGACAGGAGCATACGTCAATAATCCATCGAGCAGACCGAATATGTTCATGAAATTGACCCAGGCAGCATAATTCGATTCGAGATTGGCCACTGGATTCATGCTAAAACGCTCTAAGAGATACTGTTTCACATTCTCCTCTCCACGACGTTCTCGAAATTGTTCTATTGGTTCCCAACTGCAATCGTTTTCAGGTTCTAGACTAGGTTTCTCACATGCAAAACGAAAGGCTACCGCCTTACAACCATTTTCCGTTGTACAAATCCAAAGATTCTTACGGTAGGTGAGTTCAATCAGAAAATTTAAACTGCACAAGGCGGTGTCGTGGGCATGTAGAATTCCTCCCTTGGGCATCTTTTTCAGAATGCCAAACAAGATAGAGGAGTTGATCTTAACGAGCAACTTGAAAACTTGTTGTTCATGGCTAAGGTTTCCAGGTTGCAGAATGCCCTTATTGAACTCTATGGTTTTCTCCTTCATAATGATGGAATTAGCTGCCTGTTCCTTTTCTGTCAACTGAACTTGACTTCCCAATGTATTTGCATGCTCCAATGTAATCAGTGCTTCTCGCAGTATTTCATAGGCTTCGGGGTAGTATTTCTGAAACTTTTACTCATTGATATTGGCTGGTACTTCTGCTTGGCACACTTGGTTATGCAGCGTATTATGGGCCGATACCATTGCAGTTTTAGCACCATTGTCAGTTGTATGATTCGGAATTTGTTTAAACTGGACATTTTAAAATATGATTACAATATTTATAAATTATTAAATATTTGTCAATCTGATTTCATATAAACTTTAGAACTTGAATATGATTCAGTGGAAACTTTGATTACTATAAGAGCCAGAAAAGCTAATATTGGTAGGGAGTCTCCTAGTAGCTCGACGCTCGAAGGAAAATCCACACTAGCTGAAAGAACTGGGCTTAATGCTTCACCTGCACATGGAGTGGTGCGGTCAACTATAGCCCATAAGCAGTAAGGACTCGGGCTCGAATTCCATTCTTTGTATACTCTCTTTTCTTCTAATAATAAATGTTACAACTTCATGCACATAAGCTGACTTCGTTGCAGCTTAAGATGTGGTACAACTGGGATGGTTGGGAGCTGTAGCCCTTGCGTTGTTGGTTCGAATCCCAGGTAAGAACAATAGTAGAAAAAGTTTTATTTAACATCTAAAAATATATGTGATATATGTATATTTGTTTTAGTAAACATTTCTATTCTTAAAAGTTTTTTTTAAAGAAATTTAATCCAAGTGTAAATTTAGATTCGTATTTAAACATTCGCTGTGACGATAATACTAACAGCTCCTAAACATTGTAACTTCTTTCACTAATTCTTCAATCCATTTATCCCAGAGTTTTTGCCATTTATCGAAAGCGACTGTTTTCTCCTGCTTAGACAATCCACTGTAACGCAATGAGTTCATGACCAACTGTTTCAGAAACCTCAGATCAGCATTGAATGGAGCAATACCTAGGAAGGCAAAGTAAAAGTCATGGGTCAATGGAGCTGCCCTCCAGAAAGAAGGATCGTCTGATGATATGACAATGGGAACATTATTCGCTATCAACATGGCTGCCGGATGATTACGGTAATCTTTGCCGAGTTGCAGCACCTGATTCGAAATGGGACAAACTTCCACAGCAATATCCTGATCCTTGACCAGTTGTATGGCAAACGGATGCTTTACCAAGGAATATCCATGCCCAATTCTCCGTGTGCCCAACAAAATGGCGTCGATTAGGTTCTCATCTATGGAGGTGCCATACCAATTTGTCTCCCCAGCATGGAAAAAGAAATTTATGTCCCCGGGAAGCTTCAAAAGTGGCTCGATAAAATCAATTAATGGACGTCCAAGTTCCTCTTGGCCAACCAAATCGAAACCCGCTAAAAGCGAGGGAAATTCTTTCTGTGTAGTATGATATAATATAAAATAATATATAGTTGAATAGAAATTATCTAAATACCTTAAATGCTATACACCTTTGTATGTATTGTTCGCATACTTCTGGTTCCACATGGCGAACTGGTGAATATATTATTTTGGCTCCCAAGAAATCAGGATTATTCGCCATAAAACGTTCGGTTTGTGTTTTGTAAATACCCAAAGTTTCATTGTGATCCAATTCTGTGCCATCGATGCAATAAAGTTTTTGCAAAACGGATCTCAGTTCCAAGTATTGAACACCATCAGCCTGCATTTCCTCAAGGGCATTATAGAAGTAGTCTCCCCAGACAGGTACGTACATCAATAATCCATCGAGCAGACTGAATATGGTCATGAAATCTTTCCAGACTTCATTATTCGATTCGTGTTTGGAAACTGGATACATGCTAAAACGATTTAGTAGATACTTTCTTACATTCTCCTCTCCACGACGCTCACGATAACTTTCCATTGGTTCCCAGTTGCAATCCTCCTTGACTTGCACAGTGGGCTTCTCACGTGCAAAGCGAAATGAAATCACTTTACGACCGTTGTCCGTTGTACAAATCCAAAGATTCTTGCGGTAGGTGAGTTTCAGCAGAAACTCTGAGCTGCACAAAGCCGTGCCATGAGCATGTAGAATCCCTCCCTTGGGCATCTTTTTCAGAATACCAAACAAGCGAGAGGAGTTGATCTGCTCGAGCACCTCGTGCACTTGTTGTTTACGGCTTACCTTGCCAGGATGCAAAAAGCCCTTATTGAACTCTATAGTTTTCTCCTTCATAATGATGGAATTAGCTGCCTGTTCCTTTTCTGTCAACTGAACTTTACTTCCCAATGTATTTTCCTGCTCCAATTTGATCAGTGCGTGTCGCAGTATTTCATAGGCTTCGCGAGTAGTACTTCTGAGACTTTTGACTAACGATATTGATTCGAATACCTTTTGGGCACATTTGGTCATCGAGCGTGTTATTGCACGCACTACTTGCGGTTTTAGAATCATTGTCAGCTGAATGATTCGGAATTTTGTTTTTCACTAGACATTTGTTCTATAATTTGTTGTCATTTGTTAACAATTGTTAAACATTTGTTCATTTGTCAATCAGCTTTCATAGGAGTTTTTGGACTTGAACCAGATTCGCATTTTGTGTCCTTTATTAGTTATTTGTGGGTAAGGCTATCTGTAACATTGTGGATCAAGTATTTTATGATCAGAGAAATAGTTTTAACAAATACAGGTAGATCTATTATAACTTGTATGATTTTTTAGATGTGAAAACTCTTTTTGAGTTTCGGGTATCTTTTAGTCGAGTTTTTGCTATTAACTCGATTTTTTATGCTCTTCTCCCGTGTCCTCAACACCACATTAAATGTCTGTCCGTGCTCAACATCAAATTGATGAGGCTGCTACTGAATGTGCCGCCATTTTGCGCCCTTTACACACATTCACACACACACGCGTGCATACTCCCATCAATTTTATGGGCTCATACATATTCGCCCAGGCGTAAGCCCATCTCTCTCTTCCTCTCTCTGTCTCTTGATGCCCAGAATGCATTTTACGTTGGCCCATAAAACTCTGCTCATTACGGGCGCCAAATCAAAATCGAACGGAGGCCACAGATCCGCAGATACCACTAAGCAGGAGCACGTTAAATTGATACATGTGGAGCACTCCTCAAAAGCATTCATTCGACGGTCGGAAAAGGGGCGTGGGAGGGGTGTGGGAATGTAGGAGTAGGCATTACACATTCATTAAGCATCGACCACTTTTCTGTGCACTCAGCAGCACCATCAGCATCAGCAGAGAGGCTAAGAGATTTATGGCCAGGTCGTATGTCAGTCTCAGAGCCAAGTCGAATGCATGAGCTATGACTTAGAGATGCAAATGTGGCGGTGATAATGCCAAACATAACATATAAATGTGCTATAAGCGAAAAAATAATAGTTGGCTTGTTATGCTATGTTACAGATGACAGATAAGGAAGAACATTATTAATAGATGTTATTAATAAATAGACTTTACTGTGCATTTAAACGTGTTTATTGCATCGTTTTTAACTATTTCTATAACTATTTAAAAGTCATATACTGCTTCAGCTATCTATATCTTAAAACTTTTGTTTATTGGCAAAGTTATCAAGTAAGAAAGGCTACAGTCGAGCGAGCCGACTGTAAAAGACCCTGCACTCCTTCTAGTGCCCATTTTCCTAAAATGTCGGCCAATTTGTCCTATGGGAGCTATTGGCTATAGTTGTCCGATCCGGACCTAACATGGTGAGGATATTTATAATGGTACCATATATATCAAATTTACTTAATTTGTTATGTGTTGGCTATTCTAAGCCATAGCTCCTTCTCTGATATCAGTTTCTTTAGTTTGAATTTTGGATTTGAAATCTACTGAAAGTTCTGTTCGCTTGGTATTACAGCTGGAATATTCAAATTCCCAGTTGAATTCATAGGCGAAAAGAATCCACAGTAAGATACAACAGAATTTACAAGAGCCCAGTTTAACCATAATAGTTTTGTGCATAGCGAGCAGCTGTGAATGTTAATTCAATTTTAATTCAATTTTTATGTTACTTCAATGTTAATGTTAATTCAATTTTGATTTAAATGCTATGTTAATGTTAATTCAATGTTAATGTTAAGTCCATGTTAATTCAATGTTAATGTTAAGTCCATGTTAATTCAATGTTAATGTTAAGTCCATGTTAATTCAATCTTAAGTCTATGTTAATTCAATGTTAATGTTAAGTCCATGTTAATTTAATGTTAATGTTAAGACCATGTTAATTCAATGTTAATGTTAAATCCATGTTAATTCAATGTTAATGTTAGGTCCATGTTAATGCAATGTTAATGTTAAGACCATGTTAGTTCAATGTTAATGTTAAATTAATGTTTATGTTAAGTCCATGTTAATGCAATGTTAATGTTAATTCAATGTTTATGTTAAGTCCATGTTAATGCAATGGTAATGTTAAGTCCATGTTAAGTCAATGTTAACATTAAATAATTTTTGCATTGCGACCTACTGATCTTTCTGTTTGCCTGGTATTTCAGCAAGAATTACTAACGATTTTGGGCACTGCAGATCGAAGCGGTCAAGCAAAAAAAATCCGCGAAAGGCCAAAATCCAACATTTCTTTATGTGAAACACCAGGCGATCAGAATCAGCAGCAAGCGACAGACTGTAATTTAAATTCAATTACAGAGAGTAGAGAGCGCGAGCATACGTAAACAGTAAACAGAGAGTGCTCCTTGTTAGCGCCACAGATGACAGCGAACAAACACACAAACCGTTCGTGCGCTCTGCTGGTGTCCGCGAATAATCACACAAACAGCGGCAGAGATCTCTGAGCGCAATTAGCGCAGAGAGTGGGAGCCTGCTTAAGCTCTTAATGTTAATTCAATGTTAATGTTAAATAATTTTTGCATTGCGACCTGCTGATCGTTCTGTTTGCCTGGTATTTCAGCAAGAATTACTTACGATTTTGGGCACTGCAGATCGCAGCGGTCAAGCAAAAGAACACCGCGAAAGGCCAAAATCGAAGATTTCTTTGTGTGAAACACCAGGCGATCAGAATCAACAGCAAGCGACAGAGTGTAATTTAAATTCAATTACAGAGAGTAGAGAGCGGGAGCATACGTAAACAGTAAACAGAGAGTGCTCCTTGTTAGCGCCACAGATGGCAGCGAACAAACACACAAACCGTTCGTGCGCTCTGCTGGCGTCCGCGAACAATCACACAAACAGCGGCGAGATCTCTGAGCGCAATTAGCGCAGAGAGTGGGAGTCTGCTTAAGCTAGTTAACAGCGTGTCTCCTTCTGTCTGTTACGCACATTACGCCCTCTACTCATTTTCAGAGTACGTGGTCTAAAAAAAGCTTATAGATTAGATTTCGGTGAAACAGATAAAGACAAAAAACATGTCTTTCTTATCACGAATTTATAAAAAGAAATACGCAATAAGAGTCTAAAAATTGTTTAATATTTTAGCCAGTGTGTCAAAAGAGTTGTAAAGTTTTAAGGAATTTTTGTTTCACTTTTTATTAACTAGGTGAATTAACACTCGGAGAATAATGGCGAGACTTCCGGATATGAGTTTCTCAGATATCTCTGTAGCGAAATTCAAATCTCTCGCTACTTTACCATTATCCCCAGATTCCCCTTTTAGCCAGCAATACAAACTGCGGCTAACAGCATAAAGGTTGGAGTTAAAATGCAAGGATTAAGGAGTAAGCCGAGTTCTTTATTCAAATAGATTTTAGTACAAATGCTGTTCATTGCTCTTCATGCAGAAATTGATTAGCTATTTAAAATATAAAATCTCTTATATACATAGAATGATAAAATGAACCTAATGCAATATATAAATGATGATAAACTAATCGGTTGTTAATTAGCCTATTACAATGGGGTTGAAAATGTGTGAACATGTAAATCGATCGAATTGTGTGCTTGCAGTTAATACACTGATACTAACTAGATATGTAGGATTAGTGAGGTCCTCTTGTGATAGAGAGGGAGGTATGTAGCCCGACTAGCACTACAGGGAGGCGTTGAGAAGGGATAACGCGACCAGGAGAGCTGCCACCACCCGTGCTAGTCAATCCAGGCTTACACTGACAGTGGCTGCATTTGGTTCAACTTTGTTCACAAAATCCAGGTACTCATCCCATTTGGCCTGCCATTTGGCCCTTGCCTCGATCTTCTCGTCCACACTGAGTGAACTGTATTGTATGGAGTTGAGTGCCAACTTCTTGAGCAGACGCAGATCCGAATGCTGTGATGCAATGCCCAGGAAAGCAATGTAGAAATCGTGGGACAAAGGCGAAGCCTTCCAGAATGATGGATCATCGGAAGAGATGACAACTGGATAGCCATCGGCAAAGAACTGGGAGCAGGGATGATTGCGGAAATCGCTAACCAATTTCAGCACTTGATTGGACACTGGACTGACTTCAATGGCCACATTCTGCTTCTTGACCATGTCGAGCAGCACGGGATGCTTGACCAGGCCAAAGCCATGGCCAATACGCTTTGTGCCCAGCAGCAAAGCGTCAATCAGATTCTCATCGACAGTGGAACCAAACCAATTAGTCTCGCCCGCATGGAAATAGAAATCGATGTCGTCGGGAATCTCAAGCAGTTCATTAATAAAGTCCTTGAGTGGCTTGCCCAAATCCTCCTGACCAACCAAATCGAAGCCAGCCAAAAAACTTGGATACTTTTCCTGAAGAAAAATACATAGGTTTAGAAAATGTATTACAGGTAGATTAAACTTTAAGTCGTACCTTGATCTCTTTGAGTATTGTGATGTAGCCCTTGATGCCCTCGATATCAGTATTACGCAGTGGAGCATAGATCAAACGCGAGCCTATAAAGTCCTTGTGCTCTGGCTCAGCCTTGAATCGCTCCAGTGTCTCCACATAGATGCGAACTGTGTCCAATGGAGTGTAGACGGTACCATCCATGTCATAAAGCTATCAAAGTGAACATGTCAGTATTGGAAACAGTTTATTGATGACTAGTTTACTCACCGTAGGCAGCAGACTGCGGAATTCCAGATATTGCACACCATCGGCATGGAACTCCTGCAGTGCCTTGTAGTAGTACTCTCCCCAGACAGGTGCATACATCAGCAAGCCGTCGAGTAGAGCAAAAATTTCCATAAATTTATTCCAGGCTGCATTGATGTCTTCAAAGTTCGTGGTGGGATACAGAGTCAAGCGTTCGGATAGATACTGATCAACCTTATCGGCACCGTATTTGCTTCTCACTTCGGAGAGCAAACTCCAATCGCACTTTGGATCCGCTAGAGCATCCGGTTTCACTTTGGAGAATCGAAGAGCTGCGGCACTGAGATCACCAGTTAGCTGACAAACCCACAGATTATCATGGTACGATAACTCTATAATGGCTTCCGTACTGGCAAGAGCCGTGTCATGGGCATGCAGTACTGCTCCTTTGGGCATGCGCTTGATCAGCTGAAAGAGTTCCGTTTTGTTGATGGCCTCGAGCACATTGAAAATATGCTGCGATGGCTTGAAAAGATGCGGTGTGATTTCTCCCTCCGCAAATTCCGTTAGTTTGGCCGCCATGATGGTCGCATTGGCCAAAACTTCCTTGGAATTCAGCTCCAGATCACTACCCAACGCCCTGGACTCCTCGTAGTGAAAGAATGCATTGCGTACTGTCTTATAGGTATCCGAACTGGGACGGGTATTACCTAGCAGTGCTTCCACATGCGATGTGCTGCCATCTAGTGATACAAATGTGGTAACGGACAGACCATTTGGCCGATTGCGTGACTCAACCTGGCCAAGACACAGGCAGACACTCAGCAAAGCGATTAGATTGTAATACTTCTTCATTGTGCAGATCTCAATAAATTTTATTGGATGTTCCGTTCGGCTCAATGTCCGGCAAACAACTGAAGCCCTTGCACTGCCAATGGACTGATTTTGTTGTCCCGTTTCGCGTTCTTATCTAAAAGAGTAGCGAAAAAATATATTAAACATCTGAAGTGGTTCTGACATAATCTTTGATTTAACACGTGTTTACCGATAAGTCGCAGGCTATGAAATCTGATTGAAAAATATTTGAGATCTTGAAAGACTCTTTGCCATGGCAACTGCCTGACATCGGGCCAGAAATCTTGATTTATAAATACCTAAGATTAGATTAAATTTAATGCCACAATTACCGATTTAGTTTATTGACTAACGATAGGCATTAATCAATGGTTCAATATCAATTTCACATAATCATTAAATAAATATAAGCATTTTTTATGCGTATGTAGTTATTAAAATAGATTAATAAATATTTTCATATAATTGGCGCATATTGAAAGTATTTTACCGGGATACGATATTTATTGGTCTTTGAAAAAAACAATACCTAGTTGTTTGTTATCCCACACAATGATATAGATTTCAAAAATGATCTAGAGAAACAATAACTATTTGTCCATAATAAACTTTCAGCACAGATTGATTATTGGTGGCATAATGACTAACTTTGTCCCATAAATGTTTCCACCCAATGATTCCAAGTGCATTGCCATTGATAAAGTGATTTGCGTTTTTCGTCCTCTTTCATGGCACTGAACTGAAAGGAGTTCATGGCCAACTGTTTAAGTAGTCGCAGGCTGGCGCGTCCATTGTCAATGCCCACAAAGGTGACATAGAAATCATCGGTGAGTGGAGCTGCATTCCAAAAGCTTGGATAGTCTGAGCCAATAACAATCGGATGTCCAGCGGCAATCAGAGATGCTGCCGGATTTTGTACAAAATCATTGACAGATTGTAGATAATAGTTGGACAATGGACAGACTTCGGCAGCAATCTTTAGTATCTTTGTGGCTCTGATAACTTCCGGATGTTGGGCCAAATTGATTGGATTGCCAATGCGCTTACTGCCCAGCAGCAGTGCGTCAATGAGATTTGCATTTGGCGTATTACCCGCACAACGTGATTCTCCAGCATGAAAGAAAAAGTCCATTTCCTTGCAGAGATGCACCAAGGGTATTGCGCTTCCCAGTGCCGATTGCTGACACTCATCGCCAAAGTTAACCAAATCGAAACCAACCACAAAATCATAAAATTGCTCCTAAGAAAAGTAACAATAAATTCAAATACTCCTGAGTTATACCACTAGGAAATACCTTAAGGAATCGTGCATTGGCTACATAGGTTTTCAACTTGCGATCATTATTATCACGCTCGGGAGCATAGATCATTTTGAGGCCAAGGAAATCGTCATGGGAGTTACGGAATATGTTAGTGGTAATAAGGAATGTATACGCTGTATCCCAAATGGTATAATTGGTACCATCCAAATCATACAGCTAAGAATTTAAGTTTTAAACACTGAAAACAATTTCCTAGCTACTTCAACTACTCACTGTTGGAAAAGCAGAGCGAAGTTCTACATAGTTAATACCATCCGCATAGAAGTCCTCGAGCATTGCTATCACAAATGTGGGAAACAGTGGACGAAAACTGACCAATCCCTGGATGAGACGATGGGCGCGTCTCAAGTGGCTACCCAAATGAGTGGAGTTCTTAAAGCCTTGACCCTCGACTGTGAGACTCTTACGCAACTTGTGATCAAATTGTGATTTATTCTGGGTACGAAACTCGTTCATCAATATCCATTGGCATTCGTAATCACCTTTCGGAGCAATCGTTGGACGAATCCGAGAAAAGCGGAAATCTTCGAACGCCCCGTTGGCCGTAATGCAGGTCCACAGATCCGGATGATAAGTGTGATTGATCAGCAGATCTGTTCTATACATGCCCACATCGTGGACATGTAGTAGTCCTCCCTTGGGCATATTACGCAACACACCATAGAGATCAGTCTCATTGATCTTGTAGCTCTGTAGATAGTGTGGGCGTGGCTGATAATCATTCCATATGTGATGCATATCCTCGTCGATCTTTTTAATGCTCAGCAGACGATCGTTAGCCAACTCCTCAATTGGATTTAGCTTCAATCTACCTCCCAGGCGACGTCGTCGCTCCTTAACCTCAAATTCCCTGCGCAAATTGGCAAATCTCTGTTCCGGCGAGCAATTATAATAATCAAAGCTAAAGTAAACCGTCCACATCAGGGCCAACACTATTGTGGTCACCAACATAACGAGACTGATGTGCCAGCAAACCGAACTGTATTTCGAGGCACGTTCCCGCTCCCGTTCCAGATTCCTCTCCGCACTGTCGGTGCTAATGCCACGCGGGGGTAAATTTGTTGCACCCTGGGACAGATTGCGAAGCGGGTACTTGAAGCCATCTTCGCTAAGCTGCAACTGCTCACTGCAGTTTAACATTGCATAAAATTTTGAACAACCAAAATCAAAAATAATATTTTAGATAAATTTCTTAAATTTCAAAAAAAAAGTATTCTGTGCTAAACACAATACATGACTGAATAAACCGAAATTCCTAATGATTAATGAACAGTAAGCTGCTTTGGGAGTATGATCTGCTTTCAATAAGAATCCCTGCTGTGTGTCTTTGAGTTGTAGATTTCTTTAGTTACCATATGAAGTACTTATCAGTTGAATACTTATATAGTATGTGCTGCTGCTGCTGCTGCATTTAAAAATAGCATAAAGAACTCTGCACTGCTCCAGATATATAAACAATCTCAGCGCCGGCGATATTCAGACATATGCTGCACAATGCCAGTGTGTAGCCGGGGTGGAAAGAGGGAGGAGGGTAGCGAGGAATGACCCATATCCCTCTCTGAGTATTGATCTTTAAGCGGGCGTTTGCCCGACCAAGGGTTGCATTTATTTTTGTAGCGCAGCCAAGCACCACCAACAGCGGCACAGTGGTTGAAAGGCAATATATTTGAGAAGAAAATTACTATAACTAATATTTTAAGTTTCTACAAGAATTAAAAAAAATGCATTACGTAACAAATTAATTTATACAATTTGCTGCATTTGAAGTCTGACATTTTCTTTAAATATTTTTAAATAAAAAACTAAAACTTGGAGTATATAAAATATGTAGGAAATATATTTGCTTTTTTAAAAATTCCAAATAAATTCAATTTACATATTTGAAATGCCTAACATGTCATGAATTTCATGGGCAAACCAGGCACTCGCAACCACTGTGCGATGTTTGTTGGTGGTGTCGCTGTCGAACTCATCGCACGCCTCGCTCACAGCTGGAGCGAACCACGCTGAGCTCTCATTGTGGTAGTTGTGCGAGCCACGACAGCTGACTAGAGAACAGTGATTCCAAATCAAGGGTGCGGATTGTAACCGAGACACGAGTCAGTTGGATGTGCTGAGTTAACGAGAGTGCACACACACGCACAGAATGCAGCCAAAGTCAGGTATAACTAAAGCTAAAACAAACAGGCATTGCCCCAAGGTAAATGGTATCTAATGTTTCTGTTTCTCTTGTTGTTGTTGTTGTTGTTGCAGCTCCTGTTACGCTGACAACGCTCAACGATGATTGCCTGCTGCTGATCTGCGGCCAAATTCCAATTAGAGACCAATTCGTGCTGTTGCAAATGGGAGGACGCCTGCGGGAGCTCGTGTTGCATATTTGGCAACGCAAATATGCCGATGAGTTCGATTGGCAACAGGAGCCGCAATTAAGGCAGCTAAGCGTCAACGAGCAGAGTCAACTGCTTGGACACATGGCTGGGATAACAAGGGCACTGCTTAATCTAGAGCTGCTAACGTGGCCAACAGCTAAAGCGTATCTGGTCAACATGCAAAGGCTAAGCCTTGCGTCCTGTAATCCCATACTGTTGCGTCAATTGGGCGGTATGTGCCACAGCATTGTGCAACTGCAATTGGGTGCATGTTTGGCCATAACACCCGCAGATCTTGCCACACTTTTTCGACAGCTAAAACAGTTGCAACTGTTCGAGCTGCATCCCGTTGGTGGCAGAAATCCGAACTGCCTGTGCTGCAGCGAGAGCTGGGATGTTGCTGTCTTGGCCAATATCGAGTATTGCCAAACATTGCACTCGCTGAAATTGCCATCGTGTGCGGTACGTGCAACGGCCGTGGAAATTGTGCAACTGCCACAGCTGCAGCAATTGACGGGCTTCCTTTGCTGCAGTCGCGACATTGACATGGCCAAGGGGAAGCCGGAAAGGAAGCAGAAGGAAGAGGAGCAGGAGGTACGTGAGGTGATTGGTAGTGCTGGTGGTGTGGTCACAGCTACAATTTCCGCTTGTCTCACGGCGTTGCACGTTGGTGCCTGTCAAATTGTGGCATTGAATTTGCATTGTCAACTCGATGGCAGCCTGCTACGGCTGCTGCAAGGCCACGTGGGAGTAATGCAGCTGCAGCGCTTCGCTTGGCACTCACAGCTGATGGTGCACTATGATGCCAACGATGGCAGCATCAAGTGGCTGCCACAGCAGCCGCAAGTGGCGCGTGATCTACTCCATTTCATTGGCAGTCAGACAACGAGTTTGCATGAATTGGATTTTATGCGTAATGTTCATGCCACGCCCACATTTCTAGCACAGCTCAGTGAGCATTTCTTTCGGAAGTTGCAGCAACCGAATCAGGTGTCGGTGTGGCACGATGGCTGCCCCAGGCCACAAATGTCAAAGCATCAGCGACTGGGAAATGGAAAATGTAACGATTTGCCCTTTGTCGAGTTGGAATTGAATCATTTGGCTAATGAAAAGACGAAAGGTTGACAAACTGGGCTGGAAGGAGATTACAGATAAAGTGGGAAAGTGCAAAAGTGGGCGAAATGTGTATATAAATATTGTAGAATACTGATTTATAATCTCATGAATAAAGTAAGACTTATTCAGTATAAGAACTAAATAAGGCAATTTATTTTAAAGATACCAAATATTGTATCAAATACTTTAAAAATAAATGTAAAGAAATTAAATTTAATAAAGTGTTTTAATAATTAATTATAACTTTTAGTTCAATGCCATTTAAGTATAGAAATTGATGTAATTAAAAACTACTGCTCATACTAAATATATCCCTACAAAATAAATACACCTTTTTATGTAAAGAATTCAAACTTTTTTATTCATCAAATAAAATTAAGCATTTTTTTGAAAGCTTCCAAATTTCTACCAAATAGTTCTACTTAAATAGTTCCCTTTTAAAGTTGATGCTCAAAGTTTATTTCAAAACTACTAGAAAGCCCTGTTTCTTGTGTCTATGCCTTAAAATTGTTACAACTCTTTAGCTCAAAATCGTTAAACTGTGTATATATTTTATACTTCTTAAAAAATGCGGATTCACGTTTGCAAGGGTTAGGCAAACAAAATTTTGCATTTAACCTACACACTAAACTAGCTAATCAACACTTTAGATACCCTATATTAAACATCAAATTCATTTAAAATAGACTACATGTGAGTATGTGGCATGTAAGCTACAAGAAGTATCTCTAAGATACTTTCACACATTTTAGAAATTCGGTTTTGGTGCCCGATGCGCAGCTCTTTGCGATAAATCGCTACCTAAACACTCAGCGGGATCGCAACGCAATTGCCTCGGAAAGAGTCCTGTGCAATTGTCCTGTTACAATGGATCCCACATCCAACAAGGAAGCACTTGCTGAGACTGCGTTGGGCGCCATATCACAGCCATTGATGCCTCAGTTAAATTCGCAAGATGCCAGGGTGAGTTTTAATTTCCTGCTTAAAAAATATAACGTAAAGAGCTAACTTTCTTGGCAGCAACAAAGCACAAGTCAACAAGCCTGGAATTCAACACAAGTGCAGGCAATGCCCTTTGAAGCCATGCAGCAAACACGTCATCCTCAAACATCCCAGAATCCTGCTCGTCGAAGATCACTGAGTGCTCCAACGGAAAGCACTCGCGATTGCCAAAGAGGTGCCGATCAATTTGTAAGTACATCTCTATGGGACTTTATTAATATAAATGTCACTTTGGACACCGTGCTCTAAAAGAAAGTAGAGGGGTCTATTTGGTGTTTTCCGACCCCCAAAACCAGCATCACCTGTCGAGTCGATATCGTAATGTCCATCTGTCTGTCTGGCTGTGCGTATCCGACTGTATGTACAGGGTATTTTACTGTCAACTCGCTCGACTGAAGCCTTGCTTACTTGTTATTATTATTGACTAATGCCTCCAATTTATGAGTACTAAATCTAATCGAACTAATTTTGCCACCCTCTTTTATTGCAGTGCATTGTGGCACAAACTAATCCCCACAATTTTATGGGATTGCAGCCCGGCCAATCATATGTAAGTTAGGCAACCAATAAGGCATTTAAAATACAGTTTTATATAATTTAAATACTTGTTTAGAAAAATCAGGCACAAACAAGCGATAAGCCAAGGCAGTACCCAAAACATTCACGTTGCTCAGATGTAAGTAATTGCCTAAAAACTAGAACTAGTTTAATAAGTTAGTGCCTTTTTAGTGCTGTGGTTCTGGCACAGGTGGCAACACTTGTCAAATGGGAGTGTCCGTTGAGCCACAACGACAGGACATATCTTTCCGCTCGCCAGATGTGAGCAATCGCGTTGCCATGAGCTATGATCCATATTTTCAACAACGGCAACCACAACAGCAACAGCCACAACAACCACCGCAACAGAGATTACAACATAACATGCAATATGTGACACATGATGATTCATTAGATGATTTCGTAAGTAACATTACAAAAGAAGCCCTCATAAGTCTGATGGTATTTTTCGGTTAGGAACCTTTGCTAAATAGCACAATGATAGCACAGGATTATAGAGACAATGCGGGTCGTCCCGTTCAGCTCGTACCATGCAGCGCATTGCAGCAGCAGCCACAGCAGCAGCAGATGCAGCAACAATACAGATCACAATATGCACAAAATCAGGGGCAATCAAGTACAGCATGTTGCATGCCACAACAGGTAAGCAGAGCCTAACTACAGTTGCATCAATCCAAATCAATTATTTCGTGCTTTTAGCCCAAATCAGTGACCAATCAAGCACAGTGTGCAACACAGCAGAGAACACAATGTACGAACTTGCAGCGTCAAGCGCAGGTAAACAACTTTGATGCCCAACTTAATAATCTTTAGTTCAAAAATGAATTAATTTTAGCACGCGTTGGTTGATTCCTATAATCAAACTAGCTATAGACAACAGCCACAGCGAGTACAGGGCAAACAAAGCGCAGCAAATGTAAGTTCAAAGACATCTTAAATTCATATAGTACGATCATAGCTATATCTGCTACACAGGTGACTTTTCGGGACAGAGCGACTCAGTCCCCCTACCCTGTGAGCCCGGTTTATCAGTCCACTGTAAGCTCTGATGCAGCATCTCGTTACCAGGATTCAGCTGCAAACGATTCTAGATTGAATCAAAGTGAATTGCCCACAACTGCGAATCTGGGCAGATCAATAAAGCCAAGTTGTCCGGAGAAGACTGTGACGCCCATTAACTACATGACGCGTAAGTAGTGACATGTGGAGTATATTTTCAGTCATAACCCAAACAATTTCAGATGAGGAACTCTACGTGAATCATGCACAAACTATGTTTTTTGAAACTTTGGTCTTGGATCGCAACTGTCCGGGAATTATTCAGGACTCACTTGATGGTCGCGAGAATCTCAATCAATATGCATTTGAAATAGCCTTTGGCGATAAGATACCCAACGAACCGCATCCTGTTGAACCCATGACAATGTTGGAAGCTATAAAAACACGCATCGATTACGAACGAGATCAAATCCATAAGAAATGTCGCACATTTCAGGATGAAACTTCGAAGCAGCAAAAGATTCGTGCTGATCGAATTGAGAGGAACAGAGATCGCTATGGCAAAACTATCGACAGGGATGCCGAATACTATTATTATGCGAATAGGGATGCAAAAAATAAAAAGGGAAGAACACGTGGCGAAATGACTGATCAAGAGATGAGGAGCGAGGATATCGATCGGCACTTTAGTTCCAAAAACAAATCGGAAGTTAATGAAAGTATTTTTGCCTTTTTAAAAGCGGAAAATGATTACAGCTCTGATCCCGGACATGCAGTAAGTTTGGCACCCTTCAATACTTTCATAGAAATATTTAAATATTTTTTAATAATTCGTTTTTAGTCCAAGAACTTTTCGGCAAATGTGAATTCGCATGAATCTAACATTCTGGGATTACCAATCAAAACAAAGGTCTATACTGCAACCACCTGGCCCATTGACTGATTTCATTCTACAACAATTGTTTTTATTGTTTTCCACGTCGTTAATTTTGTCGATTTATTTATTTTTATAGAATAAATAAATCCATCTTGAACTTTTGACTTATTTCTAAGCTGTCATCATTTGTTCACTGCACTTAAAACAATTTAATTCTTTGTTAAGTATTTTATTAGTTCGGTGGAAATTGTTTTATTGCATTTAATCTTTGAGTGAATTTCCTCAATGACTACTCAGCAATTTTCAATAAAAAACGTAATCGTAATCAATAGGAGTGGTTTCCTTTTACTTAACAATAAAAACTGAGATAAATTAAACTCATATGTCGATTAAATTTGTCACATTCAGCGCAATAAATGGCAATTGAACGCTTACCTTTAATATTAAATACAAAAGATACGAATAAACATTTTAAATGAAAAGAAGTTAGAACGCAACAATTTTAATTGCATTTTATCAGCTCTCAATATTTATTTTAAATTAATTTCTTTCAAATAGCGATAGCAAACTTTAAAAGCAAATTTAATATTTTATAAAAATATGCGATTGAGCTGACTCAACTGGGATAACAAAAACAATAAAAGCTGAGAGGGAAATGAAAGCAAAATATTATACAATAGACTGAATAAAAGCTGTTTATTCATGAATTTACATATATGATAAGTTGAGCATTTTATGTAAAAGAGCGCCAAGTATAAGAGCATAAAACTGAGACAATCTCTGGGCTAATGAACTCTGAGGGGGCCAAGTAGAAAAACAAATATAAATAAAAATCAGCTGGTTTATGCTCTGGAGCTCAGTCAGCTGTTTCGGTGCTTCAAACACGTTTTGCCCTACCACGTCTTCAAATCAAACCTTTTTTTTACACCCATTTGGAGCACAATGTGGAACACAAACAAAGTCACAGCGACTAACACAACTATTAAGTTTAAATTGGCTTTTAATTTGCATGCAAAGTTCTCTTCTTTGTGAAATTTAAGTGTTTCAATATGCGAATTCACTTTGTTTTTTTTTTTTTAATACTTTTTTTAGCTGAACAGGCAAATTGTTTGTTTTGTCTCTGTGTCAGTTATCAACAAATTAATTTGCATAAACATTATTGATTTAACGAGTTTGTTTTGGCAGCAAAGTTATTATTTATTTAAATTTAAATTTCACATTTAATTTACCGTGCGTTAAAAATCAGTTTCGATTTCAGTTGTGTGTTTCTAGAATTCTTTCCGTAGTTTTCCGTACCACGATCTGTACGCTGAACACGCGCCCCAAAGACTGATCAGTCGTTGTCGGCAATAGTATGAACAGAACACAAAAATTAAACTCATTCGAATCCGAATCCGATTCCCGTTTCCATTTCCATTCCCTTTCCAATCATAATTCTGATGAGTGTTACGCTGAGTGTTCTTTTACTTGTCTACTGTTGCCAGAGGGCGACGACGTAGCGTAGAGAGCAAAGATCCAACGATAACAAAGTAAACAAAAAAAAAAGAATTTACGTTTTTATCAAATATAAAAAGGTATACAAATTGTAGAGTAAGTAATGTCGCTCTTTGTAGGCAGTCCACGTCTCAGCTGCAAGCAAAGAGAGCGCAAATAGTTCTAGTGCGAGAGAGTAACAGAGCCGTGAGAGCTCTGGCCGTGAGAGCGAGAGTGTGACCGTGAGAGCGACAGGGAACGAGCGCGTGGCTGATGACTTTCCCTTTTCATACTCAATGACAACTCTTCGGTCGAATTGGTGTTAGTGCCCTGTGCTCAATTTGCCACATCATTCACTTGTCAATGCACTCGTAAGATTAGCACTATCGATAAGTGCGTGTCAAACATCAAACGATAAGAAAACACTATAAATATTCAAAATGTCTGAATTAAATTGAACTTTAACGATTGCGTTTGAAATCTGATTATAAACGCTTTCGAATTGCTCAATTATTTTTTATTTTTGTTCTTTTATTAATGATCTTGCACTTGAAATACTTTAACTTTTGGGGATTTTTCTACAATTTTTCCTTAGCCAAAAATTGCTAAGCTATTTTTGTTAGTGCATTGTTTGTGTTTGCCTTCATTTCACGCCCAAAAATAGCAATCATTTAAAATGTTAATTATCGCATCACGAATATTTATCTCTTCGCCGCTTCCCGACTACTGTAAACACAGCAAAGGAATTTGATTTAGCATTTTGCGAATTTCGAAAATTTTATGCTGAAAGTATCTGGGAAATTGGAAAGTGCGTCAGTCCATGCCACACACGTAGTAACGACATCTGGCTGACTATAATTGTTGGTAATCAAATCTTTATTGATTATTTGTTGATTCAAAAAAATGAAATCTTTCATTGGATTTTCCAAAAAATATATAACTAAAAATACAAAAAATCCGCCACTTTCATATTTAAGATTTTTGTGTTTGTTTTGGCCAATAGTGGAATATCAAACACAAAGGTTAAAGCGGTAAATGTAAATATGCATGAGAGAGAAAAAGTCATATTTTGCAAAGACAATGCAAATGCTTTATACAAAATTCTGAATTCTGAATACCAGACACACTGCACAATTTTGCCATGTACAATGCAAAAGTCATAAATAAATTTACAAGAGCATTGCATGCAAATTTTTAAAGCAAATACACTTTTCTCCATCTCCACTCCCATTTCCTTCCTCTGTTTCCCTTTGTCACTTTTTTGCCTTTTACCTCTTCGTGGTCCTGGGCAATTTTCAAACTAATATTCCAATGTGTTTGCGTGAGTATGTGTGTGTGTGTGTGTGTGTGTTGCTTTGTCCGTGTGAGCCAGGATTAGACAGACTTAAATGAATTTATGGTTTGTGCTAATCTTAAGGGGTTTTTCACAGGAATGACAAAAATGCAAATATGCAAAGCCTTTGAACGTTTAAGCATTAGTTTTCGGAAACGCTTCATTGAGTTTTAAAGGCAATCCCAAAAAATATTTTAATTTAAAGGCTGCACTACAAAGATTTAATAACTAAGCTGATAGTTTAAGAATAGACTTTAAAATTCGTCATATTCGAGACTCATAATGAATGTGATTTATATAGAAATTCATGGAACTAATTGAATTAATTATGTAGTTAATGGATTAAAATATTTATTACTTAGAAATTTACAGAAATAAAAATTAACTAAGCTGTAGATTAGCGCAACAGTAAATTAGTAATTTGAAATTCTTGAAATAAACTGATTTTGTATCAGGGAATTATGGAATTTTTTGTACTACGTAACAAATAATCCCTTAACTCTCTAGCATGATTCATTTCATAAAATCTATATTGTAAATATAAATATGGTATAATTTCTTTAATGTATTTATTTTAATTTTATTTTAAAAGTGCAACTTTCAGTGCAGCTTACTTCAACCATTTATTTATTGTTTAAATTGTTTATTTACCAGATTTCAACAGCACTCGTATAATATCCACACGGTTTTGGCTACTTGTTTTATACCAAATTTATTTGGTTTGGGAAATATTCCAATTTTCACAGCTTCTGCTGCTGCCGCTGCTTCTGCTGCACTCGCTTGATATGTAGAAAAATTGCAAATATTTCAACAGCCAAAATTTGTTTACAGATTTTCTAACCTGCTGTGTTGTTCACAGTTTATATGGCAAATAAATCTTGCAGACACCCGAGCATTATTTTATTGCCGAAAAGGCAGAAAATAATGACTAAGTTCGTAATTAGCTCTGTTTGGCTGTACAAATAGAGTGCGTGTCAAATGTTATAGTATCAGCAATAAATGATGGAATTATGCACAGATTTCCATTAACATTACATGGCCGTATATATAATTGAAACGTTCCAGGATGTCAGACATCTCAGACAGCTCAGATGTCGTGAGATTATGAGATGCAAATGCTGTTAGCTGCTTATGCTACTAATGTGCTTCATGTTTCAGCCACATTTGCGGCTCAATTCCACAAGCGTTGCAAATATAAAGTGTTTGGCACACAATTAGCGCACACACTTGCACACCCAAACACACACAGCCACACTCGCACACACAGAGACTGAGGCAATGTAAAACTTCGATATTTGGCTCATTTACAGAATACATGAATTGTGCCCTTCCCTGTTACTGACATGCATCAGCCCAATTGTAGTGAATGCTGTAACAAAAGCGACGATTAAATGCCACGCCCACCTGCTGTGTGCAGTGTCAGAAACAGAAGCAGAAGCTGGAATAGAAATAGGTATAGAAATAGCTGTAGTGGAATGGGAAACATGTTGATTATGCGTTGTTTTGCCACTTAATGTAATGAAATATGCACAATGCCATTAGACAGGGCTGCTGGGCGGCAGGTAACGGGGCGTGGTTGCAAAGTCGGATCAGCATTGATTATGTTACGTATACGCAATGTGTGCTTCATCAATTTTGGTATATTTCTCACGTGCGCGTAAATTACACAAGACTCGAGATTGAAATTTCAATTGCACTATTGGATAAGATTTAATAAAATTGTAAACTGAAAATTGCATTTCTCTTTGAAACTGTATTTACCTTGCGTTACTTCAGTTTGCTATTTGCTTCGAGGCTAAACAAGTTCATCAAAGCGAAAACTTTCTGTTGGCTAACAAGTTTTGCTCTTATGTTTATATTATGCAACGAATTGCAGTTAACTTTTTTGTTTTTTTAACCACTATAAATGCACTCTAAAATAAATCAAGGAGTAAATTAAAATGGTGAACCAATACATGTTTATTTTAATTAAACAGTTTTATAAATACGCTGATTTAAATGCTGCAAAATAGCTCAAAAATTAAATTGCTTATATCTTTGTCCAAATATACAAAAAATGCAGTGCAATATTTGGATATATTTTATGCATTTTAACTAAATAAATATTTTATTAAAATTCTTTACCTATAAATAAATAAATAATTTTTTAGTAAACCAAATTTAGCATAATATTTCTTTTGCTGCTGCACATTTGTTTAAAATGCCAGTCAGCAGAAGTAATTTGTTTGCTTTTATAGTAAGCAATCACTTCATCAATTCCAACCAAATTTTTTTTTTTTTTTATAAGCTTTAATGATTGATGCATGCTTTAGAAAAAACATTAATTATAAACTTTCCACACTGAAATGTTGGAAAATGCTTAGACGTTTAATCTTACTAATAGTTTTATCTCTTTCAAATAGAATTTTGCATTTGCAACTCTGTTTTATAAACAAACTAATTAAAAATTGCATATAATTTCAAATGCGACAGCTAATAAAATTTATAATGTTAAATTTCTCAAATGAATAGACGCATATTTTTGCACTTAATGAAGCGAAAAGCCGCAACCAACACACAGCCACCCTAACACACGTATCGGGTATATGGGAGTATGGCATAAAAGGCAATTAGCATGCAAAACAAGTCAAAGCTATAAATGCACAGCTTACACACACAAACACACACTTTACAGGGAAAATACATAAATATTGCCCCACTCTATATTTACATGAGTGTGTGTGAGTGTGTGTATGGGTGTGTGTGCTGCATATTTGTGCTTCTTATTTAGAGACAAACGAGTGCAACAACAGTCGCATCGCTTGCGGCAGCTGCAATATTCGCGGCTGTGCAAATGTATGCAACATTATGCGGCATGTGCACTAAACAGTCATGAATTTCAAGCAGACAACACCTCTCTCTTTCCCTCACCTTCATTCTCCTATCCCATCTCTTTCGCACACTTATTGCCCTCTCTGTTGAGCATTCTTTGCATGCGTAATAAATGCACGACAAGAACGAAATTGCAGTCTCCACAGAGACTTCCATTTTGACTTCTGGCCTGAAAAGAACGACCGCGAAAATTTGCGAGTCGCGTTACGAGTTTGGCGTTCAGTGTGTTTGTGTTTTTGCGCCAATATTTCCGCTTTTCATTTGCATGCATATACCCAACTGTCTCTCACAAATGCATCCATACACCATGCATTGATCATGTGCCAGTAATTTGCATGGCATTCGTAAATGCAAATTGCATAGAACTCAAACAGCTGCAACTTGCTGCTTACAGCATACGACTTGCAACTTCCAAACATTCCCCTGTCCACAAAATGCTGTAATAAGCATGCTAAACAATCGCACGTGACCTCATGTAGCCCAGAACTCTCAGCAAATGTGCAAACATTCATCAATTTCGCATTGATTTGTCATCAGCAAAAGCACCTGACAATCAGACCAACTATTTGTCAGTTACTTTGTAGTCTGCTGGACATGGATGGATTGTTGGCAAAGGAAATTCATTATTAATTGACATCTATCTTGTTAGAAATCACAACTGGCATGTTGGTTAAATTCTGAGGAATTGTTGAAAAAAGAGTATTGAATACTATCTAAAATATGCATTCATTAATCATTTTTAAGCAGCTTAAAAAATGGTTAAAATAGTTAGATAAGGAATGGATTAAAAATAAACTATTTTAATAAATTTAATAAATAATAAATAAATAAATTTAATAATAATATTTATGTATGTTTAAATTCTGTATTATTAATATTTTTTAATAAAAATATTAAGTTTCTTTTTTAACTTAACTAAATATTCATTTTTTACTTATATTAATGTTTAATTTAGTGTAGAATTTATTGGTAATTAATAATAGTAAATATAAAATCACTACATATTAATAATTTTATTTATATCTGCATACATTCGTGATACCTTTTAGTGAATAAATTATTAAACGAGAGCAAAAAACAAATTCGCCATATAAAGTGAACGCTTTTTTACTTTTCTTACCTACGATATTGTAATCACTTCCATCTAAGCTGTATTAGAAATGAAATCAGAAATTTATAAAAGCTTTAGAAGCTGTAGTACACCTAATATTAAAGTATATTTTAAACAAAATAAATCCAACTATATTGCGCAAAAAAACAAAAATGTAACCTAATTAAATTTGTCTGAAAATTTGTACATTCAAACCTCTTAATAATTAAAATAGATAAGTAGAACGAACACGGTTTCGAAATTAAAGAACATATTTAAAAATTAGTTGGCAACCACAAAAAAAAAAGAAACTAAAGCTGAAACTGGAATAATGAAGAAGGTCTAATTGCATAGCGAGATTCCCTGTAAAAAATAAATGTACATAGTATAATATACTCTACTGTGTTTGGAGCAGGAAAGCGTGAGTGCTGCGCGTTTCAGCTTCGCTGCACACACTAACACACTCACACACACACTCACACACACACACAATACACGTGTATTTGAGCCGGGTAACATTCATGTATGTGCTCATGCAGAAGCCCAGACAGCCTGTATTTAGTTTAACAGCTTGCAAGCGACGACATGCGACACTGACACGACAAGTGTTAATGCGCCACGCCCATATACGCCCCTCTGAACCACACACACACACACACGGATGCAAACATATATAAATAACATTCGCTAGCTGCAAGTGGCGAGTGTTTTTGCTTTTTGCAAATAAAATAATGTTAAAACATTTGTGAAGCCAAACTAACTGAAACTTTGCTCCCTAACTAACACTTTACACACACATGCACTCAGTCACACACACACACACACTCAGTTGCACTTGAAAATCTCATTTCTTGCCATTTCGTAACAGCATAAAAAGTTTTTAATCAAATTTTTCAATTTAGTTCTGTGAGCCGTTAATTAAAAACGGCGAATTTCTCTTGGTAAACATGTGTGTGTGTGTGTGTAGAGTCCATGTGTGTGTGTGTTTTAATGTGCGCTCCGCCTGCTTATAGTTTGTTAGTTTGACATTTTAGTTTGCCTGTCTGCAGCTCAAAGCAATTTATTTAATTTGCATTTATGCAGTTAAAATGTTACGCATACGTCACGTACGCCCCCAATGAAAATACTGGTTCTTATTGACAGCAAACTTGTGCCTCTTTTTAATTGGCTGTTAATTTTTTGATGTCAGCCATAAAAGTCAACCATGTGCTTGAGATTTGTGTGATAAGGTGTGAAACATTTTATTACCCAAAAAAGAGACTACAAGTCGGAAGTCTAAAAATACAAAATTATGAACGAACTGCAGGTCAATTAGAGTGTGAACACATGCTTCAGATAGCAGATATATCATAGCTTACTATTACTTACTATTAACGATTCTCTGGTGTAAAGCTTCTTAGGATCATATCACTCATCAACGCTGCTCCCGCGGGAAACAGACTCAAGGCGAAAGGTCAACGCTGTCAGACCAAAGGCAATCTACGGGAATGTTAGTCGCCCCCAAATTGGGGTGTGGCTGAGTCCTCGATAGCAGTGGCATGTAAATAAAAGTAATTTAATGCTAATTAAAAGCTCATAGCTAGCCAAACGAAGCTAACGCGCCACGACAGACAGTCCAAACACAATCCCCAGAGAATGAGCGAATATAACTTGCTTTCTTTTGTAATCGAGCGTGTGTCTGTTAACTTATATATAAATAAGCATATAAATATGTGAATTTGTGTATGTGTTTAGACAATTTTCACTAATGGCTTTCAATTGGCCAAGCCCAGCACTCACTTTACTTATTTATAGTAATAGTAATAATAAACACAAACGAAACGAATTCGGCACAACTTGACTTCATTTCCCACTTCATACAACAATTAAGTCAGTTGGAAAAGCAAAAAGCAGCAACAATAACAACAATAGCTAAACAAAAGTCAAGTCAGACCACGCCTAAAAGCATTCTACAGTTTTCTCGACACAAACTGCAAATTAAGTTGTAAAAACACTCGACTCGACCATTGTTCTACCTTCTTCCCTGTCTTCCCCTGTTGGCGTAGGCGTGGTCGCGTCTGGGGTAATAAAAGTGTTGCAAATAAAAGTCATAAAAAGAAAACTCGACAAAGACAATTGACAGTGAAGCAAATGACAGCCCAAAGGACAATCAAAAGACAACAGCAGGAAAACACAACAATGCAAATTTAAAGATTGAGTTCTGGCCCAAGAACTGTTGAGTTCAATAAACAAATCAGTTAAGAACACTTGCCAGCCATCAATTAGCTTAATTAATAGCTAAAAAAATATGCTCAAGTGACTGCTGCATAATTGTGAGAGGACTGAGAGTTGTGGATTTAAATAAATGAAAAATGTATAAAGCATAAAGTTTAGTAAAGTCAGCAGTTGGAATAAACTCTGAATTAAAATAAAGTTGGGCAAAATTACACCAACTCTAATGTGCTCAACTGATTCGTGTCTAACTGTATTTAGGGCAAATGCTGAGTACGTCAGTCAGTCACTAATAAATATTATTAAAAATATGATATATCATCTATGCTAATTACACACAATTTGGTTGAATAAAACACTACAACTTTCTCCTTGTCTCTAAAACATTCAACAAGCCAAGCTATGAACTAAAACTAGTTATTAATCATTAATAAGTACTATTTACCTAAACGACATGTTTCTTTTGTTACACTATTAAGCGAAATGGGTAGGTAATAAATAGAAATGTGTATAATTTAACGCGAACAAATGAAAAGCGCGGCGAACATGAAAATGACAACAGAAAAGTAGCAGTTTTTGTGTTAAGGAAAAGTTTCTTATCACAATGCGCTGTTAGACAAACAACAGTGTTGTCTACTTAAAGCATGAGCAGGGGGAGGAAAAGAGATTGAGAGTGGGGGAAACAAGGCGTTACATGGCGTTATAAGCAGTTGAAGTATGCAAAGTAGAGAGGAGGAAACAGTAGAGCAAGTGGAAGGAGATGAATACAAGGCCCAGGGAACATTTACAATGCATATATTTAATGAAAGTGCCTGTACATATAGAGGGAAAACCAAGAAACCGAAATGAAATAAGAAAACTGAGGGCGTGGCAAGCAGGCGTGCGGTAAGTGTTAAGTGTTGCATACTTTTTGGGGCAGCGCAGGGACAGAGACACAGAGGAAGCCATTGCATGCAGCTGCGCTGCGTTGTTTATTTAAGCTGTTGAAGCAGCTTGTACAACTTTTGAGCTGTAGTTGTGCTATTTTCTTTATGCTTCTCAGATTGCCGTAGAACATTTTGGCAACAAAAAGTAGAAGAATGCCCGTCGCAGTCGTTTGATGAAGTTGTTCATCGTCTCTACTACTTTCTTAGTCTTTATATTTTATTTGGCAGAAGTTTTTTATGCGCTTTGCTTGGTGTTAAGTTGCGTTGCGAGCAAATGAATTTAGAAGTCTTATTTAACAAGTTTCTGGGCTACTCGTTTTAGCCTTTTTATCGACAGCTGGCCAAAGTGAAAGCTGCACAATGTTCGCCTGCGTGTTGTTGTGGCAATGTTCTGACGTTTTATCGGAAAACTTGGCCAAAGCACTTGAAAATTTGTGTGCATAATCATTCGACTTTCGACCAGACCAACAACATTGTTATTGTTATTGTTTTAGCTGTTTTGATGGTTTCGTTAAACTTAGATTAGACTCAAGTGAATGCACATATAATCAAACTGAGTTATAATTAACTTTCTAAACTAAAGCATCGATCGACTGATTTTTAAACTTAAAGTATGTTTTGCCAGCAAAGTTGTTCAAGTGTTCTTAGCATAATTAAGTATTTTTGGCCATCAAACATGCAACATTTGCATGACAGAGCCTAGAACACCACACAAAAAGTATAAGAAATAAAGAAAATAAAAGAACAGAACAAAAAAAATATCCATAAATTTGTGTGTATGTGTTATTTTTTTTTTATACTGTATTCCTAATTAAAACAAGTCACGTACATTTTAAATTAAAAGCGGCAGGCACAAAAGCCAGGCCAACATTTCAGTGACCACAAAACTAACTGCGAAGGCAAAAGCGCTTTTCCAAGGCTACCAAAAGAGCGATGAAGAGCAGACGGAGGGAGGGGAAGCAGTTGGAGGAACAGTCACGCAGACTGTGCCACAAATCGCCAGCCATGTCATACGCAACTTTAATTATAAATGCCACAATAATTGAACAGTAAAACGTGGCCAACTTCCATTTAGTTGGGCGTCCCGTGAAGGGCCAAGAATACTGCTTGTTAGCCAAAATTATTGTTAACAGTTTGCACTAGTTAGAGCTTGTAAAACTGATTGATTTCGCTTACACTGACAAAAAAGGACAAGCCAACAGACAAAAGAGTTGGGCTTAGCAAATTAAACAATTAAATAAAAACTCAACTAACTCCTAGAACTTCTAAATACTTTTAAATACATTTTCTGTACCAAATTAATTATCTTTTTTTTCCAGTGTAGCATTTAATGAGCTGTCTCTGTGTGTTTGTTCATAGACTCATTGCTGACTTGGCCTGCGAGAGTTGAGTCCCTGATATGGTATGCCTGATGTGTGTGGCAACCACAAACTGCAAGTTTGCCAAGTCAACCACATGACCCACATCGTCAAGCATACGCCACGTGCTCCATGTGAAGCCGCAGATATTTGATAGACTCAGTGCGTAATTCCAACTGTTTGTCAGCCAATTATACCCCAACGCTTGCAACATAAGGGTAAATTTTGAACTATGTGAAAGTCTAGTCGAAATTTAAGCACAACTGTTTGAATAATTTAATGCTCTTTCCAGTTCAAAGTGATATCATTTGCCTATGAATTTAAATAGCTTAAAAATTGCGTCATTCAGAAATTGCTAAAACAGCTGTCTTTTGATGTTTTGGGGTAATCAATAGTAATGTTTCTAAAATCAAAAGTTCTAAGCAAAGAAAGCAAAGGTTTATAATAAATTAAATATTAAAAAATAAAAAATACACTGAGCAAGCTATAAAGCGTTTATATTCTGTTTATTTTGCAATATTTTTTCAATTTATGGTAATTTTATTGCCCCTTTATACGAATTAAGTTTTCTCTTGACTCTAAAATAATTTAGAAAATATTTAACACTTAAATGTGTGTTATAAATTTATTTAAATTCATTATTAAGTTTGCCAAAATGCATGCCAGCTATTAAATCAATTTTAAGGTCGTTTCAAAGAACGGAAACTTGTCAGAAGATTCGGTAGATAAACTTAATTATAAAATATAAAATTTGACTCAAAACAAGAGCTGCTGGCCTTTGAGGCAACTACTCGTATCTCTTGTTTATTTACCGAATTTTGTGCTTCAATTAAAAAGTCATTAGAGCCAGCACAAAACACACACACAAGACCCTGAGTGTGTCTGGCTAGAAGACAAAGGCCATGTTTCAATGTCGTTGCCCTGGTAACTTGACCGACAAACAAACAGCATGTAAACAAAACTCGACAACAAGAACAACTATACACTCACCTGCCCCAGTCACCTGTCTTCCAATCAATATTATCCTTTGCCTGTCAAAAGCACAACAACACGAATAACAAAAGGCATTTGCATGCAAGGCTTTTGTACTTGGCTTTCCTTTAACTTATTGTTTGTTGCTCAGCCCTTGCCTTTGACCTTATGCCACACCCACTAGCACACACACGCCCTAATTTATATTTAATGTAAGGACAGAAAGAAGTAAAAGGAAAATCAAAAGTTTTGCGCCCAGAAGCAGCAGCTGCCGAGATTCAGATTGGGCAAAGTCTTTTGTTTGTCTTTAAGGTGGCAGACGGGTCAACATCTTGTTATTTATATTTAATTCCCTGCAGCTAATTGCCTGAAGAATGCCAGGACTATCAAGTTAATCCTAGACCAAAAAGGAGTAACACAAAATAAATAAAACAATTTACACAAAGTATTAAAAGCAAACATTATTTAAGTTGTGTTAATATGAAAGAAAAGTCATTTTTATTGCCTTTTTAAAGCACTAATTTATTTATTTTGTATATGAAAATACGCATTCAGTTGTATAATTTATAAACAATCAAAATTCCATAAGTTTTGAGCTGCTTATAAATAATTTTAATGCGGTTTTTGTTATGCATAAGCAGCTTTCGATGCAAATGCACACAGAATGCAATGCAGCAAATGAAATGACAACAACAAACAGCTGAAACAACAACAGTTTTCCCGACAACAACAACAAAAACAAGTTTATAGACAACAATACTAAACACAACTGTCCTTGAATATTCCATTCAGTTGTGTTCACTCTGATGAATCGCATCAGACGTCAAAAGCGAAGCATGAAATTATTTTTGGCATAAACTGTCTGTCTTTCTTTCTCCCTCTCTCCTCTCTCTTCCCCTCTTCTCCTCTTCCCCCTTTCTATTCTTCGTCTGCAGCATTTTGCTTGCACCTCATAAATATGCACATTTGTAGCAATGCAAATTTGGCAAATGAAATTGCTTCAACAAGTGGCAGAGAATGAAAACTGATGTTTGATCTAATGCCCACCATTAAAGACTATAACTTATGGTCTTTTAAATCGGAATTCCTCTATATATGTATATAGTTAACAGCTGCTAGGCATTTCGCTTGACATTTGTTTTGGTTGCATAAATAAACTCTAATTTAGGCATATAATTTATTACAAATTTGACAAACTGACAGACAGTCTCTCTTAGCAATTTACCCTGTAGGCCAACAAACTTGGAACTAATGGATATTTTTAGAGCAGTTTAGAAAAATTTATTTTATTGTTATGGATTATTATTGTTATTTAATGGACTATTTAATAAATATTTCAATATTTTTACTTAAAAACTTCTTTTAATATCTCTATAAAACATATGAGAAAAGCTACAGCTTTTACTCTTTTTTAAAGTACAGGTCTAATTTCAACTACTGTTAATAAAATTCAGATGTTGACTTCTTATAACATACCCCATCCATAATCGTAGAAATTGTGTTATTGATAACTTTCTTTAGACAGTTTTTATCATACATTATTTCATTGTTTAAATTAATTTATTCATTTCTTTACATTTTTAGTAAAAAGCCAAAATTTACTATAGCTTCTTTATAGTATTTTCTAAATAACAATTGGCTTTTATGTATGGCAAAAAGCGGCAAATAAAATAAAAAATTAATTTTTCGTTAGCGCTGCGAAACTTGGCCATAAAAAGAGTCGAAAAGTTTATTATTAATTAAGCAAATTGCGGCAAGAAGATATGGCAAAATTGTCGTATATGTGGTACTAAACTGAAGCCAATTGAGATACACACTCCACTCCCTGCGCCTTCTGCTGCGCCAACTACTTTTCCAAAGGGGAAACCTACTGTTTGGCCAACTTTAACGAGCAAAGCAAGAGGCACTTCCGGTAACAGAAACTGGAACTGGCAATAGAACTGCGACTGGGACTTGGATTGTGTGGAGGATTTGCTGCTGGCCATGTGCGCCTAAAGCGAGAGAGTTGGAGTAACAGCGGGGGAGAGAAAGAGAGAGGGTACGAGAGGGAGAGGCGACTACAAAACTGTGAAAAAGTTTGTGTGCCATGTTTATGTCCATTCATTATGCAAAAAGCCAAATAGGAGAAGCGGCAACAAGGCGCATACTTATTGCGCCCATAAAGTAAAACACACAAACAAAAACACACACACAAAGACAACTATATTTTTACTCGCTTTTTCCACTATTTTGCACTTTTACAGGAATATTTTTCGTGCTTATACCGAGCAATACTAGCAAATTCTCAGTAGGTTCCTAGGTCCTAGGTCCAGGGGTTTGTGGCTGCTTCATTACCCTAATGAACTTGAAAAAGTATCGGGTGCACAAAGACAAAGTGAGTCGAAACAGGCGCGCACAACTTGAAGACATTCGCCAGGTGCCGAGCAGCCTCAGCTCAGCTGGCTGCCCTGCCTGCCACCCCCTCCTATCTGTAGGGCTTCTTAGCGCACTCTTGGTAACTTTAGCGCCAGCAGATTTGCGTGTAATGAGGTCATAGTAACAAGTGTTGACTTTAATTAGTGCAAAGTCTCTGGACTCCCTACCAGCTGCCCATTCTTCCCTCACCCACTTAACGTGGCTCTTTTGAATATGAAGCAAATGAGGCTTTCGAGCCATGTGATAATGATAAAGTCTTGGCTACAAATTTTGCTGTTAATTGCGGCAGCCAAAATGCGAATCAACCTTAAATTTAAATAACTTTTTAATGTTTTCGGCATTTTTTTTCAATTTGTAATTTCGCTTTATGAGCAAATCAAATTGAAATTGTTATCCGCTTAAATCGGATTACATTTCATTAGCGAAAATCAATTTTGTAAGACAACAAAATATATATATTTAAAATGATTATTCAGCTACTTGAATGATTAAAGCGTTGCTGAGTTATTAAGCGAATTTATTTACGAATTCTTTTGCTGCGCGCACATGGCGTATGATTAATAAGCGAGCACTTGAGCAAACTATGGCAAGTTGAAGAAGTTAAGAAAAATTGGTAAACAAAATAGGTTATATAACAAGTAGGAACCACAACTAGCACGCACCAAGAGCAATAACAATGAATCGACATTGAAGTTAGCGGGAAATGCTTATTTACATGCGTGGAAAACAAGGACGAAAGGCTAGGGGAAAGGGGGTGAATGTGGGTACAGGGTAGTGGGTACTCTAAGAAGTACCAACGGCATTTGTTGATTTTATTGACATGTTTCTAGTCGTGCTCTCTTTTTGCTTCAAGTCTGAGTCTATGTGCACGTGCGCTTGGCAGTCAAATTTCCTTGCTTTGCATGTCCTTTTTCCAGGACCCCCCAAGGCGCTTTTGCCGCTAAGTGGGTAGTGGGTAGCAGTATGTATCTGCGTGTATGTGTGTGTGTGTGTGTGTGTGTGTGCTCTTAAAATGCGCCATAAAATTGATAAAATCAGTTGATTGTAAAAATTGATAAATTGAAATTGATTGAGGCAGCGAAAAACACACACACAAACACACAAGAAGGAAGTCTTGAATGACTAGAAATGGAATGAAATGAAAGGGAATAGCTTTGATGCCCACATTTTACACTTAAGCATAGGAAACGCATGTAGACGTAGAAGACACCGCTGTGAGTTTTTCTATTTGTTTGAAATGAGTTTGGTGGCATCCACAAATGGCATTTGTGGCAAGCAAAGAACGCAAACCAATAAATGAAGTTTCCTCTGCTTTGCTTGATGGCTTGAGGGCACCAAATCGCACCAAGCAGCCATTTAATTGACAATCTGCGAATGTGAATGAGAATACGATTGCGAATGCTTCGATAAACGATTTTTGCACAGGGAGCATTTATTTAAATATAAAGAGTAGATGCTCTAGTCTTAATACTCATTACACTCAGCTCTATTTTAAGTTAACTTTTGAAAAGTATTGGTATATGTTGCTCTAGAAAAAACATTTTAACATATAAAAGTCTAAAACATTTCTTTAGTTTTTCTAAACTTTATTTTCCCGCTTTAATGTGTGTTGAAAAACATTTCAAATCTTGATGACATTTAGGTTGAAATATTAGCTTATTGGTTAGTTTGTGTATGACCTTAAATATTAAAGCAAAATATTTAATAGCTTAAAACTCACTGCTTTAAAATCTTTTCATTTATTGTTTAAAAATATAAGCGCACTTTTGATTCAAGTGTATTGACATATAATTAAGTAGTTAAGTCCTTTCAATAACATGATTAAAAGCCGTTAAGTCCGCTCAATTACAGGGTATAAACAGACCTTTGTCACGTCAAGCGCTATAAACCCCAATAAACAATTTCAGTTACTGATTACACTTAAATACGTTTAATTACAGGGTATGCTCTGTCCTTGCTGCTGTATTTACATGGACAGCAGTTGAAGCTCACATGACTTTGTTGCCACACACACACACATACACAGGATGTGACCTCAGGTGTTTCCGGCACACACACGAACACCCACACGCACACACACATACACACACATGCACTCAACATAAGCAAATACCTCGAATTCTGTTGAGCAATTGTGTGGCATTTTTGATTGGCATTCATTGCCAATCGATGTTGACAATTTGCAACAATCATTTTCGACAATTGCCAACATTTCAGCTGCCTCTGTTGCAAATTTGCATCCATTTAACTAATTCAAATTGCAAAATACAAAATCGACTAATGTCGAAATTTAAACAGTTTGACAACGCAAAGCAGTCCATAAATTGCACAATGTGCACATTGTGTCCAACAAAATTTTGGCTTTTAATGAAATTGACTTTCGTTGACGTTGGCAGGAAAACATGATTGACATGCACTTACACGGTCGCTTAAACGCTTTCACTTGGTCACTTTTGTCGCTCTTCCACACCAAATTTACCAATATGCACACAAAACTGTGCATATTTGCGATTAACGATATGCATATTTAAGCAGTCGATAAAGTGTGTTCCAAAAAGTGCATAAATTTATTATAAAACAGTAAGAGATTTTAAAACACTGCACACGTTTTCAGGAACGCCTGGGATTGTTTTTAACGGCATCAAAGAGTTGGCAGCGATAAACGTTAACAGTTAACAAGTTAAGCGTATTAACGGAAGTGCATATACACATACATGATCCTAGGCAATCAGTGTGTATGTAGACAGTCTGTGCTACTTTCATTTTAATGCTTATTAAAGCGCTTTCACATTAAAATGGTCACTTAATTGCAGCAATCGAAAACTCTGTAGAATTCTCTGGGAATGTTGAAAAAGTTTTTTAATTACCAAAGTTTTTAGCAGTCAGTTGCAGCTGCAAATTAAATATTTACTTAATATTACTCTCGTTGCAATTTGTTGTTCAATTTAGAGAAGCGTTGCCACTTCCCCTCTTCCCAACGACTGTCCACAAATGGCTAACACGCCTACCACCTTTCGCCTGCCACATGCCGCATGCCGCCTCTTGGCTAAATTGTCTAGAAAAGCGAAGCTGCTTTTACCGGCACTTGTCAAGTTGACTTATGGCCGTGTTGAAGCTTCCCTGGCACCTGTACAGCTGCAGCTGAAGCATTTCAGGGCGCATTGCACAAATGAGCAAAAGTTAACAAGCAGCAAAAGGGACAGACAGAGACAGACAGGGACAGAGGTAGTCAGCCAGAGACAGCTTAGGACAGAGATAGACAAACGAGCTGCCTTATTACAGTTTTGGCTTCTGCTGCTCCCACTGCTGCTGCTTCTTCTTCTTCTTGTAGCGGTTTCCAGCGTCACGCCTTCAGCCTTAAGCGTTAAGCATGTGCCACAGTCTGAAGTTGCAGCTGCAACTGCCGATGATCCTGTTGATGCGCGCTCTTAAGTGCCTCCTCAAACCGCAGCGCATACTCCCAAAAGGGTATAAGAAGCAGCACAAGTATGTGTGGGTGTGTGTGTGGGTGTGTATGTGTGTGTGGCACTATTTAAGCGTGAAAAACCAAAAGCGTAATTATTACTTAAAACTAATGAGCAACAACTTGTGTAAAACTTTTAATAAAAGCCAATGAAATTGGCCAAAATTCCTAGATTTTAATCAGAAATAAAACTGTATGCTAATACAAGTTAAACAAACATTTTATAAGTATAAATTTTAAACAAAGAATAAAGAAAAAAGAATCGAATATATGTAGCATACATTTTAGAGCTCATTAAATCGTTTTGCTAGTAAAAAGAATTTAATAGCAATACATTTTAATCAGAATAAATAAAAATTATAACAATTATAATATTCTCAGTGTTAAGTACGCCTAAGAAGTCTTCCTAAGTCTAATTTGAACTTCAGACATAGAAAGTTTGGTAAACGACCAAAACAACAGCTGCAGAAAATCAAAAATATTAACGTTCATTTCCTCTAAAGAAAAAACAAAAATATGACTGCTTAAAAAATAAAACGAAATCTGCTAAAATTTAGAAACCGTTTAAAAATCAAACTACAGCAGCCATAAAACTTACAGCACAAAAAACAACCAACTAATTTCACAGAATTTCCATATTTTGCCATAAAATAAAATTGATCTGCGAAAGTAAAAGCAAGAAAAGTTCTGGATTCACAACCAAGTTGTGTGAACCCCACTGAAAAACAAATGCTGTAAAGACGTAAAAAATGAAAGTTTATGCGATTTTATCGCTTGACTTGAAGCTGTCAAATGCATTTTTTTGTTGTTGTCTATTGTTGTTGGAGTTGAGACACATGGGAAGCCAACAAGACGCACATAATTTGCACATAACTTTTGGTTTTACTTTGACATTTTGTGGCTAGATTTTAATATGTGCGCAAAAGTGGCTAAAAGTTACGACAAGACAAACAAAGAAGCACAAAGTGATGGGAAATGCATTTGGCAAGTAAAAGAATTTTACAGTCACTTTTTCTACTTTTATTTCCATTGTTTTTTTTTAATGCTGTTGTTGTCATTGTTATGATAGTTGCGTTGGGAAACTTTTGGCTCGCTTTCAAGTTATGCGTTTCGATAATCAGAAGCAACTGCTGCTGTGGTTTTTGAAGCTCTTGTTGTTGTTGTTGTTCCTGTCTGTGTGGCAAATTAGCATTTCTGTCAGTGCAATTTTGCAAGCTGGAACACACAATCATTGGCTTGTGACACTGAGCTGCCTGAAATTGTTTGTTGTTTGCTGTTTGCTGCTTGACTTTGCTACCGGGGCTTAGACCGTCAGCGAGTACGCTTTAAGCCTTAAATGCAGCGGGAAACGTGGCGTATGTGTGACAGGGCATAACTCACTTTGTTCCAAGCACACGGACACGTGTACACATATGTGCGCGCTTTTGTGTGCGTGAAATTACAAACATTGCCAACTTGGCACCAACTCCCAACACAAGTTTCAGTTACAGCCTGAGGGGTCTTTGAAACTTTGTCTTGAGCTCCAAACCAGTAGCAGCAGCAGTAGCAGCAGCGGCAACCGACAGCGCCAACAGCAACAAGCAAATGCATTGCAACTTTATTAAAAAGTCGTAAAAGTTATAAAAACTACTAAAAGCAATGGTAATAACTTGTTGTTTTTTATTGTGCTGTTGACGCTGCCAAAGGTACAAAACTTTACCGCTCTAAACCGCTCTTGACAGGGCCAAAAGAAAGTGGTGGAGGTGGAGGGGGGACAGAAACTGCCAACTGCCAACCCAAGACGCATAAAAGCTGCAGCACAAACCTGGCCATGTAATTTGATAAGTGTGGTACGTAATTCGCATAGCAAAAACCTAAAAATCAAATAAGTTCTATCTTAAAACTTTCAATCCATTTTGCAATTGTCATTTACTGACTGCGCGCGAAAGTATGCAATGAAATTTGTAGGAATGTAACAAAATACATGACGACTGCTGGGATAGTCGCAGTCGTTATCGTTATCGTTGTCGTGGTGGCGATGGTGGTCGTGGTCATGCTTGTGGACAGTGCTGCCAGATCGTTGGAAATGTGAATTACATTGTTGCCTTTTGTTGTTCGCATTTGGGAAGCTGGGAAACAGTATTGATTGCAGTTTGCATTGTTTGCAGCTGCGGAAACGGATGTGGCTCGTTCTTTTATGATTTACTCGGTCTGTGTGCCGTCTTTTGTCGTTTTTAGGCATACGGGGGGCTCGGGTGTGCTAGCTAATGTTGTTATTGCTGTTAAGCTGTTTATTTGCGCGGTCAAGCGGCGGTTGCATTGTGTGTGTAATGCGTTTCATTAGTCGACCTGCTTGTGCCAAATCATTGGTGTTTACTTGAGCAGCTTATTAAAGCCACGAGTGTTTGAGTTACTTTGAAGCTTATTATCAACTCTCTTCATACTGCGTACAAATTAGAATGCAATGTTTAATTGCCAGAAATTAAGCAATTTGCAGTGCACTCAATTAACAACAATGAACTCGATTTGGCTTTCGCTTTTAGCCTCATGCATATTTCATTTAATAAATTTAATACAATTTAGTTTGCATAACTAAACAGCCAAAATCAAGCATATTCCGAAATCAAAACAGCAGCAAATTTAAATTTGACTGCCAAATTTAATTGAAATTACAACAAGGACAAAAAAAAATCGAATATGTGCATAGAAAATCGAATATCATAACGAAACTCAATTACGCGTTATGCAACTTTAATTGGCTGCTTTGTTTTGGCCATTGTTGTTGTAGTTGCGCAATTATATTTGCGTTTATTGTATGCATGTTAGCCAGTAATTAGCATTAAATTAATTTCCAAAGAACAAGCCAATTAGTCGCACACCTCACGAGCCTCGCGACAATTGAAGTTACCTCTCTCCCCTCATCGGTTGTGTAATCAGGCTGGGCAACGTCATCATCATCATCATCTTAAACATGATTAGGTTGGGTGGAGAGCAGCATAATTGAATTTGCATTTGGATGTGATCAATTCCTTCAATCAAACACTTGGCATGTTTGCCGTAATTACGCAACTTAGACCACGTTAGAGCTTCGTTAACGAGTGTTTTGCGGGTATGCCCCATAAGCCAGAGTGGCTAGCGAAATTGAGCTGGGACTAACATAACTCTTGGGTAACTTATGTGTGTATGTGTGTGTGTGTGTATTTTGATAAGGAGTCAAGATTTAGTAGCGGTCATTGTCCTCTGGTCTGCTTAAGTCATTGGAGTTGAAGGGAATTGCATTTGAAAGGCATTTAAAAATTGCTGTTTGCTGTAAAGTGCAAACGCAGCGCCCCAAGCGAAGCATTTTTCATGCCACACGACGCGCCACACTCGCATTTTGGCCACAAAACAACACACACTGGACATAAACCAATACACACACTCACACACACACACTCTCTCTCGTACACACACGCAGTGTGACGCACTGGGCACACAATGCTTGCTTGCATTCGTAATTCATGAAAGCAGACGATGTGCTCTGATAAATTTCAGTGGCAAGCGCAAGTTGCAAGAAGACGTTGCTCCAGCTCCTGCTCCTGCCTGACTTTGAAAACTTATAACCCACGAGTTTAGCTGGCTCCTTCCCTCTCTTCGTGCCCCTATAACCCACTCCCTTAGTCCCCATGGACGGAGCCAAGCAAAACTTAAGCTACTGCATTCGCATTCACATAAGGAAACGGATAAAGAAGTTGTAAAATAAGTTGCACGAGCTCAGGCGAATTTTCAAAATTACACAAAATAAAACACATAAATATTTTGTAACCCCAAAGAAAGCAAAATCTCAGCACAATATTATTTAAAAGCCTCAATTGTGCCAATAGAAAACTTTAACTTAAGTACGATATTTAAACAGCATAATAGTCTTATGAAATCCCTTTGATAAGCAACTTTTGTTTTACAACTTTTAGCAGTAAGTTTTAAATTATTTTGCCAGCAATATATGATTACAACTGATATGGCAAAAGGATGTATAAAGTAGTTTGTAAACTATTGAAATAATTGAGGAAGTACGCCAAGTTTAATACACAACTTATTGCCAATTATGAGCCACAAATATAAGCAATTAAAATATACTTAGTAGCTCAATTTGAGGTCGAGTAATCGAAGAGAGAGAAATGAGGCAAACATTTTTATAACTTAATTAAACACTGATTTTGCTTTGCACAATTTTACGAACACTTTTATAGAGTTGGGAAGAAACAACGTCGCCAAGGAAGTGGCAAAGAAAATGAAGTGAAATTCTATGCGATTTGTTTTATTGTCCAATTGGGGAGTCTTTGATGGTGTGAGATTCGTGGTTCGAGGTTTGTGGTTCAATTGGTGGTGGTGCTGCTGTGGTTGTTTCAGTTACTGCCTGGTGTTCAGCTGCCAACTGGGTATTGGGCATTACTTATAGTACACATATAGATATATCTGCTGTGTCGGCTATTTTGGCCACAGGCCACATTCAACTTATTTTGTGAAACTGCCAATTGTTCGCTTTCTTTTTTTTAACTTTTTGGCCAAACTGAAAGTGACTTAGAACTGCCAATATGCCAGTTTTTGCAACCGAACATGCCATATAAAAGCAGTTCACATGGCAATAAAGGACTTTAGAGACTGGCAGACAAAACGGAAAGAAAGAGAGATATAGAAGGAGAGTGAAATTTGTATCCCCCAGTAGCTTGTGCTACTTGTGCCGAGCCCCAAGGTGTCAATACCTGTGTAACAACTAATCAGTTTAATGGCTTTGTGTCGCCATATTCAACAGAATAAAGTCATTAAAATGCAATTAATATTTGCAGCACTTAATTGACTTAAATTTAATGAAATTCATTAAACAAAATTAAGAGACAAGTTGGTGTTTTCTGCTGGCAGTTGATAAATTGCCAATTGTTTAAGCTAAAATGCTTCAACTCACTAGCAGACAAATAATTGAAACAATACAATATTTTCGCTGTTTGCAAGATTAAGTTGAAATTGAAATTCCATTCATTTATTTTGCTGCTGTTGGCGGAAATAAGCAACGCCATCAAATCGACTTTCAGCTGGAATCGAGTGAGCAATAAAAGCGTGAACGTAATAAAGTTGCTGTGTTGCACCTGCACAGGTAGTGCCACAAACCGAAGCCAAGACAAATGTATTGTAAATAACGCGTATCAAAGTGTTGTGACAACGCCACTGGCTCCACAAGAGAAATGAAGTGAAATAAAAGAAAAGCAGAGAAAAGCTGAGTAAAGCAAAGGAAACTCAACAAACGAAGACACAAAAAAAAGTAAAATATGTTGCACACTTTGCCACGCATAGTTGCACCCTGAAATTGTGTTGTGTGTTGCATGTTGCAGACAAAGTACTACACAAAAAAATGACTGCAATAAGTAGATTGAGGCAACAAGAGCAAATATTGCCATGGCAATTTATATACTCCAACTCCGACTACAGGGACCACAAGTGCTCTACAACTACCAATAGTTGTAATAAATCCTTTGGAAGACACTTTTCAAAAATGCATCTCCTTTAATACAAAACAGTTTGTCACATTTCCATGGAGCTTGAGCTACGTACAGCAACAGGAACTGGAAGTGGAAGTGCAGCAAACTTGACCAGGCGAGTGCAATGGTCAGACTAGATGACCATCGACCTGCCACAACTGAACATGGAGGACCATTAAATAGAGAAAGCCGAGAAGGACATCGTTGGGCAGGACAGTTTGCTTTATGACATGACCACAGACAGCAGCTGCAATTTCGAACTGACTGAGCTGACTGAAAATTGATATGCCACGAAAATGGCAGAAATTCAATTGAAATAAGCAAAAAGGGGAAAAATAAAATAAAGTTGAAACTCTTGTTAAATTTACAAACAAACGTATTAAAATAATCAATTTCAATGTGGTTCTGGCTGTTCGTAATTAAGAGCGGAATGCGTTTCATGCGCATATGAAAAACACACTACAAAAATTCGGAATGAATAGTAATAGAATACAGTAATTTAAACAAGAAATATATTAATATATATTTGCTAAAGAAATTTAAATAAAAATATATTCTGTCCTTAACGATTTCTAAACATTTTTTGTTTATAAGTAACATATTATATAAATTTTCATTTAGCATTTATTTTTTCTAATTTTAGTAATATATAACAAGAATTTTAAATCTACAAATTAGCACATATATCTTCCGACAAGAACTAATGTTAACTTTTTTATTATATGTTTAAAACTTTATCAAAAAAGGCCACAACTTTCTTAATTACTTCGACAGCGTTAAATAAATTCCAATTAAATTTAAAAACTTTATTTTAAAGGCATTAAATTAAACCGAAAGTAATTTAATTTTATAAAAATAATAATTTTAAATTGGTTTTAAATAAGGCACTTCTCTTAGTCGCTGCCATAAAAAACCATTTTAATTAAATGTGCGGTGTATGGAGCACTACATAAACTGTTGTGGCGTTAAATATTAGATTTAGGCATACAAAGGCTCTACATAACATTGGTTTAAATTAATATATTCTTAATAAAATTGTCTATGATTAAATTAGTTCATTTTAATAGCAAAATTCATAGCCTAAATTGCATTAACAAAGCTTTGAATTCTTTAAATAAAATAAAATAAAATAAATTAATTCGATTACGTTTGGCTGAACCAAAAACACTTTTTACACACACAGAAGAGTTTATAAACATACTTCATTTGAGTTATCGCTTTTATTTAGTGCTGCTTACATTTTGTTTTGTTGGTAAGTCCCCGACAAACCGAAAAAACAGCAAAAAAAGAAATGATGATGCCGCGTCAATGGACCATGAGGCCATAAGGCACAAGAGTTGACAAAACTGAAACTCAATTTCATGAATCGCTCATGCATGAGCTCTGCCAACGCGGGTATTGTTTGGTTGTGCGAGTGTGTGTGTGAGTGTGTGTGAGTGAATGAATGCTCTGTGGGTACTCTGCAAACTGCTGGACATGTTCAGTGACACATTGTGAATACCTCTACATACTACACACAGATGCAAAGCTACCGAACACAAAACTGTAATCTATTTAATAACTCACGTGGAGCTCGGCACTCGGCGCATGGGGCGACAATGTCAGCGCGATAAAACTCAAACTGCAGACAGAGAGTCCGATATGTTGGACACACCTCTGGCTACTAGACACCGCCCCTGCCTGACCACATAAGGACTCCATAAAGCAGACAGGTGGACAGTTGGACAAGTGGAGCGGAGGCCAGCTCAACTGCAGCATGACATCATTGAGCACATCGGGGGAATCTATCAAAAATATTATCATTGTCGCAAATAATTTATTCAAAATGTCATGTCTTTGAGCAAAAAAAAATACTGATACTGCATGTTGCTATACCCTTGAAGCGGGTGTTACTATCCAGTGTAAAACTGTGTATGAAAATTAAAAATAGACTTTTTAATTTACTTAGTTTAAATTTGTGCAAACTTAATTATGAGCATACGGGAAATACACACACACACACAAACACACACTCTGAGGCTTTCATTATACACAGAGAGTAACATCCTCTTCCTGCCGATAAGCAGAGTAAAGCGGTTAACCGCACACTATGTGTGTGTGTGTGCTGGAGTGTATCTATGTGTGGTAGTGTGCGTGGGTGCCTGTGTGTGTGTGTGGTCATGGATTGCTGAAATGCCATTTTGAGGCTCTGACAACTGTGACGTTATTTTAATGAAAATTGACTCATGCTTTTTGCCACATTTCTCATTCAGATAAAGCCAACTTTCTGCTGCACTTTTAGCCCGGCCAACCCTTTTGGCTAACAGCTTTTGGACACAGCTGCTTCAATGGTGGCCGAGCGGTAGGGACAGGAGCAGCGGATGGGGATGGGGGCACACAAAGTGCCCTAGGTGCAGACACGTACAGCAATACAAATAAAGAAAACAATAATAGAAAATGGAAGCAAAAGTCGGAGCAAAGAAAATGGCCAAAGAGCTGGAAAAGTACAACAGCTGGCAACGGCAACGGCAACAGCGACAGGAAAAGCTCACAGGGCATTAGGATTTGGCAGCAGCAGCAATAAGCCGGAGTGCAACGACTAACACATACCCTGCGAAAAATTGTAAGGCAGTAAAATCTATAACAACCGATTATGGGAGTTTTCAGTTAATGTTTTATATATTCCAAGCCACACAATGTCCATGTCTGAGAATTATTTTTATAAAAGTCTATAAGTTTTTTTTAAATATATGCATATGTCTAATTAAAAAGAATTAGGTATAATATTTTATTTGTCTGTCTATTTGTTTTATAATTTACCTAATTATAATCTACAGCTGAACTTTAGCCAAAATTCTGCTCACATTACACATACCCTACCATAACCAATATACCCCACTTTGAGCAGCGCTTTTTGGCACTGCAATTCCCTTTGTATGTCTTAGACAAATGTTTATTTACCATTTGGCTTTTAATTTTCCACTCACGTTTGCTTTTTTCCCACGTTTTATTTATGCACTTTTCAATGTCAAATAATACTGCAAGAGAACTGCACTCTTTCAGCGATATTAGTACTAGATAATAGTACAGATAAAAGCCTTATAAATAAGTAGAATTCTTTTTTAATAAGACAAATATAATAATGCAATTACCTTTGTGCATGAACAATATTAAAATCCTTTACACACTTTCCAATTTTAGACGAAGTAAATAGTCAACACATTAATTAATATTGCACATTAGCTCTTGAACTTATGTCAATTAACAGAGTTGCTTCTAGAGTTGCTGAAAGAAATGGAGAAAAAATATAATGAAGCATTTTATACAATTCTTATATGTATTCTATTTAAGATTTAATAAATAAAGTTGTTGTTAATAAAACACTGACTAACAGGAATAAATCAAAGCCTCAAAAATTGCACCTAACTTGCCCTTTTGAAACATGATTTCGTGATATATTTAAAATTGCTTAATACAAAGTTTTATTTATTTTTTAGATTTGTTATTAGTTTACGTCTCTTAAGTGAAAATTGTTTGGAAGTGCATACAAAAAGTAATTTATATAACCGTTTCAAACTATGGAAACCATTTCTGGCTTCGATCTAGCTTAAAATGTTGAAGAAATATCTCTATATTTATTCAACCAGTGATATATATCACCATTTTAAGAATAACTTCTGCTTATGTACTTCCACAATTCCAACTTTCTTCAAGTTCATCACGCTCCAATCGTTCTGGGGGTCAAGTACAAAATTAACAACTTCTGTACAAGCGGCTCCGCATCACTGGCCAGATCAACAGCATTAACATGTGTATAAAAAGCCAACTTGTTTGGCTTTCCCGCTTAGTTTTAGCTCACATTCTTGGCTTAAATAATGGTCAAAAACATAACCAAAATTGGCATTTCTATGCTGAACACTTATCCCTTTGCTGAGCTAGCGGATGAGCGCACACAATCCTGGCCTTTGGTGTCTTCGCCGTGGAATGCAGCTGCCATACTCTTGCTGTACTTGCTGCTGGTGCACTATGGGCCAAAATGGATGGCCAGGTGGGTAGAAGCAGGCAACAAAGGCTATCAATTAACTCTTCATGCTTCAGACAGAAACCTTTGGAGCTGCGTTTAACACTTTTTGTGTACAATTTGCTTATGTCCCTGCTCAATGGACATATCTTCCTGGAGCTTTACACTGCATCGCGTGCTCTAAACTATAGCACCAAGTGCCAGCCCTGCAGAGTCAGCTATGACTACAACGAAATGCGTGTAGGTAGCCCTACTTGCGGTAAAACTATTTAATTTTCTATCAGTGGTTTATTTCACAGATTGCCGCTGCATTTTGGTGGTTTTATATATCGAAAATTTTGGAATTTGCGGACACCGGTTTCTTTATACTTCGCAAGAAACGTTCGCAGTTGACATTTCTGCATCTGTATCATCACAGCAGCATGTTTGTCATTTGCTGGATAGTCGTCAAGTGGATACCCACAGGATCGAGTAAGCTTAACGCTTTTTATCAAAGACTTTCCCTCTGTTTGTTAAAGACATTTTCGCTTGCAGCTTTTATACCAGCGCTGATGAATTCATTTGTGCACATCATAATGTATGGATATTATGCACTCAGCGCTTTGGGGCCTCGTTTACACCCGTATCTTTGGTGGAAACGCTATTTAACCCGACTGCAGCTGCTGCAGTTCGCACTGGGGCTGCTCTGGGGCGCTCAAGCTATTGTCAGTCGGTGCGAGTATCAGCCATGGCTTAGTTATACGGGATGTACTTACATGCTTACTTTTCTCTTCCTTTTTGGTCGTTTTTATGCACACAAATATACAAAAAAGCACATAAAATGTGAAAAACCATTTTAAATAAACACTCGCGCCGAGATTTAATCATGTTCGATAACACTATCGATAACACTATCGTACTCTGTATAAGCAATCAGCTGTTTGAATTTTTTTTCGAATTTCGGGTCAAAATAATTTGTGTACACACTGAACAAAATCAGTTGACATAACAAAACAACTGACAAAGGCCCACGGAATTGGAATAATGCAAATTATTAAAGTCTTTAACCGTAATTTAGTTAAACACAAGCATTTATACCATAATAAATTTAGAAATGTCACCTCCCACCTCTATTACAGCACGTCCAAAGGTGAGTTCCATGCGATTTTTCATTGATCAACCGGTAAAATTGTTGCATCTGCAGACACCCAGCTGCAAATTGCGCCGGGTTATCAGCCAAAACAAGTGGAGGACGCATATTGGGAACGTGTAAAGTTGAACAAAGATGGGCCAACAAAGAGCTGCAAACGTGGCACATATCGCATGTTGTTGCCACCTCCCAACGTGACCGGCAATTTACATTTGGGCCACGCTTTAAATGCCACAGTTCAGGATGTGATTGCACGACAGCACCAACAACTGGGCTACAATGTGGAATGGATACCAGGCACAGATCATGCCGGCATTGCCACCCAGGTGGTAGTGGAACGCACACTGGCGGCCACAAAAGGTGTGACTCGTCAGGAAATCGGACGAAAAGCCTTTCTGGATGAAGTATGGAAGTGGAAAGAGGAAAAGGGAGCGGGCATCGTGGATGACCTGAAACAATTGGGTTGCTCGTTAAGCTGGAATAAGGAATACTTTACCATGGACCAGCAACAGGCTCAGGCGGTGAACGTTGCCTTTATGCGACTCTTCGAGGAGGGTCTCATTGAGCGTCGCAATTCACTGGTTAACTGGTCATGTGCTTTGAGGTCAGCCATATCCGACATTGAGGTTGAGACCGTGGATATCAAGGAGCCAACGGAGCTGGTTGTCCCTGGATATGAGCAGAAAGTGCTCTTTGGACGCATTTATGACTTTGCCTATCGCATTGTGGATGGATCTCAACCCAATGGCAAGCAGGAGGAGATCGTAGTGTCTACCACACGACCAGAAACCATACTGGGAGATGTGGCAGTTGCCGTGCATCCAAATGATCCGCGCTACACCAAGTACCGCAACCTCAATGAGGTCAAACTGCAGCATCCCTTTCGATCAGACACGATTCCTTTAGTCTTCGACATTGCCGTAGACCAAGAGTTCGGTACTGGAGCCGTGAAGATAACTCCTGCGCATGATAAGTTCGATTTTGAGCTTGCCACACGTCACAAACTCAACTTGCGGCAAGTGTTCAGTGAGAGCGGCACTATCGTGGCGGATTTTCCCGACTTCCAAGGCAAATCTCGATTTGAAGTCCGTGATCAAATCATAGAGAGACTGGAGCAATTGGAACTACTGCGTCAGGTGCGTGGTCATCAAATGCAGCTGCCAATCTGTTCTCGTTCCAGGGACATTATCGAGTACATGCTGGTGCCACAATGGTTCCTTAATACCAAATCAATGGCCAAGGCGGCGCTATCGGAGCTGCACAGCGGACGACTGCAAATATTACCGGAAAACCATGAGACTGAGTGGGAGCGTTGGCTGTCGGATGCACGGGATTGGTGCATCTCACGCCAGCTGTGGTGGGGACACCAAGTGCCCGCCTACCAAGCCTTCGACTCCAAGGGCAACAGCTGCTGGGTGGCAGCCCTTGACGAATCGAGTGCACACGAGAAGGCGGCCAACGTTTTGGGTTGCAAGGAGCTGAAGGTCACACGTGATCCCGATGTGTTGGACACTTGGTTCTCGTCCGCACTGTTGCCCTTCTCCGTGGCCGGTTGGCCCAAGGAAGAATACAAGGAGAAGTATCCCCTAGACATAATGCAAACTGGCCACGACATACTCTTCTTTTGGGTGGCTCGCATGATGATGATGGGCCTGAAGCTCACAGGCGAAGCTCCCTTCCGACGCGTGCTACTCAACGGCATTGTATGTGATGCCCAGGGCCGCAAGATGTCCAAGAGCCTTGGCAACATTGTGGCGCCCCAACAGGTTGTGCAGGGCGCCAGCTTGGACAGCCTGAAGGCAACTCTACAGAAATCCTGCACAGCCGGCATCATTAAGCCCAGCGAACTGAAGACATCCATTAATGGCATGAGCAAAATGTTTCCCAAGGGAATACAGGAGTGCGGCACGGATGCACTGCGTTTCACACTAATGAGCCACAACATTAAGAACCATTTCATCAACTTTGATGTGGATGCGTGCTACACAAACAAACTGTTCCTTAACAAGATCTGGCAAGCAATGCGTTTCACACTGGGTTCGGCCAAGAGTCTGGGCATTACTCTACACGATTTCGAGACAATGGAGGGAGTCACGCTGAGCATGTGGGATCGTTGGATCATTGGACGTCTGGCCGAAACCTTGTCCATATGCTCGGACAGCTACAAGAGCTACAATTTCCATCTGGCCACTGCTGCGCTCAAGAGCTTCTTCTATCAGAACCTGTGCGATGTTTATCTGGTAAGATTTTGCTCTCTACATCAAGGTCTGTTCTAACTACTCTTTTGTTGCCCACAGGAAACCACCAAGGATGCCATCAACAAGAGAGATGCCAGTGCCTATGTACATGTCGCCACTTTGACCGCCTGTCTCAGCTGGGGATTGCAGGCCATTGCGCCGTTTACGCCTTTTGTTGCCTCCGAACTGCTGCAGCATGTGCCACTCAATCTGGAGCTGAAACTCTCACAGTTCCAGGACCCCAAACTGGAGGCGGAAGTCGCTGATATTGTTAGCATTTGCACTACAGTGCGGCAGGTGAAAAGTCGCAATCAGATCAGCAAACGACATGCACCCAAACTATGTCTATTTGCCCAAAATGCCGAGTCCAAGGAAATCCTGCGGCGTCATCTCAGTCAAATTGTGGTGCTGACGCGCTGCCAGGGCGTTGAACTGGAGCTGCTCAATGAGGAGTCGAAATTCCAAAAGAAATTGAACTTCTTTTCAACTGCTGGAGCTCTTTGCTCCTTTGGAATTTCTCTGAACGACGAGTTCGCACTGGCGGGTGAGCAGCGCGAGGAGATGGTGAAGGAGAACCGCAAGAAGCTGAAGAAGTTGCTCAACGAACTGCAAAAGTATCAACTCCGCATCGACAACGAGGCCTTTCAACTCATGGCCGACAATGCCACCAAAGTGCACTTCCAGAATAGAGTGAGTTTTCACTTCCTGCTTCCCTTTTTGATTAATTTTAATCGAGTTTGCTTGCAGATCAAGGAGCTAGAGGCTGAGATTGGTAACCTAAAGACTTTGGCGGCGTAATCTGGCTGGGACTGCCTTAAATTATGTACAGTAAAAGTATTTAACAACCAAGTGTTTTTTGTTAATAATTGTATATAAAAAATAGATAATAGATAGTTTATTTATCGCGTAGGTTTAAGTCTTTTATTACAGTTTAGTTAGTAAGTAATTTAATTGTTAAACTATAATACCGGACAGGCATTTTGTGAGTAGGATATGTAGAAGCCTCGATTTGATATATCCATCTCCTCGTTGGCATCTGTGACGGTGTAAACCACAAACGGTTTGGCTGCACTCGTCGTGGACACCAGTCCCAGACCGCAGAACCTATCGCTGGGCATGCTCACGCCTCCCTGTGTGGGAGCCGGTATTATGATGTAGTCCGTGGTGCAGTCCTGACTCTGCACCGCCGACGTGGCCAGCAGCGTGGGATCTACGGCACCCACATCGTTTGTCATCGTGAACGAGTACGCATCTGAGCTGACCTGACTGTACGTAATCGAGCAGATGCCCGTCGCCTTGCGTATGCAGATGCCATAACGCATGTTCGCCAATTGCCGTGTGCCCTGCACACCGATCGAATTGAGGGCAGAGGAGGCAGCAGATACGTAATTGAAACTAGCGATGGTACCACTTGTCTCCATGTAGTACTGCAAGCATCCGGCGGGAGCGAGTGTAGCGGAGGAACAGGCCATCATACGGATTTGGAACTGCCACTGGCGATTGAATGTGTAACCGGCGGATGTGGCCACCGATATGGTTATGGGACTCACTCCATTGAAGTCCACGTAGACATGCTGACCGGAGTTCTCGCCACAAATGGTCGGCACAGTGGATGCACCTCCACTTATGGTCAGTGCGTCCGTGCTGCAGAGACCATCGCCAGTTGGTGGAGCCAGCGACAAGGCAAGGAAATCGATGCGCACTTGGCAAATTGTGGAATCCGGTGGATTGATAACAATCGAGCAGCGACCACCGCCGGCATAAGGCGCTGGATAGTTGTTGTTGTAGAAGTACGTGTTGTTGTAGGACGTGCTGGCGCCACAAGTGCGCTGATCTGTAAAAGGAAACCAACTCATGAGTGGGCAACTCTTGAACTCAATCATTTCCTTTTACTTACATATGCAGCAAACGGCCTGGTTGGTAATGCTGGAGCAACTTCCAGCGGCAACACCATTGTTGTCCTTACACTCTCCGTTGATCTGACACGTGCCGATGAGCAGATTGTTGCCACGACACAGATCGTTAGAGAAACGACCGATGGTGTAGAAGGGGAACCCTGTGAAAGTTAATTAAGGTAAATTTTAATTAAAGATAATTAGCTTAAGTACAGTTTGAGTAAAGAATTTAAAGAAAGGATTAGAAAAATGGGGAATTTGTATTAAATCTTAAGAGAAAACTGAAACTCAAGCAAAATTTCTAAAACAATTTAGCAAAGATACAAAGTATATTGTTATATAAATATTTGCATTAAGTGAGAATTGGGTAATCAGGAAAATGGAGCCTGGTAAGCTAAGAAAATCCAGCTTTTCAATAGATTATTATTAAAAGGAATATTTCTAGACTCAACAAGGACAATGACTACAGAATTATTTAAGTAATAAAAGGCAAGGAAAAAAAGTTTTGTTCAATTAAAAAATATATAAAAAATTTCAGGATTAAAGATATTAACATATATCCTTTAATTTATCAGAATTTTAGACTCTATAGAGTTTAAAAATATATAAATATATACCATAATTTCTGATAAACAAGAATAAAGATATATCACTAGAATTCTTTATCGAAAGATAGTAGAAAGAACTAATTATGAATGAATGAATAAACTAGCATTCCTCACTAGCACGCCTCTAAAACTGAACGAAAGTGAAAGGAATACTTCAGTGTGGATTGATAATTTTCTGGAATTCCAAAGAACTCTTTATTTTCTTTGTTGGACATTTCCACTGGGTTAATTTGTAAAAACCGTAAGCGTTGTCATGCGGCGGCGAGGCGAGCGTGGCTAAGACTAAAGAGTCCAGCACGGAACCTGCACACTGGGTGATAATTGGGATGTGACCCACATACATACATAAACCATGAACGACGACAAAACAAACGGATCGCACTCAAACATAAGACATGAGACCAAGATCAATATGAATTGATTAAGCCGACTTTTACTTACACCGAGGAGTTCTCGAGCCACTGTGTGCCAGGCCCGTACCACGATCGAGTTCATCCAGTGCCGTGTGGTTATAGGTGGTCGCATTGTGGAGCGATGAAGAGGTGTCCAGTTGAATCAGCTGGCTGCTGGCACGTGCCGCACTGTAAATGCCAACAATGTAACTGCTGAAGAAGATGGCGATAATGGCCAAAATGCGTGTGGAATGTTTGCCGCCAGAAAAGACCATGATGATGATGCTGAATGTTGATTATCACGATGATTTGATCACTTTCGGTTTTCACTCGAGCGAGGCAACAAAATATAATAGTTTATATACGATATGATTGGATCGGAACGGAGAGAGAACGTCGTGGTCGCGTCTATGTTCCGATTGAGACTGAGCTGAGGCAGGTCGAACCTATGAGGCATACTGTGTCACGGTGGGACTGAGGTGCTAATTGATTGACAACGACGCCAGCGGATCAGCCTCCATTATCCGCCGGTCAGCGGGCAGAGAATGCAGCTCCAAGAAGAATCGTGTGAAGTTTATTTCGACGATGCCTGCAAATATTTGGAGCGTTCACGCACAAAGCCAATTTCGTTCATTTTCTTAATCCAAGCCATTGATAATGATTGTGGTAAAAGCATTATTAAGCGACAGCAAACAAATAAAACAAATGAGACTCATGCGAGTGGAAAGTGTTACAAAGGCAGACAAATAAAAAACAAATAACAGATAGAAAAAAAAAAAAATACTACGCATGTTATTGGAAACACGCGTGGCTTTAAATCGTCCCATGATTCTCCTCATTGATCGTAGAAAGTGCGCAGCGCTGTGTTTTGTTTTGTTTGCTCTTGGTCTATTCCCACTTGTCGCTCAATTTGAATTTATGTATTAATAGCTCACGGGGCGGCGCTATCGTCTTTGTTACAGATGATGTAACGGTACAAATTGCCTTGTAGTGGCAACGCCGGCAACGCGTCACTTCCGTCGACTGACGACTGCCGACTGCATTCGTCTAGTTAAGCAGACTTCGGCTACGCGTGTTGGAGTCATAGAGTGAAAGAGAGAGGGAGAGTGGGTTGGAGGGAGTTGGATGCATACGCACGACTTTAATTAGCAAACTTGCACTAACCAACCACTAGCAGTTTTAGCTGGAAACTAATTAATGTAGGGAAGCACAGTAAAAGTGTATGGTTTTCTGGGCGAAACCGTAGAAAGTTGCAACACAGTTGCAGAAAAAAAACAGTTTTAATTTATGTGACATTTTCAATTGTTTTGTTTTTCTTTTTAGTTTTATTTATTTAACAAAATAACTAGCAATAGCTTTACTCAATTTCAATAACAGCACCAGCCTTAGCTAGCGCCTCCTTCAGCTTCTCGGCCTCGTCCTTTGGTATGTCCTCCTTGACCACGGTTGGTGCACTCTCCACAAACTTCTTGGCCTGCACCAGATTCATGCCCTCCAGCAGATTCTTAACCTCCTTGATCAGCGCCACCTTCTGCTTTTCATCGAACTTGACCAGTTTCACTTTGAATGAAGTTTGTACTTTCTTGGGTGCCGCCTCCTCTTCATCTTCTGCTGCTGCTCCTCGCGCGGGTCCGGCCATGGCAAATTGTGGTGCAAATGCAGTTTCTGGCAAGTTCAGTTTCTGCTTCAACAGCGTGCTCAGTTCAGACACTTCCAGCAGGTTGAGGGCAGCAATGTTGTTTACAATACTGTCCAGCTTGGGATTGGGTGGCCGTGCAGCGCCTTCTGGAGTCGGCGGCACGAGTTTCTCAGCAGCAGCGGCGGGAGCAGCAGCACTGTAATGGCGTTGAACATTGATTTGGCGTCTCAACTGACGAAGTACTAAACGTGTGGCTTGCATTTTGTCTTGAGCTGTGTGTTTGAATTAAGTTTTAAGTTAGAAATTGGATTTAATGGTGCTGTTTTGTAACTTCTTTACCTTTGTATGTTTTTCAATAGGCAAACGCCGCAGCAGGTTATGTGAACAACTCACACGCACACAAACACAGACAGAAAAGTCACAGCATTTTACAACACTTACTTTTGAGTCGCTCAGCACGAACAGCTGTTCAGTTACTTATCGATATGTGGCAGTGTGACCATCTCCGAAAAATTAAACAACTGCAGATTATTTAAATTGGATTGTTTGAAACGAATTATACTAACAGCCATAAATAGATATATTTAATGACTTTATTGAAGGTCTTTTGATGTTTACAGAGCATAAACTTTAACTGAATCTATTTTAAACTGTCCGTCCGCTATCCACGCGTCTTGCTGTGACTTTATAGTCTTCCAGAAATCGGCCATTGCACGGGGCTCTGCCTCATGCCAAGGCTTCTCTGAGTCGTAAAAGAACTCGTTGAATCCTGCCACGCTAAGTCCAAAGGTCAAATAGAACTCCTGGTCAAAGGGTGCAATTCCCGTGCCTTTCTCCAGTTCGTCAGAATTAGGCAAGTGCTTGTTTGTTACCGAAGTTTCGCTAAATGCTCCAGTGTCGCTGCCCTTTCTGCACATCTCTTGCCCATCCACAAGCCATTTAATCTCCCGTGGCGTCCACTCCATGGTATAGTTGTGGAAACTATCTCCCCAATCCTGAGTGCTGTCAGTGGATCCCAGTCTGTGACACAATTTGGTAGACCGCAGAGGCTCGTTGGCATTTAACAGGGCTCCCGCATACAGATCCAACTGGTCAGTAGCTGATTTTCTGGTATAGGCAATCCTCAGTTGACCCGACTGATAGTCATCCCGGCCATAAGCATGTGTCTTGGGCTGCAGCCACATTTGGGGAACCAAATACTTGGCTTTCGGCATCTTGGCCCGCACCTCAACCCGTCCGTACTTGAAGGCGAAGCTCTGCTTACTGGAGAACTGGGCGGATACCAGTGGAGGCAACTTGTCGGGTCTGTTTCTATTCCTAGCATCACGCACACATTCCGCAGTGGTCTTCTCGCCGGTGCACTCGCTGCCCAAATCCAGTTTAGAGTCCAGGTTCTGTTTGTACAAACGTTTAGTGGAATACGGCTGCAGATTGACGTGTCCGCCGGAAACACTCAGTGTTTGGGATGCATCATTCACGTATATGTTGAACTCGTAGTCAGGAGCTCCAGAGAAACGATGCTCCGCTTGCCATTTAGTTGCGTCCAGCTTGGCGCCATTAAAGTCGTCGGAGAATATCAGCTGATGAGCACAACGAACGGGAATTCCATTGACCTGGGTCTTTGGTGTTTCACAATTTATGCGAATGTCAATGTCCGGATCCGTCTGTGGAGGTGGGTTAACCTGCACGGGCGGATTCGTGTTCGTCGATGGGTTGCTTGGCGCGCTCCCATTGTATGCAGTTACTGTAAATGCGCCGTCGTCTTCGCGATAACCCAAACCGTTGTAGATAACATAGGTCCAATAATATAGAACGTCCCCTGGTTTTAGCATCGCCTGACGATCCCGGAAAGTCCAACGTCCGTTTTTCATCTTGACAATGTCACGTGCCCAGAAGCCAGCCTCCAGGCCTTCCATTTCCTCATTGAGCTTGCCATGGAAGGCAAATAGGGTTATTCCCTCCTCGTGTGGTATGGACACCTCAAATCCCTTGGGATAGAAGACATCTATCTTGGCCTTTGGCACTTCGTAGGCACTGCTTCCAAGCGCCAGGCAAAGTAGCACAAAGCTACGGAAAACAAAGGGAGATGCGTGCATCTCGAAGGTGCTGAGAATCACAAATGCGCACAAAGCTAAGATTGAGCTCTAATGAAAGATTTGCTTATCAAGAAACCGGTCTTCATGAATAATGTACGACGTTTTATGTGCTTCCCAATCGTGTTCATGTTTACACAGACATCAAGCGAATCGCTAACAATGTGCAGTATGTTCAAGTTGTTGTCTGACTTAAAGATTAATTACACATATTTATACAAATTGCCAAGAAAAACATGTACTGCATGTACATATATGTATTTACTTTGTTTTTTAATTTAATCGATTTTAAAATACGCAAATGCGCCGATTTGTTTTATCGATTCAGTGTGCCCACAACGATAACAGCGAGTAATCGGAGTAGGCGGGGGATCAGCTGTAAAAAGCTTACTGTAATAATGTTTAGTTGCAGGTCGAGTGCTTGCCCGAGCAGCAATCGTAGTTGTATAGGAAAATTTGTATAAAAATTTACACAGAAAAACGAAAAAAAAGATAATGTACATAATTTAGTGGAAAACATTTGAAAACATACACAACTTTTTCTAAAGGGGAGATAATCAAAAGGGTGCGAATAATATATTTTGTAAACATTAGTGAATAAAACAAAGGCCAGAAACCAAAGAAAGAGAGCAGCAATAGCGTTCGTGCGGGAGTGTGTGTGTGATTTTGTGTACGACGTTCATAAGACGCAGCTGATGTTGGTGCTAAAATAAAAGCAAAGAAGGAGCGACGTAGACGTTGTTATTGTAAGTAGAGCTCTTTTATGTAATTCGTTTGTTTCTGCATTCTGTTTTGCCTGGCGTACCATAACTGCAGTCGGTAGCGGTGTTGCCAGACTGTTTAGAATATTTACATGATTATGGGCAAAGCTGTAAAATTGATGTAATATTTGAAATGTATTCATTGTAATACATTCAATTATACTCTGTCGGATGTTAGTTATTATCAATATATCGATGTATCGCGTACAATTGCTGTTACGCCTAATTGGCAACTCTTCGTTCTAAGCAGCTGTCGCGCCTTGCTGTTGTTGTTGTTGTATGTTCTGTCACAAAAGCACGAAAGAACGTACGAAAGCAAAACAACCGAAAATGATTGATTTTTCGTCGTGCGCTTGAGTTTGTGTCGGATAAGCAAGCGACGACTACAACGTCAACGACGGCGACGGCAAAACAAGCTTGTGAAAAGAAAATTTCAGTTTTCAGTCAGTCTCACAATCGTCGCGCTAGTGAGCGGACGGAGCTGTTTTTCCAAATCCGGATAAAAATATTTATTGGAAATTAAGCTAGATAAATTGTAGTGTAAACATTGTGTTTTTATTAAATCCAAATTTCAAGTGTAATTTAAAATTTTTTATGTAAAAAGAAAATAATCCGTGCGTTCTGTGTGTATTTGCGTGTCAACTAGTAAAGTTCTCAGTGGCTTCTCAATAAGTGTGTGTATAGAGTGAGAAAATAATTCATATTGTTGCAATTCATAAATATGGATAAAAAATATGCAAAAGCTACTTAAAACTCTCGCATCGCCATTTACATAAAGTAAGGAAAAAATTCCCTGCCACAGTAAAGGAATTTTTTTGCTGCTGCTGTTGCAGAAAAACAAAAAGAGAAAAAATAAAGAGGAAAAGAAAAATACAAGAGTGCCATATACGTCACAGAATCTCTCGCGAGTGTGAGTGAGTGAGACGGCCTACCTTCTTCACCCCCGGAAATGTAACGCACGCACACAAGCGCAAAAGAAAACTTGCACCTGAAAGTTTATTCGTGCTGTTGTGAATTCGTGTTCGCTCGTGCCTTGCGTTCGTGCCTCATTGCAACAACTGACGAGGGCAGAGTCGAATTCTAAGTACCAAAAAAGGTTAGTGTTATTAGCGCTATTTGGGGAAACAATTGTTTCCGAACATTTTTTGTTCTTCCACTTCTGCTTTTGTGTTCGGTTTTTTTTTTGTCTCTGTCGCATCGTTTGCACCTGTCAAAATGTCAGTTTTATTTAAATACGAATATCTCGGTGTGTGTGCGCAACGTTTGGCCTAATTTTGAGTAGATGATAGCAACCCCAAAATGCAGGGTTGCCTTTTTCTGCTGCTGCTTATGTGTGTGGGTTTGTGTGTGTGCGCGTAACCAATTGAAATTGGGGCACTAGCGAAACGACAACGAGACGAAACAGTTGAGCAAAGCAAAGACCGTAATAACCCCTAAATCTCAGGCCAGCAGCAGCAGCAGCTCCCCATTTCAAATTCGAGAGCAAAAGAGTAGAGAGAAAAACGCTCGCTGATTTGGCCCAGTTACTAAATCTAATTGCAGCAGCAGCAACAACAGCAGCGACAGACGTGTGATAATAGAAATTCTCCGAGCATACCAACAAAAACAAATTTTAATTTGTTCAAAGTACTTTTAGTAAGATACATTTGTTTGCACACACACACAAACGCACAGGCACACACGCACCTACGCATACAGATGCAATTACAGACGAAACGTGCTTTGTCAGCGCATTTCTCGCTCTCCCAGAAATATCGCGCAACATTTACGCTCTTCACTACGTTATATATGGGGATATATTATATGGGATGCTGATTCTGAGCCAAGCTGTCTATGCTTTTGGCGGTACATTATACTTGTTTATTTTCTGTGGGTGGCACAGCATGAGAGAGAGGGGGTGAGAAGAGGGAGAAATAGAGCGGGGGCGTTACTGTCATTGTTATTACTCGGCCTCTGACTGCGTCGTCGTTTCTGTAATTCGAGTTACTTTGTATAGTTCAGTGTTCTTTGCTTTTTTGGGTCGTTTTCAGCTCGTTTTTAGGACAAATTTATGTATTGATTATGCTAGTACCGCCCCAAAAACTAACTGAAAAGGGTACGACATTTAGAAACAAATTGATATTTACATTTGGCATTAGGCGGGGACAGTGTAAGTCGAGCAGCACTTTATTTTATCTGCTGCTAAATATGAGCATAGGCGTTGCATTGTATTCAGTGGCGTTGTAAGGGGGGGTCATGAGGGGGTTTGGCTGCGGTCAGAGCTCTTTTTATGCCTCGATGCACATTTTCATTGGCATAACAATTTTGTTATTTTGTCATTGTCTATTTGTATTTAACTAATTAAACGGCCCACTGCCTCTAGGTTTATTTACATCAGTAAAATGGGTCGCTTTCCGGTGACAGTTTCTCAATTTTAGTACCAAAAAAATGAAGTGCGTGCATTGAGCGAAATGTATTTAATTGATTTGTGCTAAGTTTTAAAAGTTTTTGTGAGAGGCACGGCAAAAGAAGCAGCAGCAGCAGCAGATTGAGTACTAAGCCATATTTTGAAAACATATTTTCATTTATTACTCATACCACAACGATACTTTGTTTTTATCTTTATCAATAGAACGATTACTGTTGTTGCTGGCCAACAAAAAAAAAAAAAAAAAGACACGCAAGGCACATTTAATGGAGACATTTATCGAACCATTTGGCTGTTTGGGGCAGCGATAAAAACGTGCACTGATAGTAAATTTGAACGGACATAAAAATCGGCAACGCCGTTCGTCACCGTCACATTCAAATGCAATTAGCGGAGTGTGGGAAGGGAATCATAACTGGGCACTGCATTAGGCTGCCACTTGAAATATTACTTATTCGGGTGATTCCCCCCGAAGTAAGCTATTAATAGAGGGCAAATGGTCAACAGTCGATAGTAAAAAAATGTTTTTAAATAGGCAAAATCAATTATTTGTAGCTACCGGTTTTTCAGTTGCCTTTTGTTTGCCGCTTCTATTTATTTTTATTTTTAAACGCAATTACGTGCGACAAACGTGAAGAACTTTGAAATTGTTTTTGCTCTTGAAAATATAAATACGAGTGAACAGAAATATGATAAACTAATCGGATGACGTGTGCTGTTGTTTCCTAACTATCTGCTCACATATGTATCTATATCTATATGTATCTGTTTCTTTTTTCTATTTTACTTTCATGTGCTGTCAACTTTGCTTTTCGTCTGATTGATGTACATAAAATTGTTTCTGTGATGTTTTTGGCCCACATTTAATATAGGCGAAGGCAACGCAGCACCAAGTGCAGCCGTAGAAAACCAAATACAGAGCTGCGGGTACACCATGGACTCGCTGAAATTACCTAAAGGTAAGCGATATACGAGAGCGAAAGGTGATTGTGAAACTGTTACTGATACCAAAATTTGCATTCTCTTTTTCTTTTAGGCAACAGTGCCGCAAGCAGCGCCAGTGGCAGCAACAGTAACCTATCCGTTTCGGCATCCACATCTGTGGGCAGTCTGGCCACATCGCCCACATCTGTGGGCGTGGCTGCTGGTACAGTGACAACAGCAATTAAAGCTCCACCTGGTCTGAACAGTAGCACGCCCATTTCGGTGCGTTTCAATGCCAACGAGGAGTCACTGGATGACATTCTGCAGCAATTTCATCAAAACACACAGCAGCAGCAGCAGCAACAACATCAGCATAGTCACAGTCATAGTCCAAGCGGTGCTGGAGATGCTTCGCCTACATCTGCACTGCTGGGCATCAAGAACAATGGAAGCGTCGGTGCTTCATTGGGTATGATGGTCAACGCCTGCGACTCGCACTCACTTTCCAGCAGCCCCTCGCAGCAGCAGCAGCAGCAACAACACCTGCATCACCAGCAGCAACAGCAGGCAGCTTCGCTCTTTAGCGTAAGTAATCGAAAGTTTAGTACTACCGATAGTAAAATGTGTACTTAATTGCACTTGTCCAGTACTTAAACTTAGTACTTGTGTTTAATCAAGTGCTTTTTCTGCGAGCTTAACCAGTTTCTGCCACTTGCTTATTAGTGGTCTTATCTTAAAAAGCTTTTTATCAATTATATATATTTACTTATATCGAAAACAAGTATCGGCGCACTAAACAAACGAATTCCTTCTTGCCCGCTCTTCTTGCTTCGTTTCGTTATCTTTGTCGCAGCCCTCGGGCTAGCAAATGTGATTCATTTTGATTTGTCATAACTAGCATTTATCGCAATTAGAGACATTAAAAAATTGAGAATGAGAATAATTTGTGTCCGGCGTTGGCCAATTAGCATTTAGTTGTTTAAATTAGTGGCAAATTTATATGATTTGCAGCGTGATCAGATCACAATAGTTTTCACTTTTTAGCAGAATTTATTCTCGCTCTTTGTGTGTGTTTGTGTCTTGCCAGCAAAGTCAGCTGTTTGCTATTTTTGTTTATTTTTATGGCTCGCGTTAGTGTCATTCAATTTGTAGTTGAAGGCATCTATTTTTATGCACGAAATTCTGCCAAAAAGTATTTAGCAGATGTGCTGCTTTTGATATTTGATTGCAAAACCACTTGGCTGGCAGTATTACTCATTGTTGCAAAATGTTAACCCACTCGTCTACCTTCTCTCCCTTATCATCTGCAGAGCGACGAGGTAAATCTGCGCAACAACTATCTGCAGAGCGGTGGCGGCGGCAGCAGCGGCGGAGGAGGCTTCTTTAATCGCAAGAGGTGAGTGCCTGACAACAAATGAAATCATTACACACAGCCCTAGGTACATATCGACTCTCGTTTACATATATTGTTTTTGTTGTTGTTGTTGCTACCATGCAAATTCTGCCAAATTGATCTAATACACGTTCTATCTCTTTCTCACACACCCACATCTGTTTATTGGCAACTTCCGAGACCATCTGGCATCTCCATATGAAGTTGGCTGCACAATTAAGTGTTAAGTTAGCCGCGCATTTCAATTTGCTCAGCTTTAAGTTGGCTGCAATTACTGTAGTGTTTATGTGCGTGTCAAACTCAAATTCGTTTCGTAATTTTTAAGCACTGGCTTTTGTGCGAAAATGATGGAGGCCTGTTGCATAGTTGCAGCAGAAGTTCGTTGACCGAAAGCTAAAAAAGGAAACAAACATGCATAAAGTTTGTGATTTTGATTTTTTTTTATGCACTGTACTTGCGCATTTTTAATGCATTTGCTCCGCTCGCCCGGCGGCCTTAAACTTAAAGCACCCACCCCCTTTTCGGGCACCACTTGCTGTGTGTGACTCTGCTAAAGTGCACTACAGCAGCCACTGCGCTTTGTTTATGTCGCATGTATACAAAAAAAATAAAAAAAAAAGAACTGCACAGACATACGTATGTATGTATTTGTGTTTGTATGTATGCAAGTACGTCTAGAACTTACTGTTTAAGTACTGGGCTCGTCTGGGTCTTGGCCGGCTTGCGTGGGAAGGCCTGGATCGTCTCGTCTCGTCGACTGACATCACACACACACAAACACACGCATACACACTCCACCTGAACGGCGTCTCGCTTTCGAGGCTTTTGCCATTTTACATTTTAAATATTAAAATCCATGTCTAGGCTCTCTTGCCTTGCCCGAATCACTACTGTTGGCACACGTTTTTATTATTGATTTACCTGCATATGCATGGTATGTATTTGTCGTATATATTTAGACCTATCTGCTGTCGGCTTTTCGATTTGTCTGTCAATCAAAGTTTCCGATTGAAATCTTTGAACTCTTAAGCGGAATGCTACTTTATTTCCGCTACAGTTTTCAATTAACATTTAAAAAATTTTTTTTTTTGCTAATTGCATTCTGTAATTGCATTTGGCAACTGTTCTTATTGCTGTCGCGTGCGACACCTGGTGGTTGATGGCTGCGCTTATCAGTGACAGACACGCTTTCCCCCACCCCACCGCCTGACGCACCGACAACGTTAACGTTTCCGTTCCTGTATTTTTTCCTTTTTCTTCTATTTACACTTGTACACGTTTCTAAATACATTTCATCATTATCTTCATCATTACCATCATCTGTGGCAGACAACATCGACATCATCTGCATCTCCGTATCATCATCCTTATTAAGGGCATGGCCCTCAAGCCTAACAGTAACAACATCCACCAGACATCAAACCACCACCCCAACCAGCGTTTTCAATGGCAACTCAGACGTCGCGACGTCGACTTTAAATTAAAATTTTTCCATGCAATTTCATGTCTGGGTTGGCCTTACAGTTTGACAGTCACTGTGCTTAGCCAATCAATTAGCATGACAGTGCGAGAGTAGCAACAACAGTAATAAAACCAACAACAAAACCAAAACAAAACAAATGATACATATTTGAACTAGTTTCCCCCAGAGTCCATGATTAACATTAACAACAAATTTCATACCACAATTCTTACTTGTTAACCCATTGCCGCCCACTGTGACTCTTTCTGTTATTTAATTTTGGCCATATTTTTGTTTGGGCCAGAGCATTGTTATTCTGGGCCGTTGTTGCTATCTTTGCAGCAAAGTTTATTTATTTAGAAGCTCTATTAAAAATAACAAAAGCGTAATGCGATTAATAAGATAAGGAATAAGCAATTGTTGTATCGTTAATCGTTGTATCGTTATCGCTATCGTTATCGTTATCGCAGTTAATGACAAAAGTACATCAAGTGCAGTGTCAAGTGTTTAATAATTTGTTTGTTTAGAAAACGAAAAACAAATTCGTTCAGTGCATTTCAAACTAACCGTTAACAGTGCTGTCCACAACAAATGATACCGCAACTTCAACTTTACACTCATGTATAAAATATATATAATTTTGATTGGATACCAAACTAAACAACAACCACAAGCACCACCCACCACACCACAAATTACCACCACCACAAAACCACCACATTCACCACAGCAGCAAAACAACAACAAACAAAACAGCATTAATTATCAACCACAAGAAAGTTTCCCACACCAAAAACCACCAACCACCAACAAACAACAACAACAAACGGCAGCAACAACAGCAACAAATTCGTCAATATAAAACAACGCTATAAACAACAAAAAAATAATAAATAATATTTGAAAGAAAGGAGCAATTTATTGAGCATTTATTTAGAATTTGCTTCAAGTTAGGGTTCGGCAAAACTTAATTAATTATTAAATAAATGGATAAATATTTTTGTAAAGATAACACCACGCCCAGTGTAACAATCTAATATAATAATCATTTATTATTATATTACATAAACTAATTTGTTATATTCGTATTTGTATACCAATTTTTTATTTGAGAACGCTGGGCGGCAATGATCCAAAGATCTCTAATCCAGAAAGCATACACTTAATTAATTACTTGATTAATTTTGCATCCTTTGTTCTGAACACCCTATCCTCAATTTGAAGCAAATCTTTGAACAAATTGCTCCTTTTTTTTCGTATCAATAATGTTATAAATATAAAAGTTATATATGCGAATGAATGCCTCTTCATCTGTTCTGTTACCTTCCCTGCAGCTGCAGCGGTCTACCGCCCAATCTCAATCTCAGCAAGCTGCCACACCAATTGCAACAGCAGCAGCAGCAGCAACAACAGCAGCTATCGCCGAATCTGAGTGCACTACATCATCACCATCAACAACAGCAACGCGATGGCGGCGGAGGAGCACATAGTCCATCCTCACCAGGTGGCGGCGGCGGTGGTGGCTCACCCTACAATGGCTCACAGGCGGGTTGCAGCAGCGGTGGCATCTCGCCCATACCGCAGATGTCGATGCCAGGTGTGTCTCCGAAATATAGACGCAGCATATCGTTTCCCATCAAGGGCAGTTCACCCACAGCTCTCTATGGTTGCCCTGGTTCCCATATGGATGGCATGGGCGGTGCTGGACCCGGGCCTGGTCACATGAATATACCGACGCTATCGATTGGCAATGGTGCTGGCATGGGAACAGCAGGAGCTACGGGCGGTGGAGATGCACCGTATTTGGGCAGCAGCTATGGGAATATGATGACGGCCAATGGACAACTGCATCATGTGGGAGCTGGAAATGTGGGCATAGACAATACCCTCAGTGATTATATGCGTGGCATGTCGCTAGGCGGTGCTGGAGCTGGTGGCGACAACATGGGCATGATGAATGATCGCATGCGAGCATTGGGCGGAGGAGGATCCAAGCATTTGAGCGAAGCAGATGCCATGGCCATAGCAGCGGGCACTGATCCAACCGTTTACTTGAATGCACTTAAGATGGGCTCCCCGTCACGCCTCTCGCCGCACTCGCCGCACTCTCCCATCCAGGGAGGGAATGGTGGGAATGTTGGTGATGGTACAGCCCGTTTCTCCCGAAAGGTATTCGTCGGCGGTCTACCTCCGGACATTGATGAGGATGAGATCACCACATCGTTTCGACGCTTTGGTCCGCTGGTCGTTGACTGGCCCCACAAGGCCGAGTCCAAGTCCTATTTTCCCCCGAAGGGCTATGCCTTCCTGCTGTTCCAGGATGAGAGCAGTGTCCAGCAATTGATTGACTCGTGCATCACCGACGAGGACAAACTTTATCTGTGCGTATCGTCGCCAACCATCAAGGATAAGGCCGTGCAAATACGCCCCTGGCGTTTAGCAGATGCGGATTATGTGCTGGATGCGACCATGTCGTTGGATCCCCGAAAGACAGTCTTCGTGGGTGGGGTGCCACGTCCATTAAAAGCCTTCGAGCTGGCCATGATCATGGATCGCCTGTATGGCGGCGTCTGTTATGCTGGCATCGATACCGATCCCGAATTGAAATATCCCAAGGGTGCAGGCCGTGTGGCATTCTCCAATCAACAGAGCTACATCGCAGCCATTTCGGCACGGTTTGTGCAACTGCAACATGGAGATATCGATAAGCGTGTAGAGGTTAAACCCTATGTTCTCGACGATCAGATGTGCGATGAGTGCGAGGGTCAGCGATGTGGTGGCAAATTTGCTCCGTTCTTCTGCGCCAATGTAACCTGTCTGCAGTATTACTGCGAACACTGCTGGGCGGTAATCCATTCTCTTCCTGGACGTGAGTATCACAAGCCCCTCGTCAAGGAGGGAGCCGATCGGCCGCGTGCGGTGCCCTTTCGCTGGTGTTAACGGCGGCGCTGGTAGGCCGCGCTGCATGACGAGAGACGCCAACAGAGGGAACAACGACATCGGTTGTTGAACGCAGCGATGGCAGTGCCGAGAATTAATACCACAGATACCAACAACACCACAGAAAAAGCAGAAGATTTAGAACGGGCGCAGGCGGAGGAGCAGCAAAAATATTTGCTGCAGCTACAGGAACAGCAGCGTGAGCTATACCAGGATCGTAATCGGGTACCAAACCCAAATGATTTTTATCAGCAGGAGTATGACGAAGGCGGTGCGAACCGTCTAACGCGCAGAAGAAAGTTGTTAAAGTAAAACATAAGACAAAAAGCACACAGACGCACGGACACTCACTTACAACCAACAAAATCAACAACAACAACAACTGCAACAAGCAAAAGACACTATCACAACCACAAGAACCAGGTGCAATAGCATAGGTGCAAAACCTGTGCAACAGTAACAGCTTATAGAGTCTAGTGATGGGGTCTTATTGTAACACTCGCCTACAAGAAACAGCAACTTAGTTCTTAACGTTTAGGTAATTATTTAACATTTTTTTTTTTTTTTGATTTGTTGTTTACGAAATCAGTAGTTTTTCCCCAGGGGAAAAACTGTTTGCACAGTATTTTTTTGTACTTTTTTTTTTTTCTTAGAAACGATTGCATAATTGCATCACAAGGTTTGCCATCAATCTCATTAAAGACCACCAAAAAGAAATAAGATAGAATGAGTAGGGACATTTATCCTCCCTTTAGTCAGCCAAATAATCCTCGCAAGGCATCTAAATACTAGATATAACAACTATGATTTTGACTAGTCGAAAATTACAAATGAGCTGAAAAGGAAACGAACGTATTTTCAAATTCGCTTGAGAACTCCCACGAGAGTGTGTCAGAAGTGAGAACTTAACCAAATCGCAATCCACAAGTTCCTACCCCTTAAGTATCGATAACGAAACAGATGCTTATCAAACGATATATATATATTAATATCAAATTCAAACAATTGAAATATCAAAGCAATTTCTATATTGAAAAATCCTCTTTCAATATAAATTACTAATATTTTCCACACTGAAAACGGATCAATAATTGAAGTAATGAATATCATTTCCTAATATTCTATCGCTTCTTCTTCACTCAGCTCAGCGCTACTTTATAAATTAGAGATCATTAATAGCAAATGGATTAGCCTCAAATATGCTTCTTTCACACTTTGAAGCAATCACATTATTGTTACTTTTATTCTTTGACTTTCTTAACACAACTCAGCGCCATATCCATATAATGTTGCATTTTCTTTCTATGTTAAATAATTTGCTTTCGTTTACGTGCCATTTCAAATATCAATACTTAATACTAAATAACACTAGTTTACTGTTACAAATAACAGGGTGATTAAGTAATTTTCGCAGCTTAAGCTAAAGCTCAGGAAAATCAAATTGTTTCTCACATGTTTAATGCAATGAATTGAAAACTTCCTCCTCATACAAAATATAGTTGATTTAATTCAAGGCATGTTCACATTACTTTCGTGACATTTTAAAATCGTACGAGTAAACAAAAAGAACAGTGAGTACACGACAAACCAAACATAGAATAAACAAATCAGCTAAAATCAAATCATTTAAATACTGTTAATAACACTAAGCGCAAGTACACTACGATTTTTAAATGACACGTTGATAATTCAACATGCCGCAATGCAATTGCAATCGAAATGACAGTAAAGCGATTCATCAGAGCTACACACTCTACTCTATGCTATTATAATAATAATAATTTCCATAATTATTAGCCAGCTCATTTATAGTTCGAGCCTAGTCCACGAACCAACACACGATTTCCAACTTATACACTTAATTACACTAAAATACACATCGAATTGTTATAAGTTTTTTTGTTTGATAATGATACCAATTAAAAGCATTTGCCGTTAGGCGTCAAAAAAATGAATCAAATCTAATTGTTATTAACTATGCAAATTGCTTGTGTTCAGTATTATGTTTATATTTTATTTGCTCTATTTTTTTATTATGTTTGATGTCACATTGTTTGCCTTTAGTTTTTTTTATTTTTTATATATTTATTTAATTGTTGTAAGTTGGGCGTGTTGCAAATAGAATGAAAAAAAAAATGAAAGGAAAATCAACCGGTTTTTTATGCATAAACAAATCTATAAATACTTAACTTACATACTTATATTAGACAACTTTTTATATAGCAATTTTTGTATAAACTGTTTTTTTTAGTCTAAAAACCAAAAAAGGAACCACAAATCTTATATACATATTTGTATATATAAATATAAACTGAAATCTGAATTCTGAATACATACTTTTTGTGCAATACTAATTCGTATTTATAAATAATATAATAAATTAATATATAAATATATAAAGGCATAACTATATGTTAATTGCGTTATACAAACACAAATACAGATATACATGAATAATATTAATGAATTTTTGCAAACGCATAACCAAGCTAGCTTAAAAAAAAAAAATATCAATATAAAAGACCCAAAGTTAAAACTGTTCCAATTTGAAGGCTAAATGAGAAATATCTGTAATATTTCTGTCGACTTTCGTTAAATAAACTGAAACTTTCGCAGTTGACAACAGTTTAATATATATATATAAAATAATACGATTCTCAACCTAGCAAAACATAAAATTAAAAAACATTTTAAATATGTAGAGTTAGCTAAAACAGATAAAAGTTATTATTTTTAATTTCCAATTTATATACGAAATTTTGCTACATAAAAATGCATGTTTAATGGCACTTGAGCAAAAAAAACAAATACGATATTTTTTCTATATACTACAAAATAACAAAAAATGTACTACAAAAAATTACAAGAAATAAGTACAAGTCGCTTTGGACTTTTAAAAACTTATATTATACGATAGTCAAATCTATTAGCAAATTTTTGCTCGCGCTTTGTTTACAAAAAAAAGGAACTTTCTAATGAATAAATCGATCGCGTGGCACTTTCAAGAACGAAAACAAAATACAAAATGAATGAAATGATGAGAAAAAAAATTAATAGCAATTTTCTAGAATTTTTATATTATAATTAACAAAACTGGAGCGACATATATGCTGCTAAAACCTGTATATAAATAAATATATATGTGGCATATGTAATTCTATATACATATATATTTTTGAAACTGCATAAACTGCAAATTAGATGACTTGAAGCGTTCGTTCGTTTGTTTTAAATTAATTGTTAGCAAATGAATTAATTGTATTAATCATTGATATGAAATCTATTTATTCTATATTCAAAGTGAAGCCTGCTCCTTGTAGTGTATTGTAAATGTTTTATGCAAATATTTTAAACAAATGCATACAGGCGTTGCTAATATTGTGCTAAACATTGAGAAACTAATTAAATGCTAGTCTTTAAAAAGACATTTCAAATTGTAAAGGAAAAGCGTTTGGTAACGATAATGACGATGAAGATGATGTTTTTTAAATGTAGTGAAATTCAATATTTTATAGATTTTTATACTTTTATATAAACATATACTTTATACTTTAACTGTTAACAAAAACCTACAAAACATTTGCGAAAACCAAAAAATTAATAAATAATATAAATAATGAATATTTAAATATGCTAAAAGTTGTATGACAAAACTATTAAACGGAAATATTTTACATATACTAAAAAAATGAAACCAAAAGAACTCTTACATAATTCAAGCAAACGCTCAATGTTTTTGCAAACACTGGAATCTTGTGTAGCGTGCTATAATTAAACTAAGCATCACTTGTTTGTTATTTAAGTATTCCGAAAAGAAAACAAAAAACAAAATAAGATGGAAATAAGAGAGAAAAGAAGAAGCGACGGAAGGAAATAAAGAATTAGTCAAAGACATTTGCGTTTACGAAACCAAATCATATTAGAAAAGTAACGCCCCTTTGAAGACTACTCTAATTGTATTGTTTTTAGTTATAATTTTTGTTATACTTATGTGAGTACATTATTATGGACGGCAGTGTTTTATTCTGTTATATTGCTTTGACGAAGATGGCGCTGTAGTTATACCTCGTAAAGCAGTATACCAGTGCGCATTGTGTCTGTTATATTGATTTGATTTACATTTTATACGACGACGACAGACGCTAGTGTTATACTTTGTACACATGTAAGTGTTTATTTGTTATACAAGTATGTTATATTTTATACGACAACTCTAGTGTTATATTTTTTTAATGCCGAATTCTTAAATATATTTTTATATGTTTTGTAGTCTGTAGTTTCCTGTAGCTTTAACCAATTGCGTTGATACACTTTTATACCTTGTTTTTTCTATGAATATTTATATACAATTATTATATATATAAATAAAAATTAAAACGGATGAAAAATATTTGATATATGCAATTTATACAAAAATGATGAATACCTTTTGCTATTAATAAATGAATATCAGTATATTGTGTTTTATTTTTGTTGTTTCTTTTGTAATTTATTGTAAATATATTATACAGTCATAAAAAAAAAGAAAAAAAAATTTACTAAATACTTAAACGATACAAAAGACTCTGCAAAAAAAAGTATTGGAACTCGAACTTATTATTATATATTTAATATGTTTACTAAAATTGGTCAATATGTGTTTTTGATACCAAATATAAATAAATTAAAGAAATGAGAGGAAAAAAAACCAAAAAAGCAAAAGTATATGAAATTTACACGTAGTACAATTGATGAAATTTATAAAACGTAATATGTATGTATTTTTAAAAGACAAAACTTGACAATTTGCTTCAAGTTATTGCTAACAAAAAAAAAAGTTATGAAATAATAATGAATTAAACTCAAAAGCAAAATTGCAATCCTGCTTAGTGCACTTATGCATTCCTGAGCCGCATTTTGTTCACTTCACATTTCTACAATGCAAAACAAACATGAAAAACGGAAAATGAAAAATATATAAATATTAATAGTTAAAATTGGCATTAGAAATGAATAGAAAATTAAAAGTATTAGCTTTTATTGTTTGTTATTAAAAATTAAATATTATTTTTTGAGTATTTTCATAGCACAATTTTTGTACAGTGTTTCGTTTGTAGTTAGTAAAAAAAAAAGAAAAAGAAAAGTAATGAAATAAAATAGTGGAAAAGTTGCATCTACATGAGAAGAAAAGCCAAGCAAATGTTTTAAATAGTGAATTTTTTTAACTGAAACCCTTGAATGAATCTTAAATTTTACGCTGATTGGAAATAGCTTCAAACGATTAAAGTAAAAAAAGAAGGAAATTAATACAAGGTTATAAATTTGGTACCTTTAAAAAGTTATTCAAGAATATTATAATACAAATCGATTGATCTGATTGAGAAAAAGTAGCCTGTAAAGCGAGTGTTAAAAGCACTCGCTCTTCCATTTTAATTTTGTGTGTAATATATTAAATTACACGCATCTTAGTCCTTCAATGTAACTAAAATTGAGCGCCCTTACTAATGAATTCCTTTTAGCTAAATATTCAGAATACAAAGAAAAACAAGCAAGAGCATATAATTTTTTAGCATTATACAATTTAAAAGAAAAAAAAAAAAAAAAAAAAAACAAAAACCAACCAAAAAGTATAAATAATTATAAATAAAAAATTATATAAATAGTAAAACTTAAAGCAAAGTTGGTATATATATGAAAACTATATAGCATTATACGTATACATATAAAGCGTATGAAAATTAGCAAAATATTCCATATTTTATAGTCATTTTCAATAAACGTAATTTTTAATTTTTACAAAATTAAAGTTGAAATAAAAAAACTAAAAAAAAAGAAAATAAAAAATATTTGTAGTTTTCTAAATCCAAAAAAACAAAACCAAAAAAAAAACAACCAAAAGTAAAACTAAAATGTATTTTCGATTTCCAATCATGTTTTTCCTCCAAACGTTTGAAATGCGTTCTTCAACTCAATTCGTTTCGATCCGTTTCGAATCGATTCCAAAAAATAAAACAGAAACAGAGTTAAATGTTCAAGCCAGAAAATGACAAAATAATATTCAAATAGGAGATGGTATTTGTAATGCCAGAGTAATCTAAATAAAATTGATAAATAAAACCAAAATGCATATATACAAAATACATACAGTCATACCTTATAGAAAAACTTCCCAAGTAAAGAAATTCCCCCCAAAAAATGAATAAAAAATAAATATAAAGACAAAGACGTAAATCGTAAATCGAAACTAAAATATCAGCAGTAACTACAATGCAATATTTCAAAACAAAACAAAACAAAAATAACAAGAAAGAATACAAATCAACATTGAATAATTAATGGAAATATGTAAAACAGTAACGAATGAAATATACATATACGATTATATACACAAAATATATATTCCAATACCTTTTCTAAGGCGAAAATAATTCAAAAAGAATAAATATAAAAGACACAAACACAAAAAGACACAAGGACAAAACAGTTACACAGAAAGACACAGAGGAAAACTGAGAGAGTGCAGGTTATAGAACAAGAAAATGGAAAATAAAACATATATCTTCATTCAAATAAATAAAATAACTTTTCTGGAATAATTAAAATAAATCTTTTTATTGCTTACGGGAGTTGCTTTGGCTTCAAAGAGTCTACAGAAATTATGTAACCATATTTTCTACGCTTACAAAACTTGGCCCTTTCGATTTATATCAGTCAAGTGTTTTAGCCAATGCTGTGTGTTTAAGAATGGCGCTGGCATTTTTATTACATAGTTTAATTTATTTATTCACATTTTTTTTAAGTTGAAAACTTTGAAATAACTGACAGATTTCCATCCAAATTCGAATGTACATTTTCAGATCGGGGAGCATTGAGAGAGTTTCACCGACTTCGAGTGGTCCCAATTTGATAACGGCGCTGTCAAGCGCTGGCAGCGGCACTGGAACCGCAAGTGCAAGTGCTTTAGGAAGCGGTGACAGCGCAACTGCATCGGTTGGCACCTGGAAGCTGATCAAGGGCAAAGTATCACAAACAATTGAAGAGATCAAATCATCAAAACATCATACGCCGCATATACCCGTTATCGTAGCCGATCCCGCTGCCAGTTCCGCCGTAGGCTGGACCAACGAGGCGGACTCGGACTCGGAGTGTGTGACAATAAACACACCGATTAGCGAGGAGCTGCCACTGTCGCTCGACACGAAGCAACACAACTCGGACTCCGAACCAGAGGTGGAACTACTGCAGCACGACAGCAGCAGTTTGGGCAGCGGTGACGTTGGCTCCACTGCTGCTATATCCGCAGAACCCTCGCGACTGCGACGTGGTCTGGCCCACATCAAGTCCAAGGTGAAGGCCAAGCAACAGGCAGCCGTAATGAACAAGAAAGAGTTGAGCACTAGTCCCAGTGGTGCTGCATCCTCGTTGCGCAGCAATTTTCTAAGGCGACGCAACAATGCTGATGCGCTCAACATGGAGCCATCCACCAGTGCCCAGGCGGAGGCCAAGCAGGCAAAGAATTCGTCCGAGATTCCAATTGAAAGTGGCAAGGCCAAGAGTGGTATTGTCCTGGCTCGCAAGGATGTGGAGATTGAGTCTGGTGTAGAGGTACTCGAGGACATGATACCATCCAGCAACGCTGTGACTGATACAGACCCATCATCGTCCACATCAACGAAGGGCAAGAATGAGTCACGGGTTCGCATTGCTCTCGATTTGCCGGTGACTAGCGTGGAGCCAGACACGGATCTGCGCACATCTCTGCAGGCGGATACCTTTTCGGACAAGACGATTTTCAGTGATCAGTCGCGCCCCAGTCTCTGGGCCAGTATCAGCACCACGAGTTCCATCAACTGGCGTTCACGTGCCGTTGCCTCACCAGTGATGCTAGTGATCAGTTTGCTGGCTTTGTTGGTTGTGCCAGTGCCGGATTTCCTACGTGGTGTTCTGGCCACTGTACTGACCATAGTGGTCATCAATTGGTCCAGCTCCTACTTGCAGTATCTGTTCGAGACCTATGTTCTCAAGACACATCCAGAACGCACGCCCTTTCAGATACCCAATTACTACAGCATGCCCATCTGTGAGATACCCGCCGTGGAGGAGCACAAGACCATCAAGAGCTACTCGGGTTGGCTGCAGGAAATCAATAGCTATGATCCTTTAACATTTTCCTTTAACCTAACGCGTGCGGTCTACGTGCGTCTCGATGGATCCGCTTTGAAGTTGTCTGGCACAAACGCTCGGATTCCCAAGCGACGCATGTGGAACGAGACGCCCATTGATCGCACCAAGGTTTTGTTTACTGATCATCGTTCCTACGATATGCGGGACAGTCGCATTGAGCTGTTGCCTATGGGACTGGCCAAGAAGCGGTGAGTAATTTACCAACTACCTGTCGAAAAGTCTATAATCCTACATGAATCCTCTCATTTTCTTCATCGACAGCTTCTTCAATCGCAAGTATCCCATTCAGCTAATCATTAAAAACTGCGCACGTACCGGATATTCCACGCCCATAGAAACCGTCGCCAGCAGCATGGATCTTCAAGCCAAGGAGTCTAAGGGGTTGCTGGGTGCCAACGCCATAACGCCACCTGGCGGCGAGGAACTGGAGAAACCCATAGATTTTGGGTCCACAGTATTACAAGCAGATGTAATTGAAATCGTTTTAAAAAGCTTTAACAAACTTTAATCGACTTTGTGTATCTTTTTGTAGTTGGGGCAACTGCGTGCTGCTGCCGATCGAGATGCTAGTTTCCAGGACATTAATATGCCCTGTGGCGATGAGGTGCGCCTGCTGCTGTTCGCTCGCTGTGATCGCGAGAAGGAAGATTGGTATCGACGCTTCACAGCCGCCAGCAAGGGCTGTGTCCATGAACAGGATCTGCATGTGCCCATGATACGATTCATCGAGGACACTGATCTGCAGGCAGCTGCTGCGGCTCATGCAGTCACCATGATCATGGGACGAACCAACAAAGTGGTGAGCATATAAAATATACTCTCCTGCATAACTCTTCTAACGATTTACCCGCTAGCCACGTCCCAAAGATGGTGAGGAGAAGAGCCTCACCTCAATGGCCTCCAATAACAATGATGAGCCCGGCGCAAATACACCAGATGCACAATTTGACGAACTCCTTGACGAGGATGAAGCAACGGATGCGATTAAAGATGGTTTCGAGGGTTTGATCATGAATGCCGATGTGGCCAGAAATCCAGAGGATTATGTTAAATTTATGGCTGCTTATCAGGTAGTTGCTTAAAGCTGCATTATCTATGAGTTATTTTTGTTTTTCTTGAGTTTAGTTTATTTAATTATTTATTTATTGGTTGTTTCACCTGCCAGCAAGCTTGCAAACAAGACAAAATCCCCGTAACCCGCAAAGCGCATCATGATCCCAAGCAATCCGGTCATCGTCGTAGAAAAGTATGTTATATTTTTATTTTTATTTAAATGTGGAGTATTTTGCTTAAGTTATTAATTTAAAAAGTTAAATTTATTTATTTTAGAAGACACAAAAGTATTAAGAAATTAAAAGCTTAAATTTTTTTGGATTGGTTTTAAGAGTAACTACTTTTAAAGAAGTTTAATAATCAGAATACATGCATTTCCATCAACATTAACTCTTATGTAAATTTTATTCATTATTAAGGTTAAACAATTAAGTTTATTTTGTGGTTTCCAAGCCTATTAATAATTACTAGGTATGGCTGTTAAATATAAATTTAAACCGATAGAAAGTAAACCTAAATCTATAATTAAAAGTATTCATCATTTTGTAAGGTGTATAATTTTAAATCATTGTATATTTTATAAGCATTTAATTGATCATTTTATTTAAAACTAAATTTCTTAGGCTCGCCGTGCCAAACGCCAGGAGGATGAGCTCTGGAAAGGCATTGATCAGTCGCTGTTTCTGGGTCCCTCGGGCAGCGTGGTCTGGGCCAATGTCGTGCTAGGTCGTTGTCTCTTTAGCTGGTTGCACGATGCGGCGCTGCATGTGAAGATTCAGGAGTTTATGCAGAAGAAACTCAACTCTATCAAGGTAAGTTTAAGCTGCAATTGTATAAAATTAGATACATTTGATTTTGTTGTGCTTTCAGCTGCCCAGTTTCATGGAGGAGGTTGTCATTACCAACATCTATTTGGGGCAATCGCCCATACTGTTCCATCGCATGTCGCAGCCCATGTTGGATGAGCGTGGCATTTGGTTGGATGCAGATCTTACCTATGAGGGACTCGCCCACATCACTGTGACCACCAAATTGAATTTGTTGCGTGTGCGCAGCAAGCCAAAATCATCGCCAGTGCTCACGGATACAGCACCAGCGCCAGAGACACCACAGCAGGAAATGCGAGATATAACCGATGATCTCAACGCGGATGGCAGTAACAATGCTATTTATGACAGTAATGCTGAAAGTTCCGGCGCATCGTCCTCGGACGAGGAGAGTCCACCGCCAGGTGTGGCCAATGAGCCACCAGGACAAACCGAGTAGGTTTGAATTCTATATTTTACAAAGAGAATTATTAATTTATTGCCATTTCTAGGTTCTTCCAAAACTCTCCGGGAAATGCTCGGCGTATTTTTAAGATCGTTGATCGCATAGCAACTTCCAATCTGTTTCAATATGCCACTGAGCTGCCGTACGTGCAACGTGCCATGGAGAACATGAATGCCAACATCACACTGCGTGTGGAACTCAAAGGTATGGTGGCACGAGGCACTCTAAATATACCACCGCCGCCGTCCGATCGTGTGTGGATGTGTTTCCGTGGTCCACCACGTCTCTGGATATCCACAAAGCCCCAGGTGGGCGATAAGTCTGTCGATTGGACAATTGTCACAAACGTGATTGAGAGCAAACTGTGCGAGGCAGTCAATAAGTATTTGGTTTATCCAAACATGGTTGATTTTTCCATACCATTCCTTGGCAAGCCAACGTACGAGGACGAACCTACATGTTCAGGAACAGCAAACTAAGATACGCTAGCTAAATAAGAAAATCTTAACTAAACGTATAATATGTAATCGTAATTTCAAACTGAATTTGACACAAAGTGTGAATGGGTTTTTTATATTTAAAATAATAACAATTTGATTAAATATTTATCGAAAAGCTTAGCTTAGTTTGCGATCTCGCTCCAAGTGTTTTGAGTACTTAAAGTTAAGGCCAACAAATGAACAAAAAACCAAAATATTCAAAAAGACAAGTTCAACGCTTATTTGCATTCCGATCTTCAATAACTTTGAAACGCCCATATGATTTTTTATAAACTATAAACTTGTAAACTGATTTAGTGTTAACGAAATACAGTTAAAGAACGTTTTTAAAATCTTTACAGAAAGTATTCCAATCAACTACTTAATGTATATATATATATCATCTATTTAACGATACAACTATATAACGTATATATTCTAAACAATTCCAAACTAATATGTATTTATTTACAATTACAATTGAATTGAATTTTATACACTTAACTAACTATATTCTGGTATTATGTAATAGTTTTAACACTAGAACGAAACATAAACATTCGCCAAAGGAAGACAATTCCCGAAAGGGTTACAGTTGAAGTTTCTACAACAACAACAACAGTAAAACTAACTCTTCTATATCATTTACAAGTCTGGACAAGAAGTGAACAATACGTGACTATTATTTCCATGAAAGAACAGATATTTATGATAATAATTATATAACACTAGTTGTAATACGAGTATATTTTGATGTAAAACAATAAATGGCTTTTAAACAAACCGATCTGGAAATGGATTGTTATTTTATATGGTAAATAATATATTTAATTGTTTTTTTTTTTTTATTAATATTTTATTTTCCATTCACGTTCAGAAATGTACATTTTAAATTTGTTTCGTACTTTATTTTTTATTTGGGGAATTTTTTTTGATGTTTTGTGTGTTTAGTTTGCTTCAAAAGTACATTAAGTAAACTACAGACATACGTGTTTATAATATGCATTAATAATAGATATTTATATATGTATATGTTATATATACATACACACATTTATATATAAATATATTAATATATATTTATATTTTTTTATATAGAATTCAAAAATGTACAACATTCATTTTTAACAAAAAGGATAAACACGATTCTCCATATCGTTTCCTCGCTCAAATACGTAGTTAAAAACTTGAATATAGCAATAGCAAACAACTAAAATTAGAACTTAATCATAAAGGACTTACAAACTAGTACACATAGTACACACTTTCAATAATTCAAAACTCTGTTTTATCCTTCATTAGATACCGTTTATATGAATGTCATGATGTGATGTGATGTGAGTGATTTAATGCCTCGTTACAACATTTTATTATAGCTTAACTATAAATTGGAATTTGTTTAATTTGAATTTCAATGTGATGTGTTTGAGTGGTTTTCTCCATTTTCGTTCAAATGAAATGATTAGGACTAAGAAGATGTGAATTAATCGTATTATCGTATTATTATTATTATTTATGTGTATATACTATATAAGTATGCATGTATATATAGTAGAATACTACTTAAGAACTAAAACTGCTATCAAAACAGAGATTGGTTTTTCTTTTTTTGTTTTCTTTTTCGCTTTCTTCATTCAATTCACAAATAAATATGCGTAGCAATTTTCCATTAAAAACTTTCCGTACTCAAACATTTTCATTTATGTCTTTTGTCTTTTCTGGCGGCATTCTTGAGCAACATTTTCGTTTGATTAAATAGTTTTTTTTAGTTATTTGTTTTTGGGAATATTTTTGTGTTATTTTGTTTATGAGATTAGAGTTGAATTGTTGTTAAGTTGTCTGTTGTGTGTGGTGAGAGAAATGCAGTTTCCATTTTGAGCAGATCTCAATGTTCGGTAGGGTTCGGTAGTTAATTTCATTTATTTGGGAGCTTCACTGTAACATTGTTTCGCTGTACTTTTTTCTTTTCTTTTCTTTTCTTTGCCTATTTTAAATTAGCATGTCCTCTATTAAACTTGTACCGACAATTTACAGGCGCATATCGTCATATTTGGCAAATGCTTTGCACAACGCAAATGCGAGTATAACCAGCACAAGATGAACAATTCCAGTCACAATTACGGCAATGATGAGTTCACGCTGACGAATCAACCACTCAGTGAAGACCTCATAACAACCCTAAATGAATCAAGTCCATTTATAATAATTTAAAACACTTGTAGTTGATATCAACGACTTACCTTCTTGTAGAAACTATTGCTATCACTCGGATTGGTCGTGCAGTCCTCGTCGCGTGGCACCAACTTCGAGACGTCCTTGAGAATGCAGCAAGCATCGGGAATGGTGCGATTACCCTTTGTGTTCTTCCACGCCTGTGACTCATCAAAGTCATGGTAATCGGTAATGCCGCAGCAGCCAAAGTTGCCCATCAATTGGTTCCACATCAATGAAGTTGCATCCTGATTTTCTCCCAGTGTATAGCTAGTAATTGTTGTCTGCAAGAACTTTTTGCTCTCGTTGCGCACCTGATCCTTGTAGAAGGCGGCCAAACCACCGGCCACAATCTCAGCCACCAGCAGTAAAATCAGAAAAGTGCCATACTGTGCCAAGGGAGAAGAAAATAAGACAAAAGAGTTGGTGTTATTAATTGCGCATACGCCTAGTTGCTCCGTTGTTTTTAGTTGACCCAATTTTTGGAGAGTAACATTTTATGTAGTCGAGTCGTGAGCATTACATAAATATAAAAATCTATGCAATTGACCCTGAGCCAAATGTGCAGCATGCGTTAGTCGAGTGTGGTGAGTTTGTCCCACACACAAACACACATACACACACACACTGGCTTACACAGTGCAGTCGCAATTTGTGAAATGCTGAAGGTCATTTTGAAATGCGGCTTGCATGTTTTATAAGCTCTTGTGGTATTCATTCTCTCCCATTGTTGTTGTCGCGATGCTTTTGGCCTGATAAAGTTCCATGTTACCAACCCAGCTGGTTACGCCTGGCAGCATTTCATTCAGCCTCTCTCTCACTCCCTCTCTCTCTCTCTGCCTTTTGCTTAATGTATCTGTCGGTTACACGCAAGTGGGCCTGGTCTTGCCAGAGCATAATGGATTTGCTATGCCAGCAAACTGACAATAGGCGCAATTAACTGCTTCCTGATCAACTAGAAAATTCGGAAATGGCTCAAGACTTTTGGCCACTTAAAAAATAAATTGCTCAGCATTTACAGCGAATTAAATAAAAAGATTTCTTTGCTTTAAGATTTAATTTAGGAATAAGCTGTTTTTATTTTAGTAATTTTTAAACATTTTGCTTTTATAAAGCGATTTAGCATTTAACAGTTAACTTTATTAGTTGTAAAAAGTACCTTTAACTATTTATTTAGAATACATTTATTTATGAAACTCCCTTTGCATAGTTAACTTTGCATTGAATCGTTCAATGTTTGTCAATTTGAAAGTAAATGTGCCAATTTGCGATTCGCAAACTCGCAGCTCGTATAAATAACCAATGCTAACACACATTGGCAATGCAAAGAGTTGGGCCTTGAGTATTTTTACCAAAGTGTTGCCCTTGTTATATATATTTACTGCAAATTGTGCTCAATTTAGTGCATACAGATATTTTAACACTAAATTCCGCCCCCGAAGGGCAAATTTAATAGTTAAACACTTGACAATTGAGAACTGACAAGTGATAAATGATAAACTTGATATGAGGGCTAGCACCTGTTTGGCGTTGCAATTAAGTTGGCCAAGCCTAGACATGGTAAACTGTTTATTTATTGCAATCAGTTTGTAGTAACGCAGTTCAATCATAGAAATTTCTTTTTTGGGGTTGGGCACTCAGAGTTGACCGTGTCTCATAAATAGACTTGCTAGCACCTTGAATGCTTTGCTCTACAGGTGAAATTATAATGCCAAGCACACACAGAAGATCAAGTACAGTCAGGCCGAGTCGAAAGTGAAGGGCTCGTCACAGTTATATATGCGAGAGACCCTCACGACACTTGATAATGTGTTGAAACACGTTTTAGTTCATGGAAATGCCAAATGAAAAATGTATACATGAAAAAAAGGCCCAAAAAAATTGTACCCACAACTTTCACTTTGTTTAAGCGTTTTTCCCCACCTAAAGTCAAAGTCAAATGAAAAGCCAAAGCCAAAGCCAAAAAAAGAAAAAGATATTTAAACGAAAATCGTAAATATGCAAACAATTGACAACATTGAAAGTTGCAATTACAATTTTTGGATGATGTAACGTTTGTAATTGTTGATGGGTAACTGTAAGTCTCTGTCTCTGTGTATCTGTGTAATTGTATCTTGCACTTACCGTTGAGAGCAGACAGCGAGATTCACGCATGGCGCCCAAGTATCCCAAGAGACTCAAGAAGAACATGACAGCTCCGATGACGAGCAGAGCATATGCGAGTTGCTCTATGACCTGGGGTTGTGTAAAGTGCTACAAAAAAAACAATATAAAGAACAGAGAACATGTTTTAGAATTGCTGTGGAATTTATTGTATCTATTTATCGTTTATTTATATTGTATGTAAATGCATTGGCAGCCAGTCAACGCTGCGTATGCGTAATTAACCTTTGGACTTGCTCAGACCAAACACTTTCGCAACATCGGTAATTAAGTTATGGAATGGAATTTCTTAATTGACACAAACTCACAAATTGGACAACTATGAGAAATTTAAGTACCATTTGCAGTAAAAAAAGTGCGTGGGCCTTTGATAAATGAAAGGAAATGAAATGAAATGAGATCTGAGGAGGCATCTAAAAAAGTTTGCTCTTTAGCTGAAGTTGAAGTGAGTGATTGCGGCAAGTACAAGTTCATTGACCAAAACTTTGCCACCTACACAGACAGTCAGAGAGATTGTAGCAAAACTTGTAAAAAGTTGTGTCAATTAGCCTTTGAATCTACCCTGCAATTATTCGCAGTGCAGCGTGGACATTAGTTTGCCATGTTGCATTTAAATGATATCCACTACAGCAAAGCGAGAACGTAACTAATGACTGGGCGAGACAGACAGACAGGTGAACAGACAGCCAGTTAGATAGCCAAACAGGTGGACAATGCAAAAACTGAATGAAAGGACTTTTTATTTATAGTTGTCGCCTGACATGCAAACTTTCCAATGGAATTTTTCCTGATCATTTGTTTGACATACCTGCATATTTATCTAACAACCATGACTCTAAATGAATTAGAAATTTTTTTATTATACAGAATTATGGAAATGCAATTTTTAATAGGTGACCTTACTTTGTTTATTAGCAACGGAATGAAATTCATTTATTAATAGTTGTGCATGTTTAAACAATGTGTAACATTTGTTAATGCTATCATCGTAGCTATACAGTTTTTTTTAATGATATATTGGCTGCCACTTTAGTTACAAACCTCCAATTTTCCGGCGGAAATGTCAACAATTGCGGTGCACAATTGCACGACATATTTTAAGGGTGAGTACTATATATCAAATAAGTGATTTTGTATTATATTTTTGGGGTTGATTTACCAGTGATATTTAATGCATTTCAATGCTATGATTGGCATAGTTTTGGGGTTAGTTTTCTCTTCAATTTTCCCAAGTGACATTCGATTTGGACACTTACCTCAATGCGCTCGCTCTCAACCAGCTTGAGCAGAGCAATCAGCGAGTGCTTGTCGACAGCTAGCCATAGTCCGACTCCGAATATAATTGTGCCTAGCACCTGCAACATAGAAATAAGAAAAGGAAAATGAGCAGCGAAAGAAAATTATGGAAAACCCTCGAGTTAGTTTTGGTATGCAAAACGAAAACCAAAACATGATTATGCTTATGTTGCTTATGCGCCTCATGTTGATTGTTGATTATGACGATAAGCACAAAAGCAACAACAGCAGCTACAACATCGACAACAAAGTCAATGAACCATCGACATAAATGGAGAAAAACTGCGCATGCGCAGAGATATGCTTGATTGACTGCAAGCCGCAAAAAGGGGGCGAGCTCGGGCTTGAGTGCCACGCCTATCCACAGCATTCGAGTTCAATTTACAATTCGTAATGCAATATAATAAACTCAACTGAACTGAACAAAAACAAAATACGACCATAAATAAATTAAATAGATAAAGCAACATTTTCAACAGCATTTTCCCTGGGAAATGTTTATTGAATTAAGCAAGCTTCTAGAAGCTGTAAAGTTGTTACCGTTGGCTGCTAAAATTTAAAATTTAATGTTCAATTTGGCAAAAAGAAATCTGATTTATTTGCAAAGCAGCTCAGAAAGTAGTTACTTTTATAACATAACAATTTTATTGCTTTTTACGACAAATATTATCGTTAAAAAGTTAGAATGAGCTCTTAAAAAACTATATTAAATGGAAATAACTTTTTTTTATCGTTTGCTTATTGAAAATTTCTCGGTTAAAACATTTTTAACTGAAATCTATATTATTCTTAATAATAATAATTTTTACTCTGAAATTGTCAACCAAATGCTTAGCTATTTTAAATAATTAATAGTACAAATACTTACAAAAAATAAAAAGTTTAATATGCAAAGCAAATACTTTGCACACCAGACACCGCAATCAAAAACCATTTTCGATGTTTTGGAAATTTTGCGGCTGTTTATTGAAGATCTCAAGCTGCAAATAGAAAGAAGAAACAAGAAAAAGAGAAAATTAGACAATGAAATGCCATTTAGTTAAACATGTTAAACAACAAACACAAGTATGAGTACAAGTACAAATATAAATACCAAAAGAATTTCTAATTTAATTAAAAGCGACTCTTCATTATTTCAAAGTGCCACAAATTGTGGAGCAGAAGAAAGTGACACGAAATGCGCAGCAGAACAATAACAAGAGGGAGATAGTAAGCGGTAGAGAGTGAGAAAGAGAGAGAGTGAGAGGGGGGGGAGATGTTTTCTTTACATGTGTCTATGCGACTACTTCATTTGCTGTTACACATCAACCGAAAATGTGGTACGTGTCCGTGCCTAATAAATTAACATGTTAAGCAAGCGTAAAAAATTAGTGGAATCGTCAGGCAGGAAAACCAAAAAGCTGTTAACGATACAACTACCGAATGCCCTAACAATTTTTAATTTACTCCAACTGATTACAGAAAATTCTTAAAGTAAATTAAAACCTTGATTGCAGTTCTTTGACGAGAAGTTTTGCTATAATTGGATAGTAGCCAAGTTTTTCTTTGACACATTTTTTGCTAGTTATATAATTTGTTGAGTGACAAACTTAATGGCATAGTCATTATACCATTTCTTGGATCTTTGATGTTCTTATATTATTAAACTTCATGCTTTAATTTCATGCACTTAATCTGAGTTTAAAGCTCGCTGCTGCGACAAACTGAATGAACTTTCTCATTAAGCACAACAAGTTCTTATTCGATCACACTTTATCTGCCCATCACTCTCTCTCTTTTACTTGGAGCACTTTTCTTTTCAACGCACTTTATGAGAAGAATCTTGTTTGTATACCCTATAAATGTGTGTACTGCTGTATGCGCTTCTTTTATGAAAACTAAAACTGAACTCATAAGAATAAAGTGAGAGAAACCAACAGACTTTTACTTGAGTTAGCTTTACGACAGAAAGAGATAGTTGCCAAGTTATCTCTCTTCAACTTTTTAAGTAAACATTTTTCAATACTTTGCTGTTTACACTTTACAGGGTATCAGCTTGCCATTCACTTTCGTTCTTTGCTTTTCTTCGCATCTTTTAAGCCGCTTTTCGGTTCTGAACGAATTTCATGTGTGTTTGAAGTTTATGCCATGAAGTTACTGATAATAAATTAAACAGTTCAATAAATTGTGGAATTAAAAATGTTTAGGCTTGACTAGTCAGCAGTTTTTAAATAAACTTTTATTAAATACTATTAACTAACTACTTTTAATTGTATTAAGAGTCTGAAATATTACGTAGTTAGCTTATAAACAAGCACCTTTTAGCTTGACAAACTCAGCTTAAGCAAAAGTTTTTTAATTAGATTTCATGATATAATCGAATCCGTGGTTTTTTCATGAAATGGGCGTGGCATAAACTTTATGTATATGCGTTGAAAACGCACGAAAAAAAAACAAACTCAAACAATGTCACGAGCTATAGATGTTGGAAAAAGTAGAACAGTTGGCAGAGGCTGATGTTGTTGTTGTTGCTGTTGTTGTTGTTCTTTCAGTTGTCGGCAACAACTCGCGAGTGGCAAACATTTTCCAGGCCAACTTTTTTAGCTGGCTAAAAGCAAGGCATCTCCTTGTTGTTGCCTGCTTGGCTCTCTCAATGCTTTTGGTAATGCTACGAGTACTTATACTTTGGCAAATGTATACACACACACTTAGGCATACACACTCTCCGACACACACATACATGTGTAATCTGTAAACCAAGTTTGAAATGCAAAATACTTAAAGGTTTATGGCACACACACACACACCTCCACACACACACAACATGGCTGCCCCACTAGCCAGACGCCCGCACAGTTTAAGCAATTTTCTGCCAATGGAAAATGGAAAAGTGGAAAGCTAAAACAGCAAAAATTTTAATTGCTTTTTAGCATTGTTCTGTTCTGTGCTGTTCAGTTGCCTTTGTGTGATAAACTTGCTTGACGTTTGAGCCTCAAAACTTCAGTACTCAAAATTCCAATTTCAAGCTTCAAACTTGTCTCCATTTGCAGTTTTTTGTTGTATTTTTTGTAGTTAATTATTTATGAATTTGCCTAATTGGTTTGTGTTGACTTTTTTGATTGATGTCTGGCATTGAAATTTGAAAAATTTCAAACATAAAAACAATAAATACTTGAAAACAAAAATAAACATATGTACAACTTATTTCATTGCAATTTTTGTACTTAGAAATTTGCCAGTAACTGTTTTTATCTAGGCCATAATTATATCACCGCAGAACTAAGCGCTCAGAAGCCCTCAAAGGGACGCCGACCATTAAATCCACTCACATATGCTCTCTCTCTCCAAGGCAGAACTTATCATTGTCACACACACAGATACACACAGACGCTCACACAGACAGGCATTTGAGTAGATAAATCTTCTAATTAGCTTTCTAGTGGCTCTTGGAAAATATTAGCACATTTCCCGAGTTGCACAAGAGCTAGGAAAACTCAGCATCAGCAAAATTCCAACTCAAACAACAACTCTAACTGCTCAGATAGTAGCTGATGTATATATATGGTAGGTACATAGTTATAAGCAGATATATAGATATCTATTTGCTTGGCAACTCAAATATAAAATGTTGCACAGTTTTAATTGGGGTCTCTGTAGCGTAATTAAGGCAAATTTTAGCATATTTGGAGCCCAGTTAGTTTGATAACTGTTTGTCAGACGGTAAAACTCCAAGATACAAAGATACATATTTATCTCAATTTAAAACTCATGTGCAGTGCCAATAACTGCGTTTTAATCAAACGATGCAATTAAATATACGGCAAAAATAAGTTAATAAAAGCAATTGCCAACTGCTGGTAAGGCATTTGTTTATTATTAAGTTGTTTAATTTGTTTTTTCTCTTTGTGTGTGTGCACAATTAAATGCTTAGAAAGTTGTTGTCGCTGTACTGCAAACAATGCAGATTTTGGCGGATCCGGCGAGTGATTATAATTTCTATGACAATGATGCGGCTGCTAAAGGAAATGCGAGCAAAGTTGAGATTGTGATTGAAACTCGAAACTTGAAACTTGAAATATGAAATCCAAGAGCAAAAAACTTTACTCAGACAAAAAAGTGTTTAAGTTTGAGAGTTAATTTAGTTGCTGTTGGCTGCTGCAGTGGAAAATGGGTTAAAGAAAGTCGTAACTTGTATTAATTAAAAGGCAAAAGTTGAAAGGCAAAAACAAAAGCAAAAATGCAACTTCTATTTTGTCAAGTTAAGTCTGTGCTCTTGGCCATAAAATCGTGTGCAAGTTTTTTTTCTTCTCCCTTTGACAATTGCACATAAATGATTACTGTCAGTTCGTTTTGTAATGTTTTTGAAATCCCCAAAGAGCAAACCAAACCACACCACCGCGACCCACTAGCAAACAAACTGAGATATTGAGCAACTGAATAACTGAGCTACTGAACAACTGAGCTACTAAGAGACCTCATCGCACTTGTCACGTTCATTTGGCTTGCCAAGAATTTAGAAATTGTATTTATGGCCAATGCTTTCTATTTTCGAAAACTTTAGTTTGCCTCGTGTGTGTGTGTGTGTGTGTGTTGTGGTTTTTGTGGTGCACACCACAGATGAAAACTAGTAAATGGCAATAATAATAATAAAATATCATGCTCGAAACTAAAAGTACTCCGTCTTCTCATTCTCAAACTCATCCGACTCTTTCGCGAAGCGTGAGAAAGACACTCTCAGATGATTCCATTTTATTTCTCTCTGGTATATTAAGTAGCCAACCGAGTGGCAATTAAATGATTTAGCTGGTAATGAGCCTTAATTGGGTCAGCAGGGTTTCTGGCATTCCCACACACATAGAGTGCTGGTAATTACACTATAAGATACCTAGTTAAATGCAGGTGGGTGGCAGGTAATCTACATATGAATTGCACATAAAATGAGGAGAGATTTACAAGAAGAATGGCTTGGCAAATTGGGGAAAAAGGCAAAGAACAACGTATATAATATGCAATTTCCCATGGGAAAAGTTTTACAAGCCAAACAAGCCACGATACAAAAGAACTTCACCCTGAGATACATTTCAATCTAACTGAAAGTTAATCAGCTACAGAACGTGATGCTGCATAATTTTCTGCAACAGTTTTAATCAAAAGCAGATGAGGAAACAAACCTTTTTTCGTATTTTATCAGCTTAATCTGCCAGTTGGTTAATAAACTTTTGAATTAATCGACAGCCTTTTATACGTATCCATGTATCTTTCATAATATATTTTGTTATTATGAATGAATGGCAAAGTTCAAACCTTTGTCTCAGCTGCTCTTGCGAGATTCCTTAATTAAATACAGCTCAGCGCTATCAAACTGGTATTAAGCTCATTTAATTCGCCAATACTTTTGTTGTTATGTTACCTTTTTGTAATTTGTACCGCTCAACGAAATCACAATTTATTTATAACTTTTTGCTGCGCTTAATTAATGCAAATAAAACCAAGTTGCAAGTCAAATTGAAGTTTGCTTAAGGCTCGTCACTCTGATTTGCATAAAATACATATTTTTGGGCCTCACAATTTGCATATTTTTTGAGCTGCAAAAGGATGACACTAAAAAGCCAAATAATTTGCTTTAAAAACTTGGGTAGAAAGACCAGTAAGTCCAAAAGTTTAAAAGTGTTTAATTTACTTATTACGAGTATTTTCTGGCATGTCATTCAACTTCTCTCTCTCTGGCGTCGACAAATTGTATGGTCTGCATAGTTATTTACTTTTTGTTAGTTTATTTTGTAGTTATACAACATTTGGAGCCACGTTAATTGACATAATTGGATAGAGTTTTGTAGCTTGGGGCTGTGGCACGAGTCTGCAGCTGAAGGCATCTCAAGGGGCGCTTTGTTTGAATCTATTTTTTTTTTTTATTCCAGTTTTTAGGTCAATGGTCGAAGCAGCGCCAAATGTTTGCCGTTTGTCACGAAAATCTGTGCGCTATATGAAGGCAGGCCAATTTAACACCTGACACTGACAACGCACACACAACGTACACACAGTGCTCCAAACAAAGCTAGAGTTGGAGTTGGCTTTATGGACGTTGTCGTAGCTGTGCTCTGGACCATGCCATGTGCCGTGCGCCATGTGCCAAAAAGCGCAGACGCCAACGCCCCAGCCAAGTTACGAGAGCAAACAGAAAGACAGACAGAGAGACAATCAGTGAGTCGGACTAAGAGCCAGACAGACGAAACTGGTAGTAAGGCAGGCAGCAGGCAGCAGGCGAGCAGCCAACTAGTTAGCCAGGCCAAGACACATGTCAAACTATTTAGCAACACTCTGCGATATATATACACATTTTTGGCGACTTGTTTTATGATCTTTATGCAATAAAATCCATTTAGCCGCCTTTGATATCATAATACCCAAGAAAAAACATTAAACATTAAGCAACTTAATTCAAAGCTAAAACATTTTGGTGTCATATTTAAATTAATTTATGTTTTATTAAATAATTAACTCAAACAAAGCTTAATATTGTTTGGATTTATATTTTCCATAACTCAAACAACTTTTATATTAACAACAAAATTAATTAATTTTAATGCAGTCTTTAAGTAGAAGCATTAAGTATTCAAATCTATGAGTAACAATTAAAATTATATAGCTCATAAATAAGTGAAGAACCTTATGAAGAATTCTACTTTTATTATAAGCGTACTCAAATTTTTAATTGAGCTCTTTGCTGCTTCATCAAAATTTCGCTTGGCATTTCAAATTGGTCAAGAACGCCCAGACAATGACCCAATTTCAATTTCGTGGCAATTTGCAAAGACAATAACATATCAAATTCTTCTCATTTGTATATGAGTATTTAACTTTACTATGTACAAAATTTAAGTGCTTAAATCGATCAGAATTTCTCTATTTTTGTAGTTGGCCGAAAAGTGAAACTTTCAGAACTTCAGACCTGAAATTCCGGCTGGGCTTATTATGGCTCATTGCTCTAGTTATGTCGCATTATGTTGTTGTTGTCTTTATTGTTGTTGTTAAACGAGTAATGAGAAATGTCTGTCATAAGCAATGAGAACAGTTGACATACTTACATTTATTTTACTTATTATGATACGACTGTTAATGCCTGTCTATGAGTGCCTATTATTGTCTTTGTTGTTGTTGTGGGTTTTCTGCCTCATTTCTCACTTTTCATCAATGAAAATGAGCCCATTTACATGCCTTGGAGTATGATAACAGCTCTATTTAAGACAGTGAGTCAAAAAAGTATATGAAAGGCCATTGAATTCAACTCAAATTTAAAAACGCAATTGTATTACCAGTAAAGTTTGCTTAATTAAAGAATTTAACTGGTTTGACAGCATTTTTTAAACAAATTTTTTAATGAAATTTATTATTTATGATTGTTAGCATTTCTCTAGCGTTTTATTTGAATTTTTATATTTTTAAAAGCTTTATTTTAGCCATATTTGTGCTGGTTAAACATCTTTTCATTATTATTGAAAAAAAAAAAAAATATTTTTTGTGTTTAATTTGATTTAATTTATGCAAATGAAACCAGTTGTGTTAACTTTTGTTGCATTCAAAAGAGAGAGAGAGGGCGAGAGAGAAAAACAGAGCACAAAATGATCAGACTGTCAATTAAGGCGAGTCAACAAGCAATTGTCTCTGCTTTGACGAGTTTTTCATATTTATAAATTACACATACGCCGCGTGAGCGACAATTTTCATGCCAAAAAAACAGTGTGGAGTATTAATAACAACAAATAATATTAAAAAATAAAAGCAAATAGCGCAACAACAACTAATACGCCCGCTGTCACTCCAATTCATAACAGATGCATATAAATTTCCATTAAAGTTTTGTGGCTAGCTCGTCCCTCACGACACGCCCAGCACGCCCATACCACAAGGGAGGGGGCGTTGGAAACAGATGCACTCTCGCGAGTGGAGCAACTATGAGTTTGTTATTTTTTGTCAGCGCTCATAATGCTAAGCTCCAATGGCACAAAGGTGCCCACACGACAGACAGCGAACGTTTTAGATAATTTACATTTTCAGTCATGTGGCAACAGCAGCAACAACCACAAAGGGAGGGAGAGAGAGAGGGAGTGAGAGCGAGTGAGGCTCAAAATATGCCATAAAAATATTCACACATTAATTTCTACGAGAGTGTACACACATTTTATTTCATTTCTCGACGACAAACTAAATGAAATAAGTCTGGTGTAGCTGACAGACATAGATACAGATACAGCTACCGCTACAGCTATAGATACAGCTACAGATGCATACCCTGGAGTGACAGTCTGTCAGTCGCTTGGCTACTGTGCCTGCAATTGTGGATGCACACTTGCAATTGCATAGGCCTCTGGCTGCTGCTGTTGTTGGTTTTGGTTTGGTTTTATAATTTTTGCTTATTATTTAACTTTCTTTCAGTTTTTCTTTTTTCATAGTTTGTATTTTTGTGAGTTGCCTGCGGAGTGAGTTCAATGCGCTTAACGTAGCTCTGTGGCTCTGCAGCTTTACGGCTTGTTGGCTTTTCCTTTTTGCCATAAACTTTCACATTCACAAATAATGCAACCTTTGGCACTTCCTTTTGTTGCAAGTACTCACTTTACATCGCATCGCATGTGTTGCATTATCTTAAAATTGCAATCTGTATGCAATGTGCGTGTGTCTTAGTTGCCATTAAAGAATCCAATTCGATTTCGTTGGCCAATTTTGCACTCCCGCCTGGGAAACAACTGAAAATGTAACTACACAACGCACCCGGGAGTTGCATGAACGAAGTTGCCACAACTTTATGCTGTTACAGTTGCAAGACTATGAAATATAACTCGGGCGTCGGTACACACACTTGCACACGGTGAGTGTACATTTAAATGTGTGTAAATTTATGTGGGAGATTTTCTTTTGGCAGCTGCACTCGCCAGCCATTGTGAAAAACTTTACTAATAACTAAACAGGAAAAAAGTTACCAGTTTCCTGAAAACTCCCAGAGAGAAAAGAAATGAGCTTGCCCTTTTAAGACTGAGATGGCGTTCTCCGACCAAAGATTAAAATGAAAAATTCTAAAGACTGTGAGACAGAGAATTTTCTGCTTCCCTTTAGAATTTTGTATAATTTAGCAATCAAGCAATCAGTTGTGATAGCGTTATATCATAACTCAAGTCAGCTGCAACTGTGCACCTGTAAGACAACTTTTTGCTGCCACTGTCGCACCATTGCATCAGCGTGCAAATATGCAGCCAACAAGCAGGCAGAAAAAACTTAACGAAACTTACGGAAAACTTGGCTAAGACTACAGCACTTGGGCCACACATGCGCAGTAGCAACAGCAACAACAGAAACTACAACAACAGCAATCACAACAACTTTGAATTAAACAACAAAAACATTTGTAATGCCCAAAAAAACAATTAGGTTTTAAATGTTAAACGATGTGGCTTTGGTTTCGGGCCTTTTGGGTGTTAATCGCTTTCTTGGCCACAAGCAAAACCGCTCCCTTCTCCCCCTCTCTCTTTCGCTCTTTCTAGTGTATAAACAACCAAATTCAACAAATTAATATGCATTGTTGCAGTCATGTTGCGCTGCATATTTGTGACTTTCACTTTTTGTTTGCTTGTTTTCATTTTCAAAATAAAAGAAAATTTCATTAATGCCCAAGCACAAAAAGTATTTCAAGTATTGCGCATACGCCCCGACATGAGCTTCAAATTGAGCTCAATCCGAGAGGCTCTTCAAATTAATTTCAATTACAACTGATGTGTCTATTTTATGTATCAAATAAACACAGAAATACATAAATATGTAATACATTTTATTGACACTTGCGAGCGATTAGACCTCGTTCATTTTTCGGTTTCCTCACTGTTAATTACTCTTTCTTTTTACGGTACACTTTCGCCCATGGTTTGTTTTGGGATCTTTAAGCGCTCAATTAAGCCAACAAGTGGATTGGTGGCGGTAGGAGGGACTGTTAGCCATAATAATAACCAAAACAACAGTTTAAAATTAAAGTTACGCACTTTCGATTGCGCAATCGAACAACAAATGTATTTTTTTTCCATTTCATTTTTGTTTTTAAATCTTTTTCTTTTTTTGTTTGGCGTGTTGGGAATTTTCATGACTTGCGAAAGTAAATATTTGTACAATCCGCTTTATGGCTTCCTGAATCTGGGAATTTTCTTTAGTTATTAATAGTTTGGCTCGATTCATTAATCAACTTGGCTTGGCAGCTGGAAAAGAGAGCATCTGTACAACGTACACCTGCCAATCTTAGGAAATGGGCCAAAGAAATGCTCAGCTTGGTTGTGAGTTCGAGACAAAAACATTGCCACAGGTCGTGATGAAGCTGCTGTCGAAGACAACAAATGATAATCTCTTAAAACTTTAGCTAGTTTTCCCGATTAGTTTCTCTACCTCCCGCTATCTTTATCTCTCTTTCTGGCTATCTCTTTGTTGCTGTCGTTAAGCTGGCTTAAAATAAAAGAGAATTCCCGATAAGCAAGTTTGTAGTTGGCTGCATAACTTTTCGTTTTTTTGGCAGATAAAACTTTAGATATAAAGACAAATATTCTTATAATCTTCTTAATATTTAAGAGTGGATTATGCTTAAAGTTAAAGTTATGTTTTTAATTTAAGCAGAAAAAAAAAGTACTTATCTTTAGTTGGAAATTCATTAGATTAACTTACAAATATTGAAACACTGCAATTATAGTTCTTTAGTTAAAGTAAATGAAATGAAACTAATAAATATTCATTATTCATTTTTCTATACTTTAAAAATATTTTTAAAACACTTTAACCCATAAAAATTACTATTTATGTGATTTCTGGAAACAAAAACAATTTAAATATAGGTTAAGATCTTATTTTTCTTTTATCTTCTATTATTTTATCCAGCCTGCAGTATTTGTGACAAGTTTACAGTTGTTAATTAACTTAATTCAATAGCAATAGCAATGTCCTGTCAAATGATACGTTCAACTGGTCACTTGGGGAATTGAATTTTCCCCCAGCAGCTGCTATAAAAAAGCCACAGAGATACCTCAAACTGACATAGACTTGAAACTGGCAATTAGATGAGGGAAATGTGGACAGTTGAACTGAACCCTGAAGGCATTTAAATACTCGGACAATTGCAGCAAATCAAGAGCTCAAGTCTGGTTTAGTTTAGAGTTGCATTCGATTTCCGCAGATGTGGAAATGGGAAATGGAGGAACAAGTTAACAAAGGGGCAAAATGGCTCTAATGAAATGTTGTCAATGTAGCGGCTATTTATCAAGGGGAAGTTAGGTAGCTGTGAGAAGACAGGCACAACTGATGAGTGTGTGTTCTATCTTACGTTTAATTACTGTCCAGTGCAGTGAACCCGAGAGAGAGCAAATGGTTGTAACTCGAGTAGCAGATAAGTGAAACTTTATATGACTGTGAGAAATTACACGTCCGAAGCATTGTAGTGGGCGTTGTGGATGATCAGGGAGTCCCGACGACCAAGAAAGAGTTGAATAAGTTCGAATTACCATAAGATATGCAACACGCAAGTGACTGTAACTTGATGATGGCGACGACTGCAGATACAATTTATAGATACATTCGTACTTTAGCCCATCGAGAGCAACTTGTTTACCTTGGAACGGAATACGAACACATATGTCTATAAGATTTATTTATGTCGGAGTGTGTGTGATTTTATTTTTTTATTAATGCTCCGACGCGGTCACTTTTTGTATAGCCTTTCAATTTGGAACATAGAGCCGCGGTCAAGTTTAGGCTCTTTTGGGCCCACAAAAGAAGTTTATCAAATTACGTTTACGAATTTATATATCATTTAAACTGGGTCAAGTGCCAGTCGACAGTTGCAGTCGCACGTCGCCAGTTTGGCTGCTTTTTGGCCAATTTATAATATTTTTTTGGCGACCATAAACGTGTTTTGAAGAGGCAACTTCACGGTTGCGGGCGCATCACGAGTCTCCCATGGCCCCAACGCTCCCCTTCTCTATAAGGCCCATTAAAGCCATGGGAGGGAGGGCTCGTGGTGACTTCCTTTCATTTTGATCTGATTTCTGGCATTTATTCGTTTCTATACTAATTGAATTATGTTTGTTGCACATTTTGTGCATGAAGCATGAAGCTTCATTCTTTCCATTTCCTTGCAACATTTTGCAGCAAACTTGATGTGAATATGTTGCCATTACAGACGGATATTTTGTAATGCAATTATTGGTTGATTATTTCTATAACTATGACGATTGCTGTCGTGGTTAGATTCGCTCCCTGATTGAGTTGAAAAAATGCACAAAGCTTTTATTGTAAAAACTATAGTTAAACTGTTGAAATCTATTCTCTAAACAATTTTATTGCGATTCAAATAAAATTTAACGACCTATTTTACATATAAATAGCAAATTTTCAGTTCTTTTTATGGCCCGTAATTATTATTTGCCATTTAATGTTTATCTCGCGTTATCGATTAAAGATAAGTTAATTTGTGCACTTGGTAACTATTTTGCTGCTCAATTGCAAACTGGGGCAGAAACTGACTCTGCAAATCTGGTAAATAAGCACTACGAATATCTTATTGAAAGAGAAACAAAAATACAAAAAACAGAATCTTTCGATTCTCACTTTTTCACTCAGTCAATAAACAATTTAGCTGGCTTTAATGGTTTTCCTGTTTGCAAGCAGCTTTATGATAAACTTGTTCGCCAACATCAAGCAAGGTGCACTGCGAGCGAGAGGAAAGAGTAGAGGTTGCTTGTAAGCAAGGCGGACAGAGAGCAAGGGCGAGAGGGAGACAGCAACAAAAGGCAGCGAGTACAAGAACAAACACATGATTTCAAGATCAGAAAGCGAATGGCAGAAACACGTAAAAGAACGATAAGAAATTGCAAGACAACAAACAACAGCAAATGGGCTGCGGAAGTATTTGGCGAGCCTTTCACTGCACAGAAGTAAGAGAACATAGGGAGAGCGACAAGCAAGAGAGCAAAGTCAAAGCGGAGAGTTCAAAGCAAAAGGTGGAACACGTGATAACCGTAAAGAATTGACGCGTAAATGACGAATGAAAAGTGGCACAAGATGTCAGAGAACTTGCGATTGCACCAACAACAACAAAAAAGGGCAAACAAGGAGAAAGACGAAGAACTGTAAAAGGGACTGTGCTGGACAGCATCAGGAATAGGAAGAGTAGGCAACGACGCAAAAGCGTGTGCGTATATCCACCACTAATGCTGAAGCTGAAGATGGGAGTTGGAGTGAGATAAGGAAAAGGAGTGAGAGTAAGAGTAGGAGAGATGTGGAACGGAGCGAGATGCGAGATGGGCATGGTGGTGGCTATTGGGGTGGGTGCTATGCTTTAGGGCGTGGGTGGCTCTGCTGAGAAGAAAAACAGAAGCAGCAGCCAAACTCTCTGTTGCTGCTTTTTCATGTTCTGCTCTTGTGATTTATGTATGTGCCCACACACACACACACACGCACACAGACAAAACAGACTGAGTGAAGCATAAAACTAAAAGTCAAGCTTACCTGTAAAGGTTCTGCACGCGTTGTAAGCGAGCTTATTTAATATTTAAACGGCACAAAAAGCGTCGAAGACTTGTCGTTGATTAAGCTGCAATGATTTGGAAGTTTTAGAACATATTTTATTGCGAACAATTTTCATGCGATGTTTTCTTATTTAATATTTGCATGCATTTCAATTGAGGCAGATACAAAAAAATATTATATTCAGTTGTTTTCGCATGTGGCGCATGTGTTAATTAAAACTCTGTCAGCTGCCCGCTGATTAATAATCAATTAAGTTATAGAAGAAATTTGCGTTTCAAGTGAATTTGCTGAAGGGTTTCTTGGACCCTGGGCTTTAGATGGGCTCTGTTTTGATTGAGCGCGCGCAAAAAATTATACACAAAATCACACGCACACGCACTCGTTCAAGATATGTACATATACTTGTATATATTTTATATAGGAACCCAGCAGAGACGCACCGAAAGCTGGAGGCTGCCGAGTAGCAAGAGATGCCTCTGTATCAGCCAACTCCCGCTTGAGCGATTCCAGGCACTCACACAAACACTCGTAGCGACCACGACGACGGCTACGGCTACAACAACAACAACGATGTGTAATTCCGACCACGACAACAACGACAACGGCTGCAAAGTGCGACGCTTGCTTACAATAATGCTCTGGCTGAGATCGCGATTCGAAGAGACAACGTTACAAACTGTGTCGACTGTTTGGCCCGTGCACACGAACTGACACTGATGGTCCCAACGTCAGAGCTGGAGAGCTGGAGCTCAAAAGCACAAGCGCTAAGAACCACCACCAGTGGCGCAGTCAAACGACTTTTACAGGGGGTCTTGCGCAGAGTGCCAACCAACTTTCAGTACACAACATAGTAACAGCCAAAATTATTACAAATATTTAAAGTAAATAAATATTTTAATTTATAACTGTTATATTAAAACAAACACTCCTCTTGCGCACGCCACTGGGCGGCTGCACTCACACGTAGACAATCGCAGTCACACTTATACATGCACGAAAATAGCTGGTTGGGTGAGCTGAAAGCTCCAACAACTTCATTTGACAATAACAACCACGGCCACAGTAAGCGAGTGAAAGCTTTCGTGGTAATCTAGCGGCTCTGGGTCAAGCGCTTTTAAGTGCAGCTTTCGAGGTGGAATTCGAACTGTCAGCGTTGCCAGACTGGCAGAAATAGTTGTCAGTTTAACGAACGTTGTGTTTGAAAGTTTTATCACTCACAATTATTAAAACAATAATTTGTTGAGAGAAACGTTAATATAAAATGAATCACATGGATGATTGCTTTGCTGGTGCACCCCAGGAGTTTCTAATATGCATAACGGTACATAAGGCGGCAAATACTGGTATATTTACTGGTGAATTATATGTGAAAATTAGTCTGGATAAAGTGCACAAAAATACTAAGACACAGTCCAATACAGAGAATCCATTTTTTAATGAGGTAAGTAAGCAGTTCTCTCACTAGCTGTCTCTGTTAACGTATTTCTTTTGCAGTACTTTGTATTTGAGTTCAACTGTACACTCACGGAATTATTGCGTCATACTGTACTCTTTGAACTCAAGAAATATGCGCTCTATAAGAAGAATATAAGTGTGGGTGAGTTATTGGTGGATTTACACAGTGTGTGGAGTCAACCCAGTCACAGTTACTTCAAGAAATGGGGCCGCTTAGAGACGCCTATAGGGGAGGATCCTCCAGGGGACGATAGCAAGCAAACCATTGCTCATTTACAGATAGATTTGGCCATTATATCTCAGCATAGTGCGGTTAAAACTGGTCCAACCCAGGATGAGCTTGGACCAGAAAACATTAACAAATTCGTGACGACACAGGATTTTGATGACATCAAGAGGTAAGTAGGGGTGTTTCCAGTAATTTGTATTGATTTACAACTTTAATTTGATAGCAATCTGTTGCACGATGTCAACGCTCATACCCAGTGCAACATACGTTACTTTCTACGACTCTTTCGGGGCATTTTTGCAAAGAAGAGCGACTACATGATGCAAGTCTCCTTTGCGGGCTTTAAAGTATGGCTTAAAACTCCCTCATTTCCTTTTCAATACACTGTTTCCTCCTTTTGATAGACTAAAACACATGTGGCTAAGAACACAACGACTCCGGAGTGGAATCTGGAGATAAGCTTTGCGTGGGTGTATCCTTCATTGGCACAGCGTTTTCTTATTTTGATTTTCCTCAACGATCACCTACAGTGGAAATGCGTGTCTGAATTTGAAATGTCCATTGAGGAAATTGCTTTTAATGGTATGTTTATGCAACAAAGTGATTTTTCTATAATTTATGGTTACTTTTTAGAAACACCTTCGTTAGGTCCCACATATCTGCATCTTTACGATCCTTTGAAGCCTGTGTGCTATGTGGGACGTATTCTATTTCAATTGGACTCTCGTATCTTAAGTGAGGAGCGTCCCAGTCATGTGTTGATAACTCGATCCATTGATAGTATTTCAGACACCCGAAACACGCTCGATGAGAACTTTTTTGTGGAGTTTTTACCGCTGCTCGGTAATAATATTCCGGCTAATTCCAGTTCCTATAAATTTGTGGTCAAGTTGGCTGAAAAGTACTCCAATGATCTTGTGGGACCATTGAAGACACCTCCAGGCAAGTTTCGAGCGGGTTACAACTTAAAGTACTTTCGCCAGGATGCTCCCTATCGGTCCTGTCTCTTCAAACTGCGATTACCCGATAATCGCATTAAGTTTGTAAGCGATTTCTTTATAATAGAATTGATTAACTTTATGGTATGTGTAACTTACATATTTATTTAGATTTTTAATTAAGTTTAATTGCATTGCAGCGTTCTGAAATGGATTCCTTTAGAATCTTTCAGCTCAAGTTTTCTAATGAACTGAATAATCAATCCAAGTGCTTGAAGCATATTCTCAACAACTTTATGAATAGAATAAGGGAAGGTATTGCAAGAAGTCAATTTGACTATGACTTGGGCCAGGATTCCACGAACTGGGACAAGAATAGACAACACTTTCTAGTGGAATGTTTCCTCAAGTTTTCACGACAACTTCGCTCTCTGCGCCAGAAAGTCAAGCACAGTTTTGAGGAGCATCTTGGTGCTACAATTGTGGACATTGTCAATGAAGTACACCGACTAATTGGAGAAATCAGCGCTTTAGCTAATTCACTGCGTATTCAGGACGATTGGCCTGACTTGCTGTTGACCTTGAGTACGGGATCCAAACTCCTGGGCACGTGTCGCTTGAATGCCAAACACTTTCTGTTCATCCAGAAGCTGCAAAAGTATCAGTCAGTCAATCAGTGCTGGAAGATCAAGAGCTTTGTCTTCAAGGACGCCGGATGCACACACAGTTGTGCGAATTGCGGCTGCAATGTGGGCGTGGTGCTGGGCTGTATCTCCATTGTGCTTGATCGTGAGAGACGTGAATTCCTCACGAGTATTGGTGGTGATTGGTCTTCCGTGGACTTTATGATCTGGCAGCCAAGTGTGCTCCAATCCCTGGTCAGTTGTCAGGTGTACGTGCATCAGGCTAAGGTGCGTCCTGGCGCTGATCAGAAGCCGCTATCCGATAGTCATATAAGTGTTTACTTTGGTGACAAGGCAGCTGAGACACAAGTAGTTCCGGCCACTCTCTCTCCCATCTGGAACACTGTGATTGCCTTCAAGGTTCTCGCTTTACCTGGAAGCATCAGTTGGTATCTGCAGCATGCTCCTTTGATCTCCATTGAGTTCTATAGTTCAGGATCAGATGTTTCCTGCCATGGACAGACTGTGGTGAGTGTAATAAGTGGAGAGACGGAAACGGAGTCGGGCTGGGGAGATGGTGGCAGGTTCTGGCAAAGAAGTGCCCTAACCAAGTTGCAAAAGGTTAAAACCATTTCACCTCCTACTCTAAAATGGGTGCCAGTGGCCAGAAATGGCATAGTGCTGGCCGAGGTGCTGTTGTCAGCGGAGTTCAAGGAGCTGGTGGGCGGGAATAAGCTTGATTCGGATCCCGTGCTGACTATAGGCATTCCTACGGACATCAGACCAAATATGCTGAACTACGTGTAAGTCTGACAGCTGAGAAAGGAGCATGGGGAAAGAGGCGTTGCTTCGAGCTTATTCTTTTCCTTCTCTGTCCCTCTTAGCATGGAAGTAATCTTTGTGGGACTGCGTAACTATTCAAAGAGTACGCTAAGTACGGCGGGTAAACGAAGAGCTAAGGTCATGATGGCTGATTTGGTCTTATATAGTGGACTATCCACCTCGCGAGTGCGGAATAGCATTAACTTTCTGGTGGCCTATGCCTCGGGTGTGGTGGTAAGTAAACCTGTTTACCTCCTTTCAGTAAGCAAAGTAATTTAGACAGTACCTTCCGCTACAGAGTCTTCCCGACCAGCAGGAATACTGGCCGGCAATGGTAGCCACTGATGTTATGGTCACAGCCTACAACAAGGAGTCTACTCTGGGAGCTGCGCTCATACCTAGTTCAACGAGTTTCCTGCAGAAGAAGAAGACGGTTAAGTGCGTGAGGCAGCCCGAATACAGTGACGATAGCTACGGACCATCCTCTATTATAACCATGGAATATGACGACGAAACAGCTCTGGAGGAAACAGAGGAGGAGCGACCTTACCCAGTCAATAGTTGCTGGAAAAGAATCAAGATTGCTTTGGGGTTTAGTACCGCCACATTTGCAAATAGACTGGCCTTAAAATATGATGAGTGTGCGGAGACCAGTGATCTGCATGAGGATAAGAAATTTACGTGGTGGACAAAGTTCTACAATTCCATTCATGATGAGCAGCACGACACATCGCATCTGTGCAAACACAGTCTGATTATCTATCCCAATGAGCTCGAGGCACAGCCACAGTTTGGATTCCTACAGGATTGGGCCGTACCTGTGCCGCTGGTGCACGGTGTCAAGTTTAAGAAACACGGTCCGCCCAAGGAGGATATCTATGCCACGCTGAAGTTGCAGATCAAGTTGACTCCCTGTTACTGCACCGCACAAGACAATGCGGGTGACGGAGACATGCTACGTCCTTTGGTACAGGAACCCAACCTGGTGAACTCCCTAACGGAGTCGGTAAATTTAATTGTCAGAGTGTACGTAGTGCAGGGCCTTCAAATCCGTCCCAGAGATTGGACAAGTGACTCGGATTGTTATGTGAAACTATTGTTGGGTGGCAAAATGGTATCGGATCAGGCCCATTATATACCCAATCAAAGTAATCCCGTATTTGGACGTTTCTTTGAACTGGACGCATCCCTACCCGGTGATCACATACTTCAGCTGATGCTCTATGATCACGACAAGCGCAAGGATGAAATCATTGGCTCCACTCTAATCGATTTGGAGGACAGATGGCATAGCAAGCATCAGGCCAGAGTGGGTATACCCAAGGAGTACTCACAAGTCGGTTACAATCAATGGCATGACGTCTACTTACCCTCGGAAATCCTAGAGAATTTGTGCCTCAATGCTGGTATTCCACCGCCGTACTTCTATGCCAATGTGATTGAGGTGGACGGCATGCTTTTTGGAGATGAGACGATTATAGCCAAAAGTAAGCGGTTTAAAGCTAGTAGTTAAATCTATGAGCTCACACCATTCCCTTAGCTGAGGAGCTGCATGAACGTCTCAGTCTCACAGTGCTCAAAAATCTGGATAAACTGCCCAGTTTTGGCTACAAACTAGTGCCCGAGCATGTGGAGACGCGTTCGCTCTATCACGATGAGTATCCAGGTGTTGAACAGGTAAATTACTAATTTAAATAGTTTTACATGCAATAGTTTTGTAGCTTCTACTTTTAGGGCAAAATACAGATGTGGGTAGAGCTGTTCAAGTCGAGTGTGTTCATTCCGAATCATATAGACATTGTGCCTACTCCACCGATTGGCTACGAGGTGCGCATTGTGGTCAAGAGCCTAACGGGCGTTCCCTTTGGCGATAGGAATATTTTTGGCAAACTAATGAGTGACATCTACGTTACCGGGTAAGCAGTTAGGGGCATGTCCAGCGGGGCGGAGACAAAGGGGCGACCTTGGCCCTGTGGCAGCATGTTTTGCTGCTGTAAACGATATGCAATTATAAACATTTTCCGTGCTATTTTTCCCCGCTTGTCTTCCCCAGCTGGTGCCAGAATGTGAACAAACGCCAAACGACCGATATACATTACCGTTCGTTTGCGGGTGAAGCTGTTTTTAATTGGCGCATGATATTCAACCTCAAGTATTCGCCCAATGAGGACATGGTAGGTGCAGCGGGTGGAGCTCTACACTGTTCAAAAAGAGGTAGCACAAAATTGAATTCATGATTAGCCTTTCAAACAAGAGCAAACACATGCTGCTACAATTCTAAATGCAACAAAGGCTCTTAATCAGTGATTCCCCAAGCCACACCTCATTTTTAACAGTGTTACCTCTGTCTAATGGCAACTTGTAAACTAATACATTACTAATGCGTATATTAATTAATGAGTTGCTCATTAAATCTTCTCCATTCAGATGGTTATTCGACGTAAGGGCGGACTATTTGAGGAGTTCGAAATCAAGACGCCTCCCATTATTTACCTACAGGTTTGGGATAAGGATTTCATCACTCGTGATGAGTACCTGGGTGCCTTGGAGCTCAACCTTTCCAATCTGCCAGAACCCTTTTATACGCATAAAAAATGCCAACTTTTTAGCAGCAAACGCAAGCGCTTAAATCTTTTTACGCGCAAGTCCGTGCACGGCTGGTTTCCGCTGCAGAATAATCCCGCAATGCCTTCAACGCATAGTGTAGGTCAAAGTGCATCTAAACTAGTTATATATAAAGCTGTATCTGATTTCTTAGGGCAAAATCGAACTGCTTTTGGATATTTGCACGGAAACAGAAGCCTCGAATTCACCTGCTGGCATTGGACATGATCCTCCCATGGCTCTAGAGAGACCTAGGTGAGTTGAAATTAATTATGTCTTGATATGTTTTTATATAACCAACTGCTTGTAGCCGCCCTGAGAGCTCCTTCAACCCCTGGACACATCCTTTCAAGTCGCTACATCTGATATTGTGGCCCGTTATACGCAAATATGTGATTATGGGCATATTTCTGCTGCTCTTGGGCTTGGGTTTGTTTGTCTTCTTTTCCAATCTACCGAACCGTCTGTTGACCATACCACTCGAGTGATTTACCTTAATTAATTTTCTTATTAAATATAGAAATATCTATGTAAATGACGCGACACTTGTTGATTAATTAAATGCTATTAGTAATTGCGGAATCCAGCAGCAGATAAGACTTAGTCAACTACTTTTATACACTTATATAAGGTGAAAACACTCTTGCTTTCATAAATTAACTTTAATTATAAATCATTTAATTAAGTGCCCCTATTTGTCACATTTATAAATATATTTATGCTGCGCTTGGGACTTTAAATTCCCAGAAAAAAACCAGAAAAAAATACGCTATAACCTTTAAATTATAATGAAGACATTTCACAATTTATTCCCTAGTGCACTGACTAACCAACTGCAGCTTTTCATAAGTTTTTATTGTGTATTGCATATTATAATCTGTCCAACAGTTAATGTTTTACTCTAAACATTGTTAATCAATTGACAAACTAGAATTCGCAAAGTAATTGTTAGTTGCTTTGGCCCTGGTATTTCATCATGCAAATAAATGGTTATTTTAATACCCTTTAATTAAAGAGCAGGGGTATATTTTATAGGTATTTAGTCTAGAAAGAACTAGTAAATTGTTCAAATTTTAATTGATAGAAATATAAAACATTTTTTATAGAAAACTTATAATTTTACTTAACTTTTCTATAAAATATAGTTTGTTACTTACCGACGAATATGCTACAGTCCATCCTCAGCTATACCATGCCCTTTTGTTTAACTTGTAATGGAAGGAAGAGCACAGAGTCACCCACACACACACACTCACATATGTGTCAACTCCGACTGCTTAATTACAAGTGTAAATAAGCCGACGCACAACGACACTCAGAGGAGGCGAAACGAGTCCGAGTACGAGTCTGATAGCGAATCCGAATCCGTATCCGATTCGGAGTCGTTTGAGTGCTCGTTTAGTTTAGCTAAAGCGGGTGACAAACTGACGAAAGGCTGCCAACAATGTGCTTATCAGACTGACACTCAGACACAGACCCACACACAGAGACCCAGAGCTATAACTAGTAGCTCTTCCAGTGCCACGAGCCTAGTGCTAACTGAACTCACATTGCAGTAGCTTTTCTAGCCTGTTGAATTCAGTAAGAGTCCAGCGAGCGAAGCTGTCGGTACAAAACTAAAAAAAAAAAAAAGGAAACAAAGTAAAATTTATATATATATTAATTATTATATAAATCGTAGTAAAAGTAAATGCTGTCAAGGCACTTAATTGAGTTTTATAATTAAAGTGTTGAGCACAACAACGTGCCGTGGACGGCTTGTCATCAAAATACACACAGCTTTTTGCACCTTACAGCGACTCGCAGTGGATTTTGTAGTGCTTCATTGAATTTTCTTCCTTCGTCTCAATTGAGTTTGAATCGACAAAGAATCGAAGCATATGGCAAAGTATTGGTTGTGTTTTTGTTAAAAAATAAATACAAATATTAAGTGTTATAAAAAACATGTTTTAAGGCTAATTATATTCAAAACTACTAACAAAAATTATAAAAAAAGTTTTTAGAGGATACAATTGCTTGTTTCTGTTGTATTTTATTTTGAAGTTGTTAAAAAATGTAATTTATTCGCGTACTAAGAAACGGAAAGTTTATTCTTAAAAATCTTAAAAACGCAGGTAAATAATTTTATTTAATTCCATATATTTTAGTGCCCTTTTTAGTTCATAAACATAACTTCAATTGATTTGTTGTGCCCGCTGTGCAAATATTGATTCTCATGCAAAAATTGTGTCTGACCATTGACCATTTAATAGCCAATTTAACTAATTGAATACGCGTTCAGGTAACTCAAATTTCGTCAACTCATCATACAATAAATAATACGCTTGCTATTAGTCAATTGACTAATCAGAGTAGGCAACAGTTCAATAGCTGCCTTAACTAAAATTTTCATTAGGTAAATGAGTCTGTCAACGATGCATGCAATTCCAGCTGGAATTGGGCAAGTCAATCAATGTATCGCGATGCTGATAGAGATCGTTCAAATGTAATTATAAAGAATAGTTCTAGGTAGTTAGGAATTTGCAGCAAAATATAATTATTAGTTGGTGTTGAGACATTGAGGCCGTTGGTTTAGTTTAGAGCACTAAAATGAAGCTGGAAGAGAACAGGTAAGAAGCATGAGTGACTTGAGGTGTGGTCAGTGCATATTATGCAAATGGGTTCAAGAGTTCAAGCGGTGGACAGTTCATGTCAAAAATAAACACTTCTTTAATTAGCTATTGTCGTTTAATGCGGTTTCGTTACGCGCTCTGAGTTTCAGCTCAAGTCTCCCGAGAGGCAAGTGACTCAAGAGCGTTGACTTTTGTTACATGAGCACATAAATATATATATATATATAAATATGTTGCTGATAATTGTATAAAGACAGACCGACTATAAATAATTCTGAACTAAGCTTAATTTACTTTTAAATTAGTCCCACTTTAATTTTAGTGCCAAAGCCATCATAAAGTTGTTCATTACAGGGTCTATAAATTGGCTTTATTATGCACAAGTTCCAGTGTTGTATGACGGTACAGTTGGCGCCCCGGAATATTCTATTTATTTGAGCTCTGTCCTTATCTACAGAAATGTATCTATATGTATCATGTGACGAAGGGTTATCTAAATAGGGAGCGTAGCATTTAAGCAAATCAATAGCTAATTAGTTCACTGATTGCGACTGATAATTGTGCATGGGGATTACGAGTATTGTGAAATAAAGCAAAATTCTTCGCAAACAGTCGCAGTCGCAGTTTGCGACCCTTTACCATTTCAGCAGCTGCCGATCAGTCGAAAATTGATCAGAGTATGCCCAAGCACTGGAATAATGTGTATAATGCTGGGGCATTATCGCCGCCTGATCTGATGGAGGCACAGCCCAAACTAATAAACAAAACGCGAAGTAATAGCAGCAGCAGCAATAGAAACAGCAAGGTCAGTATCAAATGTAATATTCTATATAATATTTAGTATCTAGTATCTAGTATATTAGTATTGGATATTCTCAATGATAATCGAGCGAAGCACCGGTCCCAAGAGAGTGGAAATTGCTGGCGATGATGCGGATACACCACTGGAGGCCATTTTGCCGGCTGAACCACAAGCCGAGCAGGTTTGCCTATTGCGTGACAGTCCCTTCAGGATACTACGGGTAAGTGTGTGTATAAACACACATATTTGTGTGCCAACTATATATAAACTGAATTAGTTAGTGTGTAATTCATTAATGTCATAAAGCGGTGCTTGACTCTCAAGTCTCGGGAGATCAACATTTTCTAGACATTTCCAGAAAGTTCAGTGTCTTTTTCCTGTTTCTCTTTAAAACGAGCTTAATAGACACAAGTGCAACAAGTATCCACGTCACAGCAGTTGAACATTCAACACGCACATTGAAAAATTTAACACAGAGCGAAAACCAAAATGAAAATGAAAACTCTGTGGAAAATTGAATGAAATTCACCACACGCAAATCTTTGCCGATGGCGTTGGCGATGCGTTCGTTTCAAACACACGATAGCGAATTGCGAATAGCGAAAAAATATAAAAGCGCAGGATGTTTGGGTCGAGATTTTAGTCTCACAGGACATCTTGCGTGCGGCATAACAAAAAACATGGAAAACGGATAGAAAACGGATAAAAAAACAAAATGTGAAGTGAAACAAGACAACAATCTGTAACAATAGGAAACGCAATTACTAATTGAGTGAAACTGATTGAGAAGCAAAAAAAAATACAGAAAAGTAAAAATTAGAAGGGGAAATTGTAAGGCGTTAAAGAAAAAGGCTGAAAGCTAGAAAACATGTCAGAGCAGGGCACAAGTTTTTAATGATTAGAAGCAGCTGATAAGTTTTAAATTAATAGAGAAAGCAATTCATTTTTTCAGCTAGGACTTGGCAAAAATAATTCATAAGAAAGTCTAAATTGTTTTGTAGCAGCTTATGACTTATTTCATACATTTTTTAAGTGGTCAATAATTTTATTCATAAGTTACAGCGTTTTAAAAATATAGCTAGTTAATAGAAATGCTTTTTATAGTTTAATGTTTAGAAAACAGACAGTATCAACAGTCTAGGCAAAACTGTTTTGTCTATAGAAATAGTAAACTTAAACTTTTAAAAGTTTATGTAAAGGAGTCCAGTTAATTTGAAACTCTCAAAACTTTTGCTTGGTAGCCAGAAATGATGACATTAATTTGCTTGAATAACAATTTGCTCAGCGCGAAACTAATGGATTTAAATCAAGTTAAATATTATAATTGTTGACCTGGACAATGACGGGTGACAAGGAGACCTCCAAACAGGACGTGGTAATCAGTTCTCTGCGTTATTTGATTAGCGGATGTGCCCGCGGGGACGACATGACAGCGATGGGGCCACTGAATCTAAATTTGACCAACAAATGGGCGCGTATCTTGCGCATGTCGTCGGCGCCAAAGATACCAGTTGAAGACTTATTGAAGGTAATACTTGCTGCCGAAACTTCTTTTCAAATATTTCCGCCAACAGTTGCAACTCATCATGGAAATGGCAGTCAAATAAAGTCTGGCTTTTGCCTTACCCAAAAGATAAAGTAGAGAAATACAGACTGGCAAAGACCCCGTACTTATGCCAACTTAAACACAGGTACCCGAAGTTTATATTAACTTGGAGAACTTGCTGTCTGTTCTCAGATACCATCTGCTTTGCCAAGTGCTGGGTCATGGTCAAAACAATGACTGCTACAAGAGTAAATACGTCAAAATACGTTTTCATTAAAAATCTGTTGACATTCTTGTTCTGTTGCCTTTGTCAGGGCGAACTAAATGAATGAATGAGTGGATGCACGAGTACTCACACTCGTATTCGCACTCATTGTTCAATTTACTGGAGAATTTTGATTAAGCCTGAGTGCCGAGCTGAGCTGCCTTTCGTGCACCTTCAGAAACAGTTTGAAATTTGTTGCGCGTGCAAAAACTTGTCCAAAAGTTTGTAGACAAGATGTTTATCTTTGATTAGCACTTTAGTGGAAAAGCGGCGTTGAGAACTATAAGTTTTTACTTGCAGGCAGCCGAAGCGGGTAACTTGGATGATTTTAAACGGCTCTACATGGCGGACACAACACGAATTGCCTTGAAGGATGGCAAAGGACGAACTGCAGCACATCAGGCTGCGGCAAGGAATCGTGTCAACATCTTGCGCTACATTTGCGATCAGAATGGGGGTAAGTTGAAGAACCTCAACAGCTGCAATCTGATACATAATTACCAGCACTTTAATTACACTCGAATTGCAGACTTTAATGTCAAGGATAATGCGGGAAACACACCACTTCACGTTGCCGTCGAGTGCGATGCTTACGAATCCTTGGACTATTTGCTCTCCATGTAAGTTTACACATCTTTCACTGTCCACACTTACTTCCATTTTCTGCTATTCTTCCTGTCAAGTCCTGTGGATACCAGTGTTTTGAATGAAAAGAAACAGGCGCCAGTGCACTTGGCCACAGAGTTAAATAAGGTCAAGTCTTTGCGTGTGATGGGTCAGTATCGGAATGTTATTAACATACAGCAGGGTGGAGAACATGGACGTACTGCTTTGCATTTGGCAGCCATCTATGATCACGAGGAGTGTGCGCGTATCCTGGTAAGTGGTGTGAGTCCTTACAGCCATTTTGTACATATAATCGCTTTACTTGTAGCTACGCTCCGCATCTTTCACACACAATTTGTACAGTTGCATATAAGTATATTCGCACCATTGAGTAACATTCAATCGGACATTAATCAAATTCACACACACGCACTCGATTTATTATAAAATGAACGCTATATAGTTGACTATCGACTATGTGATACCCGTTATTCGTATGGATGAGTGAATTTCAAAGCCTTAAAAACGTTTCCTTAAACTAAATTCTTCCTTCAAACACGTCCGACCAGAAATGGGTGCAAAGCGGTGCTGTTAGTCCTAGAACTCTGACACATTTCCTGCTAGTTGTTGAGTTTTTAAGAATTATTCAAGTCTGTGTGTTGAAAGTGCAATAAGAGTGTCTGAGGTGTAGCGGTCCATAAAATATATAATTTATGGCGTCTTGTGCCCTATTCTCCCGTTTAAACTACTCCAATATACCCTTGGGCTATGATTAACGGGTATAAAAAGGTTTGTATCTGCTCGTTCAATTATTTTTGCATGCGCACAAAAGTATGCTACTAATTTTTAGGACATCCCACAGTTTCTCTGCAAGTGTATGTGTGTGCCATTCAGTGCTGCCAGAATTTCTCAGAATTCCTCATTCCAACGTACGAAGACCGATAATAAAATGAAATTGCTGAAAGTTTAATTAGCTGAGTCAATTTTTCAAACTAAAATAATTTATATTGTAAATGCAGGTTAATAAATAAAGCACTAAAATTGGGTGCTTAAGTTAAATTCTTTAAATGTAATAGTTCTTAAAGAATGTTTTCTTAAATGCTATTGTTTAACTGCAACTACAACTTTTCATTAAATAATTTATAGAACTTCAAATTTTAGTTGCTATGATTTTGGCAGCACTGATGCGTTTATGTGAACATGTTCAGGGTAGTTATAAATGATGTAATGTGTTGCCTTTCTGTGTCGTATCTTGCAGATAACCGAGTTCGATGCATGCCCCCGTAGACCGTGCAACAACGGTTATTATCCCATACACGAAGCGGCTAAAAATGCCAGCTCTAAAACAATGGAGGTCTTTTTTCAGGCAAGTATTAAGTATAGCATATAAAAGTGTTTGTTTTGCATGTACGTAACAGATGTATATAGTACTTATATTTCCAACTCTAGCTAACTCTTCGCTCCACTTCACTTTGATCTCATGTCAGCGCCTTAAGTGGTTTCAATGGACATTCAAGTCCCCAAGCGCCTTGTCTACTTTATTTGATTCGAATTGCAGTAAACCTCTCACTCTCCCTTTCACTCGCTCTCTCTCTCTCCCTCTCCCCCCTCTCTATGTCTGACCTTTTCTGCAGTTTGTCATGGTTTTTTTGTTCGTTTCTTTTATGCTTTTCTAGAAATTGCGTATACGCCGTGTTGCGTGCACACGCCGAACACAACTTTAAAATGAAGTCTATTAAACAAGTATCAATTTCAGCGATGTCATGCCAAATTTCTCTTAACGTTGACTTTTCTTTTAAGCTCTTGAAGTCAATAGATAATGATACACTGAGAAATTCTTAGAGACCGTGTTACATTTGGCTATTTTTAGTAATTTTATCATTAATGTGCTATTTTTATTAATTTCTTTCAGTGGGGCGAACAACGTGGCTGCACTCGTGAGGAAATGATATCCTTTTATGACTCCGAGGGCAATGTCCCTTTGCACTCGGCGGTGCACGGTGGCGACATAAAGGCCGTCGAGCTGTGCCTCAAATCTGGCGCTAAAATATCCACACAGCAACACGATCTCTCAACGCCAGTTCATCTAGCCTGCGCACAGGTGAGTGCAAACAAAAGGGGCTGGGTGTGGGGGGTGTAACAGGTTGTCAGGGACACGTCAGGACATTTGACACTTGTAAGCAAGTGTTGCAACTGCTTGTGGCACACTCTATTTGGCCCGCCATTGATAGCTTAACAGTGTGCCGCGCTGCGGCATTTAGCTGTAAATACTTTTGTGACTTTAATTTGACAAATTCTTATGCAAATTCGAACTCAACACGAACGTGACTTTCGTACCAAAATCTTTGAGTGGCTGACAATGCGTAAGCAAATAGTGAAACAATCTTTTAGCTGTTTATATTTGGGACTTTTAAAGGGAAGCGAAGCTACAGGAAATGTTAAATTATAATCTCTGAAATTTATTTAAAATTATGCCGTCAAGTTCAATGACTTTTGTTGGCAGGAAGATTATCTGAGAGTGTTTACGACTAGAACATGAAGAGGAGTATATTGAAAATTAATTATTTCTTTCGAATTAAATAAAATTATTATTTATTTATCCTATCATATAAATATATTTAACACAGAAGCTCTACGACTTACCTTTCTTTTTTCCATACATTTTTGCTGTTTCTTTCCCTAAACCGCCCAGGGTGCCATTGAGATAGTGAAACTGATGTTTGAAATGCAACCACAGGAGAAACGGATTTGTTTGAGCTGCACGGATGTGCAGAAGATGACGCCATTGCACTGCGCCTCGATGTTTGATCATCCCGATATTGTTTCCTATCTGGTCAATGAGGGAGCTGAGATCAATGCGCTGGACAAGGAACATCGTTCGCCATTGCTTTTGGCAGCTACACGCAGCGGCTGGAAGACAGGTGTGTTAACCTCATAGAATAAACTTGATTAAAATGTTACACTTACTTTTCTTTGAAACCTTCAGTGCATCTACTGATCCGCTTGGGTGCGAGTATTGATGTGAAGGATGCTGCTGCCAGGAATGTGCTGCACTTTGTCATTATGAATGGTGGCAGATTGACAGATTTTGCCGAGCAAGTGGCCAATTGTCAGACACAGGCACAGCTGCAGCTGCTACTCAATGAGAAGGATCACATGGGTTGCTCGCCCCTGCATTATGCCAGTCGAGATGGCCACATTCGTTCGCTGGAGAATCTTATACGTCTGGGTGCATGCATCAATCTGAAGAACAACAACAACGAGAGTCCACTTCACTTTGCAGCACGCTATGGTAGATACAACACGGTACGGCAGTTGCTTGACTCGGAGAAGGGTTCGTTCATCATCAACGAGAGCGATGGCGCTGGCATGACGCCCCTGCACATTGCCTCGCAGCAGGGACACACACGCGTGGTGCAGTTGCTGTTGAATCGTGGTGCTTTGCTGCACCGTGATCACTCCGGCCGGAATCCTCTACAGCTGGCTGCAATGTCGGGCTACACCGAGACTATAGAGCTGCTGCACTCGGTGCACTCTCACTTGCTGGATCAGTTGGACAAGGATGGCGTGAGTTTGTTTAACTTTTAAGAAAGTAGCGGAAGAGAACATCTGTAAAAAGACCCTGTAGTCTCTTGAATGAGCTTATGTAAACAGTTTTATAGTTGTTTGAAGTACCTCTCACTTAAAGTGTGAGTTTTGTTGAGTGTTCTTCGAGTTATACTGTTATGAATATGGGTTTTTTTAACAACCCCTAACCGCCCCCCTAACTCAAACGGAGTACACAGTCTTACTGCTAATATCTTCCTCAATTCATTTCAGAACACTGCTCTGCATCTGGCCACAATGGAGAACAAACCGCATGCGATTTCTGTGCTAATGTCCATGGGCTGCAAACTGGTCTACAATGTGATGGACATGAGTGCAATTGATTACGCCATTTACTACAAGTACCCGGAGGCAGCACTCGCCATGGTCACCCACGAGGAGAGGGCCAATGAGGTGATGGCACTGCGGTCGGACAAACATCCGTGTGTCACTTTGGCGTTGATTGCCTCCATGCCGAGGGTATTTGAGGCTGTGCAGGACAAGTGCATTACGAAGGCCAATTGTAAGAAGGATTCAAAGAGCTTTTACGTAAGTTTTTGGTCGTGAGAAGGGATTGAGAAGATTCATTCTCCATTTCGCTCATATGTCATCAACTCATCTCTTTGACTGTTCTTGATATTCAGATTAGATACTCTTTCGCATTCTTGCAATGCCCATTTATGTTTGCTAAGATCGATGAGAAAACCGGAGAGCCCATAATGACAGCCAATCCCATTCCATTACCGGCGCTCAATGTAAGATGAAAAGAAAAGAAAAACAACAGTTTGCATGCTTATAGTTTATGAGTGTGATACAAATTCCCTTAATCACCTAACGATTACAACAAGACAGTGCCTCAAAACTAAATTAAACACTGTAGAACTTTTGGTAGTTCATTAATTTGTATCTTTTTGCTGCATGAGTCCGCTTCATCCGTTTCATAATCATCCCCCAATTGATTTTGTACTATAACCAAATTTCAATCAATTACAAAAACAAAACACAACAGATTAAATATTCATTTTGGCCATATCAAAAAACACCCGAGCAGATCGAGGCAAAGCGTAAAGAATTAAATGATCCAAAGTTTCGCCCGGCACCATTGGCTGTAGTGAATGTGAGTTCAATAAAAATACTGAAAACACTTGACAGATCTGTTCCCAACTAAAACCAGTTGGGAGTTGGGCACAGAACTGTCTGCAAACACTTATACACTAATAAACAATTCCCTTAACGTATTTAATACTGTAGTTTGTATCTTGTTGTAGTTGTTTGTTGTTGCTTTTTTTTGTTTTGTTGCTGTTGTTGCTCTGCTTTTAATGTCACAAGTTCTCGTTGCTCCTAGACCATGGTAACCCATGGACGTGTAGAGTTATTGGCACATCCCTTGAGTCAAAAGTATCTGCAAATGAAGTGGAATTCTTATGGCAAATACTTTCATCTGGCCAATCTGTTGGTCTACTCGATATTTCTCATCTTTGTGACCATTTATTCCTCGCTGATGATGAACAACATTGAGCTGCGTGCCAATGGCAACGATGTACCCAACCAATTCTGCAGATCCAGGTGAGTTTCGAATGGCATATACATGTATATATTTATTATTTATTTAATAATGTTTTCCTTTGGCAGCTGGGAGGATCTGACGAAGAACATGTCGCAGAATCCTTTGGCAGCCGCTCGCATACGTCGTGACTCGTGCATGGAGTACATAAATCGCAGCACGGGAATCCTCTTTTGTGCCGTGGTGATTGTGGTCTACATATTGCTCAATTCGATGCGTGAATTGATACAGATCTATCAGCAGCGACTGCACTATCTGGTCGAGACGGTTAATCTCATCTCCTGGGTACTCTACATATCGGCATTGATAATGATAACACCCGCCTTTCGACCGGATGGAGAAATTAATACCATACACTATTCGGCAGCGGCGATTGCAGTTTTCCTGTCCTGGTTTCGACTTTTGCTCTTTCTGCAGAGATTCGATCAGGTGGGCATCTATGTGGTGATGTTCTTGGAGATTCTTCAGACACTGATCAAGGTGCTGATGGTGTTCTCCATACTCATCATAGCCTTTGGCCTGGCCTTCTACATATTGCTCTCAAAGGTGAGTTGACTAAATTATTTCATAAAGAATTTGAATTGATTTTTATGATTTCTTGGCAGATAGTTGACTCTCAGCCGAATCATTTGTCCTTCTCCAACATACCGATGTCACTGCTGCGCACCTTCTCCATGATGCTTGGTGAACTGGACTTTGTAGGCACCTATGTGACCACCTATTACCGGGAGCAGCTTAAGGTGCCCATGACCTCGTTCTTGATACTGAGTAAGTTGAATTTTCAGCGAAATTTGTGACACTTTTCGTTGACAATTTTGCTTGCACAGGTGTCTTTATGGTTTTGATGCCAATTCTGCTGATGAACTTGCTCATCGGTTTGGCCGTTGGTGACATTGAGTCGGTGCGTCGAAATGCCCAACTGAAGCGTCTGGCCATGCAGGTGGTGCTTCACACGGAGCTGGAACGTAAGCTGCCACATGTCTGGCTGCAGAAGGTGGACAAAATGGAACTGATTGAGTATCCCAACAATGCGAAATGCAAGCTCGGTTTCTTTGATTTCATACTACGCAAATGGTTCTCCAATCCCTTTACCGATGACTGTGAGTAATTCCAGCCTTGTTTACTACTGGCTACTCCAACTGTTTGCTTCTTTTCCATAGCTGCCATGGATGTCTTTGGGTTTGACAACAACGATGATCAGATCAATGCCGAATTGGAGCGACAGCGTCGTAAGCTGCGGGATATCAGTCGCATGCTGGAGCAGCAGCATCAGCTGGTGCGTCTCATAGTCCAGAAAATGGAGATTAAAACGGAGGCAGACGATGTGGACGAAGGCATCTCACCGAATGAATTGCGTTCCGTGGTGGGTCTCAGTTCTGCGGGTGGAAATCGCTGGAATTCGCCAAGGATTCGCAATAAACTGCGAGCTGCCCTGAGCTTTAATAAGGGCATGTAGAGCCCTACGAGTCCTGCTTAAGCATTGCACACAGCTTAGTCGCTGTATTTGTGTCTAACTATATTTAGTATGATTTTAAATGAACGACGAATTTAATGGCACAAGATTTGAGTATTTTATGCAAGTCGATGGATTTAACTTATACTTCAATTAATCTATATACTTAATGTCATTTGAAATGAATGTTTTTATCTGTTATCTGTGTCTCTTCAATGTTTCGTCTATCGAATAAAGTCAAATTATGCATGACACGTAATAGAAACAAATGCTGATTTATTGATAAATTAATTATTAAATGAGTATGAAGTGAATCAAGTGAATGACAACCGATCATTTGATCAGTTGAGATGCTATAATCCTATTAACTACAAATACAAATAGATAAAATGCTAGAAAAATGTTGGCTGGCAGAGCTCTACATGAATGTGATCTTGGTGCGACCCATATTAACTTGCCAGACATTCAGCTCCTCATAGTCATCAATGCACTTGTCCACCTGATCGGGTTTGAAGCCCTTTGTCGTGCAGCGGTCCATAATGTCACCGATCTTAACGGCTTTGCCAGAGCCAGCCAACTCACGCACAATGGCAAAGATGCGATCCGAAGTGTTGGGCACGCTAGGAGTAAGAGGAAAACCAATTAAAGTCGGTTATTAAAGTGGCTTCACTTAATGACTTACTGTCCCTTCTGGTGTTCGTGTATTTGGTTGAGTGAATCCTTGGACATCTCGAGTAAACGCAGTGCCTCAGCCACGTCGTCCTTCTCCACGCGATCCGAGAGTCGCAAACGAGCCAGAGCCGTCGAGAGACGCAGAATGCCGAGCAGATTACGTGCCGAAGTGAAAGTCATGTCCTTTTGGTTACGCGCCTCTCGTCGCAGCTCCACGTAGGCGCCCACAATATAGTCGGTGAGCTCGTCCGGAATGGTGGGATTCTTGCGCTTGCACAGATTAATGTAGCGACGCATGAGATTCATGTCCAAGGACTTGACCCTCGAAGGCGGCTGCTTGCTGTGGCTATGCACATAGGTTATGTGCTTGGCTAGTCGCAGATCATTGTCCCTGTCGGGTTTATCCTGGATGAGCCAGAGCAGATCGAAACGCGACAACAAGGCGGCAGGCAATTGAATGTTTTGCTCCACTGTGCGACGTGGATTGTAGCGACCAAATGCAGGATTGGCAGCAGCCAGAATCGAGACACGGGCATTCAAAGTGGTCATAATACCAGCCTTGGCTATGGAAATTGTCTGCTGCTCCATGACCTCATGAATGGCCGTACGATCGGCGTCGGCCATTTTATCGAACTCGTCAATGCAGCACACACCCTGATCCGCCAAAACCAAGGCGCCACCTTCGAGCGTCATCTCGCCAGTTAGGGGATCCTTCATGACAGCAGCCGTAAGACCCACTCCAGAGGAACCACGTCCAGTCGTGTACTGCGAGCGCACAGCCAGACGGCTTATGTAGCCGAGGAGCTGGGATTTGGCCACACCGGGATCACCCATAAGGCAGATGTTAATGCTGCCACGAATTTTCATGCCATCCGGTCGCTTGTCAACGCCTCCGACAAGCAGGAGTAGCAGCGCCTTTTTCACATCCAAGTGGCCATAGATCTCAGGTGCCAAACTGGTGGCCAGACGCTCATAGAAATCATCCTGTGCCAGCTCCTCCAACTCAGCAGGCGTCAACTCCGAGTCCTTATCCGAAATGTCGTCGTTCTTGTTGATGCAAATGATGCGCTACACAGGAATCCAAAGATTAATCAAAAGATCTCCACTAAAGTCTCCAGCAAAACTTACATGCGCTTGCAGGAATGTCTCGGAGAGCAGACCCTGCATCATTTGGGCGAAACCGGTGCGAACCATGGGCAAAAATACACCAGAAACCAGCACATGATCACCTGGTTGAGCCATGCGCGTCACTTCTCCACGGCACAGTACAGTCATGCTGCGAGGAATGTGTCCCACTGGCACCTGGTCACTGTGTTCCTGCATCTTGAGCTCCTGGAACTTGACGAACTTGGAGCCACGTGTCTGCAAGTACAGACGACCTCCGGCTTTGTTTACGCGGCAATCATCCGAGGGACAGTCATGCACAGGTATAAATGACAGCGAGTTCACGGGCTGATAGGTCTCAGAGCCACAACGATCGCAGGTATAGGTAGCTACCACCATCATGGGTTTCACTTCCGTGCAACGCGTTACGATGCCACGCACTGTGACCAGTTTGCCAATCTGCTGGGCCTTCACCTCACGGATGGAGTGCGCCTTCTCCGTGGACTGCGGCTTGAAACCCACCTCACTAAAAGCACAGAGTATTTAAAGGATTCCCAAATGCTGGTCCAAAAGGTACTTACAATCGCTTCATCAGCTCCGTGGGGAAAGCGTTGCGTTCATCGCGCTGCTCCATGGGATTCCGTGTGCGTGCATCCATCATCAAACGGTGCTCGATATACACATCCAGCGCATCTTTGGCGTGCACTTCCTGTTGTTTGTAGCTGGGCAGCAGCTCGGCAATCACATCACTAAAGATCGCCGCGTAGCGTCGGCAATTTTCGATCACGGCCTCAGCAAGACTTTCGTTGAACTCGGCGAGGTGATCGAGATCGATGGTGATTAGGACTTGCTCACGATGTGCAAGCTTCACCAACTGTGAGCCATAAACAAACTCTTTTTTGCCATCATCGTCGCATTTGCAGAATTCAGCCAAAAATGTTTTGATTGATTCTGTGTGGAAATTTGTTGTTCTTGTTTACTATTTGTTGTTGTTGCTTCTTCTTATTGTTGTCTTACCTCTGTCCTGAGCGTAGTCTCGGCGTGCCATTTTTTGTTTTAATTTAGAAGTGAAATATTTGCGTAAACTTTACTCTTTGGCTGTTTCTAACAAAATGTTTTTAAGAATAAAACAAAACGTTGCTTCCCGCTTGCTGCCTGCGTCCGCGTTATGCTCAATGCGCGCCTTTTTTCGATAGCATCGCAAAATATATCGATACATTTAATGCAACTTTACAGCACTGCAAAGCTGCCAGACCGTTGTATTTATATACAAATCAGCTGAATTAATTATTTCACCAAAAAGCAGCCATTTAATAAATTATACAAGCAAGCTTAACATAAATTGCATACAAATAAAATATATTTAACAGTTTTTATTGTTAACATTGTTGTTAAGCCCATAACTTTCCAGTAAGTTGGCAGCACCCTTCGCCAGCTGGTGTGAACTAGCTCAGTTCTGGTAGCGCTGCAGCAATAAAAAACTTGGCGCGCTCAATTTGAATTTGAAATGTTCTCGTTTATTGGGTTTGAAATAAATATTATACAAGTATTTCACAGAAATTGCAATTGCACAATATGGCAAAGCATCTTTCAGGTTGTCAATGAATATTTGGACGTGCGTTTGTTACATAATAATTATTTATTGGCTTTTAGGCGTCTAAAAAGTAGTACATTTAATTGTTTTTGTGCACATTTTGCATTGGTTATCTTCGAATCGATATAAACAAGATGCTTTCTCTCTCTCTCTCTCTCTCTCTTTCTATCTGTCAATTAGCACATTGCATTTTGTTGCTGTTGTTGCGTTCGGTATACATAAGTTACAGTATAATATGTTGTGTTTACGTTTAACTTAAATATTATTAATCACATGCAATAGTTAAATAATAAAAATAATAATTATACATAGTTTAACGTACACATAATATTTGTGGGACCGTCGTTATTTCGGACATTGTTGTGCTAATTAGTCCCAGCGGTCGTTAGTCATTATCAATCAATAAAGTATGTATTTATATTAATATTTATATTTATATATATAAGTAGATCAATTTGTTGTGTGTTATTTAACGTTATCAAGTATTATTTATCAATTATCAATTATCATTTGTTATTTATCATTTGTTAATTGGCTACTAACTAAATTTCATCATCAATTGTTTTCTTTTTACACATTACACGCTAAAATTGTTACAATTTACGCGCTAATATAAATTTATATGTACCGTATATGTACTTAAATTTTGCTTAATATTTTATGTATTTTTATTTATATTTCATTAACATTATTTATGCATATTTCTATGATTTTTTTTAGAGTGTCGTCAGCGCAGTTGTTTGCAACACAAAAAGTATCGATTTGTGAATTTAGTTAGTTTTAGTTGCTAAGTATCTAAAGTTAATAAACATCTACAGCATTTGCAAGTTTTTTTATTTTAGTGCAAGTGTTATTTTGTGTTTTTGTTTTTTTATTTTTTCAAGAGGCATTTGGCTTGATCGAAATCTTAATCTGAATCTGAAGCTCAGTTCTCGTCAACACGTGTGATCAACTTAAACTATCAATCTGATCTGTAGTATATATTTTCGTTTTATTTAATGCATTTGATGACATTCTAATTACCCCAAATGGTTTGTTCATATTTTGTTTTATATTTCATATAATTAATTTAAATAATTCTACATATTAGATGTATAGATTTTCATCGTTTCATGCGTATAAAGCTGTAAGTCTTCTAGTTTTTTAATTTTTTTTACTTTTTATCATCCCCAAAAAGTGCTTTAGCTCAACTAAATTCCGTTTTTTTATGCATTCTGTACTCATTTTTTTCTATTTTTTTTCTCTGAGCTCTCGTTTAAGTGTGGACAACAATAATTCATTACTTTCAAACAACAACATTCACGTATTTAAATCTTTAAATTTAAGTTTAGCTTTTTTATTAAATTTATTTTATTACGTATATTTCTCTCGCGCTCTATTTCCTGTTTAATCTGCAACTATTTGTTTATTTTATTTACTTTTGTTTAATTACACCAAAAAGGAACAATTCGCTTTGAACATTGAGCTGTTTATAATTGTTTTTATGTATAGTTATATATATTTTTATTTTAATATATGATTTGTAGAACATGTAACTGAATAAACAGTCTGATTGCTGAGAGTTTTTCCGAGTTTTGAGCCTATTAACTTGTTGTTTTTCTTTTGTTGTGTGTGTGTGTTTTCATTTTGGGAAACCTCCAACACATTTATATGGCACTAAAATCTGTTTAGATTCTGAGTTGAGGTTCAATGAGCTCAATTGCAAGAGGGATTTTCCGGAGCGGGAAAGCTAAGAGACATTTCCCAACTCAATTTCTTTTCTGTTTTTTTTTGTCGGTATTTGTGATTTGTGGTTGCATTTCAAACGCGCTTCTTGATTGCAAAGTGGTTGTTGCTCTTAGTGGCTAATAAATTAATGATAACAACTTAAGAATTATGCAAATAATTAATGATTAATTAATTATTTACTTGCGTCGAACTTTGTGCGCGCTCAATTTTCTTAGCCATTCATAGGTTTCATATAAATGTGTGTAAAGTTATATTTAGTATATATATATGTATATATGCTTGTGTTTGGGTGCAGCTGATTGATGCTTTAACTACAACAACTGTAGACTACAGTGACTAGAGCAAGGAGTAGCAGGCTCGTCACGCTAACCTTCGCACTACTCGATTTCCTTTCTGTGGCCAAATCGTTGTTGGTTACGGGCGTGGTGCCCACTGAATCATAGAACGTCGACGAGGAGCCTACAAAAATAAAATAATGAGTTAACAATTCATAAACGTTGTCTTGATTGCACTTACCATCGCCTGAGCCATCGCCGGAGCCATCGCCATTCATGTTGCCGTACTCCTCATCGTCGTCATTGATCTGAATGCCACCGCCGCCGGAACCCTCGTGTCCCATGTCACTCTGCACATCGTGCATGGGCGGAGTGGCCACTGGTGCCTGTGAAAGACAAAGCATCAGCTGAATCCTGCCAAGAAATTAGAGTCTCTTAAGCAATACTTACACCAATGCTCTTGCGTATCTTGATGAGCTTATCGACCAATTCGTTCAGTTTGCTTTGCTGCGATTCATTTTCCCATGGCACTTCCGGATTGTAACGCTGTGTGTCTGTGCCGGGTGTCATCAGCAGCTGTGTATAGTCACCCACACGATCTCCGGTCCAGCAGAGATGATCGTCTCTCTGTGTGTAATCCTCAGCGCAGTAGCTGTAGGCATAAAAGTCAAAACTTAGTTTGCTTTGGCTAGAAACCTTTTTCTCACACTCTCTCTCTTGACTTTCATTTGGCAGCTTCAACATAAAACATTTCCTAACCGAAAAATTCTACATAATATAATTAACTAAATAGAGCTCAAAATGTTTAAGGAACTTGTATTATTTGTGCATACGACAGGTCGCAATTTCTGCCTGATGCGTCCAGTTGCAGTTCCCCGTGGAGTAAGTTTTAAACTGTACAACTAACTGTATTATTAACTGTTATTTTTTAGAGTGCCTGTCGTCCATTGATTCGCAATAGCTTCTGGGCAAATGTAGTATTCTTTATAGCTATTTTCACGCCCCTCTACGTCTGCCTGCTGAAGGATGTTTTCGGGCTGTTGCGTGACTTTAACTATAAGATTGCCAGGGGCGGCAAGTAGGATCATCTTTGTGCCCGTCTTCAGATGTATTATTCTCCCTTGCTCCCTGCCCCTCCCCCACCAGTTATTGTTCAGTATTGCAAATATATATAACTTAAGTTTGTGGCATCGTCTGAATTAACTTGACATTTCTTTACTTACTTGTACACGATGTTGGTGAAGAATTCCTTGGACTTTTCAATGGTCGACAGGAAGTGCACAATGGCTGCATCTGGTGGCGATGCCCATTTGACTACAGCATATTGTTGCAACGTTTCCGGTTCCTCGGCAGTCAGCGAGGGCAACAAATTGGGCGTGCCACAGGTTTTCTTCACCTGAAAGTCGAGAGAAAACGAAGAATTATTTAATGAGAACTTCCCGTTCGAAGATGCACCACTTGCTGACCCCACTCATGCACGTGCCAGCTGCTGCCCCTTGGGGCAATCACTTGCTCCACATCATCATGTCTTATTATGTGGCACGTTCAGTCGCATTCACTCGCGTCCACTCGCGTTGCATGCAAATGGCAACAATTTAGCGCATGACCGACTGCATAAATGCCAACTAATTGAATATTTTAAGCATTTTTTTAAATGTATTTCGACATTGCAATTACCGGACGCAACTGCAACTGATTTGTTGCAACACGATCAAACTGGTTGATGCCACACAGCAGCAAAGTCACAGCACTGCACACCACAGCAAGCGACTGGTTGTTAAATTAATTTAAAATGTTCATAAATTATGCCACAATTATAGCGCACGCGTCCTTGTCTCATGTCAAACGCAAGTTGGTCATTTAAGAGCGGAAGTACTTGCTAAAGGTACGGCTAAGAAAATACCCTAGCTTCTGTGTAGAGTGGGCTAACAAAGACTTGGGCGTAAGTAGAAGATTTTGTAGAACATTTTCAGTTTTTTAAATACCCTAGTTTGGCTACAGAGAGAGCTCTACAGACTGGACTCTTGGTAGAGCCTTAAGCTGTTAATTTTCAGAGCGGAAACACTTGCTAAAGGTACGGCTAAGTAAATACCCTAGCTTCTGTATAGAGTGGGCTGACAAACAGAACATTTTCAGTTTTTTAAATACCCTAGTTTTGCTACAGAGAGAGCTCTACAGACTTGACTCTTGGTAGAGCCTTAAGCTGTTGATTTTTAGCTTTTTTTAGCAGTCGAATATTTAATTTAATATTGGTAGAGCCTTTAGCTATTTTTCAGAATTTTTGAATAGTATTTAATATTTAATTTAATAGTTTTTTTTCACTGTGCAGAACTATTGGTTTGTCTAGTAAAAAAAATCGAAAAGGTGTGCCAAAGAAATATTAAAGTGCTATTAAAATTTGTACATAAACCAAATTTAAAAGTAATTGTTTATGCTTTTAATTTTATGACGTTTATAAAATTTAATTGCACACTTTTAATGCTGAAATAATTGGCTAAATAAAAGGCAGAATCACAGTAACTGCCAATTTTTATATGTTTAAATTACTTCGCACTTTTTTAGTACCAAATAAATTGATAAGAACCCGTATACCCACTCTAAGTACTACTCACCTTCATCTCCAGCTCTGGTCCATTTTCCATGGCAGTCATAATAGCATTTGATAGCTTGGTGTCCAGTTGTTTGATGGCATTCATGATGCCACTATCGGAGCGTATATGTGTGGACACCAGATTATCCAGAGCCTCCACCACACTGGACCAAGGATTGTCCAGCAGCCCCGAGTACTGAGCCGAGCAGCCACTGAAAAGAAATTACAATAATTAAACTCCATTCAGGTAAATCATACAAAAACCTCAAACTCACCGTATGACATTCATGCAGTAGCTGTAACAGACCTTGGGTCTGTCGTGCTCCGCATGCCCATTGCAATTGGGACAGTAGTGCATTTTGAGCAGGTGCAATTTGCAGGTATCGGTCAGCTGTTTGCCATACAGTGCATCCGTTTCACTGAGCACCTCGGCACTCTGCAGCAGAGCGTTCATAAAGATATTGGACATGTGTACGCTCTGGAGTAGATTGGTTTGCACCTCCTTGGGTATCTGACCGAAGGGATTCAGTTCATCAAAGTTGTGCTTCAAACAATTGATGTAATCCTCGTGGAGTTCGCCATAGTTCTGCTTGGTGATGTGCACCACCTGATGGTAGGCAACGGGAAACAATTGCTCAAAGAACTTGCGCAGTGCATCCTCCAAGCTTTGGCTATTCAGCAGGACATTTCCCTGGCCACTGCTGTAGTTCGACGTGTACTTCAGGTGACTAGATGGAAAGGAGTTGGAGTTATTTCGTTGATTAGGCAATAAAACAGCAGTGCTTACTTTATGATTTCCGTGTACAACTGGTGAATCAGTCGCTGGGCCAGTGGTACCATTCGCCTGTAGACTTTGGTGAATACCGTTAGTGTCTTGTTCTCCGACTGCTCTGCCAGCTCGAGCACGTGACCTGCAGAGAAAGGAGCAGAGAAGCATACAGATTATTGTTTCGTTCGCTATTGTAGCCAAAATTTAATCACTCTGCTTGTTTGGCCCCCAAGTTTGTGCTGTTTCTGCTACTTCTTTTGGGGGCTCAGTTGGGAATTGGCCAACAGCTTCAGAGTTAAATGGCCTGACTGGGATTTGTTGCCAAATTTGGCTGTGGCAAAAGTTTATCTTATTGTTCTCAGTGCTTTTAGTTAATTAAATCAAATTTATGTGCAACTTTTGTGTTCAGATTTCACACACAGTCTCTGTTTCCCCCCCCCACACTTCTTATTCACTTAGAAACAAAGTTAGTTGAGTTTAATAATTAGCTTAGTTGCTATTTATAAATAATTTATGTAATGCCTGCGTTTCATTTAATCGCTAAGCGTCGCTATTTCAAGCCCGTTTTGTTGGCCATCAATCTTGGCTCAATCAACAAACAAAAAGCCAACTTAAAGCTAATCACGTTGTGGCTCAAAAAGCCACAAATATATAATCTGTCAAAGTGTCAGTGAAATTTGTCTTGACTGGATTTGAGATATGCTATTGATTTGACATCCGATATATAGGTATGTACATCAACAGCAAAGCGAAAACACGCGAAGCGAAGCGCTGCAAATTCGCGAACTCGCGACTTGTGCCTTGTCATTATCGCAGCTAATACGACGATTACAAATGCCAAAATCGATTGTCAATTTGGCAAATCTGCATACACACACACACACACACACACACAGACTGACATACACACACATTTACTTAGTCTGTCAGTCTGTCAATTTGTTGTGTGAGATTTCATCGCTGTCTTTTTCCCACTCTACTTCTCTTCTACCGTTTCCCTTCTCTCTTCTTGTTCGAAGCGTGGCAAATTCTAAATTGCAATCTGATGTTTTTTTTATGTTTGTGTGACTCGCTCAGATTCGGCTTTCAAATAAAAGTGTCAATCTTTTTGTTAATTGGCAAAATAAGACAACAACAAACAGAACAACAACAGCAACAACAACAACAAATGCTACAAGAACTACAACAACAACTGTATACATTTCAGTTTCTTTACTCATCGCTTTTCGAGCCATTTCCGTTCTCAGCCTTGGGTTCACTATATATTTTTTGGGCTTGGCTTGGTTCGACTTTGACTGTCTGTCTGTCTGTCTGCCTGGCACTTTATCGGCTAATGGTCTTTGATGCGTCAGAGTTTGCCACTTTTAATTAGCTCTAACAAAAACCACAGCAACATTTCGCAGGATGCTATTGACTCGTAGAATTCAGCAATTGTCATTAAACTATTACATTATTATTGTACAATTAATTTAGAAAACATTTCGATCGCTGCTTGTTAAGGATATCTATTTCCCTTTTCCACAAAACTGCTGAAAATGCAACCAACTCGGAGCGGATGTTGCCAATAATTAAGACAGCAGCTCACAGCGATTATGTTCTCTAATTATTGCGACTAATTGTAATCGCTTTGGCAGTCGCAATTCAATTGCCTATACAAAGTATATGCGGTTTGTAGTCACAGTCTGTGTTGACAGTCTGTTGTCGCACCATAAACCCTCAGAGTCAGAATCAGTGTCAGCATCAGAGTCAGTGTGTTAGAACTGAAAGCCAACTTGGAGTCGTGTAGTTATGGGCTTAAGCTGTCAACTGCACTGCTACAAAAAAGAGGACTTGCAGTGTGGTATGTGGTAAGAGTAAGTTTATTTCAGTGCAAGTTCAATAAGCTTTTAGTCTAAGCCATTTAAATAAATTGCAAGCTTTCTGGCAGTGCATTGATATTGCATTTCTTGTTGCTGTACGTTTGGCATTTACTAGCATACGCTGCGTATGCGTAATATTATTGCAGCTGCTTTGTCGGCATAATACGAGCAATTAAGTCGAGGTTTTCACACCGCCCACACACATATACTAAGAGACTTGTCAGTGTTTAACCTCAGGCTCTAGTCTCTCTTCAGATATAGCTACGTATATATGGAAATGTTTACATCCGGCCACCCACATCTATAACTGTACAACTGTATAGTAAGACACAATTGTAAGCCAAATGTTGCACCTAAGGGCAAAGAGACTTGAACAATATTATTGTGTATGTTGTGCACAACTAATGGCAATTTGTGTATGTGACTTCTCTCTCTCTCTCTCTCTCTCTCTCTCTCTCTCACTCTCTCTCTCACTCTTCCTCTCTCTATCTGTCTCTTGGTTCTGGTAATTAAAAGCGAACTTGATTATGGTTTTGGGTCTGTTAAAACTACAACTGGAGACTCGGAAATAGATTTGCCAACGAAACATGAAAATTTCATTAGCCAATGGTTTTTCTTTACGCTTTTCTTTGCTTCAATTTTGTCACACACACACACTCGCACACACATGCAGCCATTTAATGTAGCTGATGGCCTCTCTAATGGCTAAACGGACAATGAAATTGAATTAGACAACGCTCGATATTCAGATGGCTAAAGAGGAAACTCCATAGCCACAGAGCTGAGTGAAGACAAGCCTACGCAGGCAACTACTTGTGGAAATCCATTCAAACTTGAAGCTATCCAAAAGCATTCGTAGAACAAATATCTTTGCTAGGCTTCATTGCTTCATTAGACGACGGGTAGTGGGATTAGCCGAGGGACTATGAAACCTGGGCATCCACAAAGTCCAGGCAGCGACCGGTTCTATGCCTCGGGCTTCAGTTTTGTTACTGCTCCTACTTCTGTGCCCACTGCTGCCCTTGCCACAGTGTTACTGCCCCAAAAAGCCGCACACACTTTGGCCCGGCAGATGAGACCGTGCTTCTCGGCGAAACTTTTCTGTTTTTGTTTCCCACGCCATGGCAAATATGCAGGGACAGCCCACAGGTTTAGTTTTATTTTTTTTTTTTTGCTCGCTTTTTATATTTTCTTTTCTTTCTTTTATATTTTGTGTAGTTTTTAGCTTTTTTTCTGTCGGTTTTTTTTTGTTGTTTTGCAGTCCGCAGTTTGTTGTTTGCTGGCTGCGTTCCTGTGCGGATATTACAATTTTAGTATCTGCCGCTTTTTTATTTGCATTTTATATGCATGTATTTCTTGATTTGCCTAGCCTTAGTTGCTGCTATTCTTCTCCTTCTCCCTCTCCTTCTCTTTCTTCTCCATCTCCCCGCGATTTCTTCTTTAGCTGTTGTTCTACTTCGGTTTTTTCCTAGCCGCATTTAGTTTCAGTTTTAGCCGCTGCAAGTTGATTCCTTAACTGCGGCACACTGGAACTACACTACTCAAAATGAGCTAATAAACTTAAATTGAGTCCTTGAAATAAAAAACTTTTAATTGAAAATGCGTTGACTACATAAATTTATTGAGAGCTTAGCTCGCAGCTGAAAAGCTTTAAATGTTGAAATAAAAAATCTTATTTTTAATAACTAATATTAAGACTACTGTTTTAATGGTCTTTATTTCTGCTTAAGCCTTTAACACTTCACTTTTTTGCCAGTGTAGTGCAGCTTTCAGGTGTTTCCCTAGCCAAGTGTCTCCCATCTGGTTTTGATTGGGTGATTTCTAGGTGGAGTCGAGTATAATTATAGCACAGCAAGCCCACTATCTTCTGCTATGATAATTGCTGCTATCTGTGCGGTTCTGTTGCCTGCCTCCCCACATTCCTTCCTTGCTTAGAATTGCCTGATTTTCAATCGATTTGCGGCCCACTGTGCATCGGTACAGTGCTTTAAGTGCTTGTATTGTAACTAGCTATCTGCAGGCAGGCGTGCCAACTTGGCACGCCCCTCCAGATGTAAGCAACAGCTTCTTGACTCAGCCAAAGGCCACTCCAACAGCTGTGCAAGTCGCTCTGCCTTTCCCCTACACATCCTCCTGCCACCACCTTTGGGATCCTTGGCTTCTCTCTGTCGCAGCAATGTCAAAGTAATTGGATGAGTTTTGCGTTGCGAGTACTCGGCACTTGTGAGTTTTTTTTGTCATATTGAAGTGCTTTAGCGCATATGCATCAATTGTCAATTGCAGACCCACAAAACCTTAACCCTTGGCACTCAAAACGTAACTCTTTAGACTCCAAAAACTCAGTTCGCTAATTAAATATAAAGTCTTTAAAAATTATGTTTCATTTTGTTGGCAACTAATCTTAATGGTTATAAATATCAGTCGACAGAGCAAACAGACAGTCAGACAGACAGACAGTTGTAGCATCTCAGTCAGACAAAATGGCTCCGTTGATGCCCTGGCTAATTAATGAAACCTGTTAGCCAGTTGATCAGTTAACCAGTTGACCAGTTGGCCATTTGCCATTTTCCGTTTGCCCAATTGGCTCTCTCAAATTGTTCCGCGCTTGTTTGACAAACCGTTAATGATTTCATTAATTTGCCTCACATTCATAATTATCGTATTTAAATTGAGTTCATAATTAATGACCGACTCTGGTGAGAGGTGCGTTTCGCTGCAATAATATTTATTATTATTGCCTGAGAAATTCATTCAGAAATTGTAGCTGGCGAGCCAAGGTTAAGAGACTTAACCGCTTGAATCAGCTAATACATGTATACAAATTAAATATTAAATAATATGTGAGTTGTGCTTGATTGGTAGCATTTTTGTGATAGCAGAACAAGTTTAATCTTGTCAAGCACATTTCTGGCATGTTAATACCATTCGTTTGTTTTGGCCAAATCTGTGGCTTAGCGTATGCTGTTGGGAGTAAAAAATAATGACAATAACTGCAAGCAACTATCTAAGAGCTTCGCTTTGTGACAACGCAAAAAAAGAACACAAAAAGCAGTTAACAAAATGTTGACGACCAAAAAGCATTTTGAACGTACAACGTTGGCTTTAGCACAAGATATGGCCAAAAGCAGATGTTGGGCAACTTAGCGAGCAAACAGAGAGAAAGAGGGCGCAAGAGGGAGAAGAAAAGGGGAAGAGAGAAAGAGGTGGAAAAAGTTGCGACTTATGAAAGTGCACGCACTGCAAGCGCTCGTTGTTGTTGTATTGGCACAAAAAATAAAATACAATTTTTTGTTGCTACTCTTAGCTATTTTGTCCGTTTTGTTGTTTTGCTGTGCTGCATAAGGGCCAAAAAGTTGCGCTAGCTGATCAGTAAGTCAGCATTTGGAATGCTTTTTATGCAGGCGCACGCCCATTTAGCTGCAACTTTTGCAACAAAGCGAGGGCAAAGCTTTAAGAGAGAAAAGTGTGGGCGGGTGGAGGTGGTAAGTGTGGTAAGTGCAATGGGGACTTAGAGCTTGAATGGGACTCACGGGTAAGCATAATTCGTAAGCTGCGAAACGTGTTTACACACGCAAATACTTGCTTAAAAATCATACGCAACATGCATTTAAACAAAAGCAGCAAAACACAACAACAAACAAAAAAACAACAATCAGGCAGGAAGCGGAAAGAAGTTCAGCAGCAGTGGAAGAAGCAGCGGCAGCAGCAGCAGAGAGAAGCCTTGGGACTGCTGCATATGCCGTGGAGTTCTGCTTGTTGCCTGCCAGTAAATAGAAATATGCATTTCTTTTTTTTCCATACTACAAAAATATTTTATGCGTAAACGCCGCAAGCCAGCAGCACAAACAAAGCAAAAAAAAATAATGAAAAAAAGCAGAGAAAATATATATAATAACATGTGTAAGTACATGCTGGAAATGCATAAAATTTTATAGTTGCGCATCTGCAGAGCGAACGTTTGAAACTTTTCTTTTTGCTTGAAAATATTACGCATACGCACGGTCGGACCTGGAATTGTTGCGAGCTAAATCAATTTTTATGGCACTGCAGATACAGCAGCCCTTAGAAATGTATTTTTATTGTAGCTGTGTCTTTGGCACTCTTACTGTAATATTTAGTTTACTTTTAGTATGCTCCACTAAGTGAAAGGCTACTTTTAATTGATGTTAAGCAAACTGCTTGTCATGCGTAAATTGCATAAATATAAATTAACTATGCGACCTGGCAATTAAGTAAACAACGTAAAATTTTAATGATTTTTATTTAAATAACTTTTTTTGCTGCCTTCGTCAGTCAATCATTTGACACGCGCTTTACATTTATTTGTATTAGCTCAGCTACAAATTGACAGTTCATTATATAAATATGAATATATATAATTTGAAGGGTTAAACAAATATATATAATAATTGCAATTCAGTGAAATAACTCTGCCGTTTGCATATTAATGTGATTTTATTTGAATTTAATGTGCACAATGCACACAGAATTTTAAATACTTTGCGGCAAAGGCGACAATTGAATTGAATGAGGACAGCAAATGACGGCGAATTCACAAAAGGCAGCGAATTCCAAGGGCAGCAAACAATACAGTCACAAAAATATATTACCACTTTTTCAATATTTTTACTGCATATTAAATGCAGTAATGTTGACAAACATGAAAAGAAACAATAACAGCAAAAATATCCCCAATTTGTGCGTATTCTCATGCGCTGGCCAGCAAAAATCAATGAACAAATGAATCCATTTAATGCCGAATGACAAATAAAATGCACACAAATTGTAATCGCAATAAAAAGCAGAAAAAAAGAACAACAACAAGCAAAACGAAGGCAGTTCTTTGAGAATTTTTTTTAAATTTAAAATGCGCGTACATTTCCAAGAATTGCAGACAACAGTGTTGTGGAGAAGAGCGTAGAGGGAGGGAGCACTGGAGAGCACCCTAAAGTCGTTGGGAGACACGCCTTAAAACAATATTTACAGCATGTACGACAAACGTTTTGCAGTCACTGTGAATTGTGCCCTAAAACGTGACCCAAAGCAAAGATTTGCAAAATGTTTAAAAAGGCGCTGGGCAACAACAACAAAAATGAGTTACAACAACAATAACAACAAAGCAAATTTAATGCCTTTTTAATTAGATGCAGACACTTTGTTGCATTCCAAACAGTTGTGAGTTTGTGTGCAGCGGATACACTTAAATATGACACTGTAGATGTAGATGGTTACCAATTTGGATGGGAATCGGTATGGGAATGGGAATTGTAGTATATAGCTGTTATAATATATAGAGTTTATGTCGCTTTGATCTGCATACAAATGCAAATTACAAATCAATTTCGCGTTTCAAGTTTAATTTCGTTCAATTCACTTGGCAAAACCAAAAGTTATCATCATAATTTTAGCGACCCACGCTCAACTCTTGAAGCTTTTGAAGCGATTTGCATATTATAAATAATTTATTGCCACGAAAATATGTTTTTCGCTATCGCGAACGTAAACTTTTCAGACAGTGCGCTGACTAACCGCCAACTGGCAAACCGACAGAGACAGAGGGACAGTGGGACAGTGGGTCTGGGAGGGACAGTGGGGACTGCAAGACAGACTCACTGACTGATTTGCATAAAAGCATTTGCCATTTGAAACTGTGTTCGGGTCTCAGCCATTTGTTCTTGGCTTTCTACTACTGTATGCCATATTTTTATAGATTCATACTCACTCTGGAATTGACTGGCCGTTGTCTCCAGTATGCCACGCAGACTGCTCGTGTGATGATGCAACAATTGCTCAAACTTTCCCGACGCCTTGTGGCGCAACTGTTGTTCTGTCGCATTGTTGCAGCAACTGCCACCGCAAACGGGACCTGCAACACAAAAAAAAAAAAAAACAAAATGAAAGTGAGTTAGAAATTAATAACAAATTATGTTAATATTTTTATAAAAAGAGTTTATTACTTTGGCTTATGGTAAAGTTGAATTTTATAGACCAGCTTGATTATAAAAGACTTGCAGTCTATAGTCGAATAATCGTCTTTGTCTAACAATATCTGATGTTGTTTCGCTGCCTTTTGTTTGTTTATTTACTATCGCGTGGGCGTGTCCCATTTAATTGTTTATGGCTCAAAGCTTTTGTGGTTTGTTTGGTTTCAGAGTTTCTCAGTTACTCAGTTTCTGGGTTTCTTGATTTCTCGGTTTATAGGCGCCACCCATCACGTTTAAAAACACAACGCGTGGGTTTCTCTCCCAGTCGAACGCATTTTATTATTTACTTGTTCTCTCATTTCTGTTTAATGTAGTTAACTTTAATGTTTCCAATGGCAATCATTGGGCGTGTTAATTACTTTTAAATTGCGCATAATTGCAAAATTAACAACCAACTACCAGCAAACTATCAAAGTCTCTGTTAAACATTAGCTTTAATCTACCTTTATCTTGTGCACATATTAATGGTGTTCACTGTTGGTTTGCCTACAGTGAAGACCGACTAAAGTAGCACGTACTTTACGCTCTTTGACTTGCAACAGGTCGCTTCACCTCACTCCCTTCCCTTCCCCTTTCAACAAATTGTTTCACTTAGAGATAACAACAACAGTGAGCGCTATAAATTTATGGCCTACATGTGTATGTGTTAATAGTTTTTACTGCTCTAGTGGCATGCAGCGCGTTTGTGTGACAATTGGAGATGGGAATAGATAAACGATTCCCACTGTGTGTGTGTGTGTACATGTGGGAGACACTGTGTGAGGAACAGGGGCAGGGTCAGTAGCTACTCGCGTGGGTTGTTTGTCACGCAGCTCATGACAACTGCAACAACAAATCGACAAAACGTTTTGAGCAATCGACTTTTAAGGCATAAGATAGATACGTCTGCCATCTCACTCTCCCCTCGCCCCCTCTCTCTCTCCCTCTCTCTCATCAGTTTGTGTGTTTTGCCTATTTTGTCTTTATAGTTTATAATTTAAATTAATGACTTTTACATGACGTTTATGTGTGTGCGCTGCACCTAAATACGACTATATATACTCGTGTATTCATAGCCCCCGTCCGATCAGCCGATTAGCCTAGGCCATATGTTGCGGCCATAAAATTAGCAAATGAAATGAGTTTGACGAGCACTGTTAAACAGTCGCTGCAAGAAATCAACATCAGCATCTATTTTCGTAGCATTCGCGCACAGCAGCTACTGAAAAAAAAAGTGAGCGAAAATAGCTAAAAAATGACAAACACACACACAGACACACTCACGTGGCCCCAACAGTTGTCAAGTGGGGCATGTGGCAACTGGAAACTTGGTGGCAAGCAGTCGCCTGGCATTGCAACTGATACTTGACGTTGTGGCGCCGCAAAAGCCATGACACATTTATTTGCCATGTCATTGCAAATTCAACAAGCAAAATGAAATGGAAAATGGAAAATGCTAAATGGAAAATTGAATATGTCAGCGAATCGCAACAACGCGAACAACTACAAAAATACACATGTATATGCGAAATGTCAACTGCAAAAATGATTGAAACAAATCCAAACTGACTCACAAAAGTGGCGTCAATCGTGTAATTGAAATATTCATATTGTAAATTATATAACTAACGATGAGCTCACTTTAAGTGATCTGTTCACTGTTGCTCATAAATCATCTAAAGAGCACAAAAAAACAGCCTGCATGGCAACTGGCCAGATCCGTTTTGGCCCAGTTGCCTAGGCGCCTTTTAGTCTAGCAAGTAGCTAAAAGAAAAGTTGAACTTCTTCCGCTTTGGGCATCCAATTGCAGCTACAACTGATGCCTGTGTCGCCTACGAGACTGACGCTGTAACTTAAACCTGTCCCTAGTCAAAGTATAGAAAGGCAGACTCGGGAAGGAGAGTGGGAGGGAGAGAGGCATAGCTGCCTGCTCTGCTGCGGGGAATACTTCATAGCTCGTTTCAACTTTTGCTCCATTGCTTTGTTGCTCAAGAGCTCACAGCTCAAGCAGTTTCAAATTCAATTGAATTGCCGCAACGTGGCACACACAAACACACAAGCACGCACACACACACACTGACAGACGCTTACACAAACACATGCCGTTGTGGCCCAGAAAAGTATGCTATGGCAAAATATTTCTGGCAGCGTCTGCCAAAATTGCAGTTAGGCTCTGAGGCCGTTCGGTAAAAAATGCAAATCTCATGCATGGAAAAAAAACTGAAATGCTGGCTGCCAAAAATACGAGCTACGTTTGTTGGCCGTGACCGCAAGGCATATGGGCGTGGCAAGCCCAATTTCGGCACTTTTACCCACACTCGAAAGGCTTTTATGCACTTTTCATTCCATTGCTGCTGTTGCTGATGTTGTTGCAACCACTGCTGCTGTTCTGGCTGCAACGGCTGCTCTTGCTTATTTTTGTCTCTTGTTTTGCCTGCTGTCACCGCAGCTGGCAGCGTGTGCGAATTTGTTTACTGTAATTGTCTGCTGGCATGAAGGCGTAGCTCAACATTCATACATACATATGTAGGGCTCTGTTCTAGGCCATTGTGTTGGATTACACATACGTCGGTTATACCAAAATTTGCTGTCGCTATCTTTATCTCTATGCCTATCTCTCTCTGTCTCTATCTCTGCTGTTGTCACTGTCGTCTTTGCCATTATCAGACTTTGGCTGAGAGCCAAGTAAACGCTTAGCCCGCAAAACACTTGGCTCAGAGGCAGCTTTGGCATACCTTGACATTATTTGACTGTCCTTCACCTCTATATCTACCCCTTTTACCTCAAATCGTGCTATATGTGTTTTCAATTTGTGCAAAATTTACGGTAAATGTGTGTTGAAAATCATGAGTCTCTGTTTGTCGACAAACCAAATGTTAAATGGAAATTGTTAAATGTTAAATGGAAAATGGAAAATTTGGCACCGTCAGAATGTCAGAAAAGTTTTACTGCCTCGTTTGTAATTAGAGGAAATTGTTTGGCTAAGTAGAAAAGTAAACTTTTGTCAGTTTGAGAACTTGAACTTTGAGCTGCTTGTGCCATAACTAAACTCTAAAGTTTAGCAATTATTAATGTTTGATTTCATTTCCCCTGTCGTTCAAAGGATCAATTAAAACCAAACATTACAAAACTATAACAAATATATATCATAAATATATCAAATGTAAGAAATTTATGGCCCTGATTGAAAATCAATTGTGTTTACACACACACACCACACAACCAACACTCACAACAAAGAAGAAACTTGGACTTGGAGATAGAAACACTATCGACAGCAAACAGGCCAGGCCAAGAAGTCAACTATTGACTAGGGCCATAAATTCAAGAAAGTAATTTATAATCAACAAGAGCAAGAACCAAACCAATAACAACTAGAACTGTAAGTATTTTGATACTTTCACATTGCTCAACTGCTCGAATGCAAAGCACAAATAAAAACATCCGCCTTGCCCCTACCAAGCACCTACTTGCCACACACACACACACATACACTCTCTGGAGTTGTGCGTGTCAAGTCGCCTTTAATAATTGTTATCAAAAATCGTTGACTACTTGTCAAACACCAAGAATTTGGGTGTGCAGCGACCAAATGCGATAACAATTAAAGTCAACAAAATGCGGCGAAAAAAGGGAAACAAAAAGTGAATACAAACTTTAAACAGTCAGCTAAGAGATACCCTTTAATATTAGGGTCAAATGGTGTTAAAATTATATTTCAAGCTTTAGAGTAGCTATATATTTTGTTATAGGTTTATAATCTTTATAAGTTTTGTCTTAAAATGCAGGGTGTGCTTGCAGTTTTACTTAATATTTACTTAGCTTTATAGACATGATACGGTTTTGATTAGTAAATTATATCGATCTATCAGCAAAAAGCTTTCTTTGTGTAATTTTTTGGATTGTTTTAAATTTCGTTTGCTTTTACAGCACAGCATACCCTCTCACACTGCAAGTAACGGGTGTTGAGAAGAGAGGAACATATATATCAAGAATCGGACAGCTGTATGAGGCAAAAAGGGGGCCAATAAGTGGACGCTCTCTCACTCTCCTTCTCTCTGTTTCTTGCACTCTCTTTCCCATACTCTAGTTCTCCATCGATATGCTTGAACTGCTATATATTATTTTATGGTTCGTTGATTTCCCAGTTGTTGTTGTTGTTGTTGTTATTATGACACGTTTGCTGTTGTTTGTGGTTTGTAGATCGTCATCAGTTGTGGCAGATCTTTATAAGAAACGATTCAAAATCGGTTCGTTGAACTCTGTTCCAGCCTATTTAAACGTAATAACTAAGAGAACCTTTTACAGCTTTCATTGCTGTTTCTTTTTTTTTTTTTGTTAATAAAATGTTTATTATGTTATCGCTATTATTTTTATCAGCTGTCGGCTTGCCTACTGATACACAACAAACTTCTTTGACTATTTATAAATTTGTTATAAAATTTCTGGCATTAACATTTTAATTTAACTGATATTTGGTTTATTGAAAATATTCTTTATTTTTAACTGATCGAGATATCAGTTGCTCATTTTATATGCACTGTTAAGGAACTTTAGTTGTTTTGACACACTTTTTGTTATTCCTTTCCATTTCAATTGCAGATTTTTGGTCACCCCAGGAAGTTGTAGTGCAGTTGAAATTCGGTTTCCTATTTGCAACGCTTATTTATTTACTGTATATTCAATCTGTGGATTTGCATGTGTTGAATTCTATATGCGTATGTAGTATAAATATATATATATATTCTGATTTGGTTTGCTGTTGCAGCTTTTGCATTTCAGCTGCCAAACGAGTGAAAATAGCAACAATTCAACAGATAAATTGTTAATGCTCGCATAAGTTTTCAATTCGTGTGGCAAATACCGCGTGGCACAGCCGCACACACACGCACACACTTACACACCCATACAGCTGCATTCGTAGATTGTCAGTTACAGATGCAGCTTGCAACTTGCAACACGCGACGCTGCACTGACATCGTTACTGCCAGATTTTGGCGCCACGTCTGCGTTGCATATACAATTTATTGCGGCGGCTGCAGCAACGACAATCTCCTTGCCATTTATTTGCATTTGCACATTTTTCACAAATATATCAAAAAAATATATACAAATATATCTTTCTATAACTAGTGTGTGGTGGTGTGTGTGTGCGTGTGTGTGTTGCACGCATGCACTTTGTGCTAATTTTGCAATGAAAATGTCAACGGCAATTATGCGAGCTGCAACAAGAATGTGGCAAGAGTTCCGCTGACAAGTTGCCCCCAAAGTGGCATGCACATTTTTGGAAAACACACATACACACACATGCAACACTTGCAACACTTTCGCGCTGCAATCTTTGCTTATTGGCTTACATTTCGGCAAAAACGGCGCCAGGCAGACGCCTCTCTTGCCAGCTTGCTTACTTGCCTCTTTCTGCCTTCTTGCCACATTTTACTGCCTGCCTCAGCAAAGCATATTAAAAATTTAATTGAAAACATTTTTTTATTGCTTCGTATGCAGTTATGTGGGCTGACTACTGTTTATACTATGCGGTTGTTGTTGCTGCACCATTATTAATTATTAAGATTTATGATGTTGCAAGAGTCAAGTCAAGTCAATCTATATGCAAATTTAGATCTAGGCGGGATATCTGAACTGCACTCAAATTAACTGAATGTTGAAGAAAATGGGTGAGAAAGTGACTGATGAGAGTAACTGGAGTAATTATGGGGTAAGAGAGTGAAGAACAGTTACTTGTATGAATATGTAGTTGTATCTATAAGATACTATGTATCTAAATTCAGATTAAAGTTGTTACTTGAACTATTCTAAACAAAACTGCTCATATTTATATATTTATACGATATAGTTAAAGCTTTATCTATGTATCTTTCGATATTTATAACATTTCTGCAGTTCAATCGACTACATTTGACCTGCAACATTGTGGATTTCTGTGCTGACAGGCGTCTAATTCAATTGTTTTGTGGTTGCTGCTGCAACAAAGAATCTCTAAATGTTTTTCCACAATCTGCTGAATTTTTTTCCCAGAGTTCCAGTTGCAGTTCATTGGCAGTGCCTGGAACTGGACTTGTCAGGGGTTTTCGCAGGGGATTGGGGCTGTGCTGGTTCTCTCAAGTGCCAGGCACACACACTTGTGTACATAAAACTCGCGGCCTTATGCACAAGAATGCCAAACAAATGAAATTACAAATCTATAAATAAAACACGAAATGAGAATGAGAATCAGCAAAATGAAAACAAAGCAAATAACCAAAAAATAAGAAAGAATTAAAGCCAAACATAAAGATATCTCGAGTTGATCTTCATGAATCACACAACAATAACTGCCCAGCTGATGCTGCAGACAAAGAGAGTTGTGCAATACTGAAAAATAAAAGACTTTATATATAATAATAACAATTCGACAAATCTGCTAAGTAAACAGCGCCATGGAGTTTTGGTGGGAGCAGAGAAAAGACACAACAGAAAAAACGCAGGCAAATGTTAAACAAATGTTAAACGAATCAAAAATAAACAAAAAGTCAACAGCAGCTGCGATGCTAAATCTCCATATAAGCATGTATACATATAGCTATATATATATATTCTTAATTTTTCTGTAATATAAGCACAACAGCAACAACTTGCGGAAATTGCTGACAACGCTGGAAACTGCAACATCAACAGCATTTTAATAATTAAAAACTGTAGCAGCTAAAACAACAACAGTAGCAGCAGCAGCCGATGAGCAATACGCAAAAGGAACAACAAATATTAACGGCAGCGGCAATAACAACATTAACAACAACAAACAATTGCAAATTATACAACTGGGCGCACAGCAAATGAATGACAGCGAACACTGATAGAATCTATATACAACTGTAGTTGTCCATCTGCATATGGTTTTGACCAAAGCGGGTCGAAGCTGCAGATGTGCAAATACAGGCAACAAACAAACAGCAGACAGACAGACAGACAAACAGGCAAATGCAAACAGCAACAAATAAACCAATAGACAGACGAATGTTCCCCTCTTTGTAAATTCCAGTTCCATTTCAATGGCAACAAATTCTGCGCTCCCAGTCGGCCAATGGGCAGCAGCAGCTGTTGTACCCGACAGCAGCAGCAATTGCTCCCAGTTGCTGGCGTTGCAAATTGCTGCGGGTAATCATAGTGCATGTTGCATGCAAATTAACGCATCAACGACCATCCATTTGCAACTGAAAAAAGACCTGTGCTCTGCTCTAGTACATCCCGCATTGTATTCTATGGGATTATGCCAATGACAGTGCAAATGGCGCAGGGGCTGGTGGGGCATGTCTGTGATTATCCCACTGTTATAATTGCCATTGCCCTCACAAATGAACGCCAGCAAAAAGTACCTAAAAAAAAACAACTACACACTAATGTGGCTACAATTGCTCTTTGTTTCGTGTCTGGTAATCAAATCTCTAATTATGAGGCTATAGAAAAGAGGCAAATGGTTAATATACATTTCACTAAGAGCAACATGTTGCAGGAGTCATAAATAGTCTTCGAATTCAAAGCTGTTTTCAATAAAATAAATCTATACATTTTATGCCTTTTGGGACAGTTTTGAATTTCCACAAATTTTATATTAAAAATGACTCAATTTCTTTAGCTTTCAAGGCAATAAATTAAAGAAAGCTGATAAGTTAGCAAACAAACACATTTTGGATTTAAAAATGTTGTATATGTAATCCAATTGTTAAAATACAATTTTTATATATTTACTTTTGGCTATCAGTGCCGTCGACCATAAATTGCATTTGTTTATTAAACATTTTGGAATATTTTAAGAGATAAGAACATGCCACAAATTGTAGCTGTAAATATAAGTGGGCCATGTCAAGAGTGTGTCCGCGTGTGTGTGCGACAAGTCGGCTACATTATCTGGTTGCGTCTACAATTACGCAGTGGCCGCAAGTTCTGAGCCCCAGAGTTGCTGACAAATTGAATGAAAATGAAACCAAAAACGACACGAAACGAAGCCAATGAACGTCAATTGCAATCGCATAACATGTTAAAACAAATATGCGAAATAAATGCTAAATACGCATATATATATTTTATGATTAAATAACAAAAAAAAGAAAACTATTTGACACGGCCATTAAAACAACAAATGAATTAATAGAATAAGTTTATGCATTTAATTGGGTCACACTTTTTTTTTGGAGACTGAAAAGGCGTCTAGAACTTGAGCACTTAGGCAGTTGGGCACTTGAGCTGACTGTACTCGAAAGCCGAATTGCATTACTGCATGATACCAATTGTACATGCGAGTACTTGACGCACAATTCAGGCCATAAAAATGGTGTCAGTTCAACGACGCGACTCAGCAGAAAATACAACAAATCCAAAAACAAAATAAAATGAACATAAATGTTAAACAAAAATTGCTTGCGGTCTTTTATTCTTGTCGGCGTGTTGTTTTTGCTAGCGTTAAATGGATTTTTGGGTCAGCTTGGCCATGCCACGCCCACGTAGCTGTTCATATATAAGTAGAGGATGCGAAGCAGACAAAAACCAGTGTGAATGAAAGAAAAACACAATCACGAAACAACCTTGAACGACTGTTTGTATTGTGTAACTACAAGATACTTTGCGTGTAATTTGTTGCATGTTAGTAGCTTTTAATTATATGCTGATTATGTTTTTTTGGAGCACAATCAACAGCAACAACAAGAGGACACACCCAATAGCCAAACACACACACACACACTCCCATCCCGATGCTAAATACACGAAACAAAACTGTGACAACCCAAAAATTGTGGCACGTACCAAAGGGGCAGACAATGGAGGAGACTTCCCTTTTGCTGACTTGCACAAAATGCCAAAGAGCTAGTCATAGCGAGAGCTAGAGAAAGGCAGAGTCAGAGAGAGAGAGAGAGAGAGAGAGAGAAAGAGACAGGACGAGCGGTAGATGGCAAAAGAGCTAGGAAAATTCAATTAGTTTTGTGTTTGCGTATAACATGACAACAATGACTTCCTTTCACCCACTCCATCTCACACCGACTCCCTCTTTTCTCTACCTGCATCTCATTCTCGCTCAGTCTCACCTATCAGTTATTAAATAAAAGCATTTTACGCAGCTGAAAAGTGTCTAATTTGGCAATGATTTGAGCCAAACTTTCGATTAGCTTTGCAGGCAAAAAAGAATCTGAATTGTGGAATAATAAATTTAAGTGAATTATAAATTTGAAAGACTCGTTTTCGATGCAGCTTTCATCACACAGCACACACGACGAGCCAAAAATTTCAATCAATAAACTCAAACAAGAAACGTGCATGCAAATGAATTTTCCAACTCGGAAAATGCAACAGCAAAAACGAGAGAAAATAGAAAATGCACAGCTCTTCACACTCTAAAACGTGGCGGCAAAAAGAGACAAACTTGGAGACAAAGAAGAAGAAGAAGTAGATGAACGCTTCGCATTTAAGCACGTCTACAAAATCAAATTAAAGTCGAGTCCTGAAATTCAATAAAATCGACGAATGTTAAAGATTTGTCTTACATATCTCTATATATAGATGATATAGTAGACATTGATTATGTGAGCTACAGTATCGTTAGTGGTTGAGTCCGAAATTTGGGAAACTCTTTAAAAATGCAGACAATACACCCACAAGCAGTGCAAAAAGTCGGCAATAAAAATGCAATTTGGCTAAAACGTGTTCAATATTTGCCTAACACTGGCCACTGCTTTCTGCAACAATAAACACACAAAGAGAGAGAGTGAGAGAGTGGAAGAGAGTGAAGCCTGAGTGTGGGAGAGAAATAAAGCCATTGAAATCGCATAAAGTTTCACAATTCCCTAGCATTTGGCAAATGCCCACAAGCCTTCTTTCGACATTTTTATTACAGGCAATGCGGGAAGCAGGTAGAAGGGGCAGGTGGTAGTGGGGAAGCAGGCAGGAGCTGTTGCCAGGAGGCACAGCACAAGTGTTCCATGGATGAACTGCCTGCCTGCCTAACTGCCTGCACTTACACCGATTGCGCATACGCCACGTTGGTTGCGATTTATTGAGCAGACGCCTTTGATTGTGATTTTGGCCACTAAATAGTTGGCTTACAAATTTGTTATGCGCCATTGTGTGCGAGTGTATGGCTCAGTGTGCGTGTGTGGGTTGCTTTCAATTACGCCCACAAGCAGAAAGACGTTGCCGAATCGAAGGCATTTGAACGCTTAACGTTTAGCACATAAAAATCAAACGGAATGCAAAGGATTCACAGTGTGGTAAGCAGCAGAAAAAGTGGTAAATAGAAAAGAACAAACATTGAGTGTGCTTACGTTAAAGCCGAAAAACAAACAAAATAGCAAAGAAAAGACGAAGCCGCCAATTGAGTGAATACACTGCTAGAAAAAGCGGTAGAATGTGTTTTAAGTTTTCTTGGAAGAGAAAACAAAGTAAATTAGATTATAGTTAAATCAGTTATAGAAAATGTTAATTTTTTCTTTATAAATAAAATAACTTTTCTATTTAAGTATTCCCAAAGCTGTACTCTTTATTTAAGCTATTATAGCTCTGCTTGTTTGCTCAGTGCACTTGCAGTCGCTTTTGGTGGCTGTGGAAAGCGCGAGAGCAAACAATGCACAGATTTTTCCTTTAGTTTCCCACTTGGCTTTTGTTTTGCCACCATCATCATCATCATCATCATTTGTTGTCTTTAGCCTAGGTATTCACTCAGTTGCTTGCTTATTCATTCATTCGCTTGATGGCTCATACTGACTCACACTCATACTCATACTCAGTTGCTGGCTCATCCATTCATTTATTCACTCGTTCATTCATTCATTTCAGCTGCTTTTGTTTTGGCCATGCGGCTCACGTAATTCGCTGTCGGGCGTAAGAATTTGCAGTGTTTTTCGTGATGATTTCACAATTTCCCATGCGTGCCGAGTTTCCCAAACCCCAAACCAGCAACGCTCCACTCCGCCACGCCCCTTTCGCCTCACCTATAGTGACTCGACTTATATGTGTTCTTTTCTTGTACTTTTGCTTAGGATTTTTATTCTGATTTTATTTTTGCATTTGATAATCTCTGCGTTTCTCTCCATCAGTTTATCAGTTTAGTCTTTTAAAATTTGTTCACGTCATCGTTGCGAATATTCTTAGATTTTAGAATAATATTTTGCATTTTGTATCTCTGGCTCTCAGGCATTTTGCATTCTTCAAAGATTTATCATAATTTTATCTCTTTGTCTCATTCTGTTTTCCCGGAAGCAATTAGATATATTAATGTGTATATATTTTTGTTTGTGTTTTTGTTTGTCTCCGACCAAAACATGTCTGTACTTTAGCCACCTAAAGTATTCATTCATTGGAATTAGCAACGATGCTCGACACAGATTTCTTTCGCAAAACCGCAAATAGAATGTATTTGCAGTTAAAAATAGCTGACTGACTAAAACATACTCAGTAGCTAGTCAAAGAATTAATAAGAAATTAATTAACAAGTTTAGAGACTTTTTTTTTAATAACTTTTGATTTTGATATATACTAAAATAAAATAATTTTAGAGTAAGTCTTTAATTCTTTAGTTCTTTGCAGCTGATATGACCACTTGAGTGAGTTGGACAAGTGCAATCTCTGTGTAATTTGCTTGACTATATGCTTGGTGAAAACTCAACAAGCGTTAATTTCAATGGACTTGGCCAATTAACGAATACCGCCATATAATTTTCAATTTAATGGCTTCATCATCGCGTCGACAGTCTGCACTTTGTAGACTGAAGACTGTTAGTGTAGACTGTAGAGTGTTGACGGCAGGAGCGGGTTTTCGACCCACTCGCCCAGACGGCGTCGAGTCCCACCTAAAAATCGGAAAATACTAGAAAATAGCAGGGGGAAAAGGGGCAAGAGGCGGTGGGGAAAAAGGGGTATCATACACGTATAAGTGCAAAATGTTGTAAGCAAAGCTGCTGACACAAGGAGGCGGCTGTCACGCCTCTCTTTGCGCCTCATTAGATACAGAGTCATTTGATTTTTGCTTTTAGAGTTTGCCATTGCGAAATCTAAATCGAAAGCCAAAACAGCAACTACCTACAGATCTCTGTAGTTGCCACAATTTGTAGCGTGTGTGCGCTTATTGATTTCCCAGGTAGCCTCAAGGCACACGCGTGTGGCAAACGCCCAACAAAATTCGATTCAATTCGCTTCGTTTCGATCCGATTTGAATCCACGTCGAATCAAGTAACGCTACGATGCGCAGGCGCAGCTGTCACTGCAACTCCTGTGTGACTTCATGTGCGGCAAGCTGGCAACGCGGCAACCTGGCAACGTGGCAACGTGGCAAGTGTCGCCGCAAGCTGCAAGTACGTATGCATTATGCATATTGCATTCGTGCCAAGTTTGTTAGTTGCTGCCAATTGTTTTTTAGTCTCTGGTATGCCCCTTTTTATGGCGCACATATCGAGTGGCGTTCACATAAATTTGTAATTGCGTATACGACATGTAGGTCGGCTCACGAGACCCAGCAGTGGTTGTGTGCAAAGGGGGTTTAACGGTAATCGAAGAGATAAAGTAAGACATTATATAAATGACACCAAAAAGATTTTATATGTATTTCTGTTAAACTTTTAGTTGTTTTAAAACATTAAATACAACTTAGCTACCGAGTCTTTTACAGCCTTGACCACTCGAGTGCACTCTGTCTACTGTTTTTTTCGACTGCTCTGCTGCATTCAATTAAACAAAAGTTGAAATGGCATTTTCGAGCGTGCCACAATCGAGTTGACTTCCTTATAGAGTGTTTTTTAATTTTCCTTTTTTTTTTGTTGCTGTTTTTTTTGCGTTGTTTGCTTATGTTTTGCAGTTGTTTTTATTTTGGTTTGTTTGTTTTTTTCCCAGTCAGTTAACTCGAACAATTTTGGCTTGTAATTTATGCGTTTTTTTATCGCTCGTCGCTTGTAATTGCAACTGAGTATTCGAGTATTTGAGTACTCGAGCACTCGAGTATGCGAGTATGCGAGTATTCTCCTGGGCCACTTTTCTTAATGGCGAGTGAAAGTTGAAGTTGCTGTTGCAATTTGCCAGTTAGGCGTTTTTCTTTTTATGGCAGTTTGCAATTAAAAATGTATTAAACTTTGTATGATCACCTGCAAAAGGTTTTCGGGTTTCCCACGCATCAGCAAAGGGCAGGAAATGAGAAAACGATTTAAGCACTTTTTATGCTCACCGGAGAGAGAAATGGGAAAAAAAACTACAAATTCCTTCTTCAATTGCACTAATGAGCTCGTGTAGGAAAAAAAAGGGAATTAAGTATATGTAGAGAATAAATGGGAATGAGAATCGGAATTGGAATTGGGAATGGGAATTGGAATTGGAATGTGAATGGGAAAGAGAAACTATCAAAGTAGCTCCGTGACTCAGAGACAAATGGACAAATGCTCTGTTAAGCACATGTAACCCCATAAACCATCAATCAAAGCAGCTTTGAACTGCCACTGACAGGGAAAATACTCATGGGTGTACTCACTGTGAGTATGAGTTTGAGTAGCTGGGAAATGGTGACATGTTAAATATAGAATAGAACACGAAAATACATGAAATATCTATGAAAATTGACAGGAAAAGCAATGAAATTCTTGTTATTATGATTGTATTTCTCTGCTGTTGTTGTTATTGCTGTTGTTTGTTCCACGGCCGAATGCGTGTGCGTGCATTGTTGTATGCTCATTTGAATGACAAGAATTTTGTACATAAAAGCGCATATAGACATGGTTAAAACTCAATTTGTGCCGAGCAGCCAACAATGGTTTGTCGTTTAACAAACGGCACAACATTTAATAAACAATTCAAAGACAACACTGAAAATATTGAATACAACACAACAACTACAAACACAACAATTGATTCGCATTCAAATTAATCTTTGCTTTGAATTCATTTGACACTCAGTGAATTGCTGAATTGTTTTCGAATTGAAAAAGCGCGTGTTGGCCAAAATGTGTTGGGGAAAGACAATTCAAGGTCTATCTAGCAGTACAAAGGTAGTTTTCTGTGGTGTGGGAAACGGGAATGTTAGAAAAGTCTATAAATTATTAAACAAAAACTGAAATAATTTTAATTAAAATATTTAAGCTTAAGGCTGAGTTTAAAAAAATAAATTTGAACATTTTTTTTACAGCCGAAAAACCAAACTTTTCAGACCAATAACTTATCTTAGCCCAGTTGAGTGGTTGAAAAGTTAGAAGTAAAAGTTTTTAGCTCTAAAAGTCAACTGAAGATGACACACATAATTTAGGATCAGACGTCGCTATTTCAATTAACAAGCAACCATTTGTTTAACAACAAACATAAATTTGTAGTTACATTTGTGCAGTTAAATACTTTGTCTGCCCTCGAGGCGTGTATTTGAGTTATGACCCAAAGCCCTGTAAGAGTCGATGTCTCTGGTCTCTGTCTCTGCTGTCTACAGTTGGAGTCTACGGTCTACAGTTGGAGTCTCCAGTCTACAGTCTGTGTTGTCAGTCTATGTACATATGCGATTTGCATGCAAACTAATTGCAAGTCGCGTTTTATGCAAATCACTTTTGCAGTCTGTGCAGAAACAAAAATAAAAATAAATAAAAACTAAATGAACGCTAATAAAGTTAACAACTTGTTTTGGTTTTTATTTAAATCATTGCGCTAATTTCTTAAAAGCGAGCAGCGGTAGGGGCTAAAGGGTGCCAGCTGGGTGAGGGGTGTGAATGGGCGTGGTTAGAGGGGCGTAGGCTACGCGTGCGCCTTGAATCTGACTGTTTGTCGGTCTGTCTGCGTCTGTCGACATAAATTTCACATTTGACACTTTTTTTTAATATTTTTTTTTTGCAGCCAACGGCGACGACGCAGAAAACTCACAAAATGCCACATGCAACATATTTTCACAGGTCGCAGAGCAGAAAAAGTGGTAGGGAGGAGGAGGAAGGGGGAAATGCGGTGACATGCGTCGTTTGTTGTAAATTTATGCAGCGAGGTGTTGGCTGTGTGTGTGTGACTGTGACGTTTAGTGTGTGTGTGCGGTGGTATGGGGCGTGTGTGGGCCGTCTGACATGTAATTAGTGCAATCTCAACACTTCTGTTACACTTTTTTTTCTTACTTGCACATTTTATTATTATGGCGTTGGTAATTTGCTTATGAATATGTTAAAATTCAATTGCCACACTCTGTGACCTGTCACTAAATCACAATATTTGTGGGTGGGTAGAATAAATGAAATAGTTTAACACCTAAGCTGCAAGAATAGCCACATATAATACTACTATTAAAGTAGTAGTATCTTTTGAAGTCACGTAAAAACTAAGACGATTTGTGTCTTATTGAGCAGAATTAATCATATCTTGAGTGCTTCCATACACAAAATAGAAATACTACATTAATCTAATAAGTTTTTCATATCAATTTTAGCTTAGAAATCAGTTTATCATCAGTTTATAACAGACAATAAGCAAGTTGGGGCGGCATTACTGTGATTAAGTGAGAACAAGGCACATTTATTAAACTGACAACTGTGCACATTGAACACATTAATCAAGTGACTTAAATCTGCATCTGGCCAAAGACAGACTCATAGTTTTAGTCGTATTCATATTCATAGCCCAAGTGCAAGTCCAAGTTGGGGGATAAAAACGAGTCATAGATATACGAGTTCTCGTTTGTATCTGTTTATAGTTTGGCACAATTATGATATATGAACGCCTAGACCCGTTATGGAAAAACATGTGAAAAACTGCACGCGATCATTAGACAAAATCAACAATAATAACAATAACAACACAACAAAGCATTGGCATTGAAAATGAAATGAAATGAGCGCCTACGAGTTACAAAGATAGAAGAGCTGACGAAAGATTAATGACAGCACCAACATGAGGCACACACATGGACACCGACATGGACATGGACATGAGTGTGGACATGCATCTGGTTAGCTAAAGTGAATACTCACTCACAACTCAGAGTACTTATGAATGCAAGCAAGTTGCCACGAAGGTTGCTTCAATTTAATGATACACTTGCATTTTAATTTAATTACGAGAATACAAAAATTAAAAAAAAAAACTTTAAAAAAAACGAATTCCTCATGTGGCAGCTGTGGCAGCGTGTTGCAACTGTGGCAGCTGTGGAAAGCCCTTATGGAAATCACTTTTCAAGATGAATTGCATTGCAAAACGAAGCGTGACGTTGCTTAGATGCACTTTCAGTGCTATGTTAATAATTAATTGTTGTGTTGAAATTTATAATTATTTAAGAAAAACATTTAACAGTGGAATCTTAATGAAAATATTCAATTTTCTGTATTGAATTGTCAAGATTCCTTTACTTGTTGTTAACTAGGAGAAATAACAATCAAGATTTCTCTACTTGTTTTTGTGTAGCGCATAATAAATCATTATTTAGCATAATGAGTGCACAAATTTCTTGAGTACTTTCAATTTTAGTTTTCTCCTTTTAATGATCTGCCAAGACAGCAAAACTTTGGCTCTAGACGGATGACTAACAAATTGTATTCATACTTGCATGAATAAACTCTATATATAGTTTCTGGATGCTGGCCAGCAAACCTGTTCGTAGTTAGACAATGGATAACACACCTGTAAATAAAAAAAGAAGAGAGAAATAAAAAATTAATAAATTAAGTTATGCGATAGCACAAATTAAGATGAATGTCATAATTTTAATAAAAATGAAATCTATTTTCGAAACGACAACACAAAGCTCAACCTGTTCTCGCATCTTCACATCGAACCATAAAAAAGCAGCTTAAATTGGTAGTAGTAGTAGTTTTTTAATGGCAACTCTCACACGCGCCCACACAAGATTCATCGTTTACCAGTTTTATACTGTCCCATCTGCCTCCCCCACTCTCCCCTATCAGTCCTCTGCCAGTTGGGCTATCGCGCGAGTCTTGCATAAATTTGCTCGCTTTTTGACAATTTCTATTGTGTATATTTTCGTCTCGATTTTTAATTTGTTGTCTCCGCTCTGATTTTGCCATTCCTCTTTGACTTCTATGTGACTGTTGCTGTCTCTGTCACGCTTTAGTGTTTTTGGTTTTCTGCATTTCAAATTTGCTGCTTGCACCCAAAACAGAAGACCTTAAATAAATTGTAAAAACAAAACAACACAAGAGAATAACAAGTGAGCTTTAAGTCGACTTGTAAATACCCGTTACTAAAGTTGAATCTTGAAACCTTAGTAAATTTTATATACTTCTTGCTTCGTTTTAAATATAGTATTTTTTGTACTTTAATATATATTTATACTTGTCTATGTATGTATTGAATATACCCTTCAACCCTTTAAAAGAGCCGGGTATTATAAGAATGCTACCAGAGGCCGGCACAAAGTTTACTTGAGTTTTGCCTCCGATTTGTTGTTGCTGTTATTTTGATTTCATTTTTGTTGTTCCGTTTTGTTTTGTTTTGTTTTGTTGTTATTGTTGTTTTTGGTTGCTTGCCAAAAACTAACAAAGTGGAAGACCGCGTAGGACGTGCACCCAGAGGGGGGCGTGGTAGTTCATGTATCTTTTGTGCTGCTGTCGGCTCGCTTTGATATTAAATCGAGGCGAAAAGCAGACAACAACAACATTAACAAGAGCAACAACAACAACAACAACAACAAACGAATCAGAAACAAACCAAAAGTTACCCAAAAATTCTTTAGAGCGTGCAAGAAACGCAAAAATTATAAAAGGAACTGTGTAAAAATCTGCGCATTTTGGTAAATCAGCAAAAGGAAAATGCAACAATTTGAATTAATCAAATTAAGAAATTATAAACCTAAATTTGAAATTAAAATTCAAATAGACACAATAAAAATGTAGAACAATTGTATAAGAACTTTAAAATATATATTTCTTAATAAAATGTAGCACAGTTTTGGTAAGTTCAAACTTTAAATAAAACGTCTTTCATAAAAATATGAAAATTTCAAAATTTTATTTAAATAGAAATCAAAATTAAAATAGTTTCAACAGCATTGTGTGATTTATGCGCCAATCGCATTTTATGGCTTTAAAAATCATAAATAAATATTTGGGGAAAATTTATAAATTTTGTGAACTGTAAACTCGCTTAGTTGACAACGCCATAATGATGTTAGTGTTCAAAATAAATTTATGATACATCTCAAAAGTTTTTGAGACTCAGTTTCGTTTATTTCTGTGTGCAGAGCAAAGAGGAGGCCTTTGTTTATTAAATTGTGATGGTATTTTGTTTTTGCTTTTTATTTAATTTTGTTGACTATAAAAAATAATAAATGTTGGCACACAATAAACATCAACGGAAGCAGTTAATTTCTTAATTATACATTTAATTTGCCATGCGAACGCGAATTTTAATGACAATACGCAGAGAATACGCAGATACTTATATACCTTCAGATACAAATACATATACATACTAGACATGTTTATGCTTGTATCTATGCTGCTGTAAAGGCCCAAAAATACTAAAATCTGAGCATGAGTTATCGCACTTATTTAGCAATTTAAATACGAGAAACAGGAATTGAAACAAAATACTTTGAATATGCATGACTCAAGCGACAAGCGATTGAAACATAGTTTTTGGAGCATTAGTTTTAAAGTCGTGATATGTAGCTACAAAATCCACCGAACCTGGGGCCCTGACCCCACCATGTGAGTCGAATGGCGAGTCGTGTGGTTCTCATTTACATATTACAAGTGTTTACAATTAAACATTAGCAAACCAACTGTCAGCTGTCAATGATCAACAATTTCACAATTGTTGATTAATAAAAATTAAAAAAATAAAAACACACACGCCCACCAGACAGCTCTTTAACAATTAATGACAATTAGTTATAACGAATGTCAAACATTGGAACATTGAAAAGTCATTTGCCAAAGAATCAAACAATGGCATTTAGACATGTAAAAGAGACATGAAATTCCATACAATTATCAAACTGTTGTTGTTGCTGTTGTTGTTGTTATTAAAGGCCTACAATTTCAATTGTTGCTTGACAAATTTATCTAACGTTTGTTGTGTTTCTTGTGTCACCGTGAGCGCCAGAAGTGCGCACCTTCTGCGGCTAATTTGTATTCATTAGCTTGTACCGTTCGCAGTCTGTAATTTAAAATCGTTAAAAGTTTAATGAGGCGTTAATAATATGGTTTTGTTTCACTTTTCATTCGCCTTTTCTCTCTTCTACCTCTTGAGTTTTCTCGCTTTCCACTGGCTGTCATTGCCGCCGACTTTGTCATTGCTTTCTGCTGCAAATAAGCGCCAGAGTCGCAATCATGTGGTCGTAGTCGTGTCCTCAGGCCACGGCCAAAGGTATCCCCAGCCTCTTTGCCTTTACCTGTGCCTTTTCTACACTGACAAAAAAGCTGCTGTTACTCTACAAGACCACAAATATTAAACTTCCAGCGTAGTTGGTTGTTAGTGCACATTTTAATGAAGCTACTCTTCAATTTTGCCAAGTGTAGGCTACCATACGTGCCTGTCTAGCTTGGGAACTCAATAGGGAACTGAAACTGGCAGCGTTTGTTGTGGTGGTTGGGCACTGGCAACTTAATTGACTTGCAAGTGACTAATTGTGCATGAGTTCGACACGGGCAAGATGAACAAAACTGGGGACACTCAAAGGGAATAGTCAGAGGAGGGTAGAGACACTCCTGGGGGCAGCTGAGGTGCGTGTAATTTGAGCTATGCCACAAAGAGACAGGGACAGCGACAGAGACAGCGACAGAGTCTTTGCCAAATGAAGTTGTTGGTTTTCTTGAGTTCTTGCTGATTAGCTCTGCTTGTTGTAGTTGTTGGTGTTGTTTTAGCTGTTGCTTATTGTTATTGTTAGTGTTATTGTAATTGTCACTGCTGTCATTGTCAGTCGTGTCGCATAAGAAGCTTTTAAAGGATGACAACGGTGACTTGGCACCTCGAATACAGTAGACCCTCGACAATACAGTGCACACTTCGTTAGTTAAATCAACATTATATATTCTCTCTACTTTTAAGTCAAATCGTATATCAAAATTAATTTAAATTTTTCTGTGAATTATTTTTAATTTAATGCCGAAAATCGTTTGCCAAATTTTCTATAGTTTTCAAACAATTCATGACGCATTTGGCATTTAGACTGCTGACCATTTTTGGACACACCAACTTGGACAATTGTCAGAACTAGCCAATAAAACAACATCGAGACATGTTTATAAAAACATTGGCACATGTTGTTTATGTTTGACATTTTTTGGACTTTGCTGTGATTGTCAGTGGAAAAGAAACCAAAATCAATTGAAATTTTTAATGCCAAATGCATTTGCGGCAATTGCAATTGGCCTTTTTAGTCGCTGATCTGTCCAATAAATTGTCACGAAATTGTCAGCAAATGTCCCCGAATAAATAAACAAAGAAATCACCTTCTGTCCCATATCAAGTTTCGCATATTTTTATTATTCGATAACCGTTTTCCAGACAGTGTGAGATAGAGGACAAAAGTCATTAAAATAAATTAATTTTTATTCATTAATTGCTTAATAACAACTCAAGTTACTGCCATTGGGCAAGTTGACTTGAACTATAATTAGTTAAATGAACCTTCATTAAAGCGAATGTTTAGGGAAAATGTGTGAGGCTGCAGAAAGAGCAAAGATCAAAAGAAATTAACTTCAGGGCTTGATTCGATTTCACTAACAAAGTTTTTTTGGTAGGCCTGAATTATTATAAAATTAGTATAGCAGTAATTTAATTATAGCAAAGAAATCTTTTGTATTATGTATCAAATATTATACATTATAATATCCGCACAAAAAATCAAGCAATCAATCTTAAACGATAACCTTAACTCATCATAATAAACTCAAACTTTTTTTTGGTCCATGTTTAGATTTATGTTTTATGTAGTTTTTGTTTGAAGTATTTAGCGTAAGAAACGCTCTAACAAAAGTACTCAAAGTGTTGGAAATTTGTGTTCGCAGCTTTAAAGCTTTTTTTTGCGTAATTAACTTAAAAGAACATTAACAATAAATTAGCAAATTTATGGCATTTCAGCAAATGTTGCTCAAAAGAAAACAAAACAAAAAAAAAGTCACTGAAAACGAGAAGCAAAGCCGCTGATAAGGCACAAAACAAAACACAGAAAAAATAACAACAACAATGAAGAAAACTTGAAAAAAAAGAAGAAAAAACCAAAAGAAAACTGAAGCGAAGGCATGTAAATAATTATAATAAAGTGATAATGGTATACATTTTACAGCATTTTGAGTTAAATGCAAAATGACAGGCGCTGTCGCTACAACAACCACAACTGCTGTGACACCAACAAGTTGTTGTCAAAGGTACCGCTCTTTGTATAGAGAGACAGAGAAGTCTCCTCTGTCTTGAGGCTGTTTGCCAGCTGAGTAAATGAGTTAAGTTTGCGTGTTTGTTTGGGCCGTTTATTTAAATTTAAGGCCTGGCTTCTTGGCTGAAAGACTGAGTTGGAGTTCCACTCTAACTTTCGAGCAGCCTCTTGAATTTTCCCTATCGACGCCCTCGGGCTAATGGGCTTGTAATTAGCCAAAAACTTCAATTGGCCGGCGGTTAAATGTGCATTAATTAAGTGCTAACCGCATAAATGTTGATCTTTTCCCCGAGCGGCATAACAATAATAAAAATAATAAAAAATTAGCTAATTAAATGAGTCACATAATATTGCAGTTGACTCTTTAAAAGCAATTACGACCACATTTGAAAAACGCCCACGCGAATGTCATAAACTTGCATCAATCACAACGCAAACAGCAGCAGCAGCAGCAACAGCAGCAAATGCGACAACAACCACAAGTGTTAAGTCATTTTTGGGTCATTTGAAAATGTTGAGTCAATGAGTTGGCAATATGTTGGAAAATGGCATCCAACAAATCTGGCAAATACATTAGTTTTAATTGCTTGCCTGGGGATGATGTCACTGTAGCAGCAGTGGCAGCCACACCTCCTCTGTCCAGCTCCCCAAAGGAGCTGCAGTGGCAGCAGAGTGTAGCATTTGTCAGATGTTTAGCCTTGTTAGACGATACAATGGCAATAAACTGGCTTTGGTTGCATTTGTTGCCAATATTGTTGCTGTCGCTGCTTCTGCTGGCTCTGCTGCCTCTGACATAGTTGGCATTGCTGTTGTCGTCGCAGTGTCTGCTGCGCTAAACGGTTTGCCATTACAGTGCTGCCACGCTATATATAATTTTATGATTATTTATGTAAGCGAAACTAAGAATATCCGATTTGCAAATAGACAACAAAACTGACAATGAACTTTCTGGCAAATATCAAGCATACGCACGCGTAGCCAAAGCAAACAAATTTAAACAAATGAAATTGTTTAGTGAATACAACAGAAATTAGACACACGTTTAGTTTATATGTTTAAACAGGCTTTTAATTCACTTCAATGTTTATATAATTGATTTGAGGCATTGTTTCTTTTTTGCGTTGAATTTTCATTTAGTAAGTTAAACATTTTAGTAATTGTATTCTATTTATCCTTAACTCTTTGCTATTTGCGTGCTTTGTTTTAACAATTAGCGCTGTCTATTGCCAGTTTTCAGCTAAGATACACGTCGAGCATTTTGTATTGCGATTATAATGGATCTTTGAGTAGCACGTGTCTGTCAATAGAAATTGCAAAACACAAAAGCCATTGAGTAGAATTTTTCTATTTTCATTGAAAAACTGTGTTGCATCTGTTTTGCAAAAAGAGAATTGACAATGCATAAGAGATAGTGTGAAAAATAGCTTTTGTAAAGATCAGAAAGCCATGAAAATTTTCAAATGTTTGTGCGAATTGCGAATTGCAAGTGTGACTCATTCTGCTAGTTTGGCTGTGACTACAGTCAGTGCTGCAAGTCTGCTGCCGTCGTGCTAATTTGGCAATTAAACAACCAAAAGTCTGTCAACTACTGAAGTCTGCTTTGGTCTGCCAATTTTCATTTTTATTTTATTTATAATAAATATAAGTTTATAGCTCAAGATTTGATATCTTGTTTATGGACTTACCCTGTAAAGGAGGGAAGTACAGACAGTAGTTTGTAAAATGGTATAGGAATGGTTGGGTAATAGTTTCAATAAGAGTTTAGACCCTGTAAAGTTAAGAATTTGTTAGGTTAGTCTAATCCATAGGTAGTTGTTCGAAAAGATGCTTTATGTTCCCAGCCTTGAAACTAATATACCCGCTTCTTATACAATAGTACTGCTCTCTTTTATTTTATAATACTCATTGAATGCCCAAGGAGGCCACAGTTTTTGCCACCAGTTGCCAAGTTGAGAGTTGCGTTTTTTATGCCATTTTTTTTTTGCCATGGGGTGTCGGTGACATTTCTGTTTCCTGCTCGCATCGGGTGGGTCTCTGGTACACTCGGTCATGGGGTCTTTGACCGTACACACACTCACTCAGTTTTGTCAGTCATTTTCAGTTTGCATTGCACTGTGTGATATGCCGAGCCAGGGGAAGCGGCAATTAAATTGCTTGGGACCCAAAAATACACGTAAATACTTGTATCATTCCCGGATGCGTTGCATAAGTTGGGCATTGGGCATTTGAGCATTTGAGCATTTAAGCATTAGGAATTGGGCATTGGGCATCAAATTGTCGAGTTTGTTTGGCACCGCAAATATTTGCAAGCTAAATTTAGCGACGCGTCAAAATACATAAAAAAGGCGGATCGGGCCATTTCAAATACTTTCCGCTAGTTCTCTGCAGCTGGTATACCCGTTAACAGCTGCCAAAATGGGTTTATTAAATAGGAGTGTACAAAATGTACCAAAAAAAAAAGCTGCAGTTAGCTTCAAAACTACAAAAATGTTATAATAGTTGCTAGAACTTTTTGCTTAAAATTTCTAGACGGGTATTACATAGTCGGGTGCTTTGTTCTTACTCATTGCTGCTGTAAAATTGTAGCTGCCAAAATTTTGTAGACGCGCATAAATTAAGCATTTTAAATGATCTACGCGTGACTTGGTTTTAGCCGCTTTTTGAAACGCTCGACAACCAAATATTTATTAAGATCTTTTTTCATCCATTTATTTATTTGGTGGCAACGCATTTTTTATATTTTTATTACAAAAAGTTGCTTTTATTTTGATGCTCTGCTGTTGGAATATTTTCATCAATTTTATTGGCCAAATATTTGCTTAATAAATCAGAGCCAAAAATATGCCAACATAAACTACAGCAAAAATGATTAAAAGCGAAGAGCGAATTCTCTTAGTAAATAAAAGTTTTAAAAAGAGAACGAAATTTTTGCGGCATTTGTTGTGCATTTTATTTGAGATTTATGCGTTGGAGGTGACGGTGACGGTGACGGTGGCATGCAACCTCATTGAGTGTTGCAGTGGCGCTTTCAAAGCATTAATTAATATTTATTTATAGTGACCATATCTTTCAACTGTCTGTCTGCTGTCTGCTGTCTCCTTTGGTTGGCCTCTGGCTTCTTTTTATTGTGACACTTGTAATCGATATTTTATACATTTGATTATTTGTGCAACGCGATTGCCCCTGCCCCGTTCCACTTGCCACTTGCCACTTGCCTCATCCAAACTTTCCACACTTTGCATATATGTAGATGTTGTCGGTGTGACACAAGTTTATTTGATGAGTTGCTGACTTGTTATTGTTGTTGGACAACTTTTCTCCCTCGATATATTTCTCCCATGGGGGATTTGTGTTATGCCGCTGGCTAATATATTTTATGTGCCGTTGTGCGTGATATCTTGCCACAAATTTATGCATTGTATTTAGAAATATATACACATAGTACGATATACAGTAAGCTTTATATATATACAACACATTTATAGTTGCAATAAAGCATAAATGCCAACGTTTAGCACATTGTTCACGTGATTAGCGGCGAGTTGGATTTATTTTAAAACTAACATAAAATATTATTTCTATATTTAGGCCAAACAAAAATTAATTTAGATTGATTTCGATTGGCCTTATCTATTGTTTAACTAAATAAAATGTATTACGCTGCTATCTAACAAGTGATTTACGCTAAGTAGCAAGTACAAGACATAAAAACGAAACTGAAACTTAATTAATTAGAGCCAAAATGGAGTCTGCTTTAAAGGCAGTAGTCTCCCATCTTTGCCCAGTTTATCTAGTGGCTTTTTTCTCAACTCTTCTCCTACTCTTCTCCCCTTTTATTGCCCTTCTTCCTGCTTCTTCCTGCTTGGCTGTCATTTGGCAAATTAATGGAATCAGCGCAGCTATTAGCCAACTGCGGGCAACTCTACAACAAACTGGAATGATATTATCAGCCAGAGGACCCCACCGAAATAATACACTGACAAAAAAAAAAGTGGCCAAAAGTCTTCGCGACTGCAGGCATAACGGTAATTTATCTTTTAGCACGAATTATCGATCGATTTTGTGGCATTTCTCGCTCTTCCATTGAATCGACGACGAGTTCGTGCCATGGCCAAAAAAGAATTTAAGTTTGCTTGCCATTTTTGTTTTTTTTTTCTCTTTTTTTATGTTTTGTGGGCCCAAAGTTAATGGTTTATCTGTGTATGTTTGCCATTAGGTAACTGTCAGTTCCGCAAACGGCAACAACATAACGACAACAACAACAACAACAAGTTATAGTAGTACAAAAACAACTTGGGGAGGCGGGTTATTATGCGCGACTCAATAGACTGTTAACTTGGCTTATTGAGTTGTACAGCCTGCCTCGCATTATAGCTGATTTGTTGTTGCTGTTGTTTTTGTTGTTGACTTTACTAGCGCCGACCTTTTTATCGCCTGCCAAGTATCTACAAAGTCGCCAAGTCGAAGACGACGTAGACGACGACGACGACGACGACGACGACGCTGGCGGCTCAAGTAATTTCGCTGTGGCAGCTTTGGTAATGAATAAACCAAAAGGGAGCGCCAGCAATGGCCAGTCAACACAGTCTACAGACAGTAACAACAACACCAACAACTGTAACAACAAGAACATTTTTGGCACGCGAAACTTGCGCTTATTCAATTTTCAGTCGACGCCAACGGCCAACATGGCGTATGAGCGCTTCCGCTTTGCTTTGCTTCCGCTGCGACGGCAGTGAACTGGAGTTTTGCTTCCTCTCCCTGTCTGGGACCCTTTTTTTTTTGGTTACACCCCACCTAAAATTTTGATATGTACATGAACAAAGCGCGCCGCGGCAATCATTCATAGTGGCGTCGTCATTGTTGTGTGACCTGCCACCGCCTACCGCCGACCGCCCGGCAGCCCACTTCCCGCTGTCCCTTTCCCACTTGTCTCTACTCATCCCAACTGCCATCTCTGCAAACTGCGCACACGAATCCTTTTTTGCATGCGATAGCAAACTTTTTGGCTGCCTGCCCTCTGCTACCTCTTCCTCCTCTCCTTCTCCCCCTCCTCCCTCCACACTCATACACTGCTCCACATTTTCATAGCCAAAGGGCCAGACTATAACAGCGGCAGGGAGGCCAGCCCACCTGCCTCAACTAATTAAGATGAATGCGTCGCGCATTTAGCAGCTTAAATGGAACGGAAGTTTACCTGATGAACAGCAGGTTTAATTGAGGATGTGAAGCTGCTGCTCTCGATAGTTTCTTACAGTGTAAAGCGTATCTTACATATTTTCTTTCCTTTTTTTTTGGGGGCATTGTCGCCAAAGAAAATTGTTTACTTCCCCTTATGGCCAAGTTAGTGGCAGTTTGCTCCACTCACATGCTGACACAACACACAAAAGGTTTCACATATATCTACATATAAAGTCCCTTATAATCTTTAATATTCAAATAAGGCAAAAATGTGAAAATTCCAGCGAAAAAGCCCAGTGGCGAATAGGCCAAAAAAATAAGCAAAAAAGAGCCAAAAGGGGTTGAAAGACAATCTGCGGTTATGTAAGCCAAGTTTATATACAGAACTATTGTTTGCACTTGACCAGCATTCAGTTGTTAATAAACAATTTAATTTGATTGAATTTGTGATAAAATATTCAGCAAAATTGATTATTCTAAGCATAAACTAAACATAGGCTAAATAAATAAAACATATTCGCACTTGTTTTCTTTTTGAAGCTCAGGCCAATTGTTGTGTACTAAATCTAGTGAATTTTATTCAAGTTTTGCATAACGAATTTCATTTAACAGTTTTCATTGGCATCTAGAATAATTTGTGTTATTTTTACAGTATTTATTTCTGCCGCTTTATAAATATTTTATCAGACATCAAATAAATTTGTATGTATTTTGAGCATAAAATAGTCTTTACCACTAAAAGTAATTATTTATTGAGTAACTTTTATCGAGTTCCTTTCAAAATATTCAGTTTTATTTAATTTCTTCAACACGTATTTACCAATTTAATTTATTATTAGTGTTATTGGGTTTTGTGTATAAGTTTAGAATTAAATTGATTTATTTCTGCTTCTCCCCTTTAACTATATTAACTTTTTGAAGTGGTTAAACTCTCTTTATTTTGCTTTTCTGGTTCTTTTTCCAATAAAGCAGAAAAATATCCAATTTTCTTATTAATTTCCTCAAGAAAACCTTGCTATAAATTCAATTAATTTCTATATTTTCCGCACTCGATACTATTATGAAGTAGTCGATCAGCCTAATCTCGCTCATGCTCTGCGAACAGGGTGTCTTTGGAATGCCCAAAACTCACCCTAAGATGATATCCTTTAAAGGTTGTTGTCGAGTTGTTGTTGTTGTTAGTATTGTTGCGTGCCAGATTTATGCAAGCACGCAACAAAAAGTTGACTTTGTTGCGTGTTCACAGTTAATGCGACTATAATTTAATATTTTTTGTCGCTGTTTCGCCTGCTTTTGCAAACTGTTACAATGGCCAAAAAGGACTGTGGCTAGGATCATCCCCTGACACAAGGGGGTGGCTCAAATTCTGTTGCAATTGTCTCGTGTCTCGTGTTTTGTGTGTTTTGCCTCGTGACTGATGAGTTTCAACACCGCATGCTGGCAGCGGTGGCAATCAGCAACCCTCTTCAAATAAAACATAAAAATTAAGTCGTGTTGAAATCGATGCCAGTTTTGTGGGAGGCAGTGGTAGACGACGACGTCTCTGTCGCTGTCGATGCTGACGTCTACGTCGACCGCATGTCAATCATAATTAAAACTTTCAGCTATGGAACTGGGACTTGGGGAGTTTATGGTTGAGCTTCTGTTACGATTTTGATTTTGAGTTTCAGTTCTCGTTTTTGTTCTCGTTTTCGTTCTGCGTTTTTTTTTTCACTTATCTTATCGCTCGCTTGATTGCATTTCAAACGCAGTCAGCTGCTCATTTAGTCAGTTAGTCCCTCTGCCTGTCAGTCCGTCGGTCTATGCGTCTGCCAATCAGTCTGACAGTCTCATTCATTCATTCATTCATGCAACACCCATTCATTCGCTTACATTTGCTATCCATTCTGACCATCGTTACCAAATAAGGCACTGGCCTTGGTTACAAGCTGAGGCAGAGACTGTTACGGAGTCTAAAGCTTTGGCAGAGACTGAGTTTGTGACTGCTGCTGCTGCTGATGTTGCGGCTCATTATCAATTTCCAATGCTGCACAGTGGAAAATGTGCGTGCAGTCGTGAAGCAAAGCAATCGCATCTGTCAGCGACAGTGGAGCTCTCAAAAACTAGGCACTGTGCCATGTGCCACCAACCTCTTGCCTATTGCCTCTTGTACAGTGCACTGCTCTAGCTTCAGCTGTTGTCTCGTTGTCGTCGTCGTTGTCTGCGTCGTCAATGTGTCTGCAACAATTGTTGCTCTCCATTTGCTGTCAGCCAGCCAGTTTCTGTGCTCCCCCTCTCCCTGTCCCTCTACCTTTGCCTATCTCTTTCTATTGTCTCTGCTGCTGTTGCAATTGCAGTGATTCTGGTTTTTTAGTTATAGTTGTTACTGCCACTAGTTGGGGCATTGGGACACCGCACTTGCACTTACTTGCAGCTTTCCAAACCGCGTGTCTTGCAATTTGAGCAACCTTTTTGCTCAGTTTCTGCTCAACTGTACACTACAGTGCTCGTCAAACATGTGCGCTTACCTGCAAATGAAAAGAAAGGGAAATTAATTAATATTAAAAATAGATTTTTGTTTACTTTAGAGCTACTATTTATAAACAAAACTCTCATACACTTTGTTCTGCAGTGTTAAATTCATCAGACGGCCATAAAATAGTTTGAAATGTTTAGCATTTTGTTTGAATTGAGATTTAATTATGTGGCAACAAGCGGATCAACAAAAAAAAAAGATGGAAATGGAAATCAAATGAAGGGTGGAAAAATCAGTTTCGAACTTCATCAGGCGGCTGTTCACAAAACTTTTCACAGGTTTTTCCCTGGCTATGACTGACAGCTGCCGTCTGCTTTTTTCTCTGACTTTTCCAAATGATTTAAATGGATTTGTTTAGACTAAAAGTTGTACGTTTGTTCAATGTGTGTGTTGTTATAACATTGAGGCAGATTTCAGAGTGCAATGGGTGCAGTTAATTTGTTTGTTTGCTTGCGTGCCAAAGTTCAACACGCCGGCGTCTATTTTGAGAAAGTTTATTGACTGAGAAAATGTTGAACCGACACAATTAAAATTAAATGTTCCATTTAATAACTGGACTGCATGCGATAAGCTACTAAAAGTGACAAAGTCAACACAGATTCAGGCAAAAATTCAGCAAAGTAAGAAATTTATAAGCTAAAGGCAGAAACAGAGTGAGACAGAGAAAGAGACAGGGAAAGGGACAGCGTCAGAGTTCAAGTGGATGTGGCTGATGACAGACTGTAAGTGTGGCTGCCACGTCAGGGTTCATGTGCAGATGGCACTTGCCGTGAATAAGAGATGATGTTGCTGCCCCCAAATGCAGCCCCAATGTTGCCAGCATGTGGACGCTGCACCGTGTCGAAAGACAAATAACGCGTTGGCTGTGGCAAGTGGTCGTCGGATTACATCGGCTCCGAGCGTATTTCGAGACGACTCCCGGCCAGCAAAGAAGAAGCAGAAAAAGTGTTTTTTTGCAGCAGGGTGAAAAAGAATTCGCTTTCGTCTTCGTTTTTGTATTCGCTTTCGTATTCGAATTTGCTTTTGCGTGCGTGTAATAAACGCATGAAATGTCTGCAGAGTGCATGCGCTGATGGCCACTTATCGTGTATGAGGAGCACCCTGTATGCATAGAGCCACCACCCACACACACACACACCCTTATGCTCACTGACTTCGACAGCTTCTGTCAGCAAATGTATGTGTGCTAATTTATAAATCAACGCATCGCTTGCAATCGACAGCTCAGTTTGAGGTGTGAGCTTTCAAAAGCTCATGCATTTTTAAACGCAGCTTTTACACAAATAGACTGCTTTTGGCATGTAAGAACAATGCTTGTAAACTATAGAAGTGCGACTTAAAGCTGCAGTAGTCTGTGTAAAAGCTCGCCATAAATGAGATTGCGTACTAAAAATTTAAACATTAACATACTTATTTTAAATAGCGCACTTCAGTCGCATTCTATGCATTATATATGTGTATTTTCCGGCAGATCTGTGAGTTCTGCAAGTGCTTATGTATTTAATCTGCAGTACGCCTTTGCAAATTTGAACACCGTCTATTTTGGGCCAGAATACATACATATATATTTTTTTTGCTTAAATCAAAGCAATTTGTATGCATTAAATGCAGAGAGACAACGAGACATTTTACTGCGACAAGATTTACGTAATGCCACCCACTGTCAGACCTCGCTTAGACAGTTGTCAGTAGTCCCACCAGCCACCATCCACCTTCCCCTCTCTCTCTCTCTTTTGCCTGCCACCCACATATCTGAATGGTCTGCCCAGTGAGAGATTTAGCCCCTGAATCACCCTTGAATTGTCCGACGAGGTCGTTTCATGGCGCATTTTACTTGACATTTATCAAGCGCTTTTCAACCTCCGCCATCTGACATCCCATCAGCCAAAAAGGGGGCGGGACTGTCTGTCTGCCTGCCCACGAAAAATGTCACATCGCAAAATCCAGTCAGCGGAAGCTTCAATCGCACTCACAGTCAGTTACAAAGGTCAAAGTCAAGAGCAGACACAGCTCAGTTATTTATTTGTATATATATTTTTGACAATTATTAATCAGAGCGAAATTGCACTGTTAGTTCGGTTGAGGAAATTCGTACTTGTGACAATCAAAAGATGTCGGACACTTAAAACAATAACTGTAAATTTCAACGACCAGAAAGAAACCAAAAAATCCGAACAATCGACAGCAACCGAAACTAAACCAACAACAAACAAGAAATGTTAAAAATTTATGTTTTATTTGCAAACATTCAACGCCATTTCCGTTCTTGCCACAGAAATGACGACTGTTTTTTGTTGTTGGCAAACAATAAAAATCAAGGAAAATAACTGAGACCAATATCCACAACGAACTGTGTACACACTGCTAAAAATGATTCAATAATTTACCAAATATTGTTAAAGTACATATATTTTTGTTATAAATGTGGCAAAAGTTAATCTGCTTTCAAGAACTGAATTTGAATTACAAATTTAACTAGACGAGTACACAAAGTGTACACAGTTTGTGTAGTGTACACTGTACAACATGTTGAAGGCAACAATTTGGGGGCAGAAATACAGAAACGACCCCAATGGTCTCGTTTACAAATTAAGCACTTCCAAATGGCCAGCAAATTAATTTTTATTGCCTACAGAGTTATGTAAAATATGGCCAACAGTTTCCAGCCAGGGACATTTGGGGTAGGGCCATGAATTGACTGTGGAGAGAGGGTATGCTCGTTTCTGGGATACGCTTTAGGTCCATGTACAAAGATTGTTGAGCTTGCGAAATGCCAAAACTTTAGCAAGTTCTCGGCTTTCCTAATAAGCGACGAGAAATTGACAAAGTTTTGTTTTTTTTCGAGTGCCATAAATGTGGTGGAAGGAGGCGCCACGGAGAGGAGGGGCGACTGTAGGCGACAGTTATTTAGCGCTGGGATTTACAAGATAGGCACCAGGCACCGGAAACGGAAGCGGCCAACACTTGGCGTGGATTGTGTGCGACTTTAAGCAGCAGCCGAACTACTCTCTCCCTCTGCTTCACATTTCCCCTGACTGAAGTGTATTATGTTGCCGGCTTAACGTGGCCAAGATAAGCAAAGTTCGACATTTGTTGTTGGCCTTGTCATTAGCACGGTTTCATGCGCATTTAATTGAGCAGCAAAATTTAAGGGACACACAATCAGAAACTTTAACAAATCTGCTGATTAGAAAACTAACAAATTTATTTTAAAATTAATTATTTAAACTGTCGAATGCAGTAAATAATTGGGTGAAACACGAATCAGTGGACCACAAAATTTACTAATATATTTAATATTTAAACGGTCGAATTTTAAATATAATTATGTGAAAAACTGACCAATCGAAATATGTTTATAAAATACATTTAAATATGTATTAATTAAACTTTCATTATTTCACATTGTTCACTTTTTATTTTGTTTCCATTGAAATGGAATTTTTGTAGCCAATTTCAATGAAATATTTGTAAATGTCCCCATTTAGACAAACTGTTTAAATTGTTTGTTATTTTAGTTACATTTAATAATTCACTATTTCTCTTTTAATCTTGTTTGAACACACAGTTCATTATTGAATTTAATACAATACATAAAGATTACCAATTAAAAAGAGTAGCACTATAAACTGTACTATTTTATGTGTTACTTTAATCATTTGTGTTATTTTAATTGTGGCCTGAGCAGCTTCATTTAATTTCATATTGACCAGCATCCACATTATGACAAGCTCACGTTCTCCGAAAACCACATTGACAAGCTCAAATGCGACAACAATAATGATTCAAATAATAACATTGATGATTATAAGGCCTGAAATAATGATTATGATGATGCTGATGATAATGATGATAAGTGTCAGGTCAGGCTGAAAGTCGATTGTAATTCGCAGTGACCTGTGCTGACCAGGTTGACAATTTCATTAGGCTACAGGATGCTACTCCCACAGCCCCTTCCATCCCCCTGCTCTTCCACTTCCACCTGCCTACCGTGTGCTCTTCACTTCCCTTCTATTTGACATGTCATTGTGCATGTGCGAGGCTTATCATTTATTTATACGCATTGTTATTGTTGTTTCTCTGCTCTGTTTTTTACGTATGCATGCGTATATGGGTAGCAGGAAGAAGAGGAAATAAGAGGCGGATGTCTGGCTGGCAGGAGATGAGAGCAGGAGAGAGGAAGTGGAAGAGGAAGAGGCAGATATTTCTGCTGCTTAAAGTGTCATTGTTACCATTGAGTTTGCTCTTTGTTTAATAAATTATTTATCGAGCGACAGTCGAGGCGAGTCGTGAGTGTGTCTGACACACAGATGATGGCGCGTGGCATTGGCCTTTGATGGCCCAAAAGGGATGGGGAAAGTAGAAGATGATGCAAATATTAAGTATACGCATATGTGACGCAGTCCATGAAAGTCAAAGTGGATTATTCGCCGGCAGAGCAAAGAATAAGGAGACAGAGAGGGGGGAGAGAGCGAGAGAGAACCCTCTAGACTTCATTCAAGTTGAAATCACAGCAAAAACTTTACTCAATCGAATTCGAATTCACAATCAAATCGGTTTTGATATTAAATCGCCATTTAAAGCAATTCCCAGAGTTTATGTGCTCAATTCATGTTTCAATTTGTTCTCGTGTGTCCCTACACATTTCATCTCTCTCACTTGCTCTCACATTCTCCTACTTTACTACCTACTTCTCCCAGTTCACGTTCATTTATCCGGCTTTCTACCTGAATTGCCTTTTGCCCAATTGTGCAGCAAACAAAAAATTGATTGCATTTCACACGGTTGCAGCCGGAATAAGTCCGTAGATTGTAGAGAATGAAGCCTTCTCGACCCAGTTAAGTAGTTCGCACTCAAGTGCCTCCATATGGAGAGCACACACAAGTTCGCACACACACAAACACACTCTATGAGTTCATAAACCATCCGTAAAAAAAAGTTCGAGCACAAGTTTTGCATAATGCGCTTGCAATGTGAGTTCTGCTCCTCACTTCAATTTTCTCTCCTCACATCTCCTCATCTCTCACCACCTCTCCATTCTCTTCGCTTCCCTTCTTGGCACTCACAGTTGAATTGTGCCTCCCCCATGCATAATAGATTTCAATGTGCTCAGACTCAGACCAGTAAACATACAACATAGAGCGCTCTGGGTATATGTTGACCTTACACTGTTCAAAATAGATATGCTTTAAATAAAAACATGTAAAACATCACATACTAATCCACATTTGAAGCAAATTAAAGCTATCAAAGTCTTCAGAGCTAATTTAAATTATTGGTCTTTCTTTATCTAAAAGTCACTGAAATCAATCATTTAATTTTATATTTTTATTAAAGTCTTGTATTAATTAAAGCCTTAAATCCATTGCTTTAACTTTTGCCAGTGTAGCCACATAATACCAAGGTTCATTGGCCATTTCCAACTGCCGGCTATTGTTACATTTTGGCCAAGTTAGGTCCAGTAGTTGCTGCTTAAAATTTCATGCTGTTTATTAATTTGAGCAGCACCTCGCAGCTAAATTCTAGTGTTTATCCAACTTTTGGTACATTTTACATTTTAAATTTACAAGTTTTAATTGAAAAAAAGAACACGAGTGCGAGAAAGAAATTCTAGATGATATATCGCTGCGGCAGCTTCGAATTACAGGCAAAGGTCCTTTGACCGCAGGACATTAAATCAACAAGTGCAACTGCACTACAAGTTATTCCTGCCCTGCCATGAACTGACCTCAGTCTCGTCCTTGCAGAAACTCTGACGCTGACTCCAAGTCGTGTCACGCTGCACGACGTCTGTCGCTGTTTCTTAATTACCGGAAGTTAGTGCCCCAACAGTAGTTCCCCTGCCACCCTTCGCACATTGCTTGTCCAGGTAACAAGCTACAATTAGTGTCTGGGACACACCCACAATAACAACATGAACTAGAGAGAGCTGATAGCGTGGCCAAGAAAGTACTTAGCTATGTACTTTCAAAGTGGCTTACAAGTTTCCCTTAGCCACTCACATAGTTCTAGCCTTGTTGTTGTTGTGTGTGTTTGTGTGGCATGTGCTCGTTACCTTTAGAGTTGCAACTGGTCAGCATTTACTGCTTTATTTAAGCCAAGTTCTCGGCTAGGACTAAATACCCAACACACAAAAAAACTTTTGACTAAAACGTGGCTTTAAAATTTAAATTCAATAAATCATAAGAACTTTTGCAAGAATGAATAGCACAACTTTATACAACTAATTGAGAAAGTTCTATAAATCATCAAGAAGACTTGGCTATAATAAAATGTTATCAAATCCACTTGGCCTTAATTCTTTATCCATCTCGATAAATGAACCAAATGTGTGGCAGCTGTGTAACTGCAGCTGAGTGCGTTGCATTAAATTAATGGGTAAATTTCAATTATCTTCACTTGGCATTTAATTGCATTAATTAAAGCAAGTCGAGATGCTTAAAATTCATTACTTTGTCTGTTTGCATTTTATGACATTTATGCAGCTTGTTGGCAGTTGTAACGCTTGTGGCATCCACATCCGCGTCCTTATCAGTGACTCTTTCCTTCTTTCAACTTTTGCCGCATTTCCGGCGTTAATTGAATGCAATGGCGTCCACGTGCGAGCAGAGAAGAAGACGGAAACGCAGGAGGAGTTGGAAGAAAACAGGGTACAACCCCCTTTGGCTTGACAACCACGAAATGTTTGTATGTGTGAGCGCAAGTGGGGGTATGCCTGTCTGTGTGTGTGTGTGTGCGTGAGTTCATTGGCAATTAACAGTGGCAGCCACTCCATTTGCTGGTCTGATTCACAGTCTGGTCGAGCACTTTGTCAATTATATTTTTGATTAATTGATGGTTTTCAATTTTTGTTCCTACACTTGATTGATATTTCAATTTCAACAAATTTCAAGCCGAGTTTATTGTTTCCTTGTAAAAATCTTAAATATACTTTAAATTTCTTTTGATTGGACAAGTTATGCATATTACGTATGCGCCACGTTGTCACCCAGCAACTAGAGCAAAATATGTTAAACTAACCACACAAACGAGACCAAAAATCAAATGTTAAACGAGCCAACAAAATGAGAACAAGCGAAAACAATAAAAAGAAACTGAAACAGAAACAGAAGAAAACACATTATCAAAACAATAAACAATTGATGGCATTTTACTTAGGCCATATAGAGAAACACGCCGCAAGCATAAAAAATCAATAAAAAAAACAAACACAAAACAATAGAAAGAAACCCAAGCAGAAACTGAAACTGAAACAAAACGCTGCAAATAAATAAAAAATTGCTTTATTTATTAAGCATTAAACAATAAATGGGATTATTTTTATCATCAGAGCAAAGAAATGTCGTCGCAACAGAAAGAGACGACAGAGAAATCTATGAATTTTCCTCCAACTGTGCGGCAATAACAATTGCAAAACAGGGAAATGAAGGAAAACACACACACACACACACATAGAAATGCAAATCATTTTCTATTTGCCCCTCAGCTTTTCCACAGAGTGTTGGCAAGCATTATGGCGATTTTGATTGCGATTACGATTGTGTTTCTGATTGTGATATTGTAATGGCATTTGAAGTACTCGCAGTGCGTGTTTCTTGTTTCAAACGCTTTGGGGGCATGGCTCTTGGACAGGCCTAATAAGTAGGCACTTTCCCCCCTCTCTGCCATTGTCTAAATCTCTCTACTTATTTGAATAAAGCTTTGCTTTTAGTTAGTCTGCTTTTCCTCTTCCTTTTCTATCTCTTCTTTTATTTTGCTTTTTTTCTGCCTCTGTTTTATTTCCACAAATTTGTAACTGTCACTTTGCTCGAGTTCCGTTTTTTGTTTATAGGCATAGAAAACTCTGTGTTTGTTCCGTAACAAAAACCGTAGCCGGACTTGGCTTTTAAGGACGAACTTTTTTTTCTGTGCGTGTTGAGCCCAACCGGACGGATGGACGAGTGTTTTGATTGTGAAAAGTTGTGTGTGTGTGTGTGTGTTTGTGTGTGGCAAAGGTAGCACACAAGTTTTGCAAGTGACAAATAGATTTAAATTCGAAAATGCTTTTTGTTTGCCACTGTATTTCTGGCCGACAGTTCAATTGGAGTTTGGGTTGTGGTTCTTGAGAACAGCGGAGGGGGAAAAGAGGAACTTGTCATGCAAAGCACTATTGACAGCGGTCGTAAATCTTTGTAAAAGTGCTCTAACCCTTGTCAAGAAGCAGAGAGAGAGGGACAGAGAGAGAGAGAGAGGGAGCGCGAGTGAGTGAATGAAAAGTGGTTGGGAAAACTGCGACTCGCAACGAGACGGGCGTGAAAATGTCCATCTGAATAGCTGCAGAGTCTCGGAAAAATCAGTTAAAAGCGATTTAAAGGGTTGTCAGGCACTTGTAAAATGGCGAATAACCAAAAAAGTCGGGAAGCTCATTTATTATGTGTCGGTTTTGGGGAAATTAGAGTGCAGTCTGTAAATGGAAGCTTGTCAGTTTGAAAGGGTTGCCAAATATTTGATTATCGAATAAACTCGATGTATAGATATGAACTGAATCAGAAACTTGGATATAAAAGAAGTTTTATTCAATATGGTATAGAATATATTTATAGTTCATGCCCTACATATACAAAACTTAATCCAATTTATTAAATTAGTCTCAACTAACTTTGAACTAACTAATTGACGGTAATTATGTTGGACTGACCTTCTATTTTTGACCATGAAACACAGTTTCCTTTGCCATTAACGCATAAATTAAGTTTTCATGAATTTTCATGAATTAATCGTTATGATTATGCAGTCATCTCGCAGTTCCGCGTATTTTTCCACTAACAACGGGTGGTTTTCTTTTAGTTCGCACTGTATTCCTCCCCTCACAGTCAGATTCCAACATGTTTTTTTTTAAATTTCCAAAGAACTAATGAAAATTCGACTGAAACAATTAAACGAGGCACAAATGTTCACAGCTTACGAGCGCACGTAGAGAAAGAGGGGAAGGGAGGAAGAGAGAGGGAGAGAGAGGGAGCCAGAGGGTAGAGCTCTCTCACTCTCTCGACCGACACGCTATCATTATCAACGTCATCATCATCATTGGAATTGCATTAACAAATTAGCATTCTAATGAGCGGTCATGGCTCTTGGCATGGCATGACAATTATGGCGCCGTCTTTTGTCTATTTTCCCCACTGTAATGTGGCGCTACTCCCCCGCAGCTCCCGCTACTGCCAGACGTGTCTCGTCGCGTGTTGACCAATTGAAAATTAGACTTATTTCGTTTCAATTTGAAGCCGAGTTTACCACTGCAATCGCTTCTTGTTGCAGTTGCAATTGCAATTGCTGTTTGTATTTATGAATGAAGGCAGCGGCAACTAGGCCGCATCGAGGCTGATCCAGATACACTTGCTGTAGCCCCAGACTCCCCAATCTCTCCTCTAACTGCCTACCGCCCCTCTATCCACTACTGGCCTCTGCCGAGTGTCTGTTTCTTTCGTTTGTTTTTGTTGCTGCTGCTGCTGCAACGCAACCAAAAACCGGTTACAACAACGCTTGCAGGCAACAAAAAAAAAAAAAAAATAAAAAAAATATATGTACGAAAAAATTCTTGACTTTTTGTTTCACATACACAAAAAGTGAAGTTTATCTTTTGGCTCTCTTGGTGCTTACTCTTGATTCTTGTTCTCATTCTCGTTCCCGTTCCTGTTGTTGTTTATAAAAATTCTTTGAAATGCACACACAACTCTCTCACACACATACACATACACATACACACTCGCCTGCTTACACACAAAATTAAATATTTTTTCCTCTTCTTCTTTTTAATTCTTTATATGGCTCTTTGGTTGGCTCTGTGGCATTTTCTTCCTGTTCGCTCTCCGTTTCTACTCCACGCTTCGCTGAACCCTGCACACTGCCCTCCCTGTCCCCTCTCACTTTTCAGTCTCTTCTCCCACGGCTTGGCTAGTAGTTTGCTGGTTTGTTTAGAGTTTTTTTTTTTGGTCGGTGCTTTTTAAACGCAAAACGCAGCTCGATGCAGTCCGAAGTTTCAAGTGGAAGTGCTCCTAACATGCATGTAAAAATGCAACGTAAGTTCGAGAGGGACACATGTAGGTACCAGTAGAGGAAAAGAGGGGAGATACAGGGGTATAGAGGGGGAAAAGGGCCAACCCAGTGCGGTTGATGACTTGCATTTGGCTCTCGCTTTCGGGCCCGCAGAGACTGACTGACTCTTGGTCTGACTTTGACTTTGGCACTGGTTAGACTGGCTGGCTGGCTGGCTGGCAAGCTGACTGGCTGACTGAACTGGCGCTGGATTAGGGTACACACGCCCCTTCCTCTCTTCCTTCCCTACACACCTCTTAGCCACTCCAGAACTTTTGACTTTGACTGTCGGTCGTTTTTCTGTGATGTTTTGATGTTTTGTGGTTCGTTTTCTCGTTTACTTTGGCTGCATATTTTATTTGCAAGTCAGAAATAAGTGTGATTAGATTGAGAAAGCCAGAGGACACTTTTCAGAGCCAAAGACAAATCAACAGAATTTAAGTTATAGATTGAGCAAGATTAAATTTCTAGTCTTAGCTATAAAATTTAAAAGAGATTCCCTAGTTCTAGTTCTTAGCTATTAAAAAGAATTCAACTTCTTTAAAAAGCCGTCAAGCTTTAATTCACAATTAAAAGTTGACAATTAATCCAAATAGACAACATTTAAGATTTAGTTAAGTCCAGAGACACGACTTAGCAGACAAAAGTAATTACAATATAGCCAATATTACTAAACAACCATACAAATATAATGACCGAAGTTAAGTCAAATTCTTGATGACCGCTTGGGTGTATTCGGAGCACTTGGCCTTACCGCCGAGATCGGTGGTGCGTATATTATCGACCTTTATGGTTTTCACCACAGCCGCTTCCACTTTATCGGCATAACTGCCCAGATTGATGTAGCGCAACATCATAGAAGCGGAGAGGAGAAGTGCAGTAGGATTGGCCAAATCCATGCCGGCAATGTTGGGAGCTGTACCATGAACAGCCTCGAAAATAGCACCATTGGTGCCAATATTTCCGGAGGGAGTTAAGCCCAAACCACCGATCAGACCGGCACAAGTGTCCGACAGAATGTCTCCATAAAGATTTGGCATGACAAGCACATCGAATTGCGTAGGATCCATTACAATCTTGAGACAGACTTCACTGATGGCCTGCTCCTCGTAGGTAATGCCATTGGTTACCAACTGATCCTTGTACTTTTCGGCCACCTCACGCACACAATGGATGAAGAGACCATCGGACATCCTCATGCTGGAACGCTTATGCACAGCCGTGATCTTCTTGCGCTTCATGGCCAGAGCATACTGGAAACAATACTCGGCCACACGCAAGGAGGCACTTCGTGTGATCAGTTTGATGCTCTGCACTACGCCATTAACCAGCGTATGCTCAATGCCCGAATACTCGCCCTCAGTATTCTCGCGTATGGTTATAATATCCACAGTGCCGTAGACGGTTTCCACGCCAGCCAAGGAACGACAGGGACGCACGTTTGCATAGAGATTGAAGAGCACGCGAAGTATAAGATTCAGTGAACGAAATCCAGAGGCAATTGGTGTCATCAGTGGTCCCTTTAGTCCCAGTTTGGTGCGTCTCATGCTGTCAATCACAGCCTGAGGCACTGACTGCACTCCCTTATCATTTATCACAGGTGTCACGTCGACGGGTTCGAAAAGTAAAGGAGCATTGACGGCCTTGAGGATCTCCAGCACTGACAAGGAGATCTCTGGCCCAATGCCATCGCCAGGCATAAGTGTCACTGGTATGGGCTTTATACTAGCTGAAGTCGATCCTGTGGATCCCTGGCTGCCACTGTTTGAGGAGCCGCGTGTGGTACCTTTAGCGCAGCCACCACCAGATGACGCAATCGGCTGGCTGTTCGTGGTAGTAGCCGGTGGATCTAACGATAGCTCCGATGGCTTGTTGGCTGTCTGCAGCGACTGTTTGGAGCTTTGTGGTGGTGGTGAAATGCGTCGGGGCTCGAGCACCTCCCTGATTGTCAATTTTCTTATTGGTATCTCCCGCACGGCATTCTTGCGACTTTGGTACCTTTGGTGACAGGGTTGTCGCCGTGCTGGCTGCTGTCTAGTAACTGGTGGATCTCTGCGATTGTGATTGATCTCAAAGGACTCGGCGCGATTCAGTTGATGACCTCTTGTGGCTGTTGTCATCAGCAGACGGCTCTGAGTATTCTCTGCAAAGCAGCGAATGAACTCAAAGCCGATTGACGACTGTGGCCGCAAAACGGCTTTAACCGGTGAAAAACAGCGAGACATTTGCAAAAACAATTTAGAAGTGACTTTTATATTTTAAATAAAATACTGATTTAAGTGTTAAAGTTTGAAATGGGATAGTGTGCGAGTGTGTTAATAAAATATTTGTATAGATCTAAAAAAGGCTACTAAGAAATCAGTTAAACTTACTTATATTGTAAGAATATTTACATTAACAAACTCTGGCTATGAAACGCAATTTCTTTTAGCAAATCGTTTAGTATTTGACGCCAGTGTTGGTCAAGGCTTGGTTGGATTTAGCTGTGGTAATTTGCATAGCTTTTAGCCAAAAGCCTTGACTTGTTCGTTTGCCGCGTGCTATTTTTTTTATGGCAAATTTCGCTTTTGTTGACGCCTCAAAGTTTGGCGACTGGCACCGCCGGAAAAAACTCTAACAAGAGCAAACACGCGAGGGTAGAGAGTGAGAGAGATGTGGAGACTTTCAGTCTGGGAGCAGGACACAAGTCGCCTGTTAACCCCTTTCACTGTGAAGTTGAGATTGTTTTCTCATTTTCTAGAAATTATAATGGGAACACGCAGACTAAGACGAAGACTTTCCGCAGTTACTGTGATTCGTTTTTTGGGTTAAGAATAAAGCTAATTAAATTACTTTTTCGACTGCAATTCCATTTTGAAAATTGGCGCTTTGAAGGCCGTGTATTTGCTCTGTCCTTGTGCTTTAATTGAAAAACTTGTTGCGGGCACGGGAAATGGGAAATGGTTTAATATTTGTACGGAAAATGTATTTTCATTTATTTAATTATATAAATGAATGTCGCTGGCGAAATTAGCTGCGAAAGGTAATCAAATTATGCAGAACTCCTGGGCACCACACCTGTGATAACGTACACGGAGTAACAGAAAGAGAGAGAAGAGTGACTGAAAGGGAAGCCAAGACAGAGAACACGCCTTAAATGCCGCCCTCTGACTGCCTTTGAGCAAAGTTTTTCATTTTTCAAGCTGTTGTCATTTGGCATAATCATATTTCAACGGATTAGCATAATTTAAACACACAAAATATTAATAATGAAAAGTGAATGGCTGTTGGAGTCAAGTTCTATACACATACACATACATAAACACACCCTCACACCTCCATTCCCCCACACACCGTTGACAAAATTATTAAAATTTTCCTACTGTTCCACTGAACTGCGTGTTGAGTGCCACTGTGCTTATACTCTGCACAGAGAGTTGTATGGAGTTGTAGACTGTATAGAATGACTTGGACTTGGACTTCGATGCTTTTCATAAAATGTCTTTTAAGTATTTAGTATGCTTTAGTGCATCTGTAACTTAAAGTTTATATTTTCTTTAAGAAAACAGTCTAGTCTTTGACTACTATTCACTCCCGTTGCTTTTAATCTTAAGAGTATACCAATTTTGTATATCTAAGAAGAGTGTTATTTTTATTATTTTTACATGCTTTTATATTCATATTTGGTAATATATCTACTTCTCCCGCGCTTTTTATGCTTTGTTTTTTCTTCTGTTTTTTTTCGTATTCGGCGTGGGGTAGGTTTTGTTTTTTCGACTTTTGTAGGTGTTTGTGTTGGTGTTGAACGCTTCACAATTGTTGTTAAATGATTGATGGTCTTTCGTATAGCTTGCTTACCCACCCACACTCACACACACACTATATATATATAGACTATATATACAGAAAATTGGAGAGCAAACACTGTCATTATTTACACATTATATTATGCGATATTATAATTTGGAACTGAGGCCAAAGCCAGTTCAAACGCCAAGCTGTCTAGCTATGGTGTTAAACTCACCACCGAGCACCTTATACACCCCATATATAGATGGATAGATAGTCAGATAGTCGGAGATAATTATTCGTTATTTATTCTCTGTTTCTGCTGTTTCTTTTTCCCCCTTTTTTCGCTTTGGCGATAACGAACACAAAAATTTTGTACGCACCTGCAACGAGAACAGAAAACAAACAAAACTTAAATTAGTGGGGAATTTAAAGAGAATTAATGCAGAGCTATAGGAAAACAAGGGGAATGCAAAAAGATAAGTATCTCGAATAAAACATTTTCTAAACATACAAATTAAAATTGAAATTTAAATAGTTCAGTGATTAAGATCAGCAAAATAAGTACAAGTTAATTAATTTATTGTATCACTTTTATGCAATTCTATTTTATATATATTTAACATTTAAATTAATCGAAAGAGCAGAGACTTAACTTACATTTTAAAGAACTTTATGCATGTTTTTTGATGCCCAATATTTTTAAGGAATATTTAAATATGTGGTTTAAATTTGTATATTAAAATGGCTTCAAATTGTTTATAATCATTATTTTAGAATATAACATTTATCCCTTATTTTATTATAACACAAAGTTGTCAAAAAAATGTTTTAAGTAGCTTTTTAAGCAGTTGGTTTCTTTCTCTCTCTCTGTCTCCCCCTCTATCTCTCCCTCCGTCTCTCGTTCTGACTTGTATTCCCCAGCACAAAATTTGTGTTTTTTGTGGCGTTCACACACGTATATTTTTAGAAGTGATTTTGTTTTTGTTTGCACTTACTTCATTTAATGTTTAGATTTGCGCTTAGTGTGCGAAAAAGAAACCAAAGTCAATAAACCATATAAATGTACAACAAAAACAACAGCACAAACCATAGAAACAAACAAACAACAAAAAATAATACAATAAAAAAGTCAAGTCTCTTTAAAGGAGAAGTTTGCAGATTTTAAATGTGCAGAGAGGCTGTAAAAAATAGGAGGGGGTAAAGGATGGCGGAAGTCGGTCTAAATAAGCGGTGGCTAAAAGCAGCCAAAACACACACACACACAGCGTAAAAATTGAATTTGTGTTTTATTCTGCCTGAAAAAAGGAAAATAAAAGAAATCATTCAAATATTTGTTATTGTTTGTCGTTTTGTGGTAACAAGACGCCGCCAACGCCATATTAGCCCTGGCTTTTCATGCCATTTATAAAGCAATACCACAATTTGCTTGGCTTTTAGCCCCCGCACCCTCCTTTTAACCACAGTGTTACCGCTTTGCTTCGAGTGCTTTTCATTCGCTTGGCTGATGTTTTTTTTTGTGCTGACCAATTCAATGTTTGCCTTTTAAATTGTTCTTGTCGTTGTTGTGTTTTGCTCGTCATAAGGTGATTTATGAGCCTTAGGTGCAAATAATTGATTTATGCGCGGCGAGGCAAACGCCAAACGGAAAACGGCAAAGGTAAAAGCAAAAGCAAATTCAACTAAACAGAACAAACGCCTCTCTGTCTGTTTGATAACAAATTGAAAATTGCGCAAATACCTGAGGTGGGCAGCAATGAGGGGAAATGGAGAAGAAATGTACATAGCACTTACTACTCGTCGAAGGTGCAGCAAAGTAATTAGATAAACAGTCCACTGATAGCAACTTGAAGATAGTTCAAAGTATCTGAAATACTTTTGAGCACCTGAGACGATGGTAACTTATGTAACTCATATTGAAATCTTGTTGAGCAGATAACAGAGGCTAAGCACCTTTAATGCACGATGCTAATGCTGTGGCCCTAATCATGTCTTGGCCATAACTAACACCAGTTAGAGCGGAAATGCCCAACACATTATATACCTAAGCTTCTATATGAGAGAATATCTTTGCGTATGTTTGTAGTTTATTTTGATTTCGATGCTGTGCACACTTCAGTAGGCATTAACCTTTTCTTTTTTCCCGTGAACATGAGTATTTTTCATGCCATCCATGAATCAAAAAAGAAGAATCCCAAACCAAAAACCAAAAACTGAAAGAAAGAAGAAAGAATCCGGCGACGTTTGTATCTCATGCCCTCTCATACCTGGGTTCATTGGAAAACGGCGATTACGCGGCACAAAAGGCATGAACAAACAATGAGCCAACCAGTCAGACAGACGGACGGACGAAGAGACAGACTAACAGACAAAGAGACAGACAGAGATAGAAGGTAACACATATGATAGAAGGCAACTCAGAACTCTCAACTGACACAAGTTGCCGGTGGCAAGTTGCTCTGTTGATCTGTTGCTGCTGCTGCTGCTGCATCATCATAATGAGAATAGGGAAGGGGTAGAGGAGAAGGTAGGGGGGTCAGCCGAGTGTGGCATTACATAAGCGAGTGTTGACCAAAGCGAATCAGTCAAAATGGAGTGGAAAATTGTATCACAAGCAGGCTCAAACTTGGACTCCAAATCGGAATCGGAGTCGGAGTCGGACTCGCAACTCAATCGCTGTCTGCAAGTTCTCGCATTTGTTTGTTTGATAAATTTACTTGTAAAATGTTTAAAAATAGCTACAAGAAGAGCACAAGACAAAGAGAAAGATAAAGACAGAGAGAGGGGAAGCGTGTGTGTGCGAGGAGTAAGGCAAGAGACTGCGTTGCAGTTGCGAACGAGGCAGCCACAAGCGTGAGATACAAATGTATCTACTACCTGCCTGCTGTCTTGCACATTTCACACGTTTTATGTATCTGTGGCTGTGTGCATTCGCGTATCTACAAATGCGACAAGTACTAAATATTTAATTACGTATACGCCAAGTGGTAAACTTTTAAAGGTACACTGATAAAAATTTATTATACAAATTGAGGATTCGGGCGTGGATTAAATAAATAAGTCCACAGTAAATTATTTTAATAATAATTTAATCTTTAATTTAAGACAAATTTTGAAAAGATTTCATTAAAATAAATCTTATTTATCAAAATACTATTTTTACAGCTCAAAAGTTATCAAAATTCTCCAGAATTAAATTAGTTCTTGGCTATTTATCAGTGTATCTGAACAACTCTTTCTTTTGAACTTTATCTGTTCGATGGCCCATCTAATCTAGTGTTATCAGTACTCAGTTTATCTGTCTAGCTATCAGTACACCTGGTCAGGTAACTTTTTAAGCGGAAGATTGTACAAGTTGACAACTTCCTCTTGGACACACTTGAAGACTTTAATTGCCCTCGAATGAGCTTCGCATGCTCATAATTATACTTAAACTCTGTGTTGACGACCTTTTTGGAGTGTTGAAAAGGCCAAAACAGGTTCAGTTCGGGTTGGTTCGGTGTCTTACCTTTTTGGCAGAAGTCATGAATGAAAAGCATGTTGTGGCCATACAAAGATCATAAAAAATGTCAGAGGTTCGCTCATAAAATTCTAAGAAATTTTTGCCAAACAAATTAAATGTACAAATGTTTAAATGTCCAACCGAAAAAATGAATGAAAGAATCAACTCCAGTTTTTTATTTGTGTTTTTTAAGATACGTGCATATAATTGAATGAATTTTAATTTAAATATCGTACGCTTTGTTAATACGCACACACATACACACAGTACAATCTCCAATCACATCAATGACATCATCAGATTCGCCACGAATCGAAAAACTGAAACTAAACAGAACCCAACAGTTCCAAGTCGAATTGTCTTTATATCGAGGTCAAAAGTGTAAAACAAAATAATAAAAAAAAAAACAGACTAGGAAAGCAGCAGCAATGTGGTATATAAACTGAAGACTTCCTCAATCTACCCCTTGAATCTCCCTCTGCTTTTCTATCTCTCTTTTTTTTTAGCAGTTCGAGTCTGAGCAGTTTTTAAGTGCGTGTGAAATCGATGGGTGAACGCACAGACGTCGTTAATTTTAATTGAAACTAATTAGCACAAATATAAAAAAACTAAAAAAAAAAAAGAAACTTTAAAATAGAGAATTAAATAAAATAGAAAATGGGAGAATGAACCAAGAGCGTGAGATATATCTGTTGATTTTTTAGACATTTTATTACTACAACAAAAAGTCCTTGAGTTAAAAGCAATCATCAATTAAGTATACGCATCTTGATTCATAAGCTTTATATACTAAAAACTTTATTTTATATAAGTTGAACTCAATTCAATCCATTAAGCAAACTGGACTAATGTTTGGACTCTAGTCTGGTAGAAAGCACTTGTAATTACTTTTACAGCATTCAATCAATTAAAAATGCTTAACTTGGAGGCTAATCGATGGCTCTGACTTGAAAAGAAATTGTTCTACTCGAGGGAGAAAGAACATTAAGAGCTGGTCAATTAAGTTTGAAGTGAAAAGTTGAACCTAATTGATGGATGAAGTTCAAGTTACTTTACAGCAATGCCAACAAATACTTAAGCCCCGAAAAACACCATTAAGAAAAACCGAATAAACCAAACCATGTGACATCTTGCCCCAGATAATAATAAATTTTTATTTCATTCCTTTATATTTTTAAAGCTACTTCCAATGTCAAATATAATAAAAACAAAAAGACCGAAACGAATCGAAACAGATCGAAATGAAAGCGAATGCAAATGTAATACAAATTTGTATATATCTTGAAAGCAAACAAGTTTTGCGGTTCATTTGTTTAATGAAATAATAGTCGTTAAGCAACTCGTGGATTTCGAATATTGTTTTCTATGATTTTAACGATCTGAAGGCATTTGCGAATCCGATTTTTGGACGCTTCAAAATTGATTTATTCGCATTCAGAATTCAATTTAATGTTGCAGTTTAGCCTTAATTATAAACGAAAATGTTTGCCTAATTATAAACGGAATTTGGCAACAAATTGTCGTATAAAAATTCATGTTATAAACAACCGGATATCGTACACATAAGTTGAGATTAATTAGCATAAGTACAAAATGTAATTTATATATGTTTCTGCTATTCAATTAGTCTTGTTAAAAGTTAGTTTATCTACAAGCATTCAGAGCCCGTTGCAGAGATTTGTGAAAATGTTGAAAAGTTGTTGGGAAAACTCACGTTTTGACTTTTCTGTTTGCACTTTTCTCTTATCTCTTTGCACAAGCACACGAGGAAAAGGTAACAAACATGTATTTTGTAGTTTGTTCTAATTTTTTGTTGCCTGCTAGTTGCTTAAATATTTAGTAACATGCTCGTCGTTTTACAAGATACAGACAGCACAATACAGAGATACATACGGTTAAAGATACAGTACAGATATGATTAGATATGACTTCCTGTTTGCTTTCAAGCATTGTTATAAGCAGATTCTAAGTATGTAACGTGTTATTGTTAATGGGCCGTGTTTACGAGTGGGCCAAAAAGCTTAACATATTTCCCAACCGCTGAATGTATCTTTTGTGCTTGGTGCTTGGTGTGTGTTTATATTCGGTATCTACAGCTCAATTAGCAGTCGCATAGAGCACGCAATTAAAATGAAATTGAATTTTATGTGGTGCGCCCAAGTGCGTGGCAAGGTTTACATATCAAATAGAAGCCAAACTATTAACGTACAGCAATAGATACAGATACATGCACATAGATACATGCATTACGTACTCGTAAATACCTGATGGAAAGAAGAAAAATAAAGCAGAAACATTTATCGTATGCATGACACAGACATCAGATTAGCATCACAAACAGTACATAATCGTAAAAGTAACACACAAATAGTTAAAAGATACAGACGCTGTACAGAGGGATAGTAGGGGAATGTGGATGGAGGAAGGGGGAAGGGGAGGAGCACAACTCGAAACTATGTAAACAGTAAATAAACGACAGAGCCAGAGCCAGAACCAGACTCAGATATAGATACAGACACAGAGTTAGAGTCAGAGTCAGAACTGGCCCGAAATGAAGTTCGACAAACACTTAAGCAGGCCATTAAGAGCAAAGTCAGACAACAGGAAGAGATACAGATACAGATACAGCTACAAATACAAATACTAATACTTGTGTATATACGAAATACTTGTGCCAGAGGTGCTCTGTTTGGCGCTTGCAGAAAACAAACATAGATACAGATACATGACTGAAATTAAGATTCCACAAAAGTCAAACGCTAATAGCAAAACTAGCAATGTCAAAGTCTGTGAAGTCAGCTCCATTGAGTAAGCGCTCATGTGGATAAATCTTTTTCGGAAAACTCAGTCGACAGTCGACAGTTGCGATGCGATGCGGGCATGTATCTAACAGATACTTTTTACTTGTGTTTATTTGTTAACTACCTGCGTGTGAGAAAAACTGCTCAGCAGGCGGCAGCAGGTAAGAACTGCAGACGGCACACAACAGCAAACTTGCAACATCATGCCGCACAAACCCAAACACACACATAAAGAATAGCAGCAATAGATACAGATACAGATACATCTACAGATGGGTAGACAAGTACTTGAATACACGTATCTAAGTATCTTAGTATCCATGGTGCCGATGCCGCCCTGTAATTGTGCGTAAACGTGTAAATACCAAGTCAAGGTCGGTTAATCAATAATAATTATTTTTCACTCAATTACGCGCCACACGACGCAGCGTCGAGTGTACGTGAATTTCATAAATTTATTTTTTTTTCCCCCGCTCGCATTCTTGAGATACAGCTAGACACACTCTATGGTGATATATGTTTGTAGTTAAGTATATTTATACAATACTTTTTTGTGTTTTTTTTTTTGTTTTGTGCTGTTTTCATATTTCTTTTTTTGGCTTTTTGCTGTTGGCCAATTCGCTGCGCAATCGATGTTATCTCTTTGTTTGGCTTAGCGCCGAGCCAACATACATGTGTGAAATATGCATAACTACACACGCACACACACACACACAAACATACATAAAACAACACTACAAAAATATGCCAAGCAATTTCGAGTATCTTATAGATGTAAATATACAAAATATGTATCGTATTTGAGTTTTGTATTATTGTGGTGCCCATAGCCTTCACACAGTTAGATGCGCGCCACTTGATATGCCCAGAAACCAGAATAATAAATGATGATGCCGACATCAAGATACAGTCTACAGATAGCAAATATATACAGATACAGATACATATATGTTATAATGAACCTGCAGCGTGGGCTGTCTTTCTGACTGTCAGTCTGCCTCTCTTGGGACAAAACTTTCCCGGTCTTACGAACTTTTCAACGGCATTGCTCAATATGCTTCTAATTGCGGACGCGCCACTTGCCACTTGCCACGCTCATAGTTTTTGGGCAAGAACAAGTGACAGATTGCCGTCCAGGTCCACCGAAGTCAGCACAATGAATTTACATAATGTTTACATACAGAATATGCCCCGAGATAAAAAGATAGTTAAGCGTAAAATCGGCAGATAAAACCAAAGTTGCAGCTTTAACTTTTGGTGATTTGCTGAATTCCCTTTAATCAAACTGAGAGCGAGTACTACATGTGTTCATATAAATAGAAACTGTAGATTGATTTTCTAATATAAATATTTATACAAAAAGCTGAGTTATTAATGTGAATCAATAAATTTACACGACGTGTTTATAGAAATATGTGATGCATGTTATTCCCACTAAATCAAAAGCTTCAATGAACTTTTTTTTATCTTAACACACATTTTGCCCTATATTTTTTAAAACCATTTCTAAGAATTTAAGTACTTTTTTACAACAATTTGCATATAAAAATTAATAATATTCCGTGCCAAACTGGTTTTTGTTAATTAAATTCAAATTTTAAATTTAATCTCTGACTAGAAATTTATTTATAAAATATTGTGATTCTTTGCATTTCATTAGAAATTTTGAGCTGGCGAATTAATTACTAGGCACAAGTGTTGAGCAACTTATAGCGAAAATAAGCATGTAATTAGAGACATTATAAACACAGAAAAGTTGATTAAGTTTGTGTAATAAAAATTATCTAGTTAGATTTCATAGTAAGTGATTATATTACTTAACTATGATATGAGTGTCCTATTTGCCTAACTCGCACTGTGTTCACTGCTTACACTAACACCAATACCAACACACCTACCTTTCTCTTTGTAAACTCCACTCGAAGCGATGTCGATCGATTCAAAGTAACCCTTGACTGCATCGCACTGTTGTTGCTGCGCTGTATCCTTGGCGCGTGAGTCGCGCTGCAGTCGACGTCGGTGGTGCGTTGACGCACTATGTTGATGCTGATGCTGATGATGATGCTGTTGGTGGTGGAGATGATTGTCGCTGGCAGCCATTACGTCGCCAGCATCGTCGATAGCCAAATGTTTGGCAGTGGCAAGGCCAACGCTGCACAGCAATGCAACGAGCAGCAGCTTTGTCAGTTGCTGTTGCAAGTGGTTACTGCCGGCCATCATGTGTGAAATTCTTTTCTCCAAATTTATGCAAAAATGGCAAACCGGACTTTGGAATCTGACACTGTGGCACGTTCTCTTTTCCACTTTTAAGCTACGCGAACGATTTGCTAAGCCAGAGTGCGTGTATGTGTGTGGGAATCTGTGTGTGTGCGTCTGTGTGTGTGGATTCTTAAGGCCAATACGTTGATTTAAGGCAACTTCGCTGCATGTTGCACTGAACAGCTGTTCGTCAGCAATACACTGACACACACACAACTAAATAGGCAGCGGCTGAGCGTACGCGAGAGCAGTACCGAAAGAGAGCGGCAAAGAGAGAGAGAGAGCGCGCGGCACACACACAAACGTTTTGCACTTGCCGGTTAGGCTTTCACACACACTCACACAAACAAAATATGCCGAGAGTTTTACTTGTCCCGCTGTTGTTTTTGTTGTTGTTGTTGTTTTGTTACTCTGCTAAAAGTGTGCAAAAACACGCGTGTTTAGCCTTGTCACTCTTGTTGTTGTTATTAACGCTTTATTTAAACTAAAATATACAATTGGTACGTCACACTTTCTTTCTTCTAACTTTTCACTTAGTTATAAGATTTCTAATATATCGCGATTCTTCGTGACATAATCACAACAACCGATTATATGCAATTCCTTACGGCTGTTATCATCGACCATACAGTCTAAATAAAGTCTCTGATAATTCGATTCCTCAATTATAATTATAAAATGCGCATCGATTGATTATTGTATGTGTTTCAGATTGCTTTTAATTATTATTATTATTTTGTTACTTGCTTTCTTAGTAAGAATTGATATTCATTGGGTGTAACCAATGGATTCTGAATTAATTCAAAATTGGCTTATAGCGATTCAACCGATTGAATAATTGCACTCGCGATGGCGGCTATTGGCCAAGTTGTTGTATTTATAATACGGCAAAAAAGACGAAACGATTTAGGACATGCCTTCAATTCGACTTCGATTTCGTTACTCCTCTTTGGGATTCAAAATCGCTATCACGCTGCGACACGTTTACACACGCCGACGATTCGTTCACAACTAACTGTATCTTTGTGGGAACACGCAGTGCAAGCTCACTGAAACGAACGCTCTCACTCACACACACACACGTGCGCTCTCTGCTCTGTTAAGCATGAGAGAGGGGCTGAGAGAAAGCAGCCAGGCAACTGTCGAGATCAGGATGCTAATATCAAATACAATTAATTAAATATACTTTTAGTGTAATTATATCTTAATTAAGAGCAGTAATTAGTATATTCAAATAATTTATAGCCATTGTCAGTGAATGAAACTGATTGCATGCTGTCTATCTTAGCCACAGCAACAATTTATAACGTCCATTGTTTGAATCGGCCGCAACAGCTGTTAAAGTTCTGTTATACTCAATATGGCACTGTTGTGCTCTCTCACTCTCTGGTAGTCAAGCATGGCGCTCTGCTGCTACAAGCAAATAACAGACCGTGGTACAAAACAAACAAATCACAAAGCGAATTTCAAACTGCTGATTGTGTGAGATGAAACGGAACAGGTAACACATTAAAATGATTTTAATCTGATATATTATTTAAGAATTAGTTTAGAATTTTGTATATACTATATTTGTATAAAATGTCTTATTTTAGTAAATGGATTCCAGCACGAGCTTCAACAAATAACGAAGAGATTGAATCACATGAGCCGAAACAATAGACTTGTCTAATAGTCAGTCAGTTTACGACTATGTATTCATTTCGATTTACATATAAATAAAGAACATACATAAATTGAAATGTGATTTGCTACCAAGCGAGTCCATAAACCAAACACAATGATAAATCTCTCATTCATTGGGATGAATTGTGCTTTCATCGGTGCCGCAACAATATTTGCATGCTCTTTAATTAAAGAGACTTAATTGACAGATGATTGAATTCTAATTTTCTTATTTATAGACTTAATGATCAGTTTAACAAACTGTCTATATGTGTGTCGCTATCTGATTGAGATTGTTCTTATCTCTAAAGAGCGGACCTTTTGTTATTTAACTGATTTCGCAGCACCTTTCTGTGAGAATTTGTAGGGCATAAACCAGATTATCCGATCAATCAAGATTTGTATGTATGTAGTTAAGGGAATTTTTCGGCAATATCTTTTAAATGAGACCATGCCTTGTTTGCCCTCACAGCATGCATATGAGTTACAATATTGAAAAGATTGTTCTTGTTGTTGTTATTTGCTGTTAGTCTGGCAAAGTAAACAATGCACGACTTTTCGCAAGACTTTCACTCATCACCGCAGGCATTGGCCAATTCTGATTTGTATTTTGGTTTAAAAGAAACAATCCCTGAGTATTGACCAGTTACTCAGCACTTTGGATATGTTGCCAGTGGCCTATCTATTTCTTTATTAACAAGAAAACCGACAACCCAAAAACTCAAAAACTGGAATGAGAATCTGAAAACTTCAGGGTGGTCAGTTACGGACATCCAGCTGAGCGGCAAAGCAGTAACGCCCTCATTGGCCTTGTTAGGGTACTCAAAGCAGGTCTAGAATCTACAGTTCAATTCCAGACCGATGATATGTTCATCTCTGAAGACCGAAGCGCTATTCAAATTAGTGTGCGATAAACAACATCCACAAATTAACAGCGAAAAATCAAAGAAAACTAAAAAGTATTCCTCGAATGAGTCATGCGAAGCGGAAACAGAAACAGAATCGGTTCACGAATCAAAAACAGAGAAAAAAATAAAATGTGAAATCTTAAAAAAAAGAGGAGAGAAACAACAAGATTGAAAAGGTGAAGTCGAAAATTAAACACCACCACATCGTTTAGATAAAGTTATAAATTATAATGTACGAACGATCAGCGCACAACAATTTCGATCAGAGAGCGAAGTCCACGGCCCACGATGTGAAACCCTTTTCCAAGTGGCGCACAGGCAAAGGGCAAAGGAAACGCAAAGAGCGAGAGGGAGGGACAGAGAGAAAGAGAGTAAGAGCGGTCCAGAGTGCACAACCCACACAGTGTAGGAACAACAACAGGTAACAGAATAAACGCAATCCAATTCCCTTTTCAATCTTTCTTTACATGCGTGCGAGCGTGTGAGGAGTAAGCTATGTGTGTGTGTGCGAGTGCGAGTGTGTGAAGAGATGAAATTAAACGAATTTAGGCAAACGGCATCTATAAATTATGTTGCCTGGCAAAAAGTTTTTGATCTCTCTCCTCTCTCTCTCTCTCTCTCTCTCTCTCTCTCTCTGCCTCTATCTGGGCAATGAAGGAGCATTCAAAGTTGGCTCAACAAATTTGTTGCTCTTGTTGTTGATTGTTCTACATGTTTTTTGGTCTGCTTTTTGTTTTAATTTTATTTTATATTTTTGGGGCAACTCAAATTTCGTTTAAACGCTTGATTTAGTGCAGCAAATATGGCCAATGTTGGGCGCATTCCACAAGCGACAGCGTTTTACACTTGAAACGAGTGAGCAGGAAATAGAGACAGTGTGCGATGGAGAGAGAGGGAAGCTACTGAGAACGGAACCGAGTGTCTCTTTTATCCTGGCCTGAGACCGAACTGAGCCTGGCACCGAGCAAGCCCAAACACGTTGGTGGCATTTACTCTGTCTCTATGAGTGTGTGTGTGAGTGTTTGTGTGTTGTCTGCTTCTTCTGCTTTGACTGGTCCAACAGGTTCCACACTGACTGGAGATTCTTCTGCGGGCCCTGGCCCTGTCTTTGACTTTGGCTAAGGCTATGGCTGAAAAACAGAGGCAAAGTCTTTGGCTCAGCCGCTGTCGCTGCCTCTGCCACTGCCACTGCCACCGCCTCTATCCCTGTCTCTATCTCTATATCTGTCTCTGTCTTTGGCTGTGGCATGCAGCATTTCTCGTTTCTCTCGACGCGCTCGTTTTGCACATTTTTGAATTTTATTTTAATTTCTTTTTTATTATAAGTATTTTAGTTGCCGACTCTTCGTACTGCTGCTGCCAGAGACTTCTGCCCTGGTCCTGGCCCCGCCCCCTTTCCTAAGCTTTGGACCCTGAACCCGACCATGGCTTTGTGCAACATTTTTTTTTTGTGTTTTTTTTTGATTTTGTTGATTTTTCATTCACCAAAAACTGGTTCGCGTTTTTAGTTCTTTACTTCGAGCTGAGACTGCAACTGCGACGGAGACGGCGGCTGCGACCGCGGCAGAGGCTGAGACTGAAGCTGAGACTGAAGACATTGCTTGGTCTCAAGGAAGTTCTTGTTTGCCCGGTGTGTGCCCAGGAATGTGTGAAGTCATCGGGGCAATACACACACACACACACACTATTACACACACATACATGTACTACCAACATTTCTAGCCACATTTGAATGCCAACGCTTTGGCTCTTACATTTTTAAAGACCTGGGCGGCACTTGCAGTTGACGGAGTTTGACTTGGGCCTGGTTATAGCACAGGTCCAAACCTTGAATTCTTTTGGCCAGGCCTGGTTAGCTGGTCTTTTAAGTCTGTGAGGTGAGTACTTCTCGTTTTTCCAGCGAACGAACAACTCAAAGGGAGTCAAACGCAATACAGACATCGATAGCACTTCATCAGTGTAACAATCAATGTTAGCTGACTTTTGGCTACACTGCAACAAAAAAAAGTTCCCACAACGAGCTGCTATATAAAACCAATTGTGTGCGAGTGTGTGTGAGAGTGTGTGCTCCGTGTAATTGTAATTCTATTTCATTGCAGGATATTGGATCTTTTCGCTTGATTTGGCACATTGTACTACAGTGCCTGCTGACAGTCTACTGCCCCCAGCCGCACAACTGCCACCTGCCGCCTGCCACCTCCAATCTTCCCTTAGGGCCAAGGGTATATCAAAAGTGGTCCATCGTCTCGTTGATGTGTCGTTCTTTTTTGAGTCTGACAGCTACTTGTCAATGGCCGTGATGAGTGTGCACTGCACAAGTCAACCAGAGAGGTCTTCCCCTCCCTTCGTGCTCACCTGCAAAGACAGACCTTTCCACCCTACCATCTACCACCTTCCACCCCCCTTTTGCAGGTGTCGCTGATTGGAAAAGGGATTGAGGCCCTGACAACGTGTCATTGAATGATTTCAACAAAATTGCAAATGAATGAAATCGATTTTTATTTTATCTTCATGCATATACATATATATCATATAATATATATATAGCATATAGCAGAGTGTGAATCCTTGGCAAATTCTAGATAATTTCATTGAACCACAGATCGGTTTAAAGTAATGCTTGAAACACTTTTGATTGCCGAGTTGATCAGTCCAATGACTAAGCTCGATTTCTTGACTACTCAGCTTCACGGTTTCTCAGTTTCTCAGTTTCTCAGGCCACTTGGCAACAGCCAGGCAGAACTTGCCACGCTATGAGCCAAGTTACAACAGCAACAACAATGTCAGGCCTTTATGCCAGGTTTGCAAGCTCGGCCCTTGGGCCCAAGGTAGAAATTAAGCGTCCAACCGCGAGTTTACACATCATCATCATTATTGTTGCCGTTGTCGTGCTGCACATCCTGCAGTCGTTGCTGCAACGTGTGCGAATGTGTTGCACAATAAATAAAAATATTTATACATGAAACCCTAAATAAAGCATGAGCGACAAAGATGCGAACCGAGCCGCTTTCCTTACTGCCTACCCCATACCCATACCTCGACCCCCTCTTCTCTTCTCTCGTTCCATTGCCTGTTGTCGTGGCCGCCAGCCTCGGCTCCCAGGCCAAGTGGCAAAAATAATGTCGTGGCATCTGCATCTGTGCATCCAGCAGCTTTTGCCTACACGAATCTTCGAATTGTCATAGCCCTTGCCAAAGCGTTGTAACTATGTCTTCCACAGATGCTCTTTCTTTTTTTATTGAACATTCTTATCATTTAAAATATATATTTTTATCTACTATCATTTGTATGAACTTATTCCATTCAAACTTAAATTTAATTACGCTTTTTAATGTATTTAGTTTCATCGACATTAATGTTTCTATTTTTTGTGGAAAGGACTTTTATAATCCAACAAGCAAACCAGTTAACTACTGAAAATAATATTCAGATTTAGTAATAATAATTATAAATATTCCGCTTGCTTATTTTTAACATCTTGTTAAATTCTTTTAAATGTTTGTAAATAGTTTTATTTGAATTAAATATTCCTTTTAATTTTCAATTATTTTTTTTTTTTTTAATTTTAGCTGACTTTTTATATTTAAAGAGCATTCAAGCTTCTCTGGTTCCTTACACGCTTTCAATTTCTGTCGTTTTTGTTCGATTTTGTTCGTTTATTTTTTTGGTTTCTGCTTTTTTGTTTTCTTTTGCGTTTTCTTTTTTTTCGACATACCTTTTGTATTGGGCTGAGACTGTGCTGTGTGCCTCGTCATCATTGTCAGGCGTCGCAGTTGCAGCATCAAGAATCAAGATCAAAGCAAAGCCCACTAACTACATCAGCCGAAGCCAGGAGGAGATGCTCTGGCAACAAACTGTGGCAACAAACTGTGGCAAGGCTCGGTAGCTGCCTCTGCCGTGACTGCCTCTGTTGTGGTTGTTGTTGCTGTTGTTGTTGTTGCATAGTCAAAGTAAAATAAGAAATAAATCAGTAAATTGGATTGCTTTTTTGCTGCGCTCGTTCGCTGATTTTGCAATGGCAACTTCAGTTGGACTTGGACTTGGACTTGAATGTTGCCAGTTGCCAGTTGGAAGTTGGCTTCAATGTTGCATGCTGGAATTTCTATGCTTATCATTTTGCCGATCTCACCTGTTCAATTCATTATTTTCTATAAATAAACGACAGGCTGCAATTTACATGGGCCTTCGGTTCCTCTTTTTCTTACTGCCATTTTTGCTCTTTTATTTATTTTATTTTTTTTTTATTTGTGTGTCCTCGCCTGTAATTAAGTCAGTCGCATAACTCGAAGCGAATTGCGAGTTGCGAGCTGCGCTTTGAATTCGCATTCATTCATTTTAATAACTAAAAATCGCACATTTATCCACTGTCCGCTAAACCCTCTTGCCACATGCCCCTAGTTGGCCCAGAGGGGCCACAAAAGGTCAGTGAAGAAGCCTCGCTGAAATTCAATATGTGTCCTTTGATTTGGCTCAATTCTTTGGCTTCTGTTGTTGTTGCTGTTGTTGCTGTGGCTGCTGCGGTGGCCAATTTCGCGAATTCGTGCAACGCTTAGTTATGCCTGCCCCGAAGAAGAAGACAACGATGACGACGATCTGTGTATCTGCGAATCTGTATCTGCATCTGTATCTGTATCTCTACGCTTCGTCGTCGTCGTCGTCGTCGGCGGCGGCTTCTTTGCCACGGCTTGGAATTTGGTACAGAGCTTCGATTTAGTCTTTTCTTTTTTGCTTTTATTTTTATTTTTTGGTTTCATTTCAACTGTGCGCGTACCTAAATGTTTTTAGCCAGCTTGCGTTCTTTTGCGGCATCTTGCCGGTCTTCTTGGGGGCAAGCTGCTGACATGCCACACAAATGTAGGCCTATGATAACATTGTCTTTTAGCGAATTTTTTGCGCGTGAAAGTTGTCGTGCCACAGGCCGCACAATGTGGCACGCTCTTGCTTCACTTTCTACAAAAAGAAAAAGGTATTTTTCCTCCCCCTTTTCCCCCTTTTCCTCTCTCCAACACTCTCTTCAGCATTTGATGCATTGTTTAGCTTATTTCTACATATTCTTATCAATACGATCCCATCGATGTTTTAACATATAATTTAAATTTCTCGTAGCTTGAAACTTTAAATCCCAAATCGTTTTTGAGCCAAGTTGTCGAACGTTTCCGTCTGTCGAAGTTGTCAAAAGTCGCCATAAAGTTGCAGCCAGTGCAAGTTTTGTGCAGCTGAAAAGTTTTGTGATCCCTTCAAAAAAGACGGTCATAAATTCTATGAAATTACTCCACAAAAAATAAAGTAGAAGAAAAATAGAAGTACAACGGAAACAAGTTTAATAGTTGCCACCAACCAACCAACCAACCAACACCAGGCGAACACCAGGCAAACACTAACTGGCAGCATGGTGCAATGTGGCCCAAAAGGGGTAAGGAGTGGATTGCATTCTACAGGAGTTTAGCTGGCAGCTGCAACAAAAGTTGAAGCCACAAGGAACTGACTCGAGTTGAGCTAAGTTAAGTTTTAGTTTTTTGTCATAAAATTGGCCCAAAAGCTGCTAACTTGACTGATGACTGTAGTCAACTGATTACGCATACGCCGCGTGGCGCAGGAATGTGCATAAAATCCAACACTGTAATGCACATTTATGCCGTGGGAAAGAGCAACAAAAAATCGAGTTTTTTTTTTATTTAAGAAGTAGAAATTAAAGCAAAGTCCCAATAAAAAAGAATTGAGCAGCAAACGAAGAGCGGACGCTGCTTAGTCTGGTGTTGTTGCTTTCGCGAGTATCTGAGCATGAATCATCGCGCCTGCATTTGCTTCGCTTTTGGTTTTGCTTTGGCTTTTGGTTTTGGTTTCGCTTTCGGAGCTGAGGGAGCAAGCGGAGCCGCCAGTCGAGGAGCGAGGAGACTGCCAGGCACTCAGGTCGAGAAAACTGGTTCTATTCACAGGAATGCAGATAACTTCTTCTTCTTCTTCAACTACTGCTGGTTGTGCTGGTCCCCATTTCCATCCCATCCCCGTGCTCTCAGCGATTGAGCTTCAAGTGCGCTGGCTTCAAGCTCTGCATATTTAATAGCTGCATTTGCCATCGCCATCGTCATCGCCTTTGGCTTTGGTTTTGGCATTGCCATAATCCTTCAGCGCTCTCTACTAATTTAGTGAACTCTACACTGATAAAAGGGAAGCAAATTCAATGGTTTTTTGTAGTAGAAATAAATAAAACACTTTAAATCATTTATTGCCTCACAGTTACACTGATATTTAGAATTGAACGCAATAAAAATGCTTTAAATAAGTCGAAAATATTATAAGAATTTATTTATTTAAATACATTCAATTACAATTGAATTTTTTTTATCATATTATATATCTCTTATATTACAAAAATTATAGCCTTTTTCTCAGTGTACTCACATGTACACGTGCGTTGTGGGACCACAAATTTTAATTAACCGAAACAATTGCGGGGCGGCAATGCTCACATCAAAGGTAACAACACACAACATAATCATTGCAGCAGGAACTAAACCGCAAATTTAGTCAGCGACTAAATGACCACGAAATTGCCAATGACTGATGCAAAGCCAAAGGGTAGAGTCCAAAAGGGACAGAGGGCAAAAAGGGCAGAGGCCACAACACGTGTGGGTTAAAGCTTATGCTGAGTGGGAAACCAACTGCGAATTAAGCTGCATATACAAATGTGTATAAACTGATACATAATTCAATTAGATTTCATGCGGAATCTCTTGCAATATAAAGAAATCAAATTTTATACGCTTTTATTGCGTATACGTAATATGCGTTGCCAAATCGATAGTAGCAGGCGTTGTTCTTTTTCTGTTTGGATTTGTGTCAAGGTCGTCACCCAAATGGCCAGCCAAAATTATGCAGACAGACAGACAATAACAAGCCTTGACTACGCCACAGGCGCCAGTTGACAGTCGCCAGTTGTCGAGTCGATAGTCGCCCGTTTTGGAGTTGCAAATGCGTCATTGAGGACTTCCAGAAAATGTATTGCCACAGTAGCAGTAGTGCCAGCAGTGCAGCAACTCTGACGTCAAACTTAATGGCGACAATTAGAACCCCAGTGCAATAAATTATTGATGCAACGACATGAGTTAACATGAATCTTGTGGCAAATTGCATTTAATTTCGGCACGTAATGGCAAACTGAGTGGGCAAATTAAATGTGTAGCGACGGAGCAATGCTCTAAATTAAGGTGAACTTCTAAATAAATAAACAAAACGGGCATTAAATTTGGTATTGAAAATAGAATATAATTAAATAAAAAGTTGAATAGAATTATGCCTGACTTAGCAGAAAAAAAAAGTAGAAGCAAACCAATAATAAAACTAATTAAAATATGTAATATATATTTAAATAAAAGCAGCACAAAGCTTAATTAAATTAGTAGCAAGCCTGAATGAAATAAAAAATATTAAAAAAGATTGAGAAAGTCTTTTGGATAATTTAATTAACAATATAATCAAATAAAGTGAAGATTAAAATATAAATAAAATTTTATAAAAGCTAATAAAACTTTCCTCAATTATAAATAAATCAATTTACAAAAATTTAGTTAGGTCTATAGGTAAATATATTTGCTCTATACATTTACTCTATACATTTTAGTGTAATTAACCCACTGAGCCTATTTATACTCTTACCAACAGCGTCTTCAGTTTGTTTAGGAATTATATCTCCAGCAGCAACAGTAACAAACTTGGCTACAAATTGTAAATTTGTTTGATTAAATGATGACAACGATTGTTTCAAAGTGTAAATAGTGTGTGATTTATGAATACAACTCTTATTGGCCAGTTGGCATATGCAAACAATGCGTTAATAAAATTGCGTAATTATTTTGCGCTTCTCTTTATTTATTTATTTTTTTAAATGCAATTTACTTTACTCATTTGCAATTGACATTTACAATTCCGTAGTGTGAATTGCAATTTGCAACAATTTAAGCGCGTTCTGAGCTCATCAAATTAAAAAGGAGCAGTTGGAGGGCAATTGAGGGTACTGAGGAGAGAGACAAAGTGAGGAAATTGTTTCACTCGTTGAATCGCTGAATGTTTGAATACTTGAATGGTTGAGTGGTTGAATCGTTGACTGTTTGACTGAGTGACCCACTGGGCAAACAAACGAGTTGCAGTTGTCTGAGTTCAACTCTTGTCGCAGTATCGTTGTTTGCTTAATGAAAGTATGCATACACATGCGGCTACACTGAGCGAAACGGGTGTTTTGGTAATAGGAATTTGCAAAATTCGTCAATTTAAAATATTTTACTAGCATATTGCATCTTAGAGCTTGAAATTTTTGTTAGTTTGAGCTACAATAGTTTATAATTAAATTAATAAATGTTAACTAACAATACATTCCACTTAAGCGCTTTAATTAGTTAATAAACTTTTTGTAAACGTATTTTTTTCAGTGTACTGCGTGCAACTTGCCGCATGCTACATGTGAGCAGCGAAAGTAGCTCACTCTCACACACAGCCAGACGACTTCCACTTAATGGCTTTATTTGCTGCGACCGAGCTCACCTCCCGGCTCTCCTGCTCTCCTTTTTCTGTCCACGCAAACACTTGACAACTCTGCTCTCTAAGCCCCCTCCCCACACTCCGCCGTGACAGTTGTGCAATAAAAAATTGCAAAATTATTGCGTCGACTGTCCACTGTCCACCGTCCACCGTCCACTGGCCACTGCCCACATGGAGCAAACGGAGTCCAACTATTGCCACATACAATTTATGAACTGAGAAACTCACACGCTAATAAATAGAATTTATATGGTGTAGCAGGATCAACCCACGTCCGAGCACCAGTCCAAGTAAACCACTCTCAGGTCTCTTTCAGATTTCTCGCTTCGATTGTGTGTCCTAATTGATAAGCGAATTTTGATAGCAACCTGTCAAAATGTTTGGCTTATAATTTACACGTGTCAAATTGTCAATCAATAATTCGCAATTTGCGGCTGTTAGTGTCATAAATTCACTTAATAATGATCATTTAAGTTGGAAAACTAATGGAACACTCCTCGTTCAAGTCTTCCCCATAAAGCCAACTATTTTTTATACTTTTCTTTTGTTTGATTAATTCACTCTGGATGTTGTTGTGTTCCGCATTCTTAAAACTCACTTCATTATTTATGGACATTGGTTATTGAGCTTTGACTTTGACACTTTAGAGAAAAACAAGCACTTAATGCAGTTACTTACCGATCAGCAAATGGATATATCTATCTATTTTATCGCGTTTTTTAATGGCAGCTACTTGAATTGTGTTTGCAATTGACTGCTTTCTATCGTTTTATCTCAAAATCTATAAATTAAAAATCAGCTTTTTAGTCTTAGTATTATTTTCAAGTCAGGAATTATTCTATAGCTTACATCTAATTTTTAAATTGTAAAATCTACAGACTTTTATATTTCCTATATTAAAATGATAATAAATATATAATTTTAAAGCGAATTTCATAAGTAAACATAAATAATTTCTTTAAAATCATGCTTTAAAAAATAATGTTGTTATTGCACTTTATTTGCAGCCCCATCAACTCCCAACAGGTGGCATTTCATTAGCAAATTAAACAACCTGCAGCGCGGATTCCAACTGAGAGCAAACTATTGCACAAAATTTCAAAAATAGTAGCAATTAAATTAAAAACTTTTCAACCGCATTCATAACAAACACAATTTAAATTGATGCACAAAAATTATAATAATTGTGATTTAATGCAAGAGTGATTAAATTTCAAAATTTAAAACAATAAACCGATTTATTCAAGCTGTTGATTCAATCAAATAAAATTGAGAAGAGAATTTGTCATTTGTTCAAACTAAAAAATCGATTAATGGTCATTTGTTTGTCAGCAATTTGTGCAATTTTCGCACAATTAAACAAGTTTTTCAGGCGTTGATTTCACTGTCATTTATTTGATTACTTTTTGTGTCTTTGGCTTTAATAGATAGCTATTCACACCCTTTTTTTTCAGGTATGCAGCTTGTGGCGTGTTAAGCAGAGCCACAATTATTAGAGTTCAGTTGAGCTGTTGACATGTTTGCAGTTACCGCATTATTGACGTCAACCATCAGTTTATCAATTTGGCAGTTTGTTGGTCTGTCGGTTTGGCAGTTTTGTCGGTTAGTCAGTTATGCAGCAGCTTGCTGACAGTTTCTTTGAATGCCACACTGTGCTACATGTGCCACATTTTCCACAGCGCTTCATTATGCGCATTTCCTGTCGAGTTCCACCCGTTACTCGCTGCTCACTTTCGCTCCTCTCTTCTCATGGCTCATGCCATGCAGCACAGCAATCCTTCCTTCCTTCCTTCCGCCTGACGCAGGCACACGAGGACACATGCCTGGCATTCATGGCGCTGCATTCTTGTGGGCGTGGTCGTGGGCGACTGCGCATTCCACAACAATGCCACGCCATAGAGTAATAATAGTGTAAGCTTCGCGTATGTTGGTGTGTGTGTGTGTGTGTGTGTGTGTGCGAGTGTTTTTTGACCTCACCTCACACTATGTCAAAACTTTTTGACACGCTCATGTACTTGACCTGTCAACCTGCAACCCGAACTGCAGAATAATTGTTGTCGTTGCATTGTTGTTGCTCCTGTTGTTGTTGTTGTCGTTGCTGTTTTTCATAATTAAAATTAAAGTCTCGCTGAGGATATTAATAATACTTTATTTATATGCTCATCAAGTCTGTTACAAACTGTTTAAAAGCAAAAGTTAAAACTCACGTCACTTAGCAAACACATTTATTAACAAAAGTTAATTAGAAAAAATATTAAGGTAGTTTTTACATATATTTTTTTATTAGTTACTTAATTTCTACAAATATTTATATAATTTATTTTATTCAGTGTACAGCTTCATATTTCTTTTTATATTGCTACTAATATCTACTACAATTTTTGTTATGCCTACTACTATTTTTTATTTATTTACTATTATTAAGAAAATTTGTTTAGTTCTTATAATTAATGCTTCTAATAACAAAATGAAACAAAAAATTCTCATATTTCTTGAAAATTTTCTAAAAATTGCACTACTATTTCCATATTTTATAGTACTATTTCTACTACTATTATTATAAAATGCTTTTTTAGTACATTTCTGTCTATTTTTTGATTATTCACAGCCTGTTACAATGTATCACATAACTTTTCCATATTTGGTGTTTCAAAAACTTCTAATTTGGCTCCTGGAATTGTTTAATTTTCTATGTTGGCCCATGAGTTAGATTATTGATAGTCAGCATTATGGCCAATTTCAATAAGGAAGAAGTAAACACAATGACTTGCTGCACAGTGGAAGTGATTAACCCAATTGATGCATAAACAAAATTGCAGCAGGTTTTGAGAAAGGACAGGAATGCGGGAAGGGAGAGGGGAAGATAGAGGGAGGCATCGAAAATTGTTTATAAAGTTGCCCCATTGAGTAAAACGAAGCGAGGTAAATTAATTGCAGCCGCCAGCGACAGTTGTACAGCCTCACGGCAGGTGGTCAACGAGGAGCAGCGGAATTGTAGGAGGAGGAGAAAGAAGAGGGACTCGGTGGGTGGTTCTGGTGGGTCGAGCAAGCAGGCGCCACTCTGTTGTAGTTGTAGTTGTTGTGGAGGCCGGTGCCCTGAGCCAAAATACCAAATGAAAATAGAACTTTAATTAAATGCAGTCAGGGTGAAAAGGGGGAAGTGAAAATTGGTATGGCATCGAATGGGGGGAAAACAAAAGCAAAAGCAATAAAATAAGCCCACAGTCTAATAGAGCTAACAGTGGCCACGCCCACAGAATACTCATATGCTAAAACAGCGGGTTGTCTGCTATTTAAAGGCACTGTGTTTGCAGTTCGTCCTCATTCCACAGACGCAAAGATGCAGATACAGATACATAGATACATAGATGCATAGATACTTTACTTATATATAGTACGAGCAACGAGCAGACACATCAAGATATTGCTTTAAGCCAGGCCACACATTGTTGCCAACAATGTTGACTGATGATGAGCATATGAATCTGACAGTTCGTGGCCCAAATGACCTCCGTTCAAAGGTTGTCCCTTTGTTGTCAGCTGTCCAAGTGAAGGATTTATGTAGCAGCTCTGAAAAGACTTCAGAAAACTCACACAAGTGTGTGTGTTTCATATACGAGTACTTGCAACTTACAGCTTATGTCAGGCATTAATTGAATCAAGCTTAAAGAGAGACCAATGCATATAATTTAATTAGTCAGGCATCCGTTCCATTCCATCTCATGTCATGCGAAGCTGGGCATCCCCTTGGCGCTTTTGGACCCACACCATCAATGGCAGATTCTATTAGAAAAAATAATTAATGAATTCATCAGTGCTGAGTGCAGTCATTACACTTGATGTCGAGTGTTGACGTTGTGTGCGCTGCAAGAACAACATTAAGCACTTTCATAGTTCAGGCCTAGATAAAGTTGGCCAAAACTAACTTAGGCACTTCAAGAGATTATAAGCCAAAGCGCGATGGGTTACTCAAAGGCAAATTCAAACTGAGCAACTCAACTTTAGATGATAAACTAAACTAAATACAAATTTAAATGCAATCAAAGCGATTTAATTAACATCTTAAAGCTTAAATTAATTTAGTTTTTGACTATCTCAAGACAACTTAAAACACAAGACAAGTTAATTAACAATTAAGTAAAAATAGTAGTGTAAATATTAAACTATTTATTTCAAGAAACAAAATGTAAATCAATTTAAATGTTGGTACTTTAAATATAAAATTAATTATTTATTTATTTAAGCTAACTGCATTTAAAGTAAATTGCTGACTGACGTTTAGAAAAGACCTGATATTTTATATAGCTTTTCATGTTCTTCATCAAGTACACACTTAATGAATGCAATGAATTTCTTTAACCCACATTGAGGCATTACTTTAACTGTTTTAAGTGACTTTTCATTTAAGCATTTCCTTTTCCACAATACACACATGTGAATGGGATAAGCTCGTTCTCGTTGGCGCTTTTGGTTTGCTGCTTGCGATGTCAGCGGCTGCCTGTTATGGCATTTATGACTCATACGTCACGTTGGCATAGCCACCTTGAAACTTCTGGCTACCTGTGTCGAACTTTTGGCCCTTTCACACAGCGCTGCTCGCGCACAATTATAAAATGTGCTCGCATTCTATTTTTTGTATTTTGTGCTCAGCCAAAAACTTTTATTTTTTACCACATTTTGCCACATGCCATAAAAATTGGTTGCAGGCAGCGCGTTAGAGATGCGTGTTGAACGCGTGTCGTGTGAGTCGTGCGTGCTGTGGTTGGAAAAACTTTGACGAGGTCATCGCCAGCTGAGAGGCATTTCCCTCGGTCTTAGCTCTCTCTCTCTCTCTCTCTCTCTCTCGTTCGTACTTTCCCTCTCTCTTTTTCTATTTCTATCTCTCGGGGCAGCTTGCAGTCTCGTTGCTAGCATTGATGTGGGTCAGTTACGTGGCCACAAAACTTTTACCGGGCAAAACACACAGGTCACATCTAGTACCCGAGTGAGACCCAGAGGCAGAGCCCTATTCGCAGGCCAGTAAAATGCAATTCAATCCAAGGTTGGGCCGCAAAAGTTTACATTGAGTGTTTTCAATTTCAATAGTTTCGATTTCACACGCCTCGAATGGCAAACACGCATTCACATCCACATTCACATCCACAGTCACATTTACATTCACATTCACATAGTTTTGCCTTCCTGTGCACAATGTGCAATTCAATTGAGTGGCAGTTAGTTTTGGGTACGGGGCAAGTGGCATGTGGCATGTGGCATGTTTTGTGGCAAACTTTGCTTTAAATTCTACGTTAAATTTAATTTTAAGCAAACTACAATTCTGTTGACAACACCGTCTAATGCGTCGATTTATAGATACGTATCTATGACTATAAATATACATGACAATATGATAATCCCGCTGTAGGCGTGTGCTTTTTTCTCCTTCTGACCACTAAACGTTTGGAAAATATGCAGTCGAATATCTTAAGGCGCGTTAAGAACGTTTTATTTTGTTGTTTTGAAAATTATTGAAACACTTAGGCCAAGGCAAAACTGTATGGCTAAGAATTATGAATAATGCCTATTAATAAATTAGAAACTGTCTGCAAAAATAGTCGGAATTTCTCTAGGCTTACAAATTATTAGTTCTATTTATGAATTTATTGAGCTCATTATATTAAAGAAATTTAATTGGCTAACAATTTACTTCTTTTATTTTACTTAAAACAATAGCAGATTTTTCACCTTCAATGCCATGACAGATGTGGCGCAGTAAGCTGGAATGGTGGTATTGCAAATAGCCGATGAGGCGTGGAAATAAGTGGCGCCAGGGCAAGTGTAGAGTGCACCATGCCACTCATTGTTGGCCGAAAAGCAATAAAAATACCTGTTTAAATATTTAAAATATTATTCAAAATATTTAAGTATTATTGCACTTACTGTTTGCAAGTCGTAGCCAGATCCGATCCCTTGGGAAAACGTCCGTACCTTTGGATGGTTTGACAAAATACATCGGCAGTAACATTTAAATTGGGACCCGGTGTTGTTAGACTTTCGTCGTCCACTAGTGGACATGTCGCCTGAAATCCACTAGCTGCAGTTCCGCAAATGTTGATATTATCCCGATTACAGACATAATATGGCGCACAGGTGCCAGTGATTTGCGACGGGACGTTGGTGCCCAAGCACAAGGCAAATGTACGCACACCAAGACAGGCAAAATTTTTGAGTTCATTGCACTGTCGGCAACCTGTGCAGGCTTTTAGGGCGCTGTTGGCCTGGCAAATGGCTGAATCTCCAGTGCAATATGTGCCACTTGGACAGCTGTTGACTGGATCAACAAGTACATTATTCTGACAAAACTTAAACTGGGTGTCCGAAACGCAGGCTGCTCCCGAGGGTGAGGCACACACATTGCAGTCTGCCTGGCAATCCAGGACTCCTATCCCCAGCAGCAGCAACAATAAGTACAACATTTTTGCATGCAAGTGCAGTAACTTATGCCCTGTATTTAGAGTGTAACTCGCATTAAATATCTAGTTTAATCTAATCAGCGCACATAAATAGTCATAAAAACGTTACATAAAATTTATAGCGCAATCTGATAATACGGGCCTTAATTATGGTCTGAAAATTTTTCCTAAAAGTCACTTTAAATTGAAGATAATATATGTATGTAAGAATAAATGAAATATTAATGAAGTAAGTTACATATGTTTTATATATATTTTCGAAGTTTCTTCAAAACTTTGTCAGAGCTATCAGTAGCTCCTTATTAATTCGCCAAATACGTTACCAGTAACTTTTTTTGCCCTACATGCGAGCGCCTTCTCGTGCATAGAAAGAGAATATACAAAATATGCACCTATTGTGCACTTAAGGGTTAAATAATTGACAAATTGAAATAAAAAGGAAGCCTAAAAATATGCAACGTAATTTTCACTTATGATGAATGCCGGAGTCTTATACCATTGCATACTTTTGTGCGCATTAAATTTTGGTTTAATCGAAGTTGAGCAGCTCATGACGTGGCCGGAAAAACAATTACAAAATTCAAAATTTCCATTATTTTATACTTGTTTAACTTAACACATAATATGTAAACAATATAAATCATAATCTATTAATTTAATTTAAGGCAATTAATGTAATGAAAACGTACTGTTTATTTTATTGTAGATAGGCAGAAGAGCTTCAATGCACGAACATAATGTTCATATGTCGTTTTGTGCTTTTCTAGCACGTGCTATAAAGATTGCGAGTGGTTATCACAATGCCTTTTTATGCCTTTTTTTAATAAATATTACTATTTAAAAATGGGTGAAATTTCTTTGCTTAACAAGTTAAAGTTAATTATTTAAATTTAATTAACAATCGTGTGATTGAAAAAATAACAAGAAAACAAGTCAGAAGTATATAACGAATTGTGTTTTAAGGAACCGTATCCGCAGTTAGTCCAGTATTATTGTACTTTATGTATCTCAAAAATTTTGCATTTTTGCCAAAGCCACTTTCATTGATGAATTAACAGTAATTGGCGCATCTCGAATAAATTAAAATTAGTTTTAAAATAAACCATTAACAAGGTGCTTTGTTTTAATATTTTTAATAAAGTCACATGGCCCAAAAACAAACAAGTAATCCGACTTATCTAAATTGGAGTTAGTCAAAGGTAAATCTGCAGATTGTTGCCAAAAAGATATTTAAATTTGGCAGCTCCTCAAGTCAGACATCAGTCCAAATTTAAGTCTAACAGCAAGAGGAACTCTGGGAAATGTTATCAAATTTGCTGAGCTCGCTACTGTTCGTGGGCTGCCTTGTGGCAGTTGCACGATCAACGTGCAACGTGTGTAACAGTGTCAACAAAATGGCTTGTTCGTCGATGACTAAATCTAGAGCCTGTGATGCGAATAACTTGCCCACTGGTGAAGAATACGACTGTCCCCCAGGCTACATGTGTGGGAGTGGATCCTGCGGAGCTGTGTGCCAACCAAGAAATAGCTCAGATCATGTTGCCGCTTGTGAAGACTGTAACAAGTGTGATGCAAGCGGCACATTTGCCTGTACGGGCTCAAACAGTTTTGCCCTCTGCCTTGGCTCAAACGAGCCCAAAGAGTTTAAGGGCACATGTGCCCCGGGCTATGTGTGCAACCGTGAAAATTCAGAGATCTGTGAACTGGCAACAAGTGTGAATCCCAGTTGTTCCTATATTGAAATTACAACGACAACGATACCACCTACCGAAACTCCTCAGGCAGCTTTAGATGCAATCTGCGTAATAAAGAGAAAAAATGGGAATTTCCCTGTTGGAAATGATCCGGAGACCACTTGTCGTGAGTACGTTCAATGTTACCCTTATGGCAAGTGGTATGGCGCCGGTAGAAAATGTAAACCTAACACCTATTATAATGAAATCAGTAAAAATTGTGAAGCCGCGATACCGCCCAGATGCTTTTGTGATACGATGAAGCAAGACGACACCTTTCCGGTTGGCACTAACTCGAGTAGCACTTGTCGCCAATATATGGATTGCTTTTATAAGTACAACCAATGGTCGGGTCAGCAATACACCTGTGAAGAAAATCTCTATTATAACAGTGCCACTAAAACTTGTGCCCCTACCCTACCAGCCACGTGCTCCAATTTAATTAAGGGCATTTCCTTAAATGGAATAAACTTGGGCTAATAGAGTAATCTTTAGTCTATTATGTATTTGATGTATGTGCAACGTTGTGTGCCTGCCTCATAGTAGACTGTTTATGAAGCAATCGATGTAATTGTAAATATATAAAATGAACATTATTCAATCAAGTCAAAACGTTACTTAAAGACTACTGTGAGAAAATTCTACACACCGTTTGCAGAAATCGTGACGTGCCACCTTCACATAAAGGGTGTAAAATAGCTATATATGATATGTGTAGCGATTTCTTGGGATTTTCATGCCTCTATAGTCTCTGGAATCCATTTGATTGAAGGATGAATAGACAGACGGTAATGTTATATTTTTATATCTCGTTTGCGACATCTCGGGCCTTTCTAGCTCTTATAGTCTCTGAGATACTTTTGTTTATACAAAACGAACTGAAGGAAATAGCTATATCAGCTCAGCTATTAATGCTGATCAAAAATATATATACTTATGAGAGTCTCCTTCTTCCTCTTATATACAATCTGACGATTACAGAATACCCTATTACTCTACGAGTAACGGACTTCGTTCTCTCTAAGACTTACGTTTAAATTTTAATTGTTTAAAATCTATTTTGTTAATTTAAGCCATTTAGTGTAATAAAAACATGCGGTTTCTCTTATGGTAGATAGTCAGATCCAAGATTAAATCAGTCTGATAATGAAACTTGTCGGACACGTGGCGTAAAGATAACTAGTGGTTATCACAAGATATGCCTTTTAACAAAGCTTGCTAAATAAAAAAGCTCAAGTTTGCTTAGCAATTTCTAGCTAAATAATTAATATCAATTTGTATGAACTTTATTCAGCTTTAATGCGTAGAAATTAGAGACAACCTTGCTCAGTTGGCTTCTCTGTGTCATAAGAAAAGTCCATAACATCTCCACTGCAGCCTCACCTTTGAATAGTATCTGTTGACACATGTGGACGTTAATTGATCCAAAATACGGGCTACATTCATAGTCGATGCACTGACATTGGTCTCAGTTCAAATTCAAATTGTATTCAGCCGCTTTTTAGACCTCGTACTCTAAAAAAGAGTAGAGGGGTCTATTAAGTTTGTCAAAAGCGTAACTAGCTTAAGCAGACTCCCACTCTCTGCCCTAATTGCGCTCAGAGATCTCTGTCGCAGTTTGTGTGATTGTTCGCGGACGCCAACAGAGCGCACGAACGGTTTGTGTGTTTGTTCGCTGTCATCTGTGGCGCTAACAAGGAGCACTCTCTGTTTACTGTTTTGGTATGCTCGCTCACTCTACTCTCTGTAATTGAATTTAAATTACGGTCTGTCGCTTGCTGCTGATTCTGATCGCCTGGTGTTTCACACAAGGAAATCTTCGATTTTGGCCTTTCGCGGATTTTTTTTGCTTGACCGCCACAGTGCTAAAAATCGTTAGTAATTCTTGCTGAAATACCAGGCAAATAGAATGATCAGCAGGTCGCAATGCAAAAATTATTAAACATTAACATTGAATTAACATTAACAGCTTAAGCAGGCTCCCACTCTCTGCGCTAATTGCGCTCAGAGATCTCTGCCGCTGTTTGTGTGATTGTTCGCGGACGCCAACAGAGCGCACGAACGGTTTGTGTGTTTGTTCGCTGTCATCTGTGGCGCTAACTCTGTTTACTGTTTACGTATGCTCGCTCACTCTACTCTCTGTAATTGAATTTAAATTACGGTCTGTCGCTTGCTGCTGATTCTGATCGCCTGGTGTTTCACACAAGGAAATCTTCGATTTTGGCCTTTCGCGGATTTTTTTTGCTTGACCGCTACAGTGCTAAAAATCGTTAGTAATTCTTGCTGAAATACCAGGCAAACAGAATGATCAGCAGGTCGCAATGCAAAAATTATTTAATTTTAAAAGTGAATTACCATTGAGTCAACATTAACATTGAATTAACATTAACAGCTTAAGCAGGCTGTGTAATTGTTCGCGGACGCCAGCAGAGAGCACGAGCAGTTTGTGTGTTTGTTCGCTGTCATCTGTGGCGCTAACAAGGAGCACTCTCTGTTTACTGTTTACGTATGCTCCGCACTCTACTCTCTGTAATTGAATTTAAATTACAGTCTTTCGCTTGCTGCTGATTCTGATCGCCTGGTGTTTCACACAAGGAAATCTTCGATTTTGGCCTTTCGCGGATTTTTTTTTGGCTTGACCGCTGCGATCTGCAGTGCCTAAAATCGTTAGTAATTTTTGCTGAAATACCAGGCAAACAGGAAGATCAGCAGGTCGGAATGCAACAATTATTTGACTTTAACAGTAACATTGAATTAACATTAACATTGAATTAACATGGACTTAACATTAACATTGAATTAACATGGGCTTAACATTAACATTAAATTAACATGCACTTAACATTAACATAGACTTAACATTAACATTGAATTAACATGGACTTAACATTAACATTGAATTAACATAGACTTAACATTAACATGGACTTAACATTAACATTGATTTAACATGGACTTAACATTAACATTGAATTAACATGGCCTTAAGATTAACATTAAATAAACATGGACTTAATATTAACATAGACTTAACATTAACATTGAATTAACATAGAATTAACATTAACATAGACTTAACATTAACTTAACTTAACTGTTCGCCTGGTGAATGAGCTATGTTTTTCCCTAATCTAGGGAGCCCACTGCTGCACATATTTTAACAGAAATACCACAATTAACAGCTGCTCGCTATGCACAACATTATTTGGCTTAAACTGTGCTCTTGTAAATTCTGTTGTATCTTACTGTCGATTTCTTTTCGCCTGCGAATTCAACTGGGAATTTGCATATTCCAGCTGTAATACCAAGCGAACAGATTTTTCAGTAGATCTCAAATCCAAATTTCAAACTAAACAAACTGATATCAGAGGAAGAGCTTTGGCTCAGAATAACACATAATGAATTAAGTAAAGAATTCGAAATACACACTGTGCGTGTATGGTACCATTATAACTATCCCCACCAAGAAGAGAAATGTGCTTAACAGGCAGAATAAATGATCTTTTAAGCTACAGGAGCTAGAGCCACCAAATTTGGAAGTTTATTTCAAATGTTTGACACGCTCCTTACTGGCCCCTTAAATTGTAAAAAACTATTTTCATTCCACTACAACTTTCAAATTGTCAGAGCTAAATTCCAATTTTGATCCCCAAGTTTGATCCGGATCGGACAACTATAGCTTATAGCTCCCATAGAACAAATCGGAAGGGAAATGAGCGTTAGGACTGCAGGGTCTTTTACAGTTGGCTTCCTCGACTGTAGCCTTTCTTACTAGTAACTAAAACTAGTATTAGCAAAGCCCTTTATCAAGGTAATAACTATATAAATGATGCTTTCTTTAAATTCATCTGATAACATTCAAATCTTGGCTAAAGTATGCACTCGTTCATGGCCCAAAAACAAGGCAAGTTAACGGAATTATCTAAATTGAATTAAGCCAAAGGTAAATCTGCAGATTGTTGCCAAAAAGATATTTAAATTTGGCAGCTCCTCAAGTCAGACATCAGTGCAAATTTAAGTCTAGCAGCAAGAGGAACTCTGGGAAATGTTATCAAATTTGCTGAGCTCGCTACTGTTCGTGGGCTGCCTTGTGGCAGTTGCACGATCAACGTGCAACGTGTGTAACAGTGTCAACAAATTGGCTTGTTCCTCGATGACTAAATCTAGAGCCTGTGATGCGAATAACTTGCCCACTGGTGAAGAATACGACTGTCCCCCGGACTACATGTGTGTGAGTGGATCCGGTGGTGTTATGTGCCAGCCGAAAACCAGTTTGGGCCATGTTGCCGCTTGCGAGGACTGCAACAAATGTGATGCAAGCGGCACATTTGCCTGCACGGGCTCAAACAGTTTTGCCCTCTGCCTTGGCTCCAATAAGCCACAAGAATCCAGGGGCACGTGTTCCTCAGGTTATGTGTGTAGCATTGAAAGCTCACAGATCTGTGAACTGGCAACGAGTGTGAATCCCAGTTGTTCCTATGTTGCAACAACTACAACTACAACGACAACAACTACCACAAGGATACCACCTACCGATACTCCTCAAGAAACTCTCAATACAGTTTGCCGACGACACTCTGATTATGGAGCCTTTGCGATTGGAAATGACTTGGAAACAACTTGTCGTCAGTACGTTATGTGCTATTGGCGTTATAGCGATTGGTATGGCACCTTGGAAAAGTGCCCAGCTAATACCTACTTTAATGCAGTGACTCGAGTGTGTGATAGAACGATACCCGCCAGATGCTATCCGCCCACTGTACCCACCACAAGCACATCCACAACCACAAGCACAACCACAACGGCAGCGCCGAGCACCAATGATCCAGCTGCCTACTGTGCCAAGGTGCAGCAGCAGAGCTACTTCCCGGTTGGCACCAATCCGAGTACCACCTGTCGTCAATACATTAAATGCTTTCAAGTGAACAACAAATGGTCGGGCCAGAGATACACCTGTGCCGGAAGTCTTTATTTTAACAGTGCCACCAAAACCTGTGTCTCCACCCTACCCGCCACCTGCTCAAGCGGCATTAAGAGCATTAGCATCAACGATGTGGACTTGGACTTGGATTAACGAAGTATTATATAGTCAAAATATTATATGTTTTATTCAAAGACAATCACTTGGCTTTATGTATGTGCAACGTTGGGTGTCTGCCTCAAAGTAGGCGGTCTCGGAGCACTCGTGTTCCATAGCAATCACTGTGCCTCGATTGTAGTAGCAATCGATGTAACTGAAAATATATAAATTGAACATTAATCATCTGAGTCGTTGTTTTACTATACGGGATTATACGGTACGGTACCGGTAAGGAAATCTGTACTCACCGTTTGCAGTAATCGTCCCTTGGCACCGTCTCATAGAGTCCCGTTTTCGCCCTTTCTTTGCAAATCTCCTGCGCAGTCTGTGGAGAGGGGGTGGTACTGATAGAGGTGCTATCAGTGGAACTACTGGATTCAGTTGTGGGCGGTGACTCTGTTGTGCTCACAAGCGCGTCATTCACATCACAGGTGATTGCCTGATCAGGTGTCTCCTCTACACAGATCAGATCGCTGGAGGCATCGCAAACTTTGTTTGTTGGACACCTGTAATAGGGTCCCGTGGGCTGTGAGGCACCGTAGCACATCTGGAAGATGCCTCTGCTGTGGCAGGCAAACTTGTAGTTTCTGTGTGCACTGCAAAGACCACATTTACTGGTATCACCGCAACTGGGAGGACGCTGGGCGTTCTTCTGTATGCAAATCGCTGTTGAATCGCTGCACTGAAAACCCGCCAGGCAATTGAAGATGCGATCCGTGTACGGCAAGTCATCTGAATTTCATAAATATACAAATTTAGCAAAAACTTCCCGAAAATACTTTAATACAATTGAACACACCGCCAAAGCACATGTAATACGAAGTCGAATTAATGCAGGCTGCCTGATTTGATTGACAAACATTGCACTCCGAGAGAGTCCAGCCCACAAAACAGCTTAGTGTCAGCTTTAAGAATAGATTTATGTATTAAATATTTTATGAAGTCTGTGAAAATGGTTGACTTCTCTTACCAGAGCGACAACTTGCAGAGTTTTTGAAATATTTGTAGTCATTTTATTGCTGCTTTATCCTTGCAAATTCTTTGTCCAATGTGACTTCTGCTCACTGCCAAGGTTCTGGTTATACTAAAGTACTTAAGTCTTTTGGCTGCCGTGTTATAAACTTGATTCTTAACCAGTGAAATTTTCATTGTTTATCTTCTCTTCAAATTTTTGTTTTTAAGCATGCTAATTGCTTTATTTATCTTAGCTTTCCTCTTGATTGCCTTGTGTTGTTTTATGATCTCAACATTTTATGCTCACAATCAAAAACAAGTAAGGAAGGCTGCAGTCGAGCGAGCCAACTGTAAAAGACCACGTACACCAAGTCCCCAGTTTCCTTCAGATTTGTTCTATGGGAGCTATAAGCAATAGTTGTCCGATCCGGATCAAACTTGGTGAGGATAGTTATAATGACACCATACATGTACTGGGTGAGTTTAGCTCCGACAATTAACAATTGCCGGGGGCGGTAGGGGGCGTGGCAAAAATTTGAAATAAACATAAACTGCCTGACATATAGACGGACTTTCGCTTCAAATTTGGTGACTCTAACTCTTGTAGTTCAAAAGATCCAGGTGTTCGTAAGGATGGACAGACAGACGGACATCGCTATATCGACTCGGCAGTTGATGCTGCTCAAGAATATATATACTTTATGGGGGCTGAAAAGCTTATTTCTGCCTGTTACGCTCATTTCTTCTCTGACAAACTTAATAGACCTCTCTACTCTTTTTTAGAGTACAGGGTCTAAAAAAAGAGAATGTTTGTTCTTTTAAAGCTTTAACAGTTTATGTTTTATGGAAAACCAGTTTTATCTAAAAAGAAAGAACAATGTTTAAAGTACTTAGTTGTAATACAAAGAGAACATTTGAAATGATTTGTGATCGCTTATGCGGAAATGGGAGAATAGAAGAGTGTGAATCTCTAATCCAAGGAAACTAAAGCCTTCGATACATAAAGAATTTATCTGCCTCTTAAAAATAATAGTCAACTATATTGTGGATATCGAAGGAATTGAATTCGCCTTTTAGTTGTGTATTAATTAATAAATTTACTGAAATTGTAAAATTTTTTAAAGTTGTCAGCAAAAAGTTTCGAAAATAAATATTTTTAATTTCATTTATTGATAAAATTACGATACATATGTATTTATATTTGAATATTTTTAGTTGAACAAAGACATAAATCTAGACGCAACCAGCGCCGCTGGGTTTCACAGTGCCACAAACGGAGCCGGCTCGGAAGTAAGGTTTGTCCGCTGAACAATCGGTGATGGCACCCTGCCAGGTGCTTGCCTTGTAGGAGCAATAGACAAAGCTGGAATACAAGAAAGCTGCATTAGTCTGGCAGGAAGAGAGAGAGGGAAAATTTTAGTGTTTACCTTGTGCAAACAGTGTCATTTGGTATGGCAAAGCGGCCTGTTCTTTGATTGGTTTGGCACAGGGCATTTGGATCGAAGGGAGTGGGGGTAGGCGAGGGAGAGGGAGTGGGAGATGGAGTGGGAGATGGAGTGGGAGATGGAGTGGGAGATGGAGTGGAGATGGAGATGGAGAGGGAGAGGGAGATGGAGTGGGAGAGGGAGATGGAGTGGGAGTGGGAGTGCTGCCCTCTGTAGTGTCGCTCGTAGTACTCTCAGTTGTGGTATTATTGTCAATTGGATCCTTTGCCCTGTCGCAGGTATCACTTAGATCCGCACCGCAGCCATACACACAAGGATTTCCCTCTGCTGCTCCTTTGGCGGAGCAAAAGTAATTCGTGGGGCACGTAACGCGTTCCGTACCCGTGATGTTGCCATCGATGCATTTGCCAAAAGTTGTCTGTGAGGTGCATGCAAAGATTTCGTCATTGTCACACTTCTCACAATTACCATTATCTTCACAGGCCGAGGGACGTCCTAAGTCAAGGGACACGCACATGGTGCCGGCTTCTATGCAAAGCGGCGTATCCTCTGGACACTTTGCGGTTAGCTCCGGATATGCGACGCCTTAAAAAGTATTTAAGCTTATTTTACTGTTTAACTGAAACCAATCTCAAGCTTACCTTCGATACAAATCTGGAATGTTGTATTTGAGATGCAGGCATGTGATCCATAGCAAAGTCCACAGGTGGCCTCAACGTGGACAGTGCTGTGCAAAAGTGTGGCCAACAGCACAATTAGCCCAATGTGTGGTAGCTTCGACATTTCTGGTTGGTAAATGAAGTTAACTGGATCATAACAGATGCCTTATAAATGCTGGCTGCTCTCAATTATCTTTATGGCCCAGACAACATCTACCGTTTTAATCTCTCAATGCTACGGCACTCATAAATATGCTGGCTACTGTTTTATACTTATCTTCCAGCGAAATGGTAGCCATGTAAACAAAGTTAATTGTATAGGACTAAGCCTAGCATAAAACTATATTCTTATCGTGGATATTGTCTTTTGATAAACTCAGATTTTCTTTCATTAGCGTAAAGAGAGATGATATAAAAGTGGACAAGAAGCTGAAATATTTCATTAGTCAGTCGTGTCTCGTTCTATTGAGCATAACAGAAATTTAAATAATGCAGAATACAAACAGCATTCGTAATTTGGTAAGCACTACCCAAAGAATGATCAAAATTTCACAAATTTACTTTTATTGCATAACCAATTTGCAGTTCCTTGTCTTGGCCTTCAGCTGCATGTTGGCCATAGTTCTGTCGGGAACATGTAATCGGTGCATGGACAACAACGTGGCCTGTGTGAATGAAACTCACTTCAAATACTGTGTAAATTATGAACCCATTGGGGACACTATTATGCCTTGCGGAGAGGACAAAATCTGCACCAGTACTCTCAATTTCTGTGCCTTCAAAATTGCTGGCCTCGAACCGTCTTGCAAGTCGGGCGACATCAATTGCAAGTCCTGTGATGAAGATTCAATGTTCGTCTGCACCAGTCGCACCACATTCCGCATGTGCAATGGCACAGACTTCACCGGAGAAGTCCTCACCTGCCCCACCGACACCGTCTGCTCGATCCAATCTGGAAAGTTCTGTGTCAAGGAGTGCGAGCTTCCCGATGGAAAATACGATTGCGATAGAGATTAATTATGCATATATATTCTAACTAAAATACAACTGTTTCTTTCAAGTATTTAAATGGAAATTCAAAACAATAAAATACCTTAAACAGAATATAAATTACAAATTCTAATTTATTGGTTTATGTGTGAAAAATGATTCAAAACATTTTTCTAAAAAATCAAATTAATTTTCGTCTGATTTGTCCTAGGGAATATATAGAATATATTTGTCTGATCATGATCAAACTTGAGTAGAATTGTTAGTATGGTAACATACACATAATGTGTAAATTTGGTCAAGACAGCGTTATTTGTTTACAAGTTATGGCTTTATGAAAATGATTATTTGCAAATTGCGGGGCGTAAGGGACCCAGACATAAACTTAAGATAAACTTGATATGCCTGACATTAAACTTGACTTTCAATTCAGATTTTGAGGCTCTTATAGTGACTGAGATTCAGGTATTCAAATGGTTGTTGAGGGTTATAATATATATAAACACTTTATATGGTAGGAAAAGCCTCTTTCTACCTATTACACACAACAAGCCTCATGGACCCCAGTACTACTCTTGACTATGGGTCTAATTGCATTAAAAAAACTCTATAGTTTTCTAAAAGTACAGTTTCCAACTAAATACAAAAAATGTAGAATGAAAGCTACCTTGGCCAAACAGCCACGGTTTCAGTATTCTTGTCCGCCCAAGGGAGATGTTTACCTAAGAGAACGGATTTTTTATGAAAATCGTGCTAAAAAACTATAAAATTCATACGGCTAAGGGAGCTGTACGTCTGAGGGAGCTGTCCGCGAGTCGAGCTTTTACTGTATACAGTACTGACATTTACATTTTCGTAAACATCAACTAAATATATAAATTTTTTTAACATTTTGTATTATATGATATAGCCTCGAATTCGTGTATCAATTCTGGTCTAACTTTAGAAATTTATTTTAACGATTTTATATATATAATTTATATATTATTTAGTCGTTAAGTATAAAAACCAAACCATCTGGAAAGAGTGTAGACTTTATTTATAATTTAAAATATATTCATAAGCAATTTTAATATATTATATTTAAGGCCTTTAAAAGTACAATTTTGATATCAAAGTGAAATTAAATATTTCAAAATAAAAAACGTAGAAAATTTTATTTTTAAAATTCTGAATAAAACTTATAAAAATCGTAGATAATACTATTATATTCAATTTAAATGCAAGGAAAGGATTAATAAAGAACTATTGCATTTAATTTTATATATAGTGTTTAATTTAAGTCTTAATTTTTTACTCAAGTATATTTCCTTGAACTGTTTACCGTCCTTCAATTTCTTAACTTAAATATTTTTCTAAAAAAAAAAGCTCTAATAAATGAAATGAGCACAAATAATACGGTATCCGAAATAAAAAAAGACTTTTTGAGAAAATATAATAGTTAAGTTAATTTTAAAGGCGACCGTGAAAAAAGATTTTACTAAATAGCATTAATAAAATCGCAATAAATTAAACTGTTATCGCGAGTGTCGTCGGTTTTTTGTTTATTCCCAGAAATGTTAAACAAGAGCCGAAATAGTAGCGTTCCGACCAGGCCAATAAACTTGGCTAGAATTACGCACGAGGAGACTGTAAAATGCAGTCGAAAGAGTTTCAAAATAAATAATTAAATTAGTTAACATTGACCCAATTTGATGGAATGACTTGACGGTTAATCAAATTAGTCATATGAGGTAATGCTAATAGGTAGTTAGTACTTACAGACACTTGTTAAGAATAAATATGTTATTATTATTTTTACAACACATAATTCTGTTACGCATTTGTTGCAACACTTTCACGCTCGAATTTCTGTCAGGCCTTGCCCAACATTTAATCGATGTGTGAGTTGTGGAAAACATTCAAATTCGCAACAGGAAGCACACGACAAATTCGTTGACGAATAACTAAATGTATTTTGGTATGCAGGGGGAGTGGCATTACCCTCCCTCACTCCACCCCTTACCGACTAACAGAGGCAATGCCAATGACTGCAGCGCTCTTACCAACATTTATTGTTGTTACCACTTTGTGGCGGGTGTTGATTGTTTGGTAGCGCAACTAATTGTTTATTATTTTTTCGTCTTTTGTTGCTGCCACTGCGTTTTGTTATTGCAATTAATATTTAGCTAAATTCACAGGTTTTTTTCTAAACTAAAACCCACAAAGCATCGACAAATTGCGGTCATTAAACTTATTTCCACGGCAGGCCGAATAAATTGTCACCTCCAGTGAAGTTTTGTGGCACAAACGCGTGAGGCAGCAACGTGTGCGCATCACCAGCAACTCCCAAAATGGGAATTTCTCGAGTGCAACTAATGGATTTTATTATTGTGATTTACTGCCTTTTTGTCCTGGCAGCGGGAAAAGTGCCAACGAAACCACATACAAATAGCTGGAGAGATTTAATCTTTGGCGGCAAATGGTTTGCTCCATCGCCGCGTGTTCGTGAATCCAAATGTGGGTGTGAAACTCAAACTCAAATGCGGATATTGATTTCATTAGCTTATTGAACCTTTCTTAGTTCTGCCCATTTTTGCGATTGTTCCCATCGGACCAAGCAGCTGTGCAGCGCCCTCTGGCGAGCAGGGCAACTGCATACCCAGTAAGGACTGTCTGCTCCGCAACGGCATCCCAGCTGGACCGTGTGGCGCTGGCTACGGCGTTTGTTGCGTCTGTAAGTACTTTTCCCTGGTTCACCTCCAGTTAGATAAGTGGAATATTTTTTTTTGGCAGTTCTGCAAACCTGTGGTGGCATTATTCGAGAGAACTCGACGTATTTTGTCAATCCCAATCATCCGGATGTATACGATGGCACTGGAAGTTGCCAGGTAACAGTGCAGAAACTGCATCCAGATATTTGCCAGCTGCGCTTGGACTTGGATATGTTTTCCATTGCGCCACCGGAGGCTGCCAATCATCTGTGCAGCCAGGATCAGCTGCTGATCTCAGGCGGCAGTCCCACGCCCACTATCTGCGGCAGTTCCACTGGTGATCACAGTGAGTATAGAAAATGCTAAATATTAGTAGTGGGAAGTGCAGAAATGGTAAAAGAAAGTATGATAGAGTAGTGTACAAACTATGGAAATAGTAGTGAAGGTTTCACAATTTTTTGGAGGAAAGTAAAACTTTTTTTTTGAAATTGTAGTAGTGGAACCATAAATAACTCAAATAAAATTAATTCTATTAAGAGCTAAAATGGTAGGAAAAATTAAAAATTCCAGTACTCTTTTTTTTTAAATAGTAGTAGACAAAATATTGAAATAGTAGTGCAAATTTCATAAGTATTTGAAAACATTTTAAAATTTTTTTTTAATTTATGATAATTGAAGATCAATAATTTTGGGCAAAACACACCTTTTAAATTTTAGTACAAATACTAGAAATAGTAGTAGAAATTTTAGTATTTAATTAATTGCTTTTCTAGTGTATATTGACGCGGGTCTGGGCCAAAGCAATCCAATCGTGCTGTCGATCATAACCAGCGCTAGTTTCCCACGCCTGTGGCGCATACGAGTAACACAGATCCACTGTGGCAGCATAAGTCGCGCAGATCAGGGTTGTCTACAGTACTACACGGCTATTAGTGGGCGTGTGAAGAGCTTTAACTATAATACGGTGGGTGGCAGACAGCTCTCGAATCAGGACTACAGTATTTGCATTAGAAACGAGCGCAACTTTTGTGGCATACAGTATAATGCGTGTCCCGATCTCGAGAACAACCGTTCGCGGGCATTTACCATTTCGGGGAACTCAAACAACCCAGTGCCCACCATGGTGGGTGGTGGCGGTGGCGGTGGTGCAACTCTGCCCAGTGGCACTGGCTGCATAAGCGATTGGCTGCTCATCGGTTGCATACGATCTGCGGATAGAATTCCTCCACTGCCGGGCTGCGAGGATCGCGTCTGTGGCGGTACCTTCAGTGCCGAAGCGGGCATGTTGGCCAAAACCGTGCAATGTAAGCCAAAATAGACTAATTAATTAACTGATCACTTATACTACATTTAATTGCAGCCAGCGTGCGTCCCTTTCGTTTGTACTTTCACACGGACGGAGTAGAGGCTCCAAATGACATTGATAATCGAGGATTCTGTTTGGACTACGTGCAGCAGCCCTGTACAAATGGTTTTTAAAAGGACGTGGGGTTGATTGAGTTTGATTTAATAAATATGTATTTTATTTATTTTCGTAGTTAATTTAAGGCTAAGTTATATAAATATAAATTTTAAGTTAATTTAGAAAACAGTAATTTAAAAAATTTGGGAAAACACAATTAGAATTCTTAAAAATTCTATGAAATAATAATTTGTTTGGCTATTAATACAGTTGTTGTTGTTGTAATGTTTGTTGTTACTGTTAAGTATATGATTAATTTTAATACTTAGCTAAGGTAAAAATAAAAATCGAATAACAGAAAGAAAACTAAGTGAACTTTTAAGGACTTTTTCGTTGCTTTTTCTTAATGTGGCCAAAAAGATTGCGCACTTTCTCGTATCAGATTTTGGGAGTATCGGTGCCAGTTCTAGTTCCAGTTCCAGTTCCAGTAGCGGTTCAAACTACTCGCTCCGGTGGCTGTTGTAGCAGATGTACGTGTGAGATCGCCAATTTCAGTCTGTGCGCGCAAAGCTACGACTTGTGACGTCACTGGGAATTGGTTTGAGGATCATTGAGGATGAGGGAAGTTTCCTTAGCTCTAATAGGTTTGAATTAGGGCAGCCACATGCTGTTTCTCCTCATCGGTGAGACCGTTCTTCAGCGTGCGACGTACTGCAAAATTATTTAAATTTTAATTATTTGTGATTTAAACAGTTTACACTTGAATAACATTTTCTAAACATGTTAAGGATTGAGTTTGTTGGCCTTTCAGCTGCAATGCATGCGGATTAGTAGCGTGTTTTTTTTTGACTTTCTTTTGAAAAACTTTGTTAGAATCATGCATTTTCTTAAAAGAAATCAACGGGGAGTCGAGCCATGCGCGCTTCGGGAACAAATAACAAAACTTTAGAGATCCATTTGCAGTCCTAAGCACAATTTCCCAACCGATTGATTTGCCAAACAAAAAGATATAGGAAAGCAATAGGATCTCGTGGGACAAAAGTGAACATAAATAACTTGAACAAAAATCAAAAATGAAATTATATTGAAAACAAATTCAATACAATGCAACACTAACCAAAAAAGGTAATGACCTAAAAACAGTTGGCTGTTCTTGAACGGTAACGGTTATGCTAACGGTTACATAACGGTTAGAACCGCTATGGCGATGGTGCTCTTTCAATTGTGAATCCTTCGCGCGTGCGGCTGCGTTTCACTTCAGATTGATTGTTTGATTGATTGATTGGTTGGTTCATTGGTTCATTGGTTGGTATTGTTGGGTGCGTTAATGGTAATATAAAATAAATAAACATAAAGTTATAAAACCGAATTAAGGCAACTGATTTGAAAGCGAGCAAAACTGAAAAGTGTCAAAGCCGTAAGGGAAATTAAGTTAACGGGATCTGTTGTTGTTTTTTATCGGTTTGAATATTATATAATTTCATATATGGCATTAACATTTCCCCAATTTACGTGAGTGTGTGTAGGTGGGTGTGTGTGGCCAGCTAATGGTTCTAAACATAGCGCGCTGTGTGTATTCCAAAAGATAAACCAACACCTTTATTAATGTGACGTTTGCCAACACTGGCCGTGTATAGTGCATGAAAACTGAATTGAATTGAAAAACTTACAGGACTTGCGATCTGCATGACGCGTACGTTTGCGCTCACGGGGCGTGGTTCGCGTCCCCGACGCCTTTGTGGCTGTCTTCACAAGAGATTCGAGTATTTCATCATCGCCATCAGTGAACTGCTCCTCGCCCTGGCGAGCAATGGGAGAGCGCAGCTGTTCGGCGCGACGTCGACGCCAGGTCAGAGTGCCGTCTGCCTGATCTGCGCTGGGAGTGCCCAAAAGTTGCCTAAAAATTTACAAAAGCTATTTAGTCACAAATTCAATTGAAATTGGCTTCAAACTCTTTACGGTACACATTATTTTAGCCATAACTGTACATTTTATCTATAGCATATAACTCACTTGAGCTCTGCATCGGCAACATCCTCTTTGGTCTTTGGTTGGAACTTGGCCATATCAATGATAAGCTTGCCACGCGTCTTGTTTCGTTCCCGATGATTGGCCTTCTTCTCCAGCTGCTGCTGCACTCGCTCCCGCGTCGTGCGGTACTCCAAAGCGAACTCTGAGAGGGTGCGACAGAACTCATTGGGCCTGGACTCGGCCACACTGTGCTGGGGCATGCCCAACCACAGTAGAAACTTGCGGTAACGATTCATCACACGACGATGGACTATCTGTAGAATGATTATACGCTCGGCACAATCGGCCAGAAAGTCAACCAATTTCTGCTTCAATGGCGGTGCACAGTCGTGTGTGGCAATCAGTTTAAGCCTGTCCCAGGAGGCTTTGCACTCTGTCTCCAACTGGGTTAAATTTTGGGCCAATTCGTTGAAGTCGGCCTTGGAGGCGCGAGTAATTGGTCCAATTTCAGAGTACAAATCACTTGTGTCACTGCTGGACTCCATGACCATGTGGCATAGATGATGCAGCAGCGAGTGCTTGTGGACAGTGTCCTTGACCTCAGGGACCTTGGAGAGATACTCAATCTGGAAACCCTTGACAGGAGCACCATTCAAAAAGATGCCCACAGACAGCAGTGTGGAGAGAATACAACGAAAGGTGCGATTCTGACGTAGAATCTCAATGCCTTGCTTGAGATCCATCATTGGTTCGGCTATTTCTTTCTGCAAAAGAAAATAACAAATTATCATATGAAGGAGAAACAATAAGAACTCTATGAAACTCACCTCGCAATTATCAAAGTCCAGTCTAAAGGCCCAGAGCTTCAGTCTGGCACCCAGCTCCGAAATGGAGTCCAATGTAAGCAAAAACTGCTCAGCACTGCCCAATGGTAACTCTGGATTGGATATCTGTGCTTCCTGAATCTTGCTGCACTCCTCAGACGAGGGCAGCATATTCAACAGCTTATCGATTCCCTCTCTGGTCACCACAGTGGCGTCCATCTTCAGGATTGCCGTCTTGATAGCACGCGGAGGTGGCAACTTGGTCATTGCAATATTAATGGCATTGGAACGCTTATGATCCAAAACAATAACCTCCTTGCTCTTGTTTAGCTCTTGTTGTTTCTACAGAGAAGGAAAAAGAGTTAGCAAGAGTATAGGCAGAGTATAGGCAAACAAGAGAGACAGAGAAACAGTAAGTAGTGGATGGGATCAAAGAGAGGGGAGTGCTCAAAATGTATCCAACATAAAACAAAAGAAAATGTATCTCTGCTATAAAATGATATTGTATTGTGTCTGTAGGCAAACACTGTAGAACTGAGGGCTGTACACTGACTAAAAAGCACAGCTACTAAAGTTTAGAATATTTAGCTAACAAATTTAAATCTTTAAAAAGAAAAATATTTTTAAAGCATATAAATTAGATTTCAAATATGTGTTAGATAAATAATCTAACTTTACAGCTTATTTTTATCAGTGTATTATATGTGTATGTGTGTAAAACGTAAAAACCGACACCGATCGCTCAGAGACATAAACCAATCAAGTGAGTGTGTGAGAGAGAGAGAGAAGTACATAAACAGAGTGAGAGTGAGAGACAGCGAGAGAGACAGAGAGAAGTAGAGAGAGCGAGTTAAAGTGTAATAACATATAACAATTGCACTCACCTCCTGGAAACATTTGGAAACATTTGTTTAATATTCGAGAAATATATATAAATATATTTTTATATTATTGATTTTGTTTTTGGGTTTAGCACAACATTTATGTATTGTAGATTTATCCGCAAACAGACCAGAAATAAATGGGAAAAGAATACAAATATCATTCGCAAAAAATATTGTTATTCAACATTTAAACTAAGACTATATGCTAAAATAAGTACGCTATAAGACTTATGCATTAGATAAGAAAAAAGTCGCCCCCTTAAAACTCAGCCAAAATGATTAGGAAATACGCACCTTGGTCATTAGATCCTTGGCACGAGACTCAAAGAGATGCTCCAGCTTTTGGGTGTCCACATTTGCATTGGGCAACTCGTCCCAGATGGTTTTGCCCACCACCTGCGGTATCATGTCCTCGCGCACTTCCTTCCAGAAGAGCTTGACCTAAAGAGCAGAGAGTTTGAAATTATATACATTTTCTAAGAGTGGTTAAATGTGTCTACTCCTACCGTCTTCTTGTTCTTCTTGATGATGTTGTTGCCATTCATGAGTTCTCCGTTCACCGAACCGTTGAGAGAGCTGTTCACGCTGTTTGTCAGACTTCCTGCTCCGTAGCCACCGTAGCTGAACATGGGCGGAGGTGCAAGACTTGGTGGCATCATGGGTGGTGGCAAAACCATGCCACCAGCGAGTGGTGGCGGTGGCGGTGGTATGCCAGCACTGAGACCACGTGGTGCCAGGACATCCTTCTCATCATCCGAATGGAGATCAGTAAAGTCCATATCACATAGGTTCAAGGGTCGTGTCATGCTGCGCACTAATTCCTCCCAGTGTAGTTCATTCTCGGACTTCTTGGGTTCAGCCTTTTTCAGTTCCTGATCGACACTCGATGAGCTAAACGATAAGTGCAATCGATAAATCGCTAGAGATAGGCAAACAACTCAAAGTACGAGAATCGTAGTTATCGCTGGTCAAGTGACAAATTCATATCATTAACAGAGTCGTAAAATCTTATCAACAAATTTCACTTGGCAGCAAGATAGCATAAATACGTAAAGAACACGCCAGCAACTTTCTAGATAACAGGCGATCCCCCGAACATGGGATTATTTTACAAATTAAATAAATTGCAACAATGCGAAACTGAAATATTGAACCATAGTTGCACTAATTGCATTAAAGTCCAATCCTAAATCAACAGTGCCTGCCATTTATTTACTACTACTATTTCAATAATTTTATGGCACTCAGAAATGATAAGATTTAATTATATCGCTATAGTCCTCACGACTATAAAAGGCGGCGATTTGTGCCCTCAAATCATAGTCTTTCATTAAATCCCAAACAAAATGGATGTAAGTTGAGCTGCGAAATCGTATCAGATTATTTAGTTTATATATTTATACATGTGTCGTTAATCTATGCAGTTCGATGCAATTTGCGAAAAGTCCAAGGCCTTCAGCAGCAAGCCCCCACCAGAGGTCTACCTGGAGTTCTACGGACTCTACAAGCAGGTGCACAGCGGTGATGTGAACATCGAGAAACCCGCCGATGCCGAGGGTGCTGCCAAATACGATGCCTGGCTGAGCCGCAAGGGAATGTCCACCGATGCTGCCAAGGCCGCCTATATTGCTCTCTATGAGAAATACGCCCCCATCTATACGTAACTCTAGTTTGGTTTATAGACTTTTTTTTGGATGGCAATAAAGTAAACGTAATGAAAAATTAAAAATCGTAAGATCGACTTTATATTTTATTAACTACTGCTTACTCAACCTTAAGACCGATAAGCTGAGTGGAAACCTTTGATCACTTGTATTGATATTGCCAATTGGTAATTAAAGTTTGGCCTTTTTGTATTGCCGACATGGCTAACGTGGACATGACAAAGTAACGGGCTTATCACAGCTGCTGGTGCATATCGATATCTAAAAGTTAATTGTCATAAATCGCTATCAGCGTAGGACTATCAGCTATAACCTTATGGACTATATAAAGGCTGTTCCTAAACCCAATCGCCACTCAGAAGCAGTTAAGCAGCTCAAGCCAAATTTGACAACATGGATGTAAGTATAGCCGAGTATTTGGAATATACCAGTTCCCATTAGTAACTTTGGATACATTAATCAATCCATTAGTTCAACACCGCCGCCGAGAAAGCCAAGAACTTCTCCAAGAACCCCACGAACGAAGAGTTCCTGGAATTCTACGGTCTCTACAAACAGGCTACCGTTGGTGACAACAACACCGCCGAGCCCGGTGCATTGGATCTGAAGGGCAAGGCCAAGTGGAGCGCATGGAACAAGCACAAGGGTCTGTCTGCTGATGCCGCCAAGGCTGCCTACATTGCCACCTATGAGAAGTACGCTCCCAAGTATGCTTAACTCTATACTATAAACTAAATAAATGACCTCAATATGAACAAAACTTAGAGAAAAATATCTTTTAATTAATAAAAATATTTTTAAAAACCTGCATTTAAAACAGAACCTTAAAAACAAATCTAATAAGATTAACAGCAGCAAAACAAATTTAATAAAATAATAATTCAGAAACTAATCTTTAACTAAAGCTGCAGATATTTCTCAAGTGATTTTCTATTCTAACTAAAAACGTGAAAACGATAGAACCTAATCATATATACTATTTTGACGACAAGCAGTCGCCACTTTCAACTGATAAGCTAAACATGTTTATTAGGTTTGAACAAATAGTTATCAACTCACCGCGATATTTCACCTTTGCTCTTGCTCTTGGCAAGACCCTCTTTGGCTTTCGATATAAGACCGGACATATCACCGCAAATGCCTCGATTTCCAGGATCCTGGCCTGTTGGACTGGTGGGCAGATTGCTCAGTTTCTGCGTCAAATCCTTAACCGTATGATCACGTTTTAGTTGCAGCAGCATATCCTTATCCTCCAGATCTGTGAAGAACATTTATTCGCATATTAGAAATGAAAACATAGGAATGGAAGTAATGATGACGCACAAAAGTATGCAACAACAGCCGCATGATGATTACATTTGAGGCAGCACGTGAAAGTATGCAACAGTTTATATACAGAACCTACCTGTTGTATCCATAGCTTGCAGTGAATGCTGTTGAAGCTGAGCTAGGAGCTGTGGCTCTGGGTTAGTATTGTTGTTGGTTAGAATGGTGTTTCTAGCTGCATTGGGCTGTGTGGGAAAATGCCACCAGCCTGGCGGTGGCGGAGGTGGGGGCGGAGGCGGTGGTGGTGCACCCACTGCTGGCTTTCGTATTGGACTCAAAGGCTCTGGTGTTGGCTGTGGATCCAATTTGAGAGGCGTTGAACTGGCGGTGGCAAATTCAAAGCCATTGCCGTTTAAAGTCTTCTTAGGACTGAGCACATCCTGTGCTGCTCTGGTGGTGGTCGTGGTGGTGGACAGATGCTTTGGGGATTGATTGAGTTGTGTGTAGTAGTTGTTCAGTCGATTGGCATCGTTCTCATACTTCTTATAGGCATTGTCCGTCTGCTGTATGTTCTTCATAATGCCATTAATCACAGTTGCATTGCACTCCCGCAAGAGGTTCTTTTTGGTAAGGAACTCATTCTGATTGTTCATATTATTGTTGGCCTTATCAAAGCTATTGTTGATTATGGAAATGCTGTGGCTGCCACTCAACAATTGCTTTGTGGGGCTAAGCAACAGACTGTTATTGGGCGTATCAATGTTGTTGTTGTTGTTTTGGGATTGCATGTTGTTGTTGCTGTTGCTATTACTATTGTTGATGCTCATGATGTTGCAGGGTGTTGTTGTGGACTCAAGTGTAAAGGATGGAGACGCGGGCAGCTCGGATTGCAATGATTGTGGCGGACTTTCGCCACTTTGTATGGTAGCAGGAATGGCAGTTACAATTTGGCCTTTTTTTGGGTGATTTTTTGGTTTGTTTTTTTTAGTTAGCATGAGCGGCAGATGACAATGGGACATATACATTGATAGACACAGCGATTAGCATGTAGAGAGAATCAAAGTTAGTTAGTTTCGGTTTTAAAAGCAGCCTGCAAAAAGCACTGATTTAAGCACTGACTACTCACCATAATTCTCACGCAATTCCCTGGCCGCAAAAATGCCATTGGCTGCCGCCTCCTCCTGCTCCTTGAGGAAGCTCTTGTGTCGCTCCGCACGTTCCCTGCGACGCCTCAGACCTGGAGTGACACCAGCGGCATCGCGTGCTAAATTCGAAATGATACAAAATTAGTTTCGATTAAGTTTTCTACTTTATTTATGCTGCTTACGCTTCTTTTCCTGAAACAGTCCACCGCTAAACTCTGTGGAGTTTGTCGAACCCGAGCTGTCATCCTCATCGAGTGTAGCCTGAGTCGGTGTCATTCTAAGCACTGTCTTTGGCAACACTTTGGTCAAAGGACCTGGACTGTTGTCGGTAAAGTGACGTCGGGACTTGCGTCTTTCTGCGGTGCCAGTTCCAGGACGATATCGTTGCGTTTTACGCATTGAGTTCTGTGGCAAACGTTGTCCATCCGATTCACCATCCTCAAATCTGTCACAAATATTAATTATTAATCAAATAACTATATAGATTTTAGTTTACTTACTTCAGCACTGCTTCGTATAACTGCAACTGATCGAGCAGATCCAGATCTGTGCCGGGCTTGGACATGTAGCGTTGTATAACCGTCTCCATTCCCTGTTGTTCCAACAGATCACTTTCGTCGTAGAAACTGTCTTGATCTGTTAGTCCAGCTAGCGTTTTATTGATTAACGAAGTCGCATAGATGACCAGCTCTGCATCAGCATTGTCGTAGTCTTTAAGCAGTCTGAGGAGAAGTTATGAATAACAGAAGAACAGAAGAATTAATGTAACCTCCTAAAAGTATGCTACACTTTTGTGCTTACCTCATGATATTTGCCCAGGGCGTAGTGCCTTGAGCAGCGTCTACCGCATGAATGGCGCTTACGAGCACATAACAATTGGACTCTGCGTACTCGACGAACACGAGCAAGAGCTTGAGAGCCGTCTTAACCACCGATCGGTAATTGGAGGCGATCAATGAGTAGAGCCACTCCATGGTGGGCTGGTGCTTCATAACGCCATTCATGCCATCCACATAGAGCATGACCTGTCGAATGAACAATGACATGATTAGCTATGACTTCTATACACCGGTACACCAATGATCAATGAGCACTTACCTGTCCCAGAGCACGAAGTATATAGTTTTGATAGTTTTGATCGGCACAATTGCCCACGCGCACAAGACAATTGAGACCACCCAAAGCGACAAAGGCATGTACGAGATCCTTATCCTCCTGGAACACCTGTTTGAGGGAGAATAAAGCACGACGCAAATCACTGCCCTCCGATGATCGTAATTTCTCTATAAAGTAGAACAACAATGGGGTCAATGAGGCGTATACGCAAGCAAAAAGTGGACTCTGTACTTACCAATAATGGCATGAACCCGTACACTCAGCTGTGTGCGAACCACCAAAGAGTTTTTGCGACTGCAAAAGAGATGGAATGATAAATGTAGATAGAGCAAGAGATATACAGGTACAGAGAATGGTTTTGTAGAAAAATTGATATTAATTTTGTATGTAATTTCATTAGCAATGGCAACAAAACAAAGGTAGAGAGAACAAAACTAAAAGTAAAACACAATGGGATAGATTGGTTCATTGACCAGTTAAGAACATTGATTACCCGCTGCTTGGCAGCCAGTTGTTCTTGTTGTTGTTAATAAAAGTAATAACAAACGACGCAGATAATTGAAAATGGACTATGAAGCATCAGAGTGAACGTAGCCGCCAATAAGTCGAGCCAAGAATTCATAATGAAATGAAATATGTGTGTGTACCTCTGTTTGTGTGTGTGTCTTCAGTCTTCACTCTCGACTTTGACTCAAGTCTTTATGTGTGTGTGTGTGTTTGTATCTGTATCTTTAACTGAGTTGCAGATTGACAAGCCAGGCTTCGAAGACATCGAAGACATCGACCCGTGCCTGCTGTGGAATTTTGATGTGAACTGAAGGGAATGATTTGCATGCAAGCGCGCTTCCATGACTAATACGATAAGCATGATTAGTGAGTAGACCAGAGTCGCAACCAGTAGACTCCTTACTGCCTAGTAACACCACACTCATTGGCGCCAGTAAACTGGAGTAGAATGGAGTCCACCTTGTCTCAGACTAACTCTGGCTAACTGCCAGCAATTTGTTCTGGTCAACATGGCGACATTTGCATTATAATTTTTATAGAAGCCATCTACTTGATGATCACATTGTAAATTGCTAAATTGTTTAGCTAGTGAAAGTCTTTGGCAGCAGGTTCTGGTGCACTGTCTTTGGCTAACTTTTAATCCCATTAGCTAGCCTGCAAGCAGGTCATTAGCTTCCCACTTCCCACTTGCCACTTGGTAATTTGGCCCCTGTGGCCTCACGCGTATTTCAGTCGCGCCCTTGCAACTGACATCACGTTCCTTGGGCCAGACCACAAAGACAGCCAACAGTTATGGCTACAATGCAGGTATATTCAGTTAATACACTGCAACTCAGACATACTTTGGGTATGTAAGCTATAACTGTTTTATCTGTAAAACTTATATTAACCTAAGATTCTTCTAAACTTAAACTTAGTCTGAAAATTTCTATTAAATATATATAACTTTAATCTGCTACTTTAAGTCTAATTTGTATACGATTTCTTTTTCATTCCTGCCATAATATATTATGTTTTCTATAACTTCCTTGTAATGCTATAAATTTAAATATAAAGTGTTGCACTTGTGTGAGAATTGTGTCGCCTTTTGCCATCGACGCCTTCAGGCAGTCGTCATGCACCCCTCGCTTTGTGGCACGCAGCGCATTCCAGAGTGACTTATAGACACGATACATGCCTGCTGATGCTTTGTTATGAGCAAAGCTCAGCTCAGCTCAGAGATTCATAAATATATATAAATATATATATATATCTCAGTATAACGACGCCAAAATGCCATTGCCCACGTTTTATATTTAGACTTCTTTTTGCGGATTACGAGTAAATGCAAATTAAATGCATGTTGCAGCCGAAATAAAACAACAACAGAAACAATTTGCAACAAGTTGCACGTACAACACCGCGGAGGCATGCAGCAGCAAATGCAAATACAAAATGTAAAATGTCTGGAAATGAAAGAGTGAATCGAGTCAAGTAAAGTCGAGTCGCAGTTTCCTGTGCCACAGATGGCGACATTTTTTATTGCCAGCGCCTGACAGTTGAGTTGGCAATATCTTTATTAGCAAATGGAAAAGGCGGCCGATCGCCTTGCAGCACAGCGTATGGCACGGGTACTGAGTGTAATCGTGTGGCTGGTGAAAGGCCACAGTCTGTGCCACCCACGAGCAGCTGCCCCAGAAACCCAGACCTGCCACATATTCATTTCAATTCGGTCAATTCTATTTTCATTTCCATTTCTATTTCCATTTCCTGTTTATCGCTTTTCCGATATTGGGTTCAAGGTAAATCGCACAAAAGTGAAAATCATACTCGCACAATCCGTTAATAAATCATAGCGGATTTTTCCAAACCTGTACACTGTTCAAAATAAGCCAAGCTTACTAAGTAGTAGCATTAAATTTAAGTTTAGAAATTGTTCTTTGATCTGAAATTAGTTTTGTTATCTTTACTTTTTCGCTCAGTGTTTCAATTGCTTTCAAGTCGTGTGGGAGTTTGGCACAGCTGCAGTTTGAGCCAATACACTCCTAAATGGCCAATAACAATGTGTGGGCTGTCCTGAGTCATTAGGTCTTTGGGGCGTTGTTGCACTCACCTGGCTTGAAGGCCCTCAATTTCCTCCGCCTGCTCGGCGAGTGATGATTCGAGATCCAGGTAGGCGCCATAGTCGCCATCCTTATACACCTGAATGGCTGCATCATCGATCTGCAAGAAAGGTAAGCAACGAGTTAAAAGTGAGCAATACAAAGTTCAGCAAATTGCGATGGCAATTATAATTAAAGCCAAAAGTTAAAAGTAAGAGACGCGGCTCGTCTTCTACCAACTACCGCACTACGCAGTAAAAGTTGTTTATGGCCAGGCTAAAAAAAAAAAGAGAAAGAGAAAGATGCAGATGCCAACGACCATAGAACATTTTCTGAGTGACGGTTGCAACGAAAGTCGCAGCGTCGTCAGACGATTTCGTTTAGGCCTTCAATGAGGATGGTAAAGTTGATTGCCAGCCAACAGTTGATAATGATGATCATCATTATCGTCATCGTCTGCTTCTACATCGACTGCATCTGCTGGTCACCTACTTTTCACCGCAATGCTTTCAGTTTTGAGTTTTCAGTTTTAAGTTTTCAAGCCAAACTGATTGGCCATGGCCAAGTGCGCTTGATTGATCAAATCTCAAGTCAGCTCCTGCTGCGTGCACAAATGCGCTGATTGACGCAGTCAAAGCCACATCTCTTTGCTTTCCCCCCTCCCTCTCCCTACTTTTTCTTGACCACGTTTGTTGGCTTTTTTATTGGCGCATTGAAAGTAATTATTTGTGCATTTACAGAACAATTACCGGACAACATGAAATTATGTGTGTCGACGCTTGCTTAATGTGTGAAAAAAATGAAAACAGAAAACCAACAGACGCTGCAACTGCCTCACGCACACACACACATGTACTTATCTTGGCCATCTCATCCGGGTAAAGATTACACATACGCCTATTTGCTTGGTTACGCCCCTTCGAAAAGGAATTAGCTGCAGAGCTCCACTATGCCTACCCATCTAGCTCAATCTATGCCTCAATTTGGACACACCCCCGACCACTCGTGCACAAAGAAACAGAAATGCAGAAAACGAAGTTGAAATTTAGATAGAAGTAGAAAAGAAGAAAACAAAAGCTGCATCGCGTGCCCGAAGGTTCTGTCTTTCATAACTTTTGACGCTGCACCCAGCGGCAATTTTGGCCATTTGGCTTGACTATTTGGCCATTTGGTAAATTAAATGCTTGCCAGACAGTGCCAGTCATTGACTTTTCGAAGGCGAGTCCGCAAAGAATAGAATTATTTCAAGCTTAGACACAGATACATGCAGAGCAAAGTATCTTTTATGTTTTGGTAAAGCGTAAACAATTGTATCTTAAACCCATTTAGCTATGCAAAATGTATGATGTTATTATTTATGCTGTTAATCTCTGTTTATTTACTTTAAGCTTATTGTTCATGTTTTTAAATATCATAAAAATGTCCTATAATCTTTAAGCTGTAATCTCGATCATATTTTTACTAAGACTTATAATAAACATGTTATTTCAACAGGCGACATTGAATGTTATGTTAACTATAATATTAATAAATATAGCTTAACTTGTATTTTATAAAAAGAACGCACCAAAACAGTACAAAAAACATATTTATTTCTTATCAAAACTAGCACATCCGCATGCTGAGCTTTTAATCATTAACTCACATAAAATACCAGATTTTATAGTCATACACAAGTAGTCAATTTGCATATATTCATTCACACAAATATGACTGCGACTAAGATACTTTAAAGTCATTATACTTCATCAAGCGATATTTATTTGTTATTTCTTATTCATTTTGATAGTTATTTTATGCAGCAATTGTGATTAGCCATCAAAAGTAATTGTTTCAGCTTTTATCTCGATAATGCCTATACTTAGTTGCTGACAAATGCAAACAACTAGTACGTATACGTAATATTTTCTGTATAATTTGTTCAACAAGTATTAGTACTAGGTATTTGTGTGAATCGACACGCATATTAATAGGTCATAGACATGCAGTCTGGTTAACTCACAGCGTCTTATCAGCTAGCAAATTTGGAATGAGTAAAATTGCGTTCTGTCAACAAACGAAATGAAAACATCCGCATTAAACTTCCTGCATGCTGAATCAGTCATTAAAACTTGGTAACAGAAAAACTTTCTAGACTAAGATAGGCCTCCACTTTTATAATACAAATTATTACTTAACCATTTTTGGCATTGTTTAATTTATTGATATATATTGAAACGATGTGTGAATCGTAGCGTTGATTTTATATAAGCAATCTGGCAATTAAAACCAAAGCAAGTGTTTGCATACAAAAGAAATCGTAAATAACCTCAGGTATCGTCGGTGTTGGCCATAAAGAAAAAAAAAAAAACAAAATGTTTAGTTTGGCCAAAAAACTATATCGACTTTGCTATAGATATTTATTTGTATAAATCTATTTTTTGCTTTATTTCTGGTTTTTTTTACTTGCTTTGTACGAGGTATTCATTCACAGTCCTATGCAAATTTTGATTGAGGCGGCTTCTTTTTCTGTTTCTCTGCGTTTCTGTTGATTTTTTGACTGAAGCATGACAAGATTTTTAATCAAATTGAATAACTGCAGACACATGAGCATATCTATGTGTGTATGGACATTCAAGCGAGTGCCAAACTCATAAATGCGGCTATTGACACAGTTAAGGCAGCGAGCATAATAATTTTGGAGTAGAGAAAATGTGCGATTCAAAGGCAACAACAAAAAAGCAAAATTCGATATGGTTTTGGCCAAGTGGTAAATTAAAAATATTATTGATTATTAATAAAATAACTCAAATGTGAAGAAAATAAATAAGAAAAGGAGTGAAAACCAATTCGAATGTGCCAAAATAAATATGTAAATTTTGTTTTAGTTGTTTACTTTCAAATGAATAGTTATTTATTACATACAATAAATGCAATTTGAATATTAAAATGAACTCTATAAATTACTTTGAATGCTGGCCTAGAAACAATCAGAGTTTAAGAACAGCTTTGAGTTTTTTGGCAAATTTATTACAGGCTCTTAAATTTCACAATTTTTTTTTGCCCGGTGAAACGTGATGTTGATGAATTGCTCTACACTTTTGCTTTCCAAATCAATGGCGTTTGCCTCCTGAGAGTTAATTGACCTCAAGTTGACCGCAAAAAGTAAGGAATGCTAATTGAAATGGAAACCTTCCCCAACAAAGCGTGACTCTGACTTTGATGGATGCTGAGTCAATATGCGAATTATGCGAATTATTTGGGCAAACAAGACTACTAAAAGATGCGTAAGTCCATGTGGCGTATACTTAATGCATCTATACTATATGTACACGACTTATTTACACAGTAAGGGAAGATTTCACAACGTAAGGTAATAATAAAATTGAAATTTTCTGTTTTTTAACTGTAAAATGATGTCATGCCGGCCGTACAAGGGTCTAATTTGATTGGTTTTGCTTTATGCTTGTTTACTGGGCCGCATACAAATCATTGATCATTTATCTTTTATTCAATTCTCTTTTATTTCGATTTACATTTATTTCTTAGTTCTAAACTGATTGGGTCGAATACTTTATACGCTTATCTAGACACGGAGATTTTTATTATTCTGAGGTGACGTGCAAAAAGCAGCCGCAATTGGCAACATTAAAAAAAAAAAATAGAATAAGTAAAAATAACAACAATAAAATCAAATCAAAATAAACATGAGAAATAAAAACACATTGCGTCGATTGACCGCAACGAAAAATGATTATTTATAGTTTGTATTTTGTATTATTTTTGTTGTTGTTGTTGTTGTTGTAGGAATCAAGTATTGAGAGCTGAAAGTACAATGACATCATCGAAGATTAGACATCGACATCAGAGTTTAGAGGCGAAAATTTATGAATCGATTGTAATGCGCTAAATTTAACAAGTTGCATGCGCGACTTCACTCTGTCTTCCTATCTGTATCTGTAAATTTGTATCTGTAGCTGTTTGTTTGTATCTGTAGACTGGCCTGTTCCCTGGGCTGACTAATTGGACAAATGGCATTCACAGCTGCCGCGCCTGCCACATAAATCTGCCTACGACAACATCCTGACCCAACCAGACATTGAGTGCAACAACAAAGTGGAAAATAATAAAAAACAAAAACAAAAACAAAACTGAAACGAGAACGTTGCATTTCCTTTTGCGATTTGCTCATTAGAATTTATTGCTGCCGCTTGTCAAGATTTACGTATCCTTGCAAGCAGCAACAACTTCAGATTCAGCTTTAACTTCAGTTTTAGCTTCAGCTTTAGTTCCAGATGACAGATGACAGGCATTGGGGGCCAGTGCAACACTGCAACACGTTGCATGCTTGCATGTGGCATGGAGTGCACGATCAATGCAGCCTGGATGCTGCCTCTCGTCGATCGACTCTCAGCTCTCGACTGTTTTTTTTTTTGCAAATTAGTCAAAGTCAGAGATCGGCGGTACGAACAATGGTAGACTTAGATAATTGCTGACCAAGGCTTTCACAAAGCCAATGAAAAGTGCTCTAAGATGTACTATTTTTTTTTAGTTTTATACTTTTTTTAGTGAGGCAGTGCCCCAACTTCCTATTAGTTGCTGCAGATTGTGCGATAGCAATAAGTTAGCCGCAGGCCAAGAAGTCAAAGCTGCATGGGGAAGCCATTGTCTAGGTTCTTTTCATTGCAATGGATCATTTGGAAAATGTTTTGCAATAATAAAATATAATAAGTGGCAGCTAGAACAAGTCCCTAGTCCACTCGCTTTTCCCCACTATAACTATCTCACTTCCTCTACGTGTATTTTTCTTATTTGCTATGCAAACTCATCGTCAGTTTTGTTTGGCTTTGGCAGTTTAAGTTTTACCAATGTTTACCAATTACCATTTTGTAAAAGTTTCAGCTGTTATAATTGTGGTTTTTCCATACGAACGCTCTGCACAAATAACACCACAGTACAGTGCACGCCAATAGTATGCGTCTAACCTTCAAAGTATTTGCTCGTTCTGTCTTAATTAGTTGACCAATAAGTATCTACATATGTATGCTTCACTTCTTTCATCTTTTGTTTTCGCATAAAATTTGTTCAAGTCTTTGAACTTGTTCCATGAAACCAGACACACATACACACACATATGCACATGTCGTTATAGTTATAGTTATACATATAGATTTATATCTAATATAATCAATGATGCTGTCTAAACACGCTATGCAAATGGCTTTTAAATGTGGCTAGAACCACAAAATAAATTTTATATCACAACTGCCGCATTACAGTCTGTTGGCAAAGTATGAGCACACCGAACTCTAAGCTAAGTTTGTCATTTCTTTAATTTGGTGCACAAACTGACATGACTCACTGTTTGTCAAAAAAAAAGCTAATATATTACTCTTCCTGCGACCAGTAGTCAAATCAAGACAAAGCGCTAATCGAAATCTTCTCATATAAATGAAACCACAAAAACAAAAAGCTAAAAAATAAATCTTGATATTGATAAAGTTTTAGCCGTTGTGCGAAAGCAAAAAAAAAACGGCTAAATGGCGTTTAGCCAACTTCAAAGAAAACAAAAGAGAAACGTGGAAGATCCCAAGCTGATAAGGCTACAGAGATAAGATTATCCAACTCATTGTGTTGTTTCTTATTCGGGTATTGTACGAGTAAATATGTGAATAAGTGTACGTGCTTTAATCGCAACGATTAACTTATATAAATACAAAAAATTTTAAAATAGGTGGATCCTTACGCTCAGTGGTGCATTGAGCAGCCTCAGGATGGTGCCCAGCTGCGTGGCCAGCGGCATTGTGGTGGTGAAGGCATAGGTCGGAGCACGCACTGGTATGGGAAAGGCTATGGTGGCTGAGAGTGGATCGCTGTCCAGCAGATACTGGACACGAAAGGTGATTAGTTCATCGGGTTCCATTTTCACAATCATTTTGCTAGCTTCAAATTGCTTGCAACACGAACTTGCCGCAGGATTTTCAAATTTTTCTTGTCGTTTCTTTTATTATTATTTTATTTTTCTCTTTCCAGTTGATGTTTGACTTGTTAAAAATTCACTTTTATTCACATTTTCACTTTAACGTTTTCATTTGTTTGCTGCAATTATTTTTTGTTGTTTGCAATTTATTTTAATTTGGATTTTTATGATTTCTGATGCCAATCCCCTCAAAACCCCAAAAAAAAACGAAGAGAAGAAAATCAAAACACGCATTGCATAATTGTAGTCTCTTGTCTCTGACTCCAACTCACACGCATGTTGCGCAATTTTATGCTAAACATTGCAAATTGTGGCACTGCCACGCCCCCATCCCAGTGTGCGGAGTTTGTAGATACAACACTCGTACTCGTACTCGCACTCGCACTCATACCCGTACTGGTTAATAATTGCCATGCGAACCGGCCCGCTGTTTAAACATTTGCCTTGATTGCTGCTCTGGTCTTCAACACGGCTAATGGTTGTGTAACTTTCAATTCAATGTCAGTTAAAAAACCAAACAAAAACTGGGGAGAAAAAAGGCCAAGACGCCCCCGTCCCGTTAGTCTTCTGCCACAAACATCATCAGCATGCAACGCATCAACTCAAATCAAACTCAAAAAGCAAATCAAGACAAAATATTTAACAAAAAAATCACAGACTAAAAGAGAGAAAAAGAGAGGAGTGTAGAGTAAACGACTGCTAGATACCCTGTAGGTAAACTTTTAGTTGAATCCATTACTCTTGGTTTGCTCCCCTAACAAACTCATCACACCCTTTCTACAGGGCAATTAAAGAAGGTAATTTCTTGGTCTCTGTAGTGGACTGAGCAGAGGTCTCTACATTTACCGCTAAATGGCAGTCGGAATGTGCGTAAGTTGTTTATGCAAATGTACTAGAAATCATTGTTGTTGTTGTGGAAAGTGTTGTTGCTTGTGGTTATGTGGTTTATGACCAACTTGTTGTTTAATTCTCTCTCTCTCTCTCTGTCTCTCTGTGCGCATAATTGTTTATAACGTGACTCTAATGGACTTTGCCCTTACTGGCCACTGGCCATTGGCCAAGTACTTGTCTTCGCTCTCTCTCTTGTTGTCTGAAGCACTTGTCCAACTGACATTGAAATCCATCGTTAGCCAAAGAAGTTTGTTGGCTAACTAATTGAGTAATCCACAGTGGAAACCACTGCAAAAAGCACACAATTAGCACAGAATATGAGAAGACTTGTTGCGGCATTTTCTAAATATATTTTGTGGTTTAGATTTCATAAATTGTTATATTGTTGTTAATAATATAAATGAAATCATTAATCAATCAATATATTTAAAGCAGAAACTAAACTGGTTTTAAATAAATAAATACAAGATTATTTAGTTACATTTGTTCAGTCTTTTGATTAATTATAACTATAAGCTAGAGACGAAAGCAGTGTTCCAACTCATGATGCCATGATCTAAAGAATTGTTTTTTATTCAAACAAATAAATGTAGAATTTTAAAACTAAACATCTTCGTGATAGAAGTTACTTAAAAAAGATTAACAATAAATAAAAAGCAATTAAAGCCAATCAAAAAATAATTACTTGTCATTTTTGATGCATTACCTATGCTTATTTAAAACAGAAAAAAAGTCTATTTAAAATCAAAGCTCTTAAGAACTTTTGAAGCTTCTCTTCAAACCGTAAATACTTCCCATATTTCAAAAGCATTCTTGGCCAACTTTAACTATTTGCCGGTCATGCAAAGTTTCGCAATTGAAACTAATTAAAGTTGAGTAATTGTTAAACTGAAAAATGTACTACTACATGATTTTATGTGACTGTGCTGGGTATGTGGTAAAAGGTACAAAAAACCGTTTGTAATTGCATAGTTATGCCAAAAGGAGAAACATAAATCTAATTCTAATGTGCCATGCTGACAAATGCTCATATTATTGCGTATTGCCAATTTGCGTATCTCTCTCTCTTTTCTGGCCAGGTTCGCATAACAATTTTAATTGACGCTTTCGGCGAAACAAACTGCAAACACTTTGTTATTTGTGCTGCAAACACAACAGTAACGTGTAATTATTAAATATTTGCTACTAACTCGCCACTTTGAGACTAAACGCAGTAACCAACAGTCAACAACTGAAAAAAAGAGGCGGCTTTTAAAAAGCCACAAAAAACTGCGCTTAATTGCAATAATTCATTGCGAAGCGAAGCGAACAACACAGAATACGAAATAAAATTAAAACGAAAGCCATAAAAAAGCTAATAAACTACAAAACAACAAATAAAAAATAAAATGAATGAAATAAAGAATTGTGTAAACGTAAACAGCTGTTGAGCACTGTAAGAGCTTCTTGAGAAATGCGATTCAAGACGGCAAAAACGGCAAGAAGAAAAAAACAAAATCGCGTCATTAAGAGGCAAGGGCTTCCAAAAAGGAAGTGCTTCAACAAAGGCCAAGTTTAGAGAAAGACAGAGAGAGAGATGAGTGCAAAAGAGAGGGGTATACAAGGGCAGCAGCATTTAGTCGTATTGTTAGCTGGCTTCCTTCTCAAAAAGGCAGGTGTGCCAAAAGTTGTTTGCAGCAGCAGCAACAAACACGCCAGGAGCCACGCCAACAACAATATCGGTAACAACAACAAGAACCACAGCAACAACAAATACAACAACAACTAGTTCTCGTCATGCGAAAGTCAGAAGTCAGCTTTTTTTTTCAGCCATTTTTGCCTTTCAGTCTGTCGTCTGCTCGCCCAAATGAAATTGAAAATAAACTTGGAATTTTTCATTTCTTTTGCATTTTACTTTCACGCACACACACACAGACACACACACGCAGACCCAGGTATGCTGTGTATCTGTGTAGGAAGAGGCGGAACTGGTATTTTGGCCAATTCCAATACCAATTTCCAAAGCCATACCAAAGGGTTTTTTTATCGAACCCAAATAGTTAAGTGGCTTAAACGTTTTTGGCTCTTTGGTTTCCTTATTGGCGACGTGCTGAAATTTAATGAAATTAAATAAATATTATAGTTAAAACAGCAAAGCGGCAAAACGGTGATACAAAAAAAAAAGTGGCAGTTGTACATAGAGTTGTTGTAAGTTGTTAACTTGGCCAACAACAACGGCAAACGTCGCATATTTAGTTACAAATTACGACAATGGCGCCGACGCTTGACGATGACGCCAACAACAGCAATGTTGGCCATATTAAATGGTAAATGGTAAATAATTTATGCAAATGCTGCTGCAGTCGCGCAATTTGGCAGTGGCACCCACAACAACAGCAGCAGCAGCAACTCTCAGGTAATGAAACCCGCCCGCTGGCTCAAGGAAACTTGCAGCGATCTTTTGTAGCCTCCTTTCCTCCGGCTTCCGCACTGCTCTCCTCCTCAGCACCTCTATTTTTTATTCGCCTTGACTTGCCAAATGAACTTTCACTTTTACTCTGCTCTCAGTCGAAGCCATGGACTCTTTGAGTATCTTCGAAATTTTGTCCCGTTGCAACAAGAGTTTTTTTTTCCAACTCTGGTTGCTTCTTCGTCTTTGTGTTCATCGTTACTGACTGATATTTGGCATCAATTATGTAAATTATGGCTAATAAGCCAACTTAATTGACAACAGCTACTGTGTGGCTGACTGAGAAAACTTTTGCCCACGCCCAAAAAACAAACCCAACAAAATAGTAATTATAATAATGTTGTTAACTAGCACGATAAATACAATAGAGCAACGTGATTTATATAGGAAATGATCAACAGGAAGTAACAAATAAATTATAGGGGAAAAAATATACAAAAAATAAATTTATGACAAATAACAATTTTTCAATAAGAAATAGTTTTAAATAATATTTTAATTAATTTAGAATCACTTTAAAATCATGTTTCCAAAGAACAATTCTATAAACTCGACTTTTAACACCCCCGTTATGAAATCCAAGCTTTCAAAGCTCCAGTCAAAAAAAAAGCACAACTATACAGGGTATTTTAGGCTAACACGTGGTGGTGATAACTTTCAAGTTCAAATAATTCCAGAAATTCATTAATATTTCTTGTAAAGAGGGCTTGTCTTATCGCCAATCGAAGTCCGCAAATGGACTGACAAACGACGACACTGTCTCAGATACTTCAACTACAGATACAGATACATATACAGAAACATTTATAAATATATACTTATAGTTATAGCGAACCATTTGCGATTCTTATCGATTTGCTAATAAAGACATAAAGTCAAATGGGCTCAATAAAATTTGCAGAATGCGCAAAATGGAAATTCTATTTAGATTTTGACTTTACCCGGTTGCGCTTCACTAAACCGCAAACATTTCGTGTGTTTTTTATATTTAATTTTTTATGTTTTTGGTCATAAAAGAGATTAAAACAGAACCGAGACGAAAACGTAACGAAAAACATACAGAAAATGCCAGTTGAAGGCACATTCCAAGACAATTTGTCATGCTTAGGGGCTGTTAGAAGAGTAACGAACGAGTGACAAAGAGTGGGACAAAGAAAGAGAGAGGGAGAAACAGAACAAACGAAACCATATGCAGTTTGTTCAAGGTGCAAACAAAACAAACCAACAAATGATCAAATAATTAGAGGAGCATTCAGAAGAAAAGCAAAAACTTTAACCACAAAAGTTGTTTGACCTCTTGACTGACTGAGTGAGACAGAGTTGGAGACAGTGAGTGAGAGAGAGAGAGAGAGAGCGGCACTGTACGACACATCAAATTGTTAAGCGACTGCATTTAAAAATAATTTTAGCTGCCAATAAAATAGGAACAACAATGACAACAAAACGATGGCCTGTACTCTAATAGGGCTCGAAACGAGTTTGTCTTGCACGGAGCCAGAAAATTGTGTCACGTTGTTGCCGTTGCCGTTGCCTTTGCCTTTGCCGTGGCAGCAAACACAAAACGGTTAAACGCTTTTGACACAGACATAGATACATAGTTACAGATACAGCTGGAGCCGAGAGCTACAGCCAAGAGCCTAGACTCTACCTAGAGCCTACTCTGCCCCTCTGGCTCTGGCTGTTGCATACCAACGCATAATGTGCGTGTGCCCAGCTACAACTTCAACTCGGACTTTAAGTGAGTCCAAGTCCAAGTCCAGCATTTGATTTATTGAATTCTGAGCCGGCTAACTGATTTTGTATGCGACGGATGCGTTGGCCAAGAATGCCAACTCATTATGCAGTACACTGACAAAAACAGGCTACGTAAACTCTATAACAAACATCACTAAATAAAAATTCAATAAGAAATAAACAATTTGTTAAATAATAAATATTTTTTAAGCAAACCATCGACAGGTTTTTAATTTGTAAAAACTCCTATTTTTTATCAGTGTACCAGCTTATGCCCCTTGCCAGTTAATTACAACAATGTGCAAAGAAATCGTTCGTAATGTCATAAGAACAGAACGGAAATGAAATGCGACCATTGCCGACGTGTTCACATGTCACTTCCTTCAGCTTACGGCTCACAAAAGTGCCAAATGTAAGTGTCAAAATGTTAATTGCAATGGCTTCTTTACCCATTGACTGTGAGTGTGGGAAGTTAACCGGATTGGGGTCAAGCTCTCGAGTGCTGCTTCCAAAGAGAGACAGTTAGACAGGAGGGAGGGTGAGCAGCGTAGTGTACGCTACTTGGCTTCATCTAGTGTAAATATGCTAATGCTGCCGTAAATACTTGAGTTGTGCATTCTTATGCATAAAACGGTAGCACTTAAGGCAGCATCACAAAAGGTTTATGGGAACGACAGTGGTGGAACTGGAACTGGAACTGGAACTGGAAACTGGGAAACCTTTAAATTGAATAATTTATGAGATTTCATACAAATGTTGGAGAAGATGAAAGTGTCAATGGACAGCCCAAGAAATTAGGTTAGAAGACCATAAATTGCTCTCAATGGATAAATCTGATAGTGTATACGATTCCATGAAAAAAACCTAAGATTAACTGTGATAAACATTGAAAGTTTCAATTAGTACTACTGTAAGTTACTGCTTTTGGACAGGTATTAATAGAGGTATGCACTTTTGATAAGAGATTTAAAAGATACAAATGTATCTGTGGGATAAAATTAGCATACACTTTATTTACATGCATGTTAAGCTATATTTTGGGTCATATTCTTGTAAATTATTGTCGTTCTGATAGATCTTTGCTGTTTGCCTCAACATTATTCATGTTTCTACATTTGTTTTCGCTTTGGTGCAGCTCGTAACTCTGCCCGGTTCATAGGTCTCCTCACATCGCATCACATCTCATCTGCTTGTGGTTATTTTTAATGCAGTTGACATGAATTCTTACAAAATATCATCACACACACACACAAACGTTTATATCTATAGCTTTGGATATAAATATTCAACTATATACGTAAATATTTATTTGCTCTACTAACTTGTTGTGTGTGTATGTGTGTGTGTTTGTGGATGCGTGACTAATATTTTGATTGCAATGGGCCAAAAATCTTGGCCACGATTTGCCTATTGTGCAACTTAAATGACAACAGCGAGACAGAGATAATCATCGTTATAATAAAGGCAAAAAACCAAAACTCTTTTTGGCAGTCAAAGAAAATGATCGGAAACTACCGGGTAAATGACCCACTTTTAATTTTCCCTAGCCGACTGTGTGTGTCAGTTTTCATTTCAAAATTGGGAACTCGTTCAATTTGTTGTTATTTTTAGTGCCCAGCGGCAAATAGCCAATGTATTTGTAGACACGCTGACGAAATCAACGCGCGTTAATCATACGCACCGTTTGCCAACGTTTGTTTGCACAAATGTTCTGCTAAGAAATTTGTGAAAAGAATAAAAACGAAGCAAACAACAAAGACTTTTAAAATTATAATAATAAGAAATAAACAAAACGAAGCTCAAATATTTGGTCAAGTCATGCTTAAGCACTTTTTCACTATCACTTTCCGCATTTTTCCGCTTAGCCGCAAAACCCCAATTTGAATAACAATATGAAAAAAGGCCAAAACGAGCGTTTCTTTATAATTTGCTGGCCTAATGAACGTGGACCAGGCCCAAAACCAGCATCATTTAATAGTTATAGTCTAATAAACAATGTCTAATCTCTTTTGAGCGTGTTTTCACTTTGCTCATGATAAATTGCACATGTTTCAGCTGTGGATTTTTTTGTTTTCTTGTCTTCCCTGTCTCTATCTGTCTGTGGCTGTTTGATTGCTGGTCTTTCCACTTCCATTTTCATTTTCATTTTGATTTCCATTGCATTGCGTTTTCATACAAACATAAATCAACCCCAAACTGACGAAGACACTCATAATGCATACGCAGACAATATATTTATTGAATTTTATGATAAATACACCATAGCCAGTAAGGCCCCAAAAGACGATGGATGGTCCATGAAATGAGCAATAGCCAATGGTCAATGGTCAGGCGCCTAAATGCGATGCCAACGCGTTAATATTATGCAGATTTCATGCAACCGCTTTAAATGTTGCAAAGTATTTTGATAAATCGCCGACGCTTTTGGGTATTTCAACTGACTTCGAAGCGTGTTAGAGAGGGAGTAGGAGGAGGAGGGGGAGGTGGTGCCAAGTGGCAACTGCAAAATGTGTTGCAATTTGTTTGTCAGGGGCGGGGCGAAGGAGGAGTCGGGGTCAGGTCGTAAACAAAATTCGTGTGGCAGCCTGACAGCTGCCCCTTGATTATAACCGTTCAAATTGTAAACTGACAGCCGAGTCGGCAAGGTCAAGTTGAGGTTGATTGATTTCAACTGCAATTTTATCATCACAAATAATATTTCAGACAGTCAGACAAAAGCTAAAAGTTTTCAACTGAAAAATAGGGAAATCCGAATGGAAACTAAACAAAGCAAACAAATCTTGAAAAATAAACTGAACTTTGGAACTGAAAAACTGTGAGGAAACTGAAGAAACTACACTGCTTCTATATCCCCAATTTTGTAATACACTCCTTCTTCAAGGTCGCAAAATTTCGCAAATAAAATCAATAAGCCATCTCCATTATCTCCTGCCATCAATACCGTCATAATATACTCAATACCCAATACTCGATGCTGTAACAATTTTTATTGTTCGAAAACCGCAAATCGATTTGAAATGATTGCCTTGATTGAGGGAGTCTGAGATACTTTTTCCAGTATTTATTCAGTTATCAGTTTTTGAGGTCAGGGAAGATGCATAAATTCAATCCTAATGAATGCTGGACTTGTCGATGTGTCTAAATCAAGTTTTGTATGTGCTTGACCACATCGAACTTCATTTTACTTAATTGCTTTTATGGTCACTTCTTTTTTTGCCATAAACATTTTAATGGGCGAACAATCAAAGTGCTTGGCATTTTATGGGCCCTTTTGGTCAGAGAGCGAGGAGTATAACTATTACAACGGCTATTCAAACTCATTGATGATGCATTTTTACTACCGATAAAAATCACAGAAAATTTGTAGAAACATTCACTGATTAACCCAAGAACGGGACAGAGTTGTGGCAATGTCAAGTTATCACTTCATTAGTTGGGTGCTTAGCTGGTAAGAAAAGCTTTAGAAAAATACCATAAAAAAATAGAAGCCAGCACAGTGAGTAATGAAACTAATTTCACAAGTATAAATAATAAAATTGTTAAATTTTATATAAAATATAAAGATAGCCACGTTTAGAAAGTGTGTGCTGATTGATTACTTTTGTAGATAAATTTAAAAGTAAGTAAGCACAGTGTCTACAAATATCGATCGATCAACCCTCAGAAAAAGTCTTGACCCAAATGAAAGTAGCAAAATACTAATAAGAATAAGTGTATAAGAAAAGTGCAAATATATTCAATGTTAGAACTGCTTATTAAAGTCAAAAAAAATAGACTTAGAAAAATTGCAGTCTGCGGTAAACGGCAAACGAAAGTAAAAGAAAAATCGCGTGCTGATGAGGAAAATCAATAAACTGCCAGTGTTGTTTGGGGCGCAACAAAACAACAAAAGCAACCTTCGTGCTAATAGGTTATTTATTTTTTCAGCGAATACCAGACATGGTAGATAGAGATACTATATATACTAGGTGCCGTGCAGCAAGCAACTGACCCCAATAGTGTGGACCCCCCCTTGGAGTAGCGAAAGAAAGGCAACAAATTGTTTTTATGAGTGTATGTTTTTGGGGCGTGGCTGCAACACTAACACTTTCATTGTTATCGCAAAAGATATGCATACAAATTTTATATATACATATATTGTATGATATATATAATGGCAAAATAGTGGTAGTAAGGTAAGGTAAAGGTAAGGAAATTACTCACTAATGCGCTTTTGTAAGTGCGTTCATTGTTAGTTAATGAGCCAAAAATTTGTATATATATTTGGCCAAAAAGAGACGTGAGGTTTCGCCAAGATTAGCTGGGAGTGGAACCTTATATAATCTACAAAAAAAAAAGATTTCCCACGCAATTGAGCGATCGTTGTCAGCGTAAGCTGCTTAAACACAAACTCCAATGTTCGTCATCCAACTTAATTTGACAATCAAATGAGAATTATAATTAACTGTCAGACAGACAAACTATATGAACTAGACATCGGACTACTATCGCATCACCTTGACTTTGCCTGGCTCTAAAAGAAAAACAACAACAATAAAAGTCAACTATAACAACTGAAGCTGTTTACTACAATTGAAGTCGGTAGCTGGTAGCTCGTTTAGCGGCCAGAAAAGATAACGTGTAAAACTAAGCGAAAATATGTGGAGAAGATAAAGTGAGTAGAAAATAATAAGGCACACTCTAATACCCTGCACAAAGAGATTTGGAGTATAGGGTAGACTCAAAGATAGACGCATATAGCAAAATCCTGATCTTGAGAATTTCAAGCTTTGTCTCAAATTTAAATAAATTTAAATTAATGGCAAGAACTTAAGTTTTAAACATCCTAAAGCATTATACCTAAAGGGCATAGCCAAGTCAAACACTTCCCTTTCAAGTTCTTCTGCAGAGACACGAACTTAAGCTCAAACTAAGCCAAGTGCTGTACACTGCTCTTAGCCTTTTTCACCTCTCTCAACAAACACACACACAATTATAAAATTGGATTAGTGCTGCAGAAGTCAACAAAGCAAAAAATAAAATAAAATAAAATAAAAAGAATTTCCGTTGCTGCCACTGCCTTTTGAAGGTAGAGTGTCTGACTGTTGGCACTTCAGCTGCGCCGTAAGCGTCGACGTCGTCTCTGTCCCAACGTCCGTCTGGGCAAAGATTACGCTGACAGATAATTAAAATGGTAACTACGTGAAAAGTGCAGTCTGTAAAAAACGTATGTGCACACGCCTCAGTTCGAGAGTCTCTTTAAAAGAATTTACTTAGGAATATTATCTATGTAGATAGTGAAATTATGAACTGAAGTTCAATTAATATAAAATGTTTAAAATAATCTATAATTATCTGAATTGAAGGTAGAACTAAAAACTTATTTTTCTTTCCTTAAATTGTAATATAATAAACTCGGGCTCTAAGCATACTTCTAATGAGCGCTAACTGCTTGCAGCGACTGTAACTGTATTTTGCCATGCGACTCTCCTATTCTCTTTCTCTACAGTTTCTAGCTCTTGAGGTATGTTTGTGTTTGTTTATAACTAAATAGAAGCGCTGTTTAGTAGCAGGTACTACGTAGTATGTACATACTTAGCGCAGTAACCGCGTTGAAATGGGGTTTATTCCCTTACCCCCTTACGCCCTCCTCCTCTTCGCTAATTCTCTTCTCTTTTTTAGCAAAGATAGCTACGGTTCTGTTCTGTTTTTCTGTATTTTTGCCATTATAAATTCCACAACATTATTTGCAAATTAAAGTAAATGCTGGATTCGTCTGCAGCTGCTCCAAATATTATATATATATATATATATATATTTATGTATATATATGCATGTGTGTGTGGCAGAAGATCTGGTGTTAGTGGAAAGCTCTTTGAGGCTCAAGTTGGTCATGTGCTTTATAATAATGCAATTATATCTATTTGAAAGACGGTGGAATATGGAGCACTGTTTGCAGTAACATCAGTACTTTGCCAATTTGCAGGCAATATTTTGTAGGTTACGAGGCGACAGCTGCCGCACAGATGCAGATGCACAAACACACACACACAAACATCTGCAGATGCATCTCGCAGATGCAAAACTTTCGCGTGGTAAAGCAATTTGCCAACACTTTTACAACGAGACAGATACAGATAGAGATAGAATAATGGTAAAGGGTCGGTGGGGGATAATTCCGGCCAGGGTGTTCCCCTAGGCAAATGGCAATTTTGTTAATGGGTGAAAATAAATAATAATATTTCAGTGGTCGTAATGCGCCAAATCAGTGAAAGATTTGCTTCCTTGTTCGACTTTGGCTCTTGTTGCATCTGCCTCGGTTCCCAGCACAAAGCATTGGAAGGTGGACAGTGGAACGAAGGAGGAGCAGGAAACGAAGACGAAGGCACCAACTTACAGTCCACAGTCGTTTCTTTTTGTAGTATATCGAGATTTATTTGCACAATTCCGGTTTTCGGATATTCGTTTGCCTGTTTATTTCAATTTTTAGTGTCACTATTTGCTAGCATGAGTCCTCTTCTTCTCCTTTATTTTCTGCCTTCCCCGCCTCACTTTGTCCTAAACCAAGGCAGCTGGTAGCGAAGAACGAACTCAAAACGAAACAGAGCAAGCTTAGGTCGACAGGGCGGCAAGGCGACAGACGTAAGCAGATCGTCAATAGAATGAGCGAAAGAGAGGGACACAGCGAGTGAGAGAGCCACAGAGGGAGCCCAGGAGTGCATATGATAACAAAGCGAAACACTGGACAAAGAGCAAGTGCAGAGAAAACAGCAAAAATCGATGACAGCTGTTTGTTTTCCTATTGCTTCTTTTTCTCTGCATTCGTTGTTTTATTGTCATGTCTTGTTATTTGCTGAAGAACTTTTGACACTGAGCTTGAGGCGAAGAGAGGGAGTTTCAAGTGTCGCCCACACAGATAAGCAATTGAATAATTTACAAAATAAAGTCTTTAAACTCGTTAAATTATTCGCTGTCGCTGTGTCTATTGACACTGACACAGTGACACGCAAAAATCCATAATGAAATAAATTGCAATTTAACATTTTGTCTGCTAATGTTGTGCAGTTAACAGTGCTTAACGAAAATGTTGCTAATTGTTTGCACAAATCGACATATATATAATTAATTATTTCATTTTATATTTTTGGCTTTTGTTTTAATATTTTTTTTTATTTTATTATGCACAATTTGACGCTTTTGGCTTTGCCTTTTCTTTTTATCTTTCAGCATTCACACGGGTATTTACCAATTTTTGTAGCAACTAACTCAGTTTAAATAATATAAACGTTGCCAACAACAACAAGGAAACACACATAAAACACAAAGCACAGGCGAGAGCGCGACGCGCGCAGCTGAGCGGCAGCTGAGTTTTCCGTTACGATTCAACAACGCTCGCAACTCAACGAAACGTACGTCCAAACTTGAGCGCGTTCGGACAGCAACTGAAAGCCACAAAATTTGTCGTGCAGCTTGTGGAGCCCGCGAAGCACCAAAAGCGTCAAACGCAACAACAACCAAACACGCACACAAGTGTGAGCGGAGAAGCGCAAGCTGAGAGAGCGGCAAACCAAAAAAAAATAACGTAAGGTGGCTAACCAAAAGGTAGATGACGCTGCCGTTGTTGCCGATGCCAATGCTTACGTGACGTAAGACTACTTGAGGCAGGTTGGAACGCTCAACAGCGAGCCCGTGGTGAGTATGAGACTGCGTAAGTCTCTGCGCCTGTGTACGTGTCTGTGTGTGTGCATGCGTGTACATTGTCGTCAGGTGAGTTTGCGTTCGCTGCACCTTCTGCAACATGTTGTTGCCATTGCTCTTTTTTCTTTATTTTTAATTGAACGTGCACTGCGACTGCAACTGATAGGAGTACCCAGTACACAGTACCCAGCACTCACATTCGCACTCATACCGAACCTATAAATAGCTCAGTCGCTGCCTCTGCCTCTGCTGCCACCGCTGCAGCTGCAATTGCGGCTGCCTTAGCCTGAGAGGCGCGTGTGCCACAATTTAGTTTTATCGTTGATTGAGCGTTAGCCTATCATTAGCTGGACATTTGGCTGACTTTGGATATTTAAGTTATGTTTATGTATCACGTATGTGTGTGTGAGTGTCAGTATGCCAATTGGGTGTACATTACATTTGTGGGTGTGTGCGTGCTTATGGCTTTGATTATGGCCTGTGATTCGGAAAGGGGCGGTGCATTAGTGTGAGTGCGTTACGTAGAAGAGAAAAGGAGCGTGTATGCGATACGTAATTTAATTGTTACGTAATCTTGGCGAAATCTGAAGGATGAGGGTTGCTTAGTAGGTAATTATAATAGTATGATTAAATATATTTTAAATAAATGCAAATTAAATAGAATTCTAAAATTAAAATTCAATTTAAATTTGCACTTAAAATTCAATTTTTAAATTAATACTCATAATTTTTATAGAAAATAAATATTTTAAATTTAACAAGCAATGTAATTAATTCGCTCTAAATGATTCAACTGGAACTTATAAATAACAATATTTGTACAGAAATTTCCCACAAACTTATAATAAAAGAATATGTCAGATTGTTGTAAATATATTTACACTGATACATGTAGACTCAGTTGTTTATTCACATGTGAAACAAGTGTCAAGAAAAACATAAAATAAACAGTGTCTTGGTTTTTCTGATGACTGATAATAGAGTAGTACTCGTTTACGCACTTTGGGGTACTATAAATGTATTGCCTTGAGTATCAGCATCGCAAGAAGTTCAGAGTTAATGGAAGAAATGACTCATTTGGGGACAGAGCGACAACTTTTAGTGGCATTTTGGTTGATGTTGACGTTGATGTCATTATAAGAGACAATTGCGTATTTACACACGAAAAGTGTACGAATTGTTCATGTTTTATATTGGCAAATGTGGCCTCAGTGCCAAAATTGAAACAAAATGTGTTTTATAATGTAATTTGGGTTTTTGTTTTCACGCATCAATGCCAAGCGTCTATTTTGGGGCTCTATGATTTGTGTGACTAATCAAGAAAAGCAACAGTCCGACTCGGATTCAGATACAGATTCAGAATGTGATTCGGGTACGGACACGGAATCAGAAATAAAATACTGATTCTGTGAGTTGAATGTACTTTCAATTTTCTTTTTACGTTCGACGACAACTGGTGATTTTAATGGTCGCATTGGCTGCACAAAGTCAACAATTGCTTAAGAAAGGCACAACAATATTCATACAAATATTTGCAATCATTAAGAGTCATGTATTTTGCTTTTGCTTTTGTTTTCAAGTTCCCCGCGCACGGAAGGCAAATTTAACTTGACGAACTTAACAAACTTCTTGCTGCCACTGTGGACAGCGCTGTTGACGCAGGCGCATAGCTTTGTCGGCTTTACAGTTAAAGCTCTGCGCGTCGCTCACTTGATTTAGCTTAACGTGTGTGTTAATTACTTTATGACCCATATACTCTCTTTACCGCTCCCTCGCACACTCTTCTCTCAGCTGTCGCTGTGAAAACTGGAGCGAAGAAAGAAGCGGAGAAAAGAACAAAACCAACTGCAATTCTGTAACCGAATTTGACTCCGACTTTGACTGCTCTGCCTGACTGCATGTAATTAAGACAATATTTTTAACTCTTCCGCCTTATGGCACTGTGCTTTGTGTGTACATGTGTGTGCGTGAGTTAAGTGAGTCACAGGGCCACACTTGAGAGCTGTCATTCAAGAGCGACTCCCAAGAAAGATGATGGCTTCTTCTGATAAAGCGGCACAAAAAGGTGTGTTCTACTCGCAACACACAAATACCAGGCATATCAGTATACAATATCTTATACATTTAGGCTTTAGGCTGCAGCTGCATATAAGCTTACCTGGACAGTGATTAAGGAGTTGTCCATAAACTGATTGTGTAGCTTACTGCACTTGAAATTATTTTATTTATTAAATTTGGGAATTTTATTTGACACTAGATACTAAAGTAATCGAATTATTCAATGTGTTGCAAGGCAACAAAGAAAGTCAGCATACCCTGTTCCCCCCACTGGTTAGGGTATGCGAATACATATTTGTAAATAAATAAACACATGCGTGGGCGTCTTTGGCGACGATCAGTCGATAACGTAACAAGCCGGGCAGGTTGCCAAAATTGTTGCAATGTGTTGAGGGTGTGTTAGAGTACTAACGAGAGAGGGAATCACAGAGAGACAGAAAAAGAGAGCGGCACTTACCCTGCGCTGTTGTGGCTGCTGCTGTTGTTGCTCATAAAAATTGTTGCTGTTGCCATTCTCTAGCCATTCGACATCGCTGCAAGATCAAAAGAGCGGCAGCGAGAGAAAAAGAGAGCGATTACAACCACATGTTGCCGCAAACTCACCACACAACAAACGAAAGCGCTCTTGCGCTCTCGCTCACTGTGAGCTTTTATTTTGTTTCTATCGTGTACTCACCGCTGCATGCGCTGTATGACCGGCAGTTGAGCGGTGCTATCGTGAATGCGCACCTGATCCGGCGTAATCTCTTCGAGCAGAAATATGTTCTTGTTAGCGGGTGGCAGCGTCGCTGTCGACGGCGCAGTCGATTCACAGTCCATGGCACCGTTGTAGAAGAGCGGGCTGAGAGGACGGCATGCGCCGCCCAAAAGCTCATCGATGTTCTGATGACGCGAAATAAAAAGCTTATCGCCCACACGACCTGACTGAGAGGCGTAAGAATAGCGCGGCGCTGACTGCGACTGCAACTGCGAGTGTGACTGCGAAGCTGGCATTTGAACTTTTGACATTGGAATGTTATCGTAGGGCGATGCACACTGCTTGCGCTGATCGGACGCGGAAATGACCTCCGATTCCGGTGGAAGCGGACTGGCACACTGTCCCAACGGTGGCGGACGCACCGAGTAGGCAAAATTGAAGGAGCTGCTCAGCTCGGAGGGTGCGTCCAGCATGCGTCCGTTGTGCAGATCGACCTCGTCGTTAGCAGGTGCTGTTACTGTTGCCACATTCTCCTCCGCCTGCGGATCCTCATCCTGCAGCCACCAGGCACGCTCCCCTGACTCCCAGTGCTTAAGGATGCGTGGTGGTGGCGTTGGCGGCTTCACTGCCGCAGGTGCCTCTGTCTCCTTTTCCTGCCACCAGGCACGTTCGCCGGACTCCACGCGCTGCACATTAAACAGTTTCTTGGCGGGACCCGAGAGCCACCAGTGCTGGGAGGTATCCGCCGAGTTGGTGGATTTTTTGGAGCTGCGTTCGCTGCTGGGTAGCTTGAGTGTTACCTCTACGTGAGGCTCCTCGTGATAACCGTTCTGTTTGTGCTCCTGCGACTGCTGCTGATCATCGTCTAGCCACCAGGCATCGTGCTCAGGTGATATGTGACTTCTAGGCATACGCTTGGTTTCCAGACTCTGCTCCTGCTCCATATCTGATCCGAATGCTTTGCCATTTGTATGACTTCTTTGCGATACGTTCTCGTTGTGGTTTTCCACTTGATTTTCCTTGTCGTTTTCGTTGTCGTTGTTGCTGCTGCTCCACCAGCCTGTACGGCTGCGCTGCGGTTCCGTTTCGTCGTCCAGCGGATTTAGGGTTTCCTCCGCCAGCGTATCGTCCTCATCCACAGTCTCGTCCTGGCGCAACCACCAGGCCTGCTCGTCCCCAGAATCAATGTGACGCAGTCTGAAAGGCATTTCGCCTCGGTTGTTGTAGTCCAGCGCGGAAGCCGTGTTGATCTGCAAACTGGTGTCCTGCCACCAACTGGGCTCTTCTTCCAAGTCCTCTGGATTCGCTTCGCTGCTCAGACTCTCCGTGGGTAGCGTGGTCTTATCCAGTTGTGTGGTTGTCTCCTCAGGACAGTGTGTGGTGGAACTCAGGGATGACGTTGGCGATTTCTGTATGGAGCTTTTTAAATCGCCACTTGCGGTACTTGGCGTACTCGGTGTCGTCGTCGTTCGTGGTTCGTTCGTTCGCGTGTCTAGCGTTAGACTGATCATCGAGGGTTGCCCATCAGCCTCGCCAGCGCTCTCAGAGCTTTCAATGTAGATCGGTTCACTATTTGCGTCTTGCTGACGAGTGGCCAAAAAATTCGATATCGCCGACAGTTTCTGCAGACGTGACGCCGACTGTGACTGCGACTGCGGCGGTGATGGCGACGGCGACGTCGACGGGGACTGCGCTAGCGACTTCGCCTCTCCCACTGCCACATCGATCGTTGAGTCAATGGCGTTCTTGTGGCTATTTTGGTGTTCCACTGTCAAGTGTCGCCGCTCATCCGAATCGCAGTCACCTGTCGGCTTCGTGACGATCTTTGTTGCCTTCTCTTTCGTCTGTCCGCCGTTTGCCAACGACTTTTTCTTGCTCTGCTTTTTGCCTGTCTTGCCGCGCTGTTCGCTGTCCGACGAGGAAGTGGACGCCGTGGCGGAAGCGGAAGAGGAGGAAGCAGCAGAGGATGAGGAGGCAGTGGTACTGGCAGTACCATTACTAGGCGCACAGGATTTGTGTGCCTTTAACTGTCGCTGCACTGAGCTCTTGCCGTTTGTTAACTTCGCTCCCTTTCGCGTTGAACCGGCCGAGGCTACGCTGATCTCGCTGCCCGCACTGGGCGAACGTTCCAGCTGTCCTGCTCCCGGTTCCTCCGACTCGCCGCCACTCGTGGGTGTGCGGGATTTGCGCGGACGATCTGTGGGACCCACGTTCAGCGAACTCTTGCGGAAGTCCTTGTTGGGCCAGGGCCACTTTGCCAGTGAGCTGCCCGAATTGGAGCTGCAGGTCTTGGTGGGTGATTCCGCCTTTACTGGAGCTGCGGGCGGTTTGTTTACCAAATTTTCTACAGAGGACTGTCGGGAATTCAAACGCACAGCCTTCGGAGGCGATAGCTTGGACTTGCTTGACTTGGAGCTGGCAGTGCTTGGAGGAGCTGTGCCATTGCTGCATCTGCTGGGAGATATTGGCAAATCCTTAGACTCTGCGCTGGGTGTGCTCGACTTGGGGGAGGGACTGTTGGCCTGTGGACTCGCATTGTAACGCAGACTACTTATGCGATCCCTGTGGGAGCTGTAGTTGGAGCTGATGCTGCTGCTACCAGCACTGTAGCGCAGATATCTAGTGGAGTCGTCCAGTCGATCTGATTGAATCTCCTTCTCGACCATTACGCGGGGTTTTGTTGATCTCTGTATAGTCTTCTCTATGGTCTTGGCTATGTCGATGCGTCGGGTTCTCTGCACCGTCGTGCTGCCCGGTGGTGTCGGAGACGTGGCTCTGGTCACCACCAGCACGGAGATAAATGTTTCCTGCTGTGGTTCAGTCACAGTTTCCGCTTCCTCCGTTGCTGGTTCCTCGTTATTTATTGCATCCCTCGTGGGTTCCACTGTCTGTTCCGGTACCAGCTGCTCCTCCAGTTCCTTCTCCCTACTGGCTTTGGCTCGACTCGCTGTACGCGCATGGAAATCACTGGTGGTCAGATAGGAGATAGACTTATCTAGTGTCGTACTCGCACTGGGCCTTGCTGTCGTTCCATAACGGTTTCCATAGGTGCTCCTGGGGCTACGATAGCTAGCTCCTGCCAGTTTGCTTCTGGCGCTATCCAGTACTGGACTGGGATCTCGTGACTTTGATTTGCCGCGATTCGTGTGCTCCAAGGCCACTGGACTGGGATCCCTCGAACGTCCATACTTGCCCAATTTGCTTGTGGTGCCCGTGTACCGCTTAATGGGACTACTTCTGTCACTAGCTCCATTGGTTTCCTTGGTCTCTGTCTTGGCTGCGCTACCATAGCGACTCACATAACTGGTCACTGGCGCTGGCGCTGGAGGATCACGCTTGATGCGATAGGTGCCACCCGAGAATGAGGGTCTGTAGGCGGTGGGCGTGGCCAGTGATGTGTAGCGCGATGTGGCACCACTGCCTAGATCGCTGCCTAAGGTGTACTGTGGGTAAAAAGGGGTTAAAATATGATCTGCTAAGGGGTATAACCATTTTCACTCACTGTAGAACTGCTGGGCTTGTAGGAGCTGCTCAGGTTGGATTTCCAGGGCGTCTGTAAAGGTAGAAGTAAAAAAGATATGGTTTACTTTAAGCAATAAGTGGAAGAGCTATAAGATACTTCGAATCATGCATTCTGCCAGTTAAAAGTCCCCTATTTCCTTGGGTAAAAATCTGTTGAGTTTGGTATTTTAATAATTCAAATTCAACAGATTAATGAAGTGTAAATATTTTTGATCACAAGCTCATCAAACTGATTTGAAAGTCTGTACATCGAATTGATTAATTGGCGCACTTGGCCATATCTTTTTCATTGAATGCACTTGCCCCAAACTGTTTACAGAAATTTGGTTATTTCATTGAGAAAAGTGCTCGACATTTCGCACGATCACCAACAACAACTTGAAGAGGGCGAAGGCAGCAAAGTCAGCAGAGCAGACACATCAACACCCGAAGAAGCACCCCGCCCCCACATGAGTGGAAAGAGGGTCGCTTTGAACTTTTCTCGGACACAGAATTTCTCTCGGTTTTTCTATTTCAAATTCAATTAAATGGCGCTGTAGCACGCATTTTTCAATTAATTTAGACGTGTAAACAGATTCATTTCGATTATTTCAACATCTGCCTTCATATCTTGGGCGCGCAGTGCATTAGAAGACAGTCTCGCTGCCTCCCGCTACCTAGGGGGAAGCATTTGGGTAGAAAGGGCGCACAGACAACAAATCATTTGAACCGACAGACGCGACATTAATATTGCGAAATCCATGTCGGCTTTTTATAGTTCTTGGCAAAAACACGAAAATGCACAAAACGACAAAGACAGAAAACCTAACGAGGTACTTGAGAATCCAAGAATATCTGGGAAATAGTTGAAGAAACTATTTGGGGATTCCGGAAAAAAGACTTAACCCAATTTAAATCACAGGTAAAGATCTTAAAATCGCTCATAAAATGAATGAATGCGTCGAAGGAGTGAAACAAATAAACGAAGATCATCAGTTTAATGTTGTATAATTTGAAATTCTCAAATGAGATTCGTGCATGAAATTCCATGTCGATGATTACTGAACCTGTCCCAAGTGGAGCTCAACGCCACTGGCGCCACTGCGTCCCACACCAACAGCCAGTGCCACAACGCCAACAGGCGAATGACATGTGCCATAAAAAAATGCATATTTTTCCAGCGCCTAAGTACCGCCCGCCCATTGTGTTGCAGGGAGGGAGGAAAGTGTAGGGTGATTTGGTTGGGCATAGCAGTGGGAGGGGGGAAAGGGAGTATCCCAGTTAATTGTTGTTTTCTGCTCAGTGAAATGGAATGCCAAACACAAATAGAACAATGTGCAAAAACAGCAAATGGACAGGCAAATAGCTGCACTGAGAAAAAATTGCATGACTTTTACAACTGAAGTTGAAAAACCAAGACAGTTCGTTAAACAATTAAGAGATTTTTATAATTACTAAACTCTTTTCTTAAGTTAAATTTTCAAGTAGCTTGTTTTTAATTTGTTAACCTAAAAGTTGCTGCTTTTTATCAGTGTAGTTAGCTGTGCGGAAGGAAAGTGTGAGATAGCAAAAGATACAAGATGCAGATGAAGATTGCCATATGTATTTTGTAGAATGCCACTCCATACTGTGGCTAGTTTGACAGCGTTATTATGTGGACTCAATTAGCCGCTGCCGTTAAGGACTGCGATCAGCTTAAGAACAACAACAACAACGGGTATAACAGGGTCTAACAGGGTCTATCTGTCAGCTGGCAAAGTCTATAAAACAGGCCGTGCGGCAAATGTTCTCTGACTTGGCCAACGCAAATCAAATTACATTCGCGTGCCGCTTCGCTCGCCGACAAGTGATTTATTTTTAAAATCGTTTTTAGTTTAAAGTCTGTCACTTGTTTTCATTTTTTTCTGATTTATTTTTAATTTTATTGCAGAGTGCGAGCAGAGTAAAGACTACAAAAGATACCCTGTATTTTAAATAAAATATATATATATAAGTAAAATATGCAAATTACTTTTAAAAATTGAAAGTATTCTCTATATGTTTCAATTGTCTGTTTTTCTAGACAGTTTTTGTAGTTCATCATCTTTTTTATTAGCTGCTCAACATATAAACAATTCAATCTGTTTAGTCTCAGTTAAATTCTTGGAATGTAGATTAATTTCCCTACAGACAATCACATTGCGAATTTGTAACCTCGCGTGTGTAGATTAGCAAGAGTATCTTTTTTATGTAGAACATTTATCTGCTAGTAAACAATGATGTAGGGGAAAAAACATATAAAATGCTCATCACAATTCTAAACAAATAAATATTTTTTGCGACTTTAGACACAAATTGTAAATTTTGCAAATTTATGGCAGATCAAATAAATTTTCGCTGGAAACTTGGACGCAATTTAATAAGAAATATTTAAGTGTATTTAAGACTTTAATTCAAAATGCTGCTAAGTAAGAAATAATGCACTTTAATAGAAAGCTCCTGTAAGACAAAATCTACCAAAACATGAGCAGTTGTCAATAGAGACTCGAAATTCGATCGATTGATTTTAAGAGTTGTATTTAGAAATGACATTAAAGTATTTGTATGTGTTTAATTGGTAGCGAAATATTAGCTGGCTGACAAATATAACCGGATAAACAGAAAAACAGCAATTTGTAAAGTTGCCAATTGACATCAAACTAGGCTGATTTTTCACATGATTGCTGCGAGAATTTCGGCACAGGTTGAAGTAAACCCAAATCTCTGGTCTCTGGCACAAAGGGATCCCAAATTGGTGGTCTCGTCGGATACTTATCCATGGCATCCCGCATTCCACGCATCCCCAGCTCCAAGGCACAGTTGGCCGAGCTGCGTCCCGCTGGCTGTTGGGTGAATGGTCCATTGAAATGAACATAGATATCACCCTGGCTGGCCAGATCAAGGCCAAATGTGGTTAAATCCTCGCCAATGGCCAATTGTATGGTATTGAGACTGTTGCGTGTGGTACGCAGATTGCCAACGAGTCCAGACAAACCATAATGATCTGCAACATGATGTACGGACTCGACGGGATAATCGTCGGGCATGTGCTCCTGATAGATCACATCGGAGTGTTGGCCAAAGACATCGGCAAATGTGGGCAGACATGGCAGTTGATTGTGCAATTCTGGAAACAGTTTATACTCCCAATTATTGACCGATGACAGGACATTGGATGTAAATTCATGAGCAGCTATGGGTGCATCCAATTCATCGCTCTTACTCTCGATTTGATCATCTTGACTGACATCGCTGTCACGCTCCAGATCTCTCTCCCTGTTCCTATCCCTCTCCCTGTCCCTATCCCTGTCCCCGGGTTCCTGGCGCAGTGCAATCAAAGGCTTCACCTTGCAACGGGGTCGACGACGTCTGGGCATGTTGTGTACTGAAATCTGACTTTCAAATAACTGTTAACTGTGGCACAGCCTACTAATATCCCGTTCCCTACACTTTTCTTTATTTCCCTCAGCACAACAAAAATATTAATCGATTGTAACATGTTTGACAATTTGTTTGGGAAATTTCACACTCTTCTAATTAATTAGGTGGTGCGTGCTTCACCTCCAAAAAGTAGACAATTTTTACACTTTTACTTTATGTGGCACTCGTAAATGTTTACAACTTCCTTCGGCCCATAAAGACAACAGTCTAGAACAACAACAACAGCACAAACTTCCCGCGACAATAAAAATTAGTATTCTTTTTTCTATTTTCCTATTTTGTACATTTTTAGCCTCTGTCTCTGCCTAAAAATAGCACGAAGAGAAACACTTCGAGCTGCCGAAAGTGGAAACTTGTTGGACACATAAATTGATCAGTTTATCGGTTTATTAAGCGCCTTTGCTGCTCTTACCAATCTTTAATTGATTTATGGCCAAAGTGTCAAAGGGTCGCATTGAATGTGCAAAGGAGCAAATAAGTGTTAAATGCTTTTCTGGATTAGGCTTAGAAAAAGACATGAAAACCATCAAATATTACCTCTATTTTTTATTAAAGTTTCTGAATTATTTTACAGCTCGAAAATTGTTTTTAGCAACTTGTTAAAGCATTTATGGAATTTATATTGGGTTTTATATTACTTCTTTGTTAATAAAATTGCATTGTGCACCAAAATTGCTGACCTACTCCACTTTAAAATTCCAAATCACTACAAAAAAGTTTTAGTTTTCTTAAAAATTCTTTTATCTTTAACAAATAAAACTTGCAACTAAGTAAATCAAGTTGTAAAGTACAACCATAGTTTATTTATATATTTAATAAGAACAAATACATTTCCTAGAAAGCCAACAAAAACAAAATTTCCTTTCAAACCCAAACAATTTAATGGTTAAAATTTGATTTACTGCAAATACTTAATTACTTTATAAAAAGCAACAATCGGCAGTCTGTTTTCTGTAGAGAAATTAGCACACAATGCATGCAAATCAGAGCAATCAATGCGAATATAGAATCGAATATCAATTACCAAAAAAGTTTTAGAAAATGTTGTTTATGTTATGGAACTGGGCCATGAACACGACTACGAGCAGCACAACAAAAGTTGGCGAAAAACAACCAAAAAAAAAGGCCAGAAAGGAAAAGCCAAATTAATGGCCACAAAACAAATGTTTGTGCTTTGAAAATCGACAACAATATAGATATAGATACAAGTACAACAGATACAGATACAGCTACTATAATAAATACACTCGCCGCAGCAACAATTAAATACAAAATTGCAAACAAATGTAGTTGAGATAGCTGAAAAAATCATACACAGCGATAGAGAGACGCGCACGGCTAAAGATACATTTTCAGAGTTGTAGATACTTGGCGCAGCATAAAGTTTACTTACATAACTTCGATAGGATGACATGCTGATTACGTTATTTTGGCAACGAGCCTTCAATAAGCAATTGCGTTTTATTTGCTCTCTGTATTTTGTACTTTATTTTGTTTGTATTTCACTTTTATCTACGTAGATTTATAATAGATACATTTCAGTATATAACACTTGAACACTTGATTGGGCATCAATTTGGAATTTTAGCTAGTAATTCAATACGTTTGAATGCCACACACTTACACGCACACACAACAAATAAGTTACTGCAGTTGGCAATTAGACAAAACAAACGCGCGTATCTTTCGGATGCATCTGCTGATGCTGCTGCTGCTGCTGCTGCTGCTGGTGCTACTGCCACGGTGGCCGCTCAATTGCAATAGATGCAAAATAAATTAGATACATTTACTGGCGACAAGACAGAGCTACGCGAAAGGGAGACACAGTGTGAGAGGGACAGACTGCGATCAATAGATACATTTGCAGTGCACTTTGATTTCTCGCAAAACAAAAGTTTTCGTGCGTTTATTTGTACGCGCTGATCGACGGCCCTCGAACCGCAAGCTTTACATAATCCACCGGCAGGAGCTGTAGAAGAAGTTGAGCAGATTTAAATCCAACTGAGACACGTCCTCTTTTATTTATGCGCTCCGATTTTCTTTTATACTTCTTGCATTTGTCGCTGTCGTTGTCGCTGCCGTTGCGTGTGTATTTTCCTTTTGTGTTTTCCCGATTTCAAGAAAAACTTTAGCTCTTGTGTTGCTATTTATATATAGTTCAATTTAGCAAATGTATCCGACGCACACATATTTTTTATTTTGTCGCATGCGAACGCAACGCGTTTTATCTTTTTTTCTGTATTTTTATTTTTTTTTTTCCTGGCACTCGCAACACAGGAACTCGCGGAACTCTGAAACACACGTAACGCTGCGTGTGCGACTCGGCGCGTTGTCAAAGAAAAACTGCCCGTTTGTGGAAAATGCTGTGCTGAGATTTTTCCCAACGAGCACACGCCAACAACATCAGCAGCGACTGAACTGAACTGAAAAATTTACTGAATATTTCGAGAGCTGAAATGCGTGTATTTTGGGCAAGAGATCGCGAGAGAGAGAGAGAGAGAGAGATCGAGACTCTCCTGTGTCTCTCTCTCCCTCTCTCTCTCTCTCCCTGTTTGTAAATTGCAATAATAAAATAAATAAATACATATTGTGTATATAGGCACGCTTATATCTGGCGAATATCTCGAGCGCCCGGTCGGTGGGTCGGTCAGCAGCCCATTTTCAACTCTTTTCGAAAGTGTTTGCATTTCGACAGTGCTAAGAACAAAGATTGTATCTGCTAAATAGCTCAATAAAATCGTTAGGCAAAAAAATCGAAAGTATCTTTGATACTGTAATATGATTTTCTATAAATATCTAATGCCACACATATCTCTATAATTACTCATAACTTTGCTATCATGAGTAATCAGTTGTATTAATAAATTTGTCGCTTTATATAGAAAAACACATTGGATTAAATCAAAATAATGTTTATTGTAATGTTGTGACAACGAAAATATTATACCTAATTCAAATAATTTAGATAGATACATTTGAAATCTATATGCAACTTCCACACCCACAACGGCAACAACTGTCAACAATTTATCAGAAATAATTGAGCAGAACTTTGTACACATATTATAAATTGGAACTTGTGAGTAATATGTGAAACGAGTTGACAAAATTGCAGTTGTCTTAGGGGAAATAAGTGGAAAAGTACAGGGAAATTTTATACGTTAAATATTTAGTTTGTGTCTCGGCTGTTTAGTTGTGTCAATTGTTCCCTGGAGTGGAGTGTATTTGTTAAACAGATAATAAAATTAAGTAACTTTTCTAATTAAAATTCTTTTACATCATTTTTAAAATATTCCTTATTAAGTATTAAAATAAATTTAATTAGAGTGCAGCAGTTTATCAGGTGTTTTCACTTTAAATGAGTTTCAAATCCCTTGTTTATATTTAAACTAACAACTCCCAGCCCACAGCACAACTGTCATTAATTTATCACAGATATTTGTCATGAATATCGTGTACACACTCAAGTCTCTTATAGCAAAATAGCGACACATATGATCTCAAAATGTGCACTGATATTTTGTACGTTTAGTTCAGCTCAGTTCATTTTAGTTTTTCATTTAAAAATAACGATCGGTGTGCCACTTTTGCCGGCCAGCCAGATCTACAGATCGCAGATCTACAAACACTCACTCACACACACACACACGCACACCGGAAGCATGCGGTTCGGTTAAGATGACGTCCATTCAAAAATTCATGAAATTCAAATACTGAAATTGCCTTTTGGCCTGCAGCACATGGCCAATACGAGTGGGATGGGGAATGGGAATAGTGTGCGCTTTAGATTTGATATTTTAGTGACTATTTAAACTAAATATGTGAGCGCAAAATGTAAAGGCATTTTTCCCGCTGCATTTTCCCGCTGCCTTGGCTTGCCCCACATAAATCAGAATGCGCGACAAAGACGCTAAATTGCCTGAAAATCTGAGAAAAATCAGAAAATCCAAGCGGCCATCAATAGCTAATAGCCCAGCCAAGAGAATGGGTAAGGTATAGGGATAAAGATAGGGATAGCTGAGGGGATAGAGGCTGGGAAATTGGGAAGACAGAGAGTGGGGGAAAAACAAAGTGGCTCGACACTTTGACGAAAGACATGCAGTGGTTGCAATGGATGCCGTTGGGGCAGTGTCAGGGGCAGGGGTAGAGGTGGGGCCAGTGGGTGCAGAGGCGTGGAAACTTAACCTAATCTGACCGACAGATACAAATAGCTTTCAACGCTGCATTAAAAAATAAAAGAGCCGCAACAGGCGTGCATTTCGCATGCTTTCCACAAATATTTTCCCAATGCGTGCGAGACGCCAACGCATCCCAGAAGAAACAACGAATGCAAACAAATCGAGAAAAACACACACACACACACACACACAGACACACCAAAGAGAAACGAAATAAATACAAAACACAACACACTGAAAAACGAGAAATGATTTTTGGGCAGGCAATAAAAAATACACCGACAACCATAAAAGTCAGACCCGGCAATCCCCGAGACCAGCCAGCGAGGTGCACAACGCGGTCAATCATACGGAACCGAATCGTACTGAATACTCGAAACTGGGCACAGGGAATCGGAAAACGGAAAATGGGAATTGGGAACTGGGAACAGGCAACTGAGAACTGGGAATTGGGAGCCGGCAACTTGCAACTGGAACTTGGCGCAGGCCTTTCAATCATTTCTACGATTTTCGGCATGTAATTTATGTATATCCAGCGAGAAGTGTGTGTGTTTGGGGGAGTGTGAAGTGCTGAGGAGACAGATTATGCAATGAAAAGATGCAAACACTAGTTAATAAAATTAAAAGGGAAGGGGCAAAGTTGTTGCCTGTCGGTTTTAGGAGGGAAACGATTTGTTTGCGTCGACATCAAAACACAATAAATGTTTGAGGCAGCGGGAAATTTGTTCTGTCACTTGCAGTGTCTGAAACACTAGGCCCAGGGAAAACTGTAGATCATAATTATAATAAAACATAAGCATAAAGAAGGGCGGCCAAATTTGTCCAAGGATACTTTAGAAATAATCTGCTTTGTTTTAAAAACTAGTTAGAATGTTTAAGTACCCCCTGTTAACTCTTGGGATATTAATAAAATAAAAGTTTCTTGCCTTCCTTAAATTCCAGCCCCAATAAACTGGCAATCAATAGTTGAGATCAAAGATGTGCTGCCTCAATCTGTTACCTTATTATCCGCAGAGCATAAAAAACAACATCAGCAGCACAGAATGAACAGACGGTCATGTCATGTTATGCCTTATGTCTGGGATTGTCTTCTCGTCCGTCGTGCGTCTTCCTCTTCATCTTCCTCTGTCTGCTGTCTTCACACATTGCGCAAGAAAAAAGCCAAAATATTTGGAACATGCCGGGCTTTTAGCCAATAAAACGTTGTGTGTCGATTGTTCCATTTATCCATGTCACTGCTAAAAATAATAAACGCAAAATGCAGTTAATAGTTTATCTTTTTTTCTTGTATTTACACGAAACTCACTCGCGTCCGGATCACTTTTTTGGCTAAACATTTCAGCCAGAGTTTACATTGGCCATGTTGCAATATTGCTGCTAGTTTTTTGTTTTTTTTTTCTTTCGTTTCGTTTTCATCTTTCAAACATTTGGCCGCTGTGTGCCAATATTTAATTTAAATATTGTTCTTAACCAACCTCACTGTTGAGTAGAGAATGTGGCAATAATCGACGCCTTTTGTAATTCTCACTCGCCGTGTGGATTGATTCAAGGTTATCAAGAGGACTGGAGTGCCACGTCTCAAGTATTTCATACGATCCAAACAAAATTACGCATACGCATTATGTATACGCAGCGTAGTCGCCGCTTGTTGATATTTTTATATAGTTTTTATGGCCGTAATCAGAGGCTGCCTTTTGGTTCTTGGGCCGCTGCTGAAAGGCATTCAAAGAGTTTAGTTCTCTGTTGTTCTTAGTCTTTCAAGTGGCACAGATTTGTGTACTTGGAAATTATGTCTCAATGCTGAAATGACTAAAGTGGCTGAGACTTTAGCAACCACCTCTTCATAAACTCCCTTTCATAATAAAGCTAATTGTTTAAGTATTAAATTTAATTTAATATTAGTTTGGCACTTTCAAACCATAAAAATAAAACCGCCTAAAAGCAAGAACTTTCGCTATTGTTGCCAGTTTAAAAGAAAAAAGAAAATCAAGCGAAATGTGCGATGAAAACAAAGAAGACAAATCAGAAAACGAATAGCTGCCGCAAAGCAAACATAAAAAGTATAAATAAGTTTGTGAATTTTATGTTAATTTGCTTTTGGGGCGTCACGAGGAAATTACGAAAATGAAAAGTGTGAAAAAGTGCGTAGCATCTGAAAAATAATGCCAAATTAAAGTTAATTAATCAACGGACGGAAAATAGATACTTAACTAATCAGAGGAAAAGTATTTGCATGAAAAACGTACATACAAACAGTAATGGCGTTGTTTCTGGTGCACCTGCGTCGCCTCATTCTGCTGCTGAGTGTCGTCTACTTGACCGGCTCCGCCTTGGGTCGTCTGCTCACCGAACGACACTACGGCCACATGTTGCAACCACACGGCTATTCGGACTGGGAATACAAGGGCAGATGGACCAAGGATCCGGTTCACTTTCAGTGGTGGGCTTATATCTACATCTGCTATGCATACGTGCTGTTGGTCAACTATGTGAGCATGCGCCGTTTAACCAATTTAATTGAGTTCTTGTTAAGTTAGTTTTGAAATATTAAATTTGGGTTTGTTTTTAAATATAATACTACTTTTTTTATTTAAATATTTTAGTTTTTAGCTGTTAATGTACAGCAAATAGTTTGGTCTATGCAAGTTTCTTTGCTGAAGATCTGCATTCAGCTAAAAGCGCCATCTATGTGCCGCTGCTTGCGTTCGTTGAGTTTGTGTCTGCGCTGGGTACTAAGTAATCATCGATTGCGGTTTGTGCATTGGCTAAAGCTCTCAAGAAACACAAGAAACTAGTCGAATACGAAGACAAAGTGTGTTAGACTAGCAGATACGCTGTAAAGTGTGGAAATAAGCGTAAGCAAAACTAAATTAAATTTTCTATAGATTATTAAATAACAATTGAATGCTAAAACTAAACATTTTGTATGAGTCTAATATGTATTTAAAGCAAACTGACGAAAACAAAAAGAGAGAATTTATTAAATCATGTTTTAAATTTAAATTTACAAAGTACTGTCAGTTTATTTTAAATCATCAATTTAAATATAATTTATACTCACTTCCCTAGTAGAAAAAAAAAACATTTACTAATCAAAATCAAAGCGCATTTAAATGCAATAAATTAATTTTAGCAATATGCTATTTCAGATAGCAAATGACGCATAATGTTCATATACATGTATATGTATTTACACAAAAATAAGATATAAATTTTAGGCCATTTTAATGTGCATTAAAATCGACAGAAAAAAATTACATGCTGTTGACATTAATTAAATTCCCATTGAGTTTAACGTTCACAATTGCGAATATGTTTATTTTTTTGTGATGATTAATCACTTTAGGCAAATAAAAGTGTGTCGATGGCAAAGCAAAATGGAAAGCACTTCAAACTAATTAAATACACAATTAGTCAAAACAATTAAAAGGTGTGAATATTAACAGATTGGCTTTAAAAATTAATACAATTTGTGAGAAATAGTTTAATAAACTATTTTTAGCTATGTAATAGTTACAAATATGAATTAGAACGATAAATGTTTATTGCATTTCATATTCTTTGGCAAGTTCGCCGAGGCACCCACGTTGCAGACATCTAAACATAGTATTTACCTATCTATCTATCTATATCTATCTATATATCTTTGGTATCTGCAATGACTCACAAGTTTTTTTCTGCTGGCTGCAAAACACGTCACAGGGTATTATACTGAGGTATATGTGCTCTTAGCTGACCGGGTATATACATACATATGGCGAACAACTGTAGCATCAAAAGGCATAAACAAAGTACTTGGCTTTATCAAATGGACTTTTGAGTGATGTACAATGGTAATTGACATTATGGGCACACCGCGTGTTGTGCTGAATCACCATCAAACGAAAAGATACAAAATCGATTTGAAGTTGACAACGGGTTTTCGCTAAAAAACAGAGAAGTGGAATTATGTTTTTTCTGGTTGTGGGAAATGCCCAAATGCATTAAGAGCAGCAAAGTTTGTTTATTTGTTTTTGAATGCATTAAATGTTTATTTTTGGGCATTTTAGGTGTGGCTGTTGGAATCTAGTGGCCACCACCCACGTGGCACCCACTTGAGCTTATCTGGCCAGCACTTAGCCAGCAGTAGCCTCAAGTACTCGGGATGAATCCGCCAAAGGCTTCAAGTGAGGCATGCAGAAATCTTACTAACTGAATGGGCACACACTTTATAAAGCAGGAAAACACCTCATGCGACGTGTACTCGAGTACAAGCTGATGCCTGTCTATATATAACTGCATAGCAGGCGTGCTTCTAACTATATACTAAACACATATGCATATATATGTATCTTTCTTTCTGTATCTGTGTGATCATAACAATTTTGACCCAATTTTGTGCTGGCACACGAAACACACAGAGCACAAAGCAGATCGAGCTAGCGAGTGATTCCTGCTGCCTTTTGGGTGCGACATTTTCCACACACACGAACACACACACACACACAGATACTAACACATCTCATCACTGACCTCAGTGCAGCCGTTAAACAATGCGGAGTGAGTGAGATACATGCCACTTGCCACAGCTGTGCGAGGAGTATTCATTGAGAATTTTACAGTTGCTTATCAGGTGGATATCTACCTGTATTTCTTAATTCCGCTGATTGCTTAATTTTGATCAAATTGTCTTCTTGGCTTTGCTATTTTTAGCTGACTTATTTATCTTTTGTATCGCTGGCTACATATTCGCCAAGATATTTTTAAATTATTACACATTCCAAAATGTGGCAAGCACACAAAATGTTAAATATTATTCTAGCTTCCACTGTCCCACCCCTCACACACATATGAGTACATACAAGTATATACAACATACATAAAATAAATAAAATTATGGCCAGCGCCGTTCACAGCACTAAGTATCTAGAAGATACGAAATGACCAGCCAGCCATTTGTATATATACATGTATGTACCAAGATATATGGCTATGGCTAAAGTCGGCCCAACTATATGGCCTCTGCTCTGTGCTTGTGTGTATCTATACACTCAGGTGAAATGTGTGTGGAAAATGAAAACGAACATGATTATGAGCAGTGAAAAAAGCAAACGGGAGAAAAAAAAATACGTGAAACAAACAGAAACAGAAACAGAAAAAAAGGCTAAAATCAGTTGCTAAAAATAAGCGAAAATTCATACTTAAGTATAGTTTTTGCCTGCAGCTGTGTGTGTGCGTGTGTGTATCTGTAGAACGCTTTGCACAGGTGGAGCATCTCGATCGAGCCAAATGCCAATTTCACTCGAAAAAGCTCTTTGGAAAGCAAGCCAAAATCCACATTTCTTTCAAATGCAACATCTGTCTATGCATATGTTTTCAAGATTGATATTGAATGATCTAGCAAGTTGTCAAAAACATGTTTTCCTTTATTTTTTATTTTCTTTTACTTGCCAGACCATTAAATTACAATTGTAAAACTGACAGCACATTGTCTGAAAGCCAATGATCAGGCCAACTAAGCGGTCAGCATTGCCAAGGATTCACTCAAAAATACACATCATCTAGAGTCCGTTTGTTTTGTTTTACGTTTATTTATGACACAGCATACAAAGATACAAGTGTTTTGGATGCCAAATATTTTGAGCAGACATTATGATAAATTCAAATTGACTGCTGACATGGATGAGTTTCATAATTTGTATAAATATTATGAAAACGTTTTTAATACTTTTATCTTTAAAAGTATTGTGATGGACAAGTGCTCTTAATTCAAAAGAATTTATAATTTTTAAAATGTAGTTAAGTTTACAAAGATGATTGATTAAATATTAGTCCCCATAAATTTTAAATAAATTCCAGTTAAATAATTTGTGGTCTACTTAAACAAATAAATTAGGTTTTTAAAAGCTGTATATTTAAAAATCTTAAAAACAACACTCAACATTTATTTCCTCCAAATATAATGTGTATATAGTTTTTTGAAAAGCAGATACACAAAATGAAAAGCCAGAAACACACACACACTCGTGTGTGTATATAAATGACATCGGCTAATTACAGGTAAGCGAAAAAACAACAACTTGGATTTTATTTTAGATGCTCCGCAAACTGGCGTGAAAATGCGTTCGCACGTAAAGGCAAAACGCCAAAAAACCCAAAAGAAAACTCAGACAACAGATAGAAAGAAGAACAAAAAAAAAGTCATAGATGAAAATCAAAGAATGTTCCACACAACTGAGCAATTAACACGGCCCGAAAGCTGAGAGTCGTCAACAACACAAAAAAAAACTCACTCAAAGGAGCCGAAAAGTTGCGTGTGCTCGTAGTCGCCTAGAAGCTGAACAAAAAGCACACTCAAAAACTCGAGTGCCGAGTGCCGAAATCTTCGTGAGTCGTCGGCAACACTCGGCTGCCGCTCGTGGATGGATGAAAAGCGTCCGAAATTGTAGAAATAGACGAAAACGAAAACAGAAGCGACCATCGAGCAAATAAACGAAATACTCTTTATTCGAACGACAACGGGATCTCTTGTTCAGTAGATCACCAGCCTTACTCCGACGTTTATTACGAATTATTCGGTGACTCGGTGACAACTACACACACAACTGCGTGCGGTGCTGTAGAGATTTTCACTTGATTAAAGTTAAAATTTATACAGAGATCTAACTAGAAAATAGACGCGCGATTTAACGCGTTTTCTCGAATTCTAATTATCAGCCAAAATATTTAGAAAATCTGACATATAAAAATGTCGTCATCGCAAGCTGTACGCTCCTCGAAATACTCCTATCGGGCCACATCGACTGGACCCGGAGCTGATGTGAACATCGAATACATCACTGACATGAGCTCGCTCTCCCGCTTGGAGGTAAGGATACAAGCAAACAACAAACCGCTGGATATAACTTCAAGAAAAAAGCAAAAAAAAAAAACTGAAAATCAAGTGACAAATTGCAAAAGTACCTATTTCTGAGAATGCGTGAAGCAAAATGTTCAAATTCAATTTATTTGTGTCTAAAAGACTAAAAAAGAAAAACCGTTTTATATATACACGTATATATACATACATGTATCTGTATATGTACACTGATATGTAGGTGTAGCTATATATATGTGTATGTGTGTGTGTGCTCGCCGCGTTTGTGTGTGGAAATATAAAATTCGTTTTGAGCAAAAATATCTAGAGATAATACATATATGCGTCGGTGAAAATTATGTAACACGGCACCTACAAAACCGATACACGTTGAAAAATTGGATAAAATAAAAAATATTAAACAAAAAAAAAATAACTAAATAAAAAAATTTAACTGAATTTATAATATTGTGCGGTACAAAATGAGTGTAAAAAAAATAATATAAATTTACAAAATCTACAAATATAAATTTATTTCCAGGATAAGATCCGTTTGCTCCAAGATGATCTTGAAGTTGAACGTGAACTGCGCCAAAGGGTAAGTTGACAAATACCAAACTAACAATCGAAAGTTAACTATAAGTTAAGACTGAAGTTTAAGTATGCTTAGTATATGATTTTTTGCACCTGCCTTTGGTGGCGTTGGTTAGGAATTTCCTCGTGCAGGGAAAGCGCCATGCACTTAGCGATTTTCACTTTTAGGCGTTTGCAAATGTCACCCTAAAAACAGCAAAATATGTGGAAAAGCAAAAGCAAACAAACACTAAAGAAAATAAAAGCGGCAAAAATAAAGAAAACAATAGAAAACGAATAGAATTTGTTGCATTTGATGTGAAGAGAAGCTAAAATGCTAAGAATAAATTACCCTTCGAGTTGAGTTGTGCGTCGAACGAATGATAATGATGTGCATTGAACTTCAATCGCTTTTCTCGGAGCCAGTCACTCGGCACAATAACAAATGATAAATGATTTTGAATTTGCATTTGATTTTGCATTTTCATTTACTTTTCAGCAATTTTCTTTTGGTTTTGCATTTCTTTTGTTTTTGCTGGCAAAGAAGGAAAAGCAAAGACAGAGTGGGAAAATATTTGCATTTGCAAAGTGTCATGCACTTCATTCAGATGCCGCTAAAAGCACTAGATAAAGTTAAAGAAGAACAAGAATTGGTAGAAGAAGCAGAGAGAGTAGAAGAGTAGAAGAAGAAGGCCCAGGTCTGTTCCTGTTTGGCATTACAAATTTAGAAAATGCGGCCCGACCGGGCTGGGTATGGCCTGCCCTGGCCTGGGGCCCTCTATGAGCACTACACCATAATGCTGTGGAGGATGCACAATTCGCTAGAATCTTAGAATCGTATAGATATATACTTAAATACATATACACATACTTTGTGGAAATAATTTTAATTACTTTTGCTTTATGGATCAGCAAACTCACACACACACTCACTCGCTCACTCACAAACTCACACACATACTCACACACATAATATGGAACAAAATGGCTAAAATTAGCGCACGACATTCAATACACAAGCAATGATTAACTTGAAGCGAAACAACAAAAATATGAACAACCGCAGCAGCAAAACCAACAACAGTAGTCAAAATAGAAAAGAAAATAAAGTAGCCAAAAACATGATCATCATCATCATCATCATCATTAACGAGCAATACAGAGATATATAGAGAAAAGCACAAGTCGAACGAAAATTCGCTGGCACAGCTGAAGATTTTCTTCTCTATGTGTGTGCGTTTGTGTGTGTGTGCGTTGGTGTAAATGTGTGTATGGGAAAATTAAATAATTTTCTTGCACATTAAAAGTTTTCACAAGGCAACAGCACAAACACAAACACAAAAACACATAGACACATATAGCGGCAAAAGTATCTACAAGATACACATGGCGCAAATGAGTTTACGTTTGTACTTACGTGGCCTTTGATTTGCATATATACAAACCTATAATTTCAATATGGGTATAAAGAAAATATGACTAAAGTCTTGAGGAAATATAGTTAAGGTCTCTAGTAAAATTTGAATAGATGCCGCTTGATTTTATCAGTTTTTTATTCAACGCTTAAAGTTAGAAATTTAAACTTTCCTGGAATCAATTTTTCCAGCCAAATTAGCGTGTATTTTCCAAAGAACTCCCCCCGCCTCCGCATAGTAACTACATTGCTTGAGCTAAAACACATTTGATTCAACAAAAACACAACGAATTCCATTTGACAGCGCCATGAATTTCGCCAAAAAAAGCAGAAAATGCGCAAAAATTCCATTTAATTGCCAGCTGAATGAAAAGAAAATTCATTTGCAAGTTTGCAGGTCTTAAATTGGGTCAGAATGCCGTTACAGTTCAGCAGAAATGCGTATAATAAAATTAGTTTAATGCCTTTTTGGAAATTGCAATAGAAAAAGTGCAGAAATCTGTATCTAGATACATGCATATATGTACGTAAGAAATGATAGGTATGGATACACCGATATGTAGAGGGATTTGTTGGCAATATGCCATTGTTATTTTGGGTGTTACATGCGCATAATTATTTTTGACTGATTAATTTGATTTATATATTTTATGGGCCGTTTGTGTTTGCCGTGATGCATCCATGATCTGCACGCCATGCCACACAAAACTGCCATTAAAAATAGTTGGAAAATGTATATGAAATTTGAAATTATTATTTATAAATAAGCTAGACATAAAAATTGATTGATATCAGAAATGCACTAATTTGTAAACGTTTGCCTTGCAGATCGAGCGCGAGAAAGCCGACCTCAGCGTTCAGGTCATACAGATGTCCGAGCGTCTCGAGGAAGCCGAGGGTGGTGCTGAACATCAAGTGAGTGGAGCATTATTTACCAAGATAAGATCCTTTAATTTACTTAATAAATATCGATATGCAGTTTGAAGCCAACCGCAAGCGCGATGCTGAGCTGTTGAAGCTGCGCAAGCTGCTTGAGGATGTTCATCTTGAATCTGAGGAGACCTCCATGCTTTTGAAGAAAAAGCACAACGAAATTATTACGGATTTCCAGGAACAGGTCGAAATCCTAACGAAAAATAAGGCTAGGTAAGGCCAAATAGATGTGTTATAAGCAGTAGATTAACTAAAGATCTATAATCGATTATAATCTCCATCATCTCCATCATCTCCTGCCGGCCTCTCTTGGCCTCATTTTCACTGTTGACCTAGAAATGTTGTGCAAACATAAACATGGGCATATCCATGTTTATTGTTTATTGTATGTTGTTAGTTTTATTGTTGTTGCCTGATTTGTGCCTGCTGTTGATGAAGTGGCGTCAGCTGCCGCTGACTTTTCAATGTCTCCCACAAATAGTAATGCAGAACAGCAGCAACAAGAACAACAACAACAATAACAATAACAACAACAATGACTTATTAACCTTGCTTGCCCCGCTGACACAAAAAACGAAACCAGTTCATAAATAATAATTCATCAAAATGCCATGACAAGCAGAAAAATGGCAGAAAAGCCGCAAAGCCGATGAGTCGAAATGAAAAGCCGCTACGGGAAATATATGTTATATATTCAATTTGCATTGCTTGCAAGTTCTATTGACACAAATTTCGTCTGCACTTGTGAAAAAAAACAACACACACACACACACACATAAATATACAAATGTATATAAATATTCATTTAGTATAAGCAAAAACATCGCTTGCTACTCATATTTCCAAATCAAATATCCAAAAATAAATGCATAGGAATTTCGAAATTTCAAAATCAAATGCCCCTCTCTCTCTTTCACTCTTACACTCCCTGCCTGTCTACAGTCTCCCTCTCCCTCTCTCTCTCTTACACGCAACACGACAAAATTCAAGGCTATCGTCGGCAAACAACGACAACGTGGCGTATGCGTAATGTCAGCATGCATTCGCCTGTTTTGATTACTGCAAGTTAATTTGCATTGTTTTCCTACACTTCAATCAGCATTTGTACAATTTGTCTTGCGTCTGTTCGATCTGTGCAAACTGCTCGATCTGCTCAGGTACACGGCATTTATGTATTTTTCCCGAGTTTGCGCACTTTTGCCGTGTAGACAAAGCAGTTTTCTCGCTCTCGCCGTGAAGCTTAACGGAAGCTTTTATTTTATTTTATTTAATTTTTTTTTGTGTTTTTCTTTTTGAAAAAAGTTTCAACTTTTTCCGCACGCACGCAACCATATGTTGTTCTTACAACAACAACAGCAACAGCAACAAGGAGCGCATATTTTGGCATTTATTTTTAGAATATTTTTGAATTTTCATCTACATTCTTGAGCGCTAAGTAGAAGAGAGCCGCAAGCTCTGTTGTCGTTGCTCTCTCCTTCTCTCTATCCCTCTCTGTTGTTGTTGTTGTTGTTGCTGCTCTCTCGTTTGCACCAACGCCCAATCCAAATATGTCTTTGATTGAATCATATTCAAAATGTGATGATTGTTGTTGTTGCTGTCTCTTTTCGTCCAATTGAACGTTTATGGAAATTCGATACGTTTTTGGCTTTTGCAACTTGTAGGTGGGTCACACTCAATACACGCACACACTGAGTACAGTAATTACTCTAATTGTTGACCTCCACCCGCAGCACTCAAGTGCAAAGTGAAAAATGTTTGGAATATCCAAAAAAAAAAATAAAATAATATTTTTATTTTCATAAACTTTTGAAAAGCTTGTTTCCAGGCACATGCTCTTAACCTTAAAGCTGTTAGCTTTTGTCTATCAATGCGAAAGCTTTTCTGTCACAGATCAGCTGGTCTTGGATTGATAAACAAAAGCTTTCGAGCAACTGAGCTTACTGCAAGCTCAGCTTACACCAATCTATCTACTCCTTAGCTAATAAAGCTTGCTCCTTCCTAGCAAAACACAGAGCTTTATGGGCAGCTTTTTGGGTTAAATCACAGCTTGGCTGCTCATCAAAATGCCGATCTCACACAAGCCATGCCTAAGTATTGTAACTTCCAGGGATTGATCAATTTGTACTAATTTTGTCACCCTCCATTTTGCTTTGATCGATTGCTTGCAGAGCCGAAAAGGACAAGGCCAAATTCCAGGCCGAAGTCTACGAGCTGCTCTCCCAAATCGAATCGTACAACAAGGAGAAAATTGTGTCGGAGAAGCACATCTCGAAATTGGAAGTTTCCATTACTGAATTGAATGTGAAAATCGAGGAACTGAATCGCACCGTCATCGATATCACTTCGCACAAATCTCGCCTCTCGCAGGAGAACATTGAGCTGATCAAGGACGTCCAAGATCTCAAAGTTCAATTGGACACTGTCTCGTTTTCCAAGAGCCAAGTGATCTCCCAGCTGGAGGATGCACGCCGCAAATTGGAAGACGAAGATCGTCGCCGATCAATGCTCGAATCTTCGCTGCATCAGGTTGAGATCGAATTGGATTCAATCCGTTCTCAACTCGAAGAAGAGTCCGAGGCGCGCATTGACTTGGAACGTCAGTTGGTCAAGGCCAATGCCGATGCCACTTCGTGGCAAAACAAATGGAATGCCGAAGTGGCAGCCCGTGCCGAAGAGGTTGAAGAGATTCGTCGCAAGTACCAGGTGCGCATCACCGAACTGGAGGAGCACATCGAAGTCCTCATCGTCAAGGTCAACAATCTCGAAAAGACCAAGACCCGTCTCGCCAGCGAAGTCGAAGTCCTCATCATCGATCTGGAGAAGTCCAACAATAGCTGCCGCGAACTGCAAAAGTCTGTCAACACTCTGGAGAAGCACAACATTGAGCTCAAGTCCCGTCTGGATGAGACCATTGTACTCTATGAGACCAGCCAGCGTGATCTGAAGAACAAGCACGCCGATCTCGTCCGCACCGTGCACGAACTCGACAAGGTCAAGGATGCCAACGGTCAGCTGACTCGTGAGAACAAGAAGCTGGGTGGTAAGTACAACAATAAATGAACTTAAACTCATCAAACTAATCATTAACAATTGTTGCCTTTTAGATGATCTGCATGAGGCCAAGAGCGCCATCAATGAGCTGAACCGTCGTCTGCACGAGATGGATCTGGAGCTGCGTCGTCTGGAGAACGAGCGTGATGAGCTGACCGCTGCCTACAAGGAAGCCGAAGCTGTAAGTTGCACTAAACTATAAACAAATCGACTGATTAACCAAACTGTAATTATATTTATAGGGTCGCAAGGCTGAGGAGCAACGCGGACAGCGTTTGGCTGCTGATTTCAACCAATACCGTCACGACGCCGAGCGTCGTCTGGCCGAGAAGGACGAAGAGATTGAGGCTATTCGGTAAGTGATGAAAACTAACTAACCCGCACCCCCTTTGGAAGTTGCCACACAGGCAATAAAAGCGACAGCGCCTCTGAGGGTCAATCGACTTGATTGTCGCTTTTCACTGCCAAATCGGAAGTGATCGAAGCCAATCGATTGATTTTGTTAATCGTTTGCCAGCAATTGAAAAACAATTGATATCAAAGTGACCCATTTCACAGTCAGTACGATTTTTATAGTCGCCCCTCGAGCAACGGCATTAGTTTTCTCTCCCAGCAGCAGTGGAAACGGTGGCAGCTCCTGAAAGTCCTGCACACCAGGCGTATGCGCAATAAACCCTGCAGTTTCGCTGTGTTTGAAGTTGGTTCGCATAAATTGAACAGAGTTTGAAATGCGTAAATAAATATTGTTGCAAATATTATACTCTAAACAGAAAATTGCGCACTTGCTGTGATTACGTAATACGAAAGATTGAAAAAACCCCGAGAACGTCTTGAGACGTCTGGAGACTTACAGAAGTCTTCCCATAAAGTAGGTGAGAGTTTCGTGCGACTCAACTGTTGAGCTTGGGCTATGAATGGCTATGGAAATATTAAAACTGTTTAATGAAATGTGCAGAAAATAACTTTTTTTTAAACTTTAAATTTAAAAAGTTTTTTTTTTTAATTTGGAAAACAAAAAAAGTTTTTTGTATTGCATAAAATGCGTGACATTTTTGGCATGATCTTAAAGACGCTGCCAAAATGAATCAATCATAGCCCAAAAAGCCAACGGATCAGCATGATCATGTTGTTATTGTTTTGGTTGTTGTTGTTGTTGGTAAATTGTCGTCATTATGTTGTTACCTTTTTGGCCGTAAGACAACAGCTGAACAACAACTGAACTGCAATCTTTTTATAGATTTCGACAAATTTGAAAATTTATTTGCAAAACAGCAGCAACTGTTGCCAAACTGAAGACGTCGACGGCAAGGCGACCACAAGGCTACAAAGCGGCAAACGGCGACAAAGGCAGCAAGGCGACAAAACAACTGAGCAGCTTTAATAGCTTTTAATTAGTGTAGTTTTTATGCTAAGTAGACAAAAATCAAACTCTACATAGATCATTCCATACTCCTTTGAGTTTGTAACTCTTTCGCTACCCCTCACACCCCCCATCACAGTCTCTCTCCCTCTACCACCCTCTCTGCCAAAATGGCTGTGGCACTACAGAAGCGTCCATCGCGTTTCCGCCCCGTAACGAGCACATATGAAGACAATTATGGTTACACTATGAATTTCTATCAACCCATGATGGATTATTTGGATGCTAAGGCAAAGGGATTAAAGGTGAAGCAACCGCATTTGCCTTGGGTCAGTGAGCGGGGTCTCAAGCAATATCGCTCCTCGAATGCTGTGAGACAGTATAATGCCGATGAGATATTGCGTTTGTCTCGCACCTGCGCCGCTCGTGCCGATGAAATTTTGCTTAGCTTTCGGGCCCAAAAACGCTCGCCGTTCAGTGTGCAGAAGCTCGTTGACGCAACGCGTGTGGCAAGGCACATTGAACCGGATACAGTTGTTGAGAGATCGCGTCAACGTCGTCGTCGTCGTCAGGAAGAGCTCGAGGATACTATTAAACGTGATACGTTAAAGATATTACAGCGTATACGAAAAATTGAGCTAGATAACGAATTTGATCAAATGTCTGACGATTTTAAGCGTTCGATACGCGGCAAGTCCGCCAGTGCCATCGCCCAGGCACTGCTCTCCGAGTCGGAGAAGAATATCAAGTGTGCCAAACAGGAGGAGGAGAATTATATTGCTCAAACCTTAATCCGTTCGAGTCGTGCCGCGTCTCGTGCTCGTTCCACCAGCCCCTTTGAGGGGGGCAGTGGACAAATACGCGCTCATACTCTGCATATGGAGTTAATGGATGATCGTTTGGTGGATAAGCTTGATCATCGCGTGTCCTCGTCGCTGCACAATGTGAAGCGTCAGTTGTCGACACTGAATCAACGCACGGTTGAGTTCTATGCGGATAGCAGGTGTGGTATTGAGGATAAGTGTTGGATTTGTCGCAAGGTTTTGCGTTCACATCCCAAACTCAAGGACTATAGCTATATCTATTGGAAGCATTAGTTCCAAACTCATTAACGCCATTTCCCTTTTCATAATACAGCAAAAATTTGATACATTTTATTCAATTTAATTACTAGTTACTCGCCCAGACAGTTCTGAATAAATGCGTACATTTTTCAAATGTATCTCTATCTTTTTAGCCAGCCACAATCTCCATCTCCCTCGCACACACACATTTGGCCAAATTTATTTTTGTTGCTCAACGACAATTTCACATTTTCCCTGTTTTTCCTGCAATTTTTGTTCCCCAGTATAATTGCTGCACTTGTGTTTTGGCTTGAATTTCCCACATTTCCCCATTTGTCTTTTGTTTAGTCGTCTGTAAATTATTTCTGCTCAAAATTCTGAAAAATTTTGTTTGTCTTGGCTAATTGCAAAGATTCGCCGAATATTTGGCTTGCCATTTTTGCAGCTGACCAACATAATCGCCAGAGATTTTCTTGGGCTTTTCCGCCATTTGATCGATGTGTTTTTCTATTGAATGGAAACTTGGCATGCGTAGCTAAATTGAGTTGAATATTATGGGGAAATAAAGCGTGAAGAATATATACAAATTAAACTTCTTTTTAAACATAAAACTGTCTTAGCTTCACTTGATCATATAAGAGACTACTACGGCTGCCCAATTGACCCACCTGTTTGCTTAACAAACTGTTATGACGATCATGTTTCGCACCCACAAAAACAGGTATTTTGTCTGCGACAAATGGCTTTTTGGCAAATTGTTTGTCCCATTCTGTTTGACGTGTCCTTCAATGATAAATCCGAATAACTTATTTGATATATACACATACATTTGTCTCATGAAAACTGATGCGCATGACAGCAGAAGAAACCCAGCAAAAATAAAAGAATTCAACACATATTTCTGCGTAGACAATAAACATTGAAAAGAAAGAAAAAGAACAAAAAAAAATTGAAATTAAATGAAAAATACTTACGTTCGCAAAGCAAAACTCAAGCTAAATACCTTGGCAAAGCGACAACAATGAGAACACACATAGATTAAGTAACTAAGAAATGGGCTAGAACACACAGACACTGAGAAAAACAAAAGAGATTTGCTAAAAACCCAAATTGATTAATGCGTTTGGGAATTAGTAGCAGACGGAAATGCTATGGAATGTGATGGAAAATTACATAAATTTTGTAATTTCCAACAGAAACTTTAATTTATTTGTTAATGCATTACTTTGGGGCTGTAACAAACTTGCACTTAAGTTGTCAAATGATTCAGCAGTCAAGAAACATTTTTTGTTGGCAAGGGAAATGACAATAAAAGAGAATTCACCTACGCCTAAAATTAGACGCATGATGCCACACTTTGTGGCAATCTAATCTGAGGCTCTAAGGTAGCAAAATGCTTGGCATGTAAACGCGCTATTTGTGACAAGTTCGATGTCTTTATCAAGCGTTTAAAAATACTTATGTATAAACTGAAATTCGGCAATGCAAATTTTTGACAATGCCATAAAATTCAGCAAAACAGCAGCTAAAGCAACAGCTAAAGCAGCAGCAACTGCAGAGAGTTCACTTTGCTGAGCACTACGAAAAATGCAATTTTTGTGGGTCAGACATTGGGCCAAAAATAGCGCAGTGAATGCATCGAATGCAAGCGAAATGAAAGCGAACTAAATTCGAGGTAAAAACCAGCGAAATTTTGAGGGCAACTTCCAGCAAAGAAGTTAATAAGAAATTGTTTAGTTATTAAATAAGTATTATAATTGATTCATAATTTAGGGTAAGGATTAAGCACTGAAGGCTAGCAGACTTGGAGCTGAAAAATCTAACTACGTTTAAGGGCAACTTCCAGCATTCAAATTAGAGTATTTAACAAAACTTTAAGCTTGAATTTAGCGCTGAATTCAGCGAAGATTTGAAGTAACAAATCTGACTAATTTTAGATGTAATTATTGAATTTATTTTATAATTGATTAATTCATTGTTTTGGGCAGTAAATTAAGCAATAATGCGAAATAAAATCGACCAGTATTCAAGACAAAGAGTCAGTTTGTTTTAAACTCTATAAATATTTCAATTATCGCATTTCCCGGCAAAAAGCAGCTAAAACTTGAGGGCAACTTCCAGTACAAATTAAATAAGAAATTCTTGCACAATTATATAAAACACCTAACTGATTAATAAACTGTTTTGGGGCATGAATTTAGCAAGCAGACCAGCATTGAGATCGAGCAGTTGAATGCCCGTGTGGTTGAGGCCGAGACTCGTCTGAAGACTGAGGTGACTCGCATCAAGAAGAAGCTGCAGATCCAGATCACCGAGCTGGAGATGTCTCTGGATGTGGCCAACAAGACCAACATTGATCTCCAGAAGGTGATCAAGAAGCAGTCATTGCAGTTGACCGAACTCCAGGCCCACTACGAGGATGTGCAGCGCCAGTTGCAGGCCACACTTGATCAGTATGGCATTGCCCAGCGTCGTCTGGCCGGTCTCAATGGTGAGCTGGAGGAGGTGCGTTCCCATTTGGATAGCGCCAACCGTGCCAAGCGCACCGTGGAGCTGCAGTATGAGGAGGCCAGCTCTCGCATCAATGAGTTGACCACTGTCAATGTCAATTTGGTGTCGCTGAAGTCCAAGTTGGAGCAGGAACTGTCTGTGGTTGCCTCCGACTACGAGGAAGTGTCCAAGGAGCTGCGCATCAGCGACGAGCGTTACCAGAAGGTCACCGTCGAGCTGAAGCATGTCGTCGAGCAGGTGCATGAGGAGCAGGAGCGTATTGTCAAGCTGGAGACCATCAAGAAGTCTTTGGAAGTCGAAGTCAAGGTAGAAACTTAACCACATTCAGTTTAATTTGAACCTGACTAACCGATTTATTGTACACAGAACTTGTCCATTCGCCTGGAGGAAGTGGAGCTGAACGCTGTTGCCGGTAGCAAGCGCATCATCAGCAAACTGGAGGCACGCATTCGTGATCTGGAGCTGGAGCTGGAGGAGGAGAAGCGTCGTCATGCCGAGACCATCAAGATCTTGCGCAAGAAGGAACGCACCGTCAAGGAGGTGATGGTACAGTGCGAGGAGGATCAGAAGAATATCATTTTGCTGCAGGATGCTCTGGACAAGACCACTGCCAAGATCAACATCTACAGACGCCAGATGTCCGAGCAGGAGGGTGTCACCCAGCAGACCACCACCCGTGTCCGTCGCTTCCAGCGTGAGCTCGAGGCTGCCGAGGATCGTGCCGATGTTGCCGAATCCAATTTGAATCTGATCCGCGCCAAGCACCGCACATTCGTTACAACCTCGACGGTGCCCGGTTCTCAGGTGTACATTCAGGAGACAACAAGAACGATCACCGAATAGATTCTGCATCGATGATCACAACACACAAACACACACACACACACACACACGTACACTTACACACATACCCCCTCTACACACAAACACACACACATACACCCTCTCCCACCAACACCCCAGCAGAAAACATTTTATAATTTAAAGAAAAAGAACAAGAAGCAGAAAACAACATCTAAGAAACGAACAACACCACAGAAATGGAATGCAATTTTCAATTTCGATTGAATGCAATTTGCTTGAGAATGAAACGTTTTTTTATAATTTAAATTTTTTTTCAGAGCTTGCGAGAGTTCGTATAGGTTATAACAAACAAAAACTATGAATACATATAACACTACACATCTCCTATCTATTTATAATAATAATATTTTGAAGTTCATGTAATTTAATTAAAATAATGAACCTAAAACCAAAAAACAAATAAAATCAAAAAAAAAAAATTAAGAAAAACTTTAAACTAAAACTTACGCTAGAGAGTTAAACTAGAGAGAGAGCGAGTTGGCTGATTAAACAGCGGCATCAAAAATTTAAAAAAAAATTAATAATAATGAATAAAAAATGATGAACAAATCGAACCCTAGAAAGAAACGAGTTACCCGAGTTAAAACCGCTTCTACTTGTTTTTAGTTCATTTTATGTTTAGTAGGTAAATATCTGTGTGCTCGTAACGAATTTTTGATTTTACATTAAATGCAAAACGATTAAGAACAACAACACCAAAAACAAACTAAAGAAAACTGAGCAATTTTCATATTTTTACTTTGTATTTCGCAATAAAAACTGAATTTACTCATAATATACTACATATAAATAACAAACAAAACTACCAGCAGCTGTGTACCAAACCTCGGACTCTGTCCAAAAGTTAAAGCCAACCGATGAGAGCCCGTAAATCCCCATCCCCAATGGAAAACAGAATTCATTTCACTTTTAAACTATCACTATACTTTATTAAGACTTTCGGATTTGGCTTGAAACAAGCCAAGATTTAAGCAGCAGACACGGCCAGCTTGGAGCCGGTGTTCAATGTGATGGTCTTCTCACCATAGGCACCACCATAGCTGTTCTTCTTGAAGACTGCAAAGAGAGCAAAACATTTAGTATGTCAATCAATTGATTGAGCTTAAGGTTAACTCACCTGGATCGATCTCGGCAACGAAGGAGCGTGGTGGCAGAGCAGCTGCGTAAAGCTTGTCCAGAGGTCCGTATGCCTTGGCCAACAGAGGACGGCCCTGCTCCCAGCCATAACGGTTAAGGGCATACCAGTCATTGCCGTCCAATTTGGCCGAAGATGCAGCAGCGCCAGCGGAGTTGGTCAGAGCAGCGGCTTGGGCCTCAGCGGTCTCAACGCCCTTCACGTAGTCACCGTAGTTGGATGAGCCGTAGCTGGGTCTGCCGTAGCTGGGTGAGCCGTAGCCCTGTTGTCTGTAGGAAGAGGCCAGGCAGGCGGAAAGGCAGCAGGCCAACAGGCACAGTACACGCATATAGTTGACGAACATGTTTGGGATTTGGTTTTTTTTTTCTATTTGAATTTAGAGGTGGTGCGAGGAGGCAACTGTTTTGAAAACTAATTAACAATTGCGCGTGGCCAAATTGCTTTTATAGCCATACTATTTGAGCTGGCCAGCGATTTGTGGGCACGCTTTACGTGACCAAAGCCCAGTCGAAACCGAGTGCGACGAGTCATGACGCTGCTGCACTCTTTGGGGCCGTCTAAGCAGCCTCCGCATCCAAGCGTCGTAGGAGCAGCACTAGGGTCAGAGGGGCTCAATGGCAGGGGTATAAAGTAGTACTAGTGATAAGGGGCCAATGTGAGCAGACACAAGTCTTAAGTTTCATTTTCATTTTCGTTTTCGGTGTCGGTTTACTCTTGAAATTGCGCGCCAAATTGCGACAAACTCAACCACGACCACGACAATGACAATGACAATAAATAGCCCCCCCTTAACCGTCCCATAGACCACTTCCACACCATTCCCTCGTAGCTCCATTGATATCGAGTTCACTTTCCCCTCTGCTTAGCACGCTCCGCTCGCATTTGGCGTGTGCGGTATCAGGTCTTTGACTTGGCTACCTGCCCACAACATCATCTCTTCTCTGCTCAGCTCTGCACAGCTCTACTCTGCCTCTCTTCGCTGCTCTGCTCAATGAACTGCATCCAGCATCAGCAGCAGCAGCAGCAGCATGGCTGCTGTCGTCACTGGGCATAAGAGATAGTGCTCTCTGGTATGCAGTCCCAGCGTTAACACATCCGTTGAGCTTCGTTGTCTAGGTCTTGATGGCTTTGAACAGCAAATTGGCTGATAATCGAACTTGGATGAAAGCTCAACTCGAGAACTCGCATGAGTGTATCACACACATTACTCTACCCCCACATGCACAAGCATATGTCAAACATAAAGTACCGTTTGGCTGCAGAGCTTTAAGCTCTTTTAATGGTACGTGTGCTGCGTTTGAAATACAGTGAGAACTCTGCATAGAAAAACTGCAACAAGCAGTGCATTTATTTAAGGTAAGTGAAAGCAGGAAAATAGTAATTATTTACTTAAGAGTAAATATTAACTTTAAATTAAACTTTTGAAAAAAGTTTCTTTAAAATATGTTAGAAACAAGTCAAAGTATTTTATTATAAATTTATTATAAGTTCATGTTGTAGAAACAGTAGGAAAGTTAAAAGTTTTTGAACTTTTATTAATATTTTTGGGTTTCTGTTGCAAAATTTGTTTACTTTGGGACTGACAAAATAATATGGCTATAAAATTGGAAAGAATTTTCTGACTCTGTTGGAGATAAAAGTACTTTGCCCCAAAATAATTAATGAAAAGTCTGTAAATAACTTTAACATTTTTACCATTTCACTCTTTTCCAGTTGCTACTTTAAAGCACTTGTAGTGGTTTCACAGATTTGTTAAGCTTAAAAGTATAATTGTAGTGCATTAATGCACAGTGGTCTTTAGCCAAATTGTTGGTCAACCAATTGCAGACTTTCTTTTGCTGCAAGCCTAAGAGTTAAGCGCTTTATGCAAACAAGAACATGTGGCTTATAAAGTGTGTTGTATAGGCACACGGCACGCTCGACATTCTCAAGCCAATTAGCTTGTAATCAAATTGAATTTGTTTAGTGCAAAAACAGCTGCAGCTGCCCAAAATCAAACTTGGGTGGCTACCGGAACCACTTATCAGCCGCTTATCTAAGCTACAGTCAAGGCCATTTCGACCGCTTAACTAAACAGTTACTTTGAATTTAGTACAACTTTTAAAACAATAAGACATTTGTGATTTGTTTGGGGGTTTTTTTGATGGTGATTTTATTTTGCGCTGTTTGTGCAGCGGAGGGTGAGAATTTCACGGGAGATTTGAATGAAATCTCTAGTAACGGGAGCCCTCGTTTTGGTAGTTGCTCTGGCTACCATAGTTGTTCTCTGGCACGAAGAGCTTGGCAACTGGAGCGGCGGCACGGATGGGCAGCAAAACCTTGGTGTACTCTGGAGGAGAAGCGTAGCTGCGGTAATGGTTCTGGCCGGGGTACAGCAGAGTAGCGCCGGCGGGCTGGACAGACCAACGCTGACGTCCATAGCCACGCTGTTGGCCATAGCCGCGCTGCTGGCCGTAACCGCTGTTGCCATGCTGCCTCCTGCCCTCATAGCCGATACCCTGATAGCTGGACTGACCGTATCCGGATTGGCTGGGACCATTGTAGCCGGAGTCCAAGAGGATGGGGCGCAGATGCTCGCTACCGCCATAACGGGGACCGCCAGCAACGATCTCTACGGGACGATCGTTACCACCGGATGCGGCAGCAGCGCTGGCAGCGGCAGCACCGTTGTTGTCACGCTGTCCGTAGCTGTGGATCTGACGGTGTCCATGGCCGTAGTTGGAGCCACCTCCATATCCTCCATGGCAGCTGGCGAGAGCCAGAGCGCAGGCAAAGACGGCAAGAGTCTGTGGAGAACGGAGTTTTCAGTTAAATCATCTGAGGCAAGCGGAACGGGAAGTGGCAAGACTGCGTCATGGTACTCTACTTACGGCGAATGTGTTCATGGTTGTAGTTGAAAGTTTTTCGGGTAGCGCTCGCTGCTTGGAACAGTTGGCACAATTAACAAACCAAATGCCAAGCACACTTCTTTATATAAGCAAAAGAATTGAAGAGCTCGAAACGTGATCTCGCTACAAATTTATCACGGCGCTGAGTTTAGCTCACTTCGTCTTCTTCTTCTCCTACTGTTCATCATCATCTGCTTCTCTTCTTCTTCTTCATTCTCATCTTAGTGGCGGTGGGCGGCTTAACCCAGCCCAGCTTAGTTCAACTCATCTTAGCTTGGTTCAATACACCGCAGCTCTGCTGATGCTGTTTCTACTCATTTCTTGCTTTCGAAATCGCAGCTTCATATCGCCACTAGCGTTGCACAGCTCAAGCTATTGTTGCTTTGCTTGTTTACCCGTCGCTGGTATCGGCGACATTTGAATGCACCAGCCGCTGCATTGGGGATGACTGTCTCTTTGGTTTCTCTTGTTCCAAATATGTGCCAACCAGCTGAGGCGTGAGAGCATGCAGCTGGATAAGAAAACAACTGCTTGCGAACTACTTACTCCCGCTCTCTCTAAAAGAAAAGCTCAGCTCTAGTGTACTGCGCTCTTTTAACAACTGCTCCTTCAGGCAGCTGTTGGAGTGGGAGAGCATATGCACAGCTGGATAAGACTGCACTGCTTGCTGCTCGTACGACAGTCTCTCTGCTTGACTAGTAATAGGAATGAGAAAGCATGCAGCTGGAAAGGAATTAAACTGCTTGCTAATATGTGTACCTGCCTTTCTGACTCTCACTAGCTTAGTTGTGTGTAATAGAAGATGAGGGCAATACTATGCTGCTTGCGTGCTGTTGCTTTACTGTTCAGCAAGTGATCGTTTTAAATATACTATCTATTTAATTTTCTGCCTATTAATTCTTCTTTTTAAATCTCTTTTGACTCTTTTTCCAACTTTGGCGTTCCTTCAGCTCTTTACTCTCATCGCCAACTGTGGCGAGTCTATTTAAGCGCAAGGCTCAAAAGTATGCAACACTTTTTGCCCACTCAACCCAAGTTTAAATAAAAAGAATTTTAGAATTTTTGTTCAACATTTTCCACGATGTTCAGCGGCATTGTCTTTATTGAGTCACAGCGTTACTGATGAACAACCATTTGGTTTAATGGTTGCCACATTTAGTAGCCACCGCGTCCATAGCCAGAGCCATAACCACGGCTAGGTGCGTTGTAGCTGCCATCGATCTCCAAGCCCTGGACGGCCAACTGCCTGTAGTTGCCTGGACGGATGGAACCACTGCTGGCTGCAGCGGCGGCAGCGGCACGAGCATTGGAGTTGCTGGAGTACAGGGGCTGGCTGTAGCCTTGTCCACCATAACCGCCACGTCCGTAGGAAGGCTCCTGAACGTAGGCAAGACGGCCGTATCCGCCGTCATAGCCGCCACCATAACCACGGTTGCCGCTGCCGTAGGGGTTGGCGTTAATCACGGCGAAGAGAGCGAGGGTAGCGAAAGCGATCTAAGTGTGGAAAATGGCAGGATTAGTTAATTGCCTCCAGTTGCTTAGGGGACAGGGATTACTTACCAGGAACTTCATGTTGAATGTTTAGTTTTGTTGGTTGTAGTAATCAATGAAACTATGATTTACTTGCCTGCCAAACTTGCTTTTATATGCAAAAATTAGACTAGATATTTACGTGACACACCCTATAAAATATTAATTATAATACAAACACACACATACACACACAAACTAATTCGAGTAACATATATATTTTATAATTTCTCATAGATTTCATAATTGTACATAAAGGCTAGAATTATGCACTAGTATTGTCTATATACTCGTGGCGTTATAAAATTCGTTGGGTAACTCGATGTATTGCCATTGCACCGATAATAGCCACAAGTCGGGCCCGGACCCTCAGTGCTGCTCGTTTCGACGGTTCCGACACATGTCAGACTCAGTTCATTGAGAGCTCACGAACGACGTGTGCGACTTTTTTGTAGCCCCAATTTTTTTATTGTTGCAAAAACTATTACAAATTTAAGCATTTGCACATTCCTAGTTGTTATTGTGGCTAGAAATGTCAGTTAGCAACCAGCAACTGAGCTGTTGACATGGCCCGAAGAGACGGCGAAAATTGCGGGTTTAAATTTAGAAATGTAATTAGAATTTCATGATGCATTTTTTTGGGTATAATAGATTTTTAAGGAGTAGAAATGTACACTCTATTCCACTAAAGGTTTTAGGACCACAACTTTGATCCAAAAAGCTTAGCTCTACCTTAACTCTAAGCGCTTTCTGCTAGCTGCAGCTTAGTTTTGATTTTACCAACAGTAAGTTAAAGCTCACTTCCCATTGTGCCCCCAAATAAGTAGATAAATGATTTATGTTTAGTTTGGATTTGTTTTTATTGAATCCTTAAGGATGCCTTAGTGCTATTCACTGTTTGGTTTACTAAGTTTTGGTTTGCTTAATAACCGGATTGTTGCTTGTAGCCGTTCTTCTTGCCGGCAGCAACGGCAGAGGAGGCAGCAGCAGCGGATGCACCCTGAGCCTGCTCAGCATAGCTGGTCTGAGGAGCATAGCTCTGGCGAGATCCGTACGATTGCTGCACAGACCGACGGGGCTCCTTCCAGACCAGAGGTGCACCAGCATTGGGAGCGTACAGGGAAAGCTTGGCCAGACCAATAGCCTGACGATCGACAGCGGGTGCGCCATAGCCATTACCGTAGTTGTTGTTCGAGGTGTAGATAGCAGAGACTGGCACCTCAATGCTGCGTCCGTAGTTGTTGCCACCATAACCGCCACCATAGCCGCTGCGTCCACCATAACCACCGGCGGGCACAATAGCCTTGACGGTCAAAGCGGGCTGCACCTGGTAGGCATAGCCTCCAACTGGAGCACTGCCGTATCCCTGGCGACCATAGGAAGAGGCCGAAACAGCGGCGATGGCACAGACGAAAAGGCACTGTTGAGATACAAGTGAGGTGAAAAGTTAGTGAATGTTGCCAGTGGTTGGGATGCAGGATGTGCGGACACTTACCATGAACTTCATCATTTTGTATTGGGTTTGTTTTAGTTTGTCTTGGAACAGGTAACTAATGTCTGACTGGAGTGAGCCGTTATGTTTATATAGTAAAAATCCAGGCAATAGCAATTCACTTACGTGACGAACATGATGCAAGTTTGGTTATTGTATTTTATTTTTATATTTTGTTGCTGTATTTTCTGCTTTTGCAGACGATCTGTTCTGTCTCGTTGTGGAAGTTTTCTTTGTGCTTTGTTGCAATCTGAAGACGTCGCCGCTACAGCTACAGAGACGTGCATGTCGTCCCGCCCTGAGTCCGACCAAAACTTGCCATTGAATTCGGCTCGGGTCCAGATAGCAGGTGTCTGAGAGTGTTCCCGTGTCGTCATTATGCAACCTCACCTCAACTTGGATGACTCGTGCGTGCCCACACATAGCTGGCTGTAGGTGTATGTGGGTCTGTGTGAGTGTGGGCGTTTAGTTTGCTCCATTATTCATCGCCACTCGACCCACTGTGGCGAGCTTGACACAGTTTTTTAGCACTGAAGGCATTGACTTGAACTTTCTGCTGCGTTGGTAGAATTTATATACAAAAGCAAAAAAATTACGATAAAATTACAATAAAATTATAAACTTTAAACAATAAACAGAGCAACAGAAAAAAATACAATTCTGCCACACTAAGCACTTAATAATTATTCAAACTTAATAAAAATTATTTGAATTTATTGCTATGCGCTACAGTTATTAAGTGCGGCATTTGAGTTAGTTAAACAAACTTTTATTAAATACAATTACTTATGTGCTTATAGCTAAACATTTCAAATTCTTATGACTGTTGATTTAAATCTCTGAATTAGTGTTTGAGTGAGCGCTTAACTAAGTTTAAGACTGAGAATCAGTGACCCGTTTAATCGAGCATCCAGCGCTTGTTTAACAACATATTTAACAGCACAGAAGCTGTAAAAGATTGCATACAGAATGTAGTCATCAGTAGTGTGGCCAACACTTGGCACTTGAGAGCCACACTCTAATCATGATCTGGGGCACGTCTCGTGGCTGACACGCGACTTTATAAGAGCCGTGCGACCGTTCCACTGAATACAGAAAACCTAAAATGCCTAGTCTGTGCTCAAAGGTAAGATGTGATGTATATAAACGATCGATAATCGATTGATCCTAATGTGTGTGTGTGTCTGTTCCTTTTACAGATCTTTGCATTTGCCATTCTATTGGCGCTGACAGCGTATCAACTTAATGCTGAGGCGGAGGAACTGGCCGGTGGTTGTCCATGCCAAAGGCGGGGCTAAAAAACTCTATAACCAAAAATAAAATGCTTGAAATTGAAATGAAATACATCAATAAATAAGCCAGGTCAATGCATGTGTGCTAAATTTTTGTATAAACTCGTAGACGACACGTACACGTACTGAGCGCTACCTGAGACTTTGACTGAGACAGAGACTTCTACTGTGACAAGAGACTTGAAAGCGAGAGACTAGTCGCTGTTTGGCTGAGCGCCGCACATGGCTTTGAGCCGGGTTAACAGCGTGTGCAAATGTTGTGAACGCGATATGGCTGCTGTTGTTAATTGCTGTGCGCCTATGCCATGTTTCCCAGTCAAGGTTTCCATATACATGCGCTTGTACAATGCCGACAGCTGTTTGGGATCCTTGCCGGTTGTTAACAGCAATTTGATGAGCGTTTTCAATGCATTCTGCAAGCGGCTCTCATAGAGCGTCAAATGTGATTTGAATTCGTCATCGTCAATATGTACGCTGCTGTTAGTATCGATGACGTGGCCAAAAATACACTGGCACTGCAAACAAATGTCTAAAGCCAATTGCATTTGCTTCAGCTTCTGTGCAGCGTGTGTGGAAACTGCAATGAAAATTTGGTAAGTATTTTGCTGTTTTTCGTAATAAAAAACTTTTAACGCACCTTCAGCTAGGAATTCGTGCAATGAGATGCGCTCCAGTTGCACCACCAACAAGTCCCGCACCTCCTTTAGAGCCTCCAGTATCTGCGTGGCCTTCTCATAGTGATATTTGCACAACTGCAGCGTTGCCTTTGGCAGCTGTGACAATTCTCCAACGCCGTAACCACGCAGCTGTGCATAGTGAAAGGAGGCAATTCTACAAGTAGATACAGGAAGTTACAGATAAACTAGTCCATATAGTATTATTTTATCTAACCGTTTGTGTATCAAGCCCGAGCGGAAGCTGTAGAGCACCTGTCGTGCGCCGGCGTGTTCCACATCGCACAGACGCAGCGATTTCTGCAGCAAATCCAACACTTCTTTCGACGCTTCAGCCAGACTGTTGTTGTCGGCCACGCTAAAGTCCTGCAGCTGTTTGGCTAATGTAAATGTGGCAGTGGACAGCTCCCACTGCACTAGATCCCAGAGCTCTGCATTTGCTTTACGTGTGTCCAGACAGTCCTTGGCCTTCTCATAGTAGTTAAAGGCTTCGTTATAAAATGATTTCTGTGTGTCCAGGGCAATAGTGCTGTAAGTAAGGCAGGATTAGAGACCGATAGGGTACCAGTATAATATAATTAGATCTCACGTTTCGTTGGGCATTGTTAGATGAGCACGCAGTCGCATGAATCTGCCCATGTTGCAGTAGAGGAATGCCAGATTCACATTGTCCTGGACCGCAGTAAAGGCTTCAATGCCACGGCGCAGGCAGTCATAGGAATTAACTGTTAGTGTCACATAGAGTGGCTCCTTCTCAGCTGTCTTGTCCTTGGAATTGTCCTTTGAAGTCTCCTCGGCTGCTGCCTGCTTTTCTTCAGCTTTTCGTTTTATCAGACTATATTCCTCTGTAACAGTAAAGATTTTAGTAGAACGCTTTAATTACGTTTAAAGTAGACTCACCCTGGGCGGAGTACATGTACTTGAGGCCCAACTCATTGCGAACGTTGCCCAAGCGACGCAGCAACTCATTGCTCTCTGTGCTCTTAGCGTGCTCCAGTGCGTCCTCATAGCACTTACAGCTATGCAGCATCACTTGCTCCACATTCCTCACGGGCGCCAGACTGAGTAGCTCCGATTCCTCCAGTTCCTGTGCCAGCTCAAGGGAAATCAGTCGTGTGGATTCATCCCGCTGCTCATATTGCTGCACGTACTCCTCGATGACACTCCAGTGCTTTGACATTTGAAAGAAACAATCTCCAGCACGACCGAGCAGACAGCTCTGCTGTGAAACCACATTGGCCATGTACTTGTTGAGCACCTGCTGACAACGACAGGCCAACTCAATGGCTTGGAGAGTGCAGCCATAGCTTTGACCCTCGTAGTGATGCTCTGCCAGAGTGGCATAGGTGAGACACGCTTTCTCTAAGAGTAGCAGCTTCAGATGCACATTCCAAGAGCCAAAGTTTTGTGTATTAAACTTGGCACTCAGTTGTTGAGTGCTCACAGCTTTGGTGGTGATGTTGCTGCTACTGCTGCGAGTGGTGGCCACTTCTTTCGACTTGCTACGTTTGCTCTTGGTCTTCGTGGCTCGTTTCTTAAACGTTTGGGACTCCGCTGGGGATGAAGACGGTGGCTGAACGAGCTTAAGCTGCTCATAGGGCAGTGGTATGGCATTGAAAGGCTTTGCCATGTTGGGATTCTGTTCCTCATGCAGAATGCGTTGCTTTTCCTCCTGCTTGGCATGCATCTCCGACTCCTTAAGCTTCTCCTCCTGGCTGCCATTGAAGTACTGCAGGCAGGAGATGCCTGCACTTATGTGCTGCAGCGAAATGTTGCAACGTTCCACGGTGCCAGCAATTAAGGGAGCAGGCTTAGATTGCTTTGCGTGCGATTTAAAATCCCGCAGAGCATCGCAAATGTGACGCACAGCAACATTAGCCTTTCCACCGCTTTGTGCAGCACTTTGGTAGTACTTATCGTGGACAAAGTCCAGAGACTCATCTTCATAATTCTCCTCCTCCTCCTCCTCTTCTTCTTCCTCATCCTCGTCGTCGTCAAACAACGACTGCGAATCATTGAATTTAGGCGCCTTGGGATCAATTCCTGCCGGCACATGCAAATCAGAGAGTATATAATGAGAGGAGCTCACAATCTGTGGGTACTGCTCCTTGGGCAACAGTTTGATGCAGTTGTCTAGCAGAGCACGTATATTGCCTGCCGTCTTGGGAGTTATTTGCTTCAGTGTGTTCTTCATGTTGCGCGCCACGGAGTAGAGCAACATGCCCACAGGCACTGTAAAGGGATTCATTTGCTGCTGTTGCTGTTGCTCTGGCCTCTCCGACTTCTCAGTAGCCTTACTCTGAGTCTGGCAGAGCGTAGTCAGGTCATAGAGTTTAACCACGTCATCGTTGCGTCCCTTAAACAGCCAGTAGGTGTGGCCTGCCTTGGTGGCATTCGCTTTGAGGAAAGCTAAGATATTTTGGGCCACATTACGCACCACCTGAGGTGAAAACTGTGAGTTCTCCAGATAGGGTAAATCTTCAGTCTTGATTATCTCATATTTCTGAACAATGCCATCCAAATGGTAGCACATGACCACCTCGGGTACGTTGCACATCAGATTATCCAGCCAGTAATCAATGCCAGTCAACACATTAATGGGCTGAGCGGCATCTCGTAGACGCAAACTGATGCAGGGTCTATTTGGCCCACCAAATATGGGCATGTCGGTGCCAATAAGCATGCGAATGTCCTCGAATGTCCACACAACGTTGCGATTAAAGGCATGACTCGACTTGGGATCAGGCACATTCTCCTCAATCTTAGGTTCTGGTAGAACTGGTCCAATGATTGGCAAACTGGAGCGTCTGCTGGTCAATTGTGTTGGTCCATTAACATCGTAATCCGCGCAATCGGTTTGCTTCAGACTATGGTATAGAAACTTTGAAAGCAAATTCTTTGTTTGCAATGCCTCACGGGAGCGCTCTTTAAGGCAGAAATTGTGCTGCTCATCTCCATAGGCCAGAATGTGCTCTAGGATAAAGGTGCGTAGCCATTTCCAATCGTCATCCGCTTTGCGCAACAAATACTTCTGGATATCGAACTCATCTAGTAGCAGAGTGTTCCCCACCTTGTGTACAACCATACTGATGGCACTCTTGGCACTATAAGGCAGTTTTAGTAGCTGTTTAATATTCTCCGCATCTGATACGACATCCACCTCGCCAACACAATCGGGAAACATTTGGCCCAGTCGGAAGCTGGCAAAGCCTGCGTTCTGATACAGAGCCTGATGTAGTCCATGGCTACTGTGCGAGGTGGTTAGCCAATTTAGCGGAGGCAGATTCAAATTGGTGTTACATTCTAGACGCTTAAAGTGCGCAGGCACTTGAACTGGCGAAAGTTTGATGATTGCCTGACTTTTAACAGCCTCCAGCTCATGTGGGCCAATGCTGCGGCACGGTTCAATCTGAAAAGACACGGCGTCTGCTCATTTCATTTGTGGGATTTGTGGAATTCATTTGCTTACCTCTTCATTGCTATCTTCCATCACATTGATTATTCATTTCAACTTACACACATATAAAAATAAATTCTTCACGAATATTCTAGTACAATGTATGTGTTTTGTTATGCCGGCAAACAGCTGTTGTTAGTTGAGTGGCCAGCCCTGATGCTGACAGGGTTGTATTTGCACGCACGCAGCTATCAGCTGTTCTCAGCTCTCACTTTATTCCCCTCTGTAAGAATATCAAGTTAACAACACAATTCGTTTTTTTTTTTTGGTTTAACAAAACTCACACAAACGCAGAATGCAATTGTTTATACTGATAGCGCTGCTGTGCCTGATCAACACGCTCCTGCCAGACTTCTTACGAAACTACGTAAGTAAACACGAGAAGGCAACATAAATGAAACAAAAATATATATATTTATTTCGACTGCAGCTCAAAGTATCTCGTTTTTGGAAGAAAAGTACAACAGTTACAAAGCAAATGCAAACAGAGCTGGACGCAGCACGTGAGGAGTTGGATAATGTTCAGCGTGCTGAACATGCCGGCGAATATGCAAAGAAAATAAAAACGATGCGTGCGGAGCGCAAAGTCGTCGACGCCGAGAGCAAAATTAAAGTATCCAAGCAAATGGAGGCACTCAAACAGTCAACCATCGATACAGTGGCCTACTATGTATCCAAAGTTCTCTTTTCGCTTATTGTTGTGATTGTCTGTGCCCGCAATCGCAGCTCACCGGTGATGATCTTTGACAACAGCTTCAGCCTGGAGCCGCTGGGCGGTTTGCTGAGCTTTCCCACGGGCGTGTATAATGCGATTTCTGTGCCAGTTTGGGCATTTTCTTGTAATTTAACATTTAGTTTACTGTACGGCTTGGTAAAGAAGTAATTTGTATGGGACTAGGAATTGTAATTTTGTCTTTTACTGCAATTAGATAAGTTTGACTGTTAAAGTGTGCTCGATATACTTAAATGTGCTTAGCTTCACATTGCATGACAATGCAAAAGAAAATGAACAACAATTTTAATAACAAATACAAACAACAGAAGTGTATTTTCACACAGAAAAAGAGTTAAATGTTTATTTTGCTAAAACGTTTTCATTAATCTAATTTAAACAACGCGCTGGTCGATACTGAATATCGTAAGCGAATCCATATGTATAAAAAAGATAAGAGCTGGGTATATTTATGTAAATTTAATTTAAAAAAAAAAGATTATGCTTTACTTTTAAGCATAATACATTTTTAAAACATTCATTTGATTTGTTTACCAAATTTAATTATCCAATTTGAGCGATTTAAATTGTGCGCACTACGGCCCTGGTTACTGCAATCGATTTCGATAAGTGCTCCTATCGATATATTTTTGCCATCTCCAGCAGAGTTTTATTTTATTTTTAATTCAGGTGCGGAAAACTGCATTTTTAACAAACTCAGTTCAATAAAATGGATAAATTAAATGAAAATACCCGCGAAAGACATCCAGTTAAGCTGGGAGAGATCAACTTCACGCCCATAGTGATAGCTCTTCTTTTGGGCTTCCTTATAGTCGGTAAGTGGAGGCCACGCCACGTAGATGGACACAACAACAGTTTTGACGATGCTCCACTTTGTTGTTATTTTCAGCGATATTTGTCATTTTGAGACGACGCTCGGCGGGCAGACGTGACTTTCTGTTGACCGGCTTGAGTGAGGCCGGCAAGAGTGCAATATTTATGCAGTTAGTGCACGGCAGATTTCCGGAAACCTTCACGTCCATCAAAGAGAATGTGGGTGAATACAAGTCGGGACATTCGTCTGGCAAACTGATCGACATTCCCGGCCATTATCGCGTGCGCGACAAGTGCTTCGAGCTGTACAAACGCAATGCCAAGGGCATCATATTTGTGGTCGATTCGGTTACCGTGCAAAAGGACATTCGTGACGTGGCAGAGTAAGTCATCAATGTGGTCAAATCTTTTATTTTGCCTCTTTAACTTTCCCTTTCTACAGCTCACTCTATACCATACTGGCGGACAGTGCCACGCAGCCGTGCAACGTGCTCATTTTGTGCAACAAGCAGGATATGACGACGGCCAAGAGCGCCCAAGTCATCAAGACTCTTTTGGAGAAGGAACTGTAAGCCTAACTACTTAATAGCTCAGAGATCAACATATTTATATTAAAATCCTTGCAGTCACACAGTGCGGGACACGAGAAGCCGTAAACTGCAGTCCGTGGGCGATGATGAAGTGAACAAACCCATCTACTTGGGCAAATCAGGACGTGATTTTGAATTCGCTCACATTTCGCAGAATGTGCAGTTCTTTGAGAGCTCCGCCAAGGACACGCAACTGAATCATCTTACTGAATGGATTGATCGCATGCTGTAAATGCAGCTTAGGTCATATGTGAACTGAACTACACTATACTAAATGGAACAATTGATATTTATAAGCATTCATGCACATTTTGCTATTTACACTGTAAGAGTAAAGTCCTATAAATGTAAAATCCCTTGAAATTCGCTCCTCACATGCTTCTACTTCTCTTCCCTGTAAATCAGTGTATAGGTTTATAATGAATTTTTATATAAATACATAATCTTATCTTTTGATTAAGATAAACGAAACGAAATAAACTTTGTAAAATGTTGACAATTCAAAGCCTAAAGAAAGTCTGTTGAATTATGCAAAGTCCAATTGTTGGTTTGAACTCATTTAATTTATGCGCGCAAGTGTCTAGTAAAACTAGAAAGGTGAACTGCTTGTTGCACTGCTTGCCACGCGGTTTTTTTCTACTGCTGCCCAAAAGTATGCAGCATGAAGAGTAAACGCCACAGCGAAGATAGTAAATAAAAACTACTGGCTTTACCTCAGATTATGCTTTTTGTGGCAGAAATTTGTAAAGCTAATTTAATGGTTCTTAGAAGTTTGGCTAAAAAACAGTTGGCACCTTAATACCAGCCAAAAAAGGCAAAAGAGCACACAACCCACTGGCCCAGAAACATATTAACCAATGACCAAATGTTTGGCGCATGCGCAACCTTTCAAACCTTTTTCGCGATTTGAAACCTTTGATGGAGCATTAGCAACAGGCGTAGCACAAGCGGCAGCGGCAGCAGCAGCGACAGCAGCTGTTGATAGCTGGACGACCGATCGATCAATCGACCGGCCAAAGATCAAAAAGCCGACATAAAAATCATTGAGCTCGACCTCTGCTGACTAGATAGAGTTTCTAGGCTTTTGCTAAATTTCTAAGAATTGAAAGCTTTTAAGATTTGCCGAACCAGCGCGGATCACGGAAAGTAAAGCTGGGCGGATGTGGTGCCGGCAGCTGTGGCAGTTGCCAATGCTTGCAACGTTGGTGGCATCATCACATCATTGATGTTTGAAGCCAACAATTTCGGGGAAAATCGCGAGGACGTCGCTGACTGATCGAACCCATCAAAAAGATTTGGTTTCCTGCTCGCCTATGCCAAATTGCTCAACATATTAAATTCAATTTCAAAGTAAATCCCAAATTTATATGAAATAGTTTTTATACAAAAAGTTTGATCACTTTCCGCACTAAAAATCCTACACCTTCTGACTGTGATTCGGTGTCATGTGCACTGGAGCACGTGCTACACTCAAAAAAAAAAAAAGGAAATTTAAAAAAATGTGTCTTAGTACAGGCATTGTACTCCTTTTACAGCTGCAGACAATGTCCGCTGACAGTGGGCTCCATATGTTTGAGACACGCTTTAGCCAAGCGGAAGAACGTTGTCTCCTCAGGTCGTCTGGTTCGCTTGCTGCTGACCTGCTCTGATTCCTGGCGCGTACACAGTAGCTGCGAATTATGCACAGCTGATTAGGCAGACAAATGCAACAGGCGTTTTTTATTCTCCCTTCTTTTTTTTTTTGGCAGGAAAACAGTTTGAAAAAATATCCGATATGCTTGGCCAGCTCCGGTTACCAATTGGGCTAAAAGCAGTGCTGCAAAAATACCAAAAATTTCACTGGAAGAGCAGACATTTTTGAGGTTAAGCTGTGTGGTGTCCTATTGAATTACGGGAGTACCAGACCGTTAGTACAAGTGGTTAAAGCCCTAGACTGCTGACTTGACTGAGCAATAAATCGAAAGTATTGCGAAAGTTTCAGCGATTTGGTACTGCAAATCGATCATATGGTATATATAGTGTGTATATATGAATTCCTCCCCTTTTTCGGATATTTTAATAAGGCAGCGTAGCCACTTAAAGTTTTTATGTACACAAACTTCGGACGTTTTGTGGGTTTTTTGGGATGAGGCTGCGGCTGCGGCTGCGGCAGACCGAGGTGTTGAGGCTTTACTGTAGCACTGGAGCAGAGTCTTGTCTTGTCTTTCACATATGCAATTTATTTTAACACATCGTTAAAGCTCAAAAAATAAATCTTGACGCGCCGGACACTGCAATTATCACCTCTGCATAATCAGCAGCCAACAAAAGATGCAGCAGCAGTCAAGAAGGTAACTCGTTGTCGAACAACGAGAGCAACGCATGCCCGCCGGGTACTTTAGGGCCGTACCCGGTTCCAGAAGACACCAATACCAACAGCAACACCAACTGCACCTTAAGTGTAGTGAAGTGAAGCTGGTGATGCCGCGACAGCTGCCTCGGTTAGCTTTCATTTTTGGCACTGACCGAACCGACCCACGCGGCCCTTGGACCCAGGCACACAAACACACACATACACAGTGTGTACTCTATATAATGGCAGGCCCATTTAGCACCTTGTTGACGCGGCATCTAATTAAACGCCAGTTCCAGTTGCAATTTTCATGTAACGCCAAATTGTAGCGCCGATGGGATGCTGATGAATTCAGACAACTGATGGACACTGAAGACTGTAGACAGTGGACTGTGGACCGCAGACAGCAGACAACAGACAGAAGACTGTGGACAACAGTCTGTAGATTCAAAGAAAAGAGAAGTGTTTTTATGCCAGCACACAAGACTTTCTCATCAGGGCGCGCTTAAAGCCAAATTGATGATTATTTTTTGATTTCAGCACATATACAATTTCTTGATTAATTATATTGCGGCTTTAAGTTGCAAGACCCACCAGCAGCTGCGAACTTTTGTTGCCAAATTGACGCTTTGTTGGCCATAAACGTTTCACATGACACGATCCTCAGCTCCACAGATCCACAGACTGCGATGCATACATAATTATGGGTTAAGATCACTCCAGGAGCTACTACTACTACTATAATGCAGACCACTGCTGTATCGGTTCGTGAGATTGTTTGCTTGGAATGCCTGCGATGCTGCAAGCTGCCTGAATTCCGTGTCAATTCCACATTTCGCAGTGTTTCATTATGTTTATTTTTATAGGAAATTATATTTAACTGCATTAATTTGAGGGCTACCGAAATCGAAAACGGGGATTTTCTTTCGGTAGCGCAATAGTTTACAGAAAGGTATTTCAAGGTCACACTGTGGTTTTTTGGGTAACAGCTTTAAACTCTATTTTGTAACAGAGAAAAGCTCAAGGCTCTCTTATGGAGGTGACTATGTCGTTGCTCTTTGCACTCACTTTGTTTTTAATTGCTCTCTCGCATGTGTTATTGTGAGCAGTGCAAAGCAGTGCATGCATGCTTTCATACACATATGCACACACATACATAACAATGTGCACTGCTTCCAGCATAGGCCATGCAAATTACAGTGACAAATTTTCACATTTCGTTTCTTATCTCTCTTCTAATCGCATTGAAAATTTCTTGTTGTTTTGCCTACGCTTGTTATGAGTTCAATATAAAAGTTTTCTTGCTAGTGAAATATTCCGTGATTATTAAATTTACTTAAAAGTAATTAAGTTTTACAATAAATACATATAAATTATTTTTTATTTTTTAAATAAGTGCATTCGCTTACAAAGTTTAACGTGTTGAAATTGTTTTCAAGCTGTAAATTTCAAGTATTGAAAAAATATGCTGTTAATGTTGTTTTGCCAATTTTCTCATATTGATAATCGCCAGTATTTATGGTATTTGACACCGCCTCAATGAAATCCGCATTCAAAGCGATGATCTCGCTCTCCCTCACTTATTGCACTAGCGCTGCTAACGTGTGGGCCATAAACAAGTGCGCCCTCCATCATCCAAATGCAAATGCGCAAAACGAAATTGCTAAAATATGGAGAGTGGAAAGGAAAGGTGAGTAGAAGAGAGAGGGTAAGGCTAAACGGGTACGATATGGTTATGTTAGAGGTCCAGCGTTGCGGCACGCTACTGTCTATCAAAGGCTTTTGACTTTGGCAAATTAATCAACAGACAGAGAGAGAGAGGGGGAGACGAGAAAAGAAAAGGGCGTAAGGTAGTCACAGGCGGGAGAGCGGGAACAGGCGGCTGAGTAAGTCGTCTGTCCAGAGCGCCGGCGCAGAGTACAAAATTCAAAGCAAGTACATACGTTTAGTACATATAATATGCAGTGTGTTTGTGTGTGTGTGTGTGTGTGAGTGGCGGTCACACTTTTGATTTTCTATAATTTGAGGCTTGGCTTGGATCGCTGCTCTGCTCGCTGCTTGCTGCCTGCTGCTCTGCCAGCCGAAAACATGCGCGGTCAGTCGTGTGCGGCGTAAGGCAACCAAATGTATCGAAATGCAACCGACCGATATAATTGCGTTTTTTCGTGAATAAGTACATTCAAACACACACACACACACACACACACACACTCGCACACACCAATACACACACATTGAAACATGGTTGGCCGAGCGACACGCGCAACAGGCTTTTTCATATGTAAAGCACATGATTTTCCAATTGGAAAATTAGTCGTGTGTGTGAGTGAGTAATAGTCAGCTGTCTATGGAACTGGAGAGGAGGTGGGGGAGGGTGTACAGGGCGCACGCGTGGCCAGCTTGGCATAAAGGAGGCGACAAGCGAGGCGCAACCAAAGCTAAAATCCAAAAACCATTGAAACGATTTTTTATTATTATTATTTTTAGTGTATTATTTTTTGTTTTGCCCCAGCAATTATGAATCGACAAAAAAATCAAGTTAGCAGCAGCAAAAACCTTTGAGTGTCCCTGGGACCACACACACAGACTCCTGCAAATCCTACGGCAATCCATGATTCTAGTCCATTGGGGACGGCTAATTGGAGATACGGTTTTAAAGCTGTTGTTGTTGATTTTTTGGAGGCAAACGACGAGCGCTGCTCATGATTAATGCGCCCGCGACAACGTGTGAGTTCCGTACGAAGGGCAGCAGCAGCAGCTAAAAAAGAGAGGGAAAAAAGTGGACAGCAAACATAAAAATGAAAACGAATCTCATGCCCACCCAGGTACAAGGCTTTTTGGCATTGACTTGACCACGCGGCAGAGCGACAGATCGGGCCAGCATAGGGGGCAGGGGCAGGAACAGGTAGACCAGTCGCACGCCAGACACAGACGACGATTGATGGACTTCACACGTTGCCTGGCCAGAAAATGATGGCGCACATTTGTACCTACAAACACACATACACAAACACAAAACGCATACAAACACACAGCTCACAGCTTGCGGCGTTGTGTGGGTAGCTCATCAGTCAAATTGGCTGCAATCGCAATCACTCTCTCCTTCTCACCCGCTCTTTCTCCCTTTGTGACAGCGCAGCAGCAGCAGCAGCAAGAGCAACGACGGCAGAAGAGACGGTGGCGTTGACGTTGACGTCGACGCAGGCGAAGACAACGACGGCGAAGACGACGCTGGCTGAGCAATGTCAAAAACCAAACAAACCGACAAATATAACAGAAATGTTTTTAGTTCTGAGTCGCTGACCAGGGATGGGCATGTGTTCTGGAAAGTAATGGTGAGCGAACTTTAAATTATTACTTAAAATTATAAAACAAAGTTATTAAATAATATCAGAAATATTTGAAGAGAATTTTAATTAAAAATCATAAATAAATTAATTAATTCTTCGGAAAAGTGGTATAAACTAAGCGCAAGGGGAAAAATTTTAGCCCACTGCAATAGACTTCGAACTACACAATAAATTGATACAAAAATGATCATATAATTTAATGGTAAGCTGGTTATTAAAGACCCGGTGCTTATAAAATAAATTTTCAATAAAAATAATAGTATAAATAGCAAAATAGTAATAGTTGAAGTAGAGACTACAGGGATATTGGGCAACTGTAACAGAATTTCAATAATATCCATTGACAGCGTATTATAATTCTTGATTTATAAAACGAACCACTGTTCATGCAGCCCTGGTCTTTGTCCGCTGACACTTGCACAAATTATGTGGTAGTCATCATCAACGTCGTCCAACATTGGCGTCCTGCAGTTAGTTGCGCCGATTTCCGTTTGTCTCGGCCTGAGTACAACATGACACTAATTAAGTTCTGCGGTTTGTGACCAGTTCCCCTCAACCGAACCCTCTTCACTCCTCTTCACACACCACCCCTGCTGATTGTTTCCCTGCGTTGGCTTGCGTGTGATTTGTATCGTTTATTTTTCCGGACTTCGGATCGTTTTCGGTGACTAGGGTAGGGGTAGAAAAGGGGGCGTGGGCCCTTTACAACTTTGCCGACATTAAGCAGGCGCTTTAAATTAATTTCTTTTGGTATTTGCTTCATATTTTGGGGGGGTTTTATGTGTCATATTTGTTCTGTTAATATGTAAAAATCTCTTGCAACGATTTGTTATATTTTTCATTATTTCCATGTGGCTTTAAATTCACTCAATTGCAACTGTGCTGTGCTGTGCTGTGCTGGGCTGGGCTGAACGCCAAGTCTGTCAGACCTTAATTCCTTTTTACGGTCATTTTAATATCCATCAAATCGCATCGCTGATTCGCAGCGTTCTACGCTCGTTGGCTTCTCCTCCAAAACAGCCAAAAGAGCCTAACAGCCAAAGAGTTAAAAGTGTTTTTTTTTTTACAATTTTGCTCTGTCGATGAATGTTTCATTCGGCTGATTTGTATGTTTCGGTTTTGGGTTTACATATGAGTAACAATACACACACACACACACCTGTACATACCTGTAGGTGATGCGTGTTTTGCTGCTGTCAGTGGAGCGTTAATAGTGGCACAATGTATGTACTTACTTAGTAGTAGTCACTGTTGGCCTGTACTTTGCTTTTGCCGACGTCGACGTCGACGCCAAGGTCTGAAGAGTTGAAGAAGCCAATTGCATAATGTTACCCAGAAGGCGATGCTAGTTAATGATATGAATACCACTCGTCTTAACTTATGTCTCAACTTTTAGTTAGCAAAAAGGGTCTACGATCTGAATGACTTGGCAAGTGCCCAAGCGCCATGAAGTTTTTGGGCAACATCATCGCCCATTATTAAACATTACAGAAAATTTGCTTGAATTTCAAATGTATTTAAAATGTATGTAAGAAGACTTATTACATGAACAGGGATTTTAGCTAATGTTAGAAGTGCTCCTGGAATTGTATGACAAGAACGCACGTTTGCCTGAAAAGTATGCTACGAATATTTGAAAAGTGATTTACTTTCCTCTCTCTAACTGCCTTCCCTCCTTCCTTCTCCTCTCACTATTCCATTTACTAACTTCTGCTGTTTAAGCCAATTGTATATCCAACTGGTCACGCTTAGCTGCTTATCACGTGCAAAACTTATCAATGACACGATCATTTTAGATTGAAATTGTTGTCATTGCACATAGTCATAGTCTGAGTTTAGCTATAATTTAAGTACAATTACAAGTATGGAATATAATAGACAAAATTCCAATTTAAAATAGTTGTTGGCCAGCAACCCAAACAAAGGCCACATGACTTTGTGAGCGCACACACGTTTATTGGCCACACTCGGTCTCAGTTTCAGTTTTAGCCACAAGCCAACTGGCAGCCAAGCATGACACCAAATTGGTGGCTCAAAAACGTCTGAACTGACAACTGACACCAGCCAATTTGGTTGGTGCGTGTGACCAATTGAAGGCTAATACTAAGTTAGGCACAAATGATATTGAAAATGTTGATTAAACATTTAAAAAGCAAAATTTTGAATGGCTAAGAAAGAATACTAATTTTTACCACTACTTAAATGTTTTTCGATGGGATCTATCTTCAAGTTCCACACTTAAGTCTGCTCATTGCCCAACTGCTCTCCCAGGCATCCTCTGCTTGAACGCTTCAATGATTCATTCATACCACTACCACTACTCACTACGTTAACAAAGTTGCCCAACTTGCCGCCAGTTGGCAGTCAAGCAAGACAATTCGAATTCCAGCCAACGCTCATTCCCACACTATTAAAATATTTCGCATTAATGCAGTCCATGCTTAAAAAAAAAATTATAATACCTTAAAAAAAAAGTCAAGGAATCTATATGGAAACCGACAAAGCACAAAAAATTAGCTACAAGATGCGAAAAACGCTACAAATGCACTTGCGGTTTGGCATTTACGAGCATTCAGAGGGGGAGTCCCCTTAACACCTAACCTCAAACTCTACATAACTCTCGTGTCTGGAGCGTGTGTCCACCCAGAATATACACATATATAAATATATATATATATTTCACATCCGCGTCTGGCAGCCATGTGCAACACAGCAAGAATACGAGTACAAATATTCGTATTCGCGTATGCAAATGAATGAAAAAACCGCGTCAAAGCAAAACCGCCGTCAACAAAAAAAAACTAAAATAAATAAAATAAAACTTTAGGCGCATGCGAAACTGAAGAACAACTTTATAAAGCCACGATGCTAGCGAGTGAAGACCGTAGACTGTAGAGTGTCTTCTTCTTCTTGGTCGTGGTCTGGCTCGATCTTCGATCTCAGCCTCTGTCTGCGGCGTGAGCGGCTTGTTAGCTGATTAGCCGCCGCCTCTAACAAATAAATACCATATAACGCCGGGTCTCCAGATATCTGCAGTCACCACTCGCAGGCTTTGCTTCATGCATTAATTAATAACATCCGGCGCCCCAAATCAGAGGAAACATTAAGTTCAAGGCATTAAGTGTTAGAAGAATTTTGTATACCCTTTTGCAGAAAATTGTAAGCTGTATTCAATATAATATGACAGTTTGAAATTTAAATTAAATTATTTATATATTTTATCAACTGTAAAATGACTGTTGGAAATAAAATATAAGGCAGATAGAGACATTACTTAAAGTTCTATTAACTTACACTTTTTTATGAGTGCATAATTGGGTTAACTTTTAATATAAACTGACAATTTAATATTGTGTATTATAACTACATTATTAAACTGTGTTTTCCTATCTTTGGGTTTTAAAACATGCTTTAAAAACACTTTTGAGTAGTCTATAAGAATTAATGTATAGAATAATGAAACATGTAATTTTTATTAAATTAAAAAGTGGCTTAACTTTGACTTAAAAATTAAGAAAATATTAAACTTAAAGATGCTTTAATTTAAAACTAATTATAGCTAAAGTTTAGTACCTAATTTAGCTTACAATTTTTTATATAAAATCAAAGTAACAAATTTTCATAGAAAAGGTTTAAAAAAAACTATTTTAAAAGTAAATTGTTACCAATTTTATACTCTGCTTAACATACCTTAAAATTGTAGAGCATTTTTAGAATTGGCAGCTTTTGGCAGATAAGAGCAACATATTTGGGGTCTGTTTAATTACCCGATGCTGAGAAAGGGTCAGAGGAAGAGCGAGAGCGAGAGAAAGGAACACCAGATAGAGAGAGTGAGATCGGGAGTTAACGCACATGGTGGTCGCTGTAGTCGGTTAGAGTCGGTTGCCGGAGGAACAAACAGTTTATCGCTGGAATAACATAATTTCGCTTTTCAGATGCTGTTGCAGTTTTTGGTTGAAAATGGCCGCAAAACTGCGCCCAAAAATTGAGCAATTTGAAATTCAATCAGTAGCTGGAAGACAGCCCTCAGAGCTGTAGTAGTAGTATTTACTTTGGTGGACTGGACTTGAAACGACTTGACTCAAGTCGACTTGATACGACTCTCCTCACAGGCAAATTATAGTAATTGAGTGCGCCGCGGCGACGGCTGCAAAACTGCAACTGGGATGCTGCAAGCGGCACATGAATGAACTGCGTTGGGTATGGGCCAGGTCTGGGCCTGGACACACACACACTCCCTGCTTTGACTGCTGGCGGTCGCCCCACACGAGGAGCCACCAGAATGGTCCAAATATGGAAATGAGTTTGCAGCCCAAACAACAAAAAAAAACGAAAGCTTACGCCAAAGGGCCACCAGCGTGGCACCACTGTACCGCTGCACCACTGTACTGACCGTCATTACAGTGGTTTCATTGTCAGTCACGCAATGTTGCGGGTCTGCAGCACATTCGATGATCCTGATTGCGGTTGCTTTCATTCAATTTTATTTTGTCTTTATCTTTGTCTTTGTCTCTTTTTATCGGCAAGGTCGGCCTAATGTTGGTAGAGCAAGGTATGGGGTGGGGGGAGGGCAGTGGTGACAGGGGGTACAACTAGGTCAAGTTTATCAATTTGTGTCTTCCTCTGATAGCTTTTATCTATTTATTCCCGCAGTTTCAGTTTCAATTTTAATTTTCAGTCTCTGTGTAGGGCAGGTCTTGATACTCGTTTGATTACCCGTTTTATGTGCCTGCTTTCGCCTGATAATTATGGCCTCGCATCAGCTTTAGTCATGCTGTTGAATTACCCCCCACTCGCACCCTTTGCTTCTGGCCATACAAATTAAATTTGTTTTTATTTTTTCGCCAACGCAAATATTTGTAATTTTTTCCTCCTGTTTTTATGGCCTGTTTTGTGTAATTTTGGCATTTTTCCGCGTGGAATTTGCCGTTATTGTTTATGGTCTTTAGACTTTAGACATTTGTACATATGTATCTATATGTATGTGAATTTTTGTTGTATGTACAAATTGTGTATCCGGTTTTGCTGCAATAACAAACAGGCTCCGATTTGTTTTGTTCCATTGGCAAATAAAACGAAATTCGCTTGATACTAAAAATGTAGAATAAAGCATTAAACAATGTCTGCAGTTAGTTTGTGTGTAGTTAAAATATTTATGTAACTAAAAAAAATGTATTTTATGTAAGTAAAATTATTTTTTATATAAATATGCAATCTGTAAGCTCTTAAGCCTGTAACCCAATATAGTAAACCAAAATGATAAATTCACTGCCAGTCAGTATACATTGAAATTAAAAATAATTCTATATTTATATGCACTGCAAAGAATTGTGTTTACTTGACTAAACTTAATCTCAAAATATAATTTTATAAATTTCTGTGAAATATTTGATATTTTAAAAAATATTTTTTTGTTTTAGTAGAGGTAAATTTACTAAAATTAAATATTTCAGATTAATTTTGTAATTTTCAAATTAATTTAACTATAAATTAGTTTTAAGTTACATAAAATGTGTCAAAATTTACAATTTACATACAAAAATTTGTCCTAGATGTCAGTAAAACATTTTTTCAGTGTAGTTAAATATTTATTTGTCTCGCTGCAGACTGCCAAAATTGCATATTTTGGCAACGCGTCTAGGGAAAAGCCGCTAGTCAACAGCTACTAAGAGACCTTCATGAAAGCGAAGCTCGTAAATCTGTATCTGAGACTGGGACTGAGACTGAGACTAAAAAGGTATTCATTACAGCCAAGTGAAAAATAACAATTAAGCAAACTGTTCAGCTGGCTACGAAGTTCGAACTGATCAACAGCCACTTCACACCAAACGAAAAAGAAGAAGAGTGGAGAAGGGTAGACAAAGAGAGGAAGAAAGGGAAGCTCAGAGACCAGAGACTCCCCTCTCTCTCTCTCTCTATAGAGTAGTCGTGTCTGTCTTCGGTTTGTCCCTGTGCCGCTGATGTTTTAGGGCGTGAAAATTGACAACGTAAATTGCAAAAGGCAGCAAACAAAAGTCGAGTCCAAGGCAGAGATGCTGAGACCGAGGGATCGAGATATGGGCATGGCCAAAACGAACGGGATGTTTGAGTGCGGCTACAACTGCGACTTCACACTTTCAAAGTAATTTTAACACATTTCAATTAAAAAAGCAACGCCAAGACATCGTCCAGAGTCCAACATGTAAAATTTAATTAAAAAAAAGTGAATAAAAAATAAAAAAAAGGCTAAAAACCTTAAAGGATACCGAAGCTTGAAGTAGGCAACGGTAACTGGGCACGTAGCTTGTGGTTATTTGGTGTTGCTGCGTTAATTGAAGGCTCAGAGCTTAACTTGCTTTCTCCCCACCTGCCTGGCTACCTACCTGTCTACCCCCTCCAGTTTGTTACGGGTGGGGGGCTTTGTAATGGAAAAGCTATTAACGGCTTGTCATAACAAGCTACTCGTTGGGATCCCGCCAACTTGGCCAGTTTGCTGTTATTGTTTTCGATTTACGGCACATAAATCATTAGCTTAATTGATAACCTGACGCTATTTACGATGACACAAATTAGAATTTGTGCGAACAGTTTATGGGCACGTTGTCGAATCATCCAGCACTCAGAGCCACTCACACACCTGTACACACACACACACAGACACACAGACAATCCCCATGGTAGAGTTACAAGCACTTGGGTGTTAATGAAACATGATCAAAGAGTCATAATTTTCTATGTAAATATAATATAAAATTTTCCATAAAACGGGTAACGTTTTTTCTTCACTTTTTTTTTGGAAGTTTTCCTATGGAATTTTCACAGTTTCCGTGAGTGTCAGTCACGTTTCCGATTGAACAATGAAAGATTTTTGTAGCACTATCAAAACAACAACAAGAATAATCGTTACTGGGCGATCATTAAATAAAACGACAAAAATAATCAACGCTCAGCAAATTGGACTTTATCAAATATACTCAGCACTGCACCACAACACCACCGCACCACCGCACCGCCGCACCACCACACCGCCATTTGAACAATGTACATATTTTTATTACCGACGAAACACTCGCCAGACTTGAGGATCACGCGCTGATCGTGTGGCAAACGTCGGCACGTGAATCAGACGAAGGTCGCGTGATAATAACATAATTTAGAAAAACACATATATATGTATATATTTAAAAATATATATATTTTCTTTTGCTACACATACATGTAGTTTTGGGGACTCGTGATAAGCACGAACTAGCGCAATATCACCAGAGCTTTTTATAGCCACCAATCCGGGAGCGCGCCCACTTGTGACTTGTGCGATCACCGTGCCGCACTGATAACAGACCTTTAACAAGAGACCTACTCGGGCTCTACTACACTAATCAGCCTGGGGCATAATGGTCTTGTCATCAAGGTTAGCCAACACCAAGTGATCAAGGTCTCTCTAGCACAGTTAACTGGCATTAAAGGTTATCAAATTAACAAATAAAACAAATATTTTAATCAATGGTATTTTGTTTGATAACAAAAATCATTGAAAAATGCAGAAACTATAGAAAAATATATAGTTACATGTAAAAATTAATAATAAATAAAAAGACTCAATTGAAAGACAAGTAAACTCCGCTAAGAAATTGTATAAAAAATGAAAATTTCTTACAGATTCACTACTAATAAAATAGCTAACTTTTTGCTTGACTTAACTGATCTTTAAGGCTTTTAAAGTAGACTTTTAGTAGGTATATTATAGAGTAACTTTTGTGCGTTTGACTTAGCCTTAACTGTGTCTACTCTGCAGTTGTTATATAGTCTATATGTAGTATAGTATGTACACAGTTATAAGCATACATAGCACAATCCATAAATGAACATAACAAACAAACAAATAAATTTTTGACGCTATGGAAATTTACCCAAACGAAACTCACAGAAATCGCGTCGCCAGAGCAATCAAAAGGCAAACAAACAACAGCGATGCGAGTTCTCTCTCTATGCCTCTCTCTCGCTACCTCTCTTTCTACCCCACTCTTTCTCCAGTTCGCTATGGTGTTTACATAGAGTGCTGCCCACTGTACCACCCACTGTCGACTCCCATTTTCAGTCTGATCGTGCCTGTAAATAATGTCACGGTTTTCAATGATCAAACCTCTCCAATCCCTAAGCGGAGCCTGGACGGGGGCATGAACCAGTTTTTAATCAACAGTTATTACAAGCTGGTAGAGGGTGTGGAGGGAACAGGGAAGAGCAGAGCCGACTTTTGAATCAGTCTATAAGTATTTGTTTTTATAATTCGATTGACGTCAAACAAAAGTGGGTTCATCAAAACAATTGCTGAACCAAATTAGAATTGTCTCGAAACGCGATTTAAGCAGGCAAGCAACCGATACTCCGCTAATTCCCCTGATAAATATTTAAGTAACAACAAAAATAAGTTATTTTATTTACATGTTTATGCTAAAATATCATACAATATTTATAAATCTGATTCGATGCCCGCGACAACAACAACAATTTGTCGTTCAAATCGTAGCAACAAATCGGCTTAAATATGTAAGCTCAAAATTTGTTGTTTCAGATAGCAAAAAAAAAAAAAAAAAAAATTAATGAATGTTTATGAATATTCATTGGCAAGTCCAATACTGGCGCTTCGAATACACGTATTTGAAATGAATTTTAGTTTTACCTGCGTCATTGATTAAGCGTTACTGGCCTACATTTTGGGGCTTTAATGATATCGTAGACAAGAACTAACAAATTGATATGAAGTTTTGTCATTTGCAGCGAATTAAATAAAAATAAAATTTAAAAAAGTATTTCTTGGAAATTGAACACAATTACGTGTGGAACATATTTAATAAAAAGCAAATAAAATCAAACCAATTTGCTGACTATATATTTTGATCCATATAGTTTCCTGCTTGATTCAGTAGTTCGTTAATAATGAACTGTGTATGGCCACAGCGAACCCCATAAATTGGAATTTTGCAGCAAAAGTTTGGCAAAATGAGAATTATATGCGATAAATAAGCCAAGAAAAAAATTTATATAAAAGAATAAAAATAAAAATTGTGGCGAGGGAACACGTCTGGCGCATATTAAGAAGCAGAACCAGTTGAAAAATTAGACAAGAAGAATGTTTCTGGTTTATGGGGAATGTCGCGTGAATTTGTAGCCAAAAAAAAAACTGATAATAAAACGAAAAAAAGGCAAAGAATAATAAGAGAATAAAACTTTGTGTGTGTGTGTGTGTGCGTTTGTGGAGCTTTGTGCATTTGAAAATCACGGTAACGATATAAAAATGTGTGTACCAGGCACACGGGCTGAGGGCTTGGGGCGGGGCAGGTCTGGCAAGAGAATTATTTGAAACTCGTTTTGCTTTTGCTGCTTTTATTAATCTTAATGAATGTTAAACACTTTTATCAGCAGGAACAGCGACAGTCGAGCAGACAGACGGGTGGAGCTAAAGGCAGTGCTGAAGGTAATGCTGGCGGTGGTGCTGCTGGCGTCGGCACAGCACGCGTCATTTCAATTGTGGTTATTTGTAAAAGAACCGCAGCATTTGCGTCAATAGCAAATTTGCTTTCCCTTGAAAATGTCAGGTGGGTTGGGGTGTGTTGTCAGCTGGACAGGTGAATCAAGTACTTTGTTAATACATAGATACTGTTTCGGCTACGGTTTGCAATTGGCAGAGTTACTGCCTTGACTTTATCGGGCGATCTTGTCAATATTTGCCAGTCACTTGCAAAACATCGGAGCAGCGCACTTGTTTAGCAGTCGTTGACACAGAGAACAACCAACAGAGCTCCTAAAACGATATTGATGCCTCAGACTGCAAAATACTTGTATCAATATTGACAGTGCATACAGTATGTGGGATATTACTCATACGCCTGGTTGGCGCGCCTTTTAAACGCATTAGAAGTTGGAACTAATTAGCTGCCTCAACAAAGTAAACACTCTAGAGACTGTAGTCGGTAGTGGAAAGTAGTTCACACCTGGCTAATGTCCAGGAGAGCAGGAACACACACAGACAGAGACAGAGTCACAGACACAGTCACAGACAAGCTGCGACTTGTGTGGAAATCAAGGCCATTAACATAAATGACCAATGGAGAGTCTGTTGCTTGGGCTACCAGTTTTGAGTCTCAGACTCTGTCTTCATCTCAGTTTCAGTCCCAATCTTTGCACAGAGCCTGATGCTGATGTGCCTGACAATGATCGCAATCGCATCGTGGCTTGTATTGAGTTGTTATGGCCAACGCCTTTGTTTGCCCTGTTGTTGTTGTTGTTGTTGTTGTTGTCAGCGTCGTGTGCGGCTGTTGCTGTTGCTGCTACGAGTAGCCGGTTGGGCCTAAATAAACAACGAGTCCCCAGTGACTGCAAACTCAAAACTGAAACCGAAACTGGACGCACAGTGGAACCGCTTTTACCTTTCAATTTTCAAAAATATAACTCTTGACTTAATTAAACTGACAATTCAAATTAATTGCAACAACTTATCTTCATTAACATGGAGCTGAGATTTATTTTGGATATGTAAATGAGAGAATTGCGATAAGATAAAAAAAAAAAACATTTAATGCAGGGAATTTCTAAACGGTATTTATAATCAAGATTTTAATAAACAATAAATATATATAGAGATCAAGTAAAATATTTATTAAAGTGGGTATGAGAAATAATTTTAAAATTATAAATACAGTAATGATAAAAGTAAAAATTAAAAAATTCTGATAAATATAATATATAAAGAAATAATAATACCCAATAAAATAAATTGAATTTATTGCGCTAAAACCTAAGAGAGAAACTAGTTCGTGTATTGGAATTATATGAATATTTTTATTGGATTTCTAACTTCATTCATTAAAAATTAAAGTTATTCTTTTATAAGTCTATCTATATAAAAGAATTAAATTTTAAAACTTAAAACACTTTACTACAAATTTTAGTAAAATAATACTTAAAAGCTTACTTGACAAGATCAGATATGAGTTCTCAATAAATTCATTTTTAAGCCGCAACACTTAATTTACAAAATCAGATATGAGTGTAAAATGAATTAATTTAAAAACTAACACTAATTTTTATAACAAAAGCAGTTTTGTTTACATGGAATTTATTTAAATGAGCTTATGTAAATTTGTGTTGTTGTACCACTGTGAACAGAGACGCCATTGCTGATCCTTTGTTGTTGTTGTTGCCACAGCAGCTGCCTGGCCCAGCGCAGCAAATTGTTCAATTACACAAAAGGCTGCTATTGGGATTGACTGTGGCTGCTGCTGTTGTTGCTGTTGCAATTTGCATTTATGGCGAATCAAAATAAGTCTCCGGCCCTTTTCTTGCATCCCGAACTCATAATTGCCAACAACTTGATGTACGCTAAACAAGTTAACACCCTACAGCTGCAGCAGCTACAGCAGCTACTGGTACTGCCAGCCAGTTTAATTATTTTACCAGTTGAATAATGGCCGCTGCATTAAATTGCATTTAAAATTTCACATTGATTTTTGTCGCTGCTGCTGAAGATCGTCTGTAAAATGGCCACCAACAAAGCAAAGTGATGAAACCTTGCCAGACAGTTGCCAACTGCCTTATGTACACAGTGTATATATAAACTATATCGTAAGCCAAGGCATACCAGCATTGATAAGGCGCTACTCGCCGATAGCTGGCGCTGCGTGCGCACTGAGGGGGCCGTGGAGCGGTGTACGATCAGGAGACTGAGGAAGGAGACAGTTGTCAGACAGTTAGGTAGGGTATGGTTTACATGAACATGGCAACAAGTTGCGATAGCAAAAAACTATACATAGAAACAACTATATAGATAGAAGTATAGTTTGATAGATCGTTCGATCGATCGTTGCTACGTTTGTACATTTGGTAGCCTTGCAATTGTGTACTTGTCTGTAATTGTTACACCCGTCGTTGTTGTTGTTGCTGTTGTTATTTATTTGTTTTTGACGCGACTTTAGCTAATTATAGACGCGTACGGCACAAGCTTTGCCCCTTTGCACAGTGGGGCCTACGTGATTGTGTCTGTGTCACACGACCGACTTGTTGTCCAGAGAATTCTAGTACTGCCATTGGGGGGTATGTGTGTGTAGAGGTGCTGATAAGCAGAAAAACACTCGACTCGTCGCGAGCACAACAAAATAATTATTGATAAAAGTAGCAGCAAAAACAGTTGACTGCGATTGGGGTAAATGTTGCAAACAAAACACAGAACAACAGCAAAATCTACTACAACAAAATCATGGAAAATTTTTCAACAACGCACAGTTCATTGCTTCGATGTGTGTGTGAGTGTGTGTGCGTGTACAACTAGTAGTCACTGTGCACATTCGTCATGGCACACGCAAAAAGTCATGCTCTAGCTAGATAAAAAACACTGAAAAACCCTACTACCCCCTTGGCATTCCTTTTGCCCAGCCTACGTACTGCCCAGCCCTCTACTGTCACACCCCCCTGCGGTCATATAACGTAACGCTGATAAGCATTACGTTTCGCCTGTCGCCATATAATCACAAGCACGATTTTAGAATCTCATGATTAGAGACGCATCGTTAAAGGGGAACCGACGACGGTGATCAGGAGTTAAGGGAGCTGAGGGAGTTATCGCTGTAGGTTCTACCGGTCACGCATACCATTTCAACGGTTTCTCCGTAATTTATTTTTTTTTTTTCTAATTTTTATTTTGCACTTTATTTTTATGGCGTTGCTCGTGCTTATCGTGCGCAGCTGAAAAAAAAGAAGAGAACAAAAAAAAAACATTAAAAAAACGGAACACAATTGAACCCGGGAACTTGGTCAATTTTTGCAAGTGTTATTGACTCAGCCAAGCTAAAGTCGAGTGGGCTTGGCGCTAAATATATGTTATATAGTATATAGTAGAGCTATAGGATCATGCAATCATGCAGTGGCAATAGCTGCTGGTTGTTCACTTGTTCTGCTGTTGACAGTTGCCATGTCGACATTCAATCAGTTTTACGACTTCAGACAGATCATTTAGTAGTTTGCACTAAGAGTATGGGAACTGGTAAATTATTTAATTCTTTATATGTACCTCTGATCATCTACAGCTAAAGAGTCCCACTATGATATCATATCTACAAACCCACTTAGCCAAGTCGCAGTCTAAAGACGTCAATCGCTTGTATAAAACCTTAAGCGGTACGAGACCGTATCAAGACTTTGATACCAATAAAAAATAGTTTAGTACCCCCCGTCTGGCTAATAAAATCCTCAAAAGTACCACTCGAATGCAAAGTTCAATTAAATGTCTGCCATAAACTAAAACTTATACAAAGAAAGCAAAAAAACAAAGAAGAAAAATAAATAAATAATACATTAAACAAGTGCGAACTGAACGGTTGGCCCACAATTGTGTTGATTAGCACATCAAGTAGTAAAAATATTAATAATCCAAATTAGCTAAAAATAAACCATCAATCATGATAGTACAATGCGACTTAATCTAATCGGATCTGAAACAGCGTCTAGGTAAACAAACTACTTAGTCTGATCATTGGCGTAAACGTAAAGCCCCCGGTTATAGTCTCGCTAACTTTGGTATTTTTCTGTGGCGCCAAGAACTCGAACTTTAAAACAATAAAGCAGGAAAAACAAACACATGCAAACGTTATCGATAACAAATTGACACGATGACCTTAATAATGTGTACAGACTTTGCTATGGCTTTCCGTAACGTCCAGTGCCAAAATGTCAGCCTTTGACCTTGTAAACGAGTCCGCCTGTGTAAGACAACCCTCAAAGCGGCACAGTGTGTCAAAGAACTATATGCACACAGCAGTTTTAGTGCACAGCTTAGTTTATTTGTCATCTGTGGGGTTTATAACTTAAGAACAGCAGTAAAAAATTGTAAATCCCCTTTTACTTTTAATGATTTTAACACTAGATGTTGATTACTCAAAATCATTGTTGGTTTTAAGCATGCAAATTAAACACTTTGATTAACAAATAGAAATGTCAATAAGGTATTGGAAAATCAGAATAAGATATTTTTTCCCACAATCCTGGAATTGTTTGTTTAATAAAAAGTTGTAAGTCCCCTTCGTTGAAATTTATCAGGATTATAATATATAAATAAATGTCAACAAACTCGGGGAAAGTAAATGGTTCCCTATAAATTTGATTATAAAATTTTAAATAAAATCATAATTTCAAAAAAGGCTGTGATTCCCCTTAATTATTAAATAAATCTAGAGATAGAGGGCCATTTTAAAAAAAAAAAAACAATTTATTTAGTTCATAAAACTTTTAATTCTATGAGGTATTTAAAAGGATAAGTCTAGAAATAGTATTTAAATCATATAATCATAAATGGTTAGTATTAAAAAACTATATCTTTTGAAGACACTAAGCAAAACCTTTTTTATACCCGTTACTCGTAGAGTAAAAGGGTATATTGTAATCGTTGGAATGTATGTAACAGGCAGAAGGAGGCGTGGCAGACCCCATAAAGTATATATATTCTTGATCAGCATCAATAGCCGAGTCGATATAGCCATGTCCGTCTGTCCGTCTGTCCGTCCGTCCGTCCGTCCGTCCGTCCGTCTGTATGAACAAAAGGATCTCAGAGACTATGAGAGCTAGAAAAATGATAGTGGTCGCAAATGAAAGGTACAATACCCAAGCAGTACAAGTTTGTTTTTGTTTTTTGACACACCCACTTTAGGGCGTATTATTTGCATATAAAGGTAAATGCACAGGTAAACGTAGAATGTTTTAGTATAGAAAACTTTTTTGTTAGCTATGCTATCTGAACCAAATTTACACGGAAAGTACATATCTAGGAAGTACATGTACGGACCAAGTTTGATACAAATCGGACAACTATATCGTATAGCTCCCATAGGGCCGATCGGTCGAAAATATGCTCTAAACATGAATTTGTATGAAAATGTTCTGTGTTTGCCAAGCTATTTTATCCATCACCATTGTTAATAACAAATTGAAACTGAGTAACGGGTATCCTAAAGTCGCGAGGCTACTATAGCATTCTTTCTTGTTTTAAATAGATCATAATTTCTAGCAAATACTAAAATTATTTGTCAGACCAAGTTCCTTTGACTCCGGTTCACTGTAAATCTTGAGCACTGAACGCTTCCGCATGGGAAAAACTGTCACTGATAACTCGAGTGCGGGGCAAATAGGGAAGTTGACCCTTAGAGCAGTGTAAGCAGTAAGCATTTGCTTACAACGCGACGAGGTGATAGGAAGTCATCATGACAGAGCTCAAGTGGCACGATCTGTCCATTGCCAATTGCCATATGCCATTAATTATATGTGATTCTGAGAATACAGTTGTGGCTATACTAAAGTAAAAAACATTGCCAATTAACGATTGGCGCTTAGTCAGATACACTAAGCAGTCGCTCGAGAGAAGGAACCAGTTCGATTTGTTTAGATTGCAGTTTTAAAGTAGATTCAATGGAAATCTGATTCGTGCTAAACGGAAATGCTTTTCCAACTGAGAAAACAGCTCAGCACATGAACTACGATGCCGGTCCATTAGTTCCGTTTGAAGCCCGGGGGGCACAGACGGCGACATTTCAATATTTCAACATTAACTCGTAAGAAAAATATTGAAAAAAAGACATCAAAATGCGCAGACGATTTGATTTATGGCGTGCCGTGAATTCGCGTTTTATTTTTGGATTTTGATGAGTTTTTTCTATCGACTGCTGCGCTTGACCTTTGGCTAAAATAAGCCGTGTCTGGACAGGCACACACACACATACAGTACGGAGCTCTAATGATGATTGCTATAACGAATTTGACGGACGCTCGACCGATCGACTGTTTGACTAATCGCCCGACCGTCACAATCGGCACGAGCTTGATCAGGACAAGCACAATACGCTCAATTGGCACTGTGGCTCCTCGTGTTAGGGGTACTGATTGCCGCCACGCCCCCCCCCCTGCACTCACCTCACCGCCCGTTGCTGTCGCTCTCCCGCTGCTCTGATAATCATCTCGTGCGTCAGCAAAGCTTCAGTCCCCCGGACTCTCTACCCTCTTAAAGCCAGTAGACACGGGCACGGGACTTCTGCCCTTGCCCCGTAGTGTAGCCCACGAATTGCCTGTGTGATCTGCTGTCTTCCCGATTCCCGTCGTCTCCTCGCGGGATCTTTGTAAACAGCAAACAGATGTCCAGAGCAAACACAGCGGGAGTAGGCCACATTTAACACTAGACTACAAAATTGGTTAAATCTTTAACATTTTATGAAACTTTGTCTAAAGTCAGAACACTTTGATATTAAAATGATTTATAAATTTTAATATATTTAAAATAAATTTAAAATCTTGCTGGTCAGTGTAAATATTTCAAAATCAATTGTCAAAATAAGTAAGTCACTTGGCATGCGAGAGAAGCACGCGCATTTTAGGCAGTGACGCTGTGGTGCTGATAATTTAAGCACCACTCGATTTCTGGCTCTTCGTACATTCTAATTAAGCGCGCCATTATGCTCCATTAACCCCCAGGGCAGCACCAGCAACAACAGTAATTCAGCAAACAAAAAAAAATAATGAAACAAAAAAAAAAATACAAAGAACCAAAAAAAAAGAGTCACCGATTGATCGTCGACTTGCGCTTTCGCGATCAACTGCACGTCGCCAGCCTGTGTGCAAATGAGATTCGTTGTTGTTGTTGCTGCTGTTGTAGTGATTTTCATTTACTCTCACTGTTGTTGTTGCTGCTGCCGCCGCTGCTGTCGTTATTGCTCTTTACTATTAGCCCCCATTTTGGCGTTGACGCTTACGCTGACGCAGACGCTAGCTGCGGCACGTGCCGCTCAATCTTCATACGCCGCTCTCTTCACTTCTCTCTCTCTCTCTCTCTCTCTCTCTCTCTTCCGCTGTCTGTCCACGGCCGCCCGCTGTCTGTTGATTGTTTACTTGCAAGCAGTTTTTGTTGTTATTGTTGTTATTTTTCATGTCGTCTTCGTTGACTTTTGCTCTTGCTTTCTGCATCACATTCATTATGTTGTTTGTGTACTCGCGTAACTATAGCAATTACTTTCATTACTACGCTTTGTGTTATATTTGTAGTCCACGCTACACATTTTAATTGGACAGTCTCGATCTTGAATGTGTTTTGTATTTAATTTTTTTTTTTATTGCTGCTATTTATTGCCAATCAATAATTTTTTGTACAGCGCGTGACAGTTTTGCATTCTTCTCAATGCCCTTTAAATAACATGTGTATTAAATAATTGCCGATCAGTAGCAGCCAAGCTGCACATGACTCTGAATTATCAAACAGATTAGTCAAAGTTACATATAATAAATTTTTATTTATATTTAAATAGCTGCAATTTATCTACAGTGTATCTTTGAGTCGATCTCTTTCTCGTCTTTCGTTCTCACTTGTCTTATTTATTTTTTTCGAGGTTGTGTTGTGAAATTTCTTTTTCGCGCGCTCTCTCTCTCTCTCCCCTTTTGCTCTTGCTTTTCTTTTCCATTTCTGTTCATCGTCCAGCACACCTTCTTTTACGTAAGTCACAAGTGTGTGTCAGTGCATGTGTGTGCGTGCGTGTGTGGTGATTTGTTGTGCAAATTATGTAAGCGTTGCATTGACTTTGAATTCCACTGCGATTAAGTTGACAGTGTGCAATTTCCCCAATTTTTTTTTTGACCGCCCTAGAGAAGTTATTGCTCCCCTAACTGAAATTTGGACTTTATGCACCCTACGTAAGCAAAGAGGGAAGTGTAAACTATCTTACTATCTATAATAAGGAAAAGTATTGCATTAGAACCCTACTAAAATTAGGCCAAAAAGCCTTCCTAGGCTAATTATTTTGTGCCACTTTACAGCCACATATATTAAGCTAACTCTAGCTATTTTTTTTACCAAAAAAAAATAATATTCGAATTATTTATTTGACAGAAAATTTTATAATTATAGTTTGATGGAACCTACAGTATTTTCTTCTTAATTGATTTCATATCTATAACTCAAGTTTAATAAATATATATACTTTATCTAGAACTATATAATTTTTGTGCTCACATGAGTTGCTATAATTTTTGTAGAATTAATTAAGTTGTGATTACTTAATGTGCCTGTCCAAATTGAAGGCAAGGTAAGTGCTTTCAAATTCGTCATAATACGGTTATCCCCAACTGAAAATGTCGCTTCGTATTTCAGTTTTCATGACGACTTCAGTATGTAAAATGACAACTACAGCGATATGTATATATCCATATCATACGATATATTTAGAACACTTTAAAATAGTGACAAAGTCATGGCTTATGTAAGCAGCTCAATTCCATCTGACAGTACAAAATTAAACACTGAACCAGTTATGACGGTTTCTTACGGGTTACGCAAGTATTTCGACCAATTGGTAAAGGAAAAACAATAAGTTTATAAAATTTATACAGAAAATTCTGCTGTTTGTTGTTTTTCCCGAGGAACGTGCTGCGTGTTCTGTGTGTGTGTATGTGTGTGCACAACAATTGAAAGCTGGTTAACGACTTGGGATGGCCAAAATGAGTCATAATGACCAAAACGTGCCACGATTCGCGTCTTCAGCGCATTTTTTTGTAGCTTTATTTATTCGTATGTATTTTTTTTTGCCGAATTTGAGAATCAAAATAATTTATCTAAAGCTTTGCTTCAATTTGTTAGCTCTGAAGTTCATCAATTTTTTTTGTGGCTAAATAAAATAGAACACAGATACTCAGATACAGATACAGATACACACACACTAATGCATATTTACATATCGTATATATAGTTTGATTTATGAGCCATTTTATCGACTCTGCTGGCGATATTGTGGGGGAAAACCGAAGCATGTGCAAACACGCTAAAAACAACGGCGGTGGCACCTGTCGCCACTTGCTGGAGGTGCTACAAGTGGGTGGAGGGGAGTACAGGTGGTGTGGTTGGTGGGTCGGCTGCTTTGACTTAAACATCAATCAAGCACCCACACCTGCACCCACATCCACACCCACTCACATGCCTCACGAAGGTTGGGCTGGCGGTGCTGAAGGCGGCGGAGCTTGCGGTGGCGTCGGTGGTGCTGGTACCGGTACTTGTGGTGGTGCACTAATTGACAGAACGTCAGCGTCAAATTGGAACTCAACGTGACAGTTGCGGTGATATTTAACTGTACCATCTACAGGTGGAGCTGCCTATGAAGCCTTGCTTTAGAAGCCCTATAAAATATAGCTGCAGTTTGGAGATGGAAATGGCATCTTTTGATTTATAGCTCAAGTATTTCTAAGTCGTTTTTTAAAGTAGTTATATATATTTTTCGACTGCTTCAACTTAATTTTATACAAAAGTTTTCGTTTAAATTTTATATTTATATTTTAGTAGAGTAGTTTTGTGATTTCAATTTTCAGTAAGTGAATTTCATTAATCAATTTAAGTCAAAATATATTCAAGCTTGTTTTAAGCTAAATCTCTAAGCGGTAAGAATTATTGCTTAAGATAAACTGAGGACTTGCATGCATGTCTATCACTTAGTCTTTCTAAAGTTATTTGAAGTATATTTAACACAAGTTTAGACGGTTACCTTAACATTTTTGGTTAATTTGTGGTATTTTATTGGAGTTTTATAGGAAAATATCGTTTAATGCAGTCCTATATAAGCTGAAATTCATCCTAGAAATAGTTGAGCAACCAGTTTGCCTCTTTTAGGCTATGAGAGGCAGTTTAATTCATTTTATTAACTATCACACCTTAAACTATTTCTGAGCAATACTTACTGTATCTATCATCACCCTCTATTTATAACCCTCCTGTATAACCTGACTGTAGTTTCCATTTTATTTCTGCACATGTCAGCACTCAGGCTCAGTTCTCTTCTAGCAGTTTCCACTGTATCTATTTGTTGTCACACTCAGCTACACCATATACGGCACTCAACGGGAATGTCGCCGCAAATTCCGCAGAAATAAAAAAAACAACAAATACAAAAACAAAAGCAAAAACAAAAACAAAGGCAAAAAATAAACGAAACACAATGAGCCGTGTGAACTCAGCTGCTGCAGTCGCGTGGACAATGACAATCTATGACAAAAGCGCCGCCGACAACGACGCTGACTCCGTTGACTGCGCTGCGACTGCGACTGCGCTGCTTTTGGCTCACGCGCTGAAAATTGCTCCAGTGGCGCGTGTGTGGCTTAAAGTGCCCCGCCCGCTGCCGCTGCCGCTGCTGCTGCTGCTGCTGTCGGCGCGACGTCTCCAGTTAACTGGTTTTCAGTTTATTCATTGTGTGCTCTGACTTGACTTTTATATTTGTTGCTATTATTTTTTTATGTATTTTTTTAATTTTTATTTTATCTTCAACTTTAACTCTTGTTTTATTTAGTTTTTTTGAACACACGCGCACGTCGCTTCACGTCTGCCGCCTAGTGACTAGAGTTGTTATTGTATTTGGCTTTCTTTTCATTTACTTGGGGAATTCCAGACAACGTCTAGCGCACTTTTTGCTTTTGGCCAAACAAGAAACAGACACGAAACGAATTTCAGCAAAATTGTGAATTAATTCAAGCTTAAATCTTCGATGACAAACGGCGCCACAAAGAACTAAAAAACAGCTAATAAAATCAACTTTTTTAAATAGTCATTTTTTATTCTCCAGAATTATTTATTTCTACACAAATCAAACACAATAATTTCCATAACAATTTAAATATTTTAATCTGCACATTTCTCAAACCCGGTACAGTTTTAATACACTATAAAGTACACATTTTTATGGTAGTTTAGTGTAGTTCAAAGTGCTCAGTTTTTTATTATTCACATTATTTTTTTAATGCATGAATCATTCTCAAGTGTCCATCAGGATGACAGTTCAGTAGCTGACACGCTACAGTAATGAATGAATAAGTTTAAAGATCAACTCAAATAGTTATTATTTAATCCCGTTTGCAGTGTGACGTGTTTGAATTTAATTATTAGGATTTCTCAGTATGATCTTGATCGCCTTCAAATAACCAAAGCACAGATCGTGTGAGTCATCGGTTAACAAGCTGCAGGCAACAGTTAAAAAAAAGTTTAAACATTACGTCAACACTGGCGAAATGGTCATAATAATGACGTCTTTGGTGTACTTTGGTACTCAACATCAACGACGAAGACGATGACGATGACGACGCTGCCATGAGACCGATAAGAAAGTCTTTTCACTGCGGCAGACAATCAGTCATAATACAACAAGTCCACCTTATCAGAGACCGCACGGCGTACGGCAATAGACCGATTGCTGTGGTGAAATACTGCAGCGCACGTAGACGTCTTCACCTTTTCGTCTTTGGATTCGACACTGCTCGTATACCATCTGGCTGGAGCAGGAGTACGTGTACGTGTGCACACGATCGCATGGGTCTGGCTGCCTTATCAGAGTCTGTTTTATGTTTCTTTTGCTATTTAGTCAGCAATCAGCTTAGCAATAGTCAGACTCTTTTCCCTTTCAACGTTTAGTCTCCAAGGGCTGCTACTAAGTCGGTTTTAGTTAATGTTTCTATTTGGGTCAGCTGCTGCTGACGTCAGTTCACATTCCGGAACTTGGAGGCATCATCATACGATGCATGTGATCATTATATAGAACTATGTTACTACTACTTAGGTATATACACATTTATATTAATCACTAACAGCGATAAGATCTTTCGGTGCTATAACAAAATTTGTGCGCAATTTTTAAAGGGGGCTCGACTCATTTCCGGATGCATTGTACAGCGCGTAGATATCGCATATAAAGTATATATTGTTTCAGCGAAAGTTCCCAGAAATCCAAACGATATATTTATGTGTGCGTGTGTGTGTGGTTGCTTTTAATGTATTTCATCAGAGTGATATGTTATTAAAGGAATTTCCACGATAAGACTTGTTATTAAAGTTATGTGCCAGACGGAAGTGCGCTGTAAACAAGTGTGCAGTGCATAGCTGCTAGCTATGAGACCGATAGAAATGTGCTGCATTGAGAAATACTAAGAAATTAAACGTAGCTGCTAGCTGTGACACTTCTAAGTGTACTTTAAATTTAAAATTATAATACATTTCAATAGTTTTTATTTTTTAAAAAACAACTTCCAGTACTTAGCTGTTAGCCATGGCACTGCTTTTAAAATGCATTACCAAGTCAATACTGAGCATTTAAGAGCACATTAACCACTACATGGCAGCTAGCTATGACACTACTGGAAGTCTACAAAGCTTTGAGCCTTGCATGGGGTATGCCCGCAATTACCAGTACCAATTTCCGTTCTTAAAGCCCTATCATTACCATAATGATTGGTGGGAAATTTGGCCAAATCACGTTATCAATCATTTGATAGACGCTAAGACCCTCATTAGACTGTCATCAACAACAACTGTAGCCTAAATATAGACTACTTGAAAAGACAAAAATAAACTGCAACGCAATTCGTAGAAGAGTTGAGGCCAAAAACAGTTTAATCAAGTAAATTCCGTTCAAAAATATGACAAATTTTCCATGTGCTAATTAAGATATCATAATGAAGTCTTATCAGGTGTTAAAAACCCAAAATGCTACCCTAAATAATGATAATTTCCTAAGCAAACCATAACAAGTTATGGTATACATACCCATATATTTAATTATGTTTAGATGAGCATGTTTAGCGCTATGCGAGATCTGAAGATTGAAGTTAGAAAATTTTTTGGTAATTTTCCATCCGAAACTGGAACAAGTTTTCACTAGTTTTCACATCCACATCGATATATACTATACAGTATATATATAGTATATATGTATTAAAAACGACTCACGACATAGACAAATCGTTATTGTGTCTGGGTCGTTGATGCTCGAGTTTAATTCTCAGTTTCAGTTTACCGATCGGGTATTATCTCTTCAGATCGCAAAGGTGCTATTTGCGTCATTTGGGGGAGGCGGGTCGGCGGGTCGGCGTGTAGCGGAAGCAGGTGAGAAGTTGAGAAGGTGAGAAGGGATCGACAGCAGCGACGACGATGTCGCCGCCAGTTGCCTCAGGCATTGAGGCATCAAGTTTTGCGGTTGATGAATATTATTTTTGGCTCTTGAGTCCGACTGAAATTTATAATATGAAATACTACTCGAACAATGCATATGGCGACGGTTGGGGCTATATAAATAAACACTGAGCCAAAAATATAACAAATAACAAAGAGTTTCACGATTCATTTTTTATTTCTTGGCTTTTTCGAATCATTTTTTTTTTTATTTTTTCCGTTATTTTTTAATATTTTATTTATGAAATAACACGAAAGCGTGCCTCCAGTCAGCTCTTCGTTATTGTTAATTAATATCTTTTATTTTTATGTGTATATACAAGTATTTGAGTGTGCCTCTGTGTGTGTGTGTGTGTGTGTGCGTGATTATGATCATCAAAATCCCAATGTCCAAAAATTTGCATTACAAATTTGCACCCCGAAAGTCGTTGACAAAAAAGTCACCTTGCTTGGAATTTCGCTGTCGCCTCAACAAAATAAAAAGAAGAAAAAAAGTTTAGCGCTATAACTCAGATAACAATAAAACTCGAATTTAAATAGCAGGCAGATATATACAGATATATACATATACATATATATAAATTTACATAAGTTTTTGCATCTGTTTTTGTATGGATGCTGGATAGATTGGTCGCTGTTTGTCATTGCTGTTAGCTGCTTGGCATTTTTCTGGCGAAACCAAATTGACAAACGGACAGACAGTGGGACAGTTGGACAGTTGGACTGTTGGACAGACGAATAGTGTCAAATGCTGACGCACATGAAATTCCCCGTAAATCAGTCGAAAATAACTGGAATCGCTTGTTTATTTGCCTTCGCTGCCAATGCCAGAGAATAAAACAGTAGCCCAAGCGCCAAATCAAACAAATCTCCGACGATCCCAAATATCATAGAAGAAAACAAAACGACAAGAAAGCAGAAAACCATTTAGTAGGTAGGGTTGAGTGGTGCAAATCGACTTTTAAAGTCCCTGTACCTGTTATTGCATATTTTTATTGCGAACAAAGCTTAGTAATAGTTATACTTACTTACATTTTTCAAGATATAAGACATTATTTATATAAACTCATTAGTTTTGCCTACAGGTCTGCGATTTTTGACGAAATTAAATGTTGAAGTCCTCCGATGTTGATAAAATTTTGTCTGTATATATAAATCTACCATATCAACATTAGGTTTGAGTTTGTTGAAGAAATTTCAAACAACAAAAAAGTTTTCCGTACTAAACACAGATTTTTCACTAAGGTCGCAATGGTATTTTATTCATCTTAATAGGCGCTAGGAGGCGTGGCAAAATTTTAAAATATAGTAGGTATCTGAGTGACTTTTCTACCAAATTTGGTGAATCTAGCTCTTAAAGTCTCTTAGATTCAGCTGAAAATACAGACAAAAAGTCGAAATCGAATTTATTAAGATTTGTAACTATTGATTAAGAAATCTATTGATATCTGATGAGATTGACACTAATGATTGTTAGACTTTATAGACCCCTTTAGCATTTATAACTTTTATAAAATAATTAGTAACCGTTTAGTTGTCACTAGTTAAGTGCATTTATAACAAAATCAGTTTTAGACTCAGGGACTAACTTATCTAATTGCTGTGTTTAATAACTGTTATAAAAACTATCTGCTGACTTTAACCCAATTATGGGCATTAATAATAGAACATAAACTGTTGACTGCATCGATAACCGATTTACTAACTCGGTTCGTGCGGTTCAAGGTCTTGCAAGGTCGTTCAACAAAATTATATATTTGTGCACGAGTCCAGTGACCCACTTGGGGTATGTGTAATATTTAGCTTGCCACTTGGACTGGCTGTGTGGCTGTGTGGGTGTGGCCAAAGGCGTTTCAAATGTAACGGCGCACGCGGCGTATGCGCAATAACAAATGCTGACAACAAGACCAACCCAGAAAAAAAACACACGACTCAGCTCAGCCGGAACTTGGAGAGCAACAAAAACGACAAATAAAACAACAACAACAATGAGCAGACATTGTTTGCTATCTGGCCGAGTTTGGACTGGAATTGGGACTGAGATTGGGAACGAGACTGGCAATTCCTCTGCTGCTCTCTCTCTGTCTCGGGTGCGGGTGGTGGCGCGGTCTGCGAGCAGCAAAAACAGCTTTGTTTTTTGTTATTGTTATTATTGTTATTGTTATTGTGTTTTTATTGTTGTAGCTGATGTATTGTGCTGTGTGTGCATGATGCCGCTGAACTTGAACCGGCTGCGTTCAAGGCCAGACGAGTATGATACTCGAGAGTACATCTATGAAATGAGCCAAAGTAATAGAGTACTCTGATTTACTTGGCCTGTTTGGCACAGCAGCAACGCGTAGTTACCAAAATAGTTAAAGAATAAAATAAGGATTTATAATCTGCTACTACACTTCAATAGGTAGTTTTATCTAGATTTATTTATGAGAAATTTGTTCAGAAACTTTTCTAATAATTCCACACAAATTCTTAAGAAATTAGTGTATAATTTGCAGCAAAGAAAACTTTTAGTTAAAAGCTTTAAAAATTATTAATTCAAGCCACGTATTTATTATGGGATTTTTCATGAAAAATTGTTGGTAAAAACACTTTTTAAAATAATACGAAATGACATAGATTTTTTAAAAATATTTCAAAAGATTTAAATATTAAGTGTTACGGGTTACCTTAATAAATTAAATTCTTATTTTTGCAGTGCATGCAACTTTCGGCTTACAAAAATTGCCTGTAAATGTTTCCGTTTGTGTTGTGTATTTTTGGCTAGCTAAAAATAGTGCAACAGCTTACAGGTGAAATGGTTAAGTAATCAGTCATTGCTAAACGTTTCTAATCCTTACGCAATCTGGCTGGAGAGTCTCGACTTAAACTCGAGCTTAAGATTAATCCTAATCCATACACTGACGCAATCCACGGGCTGATCGTGTTGCGTCTAACACCTAGACAGACGACTCTAAAAACAATAACAGTTATAATAATAATAAAAACATCAGGAGATGGCACCAAATGATCAGTCCAAAATGAAGGTGATCAAGGCAAGTGAGTGTGTGTGCTAGTGTGTGAGACACACTTGGTCGTCGGTGCTAATTGGTCTTAAGCCCAGGCAGCCATGTCTCAGCCAGCTCAGAGGGAGATCAGTCAGACAGACTGACTGATCATGTGCCTTGGCTGTGACGCATCTTGGTAGGATTGCACTAAACGTTGCCACATCATGAACATCCTCGAATATGACTTTTAATCCCGTTGCCAGGCAAACAGATGGCTTTATCATTTCCGCGAATTTATCTTCCTCTAGACGGAGTTGAAGAGCAGGGAGTAATCAATTGCCGATTTCATTATTGTTGCTGTTTTTCTGCACAATGTGTTAATCGATTTATAGTGCATTGATTATCATGCCCGTATGCTCATAATTTTCATAGCTCTCAAACTAAAATTTTTCCATTCAATTTCAGAGTTATCACGCCTCTCTTTCCCACCCGCTCACCCACTCTCCCTCTCTCTCTTACCATCTTACTTAGTCGGCGACGGCGCGTGCGAGTTTTTGTCGCCAATTGGAGATTGCATGAAAATTTATACACACACTACACACAACACACACTCGTGCTTGTACTCACACACAACAAATAGCAACAATGTGTTCAATTTGAGCCAGAGAACAGCGTGTGACGTCACAGCCACAGAAACGACGGCGACGTCGTCGTCAAGTTTCGGCACACGTTAATTTCTAGTGTTAATCAAGCATTTAGAGATGTCGTTAGCGGGTTACGTGTTGGCCAGACTGTTGGTTAGGCCAACACACTGTCAGCTGCTGGATTTTAGTTGTTTTGACTAGTTTCTATTGCTAGTGGGTTAGTAGTTACCATACCACAATGCGCCCATTTCCGGCTGCTGTCATTCAATCGATTGACTTGCCATTTGCCATTTGATTGATTGCCAAAAATACACACAAACAACACACAAAACAACAACAAATTACTGTAAGTCACAATTGACTTTGGCCCAAAACTGATGGCGTCATCAAAATGTTTTTGTTTTCCATTACTCACATTTGTTATGCACATTGGAGTCGGTGCACGGTCTGCCGATTCTGACCCAAGTAAGCTTCAGGTTAATGCTCGGTATTTCCCCAATTATTTTTACCCAAAGTGGCTAGGGTCCAAGCCCTATTAATCTTTGCAGCATTTAAATTTTTCTGCGAATTTACGACACCAGCAAGTCAAGGGCTCAAATATCTATCATAAATTCCTAGCCTGACCTAGTTAGCCCTATTGTAGTTAGTCTGATTTTATGAACTCCTGTTAGTCTGAACTCTGGACTTGTTAATGAAATACAAATAAACTTAGTAATCGTTTACTAACAATGAGTTTTATAGCACGCGGCTAAGCATGCGCCTCCAAAAATTTGTTATTGATTGCACAAAATAATAAGCCATGTGCCTGCCTTATATAATAAATATTTATATATTTTTATTTGGCAGAGTATGTGGTTGAATTTAATTGTGATTAATGGTGACAAGTGAATGCTCTTCACAAATCAAACACACTCCTGCTCTTCCCCTCTCTTTCTTACTTGCGCCCACTCGTTGGCTTGCGTCATTTGTTATCGAAAGCTGTTGCTTGTTATCGAAAAAGTTGCATTGTCGCGTTGCCAACTAACTGCAAAAATCATAATACCTTTTGATGGACAAACATTTAAAGAGCGGTTAAAGCCAGTCACGTTTTGGCACAACGCGAGCCTTGTCACATGGCCAATGGCCACAAATGGTTTCACACTTGCTTTAATATGAATGGGGCGCAAGCCGAAGACAGTTTGAAGCGGTCCAGCCTTTCGCACGCTCTAAATGGCAGCGTCAACAGAGAGGCAAACACAAAAGGGTTCATGGAAAAAAGCCGACTGTAGTTGGCGCCGCACACGGCACGCAGTGATACGGGCACATTGGACAACAACTGATTAGAGGGGCAATCGAACGATCCAAGAGATCAATCAAACAAGTGGGGAACAGGGTAGCAGACGGGTTTATGGATTGCCAAAACAATTTACAGACCTCCCCCAAACCGCACACACACATAAACTCTTGTTGCTACATTAACACATTTGGGCGTGCGCTCATCTTTATGGCCACAGTGCAGATTTGTGGGAGGTGTGGCGTGGAGTGTGGGGGAAGGTCTCCTGCCAGTTGGGTAAACAGTGCAGTCGAATGGAATATTCCCACAGTTTGCGTCAAATGGCGACCAACAAACAACTGACTAACTGACTGACGCGCACAATTCTGCGACTGCTGCTGTTTGATTTCAATCAAAAGGAAAAAAAAATACAGAATAATAACAATAATACGACGCGCAAATAAATCAGAAAAATGTGCCAAGTCAACAATAACAACAAAATATAAAAACTGGAAAAATGCTGTGCTATATTGCAAATTGTGTACCATCGTCTAAGCTCTGGAGACGCAATGGTACTATCCCACCTAGTATCCCAAATCAAACTGATGAGTGCTAATTTCCGACGTGGAGTGGGCGTGATCGCTCTGCCGCCCTTGCCCTGCCTCTTGTGCTGCTGCTGCTGGGAGTGCATTGCCGCTTTCGACGATCAACAGTCGTCAGTATTTTATTTCTCTTGTGGGGTGCTAATCAAAAGTATACATATTTATATATTTAATTGTCAGCGCTTAATTTATTTGGTGTAAATCACGGAAAATTTTCCACTGCCCCAAGCACAAAAGAGAGCGACAAACGAGATGCCTTTTCTTTCTTTCTTCACAAGTTTATATGATAAGATTGGGCTAGTCCTGACACTGCGTTTGACCGACCACCTGTAAATTCAGCTGTGTTAACGATCAGTTGCACAGTTAATATGCTTTACACAAATACAAATTGATTTACTTGTTCAGTGATAAGCAAATAAATATTCCGCCACTTGACACACTTAGGCAATGTGCAGCAGAGGTGATAAAAAACTTAGTTTGCAGCTTTGGACTTGAATCGCGTCACTTCTGCACTCGGTTTCCGCCTAACGATTGATTTTATAGCATTTTTGGAATATTTAAGAATAATTTGTGGTAGTTAAAAATAAACTAATCTGCATATTGTGTGGTCAGCTGTTTGTTAATTGGAAGCTGCAATCTGGCAGCACTAGTTTCTTCGCAGCAAGTGGCAGCCTTTGAACCCGCGTTGCCAATGTTAATTTTGATTAATTGCCAACCAAAAAGAAAAATAGATCGTAAAACAAAACTTTTGCTATTTGTTTAAATTGTGTTAAATTGTAAATTGTTAAAGAATTTAAAAACAAACAAGTGCGATGAAAATGGCAATTTTCACGCCATTGTCTGCATACCAAGAGTGCCAGTCAGCATGTCGTCTGGCTGCGATTCTAAAGTATAAAGTCTTTGCAATTGGTGCGGCCAAAAATTAGTTCCAGTTGTGCACAAATGAAGTGAAAACACAAAGTTGGTGTATGTAAGCAGCTCCCTTTTTGATGCGGGTGTATGCAACTACGGTCCAAGGCGACCGCTTAAGTACGTGTGGCGTATTGGCCTCAAAGCAGTGTGGGTTCTAAAGGGCGCGAGGTAAGGGCCGTCCCTGCAAAGTCGCGCTTTGGATAGTTTGGAATGCCGGCAACGCTGGCAGTTGTCACGTTTTGCGCTCGCAAATGACCCCAGAGAGTGTGAGTGCAGAGAAAACATAGTGAACTGTTTTTGTTTTCATTTCTGCTTCTTATTCTTCTTCTTAGCGAATCGGGTAGCATTCAATGGAACTGCTAATGGAATTGTTCCCAGTTGCTGTTTATAATGAATTATTGTGGCATGCGGCCTGTTTTCATTCATGGAAATTCAAATCCAAGTCATGTGACTTCCACAGAATCTACTGCCCGATAAGGAAGACAACAGGCAAGCCCAACTCTTATTATTATTGTTGTTGTTTGGTGTTTTGTTTTTAAGTGTTGTGTGAAAACAACAGATTGAAGTGAAGTTGAATGAACCACAGAAATTTGTTGGCAATTTTTGGTGTTGCGAATCAAATGAAATGGAATGAAATGAAATCGAAAATACAAATGTCTATGCACAGTCTGTCTAGTCACTTCCAGTTGTTGGCAATGTCAAATGCGAGCCAAGTTTAATGACTTTTGAGTTGCCAAAAATACACAAACACACACACACACACACACACACTGTGCACACACGTACAGTGTTGACTGCTCTTGACACCCGCATTGGGCCACAACAATACCAATTACTTGACTTGTTTGTTTTTTGGTTTATTGAACTCGTTTTCTGACTTTTGATTAGAGCCGTTTAGAGGTTTTGACTCTGTGTTTTATTTTATTTTTTCGTGCTTTCTGAGGCTTATGCATATTAAATCAATAGGAAATGCGAGCTGGTGTTAAAAGCGCTGTAGTTCATGGTTCCAGATTATCTCGATTCTGGTTCTAATTTAGTTTCAAGCTGAACAAATCTAGCTTCAAAACAAAAACTGAAAACTAGGCTCAAACACATAAACAACAAACCCGAAAAAACACTTTGCAGCTGTTCCCCACACCACCCATCCCCCCTCAAGGTCGTTGCGTCTGCTGTCGTCTATCGTCAACGCTTGGCATTGTGTTATGTATTTGTTATTATTGTTTTTTTTTTATATATAAATTAAAAACACATATACATTAACAGACGTGCTTGGCATAGACAAATGCCGGATTGGCTCTACTTGTACGTCTCTGACTCCGGCTTCGTCTCCATCTCCGTCTGTTTGAAGCTATTGCTCTGACTTTGACATTCAACTCGCTGACGGTAGTTCAAGTGGCACTCGAGGCGTGCCCAAGGTCATCGCTTGAAGCTCTACAAATGGGCCGATTACTAACCTAAGTCATTCCCTCACCCAGTTACACTTACCGACTGCGCCATTAAATTCACGTCTGTCCCTCCGTCCGTACTTTGGCCTAACCGTACCCCAGTTCGTTTGTCGGGAACTGTCAAGTGTTTAGGATACGTTATTTACACAGCCTATCGTTGGTACTGATAGGGCGTATTTCCACCGATTGGCTGACAACATTTATTTACTCAAAGCTAACGCAAACACTACGCGTCGTTATCACCTTGTACGGCACGTGACCAGAGACCACTGTGACCACCACCTTCAAAGCACAAGAAACACCCTCGCCCTTAAGCTCTCCCCTGCCCTGCCTGGTATTGGGCAGGGCAACCTGATCATTTGGCTATGGCGTCGTTATTTTACGCTTCGGCTTCAGTGGAACTGCTGCGATATCATTGCAAGCCAAAAGAACAAAACAAAAAAAAAACTAAAAATGTTTTTCTTTGGCATAACAAAGAATTTATACACTTCCAAGGCCCTGAAATGGAAATTTTTAACGTTTTTAATCCCATATTATAGGACTACGTTACGAATAAATGGTTTTAAAACGATAGTTTCTACTAATCAGTGAATCTGATTAAATTTCAATAAAACAACTCAAGCAAAAGGATTATTTTTAAGTGATGTATGATAAATTGGAACCTTTGTAATCAAATGTTATTATATATTGTGACTCTGGTGGGACTTGATCAAAGTAGATTCTACTGAATTGATTTTAAAGCTTTGTTTTCTACTACAGTGCAGTTTTTATCAGATGTTTAATCAGCAAAGTTTCAATATGCATAAAATTGTTTAATCTAAAAGTAGATTTTTAAACTAAAATTTCAAGAACAGCTACACATATCACAAAGTAGTTAAAATTTAATAAAAATTAGAACAGGTTACTTAAGAAACTTTTTATATATAAAGAATATAAATCAAGTTTCCAAACAGATGCCAATCTTGCCACGTTTGATCCATAAAAAGCGACAAATGTCTTGCATAAATTAGAACACCCTTAGGCAGGGTATAAACGCAAACAACGGTACTCTGCCCCATATACGGCAGTGTGTTTGTATATGTAAATATCAAACATACACTCCTGTCCACACACATAGACACACTGTACATATCTGTCGAATCTTGCATCCGTTGCCTGTTATCGTTTGCAATTTGATTTGCCTTTTTGTTGTTGTTTCTGTTAATTCTTTTTTTTTTTATTATTATTTAAAAGTTTCTGTTGCTTGTTTTGCCGCATCCACTTACAAGCTGCAAAAATGCAGCGCAACGAAAACGTATCCCATCTACATATTTACATCTACATGCACTATATATGTTTATTAACTTTTAAATAAAGTAATTTATTTTTGGAAGTCAAAACAAAGAAAATAAACAGTAAAACAAGTGAAAGAAAAAGCCGTAGAAATCACGTTTTTTGTCACGCGCAAATCGCCGATTGGCAGTTTTGCACTCTTGGGAATTTTTGTTTGTAACTTTTGGAGCACATCTAAGGTATTACGGCGCAGTTATGGACTTGCGTGTGGTTGGAGGCGCACCTATAAATGGAGTGGCCTCTTCAAGATCACTTGGGACACTCCAATTAGGGCGCACAGTGGGCAGTTCAACAATATACGTAACTTGGCTTGGAATTGAAATCAATTAGGCTATAGCTGTAGTTTGGTCACCCTTAACAGGACTTGCTGACGTTACCACACAAATTAATAGGCAAATAATCATATCAAATTCTGCATAAAATGACGAGCAAAAATCGACGATTCTGACGTAAATGAATTTTTAGTTAAATGTTTTCGGTTGCTAACTGAAAAAAAAACTGGATTATTGTTATCAACCACTTGATTTCATCTGAAATTATTTATTTTAATATAATTATTTAATTGTTTTTAAATATTGAAAGCGTCAGAGTAAATCACACACAAATTACTGACTCCCATGGGGCAGTGGATTTTTATGAATTGAGACCCAGTTTTTTGGAACATTTGAAGTTTGTTTACGGCCTATGCTTAGCGGGTTATTATAGTTAAAAACTCTGACGCATATCTAGTGAAAAACAGCTAAAGTTTTTAGATTTCATTTGTTTTTTTCTTCTTTGTGACTAATTCGAGTCATGGTGCGATCATGTGCAACTCATGCAGTTGACAAACTTCAACATTCTGGAACAATCAAGTGTTTAGTTTTAGTATTTTGTTAAGTAAATATTTTTATTATAACTAGCAGTGACTAGACAACTCATAGTTATTATTAGTTTTATTATCTTGTTTCGTTTTAACTTGGACTTTTGTCGCGCGCGTTTCTTTAATGATCACACGGGGACGTTGCTTTAATCTCAGACACGGCGACGCTTTAGCGATCACGATCTTGATAAGAAATATGCATGAATGTACTGCATGTATATGTGCTTGTATGTGTGCTTGTATATGTGGATATTAATATGTAAATGTTGGCCTGCAGTTGCATCAACTTAATATCAAGTTTTCTCTCTGTTTGTGCCAGTTGAGAGTTGTTTGTTTATTTCTGCTGTGCATTTGATTCATGGAAAATAAAATAACTCTTTAAAAAGTCAACTCATTCCTTTACAATATATGTATATATATGTGTACTATATATCGTCTCATATTATCAGCATGATTTGGCACTAATCACCCGGTTCTTTTTTCCCTCTGCACTGCAACAGACTTTGCGGAAACTTTTGACGCCTAATTGCTGGGGATTTGCTCAGATTATAGCAGTAATAATTATTGTTCTTTTTGTGGGTGGAAACACTGGATGGAATTATATGTACTGTGTTCTTGGTAATTGACTATTACAGTTTCAGTTTCTACTCGTAACAGTCATACATTGCTCTCATGATCTCATATCACGAGTTTTATCGGGTTCCAACCCATCTGATGCAATCTGATAAACAAGATCATTATTAGTCTGCAAAATAGTTCCCCGTACATAAGTTTCTTTCCGATAACTGGATAGCAGACTACTCAAGGTCATATCCTGCACTATATTTTACAATCAATATTTATCGTCTGATTTACACAAGTTTTAATCTTAGTGCAGCCCATTTCCTGCCAATTTGTTGATTATTGTGAAATTCTCTAATCGAAGTAAACATAAAATCAAATTTCAAATTGTTTTGCACTTGATTTAAACTACAAATAATTTGATATGGCAAGTTAATAGGAAATTAAATATGTATTTAAATATTAACTCGTATTGCAAAATATTTTGAAATTTTAGACCGAGTTTATCAACTTGTGCGGAATGTATGAAAGAAAAACAATTCTTATCACGAGGGGCATACGAGAATACCGCAGAAAGTGTGAAGTCATCAAATGTTAGCCTATGTTTAACTAGTTATACCTTTATTCCATAGTTTGTTAAGAATTCTGTAAATTTAAGAACCATTTAAAGGCGAAGAATGTGAATAAACTAATTTTAGGCCATCATAGGATCTTTTAGTAAAAATAGCTAAATAAAGAAGTAATTGGATTTTGAATTATTAAATCCCGATTTCACTACTAAAATTTGTTCAAAATGTGTTCTTTAAATTCCATTCTGTCTCTGTAAACTTTAAGCTCCCTTTTTGGGTTCATTCCTCAGTTACTTTCACCATATTTTGTAGAACTTTGCCCGTCCCTTCACCCATTCCAAAAAATAAGACTTTGTGCGTATTTAAATTTTAGTAATATTTTTATGTTTTATTCTTTTTTAGTATGTTGTTTGTTGATTTTTCAACAGTTTTTTGTTTGTTTTTTTTTTTATCTCTTTTGATTTTGTTTTGCTTCTTTTCAAATTCTTGTGTTTTTTTTTCTCTTAGACGCTGATTATGTTTACTATATCACGTGGTCTTACAAATATCCGTATACTTATATACTTTCTTATAGCTAAAAACAAGAGAAAATCTTATTCATAACTTATGTGCTAGATGAAAACTAATAACTATATATTTAAAGTTTAAATGGAGAGATATAAGGCATAATAATAATGATTAAGTTTTTGTCAATAACTTTTTGTCTGACTTTTTTTTAAACAAAAACAAAACGTTTTGCGCTTTTGTTGTATGTGTGTGTGTGTGTGTGTGTGGTTGTGTGTGTGTGGAAGACATTGAAGATTTCATTGCTTTATCTGCTCGTTTGTTGTTGTTTTCCAAACGGAGCGTGAAATTTTTCAATAAAATTCTAATACATGATTCATGAGGCAATTCAACACCAAGTACTTGGACTGAGGTAGTTTGGCGATATGCAGAATACCATTTGAGAAATGATTTCACAATAATGTAATAATAATAATAATAAATAATTTATAACAATATGTGTGTGTAGTGTGAGTGTGTGTGTGTGTGGGTGTGTTAATGAATCCATTGCCAACTCGCTAAGCGTTTTCCAAACTGGAAATTTTGCCCAGCGAATTGGAAAGTGGAAAAAGGAGTTTCGCATGCTCGGAACACTTCGAAGCAACATTTGCGTTTTCCTGGCGAAATGAGGTGAAATGTCAACGGCGCATGCTCTGAACGCCTGCGCCATAAATGAGTGTGTGTGTGTGTGCGTGTGTGTTTGCGACGCCCATCAGTCTTAAGAAAAGCGGGGGGTTTTGGGGAAGAGTTGGAGATTCAACGCCCATTTTTTTTTTTTTGGGTTTACCAGGGCCGCCAGGGCTGCTCCTCATCCTTGATCTGCTTCTTGATGACCAGCGACAGTGGCTGCTGTTCCAACTGCATTTGCATATGACCAGGCACACGCTGAATCACCGATGGCTTCACATCCATGGGCTCGTAGGCGGAATTTGCGGGACTGGGTGGGGCGTAGCTGTTGCTGCTGCTCCTGCTGCTGCAGGGCGCCGACTCGTAGCCCGCGGAGGAGTGCGAACTGGCGGATCCTGTGCTTGCGGTGCGCTGGGGCATCGATACCAGCATTGGTGACTGTTGGGCAGCTGCTGCTGCTGCTGCAGCGGCGGCGGCAGCAGCGACGGCAAGCTGTTGCTGCTGATGCTGTTGCAGCAACTGTTGCTGCTGCTGCTGTGGCAAGCTCTGGGGCAGCACAAGAGCAATGCTGCCATTGGGCAATTTAGTGGGTATCACCTGCATGCCATTGGGCAGAAAGTAACCATTGGCGTTCTGTTGAATCTGTCCAAAAAGATAGGGTGTTGCTGTGATGCTGTTGGTGTTGTTGTTGCTGCTGCTGTTGTTGCCCGCTGCAGTTGCTGTTGGTGGCTCCTGCTCGGGGGAACTGGGTGGCGAGGGCAAGACAACCTGGGCGTGCAGCGACTGCGCCTGCTGACGCTGCTGGTGATGCAATTCCGTTTTGACACCATTGATGCAGTTGCTCAGATGCTGCAACAGACGGCGACGCTGTGCGGGCTCCAGGCCAGGAAAGCGACTAACCTCATTGGCACAATCAGCAAAGCCGGCCTTGAATTTGTTAATGATCTTGGGATCTGCTGCCTGTTGCATTGCTGCCTGTTGTCGCTGCAGTTCCTGCAGATGCTTCACTGTCTTCTCCAGAATGTCAGCTTTTTCTAGCTTGGAATGCCGCGCTGGCTATAAATATAAGAAAAAATAAATTGACAAATTAGTAAATTGTATAAAATTTGTTTATAAAAAAGAAAGTTTGGACTAAAGAGTGTTGTAAAAAATACTTACGTCTTTTTTGGTGGCATCCAGAATCAGAGTCTTCAGTTCATTGAGGCAATTGTTGATGCGAGCACGACGACGTTTCTCCATGATGGGCTTATTTGACTGCAGGAGAGAAGAGAGAAGAATACAGAGTTAGTCATGTGGAAAAAGAGTTGGAATTAGTCATGTGTTGGGAGCAACAAATTTAAAAAAGTTTAACCTCATGCAGCGACAAGGCAGACAAAAAACTATATAAAAATAGAGGAAGCTGCGTGTGGCTTTAATTGGACACGGACTCAGCACTACAGTAGTCACTAGCGTTGTTGTTGTCATGGTAATTCAGATTTTTGTTGCTGTTGTTGTTGTTGCCTTCGATCTGGCTGGGGGCCAAAGTTTGTGGCACGGCGCGTGCTCTATTTATACTGCGCTCATGCATTCGCAGCAGCGGCAGATGCCAAAAATAGTTTGGCGGTTATAAATTACGATAAGCAACGAGCCGATGTGGCCAAAAATAAATCCACGCCAATACGCAGGTATTTTTTTCTTCTTTCACAATAACAACAACAAGGTCGTCGTGGGAAATTCGAAGACGCAGTAAAGTAAAGTAGACAAAATCAACAACAAATTGTTGTTTTTTGCACGGGCATTAAATTATTTTTGTGCTTTGGCCAAATTTGGCTCAGTGAACGCCCGCACTGTATGAAGTCAGCGAACGAGCTGGCCAAAAGCGGCCAGAAACCAGCAAAACAGCTTGCTTTTTGTCAAGCCAAAAGAAGCTGATGACCGACAATTGCAGCAACCACGCGCCAAATGGAAGCCGCTCAAGTGGGCAGCTCCAGACCAATTTTGGGTGGCACTCATGAATGGACGCGTCTGTCGTTCCCACTGTCCCCTCCCGTCCGTCTCTCTGTCTTGGTTAGCTCCATGAATGAAGCCAAAACGTAAATGCCGCCAACGCCAGACGATGCCGCAAATGTGTTGGCGAGCCGACGGCTTTTTTTTTTCATTTTCTTAAGTATGGCTAGAGTATGTGGTGTTGTGGTGGTGGCATGTGGGAGCCGACGACACCGACGATATGTTGGCCAAAAAGGAAATGCATTTGGGCAGTTGCCGAGTTGCCAAAACTGTGTGGGCCACAATCTCTCTATGTAAACCAAGTGGGAGACTATAGCCAACATGTATTTCTACACACACCAAATATTCCCAAGTGAGTAATTTAATTTGTCTGCTGCTTTAATCCAAAGTTGCCTGAGTTTTTAGATTTTTTTTTTCTGTTGTCACTTCTGTTTGAAACTTACCCGACGATCGCTTTTCAGCGGTGTTTCCTTCAGCTGCGCGGGCACCGCTGCGGTGCCCATAACATTGGCGCTCATGTTGACTGTAACGCCGGTAACCATTTCGATATCGGCTATATACTGTTTATGCAGTTTGAGACACAGTTTGGTAGTGTTTTCACTTAGCACTTGAGTTTCTGTTGCTCTGTTCAGTTTTTGTTGATTTGCAACACAAATTTGTTTATATCAGTTTATATTTGCGATCACTTTTCACTTTCGCGCAAACGACGAAACTACGTAAAATACGTACAAAAGATTTCTTGAGTTTGAGTTTTGGTTTTTACTTTGTTTTCTAGTCTTCCGCTTGAGAGGAAGAACGAACCGCACGCTACAAGTTACGGCAACCGAATGGCTGTCAGGTTCTGACTGCACAGCGATTAAACGTTTCACGAAGCACGAAGACGAAGACGATGGCAGCGAACGAATGACGATCGTTCGGCAACTACGTGCGTGTGTTGTATGTTTTTGTATATGTATTGAGTGTGTTTACGTTTGTGTGTGTTTGCGTGCGTATTTAGCTAGCGACCACCTTATCGCTGGGCTTACAGCAGACGACTGACGATTGATCGACAGGTTCGTTGGCTAAATCGAAATCGCCGCAGCGAGACGCGGGCAGCGCGAGCCACACGACCAGGCGGCGGCATACCTACACTCACACCAACAACAGCACACACAGAAACACATGCATATTGTAGGCTGTATACATTTGCCTTTGTGTAGGTAGCAACGCTATATTGAAGCTACCTGTGTGTGCTGCTGCTGCTGCCGCCATCAGTTTACCTAAGCCGCGGCCTTTGTGAGAGCGCACAGTTACTCATACGCCCCCTCTCCGCTCTCTTAGCGAAGCAAGCTAAAGAAAAAAAAAAGCACTGCAAGTTCTATTGAGCATGTCTTCCTTTTTGGAAATATCAAAACCCCCAGAAAGCGTGTGAGCGGGATTCACAATAGCGAGAGCGAGCAGAGCTACAGTCACAGACAGAGTGAGATAGCAACAGTGAGAGCACTGCGCTGATTCATGCGGCCAACGCGACGACGCTTCGTCGTCGTCGTTGTCGTCGTCCCATAGAAGGTGAAAATAGCAAACGACTGCAGAGGCAGCAGCAGAGACGCGGCAGCGGCAGAGGCAACGGCTGCGGCAGCAGCTCACCCAGAGACTTATCGTGTATATGACGCCACCCCAGCGCCGACAGGTTCGTGTGTCTCTTTGTGCGGACTATGTACATGTGTGTTAGTGTTTGTGTGGGGTTGTATCTACAGGCATTTGTATGTCTGTGCTATGATGTCGTGATCGGTGGGGTCGCTAAACAGTAAACAAGATCACAAGGTTGCTGGGTCTGTTGGGGCTGTGCGCACGCCAAGCGGAAGCGGGCGGCAGCGTAACACACCTGCGTCACCCACCATCCATACCAGAACTTATGGCCCACAAAAATGTTCCAAATTGTTTATAACTTTATTTCGATCCGACGCTGTGTAACTGTAGCCCATTCCGCATGCCACTCGGCTCAACTAAGTGAAGGTCATTTACATGTGCACATTAATTCAATTGTACACACACACACACATACACATGTATATAAACTAATTACATTTGTGCGTATTTTGATCGATCAATGATTTTGGACAAGGCTAATGGGGGCGTTACACGTGCGTCGGGGGACGCTTAGATCATTTTAATGGTGTCTACGTGCACCTTTGGGCTTTCACGTTTTAGTTATCAGTTGAACGAAGGTTGGCACTTTGCTCACAACAGCTAATAAATTCTAAAAACAACAGCATTTAGTTTAAGATATTCCCCATCTGTGTGTTTAGGAATTCTAAGCTCTTGGCATACGTCATACTCTGTGCAAATGTTTGTATCCAAATCATTTGCATACATGCATATGTATGTATGCGTGTAGAAGACTGAAATTGTAAAGTCAATGTGCAAAGAGATAACAGAACATTTGTGCACTCACACACACATATTCACACACGTGCGCTCACAGAGTTGTCTAGCTAGTTGAACCAAGTGAGAGCGAAAGTAAGAGCAACTCAAAGTTCTTGTAAACTGGTAAGCTGTGCTTCCCAAAGCTCTTCGACATAAAGCTCAGTTTCGTAATACTACTCAATGGACTCTGTTGTGCAATGTACAAGCTTAGATGAATAGAAAGCTCAATGAAATGTGAAGCAATTGTGATGTGAAAGAGTAAACAGAAAGAGAGAGATGGAGAGAAGAGTTTGGATTTGAGTTTTTGTTGGAACAGCTTGCAGAGTTGCACAATGGTACATAAAGCAGTTTCTATGGAATTAATTCTAGCAAATTTAAGAAATAATTTAATTCCACAAAATCTTACAAATGCACCATAGTCCGTTACTTAGAGTAAATAGTCACATGTGTGCGTGTCACGAGCTTTGTGCGTTTTTATAGCTTGTTTGGAAGGTTGCCGCGTTGAGCTCACAACAGACCCCCAGTCACAGGCAACACCTTCGCGTTCCAATTACAATTTGGCAACCGATCAAAAGGCTGCCGCCCGCGGCCGATGACGACGACGGCGTCGCTGGCGGCACTTGTGCATGCCAATTTAATTGCACACTGGCAACGTTTACATCATGTGGCTGCTCTGACTGCTCTGGCTGCTGTTGCTGCTTCTGGCCAAAAACAGCAACTAGCAGCAAAGGTGTAGGATGTATCGCATATAGATACACCCATACACTTACAGTTGCTTACCGCGCCTGATCGCATGCAGCGTCTAAAATAAACTGTGGCAAAAATTTATAGTCCGCTAAAAAAAAAAAAATAGAATACAAAACTACTCAAAAATGTGCGCGCATTGCTAATTGCGTCTAAATTTAAACAGATGGTTAGACAATGCAAGAGGGGTGTGCGGCTAAGGAACAAATCTACAGGCTGAGTTACAACAAACGACGATGACGACGACGTCAGCGTAGCAGCGGCAGCGACGCCCACGCGCCAGACGCTGCCCTGCTGGCAACAGAGCCGCAGCAGCCCCCCATGTAACTAAAAATAACAGTGCGCCGTTAGCGCAATGAAGATGAGAGAGAGCGCGTGAGAGCACATAAAAGAGAGCGCAGCTGATCGAAGAGATAGCGGGTGAGAGAGATGAATGCTCCACGGTCGCCCATGCAGCCATTTATAAATTTGTTCGTACATTTTGGTTTGTGGTGCGCGCGTCTCGCGATTAAAATGCCATAAAAATCGCCAACGCAATGGTCGCATGTGTAAAACGCGCGTGAAATGAATGCTCTGCTAAATGCATAGCACTATTATAATAGTTGGTGCTTGTTCTTGTTGTTTTTGCACTAAATGGCGCTGTACTTTTTGGCAGCAGCTACAGCAAAACAGCAACACCGAATCTTTACCCAATTTGTTGTTGCTCTTGTTGTGCAAGTATTTTATTACTCATTATCGTAACGACGCATTTTGGGCCAACAGGCCGTATCCACTGCCAACAGGCAACGGCGCCGCTGACGTCGCCCAGAGTTCAATACAGTGGGTGGCAAGGGGGCAGGTGGCAACTGTCGATTATTTTTGTTATTTTTATTTTGTGGTTTGTTTTTTTTTTGTTTTTATAAATTTTTGCGGCACCAGCGTCAACAAAAAAAAAATCCAACGCCAGACGTTCTAAATTTAGCAACAGGTAAAAGCTCAAAACAAACGGTTAATGTTTTGTTTGTGTTTTTCTTTTTGCCATTTTGGGTGGGGAAGCAGCTTTATAAGGGCAAAGCAGATCTCGTGATGCGGAAAAGAGCAGAGCCGAAAAAGAGAACAAGAGAGGGAGGTAGGGGGAAAGGAAATTTAAGAGAGTAAGAGCGCTTGATTGAATTGCATTGAAGTGCAAGCTCTTTAGCGATGACGTCACAAAGCACAAAATCCGTTGATTTATGTGTAGCTCTTCGTGGAAACTAGTTCACACAAAAATTTGAGTTGTATTAGCAATAAAGTGCAAACTACTGACGTCACAAGTTGGATAAAACCAGTAAATTGATTAGTATTCCAAAAAGAGAAAATCAGTTAATATTTATGTTATTCTAGCAATTTTCCAGCTAAACGATTTTCATTGTTATCAGTGTGTAAACTTTGTAGTACTCAATCCTTTGCTCAGTGCTCATTTTGCAGATCAGTTTGGCTCTGACTTGACTTTTCGACTTTGTTTGCTTGGCTCGAAAATCCATCATCGAAGTCAGGTCTTATAAAGTCAACTGCTTGGTTATTTGGTAAATAATCGCAAAATTTCCGGACAAACAGTAATCCTTTCGCTGGAAGTGGCAAAACCCTTTCGCAATCTATTTGGTAGGTTCCGCTTAGATGGCGGAACAGTAGCTGTTGGCCCTTTAGCGGCCAGGCACGCCCCTTGTCTAGCGAAAGGATTTAAGCTACTGCTTTTGGTACTACGGAAACTGGAACTGAGCTTAGTTGCGACCGCGTTAATTAAATCGCTTTTGACACGCTCTGGGCCAGGGGTCAGTGGCGAAAGGGTTTGGCGAAAGGATTAAAATGCGACGACGGCGAGAAAGGGCTAAGACTAAGTGAACGGTGGCCAGGTACGCGGCTTTCTATTAACAGGATGATCATGCACATCAAAGGGCTAAAACCACACACCCATAAAACTGGTCGTGCAACAAAGGACGTGCAACGCGTGCAACACCCGCTCACTCTGCATCTCATTCTCCTACTCCTTTCCACTCACAGTCTCAACTGGTCACCACAGCCCGTTCATCAGCCATCAACTCTTCTGTTTATTGCACCCTTTAAGCGAGCTGCTTTTTACCTACCAAAAGAGCCGGTTCGGGCCCGGTTAAGGCAAAGGATTTTCACTGCCAACTGTGACTGTGACTGTGACTGCGACAGCGACTGGGACTGCGGCCGTGACGTGTTTGTTTATTTGCCATAAAAGGATTATGGGCGTGGGCAGGTAAAGGTAAAGGCTTCTGCCGCTGTTGGGTTACCAACGCCGCACGCCCTTGCCGCAGTTAACCCGTTAACCCCGTTCCCGCTTGTTGTTGATGTACTCCTTCCTCGGAGCCTTTTCGCCTTGCATCTCCTTGTTCGAATCTGCTGATTTCCTTCTTTTTTTTTCTGCTTACTGCTGAGTTTTCCTGGTAGTTTCAGTTCTCTGTCTCTGGACAATCTCGTATCATAATTTTTCACTAAAAAAGTCAACTTTGGCATCATAAAAAATGAGCAAAATTATATAAAAAGGAGGAAGCAAAAACTCCTTGTCGCGTTTGTTACGTGGAGTTGCGTAAAAAACGAACGTAGTTCAAATAAATTTTTTGCGCTGTCGCTGGTTGACAACAAATTGCATAAAAAACGATTCTTCACTTACAACGTTTATGATTACGAGTTCGTTAAAAAAAAAAAAAGAAGAAAAAAAAGAAACAGCAAAGAAAAAAAAAATAAAAAACGCGTCTCGTCTAAGTCTAACCCGGAGCTGAGTCTCGAGGGGATTCAAGGTGAGGATGGGTTTGCGGACAAACAAAAGCGCAACATGCAGAAGGATTTTATGGTTTTATTTAGGGTTATTTACGGTCCTTTTGCCTCAATGCCAAATCAATTGGCGTGCAAACGTCAACTGGCTATCCCTTTCTCGTTCCCTCCTCTACCTTTCAATTTCTTACCCGCTTACCTGTGCCACGAAGGAGTAAAGAGCCGCGGGCGAAAGAGTTCTTACCTAGGCGGAAAGACTCGCGCCGAAAGAGGTTTCTGCCATAGGATAGAGTTTAGAGTTTCCACGGATTAGCTCGACAACTAGCGGGTTGGGTTTTATGATCGTCACGCTAATGTACCTCATGTCCTTGATGAATCGCAGTTGCTGTCGCTGCTTGCGTCGACGTCACCGTCAGCGTCAGCAGCTCTGCCGCTGTTCGATTCGCAAAGAGTTTTTACGACACACACACACAACTCCGTCAGGCAAAACTCGAATCCTTGCCAATTTCCGGGAACTTCATTTTCGTGGCTAACAGCACCAAGTATGCCGCTAGCCAACGCCAGAGGGCGCTTCGCAAACATTTTTGATTTCACTAATCGCTTTCGGCCTCAAAGGCAAAACCGACCGACTAATTTAAAACTTAATTTCGGTCTCTAATTTTTTTGGAGCGCATGTCTAAAGCACCGTTAGACGTCGGGCAGCTGCCTCACCGATCACCGTCTGATAATCTACATAAATATTTGCCTAATGACAGGATGTCTTCGCTTCAAAATATCGACAGAGTTTCCCACAGCCTCCTCCGTGTGTCTGTCGAGTGGGCGTCGTTGTATTTTTTTGGTAGCCAGCAAAAAAAAATGCAAAATGCCATAAAAAAAATACAGAAATGTGCTCAACTGCGGGATTCATGTACGTATATAGATCGTTGAGGTGCTAAAAATGTTTTACGAGTCTCAACAAATCGTGACCAGACTCAGTCCTCCACTCAAACTCCGACTCCAAGTTCCAGCCGCAGTCCCAGTGCCAGAACCAGGCCCAGACCGTCAGAGCGCAGTCCGTGTAGACAGAAGGTGTTGAGCATATAAAATGCTACAAAAAAGAAGTCAAGAACTTTAGAATTCAACTGCGGTAACGACGAATTATTAATGATCTTTTTATGCGAAAAATTGAAAGATTTAGAAAATTTCTAAGGAGAGAGGAGTTTGGCTTGGGTAGGATCGAAGTAGGATCATTTTGAAACTGTTTTATTATAGATTAAATATTTAACCTACTAAGCTTTAAGGCTGGTACTTTGTATAAACCTTGAGTTTAGGCAGCTAAACTTTTCTCCTATGAGGTTTCTGATCCCTTGTTTTTAGCATTCTTTATGTGTCATCTAACATAGCTCCCCTGATTTGTAGGGTATTTTTCAGTACAAGGGAAATCGCGTGCAAAGGAAGCTCCAACGACAATTGCCAGTCACAGGCTAAAGAAATCGACTGTGGCATCGATCATAAATACACCAGCAGAGTGTCCAAAAGGGGTGGCAGCGGGTGAAAAGAGGAGGCAACTGGGACTGAGAATGGGAATAAACAGAAACTGAATTTGTGGCCATAAGCGGGTTGGGCTTGCATTGCATGCACTATTGAACTTTTTGAATGAAACCGACAGCAAGCAACAGCATAACAACCAGTTTTGTGGCAACAACAGGGCCAAGTCAGGCGTTTGTAAGCCAACGGCAAGTTGTAATTTACACTCGGCACAGCAGCGCTGGGGTGGCGTTGCCCCAAGATCTGCGGCAGCATCCCAAGACGCGCATCCCATGCCAAGCAGCCAAACGTTGCAACGTCACACACACACACACAGCGGGCAGCTTGTCACGATAGCAACAACGTCGCGTTGGAGTTAAAGTTGTTGTCGGAGTTGCAGTTGCTGAGAGATCATGCCCGGCGATTACCTAAACGCACAAAGAAGAGTAGAAGAGGGAGAGATAGGGGAGTAGGGGAGGGGGAGACAGCGGCAGGCGGGTGGCAGCTTTAGAGATCCTTGAGCGGCGACTGCATAAATTATAATGTGAGGGGCTGACCGGTTGCTGGCGTCGTCGTCGTCGTCGTCGTTGTCGGTTGCTGCTTCTGCTGCTGGCACACTTACAAAAAGCGCGCTTCACGAAGCATGGCAAAAGCTGTTCGCTGCTCTCGCAGCTGAACTGCCACTGGGACAGTGACTGTGTCTCAGCTGAATAAAGAGCAGGAGACGTAGAACAAAGCACGAGAGGGAGTCGAAGACTAAGCCGAACACAAAGACGAAGAAGGAGACGTGAAACGAAGACAAAGACGAAGATGGAGACGTAGCTGAACACTGTGACTGAGATGGAGATGGAGACTTTTGCTGTTACTGTTGTTGTTGTTGTTGTTGCTGCTGTTTTGTATCGTCGTCGCGCCGGCGCATTGTTTTCATTTTATGGAGATTAACATTCTGCGTCTGCCAACGCCGCCACCGCTTTGGCGGCTGCGACTGCGACGTCGACAACGACTGGGACGTTGACTGAGCTGCGACTGATATCGGCAACTGACAAGCTTCGCAGCATCCGCTGCAATAATTTCAAAGTTGCAGTCGAGCATACTCTAACCCGGAGCAAGTAAATAAAAAATTTATTTTTATTTAAAAAGTAGGAAATTTAGTTAAATACTTATTAAATTGCGAACGTGTTTAATTTTAAATATAAATGAATAAATATAAGGCAACCTTTTTATTATTATTTAACAAAATTCTTAAATTTTAAACAAATTTGTATATATTAAAGATAAATAATCAACTAAATGATTTTATAAGCAGATTAATATACACAGGAAGTTGGAACTTTCAAAATTAAGTTTATAAATATACAAAATAATTATTATTTTCCAAATAATATTTTGTAATAAGTTTTTAAATAATTTTTTAAGATTTCTAAGCCTAAAATAATCAGGTTATTAAGAGTATACATTAAGGGTATCCATTGTTAACTCCAAATCTTTTCTTCTCACCATTTCTGCTGTTTATTCTCCCTTACCGACTTTACTTGTTTCTCATTTCGGCAAGTCACGACCCGCGTAATGAGCCCACTGTGATGGAGATGGAGACTGCAGTTCCATGGACCGGGACTGAACCGAGGCTTATGATCTTCTCTTTTGTCTGTTGCAAAAGGAAGTCGCATTGACTAACTGACTGACTGACTGCGAGACTGTCCGAACATACAAAAATGTTAATTTTTCCCATTGGGCAATACGCCGATAATTAACCTCGTTGGTGTTTTACGGCTGCTGCTTTTGTGGCTTCTACTTCTGTTGGATTTTCTGTTACTGCCACTGCCACTGCATGAAAATTGATCGAGTTGCTGAAAATTGAAATTCAATTTATGGTTACAGCGGCGACACGCCTGGGAATTGTTTGAAATATGCAATGTTCGGAACTGATAATGTTCGACATGCTCCAACTGCCTGACGGACGTCAAAGAGACGTGAGTTATAAGCTTATGTAGTGGAGTAGTATATGCAATAAAATTAATCAAAATTTATCGACGAAATATAATATATAGCTATCTTTGTCTTTGCCTTACCTAGGAAATGTATTTTCCTTTGAATTTCCGTCGTACTTTCGCTTTCCCTTAAATTTTCTTTTGGAAAATTGACTTTTGGTTATCTATTTTCATTTTGTAGCATCCCAAACAGTTTAAGCCTTTAACTTTTGGCCACAACACATTTCTGCTAATACTTTTCTTCACGCGCCCATGGAATCCTTTTGTTTTTATTCACTACAAAATTTTGACTTTTTGGCTTTTCGACTTAAACATAAAATACGCCAATTATTTATGCGTTTGCCATTAAAAAACTGATCTCAAGGCTGCGTTTTTTAAGCCTTTTTGCTACAAAAAAACTGAAAAAAGTAAAAAACATTTGTAACGAAAATTCAAATTCCACGAAACAGTGTCTAAAAATTCCCTTTAACCCGTTGCTAAAAAATCGCTACAAATAGTAAAAAAAACAGGCTAGTAAAAAGTACAACAAATTACTGGCAAAAAGCAAAACAAAATTCCGCGAAAAGCATAAAAAATGCGATTCTTCTAGCGATATTTACAACCAGCGACCTGAACTCGAGAAATGCTAAAAGAGTTGACTCGAGAGCAGAGCAAAAAGGCTTAAAAAACGTAGGAGTAGAAGGTAAAAAAGGCAACAATGAGGCGACGACAATTGCGACAAAAAGGAAGGTAACCCGTAAAAAATGCGACCGCAACAAAGCGATGCAATGGAAGGGAGTAAGGGCTTAGGAATTGGCAAGGACACGACTCTCGGGACGGGTTAAAAAACGAAAGTCAAAATCGATTTCGGAGTGCAGAGTACGGAATTTTGTTTTGGGCAACAAAAGCAGCGTGCGCATTGCACATTATTAGCCAGGACCAAGAAGGATGCACACACAGATCATAAAATTGCGAGCGTGTGCTGCGAATTGTGTCTGATTTTCAAGGCTGCGAAAGGATGATGAAGGTGATGCTTAATCCTTCTTGAGTATTCGCCAGTGTTTGCAAATATTTTGATTTCGAAAATAAACAATACGCCCACCGAAAACTGCACCGAACTGGGTTCAGGTCAGCAGCCTGACAACAGGACATCGTTTAAGCGAACGGCTTGGAAGGATTAGTCGCATTTAACCATGACGATACGCGATTTCAAGCGAATTTTAGCCCACAACCCGAGGGGCGTTTACTGTTTAGCTGCGTTTAGGCAAAGGATTACGGCCCATTTCGACCATAATGAGTGACAACAAGTTGTAAAGCCATTTAGTTGTTAGTAAACAGTAAATTCCACGGATGTCAGCCATGTCAAGATGCCAAATCAAAAGTTAAATGAAATGTCACATTAAAACCGTCTCATCATTTCACCAAGGACACCAGAGACACCAACATGAGGACTTCTATGTAAATGTTTAACAAAACTCACATTGCACCAATTTTTTGCTACAATTACGGGCCAAAGAGTTTCCGAAAAAAGTAGCCCAATAAAAGTAGAGTTCCCAAAAAGGGTTGCCTACTCTCACAGCACGTTTCGCTCTCCTTTTTTAACGATGCCGCATTGTCTGTTTTTTGTCTGATCGACCCAGTGGTCTAGTTCGGGTGTTTATGCTCCGAGAACCCTTCCCAGAACTACCCACAGTTTTTCTACTCCATTATATTCTTTATTTATTGTACTTTTTTTTTTTTGTTCTAGATTCGTTTTGCTTTGCTTTTAGGCAACTTTTTGTCGGCGACATCGCGTACGCGGAATTTTGAAAATTCTTTAACCCGTTTTCTCGTTTCCCTACATTTCCACGTTTTTGCCTTTTTTCGCCGTAAGCGAAACGCAATTTGGAGTGTTTTTCTGGTTTTTATGACATTTTACTGTTTAACATTTTAATTGTAGCAGCACGAAAGACCCTCATTTATGACCCGATATCCGAAATCTCGACAAGCGAAAGTGTTGACATTTTTGGTTCGTTGGGTTTTGGTTAGTGCTGGCCAAGTGTCTTTTGTCCTGGACTCCGACGGCTGGTTAGTTGTCATTAGTTAAGGTCAAAGTTGATCATTAGCCGCCGGCGAAAAGGCAAAACTGTAACTAGTTTTGGAAAACGAGAGTAAAAAGTATGGCCAGAAAGGTAAGACTTGGAATTTGGAGGAATAAGTGAAGCAAGAAAAATTAGTTTGAAAAACCAAAAAAATTAAATGAAAGGAGTGGACAATTTTTACAACATTTTAAAAGTAAAAATTAAAATGTTTTAAATTAAATAAAATATATAGAAATATTTAAAAAATTGTAATTGATACAGTTTTGCATAAGTATAGTTTAGAAAAGTTTATAAATTTGTATTTTATGTTAGTTAAATAAAAGAAGAATTTGTAAGTGTAGATCACGAACTTTCTATAGAATAGGAAACTATAAGAATTAAGAAACAAGTTCATATATTTAAACTGCATCATTAATTTTTCTCTAAATGATTTAGTTCGGGTCAAAATCAACAAAAAAGTGGTCGTATGTAGAGTTTTGTCCGCGACTGTATATCTATTAAATTGGGGAGAAAACAAAATAATCTTTGGGTAACCCAGAAATGCAAGTTCACGTACAGTAATTATATTGGTCGGAATAAAAATAGTAATTAAAACTAAAGGCATTCAAAGAAATAGAGTTTCGAACTAAGAATTTAGTTGACTCCGAGGTTTTCCTTCAGTGAACACGGGAGTTACTCAAAGAGTTTGGTTTAATAATAGCTGATAATAAAGAATTACTAGGTATGCCTTGAAATTAAGTGTTATTAAATTTACATAACAGTAAATCACGTCAATCAACCTTCTAGAACCTTTGAACAAGTCCTGTGGTGCTACCTAAAAATCTGCATAAATCTCCCAGCGACAGGACAAAAAACCTGCGCCAAGCAAACCACAAGAACTAGAACAATGATTAGTCTTAAATTGGGTCGGTTTTTGAAGTCAATAAACAGTGAATGAATAGACTGACAAACAACAGTGTGGAAGCCACAAAAAAAGAACAGCAGGCTGGGAAAAAATCAAACAAAGTAAAAAATCGGGCCAAAATCGGACAACAAAAAGATGTGGCTCAGATTCGGTGCTCTGGACTGTGAATGCGGCTATCCGCAGCGGAGTGCGACAATTTTGCTACACGTGGACTGCACTCATAAAAAATAATTAGGCCAAAAAATGTGAGACACTTAGCGGAAAATTTGAGGCAAATGCGAAAAATCTGCAAATCGCGACCTGCGAAATTCAAGCTAAAAATTTGCACGCAGGTCGGCAGATTTGCTTTCTTTCTATATAAATCTATATACACAGATATATTTTTTTCTTGTGCTTTGTTTATGTTTCATTTTAGGTGAGTTTTTCTTTTTTGTCACGTGCTGGGTGCCTGTGTGTTTTTGTTGTCCTGTTGAGAGAGAGAGGTCCTTGGAACGATGCTAAATTAGGTAAAATTATGTCATGCCGCGAGGCGATACTGGAACGAGATCAGAACATTGAGAGCGCGTTTTCATTCTCTTCTTTCCGAGCGACGAGCGAGAAAAAATACAGAATTGTATAACATTTTATGATCGCGATCATAAAAATATTTTGCCCACTTACGTAAGAAATTTGCCGTGTTCTTTTTTGCGTGAGTTTTACCTTGACGGTTTACGCAAAAATCGTCTGGCTGCAATTTTGCCATGGATTTTGAAATAGTCTTTGTTTTAGCTGACTTTTTTTGTTCGCATTTATTTGGACTCATTAGAGACTTTGGATTTTTGCCCGGCCAAGACTCAAGGACACGCGGCTGGCAATAATTAAAAGTTTTTATTAATAACACAAGCCAAGCTCATTAATTACCACTCTGGGCCTGGGCCTGGGCCTCTAAAAAAAAGCAGGAGAATTGTGCAAATCGTTTTGCACAAACTGGTAAACAACATTATCAAGCGAAAACCGTCCAAATGCGATTAAGTTGGCTACATTAACTGGCGACAGCTACGCCAAGGAGACAGCAGTGGAGTCGTTTCACTTCAACCTGTTGCCAGTTTTCCCCCTTTTTTCAGACTTTCAATTGCAATTAATCAAAGCTGGGGATGCAGCGAATGTCTGCAGGTTTAAACTTCAGGTAGAGCTCAAGTTGATAATCGATATGATATGATTAAAGATATCTTATCGACGCCTCGCATCGATTTTTTACTTAAACTCGCACACATTAAGTTGATGGCTTTAATTAATTGCTGATTGTATAAGAAAGTTAAACAGATCTGCACACAAATGAGCCAAATTCCCAGGCATCACTAGATTTCTTGGCACTACTCAACAAGCAGCTGCTTGTCCAAACTTGTACAACTTTCCATTAAATCGCAAACGAAACCAACAATTGTCGCCAATTAACGGGTTGGAGATGCGATGCAATGCGTTGCTTTGCTCTTATTTGGCACAATGCCAATTCCAACAGACTCCCCGGTGCTCCTCTTCATTCCTAACCCAAATCAGAGGCCGTTATTAAAATCATGGCATGGCTTCCCTGTGCCCTGTTGAAAGACTGCATTAATCAGTCGGACAAATCGAGTTGCAGTTGCGTGAAACGAGTAGCTCATTGATTATGGAGAATTAAATGTAAATTTTTGATACTGTCCAAGGTTTCCAATGCCAACAGTCGTTTGCTCGTATCATTTATTATTGTTTTTACTGGAGTTGCAACGAGTGAGGTAGGGAGCTAATGACAAGCGACAAGTCAGCGTTTCCACAGGTGAGCACAAAACTCGCGTCATCGATCGAACTGATGTTACGGTTCTGCTTCTCTCCCCCCTTCTCTCTCTCTCCCTCTCCTCTCTCTCCTCTCTCACTTGGTGACACGCTTCTGCCCAATGTCAGTTGCATGTGTCGCTTTGTTTTGGATGAATCCGAAACTCGACGCCTTCGTGTGCACTCTGACGCGCCCCAGTTCTTATCACATGCTCACACTTATACAATCAAATTGCTCGTTAAATGCACATTGCAGCACGTATTCAAACAATACTACAAAAAACTTTAACTCTCGTAGAGGTGGACTGTCAAACGCCTGGACGTACTTCAGGTGCAAACTGCAATTGAAGCGGGATTAAAGCTTATTTTATGCAAGTAGGGGTAACTGAATAACATAATTCTAACAAAGATTTTAGGAATATTCGAGAACATTTATTACTGCTTACTTACTACATAATAAATACTACATTTAATAAGAATTTATAAAACATTTGTGTTAGAGTGTAACCTCTCGAAACGTACTTATACTACCCTACTAAGCGGGCGTCCTTCTTTCGCGGTCAAGTTTTCTCTAATCGTAATGAAGTGTCATAACAAGAATTCATTTCCCAGTCGGTATTTCTCTGTTTATGAATGCCTTTACTTTGTATTTTAAACTTAAAAGTCTTTAAGGACTCGATTTTCTATTTCCCTATATTTTTTTACTGAATTGAAAAGTTGTTTTAAGTTATTAATTCTTAATATTTCTAATTAATTTTAATATCACACATCTTGATTATGTATGTATATATCTACAACTTTAATATTTGCAGCAAATGGTTAACATTTTAAACATACATTTTAAAGTAAAGCTACACAGACATTTTTAAAAAACTAATGAAAGTTTGAGTAGAGAACATTTATCGAAAATGTTAACAGTGGTATCAAAATTGAACTCAATTTACTCGCTTTAAAAACTTTCCATTGCAATCTTTTAGAATTTTTCCTAAATATGTTTTAAAATTTGTACCTAACTCCTTCATAAAATTTTTCCGGCCGGCGTTTTGGTACTAAATTTAAAAAAAAAATCTAAAACAAATATGTTTTTAGTACTAAAGTTCGAAGTATGGCAAATGACGCGATTAGAAACCACAGTAAATTATAGTTTAGAAGGATTTAGGGCGCTAATTGTACCGACATGACCTTGAAGCATACGTAGCTCAGCTGTGTCGAATTAGAGATGTATGAGAGTGTGTGTGTTTTGAATAGGGACTTCAAGGGAATTTGAACTCAGCTCCTGCTCCATTTTCGATGGCTCGCAAGTGCTAAAAAGGGTTTCACCAGACACAACATAAGTAACAGCAGCTGTTTGCAGTCCATAATTGAAGTATTCCGTTGGTAATTGGCAGCGATTTTTTATGCTCAACGCATAAATTAACACCAGACGAAGTTGGAGTCGGAACTGGAGCTAAAGATGGATCGAAGATGCCTCAACAGATTTGTGTAATTGCAGAATGCGAGCACTGGAAACACTTTTTCTCCTGTGCCGTGGTATTGTAATCGGAGTTTTTTAAGTTTTTGAGCTTTTAATATGTCCTAAGCTGTGGCTACAACCTCAGCCCGACCTCAGCTCGAATCCGAAGCTGATTATAAGGTACGTTCAACAGGCAATTTGCCATTTTTTTTTCATCTCTTTGTGGCCAAAATAAAGGAGCCGCGTTTATATGTTAATTTTGTGCGGACTTCTTTGGCAAGCGTTTTGTACCTCATTAGAGCGGCGAAAGCGCGTTTACAAGTGTTAAATTGGCCAAATTACGGGTTGTTAACAGGATATATAAAAGTAAAAGTGTCGGTCTACAGAATCCACCAACAAACCAGCAGCAGCTGCCACAAGGCCCAAAACTAATGGCAATCGATTCAATTTGGCAGCCAAAGGAAAACAAAATTTACTTCATCTTATGAGGATGTTATACCAAGTACTTTTAATGGGTGTTCCTGAAAGAGAAAAGCGCATAAATATTTAATTTATTGCAGCTTATTTTGATGTATTTTCGGTTGAAAAATCTTTGCAAAGTTTCAACTGAAAAATTGCAATTAAATTCTAAATTGTTCATAAAATTGTTTATTTACATATTTCTAAATTTAAACCATTGAAATTTTGTGTGCTTATAGCCTGTGAATCGTGTGCTATAAATAACTGACTGTGCTTATAAATAAACTATAGATTTTGTTGGATTTTCGCATACAAATTGAAAGATTTTGTGCGATTGTCAAACAGGATGTAAAAAGTAAGAGTTGTTTTAGCAACAGGTGTCAGCGGGAAAACCTCTAGAACCCTGCCTCAAAACAAGTCAGAATTCAAGGCTTTTTTTTGTTGCCTTATTTTACTTGTTGTGGAGCTAACTCCACAGATTGATTTATGCGCAAATGCAAATGGCAAATGCAACTTCAAATGCTAATTGCGGCGACGGTCAAAGACATGATCACGACTTTGACGTGGACAGCAGACACCCCGAAGCCAAATCCAAAGACAGTTCATCACAAACAATGATGGAAGTTGGAGACTTCTCCTTCCCGCCCTTTGGTATGCAAAGCATTGGAAGTTAGCCCACGCCAGGTACCCAGCTCATTCATATGCAAATCTTGTGGTGACCACAAATGAAATGCCAACACGCAGAAATGCAAAGAGAGCATCGAATTGCAAATTATGCCAGTGCTTGGAAGAGAAGGGTTGTGGTAACCACTGGTCCGCGACACTGGGCTCTGTTGACAAAGCTGCGCCTGAATAATTCTCTTGTTAGATACCTGAGCACCGAGTTGGACCCAGTCAGAGCTTAAGCTGGAGGCCAAAGCGCGTGCCTTTGGCTACAACTTCCGCTGGAGCCGCTGCCAAGTGTCTGCTGCGATGCGTGACTTTATCTACAAAGCGTGGCCAGGGTCGTAGTCTGCAGAGCTTTGGCTTTAAATAAAAAAAACAGAGAAAACTAAAACTAATGCCAGAAGGTTTTGTTCTGCTTCTTCTTCTTCTTCTTGTTGTTTCCTCTTCGGGTGCTATTTGGTGTTTGCTTCTGGAATTCCTGGAAACTCTGTTCACTCTGGTGACGAACTCATCGCTCCATTAGCATAACACACAGGGCCCAAGCAGCCCAAACAGCAGCGACTTAAAGTGAGCAGCAGTAGAGTGTGCTGGACAGCAAAGTACTCGGTATTTATTGAATAAAAGGGAATGGTTGGGTGTAATAAGCACTTATCGTATAAATATATGTATAGTAACTGTAAACATAAATCACTCAAAGTAGAACGATTTGAGGAGTTTTGCTAATACAGTAGTTAATGAAATTAAAAAGCGGTTATTAAATCAAAACTCTTAAAGGTTCATTCTATTTAATACTTTTTAAAATATTTCTAGAAAATCATAGAATGCTTTTAAATTATCGGTTTATATTGGACTAAATAAATAGGACCTATAGAAACAGTATATATGAAGTGTTCTTGTATAATATCAGTACTCAATGAATAGTCCCTCTTCTATTGTAATCAAATCTTCAGATAATCTTATATAGACCACTAAATACCATTTTATCTTAAAAGACAAGCTTCATTCGAAATGGAAAGTGGAACTAATGGAAACTACAGATTTGACTCTAATCCAAGCTCAGCACTAAATACTGCCACTTTCTGTAGCAAACACTTCCACTGAACTATAGCACCCTTCTGCTACCCTTTCTTTTGGGCACAGGCAAACAGCAGCACTGCGCACGGCGGATGTACGCTTGATTATGTTGTTTGCTCTGCTGCGACTGCGAATGAGACCGAGTCTGGAATTGGAATTGGGATTGAGATTTGGAACTGCGACTGAAAATGTAACTGTGACTGTGACTGTGCGATACTCTATGGCATAGCCAGAGCGGAGGCTGTGCATGACATTAATCACTTTTCTGTTGAAAGTTTTAGGCAAACACATTGCGAGACTGACGCCAGTAGAAGAGACTGCCCAAAAAGAGAAGAAGGAATAAGAAAATACAGTGGCTATGAAAATAGTTTTGTACACGTTCGAGCCCACCCAAATGGACAGCTGGGCCAAGTGGCAAACTGGCTAACTGGAAATAGCCTTAGAATACCATAACTACCGTCTCTGGTCAATGTTTGTGCGATCACGATCACGCGCTTGGCTTACGATCTTTGTGTTAATGCCGAGCCCTGTGCAAATGTTTATACAAGCCAACAAAAGGGAGAAATGTTGATCCTAAGTAGCCCAAAAAGAAAGGATTTGCCTGTCGCCATCATCTACAGCGTCGTCGTCGTCGTCGTCGTCGGCGTTAATGTGCCTGCAAACAAGCGTGATGTGGCAGTTGTCTGGGGAGCGTCTTACGGATTGACGCGGCATTCGGTCTCTTAAGTAGCTCATAAGTCGTCGAGGTGTAGATCCATTAGCTACCATCCAAAACAAGTGGTAGCTCACTCTCTCTCTGTCTCGCTGTCTGTGGGTGTGCCACGAACCTGACCTTTGCTATTTGTACATCAATGGTACGTTTGGGAATCCGTAGAATCCGTGGAATCGTTAAGTCAGTCTAACACTTGACTGAGATGTACAAATTTGAATGCCTTTTCTTTGTTTTGCTCCCGTTTCAGAGCAGCAAACAGCAACGGAAAATGAGCAGCAAGTGATCATATGTTTGAAATACATTTAGTTAAAGCTTAAAGATAGTAACAGATAAAGGGGCTGGTAACTTAATAGCTATAGCGATGTGTAGATCACCAACTGATCAAGTCAGCCTACCAATTCAGCTCAAAAGTTATCAAACGATCTCTAGCTTTCGTATCAGACAGGCCGATCAGAGTGTGCTTCAGGTTTGGTCCATTAATTATTCTATGCTTTAAAAATTGAGAGTTTATATTGGCAAAGAGATTAGCAACTGATCAAGTGAACAGCAGCTGATCATTAGTAGTTTTAATTATTTCAACTAGTGATCGTATCTTCTTTACTTCTTCACTAAAAGATATAAAATGTAGAAATTGGTGAGTATTAAAGGCAAAGAGATTAGCAACTGATCAAGTGAACAGTTTTAAAAATATTGCGCACTAATAAATAGAGATTTCTAATTGTGAAAAAGATCAGCAGCTGATCGTTAGTAGTTTCTATCATTTCAACTAGTGATCGTTACTTCCTTAAGTCTTTACATCTTCACTAAAAGATGGAAAATGTAGAAATTGGTTAGCATTGGAAAGAGATCAGCAAGACTACATTTTCTCTCGAGATCGTTCGTTCTTCGAAATTAGCGATTCCTAACCGATCGTGAGCTTGAAAAATAAATTCGATGATTAGTGCTCACGAGGGCTGCCCCCGCTTAAAGAGAGCAATCGGTAATTGGTCTGGAAATTGATTTTCCTTCAAGGTCGTTGCTCATTTCCGCTCTGCGAGTGCTCCCCATATTTGGTCACGTTTCTTGCGACTTGGCTATAACTAAATTAGATTCAGATTCGCATACCAAATGGTCTCAATTGTGTGTGTGTTCCGAGAAACCTAAACGCGTCTGACGTCAAACATTTGGCGTAGTCGTTTGCTAATTTGGCTGTCAGTGCGAGCCCATTGATTAACACAGAATCTTTTGCTCACTTTTAGTTGTTGTAGTTGCTGTTGTTGCTGTGTGAAATGGGGAAAATTTGCTCAATGAATGCGGTGAGACTGGGAACAGCAATGGGAACGTCTTGCCGTTGTGGCTAAAAGTCGAGTGGGCGATGGTTGTGGTGGTGGGTGTGTGGTGTGCGGTGTGCCGTTTGCGGTGGTGTGTGTACAGTGGCATGCCACGTCAAGCACGCGTCTGCTCCGCCATTTACTTTGCCCGCATCTATTCAGCTTGGAGATCTTTATGAGTCTTCGGTCACATGAGCACACGGCGTCAGGCGTACGATCATTGGGCGTTCACTCTGCGTACTCTGCGTAGCAGGAACGTGGAACGGAAACGTGCGTCAGCCTGACGTCGCACAGTGGGCATTTTTAGCTCATTTCTAGCTTTGAATATGTATCATATCTTTTAGACTAATAAACAAATTTGCATAACTTAATGGCGCTTCACGGGAATTTTCCAAATAAAAAACATTTAACAGCAAATTCTTTTCATTATACTGGCTACAATAAATTTGAAGTGATCGTTCAGTCACGCGCTGAGATATTTAAAAAATTTATTTGGGAAATTTAGTTGCAGTTCTTGGAAATTGTTTAAAGTTCAAACAAATTTAAAGACTAAAGGCAGAAAAGTTATTAACATGAATTTAGAGAGCAATAAAAGTGCAATATTTAATGAATTAGAATTTTATTAACAATATTTTTGTAGATCTTATCTTTTTTATAAAATATTTAAAGCAAAAAGATTTATATAATAATTCAAAAATAGTTAAAATAGTGTTAAAAAAAATACAAGAAAATTATTTCTTGTCCTACTTTTATAATAATACTGTCCACATATTGTTAGCGTAGACTGTAGCTTGCTCTTAGAGCACCCCCCTCTCTCTCATCCCACTCACTTGCGTACACGTGCCCTTAGTTGATATTTTAGACGAGTCTGCCCCCATAAATTGCTATGTGGCACATTGGCAAGTTGGCAACTTGTTGGGGCATCGCTCAAAACGCTTTACACTAATTGCACTTACGCACGAAATGGCGTTTAACCTTCGCCAAGGATTTAAGCCACGTTGCCAGCCTGAAGCTTAACGCGGCTTAACAGTAGTTAAGCGATCGTTTAAAGCCTCAGCTTTTGTTTTCTGTTTAGCCTTTTTTAGCTTTATTTTTTTGTTGCTTTTTGGCAATTTTTCAATGCAAGCTACGCTTAAAATGCGATCAGCGCAGTCTGATAATGTCGACCCCATAATGTCCGCGACAGCTCTTACTCCAGTCCCATTTCCTAAGGGGGTGGGGTAAGCACCTGTCTCTCTTTATCTCTCTCTCGCTCTGTCCCACTCAGCGTCGCAGATGAATTTGGCAGATAAAAGGAGCGGGCAATGCGTCAAGGTTGCTTGGCATTGGCCATGCCAACAAGTCGTTGGCTTTCAGGCGATTGTGTGTTGCGAACTGAACACGCGACAATGAATTTCGCATATGTCACAGCCCCAGACGTTGACGGAGACTGCGGCGTTGAAGGTGCTCCCCATCCAAAAGATGCACCTTCCTCTCTGGCAGCTGAAAAGCCGCGTAAATGCTGCACTGCTTTTTGTGGGTTCGACATGGCAGTACAATCACTTTTATTTGGGGATTGCTGCGCTACAGTCAAGACGTTGGGGCTTATAAGCTGGGCTAACTTGAGCTGACTGAGTTAAAAGCAGTTTACCTTTTAAAAGTGTTGGTTTAGTATAACATAATCATTTTAGATCACTACTTACTAAGTAATCGATAGCCTCAGCCTTCATATCAACACTTGTATATTTATTTACTCCCCTAAAATCTCCTCTACTCCCACTGCAACTCATTCATCCCTTCGTATTAGCCGAGACTAGCCAATTTTGTGGCTATCCTTGGCACCTTCGCTGAATGGCCATATGAATCTCCCGTTGGCAATAAGCGGCGATCACAATAAATGCCAAGCATCGATGGCTTTTTACAACATTACGCACAGCAAAACAGCTAAAGCTACAGCTATAGCTACAGATAAAGATACAGATACAGCTACAGCTATAGCTACAGATGCACAGACACGACGACAGATACAGATACAGCTACAGATACAGATACACCTATATGCTGAGCGTATTGGATAATTTTTGGCATGTTCGTGCAATTACCTTTATGTTTATGCGATTTCGACAAAACAAAGACACAAACAAAAAGGTAAAAAAGGAGCATAAAATTTACACTGAAATTTTTACTATGGAAAATGGCAACAGGTGGTCACTCACTTAGCCAGAGCCAAGCCGGCATTTTAGCCGCCAAAAGCGCACATCTTTTATAACTTGATAAGCCAAAAGAGCCAAAAAAAAAGAGTTTTGGCCAAGAATTTGCGGCGGCATTTGCCAAATTGGACGCTGATTGCCGGCGATTTGGATTTGAAGTTGCCTAATGATTCTTAATTTAATGCACGATCAGCCGGAAATGACACCAAAAGTGGATACAAGTAAAAGATGCTTCTTCTTGGTATTCTGCTGCTTGGTCTTCTTGCTGCTCCATGTGTCGGCAGCACGTGCTTGCCACGCATGGTTGCCACATAAATTGGTAATAGCGGAAATCGCAATTGCAATTGCATTACAGCCAGAATTCAGCAGCTGTTTGCCAATTTGCTTGCCTAGTGTTGGCTTGGCCTGCTTAAATCAGCCAGACACTTGGCTGGCCATAAACCCAAAGGGGCGTGCCCCAGCACAATAACAATAACAATTACAATGCTGCCTGTTATTTTTGGCCAATACAAGATACCCAGATTCCCATTAACAGCGTATGGCGAAAAAAACAAATCAAAGGCAAGTTCACGCGTCATCGCCAGCAGACCACACACACACACACTGGCACACACACACGCGCCCACGTCTGGCTTACTGCCTCCCCCTTTTCACTGAGGGGCGCCTTGAATTTTTCTTTTCGTTTTCTCCTACGTTTTCTTTCTTCTCCCCAATTTTTTTTCTATTTTTCTGTTTTCTTGCCGACGGCCCCCGTCGCATTGACGTCATTGACGTGCCGCTAAAGAATTTGTTTTTCGTGAAAAATATTTGCGGCCTTTTTTTTTTATACTTTTATACTTCTTGTCTGTTAAAATAGAGCAATTGGTGGTTATGACTTTGCCATCATGTTTGTGCACGTCTTCGAGTTTATATATTTATGCGTTCATCAGTTTGCTTATGGAGCCCATATAAACTATGAACTATTAAATATTTTTACTAAGAGGCAAAGGCTTGTTTGGGTATATTTATTTTTAATAGTATGAACTTAACTAATTTTAAGCACAGTTTAATGCTGTACATAAATAATCATGTCTAGAAGAGTTTTACTATTTTTAAAAATATTTTATTCTATTATAATAAATTTATAAATATGGTAAGCGTATATAAAAATGTACTAAAGCCAAGTAAATTTAATTACATATATTTTGTATTTATCAGAAATAACTAGAGATAATTTTGAATTCGCTTGTTTGGATCACTTTTGTCTGCTGACGCCTGTTTGTGGCATAGTCTGAGGCCCAGATCTTTTGGGCCTGGCCAGCACTGCTATGTGTGTGTCTGTGTGTGTGTTATTTAGCTGATTATTTAGCGCGGCCAAGTTTTGCTCTGCTTATTGCCAATTTTAGCCCAAACGGCCTGGGGGTGATCGTCATCACCTGGTTCTGGAGATCTCTGGATGTGCTAACGCTGCGACTGCGACTGCTGCTTGGCCTGGTTATAATCATCATCATGTCGGGTTAAACGCGTCATCAGCGCACGTCAGTCGCCCATTGGCATCAACAGCAACGATATACAGTCCTCCTCCGCTCCAACCCCCGCTACGGGGGTGAAGGCCATAGGTGTGAAAGAGAAGAGCAGTGGGACAGAGAGAGAGAGGGGAGAATTGAGGTATATTGCGTGCTTTGTGAGGGGGCGACTGCTGGCCAAAACTATTTTTAGTCATGAGACGAGCCGCTAAAGTATTTTGGTCATCAGTTCAAAAACAAGCGATCGAACAACAAACGACGATGGACAGTTTTATTTTTCCAACACACAACATTATTTATAAGCAAAAATCGCATGGAATTATTTATAAATAAATGCCAGAGCGAGACGACCTTGTTGTTGTTGTTATAATTTTGGTGTATTTGTTGTTGCCGTTACGGCTTGGAGCACGCCACAAAGCGTCCTTCACCCTCAATTATTGTACGGCCATAAATGCCAGCAAAATATGCGCATAACAAATAAACCAAAGTTTTTACTACAAGCGGTGGGACCGAAGGGGATCAGCCATTGACACAGAGAAATTTAATCAATTTAAAAGCCTAAACAACTTCAAAATAAATTAATTACATTTTTAAATTACTATAATTTTTAGAGCCACCCTCGCAGCAGTCACAACAGTTTAGTCATTCGCTGTAAACAAAATTTATTAACAACAACATTTGTAAATAAATTTTAAATATTTTTCAAAAAATACTAAATAAATCTGAAAACAACTAAATATATATAGAAATGTGCTACAGTTTGGCTGACTGTCACGCAGGTAAACAAGGTAAGCAGATCTCTGCTGATTTTATGGCTACTCTAGATTAAAGACCTAGATCTCTGTCTGGTCGTCGCGTTTTTATGATCCTGTTCGAGCCAGCACTACTGTCGTGGCTATTGCATAACATTGCGTTTGAGTTTTGGTATCGGCTTTAAGTTTTTAGGTTTTTGGTCTCGGGTTTCTTGAGTAGCACAGCGTTGACCTTACGCAAAATTATATCATAAGCGAGAGCGAGGCTTAAACAATGGCAAAACAGGAATTTGGGATAAAAGATCATAAAAACTTGGCAGTCAGACGTGCGCAGCAAACGGACTACAAAATGAACTCGTAGGTAAATCATAGCATTCAACGTATAGCCCTCTCTTTCTTTGCTCTCTCTCTTTCGCTCCCTGTCTCTATTCATTATTATGGCAATGACAATCTAAAGCATTCAACACCTCTGACAGTTTCCTGTGCTGAAACTCATGCATAAATGCAGGTGAACAAATTCACACCATTCACACACAACCACACACATTCACACACATCCACACACTTACTCACATCCCGCATGAATTTCGCTCTAACGGTAGCTACATCCGTCTGTCTAACCCATCAAGCGTTCACATTTTAATTGGCAGGACAAAAAAAAACAAAAAGATAAACCTTCAATTGAAATTAGAAGCAGCAAAGTAGAAACTTGGCTTCATTAGTAAGTGCAAGACAGGTAGCTGCTCTCATCCCCTTGACAATTATTTCCGGCGTTTGTAGTTTTCAAAAGAAATGGATGCTTATCAAGATTGCCTTCGGTTCACGCCCACTCAACAGAAAAAAAAATCTGTAACCAAACGATCATTTCGTTGGCATCTAGTTAGGCGACGTCGGTTTGCGGTGTGTCCTTTTTGACTCTCCTGCTCTCTGTCTAGCGGTGACTGCAACCAGCTGTGCCACACGTTGGGGGGTGTGACGACGGCGTACCCAAAAGTACACGTGTTTAGCTGACCACCAGAGTCCGCACTCACGATTCTTTTTGCACCGCTTCTGCTCTCTCTGCCGCTCTCTTACGTTGCCTGTCTCGCTTGTCGGCATAAAAGTGACGATTAAAGTAAAGACAGCCCGAAATGCACTAAAACAACAACCACAAAGCGAACAGCTAAAACAAAATTAATACCAAGGCAGTCGTAAAAAAATCCAAAAAATAAAAAAAAGAGTCCACAACGCCGTGATCCTTTATGGCCCCGCACGAAGCAAAGCCGTCGAGTCGCAGATTGAGCAGCAAGATTTCAAAAGGGGCGCGTGATCGCCATCAAAATGCTTGTGGAGGCAATTTAAATTGCTCAGGCTCAAACTACAGCTAAGACTGAAGCTGTAGCTGAGAGTCCGAGTGTGTGTGGTTGTACCGGCGCGTGCACTGCTAAATCCAGAGAGACGTCGAACGAGAGAGCAAGGAGTAGTAAGCTCCAAGAAGCTGCGGATGAGACTAAGATTGTGACTGAGATGGGGACAGCGACTGCGACGTTGGCCGCGGGAGAGGGAGCGACTGTCACTCGCGTGCGCTGAGTGCTGAAAAATTTGGCATTCGTCTGTTATTTATAACAAGAACTCAACTGGCCTCAACGGACGACACCAAGAACACGCCACGGGCACCAAAAGAAGTCAAGGTTGCGTCTAGGCTGCAACTATGTATATACATATGTATATGCATATATATACACTCCGACCATCGCCGCAACTTGGTGTGATTATAATTTATGGTCTGTTGCAGACATTTAGCGCAAAAATTGCTGCGGGTAATTTGAGGGAACAAACGTGCAATTTTATAGTATACTTTTTATTTTTGACACACTTTTCATACAACAATTCTACAATTGTTTATTTGTTCGTTAACAGGATTGTCTTCTTTCACCAAGCAATGTGTAAGCAAACCATAATTTTGGCCACAATAAACACATTAAAATATGCATAATTTTTTGTTTAAAATGGGTCAACATTTATACTCCATATAAAGTTCAAGTTTATTGCCTTAAACATAGTCATTATAAAATAAAAACACCCTTTAAACATTTCCAAATAATTTACATTTACATCAGCTGATAAAAAATACAGATAAACTTATAATTTGCTATAAAAATACAATTATAATTCAAAAGTTTTTACAATGCTTGTTTATTTGTTCAACATTCAAATTGTCCGCTGTTAAAGGACGTTTTACAGCACTAATCGCTGCGCAGCAGAAGCTGCCTGCTGTGAAACGTGTTCGCTTTGTGGTTTAACGATCTGGCAGGCGTGCGCGTACTATGCAAAAAAGCTGGTTGCTACGTAACTGTTATAGCAAGTCGTTACATTCAAATCGTGCTTATTATTACTTTGTGCATAATTTTAAATAAAAGTTAATTTTTAAAATATGTGAATTTTTAATTTCAATTGTATGGTTCTGGCTAAAAATATCAAGCTGATTAAGGGCGTAAAAAAGAGAAATCTGGCACTGCTTATTTGCGCTAAATTCTCAGTACCAAATTATGTGAATACGTGTCGAGATTTCGGTTTTTATTAACGCAAACAAGCATTATGATCAAATTTATTTTCACTTGACTTTTGGGAAAAGAGATAATTGCAGTGACAGCAGCTGGCTACAAATCAGCATTCAACTGACTAACTGACTGCCTGACTGATGGGATAGCTGTCCAAAAAAATCAGCGTAAATTGGCATCAAAACAAATATTTGCCCGAGGTGGCAGCCAAAGCTCAGGCAGCCGATGCCTAATGACAGGATGAACACAGTGACCCTCGGACAGCAAACGACTTGAGGCTCCTTTTCACACCATTCAAGCAAATCCCATCTCTGGACGTGCCAGGGTGCGATGTGGCACACCTTCTGGCACCAGCTTGTTGTCGGCTGTGTCAATTCTGGGAATGTCAGTCACTTGGACCCCAAGTGACTGATAAAGGTCTACGACGCCAGCAAAGGAATCTGGCAAGAAGTCTTGGCCATAAAACGTTGCACCAAATTAGCGCTTTATTGCATGTTTGTTTGTGGAGCGAAACCAACCGGAAAAGGAATACCAACAAAAAAAAAAAACAAAAGACAGAAAAAAAAAGGGATCACACTCGAACTCAACGCTCTGTTGATTTTTGGCACCTTCTGCGACTGCCGTTAAGTTCTTGTTAAGGCTACCAATTATGGCCCTTACGACTTGACCAAAATTAAAAACAACAGTTGCAATTTACGCCTATAATCATATAATCTGTAAGCTTTTATTGACATTTCAAGCACCTGCAGAAAGGGGTAATCAGTTCATTATTTATCACAACTATTTACACATCGTTTTCGTTTCCTTAGAGGTTCAATAGCTCAGCTATTTGAAATTAAACCAGGTGCCAAGCATTTGTGGCTTGGCTTTTGGCTATTTTGGGGCGCCACTTGCACCTTATCACAATTGTGCGGCATTTGAAGTACCAGCGCACAGGTACTTGGTTCCAGTTTCCTGTTTCCGGTTCCGGTTGGTGGGGGTTAAAGCATAGGAAGCAGCTAAAGCACATCGTTTAAGCCAAAACATTACGCAAACATTGCGGCGTATAAACATTGGCAACAGAATCCCAACCACAATCGGCCAATTGATGTGTTCTCTGTGGATTCCAGTCCAAACCGCAAACGAACTCCGTGTGTTGTGTGTTTATCTCCTGCGGGGATTCCCCACGCTCCAGATCCCAAATGCTGCACAAGTAAAATATAAATAAATAACTGAACTTTAAGTAGATTTTCTTGCTCCTCTTACCGCGTTGTAAAGTCGTAATTTGCTGATGCCAATACCGTGGCCGAGTGCGGGGAACACGCCAAGCGTCGCACCGCAAATTCGCCCGAGTACAGCTGAAAGACATGTGTCCTCATCTTGCGCAGATCCCAACCTCTGATCAGGCCATCCGAACCGCCAGTTACCAGAACATTCCGATCAAAGTGACTCCAGTCACAGGAGAGCGCTTCACTTGCATGGGCCTCGATGCTCATCAGGGGTTTACCTGTAAAATCAAGAGAATTCCATAAGTTCAAGTGTCCATCGGTACTTACGCTCGCAAAGAGATTCGCTATCAATGGCGAATACTTTGCACAATAAATCAAATCATTGTGTCCCACAAACGTCGTGATGGAGTTCTGCCTGTTGCAATCCCACAGCTTGAGGGTGCAGTCCCAACTGGCTGAGAGTAGTGTATGATAATTCCATTTCTCTCCCCAATCCAGACTGTAAATCTCGTTCTTGTGTTCCTGCAGACAGATCAGCGGCTCTTTGGGTGTTTGCTCTGTCAGCGCCGATTCCACATCCAAACCCGACCAGATCTGTAGCGAGCCATCGCCAGAGGCAGTGGCTGCTATATCTGCGGCATATGGACACCAGGCGACATCGAATAACCCATCGGACCACTCCAGACGACAGAGTTCTGTCAGATTTTGTGAATCGACATCGTCCAAGGAGCTCGGCGCAGCTAGCAGAAACAGCGAACCACCACCAGCAAGACCGTACAATTGGCTAAAAGTTGTGAAAAGAAATTATGAATATCTAAACTGCCAGTTAGGGAGTAGAGGGCAGCTTACCTGGTAGCCAGCAGCATGTGGTTTGCCTCGAAAGGCGAGAAGCGCAGGCTGTAGCCATGTCGGTCGGTTGTGATGTGGGTCTGTGCCTCCATTGCTAGTCACTGAGCTGAAAAGTGGGGAAAGATAACTTTAAATTCATGTTTAAGTTTCAAATGGAGTTGAATAACTAGAACTAATGAACGCCCTTCAATCTAAGACCACTCTTTTAAAAACATTTTAGTTCTTCCACTATAAAACTGCAGCACATGAGCAATCAATATATTGACTTTTAGTACTCGAACACGTTGCTCCAGAAACTTGTGGGTCTTCACCCCTGGAAGTGCCTAACCACATGTTAGACCTGCGTGAACCAAACCAGGGGATGTGGTAATAGCTTATCAAACGTCTAATCCGCGACAGAACACACACTCACCGACTGACCTCGCACGAGGTCGCGAACGCTTCTTGACATTAGCCAATTTGGTCAAACTTTGCTCAGATGGGCAAATGCGGAATGGCAAACTGGGGAAAATGTGCGAGAAAAGAACTGCGCAGAAAAGTAAAATTTACACAAGCAACTGCATAACGAGCAAATCCATTTAGTGGACGCAGTGAAACCCCGCGTACAGGGCCAAGCCAAGGGTATATAAGCAGGTTGAACTGAGGAATCGTCTTGCATTTTCCGCTATCAACGAAGAACTGCAAAACGTTACCAACGAGCTCCGGACGCGATAAATAATTTTATATTAATTGTAATCAAGTGAAGAAGTTTTTAATATCAGCATGGTTGTCTCCGTGAAGGTCTTCAAGAAGGCCACGCCCAATGGAAAGGTTACCTTCTATTTGGGCCGTCGTGACTTCATTGACCATTTGGATTACTGTGATCCCGTCGATGGTGTGATTGTTGTGGAACCGGATTATCTCAAGAACCGCAAAGTCTTTGGTCAATTGGCCACAACTTATCGCTATGGCCGTGAAGAGGATGAGGTCATGGGAGTTAAGTTCTCCAAGGAACTTATACTATCCCGTGAGCAGATTGTGCCCATGACCAATTCCAACATGGAGATGACACCCATGCAGGAGAAACTGGTACGCAAGCTGGGTGGAAATGCTCATCCCTTCACCTTTCACTTCCCGCCCAACTCGCCCAGCTCTGTGACACTGCAGCAGGAGGGCGATGATCTGGGCAAACCCCTGGGCGTGGAGTACACCATTCGTGCCTATGTTGCTGACTCCGAGGACGATCGTCAGCACAAGCGCAGCATGGTCAGTCTGGTGATCAAGAAGCTGCAGTACGCTCCCTTGAATCGTGGCCAGCGCTTGCCTAGCTCATTGGTCAGCAAAGGCTTCACCTTCTCCAATGGCAAGATCAGTCTGGAGGTCACACTGGATCGCGAGATCTACTATCATGGCGAGAAGGTTGCCGCCACCGTGCAGGTGTCAAACAACTCGAAGAAGTCGGTGAAGAGCATCAAGTGCTTCATTGTGCAGCACACTGAGATCACCATGGTGAATGCACAGTTCAGCAAGCATGTGGCACAGCTGGAGACCAAGGAGGGTTGCCCCATCACACCCGGTGCCAATCTGACCAAGACTTTCTATCTCATTCCGCTGGCAGCCAACAACAAGGATCGTCATGGTGAGTTAAGTTAAACCTCAAACGAATCGAATTAATCCTTGGTGCTTTTCAGGTATTGCACTCGATGGTCATTTGAAGGATGAGGATGTGAATCTGGCCTCCTCGACCATGGTGCAGGAGGGCAAATCCACTGGCGATGCCTGCGGTATTGTCATCTCCTACTCGGTGCGCATCAAGCTGAACTGCGGCACACTTGGCGGTGAAATGCAGACGGATGTGCCCTTCAAGCTACTGCAGCCAGCACCTGGTAGGCTACGAATCCAACTCCCTTATGGTGAAGTGATCTAAACAATGCTCTTTTTCCCCTACTCTCCTCCAGGCACTATTGAGAAGAAGCGCTCCAATGCCATGAAGAAGATGAAGTCCATTGAGCAGCATCGCAATGTCAAGGGTTATTACCAGGACGATGACGACAATATTGTATTCGAGGACTTTGCCAAGATGCGCATGAACAACGTTAACATGGCCGATTAATAATGGACCAAGAAATCAGATAAATCTATAATTATATCGAAAGCACTGAATATTAAGAAAGAAGAAGAAAAGAAAGATACTTTGTTGCAGCAGTCTCAAGTCTCATCGGGGCCCACAATCTTTGTATTATACTCGTAAAAAGTAAACTATAACGCGCTCTAGAAACTTTAGTGGAACTAAAGTTCATATATAAAAACTATATACCAAATACCACATACAATATTATGTTGAATTGTTGTCCTTATATTATATAATTATAAATGTGTTATGATCAACTGTTTAACTTACAGCTTTCTTAATCCAAATTCAGTGCAGAGTTCTGTTCTTTAGAGAGTTGTGTGAGTTTTTTGTGTCGTGTTCTTGAGGCTTTCAACTTTGGAAGTCGAATGAGTTCCGAAAGTCAGCAGCTCGACGAGGAAGACGCAACAGCTTTAAGGGTTGTTTCCGAAGAGGGTTGCTGGGGCGCTATAGGTTGCTTCACCCTCGGACAACCCCTAAAAACACGGCACTTTCTGTCAGCCAATCAGAACTGCTGATTTCAAGTTTATAAAAGTTCCAAAATAGAATTAAAAACTTTGAACTTGGTAGACAACCGTTGCTGACCTTGATAATGCTTAAGGCCAGCTGGCATGTCATCAAACGTCTAATAAATAGGAAGAGGGAGATCAGATCGGAGGGAACTGAAAGAGTTTGGTGGCTTATATAATGCAAACGTAATTTCAACAACTTCTCAACTGCATCGTTGGAGCATTGCACAATTTGAGGGACTGAAGCATTGGATCGATTTCACACACCGCTGATTAAACAACAACAACAACAACAGCAGCAGCAGCAGCTTTGACTTCCGGCATTGGCTTGGCTTTGTTTGCTGTCCCGAACCAAGCCTAAAATCCCAACTATAAATGGCCAATGTTGTTGTCAAAATCTAGCCACAAATTTGACGAGCTTGCCACGCGATGGACCTGCGAACGTCTAACGGAAATTATTTGCATATTGCGCTCTTCACGCTGCTGCAGCTCCAACTGTTGCCTGTTCAGTGCCAGCACTACTATCCCGCTCAGCCACAGCGTCCGCTCTACTATGATGCTACTCCATCCCGACTGCGACGCTACGAATATGTGCCTGCTCCGCTTTTGGCCGGCTATGTAACGCCACCTGCCGGCCACTATCAGCAGCAGACGCCCAGCTTTCAGCTGATCAACTATCGTCCCAACTATCAGCCGCTAGCCCTGGAGTATCAACAGCAGCAGCCACCAGCCACCGCACTCTATCCACAGCAGAGTGTACAGTATCAGCAGCGTGCAGCACCGCAAGCGGAGCTGGCCAAGTACCGGTATGAGGGCAATTACATTCCCGTCCAGCCGCGTGTGGCAGTTGCTGCTCATCCACCGCCGCGTCGTGTCGAGGAGCAGCTCTATAATGTGCCGCCTGCGCTATTCACCAGCGATGTGCTGCATGTGGTGCCCTCACGAGCAGCGCAGCACCACCAGCAACAGCAGCAGCAACTGCAACAGCAGCAACAACAGCAGCAGGAGCAACAGGTGCTGCAGCTGCAAGCTGAGCGTCCGCGTCGCTTTGCAGCCCACCAGCAGCGAGCTGCGGACACTGTGGCCGCCGAGTCAAGGTCAGCGGATGAAAAGCCAAAAAAGGAAACTACATACTTTCAGTAAGTAATCACTTAAATCAGTTAGATTCCCTAAAGAAACTCTGTGTACACCAGTGTTTGTTAAGTGCTCACGCTTACTGCGAAAGCTTTACACTCAGCTTTGCAAATAAAAAGCTCGTCCTAGTAAACTTAGAACAGCTGTGCTTACTCGCTTGCTCTTTGTGGTCACTGGTTAACAGATGTGCGCACTCGCTCACACGCAATGTTTTGCCCTATTACTACAAGAAATGCATCGGTGATATGTATGTGTGCGTATGCGTGTGTGCTTTGTATGCTTTGAGAAGACGACATTGCAAATTACACAAACAATTTTTCAAATTTCGTTTCTTATCTCATTTCTATTCTTTGTCTTTGCGCTTGACTGTGTGTATTTTTGTTGTTATTTCTTATTTTATTTCAATGTAAATAAGCCGTTAATTTGTCTCTGACATACACCTAGAAAAATCTGTTTAAATTGATCAATACTCTTGTTACTTTAAATAATTTAATTTTTATTTAAATGGTTTAATTTTTTTACATTTAAATTCAAATGGTACGTGACACAAGCTTGGCAACCACTTAAATTCCTCATTCTCTTAAATTTAGTGACATTTTCATGAGATTTGATGGACCCAAGAATTCTCGAAGTCATGGACATGTTCTGCAGTATCCAAAGGCGCAGGAGCGACGCTTTGAAACACAGCGTGGCACAAATCGTTACAAGGGCGAGGTGGGTTGACTAGCACTAAAAGATCTCCGTATTGCACAGCAATAAAAATTTTGGTTTTCTGTCCAGGTGATCTGGACGGATCGTCGGGGAGGACACGGCGAGCATCGTTGGGATATGGCGCAGGGAAAACTCTAAAATGCTCAAATTTGCATACTTTACTTTAACTCTATGTGTCTTCTCTCCCAGCCTCTCTCTCTTTTCCTTCCTCTCTCTCTCTCTCTCTCTCTCTTTTTCTCTGTTGCTATAATTTCTACTTAGCGTGTACATATAAAAAAAATCGTGACTTTTCATAATTTTGGCGTATTATTTATTTAAGGAAAATGATTTGGCGTGAAATTTGAAAAGCCTTGCCAAAGATTTGCATAAGAAAGCAGCGAGAGAAGACAGCATACTCATTCTTGCCGTAGGTCATCGCGATCTTGGGAATTCTGAGATAATTTTCTCACGGACTCAATGCCGAAAAGTGGACAGTCCGGTTACACGACTTTTGGGTGGCCCAGTGAACATCGCGACCATTGGAAAAAGGTCATCGCGGGTCTTGGCTGTCCTTTCGACAGAAACTGGTTTTAGTCATTGACCCGAAATGTCCTGCAGTTACTTGGTTGCAACGTAATCAGACAGACAGTCAGTCCATCAGATGAATGCGGGTCATATGCAAATGTAAAGACACTCGGGGCTCGGGGCGTTAAGGGGGTTGATCCTGTCAGATCCGAGATGCAACGGGCTTATCGGCCGTCTTGTAAGTCGGTGACCTCAAGGGTTGCAGCTCATTTGCATACAACGAACCGTTTCTGAAGTGACACAGGCAAGTAATGTCCAGTTATTATTTGTTATAAGGCTTGTACTTTTCGTATGAGTCGCAGCTGACCAAGTCATATGTGACCAAGGTGAGCTGCGGATCAACAGCAGATCAATATTGTGTTTTGAGCATATGTAAATTCCTCTGGTTTCTCTACCGAGTAATGCGGGTCTTCTTCTCCCTCTCCTTAATATTCTCCTTCTCCTCGCTGTCCAGAACCGGTTCGTTCTTATGGCCGATAAGGTCATCATGGCTGTTTGGTAGCGGAGCATCGTTAGTGATAACCCTTGGCTCGCTTGGTTCTCACACTGTTTACTAATTTATGCAAGGACATTGCAAAAGGACACTGCGATTGCGATTGATGTGGCGTGAGTTCCAGTTTTCTTGCCGCAGACACAACCGGTTTGACCGGCCTAAAACTTTTAGCTTGGCGAGCATCTTGGGTGACCACGCGATCGTTTTTGTGAGAACTTCCACATTACTTTGGCCTTTGTCAGCACCCAACAACTGGCCCAACGGGTTGTGTCAGCCTCCAGCCTCTTGCCAATTGTCTAAAGGGTTAGGACATTGATTTATGCGCAAAATAAATTTGTTTACTCGTAAGCTTGGGATTGATAGGAAATGAAAGACCACTGTAACTGCCATACAGTCAGAAACCGCAGTGGAGAACAGAAGGACATTTGATTAAAGAAACACAGAGAGTTCGACATAGAGAGATATATAACATGAAGATTAAATAGTCTTGCGGTCATGCATATTGCCTTAGGTTGGTTTCAATTACCGCTTGTTCCTATGGCAGCTACATAATATAGTGGGCTGATCTGCAAGGGTATAAGTGTGGCTAGAGGAACTAGAAGTTTCTCCCTCCCCTATCCCTCTTTAAAACACAAATTAAAACACACTTGTTTCTAAATTTTTAATTAAATATGCTAAACCAGAATGTCGTACAAGGAATTTCAATCTCAAACATAATTATTAAGCTACAAGCTAAGGAAAGACGCTAGTATTAAAGCCATGTCGAGCCTACATGGACTTGGCGGAACTTTCAAGTAGATAACGATGAAAGCTAGACGTATGATGTATCTATGTTTCCTTTCTCTCTCCGTCTGCTACTCTGCTTCTCTTACTGGTACTGATGGTACTGAGATTGCTGCTGTGGCTGATGCTGATACTGCTGCTTGGGCTGGCTGTACTCCTGGGCTACCTTGTGGCCACCGGAGCGAAGCAGTTGCGTCTGTGGCGGAGGTGTGGGAATCTTAACCACAATATCGGTAGGCTCACGAATGACCTCGGCCTTGAAGCCCTCCTTGGGATCGGCAGTGTACTTAACAGTGCGAATGAAGCCATCCGAATCGACAACGGAGTAGCTGCCCTTGATCACAGAACCATCGCGAACCTCCTTACGGTTCTGATAGTTGGTGAATTCATCGTCTTTCACATCGAAGCCAAACTGATACGAGGAGTTGGCCTGGAATAGAAAACAAGAAACATTTGCAATCATTTGAAATGCGTAGCACAAACTAACCCAGTTTTATATCCATGCCAAGCGATTACATCACTACGATCGCTTTGAATGCGTGGGGTGTCTCCGTCTCAGACGCAGTCTTTGGTCTCGGTTTCAATTACAGTCCCATTCCCATACCCAATTCCAATTTCAATTCAGCCAAAAACCCCGAACACGCACAAGTGAAAGCAATTTGAACACGCTTGCATATTTATATTTGAAGTTAAGGTGCACCACCGATCGTTGCACTGATCGCATGATCGCGACTTATGCAATTGGGCGGCAGTAGAAGCGGCTTCAATTCCCTCAAAGATCTCTGCACGTAATGCCCAATGAGGCTTGAACACTCTACATTTTTTTCACCTCCGGGTATGGCACAAGGTGAGGAAGTGGCTGACGATCATCAATCGATTGTTTTTTTTTTTGTTTACCACAGTGGCAACTGGGTTAAGGTAAGGCTTTGTCTTGGTCTGGGGCGTGACCACGTTCTATTGCCTGACGTGGCCCAAAAACTCCAAAAACCAATATAAATTGCAGCGTGCAGCTTAAAATTGGAAAGGCAATTGGCGCAGCTTGTTTGAAAGCCGGTTCTAATGCGTGTACTGTCCATTTGGTCTCTTATGGTTACAGCTAAGTACGAGTATGAGTATATATGGGTCGCATTTGAAAGTGATTGTATATGGAGTCTACACAAGCTTGTGACATGCAGCGTGACATTTAATGGGACCACTTTTGGATACTTGTGGGATGAGGGTGCTCATAAAGATAGCGCAGATATCTAAGAAACTAGCAGCCATAAACCATAAATTTCAGACCTAAATTAAGTGGCACAAGACCTGTTTTAAATTATCTGATCATTTCAAGGATTCATTGCTGATTTTATAAATATTATTTTCTTAGAAATGAATTTTTAGAAAGGAACTTTCGGTACCACTTTTATAACAACTATTTTCAAAGATTAATTGAGCCGATTTTTTCTTTAAATGGGGCCAAGGTATTAACTTGATCATTGTGCAACATTCTCCTGATAAGTCAGAATTAATAATTCATGTAATTTTAAGTGCATATCAGAGAATTCCTCTAACTGTTTTGGTTCAACAGATCATAGCTGCTTCTTTACCGGAGAGCAGCTCATCTATTTTCTCTTTCCAGTACTATACCTCTACCTTTCCACGCCTCCTAAGCCAACCTCTTTGCCTAGTTTCCTTTTGGCCAGCTACCCATTGACCCCCAATCAACTTTAATGAATCCATCCTTTCGCTGCAGCTGTGGATTAATGGGCTGTCTGTAATGGCCAGCGGATAGCAGCCATAAGCTGCAGCTTCCGCATGCAAAGCCCATAAAGCAAATGTCGACAGACAGCGAGACACATGCATGAGACTTGCCCGATACTCTTATGGTCATGGCTAGTATAAGTAGTGGTAGTAGTAGTTGTTGCCGCTGTCTGGAGCGCTGCATTGGTAGATGGTTAATGAACTCTATGAGAAAACTGAGAAAATCTCGTTCCCCTCTGCCGCCCCTGCCACTGCCCCATTGCATGCTTCAATTGTAATTATGCACTAGCAAACTGGCAACATTGTTTGCTGGTCACATTGCTGCCTGGCCAAGCGAAAAGGAAAGTGTGCGAAAGCCAAGTGTGTGTTGTGTGTGTGTGTTAGTGTTTGTGTGTGTTTTCGGCAATGCGAACCCGTTATATTGAACTTACATCATCGTACTGCTCCTCCTCCTCCGCCTGCTGCTGCTGCTGATGCGACTGCAGCTTGTGTTGTCCTTTGCCCAGCAGCGGCGCTGAGGATGCCTGGTACGAGGGCTGCACACGACGCGGTGGCGCTGGCGCGGACTGCGGCTGAGGGCGGTAGACGCTCTGCTGTGGCTGCGCTTGGTACTGCAGTTGGAACAGCATGAATTAACAATCAATTTATTTATCTCTAAATGTCTTTACACCCACCTGTGGCTGCTGCAGATAATCTCTGACCGCTGGCGCTACGTATCCTTGCTGTTGCTGTGCACGTATCTGTTCCGAGACTGTATCCTTTAGCCTGAGCTGTTGTCCAGCACTCACGTACTGCTGTGTCTGCTCCGAGTTCTGCTCGTAGATGGGCGTGCCATCGGATTGCTGTTGCTGCTGCTGGTGCTGCAACTGCTGATAGTATTGACGCAAATAGGCGGGATCGACGCCCTGTTGCGCTTGAGCGACGCCGCAGATCGCGACCGTGGCCACCACGAGCAAGAGTTGCATTGTTATACGACTTGTTGTTTTTGTCAATTACACTTCACTTGATTTTTGTATAGTATGTCTCTTTTTTTATGCCTTTAAGCTTATTTTCGTTACGACAAAACAAACGCGCACGTCCCACTCCAAGCCACAAATGTATCTGCGATTGCTCCGTGCCCAAATTGCACTTTTATATCGAACAGCGCGTCGTTTGCCGATCGCCAACGAGTTATACACATGTATATAGCTGTATCTGTATATTGTTGAGGGTCTCTCACTCAGTCGTAGTCGCTGCTGCAACTCTCTAACGTCCAAGTGGAGCATTAGCGTTTACATTTGCTAGCTGGTAGCCTCTTTTTTGATTTACAACAGCTGTTGTTGCCTGTTAGCCGTAAGCTGCTGGCTGTTAGCTGTAGTTGTCATTTCCGTTGCCATTATATCATGGGCAGCATTGTCTCACACCCCCTACCGCCCTACCTAGTTAGTCTCTCTCTCTCTCTCTCGCTCTCACTCAGCTGATTTTCCCACTCGCCTCGACCTGTGTGTCATTGTTATTTTAGTGAAAATTGTTGCTCCAGTTAAAGTTGCCATCATTTACATATACAAACATTACGTGCCATTCAATGAAGCTTCTCATTTGCAGCTAACAGTGGTCGACACTATTCAACTGCTGTTAACTAACAGTGTCCCCAATTAAAGCGCAGGATCATCTGTTAGTTACAGCGCCAGCCAATGTTAAGCGGACAGAGATGCCACTTGTTTCAAAATTGGGCCAAAGCATTTACACTAATTAATTCCATAATTTAATACTGCTTGATGTAGATTAAGTATTTTTTTAAAGCAGTTAGTCGCTTTGAAACTATCTAAACTTTAGACGAATAATTGTATAATAAATTTGATAAAACATTATACTCCAATATTTTAGATATCAGTAATAACTCAGAGCTTTGCCTGCACTAAAATATTGTAAGCATTTCTTGCGATGTAAACAAAAGTTCGAGTGATTTTCGACAATTTGCAAAACTTTCACAAATTTTCCATTTAACATTAAGAGTGGCTGTTGTTGTTGCTATTTATTTAATTACAGCAAGTGCAGCAAACACGCAATAACTCAAATAACTTATGTGTATACTTTATGTTAATTTTTTCCCGCATTTTTAGCCGGCTTAAAGATATTACGAGTGCGATTTTATGCAATTTTGTGTGGTTTTTGTTCAGTTTCATTTGGCATTAAATCAACAGCTAAACATCTGGCAATTCTTTTAACATGACTTATTAGCATTAGGGGGTTCTCTTGCTTGAGGTCAATGGGGTATCATCCCATTGAAATTTATTAAATTGAACCCGGCAAGTGCATAAGTCTATTGTTCATAATGTTTGACCCAAATCGTTAAATCACTGTAAAGTCGAAATCAACAAACATTACGATGCCGATGTCGTCGCTTTGTTTTACGGCCCATACACGCATTTGTATCTGTATCTGATGTAGATGTATCTGTATCTGTTGCGACCACGTTGCGGTTGAATAGCTTCAAGTATGCCAACGATCTTTGATGTGATTTGTTGGCACTGCGATTGCCAAATCTTTGCATTTAAGCCCTTTACACCAGATGCAAGTACCACAAGCTGTTGCCAAGCGATCATTAAACCTCAATACACGGTACCCCACGGTACACCCCTCGTAGAGCCCACCCACTGCACATACAATCATCAAAATCGATATTCGTCTCCGATGCGGTTACTTAAGAGGCGAAAAAAACAACTACACTGAAAGAAATTTCATATAAAAATCAATTACCAGAGTTTATGACTTTATCTTAATGTTTAAGGTAGAAAATGATGCCAGATTAATGAACTTTCCACATCGTTAAGGATTGATTTGGTAACGGAATACTGATTTTTCTCAGTGTAGGGAGCGAGGGAGACAGAGAGCTCTTTTTCAATGTACTTGCTGCCCAGTTACGCCCCAAAATATTTTGTTCATGGCAAATTGAAGCCATTTGGCCCATTGATGTCACACATGACAGAAGGTTGTTTCCTCAAGGTCACTCCCACTTCTCCATCTGTCTCATTTCGTCTCATTTTGGAGCTGCAGATTATGCGATTTTCGTCAGCCGTTGACCGTTTAATGGGGGCGTCTAACGGATCACGGGTTACTTAGCCGTAAAGTGAAAGTATCTGTAAATGTATCTGTATCTCTAGAGTGTATAGTGTACACTGTGTGTAACAGACAATTGTTATGGCTGCCTTGCCGTTTAAAGATTACATGCGGTACACGTACAGTGCACACAAGTGTTTTATTTCAATCAAATTAAAGTCAAATCTATGCCCGACTTGTGTTTGCATATAATTTCAATATAAATGCGTTTAATTATCGCCATGATTGATGGATTCGAAATGTAATTTGTGTTTGCAGCGTCATGTTATGCAAAGATTGTTTCTTTTTTTTTTCTTTTTCATAAAATATCTTTTTGGGGTTGGGCACACGGTGCTGAGCAAACAATTGAATGCAATCCCTAATTTTATAGTCATTAAGCTGAAATTGAAATCTTTTATAAATCGTTATCTTTTGTCTATTGATCTTTAAGTAAAATCTTTCATCGTAGCGAAATGCTAATGTGTATTATTATTTTTATTGTTTATTGTTTATTGGATTAAAAGTGTAGTGTTCTTTTGGTTGTTTAGTGTTTTTATACAATAGGATGACTAGAACCACTCGCTGTTAACAACTCGCATGCTTGCTGTTAACTTAGAATCAATAGTTAACATAAAGGTAATAATCTTCAACTAAAACTTTTAATGCTTTTGGAGACTGTTGAGAACAATTAACTGAGCTATGAGAAAGTTTTAAATATATAATAATAAATTTATTTCATCTCCAATCAATTTCTGAGCCGATTCGTAATATTTTAGGGTTTTTGTTAGTTCCATATTTTGTCGTTCTTCATATATAAATTAATCAATAAGTTAAACAGAATTTCATAAAAAATCCACTAAATTGGTTAAGTAACTCTTAACTAGCAACTGTTGTTATTGTTGTTGTTTGTTGTTGTTGTTGTTTGTTGATGTTGATGTTCGCTGGCTGCTCGCTTCCTGCTGTTACTGTTACTGTTAATGTTGTTGTTGTTGTTGATGCTGCTGCTGCAGCTGCTGCTGTTGATTTAGTAGTCGGTGGCACCAATAACGCTGTACATCAGACGATTGAAAGAGCCGCTCTGGCGAATGTTTTCATCGTGGGTGTTTACCACCTGTGGAGCAACAAGCAAATCGATTAACATTTACAATAACAGTGTCGTGTTAACATTTCTGCTACTTACATTGTACGGCGGCCGGGATACTGGCGCTGATACTGGCTTCTGTAAGTGTTTGTTAAGGTGCAAAATAGAAGAAATACTTGCTTAGTGTTTGTATTTTTATGCAATTTGTAACAATTTCGATATAGTCCATTTTTACCGCATTATTTTAATGTTATGAGCGTGCTTCTGGTTAGTAGCCCATTATGTTAGAATGCTAAAATGCTTCAAAAGTTTTGCTGGTGATTTGGAAAATATACACAGAAATGGAATTAATGATGTTGTACGACTTGCAAATACCATGACAAGTTATCCAAGAAAAATAACCAAATTAGTATTCATTTTGGCCTGTTAGTAAACATTACACTGCCTAACAGCATATTAACATACGATGTAAAGCAGCGCTTAACATTCTGATAAGCATAGCGTAGACATGGACACAAATAAAGGACACAATAATTATGCTGTGACTGTACTACTTGAATTTTGTATGTACTGACTGTACGTGAGACGGCGAGACATTTATAGAGATAGATATATAGACAGAGAAAGAGAGATAGACAGAGCGATAAAGATATATAGATTGAGCGCAAATGAACTTGACAATCGAGCGATCTTGTCTGATAATTTTTTGTTTTTTTTTAAGTACAAATACAAATCTCACATATAGTTTTGAGCTAGGTGTAATTATTTTGTTTGGTTTGCTTGATTTGATATCGATTACTTGAGTTTTGAGTTTGAGTTTGAGTTTTTGAGACGATTTGACAGTTGGCGCGATCTTACCTTTCCTGGAACCAATCTATTTGGTTGATAGACCTTAGTCTGCACAGGTATGGTAACTTCCTGTGGCGAAGATTGACCATAGCTGCTGTAGCCGCCCTCTTCTTGAATGGCTCTGTAGGTGTCGCTATTCCTTGGATCGTAAACAACAGTTTTCTTATAACTGTACGTGCCCGCGCATGTCGATTTTATATTAATTATTGATCGAAAATTCGTTTTGAGATCGTTGAAAGCGCCGTTATAATTTTGTTTGAATTATTTGTCAAAATATATTTTGATGTTATGAAATTTTAGAATATTTAAAAGTTATGTCATTTTAAATTGTTTTGTTTTTTGGTTAAGTTAATTATACATTCATATATATGTGTGTAAACATATATGAATATTTAGAGGTTTTTTTTTACATCGGTTGAGTAGCGTGAGACAGAGTAGTGAGAGAATAGAAAGAAAAAACAGGATGTGCACAAAATACGTTAGAATTATTTTGATTTTTGTAGTTATCTTCTAATCAAATAGGCATAGTGTTCTCGTTATCTTCGAACTCGACACTTTATCAAACGGTTTTAATAAATAATTTAAAAAAAGTCAACAAATCACTTAAATGTAATTATTAAAAGTAATTCTTTAACAAAACTGCATAACAAAATTTAAACATTAATAAAACTATTAATTTAAATACGATTAAAGATAGATATTAAGTGAGTAAAGTCGAGGTCTTAGTTAGTTTGGTCTTTGTTGTATTAAAGTTAGTTAGTTGTGGTTGCATTTAGGAACTTTATGTGTTGTCTTTAACACTTTGTTGTGGGTGTAAAATTCAGCAAACGTCTTTTAATGTTATGTTAATAGTTTATAAATAGGAACTAGTACTGGGATCGTTTAGGAACTGGGTAGTTTATCAGTGGGCGGGACGGGGCTGGGAACATTTCTCTAGTAAAAATTGATGCTAATTTTTGTGGTATTTTGTTTTTTTTTTGTTTTTTGCTATTGCTTTATGAAAGAATATTGTGATTGTCATTTATTATTTTTGTTGATAGAGCTGCTGCAGTTGCTGTTGACGGTGTTGACGTTGTTGATCTGCAAGTTGTTCTTTTTGCTTTTGTTGCTCCAGAATTTTACGTTTTTGTTCCAGGAAAGATAGATCGATGAAAATTCTAACATTAATCGTGCAGCTATGTTCTCAACATTATAATTGTCTAAAATTGTATATTGGCTAGAGTTTTGTGTTGTAGGTATTTAGATTTTAGATTTGGTTTGTTGGTTTGTTAGGCATCTTAACCATATTATACCCAAATTAATCACTTTGCTTCTTACAAATTAAGGTAGAAAGATTGTTCCAATTATGCTAGCGCCACCCTTTCCATTCTGATAAACATTAGATCATATATTATAGCTAAGAACTCACGGCGGCAGCAATAAAAGCCCTTAAAACTAAGAGAATGAGCTCTAATTTCTAGAGAGATTATGCCCAATCGCAAACCAGATCATCCGGAGTTTATACTTGCGATAGGAATTGATTTTTACGACATATAAATAATAGATACTCTTATGTACATACAGACATGTAGTATAATGGCAGCACATGCAGTGTGAACTGTATTTTTGTGTCTTTTTGTACTGTGTGAATACTGAGTATATGTTGCATCAAGTTTCTTTTTGATTTTAACAGATATTGGATTGGATATATATGGGATTTAGACTTTACAGAGGTTACGCTTGTTGTGGTAGGGTATACAACAATTCGGTTAGGTTCGATAACGGATATCATACAGGAGTACATAGGTATGCATACATATGTATATGTACAGTGTACATTTGGGGATATGGAAATTTATATAGATTTTTAAGTTTCATTCATGTTTTTCAAAAAGCCTCAGAATTATGTTTCTATAGAAACCGAATGCTTTGTTTCTGTTTATACGATTTCCAAGGTGATGCAAATCAATCAATCAATCCATTAAAGAAAAATTATATAAATATATATGTATATAGATAATATCAGGCTGTATCAGGCTGTGCTCAAAATATGATTACTTTTACCCGTCAAGTTTTGTTGGCAAAGGACGATGCAAAGGGCTATCCTTCAAGCGATAACTATCGCTTGTGGCAAAGCTACAACAATATACATAGAATATAGATATATATACGAGTATATAGAAATATGTATGTGGTGTAAATAAAAAAGAGAAAGAAAGATAGAGAGCATATAGGTATGTGTATGTGTATAAATTTACATAGAGCAAGTAGTAGACATACAACATCTATAGACTCCTTTGTCTGGTGGGTGGTGGTGGTATTTCTGTGTGTGTTGGGGGTGTGTGTGCCTTCGTTTAGTAAATTTGATATTCGATTTTGCCTAAAGTTAGTGGATTAAGACGCATCTTAACTTAAAATCGATCCGCATGGAATTTGGACTACTCAAAATCATGTCTCGCTTTTAAATTAGTTTCAAGCTAACTAGGCGCACTTTTCAGCTGCATAAAAATTTCACAAAAATAAACTACGCAAATCAATATATTTTATTCAATTTTAAAATATCTCAATTTGTTTGTTAACAGCGAAATCCAAAATAATTGTTTTTTTTTATTTGTTAGTGTATTGTATCGGTACTAAGCTTTCGATAATTTGTCAGTTTAATAGCATAAAGTTATCCAAGTGAGTGGTAAACTTACGGAACTGTTGTTCTGATGGTATCCTCGATGTTGTGGTTCGAGTACAGGCCAATTGGCGAGTTGAATTGTTTGTGGAAAACCTAAAGTCGTTATTAGCATAATAATATATGTTGTTATTTAATTGAACTTTATACTTACTCTGCCAGTATCGGCATCCTGGCCAACAACCTTGTGCAACATGGTGTCGGCGACGCGTTGCTTCATGATACTGTCATGGTAGTCATGTCCGGGATGGGCGCGCACAGCGGGATTTGGGTAGTGTCTCAAGTAGGACTCTGTGGTGGGCGCATCCTTTTTCACTTTAGCACCGGGCAGAACCAGTGGAGTTGTTCGGTATGGCTGTGATAAAACAAAAAATACTCGTTTGATTACTCAGCCAAATTATGGATAATTTATGACTTTGTTTATGCCAAAAAAAATCAATGTGAAAACATTTGGCAAACTTACAAACTACGAGCAGTACAATCTAAATAAATAAAAATTATGTACAAAGTCCGATGGGGCATTAACATTATATGATTTTTAGAGGAACCGCAGCTTCCCAATCTTTCTAGAACATTCTCGTTATGCTTTATTTCGCACAGACAGTAATCTTTTTAATGTATGTGTGTTTCTCTTAGTATCTTAGAATTTTGTATAAACTTTATTTACCAAAATTCCATTTCATATGAGAGAGCACGCTCGCCTATATACTTTAAAAATATCTCAGAGCAGAAAGACTAATATTTATAGACGCTTACGTAATCTTTTTTTTCCTTCGTCCAGCAAATTTTCATTTGTTGCTCATTTGTTTTATTTTTGCCAACAGACGCTATCTGGCCACACGCAGCCGCACGAGCGCGTAAGTAATTTAATATTCGTTGCGACAATTTTAAATTGTGCGCGCACACTTATCAAATGCAACACTGTGCAGAGTTGCCAGATTGCATTTCAGTCAGCTGTTCGAGGCGCGCAGCTGACCAACATTTCGCGCCTTTTGCTTACTTTTGCTTTGCCATTAAACACACCGTGCTCCAATTGATACTTCTAACTGACTTAAAATAATAATAATAAGTTAAATAGTAGTGTAATTAACATCAAAATTAAACAAATGGCCGCCGTACGCCGTTCTACACGCTTAAGCAGTATTAGCAAACCTCCAACAACAGCGGCGACAGCGCTGCCTCCGTCGTCGTTGCCCACAACGCCACGACGCTCAGAAGTTTGGCGTAGGCGACAGACCAAGCAGCTAATTGACAGCGACGACGAAGATAAGGATGATACCATTAGTATAATTTCAGAGAATAACGAAAACAGCAACCTGTTGAATAAAATGGACAAGGTGACCAAACGAAAAGTGGCCGCTGCTGCAAAGCTACACACAGAGCAGCCAAAGACGCCACGCAGCAGTAAGAAAACAACAACAAAGCCAACAGTCAAAAATTTGACAACCATGGCCAAGCGGATTGAGGCCAATATACGTGCGGCGAAGATGATGGATGGGAGCAGCAGCTCCGAGGAGGAGCCCGATGATGTGGCACACGTGTCACCTCCCAAGCAGCGCAAGTTGCAACCGCTGCCACAACACTTGATCAGTCCATCAAGGCTACTTGACAGACTGAGTATAGATGAGCGTGAGGAAGAGCACCCGGAGAAACCGAAAAAGACTGAAACGAAAGGTTTGAAAGAACAGGAGCAGAAAAAAGAATCAAAACAGGAGACTGAGCCCGAGTCCAAGCCCGAACCCACTCCAGAACCACAAGCACAGCCTTCCCCCCCAAGGAACAAATATCAAAACGCTCGTCGGGTACTGAACAGTGCCGAGACCTTACACCTCCCTGGGCGAGAGCCACAGTTGCAAGAGCTAAGAGAATTCTTCACCAGTCACCTGGACTCTCAAACCTCTGGCAGTCTCTATGTGTCTGGACAGCCGGGTACTGGCAAAACAGCATGTCTGTCTCTTTTATTAAGGGCTCCAGAGTTTGCCCAGCGCTTGCAACGTGTTTACATCAACTGTACGAGCATTGCCAGCGTCGGAGCTGTCTACAAGAAACTCTGCATGGAGCTAAGCTTAAAGCCAACAGGGCGCACAGAACGTGACCATCTTGAGGCTATACAACGACACCTGCGAAAGGCTAAGAAGATGCTGTTACTGGTGCTGGACGAGATTGATCAGCTGTGCACCACACGACAGGAGGTTTTGTACACTATTTTTGAGTGGCCTGCTCTGCCTGGTGCTCGCATACTGCTGGTTGGAATTGCCAACAGTTTGGATCTCACGGATCGCGCACTGATGCGACTGAATGCTCGTTGCGAGCTTAAACCAAGACTGATGCACTTTCCGCCCTACACTAAACCACAAATTGTTGAGATATTCAAGTCCCGCCTAGCAGAGGCCGAAGTTCTAGATGTCTTCCCACCGGTAACCTTGCAACTTTTGGCTGCTAAAGTAAGCGCTGTGAGTGGAGATGTGCGACGTGCTCTGGACATTGGACGACGTGTTGTGGAGATTGCAGAGCAGCAGAAGTGTGCAGGGGAAAAGGAGTTCAACCTGAAGGCCCTTGAACTCGATGGTCAAGCAGCTCCAGTTGAGGGTAAGTTAATGGATTCTTAAACAAAGACAATCATTGGCAACAGTTTTGTTTTGTAGAAACACTGAAGCCCGTACAAGTAAGCCAAGTTGCTGCTGTGCTTAACAAGGTCTATGGCGCATCCCAGAACCTGGAGGAGGATATTGAGGCAGCCTTTCCACTTCAACAAAAACTAATGCTCTGCTCACTGGTTCTAATGCTGCGTAACGAACGCAATAAAGACATCAGTGTGGGACGCCTGCATGAGGTTTATCGTAGAGTCTGCTCTAAACGCAACATATTGGCCCTTGATCAGGCGGAATTTGCAGGCACTGTTGATCTCGTGGAGACGCGTGGTATACTGCGTGTAATGCGCAAGAAGGAGCCGCGTCTCAACAAAGTAGTGCTGCAGTGGGACGAGGAGGAGGTGCATGCGGCTCTCAGCGACAAGCAGTTAATTGCTTCAATTTTAAGCGACACCGCCTGCTTGGGCAAGTAAAAAATAACTTGAATAATAATTTTGATGAATACCTTTTAGCAACTTAATTGCTTAGTATAATTAGTTTCGTTCTCTTTCGGCTAATTGCGCATTTCTCACAATTTCTGTTCACCTTGGCCATAGAACGCAACGGATAACAGACAACGGACGACGGACGTTCAATTTTTAGATACATATATAAAAATAAATTGAAAATGTTCATTTTTGATGCTAAATTTAAAATTCGTGGCTGGCGCAAGCACAAAAATATGTTGAAATATCATTTGAGGGTCACTTTCGAAATATTTAATTGAATTTAATCTTTTTGGTTTCATAAATTTAATATTATTTTAAGCCACCCAAAATATCTTTTAAATATATAACAAAATATGTTGACAAATGAAAGCTTGTAAACTAGTGTTAGTTGCAAATAGATCATAGGAATGTAATACCGAATAAATTAGTAATTATCTACATAAATTGTAAGACAAGTTTAACATTAGTTTGTTTCTTGATGTGACGACAATTGTTCACTTTCACTGCGCCACATTATTTGAAGCAACGCCAAAATAATCCTAGACGGAAATAAATTCTTTTCTTTTACGATTTTCTTCACATTTAATTTTGTGAAAAAAGCCTAATTATCGCCAGCGTTGGTTTCATTTTGAAATTAATTTCATTTATAATCATTTTGTATATTTGTTTTGTTGCCTTTCGCAAACTGTTGTTGTTTTAGCTTTTCTCTCAGCGATTTTTCTAAAAATACCCAACGAGGTGGTATGAATTACATTGAGAACCGAAAAGAACAAAATGTATTCAAAAATGTTTTTTGCTTTCGACGCATATTGACGAACAGCGAACAAATATGTTTGAATAATAAGCTAAATAGCGAGTGTATATAAGAAGCAGAGAGCGAAGAAGAGCGTGAGAATATAGAGCAACAAGTATATATATATATATATATACATAAATATATGTATGTACTCAGCTGTATATACTAAGAAAAGTAATTTGAAAAGCGTTTTCCAACTGTCGTTTGTCGCTGACACTTGTGTTTGAACTTGAATTCAAACAGACACTTTTGACAATAAAGGTGAAGTTCGTCTTGAGTTAAACGAATTTAAATTACCTGAATAATTATTTATGAAAACACTTTTCACTAGTTTTTGAAAAAAACACTTTTAAGACTAATTAATTATGCTTACTTGATATTGAATGCATTCATTGAGGTCTGGCTGCTCCTTGTAATAGACAGGGGATCCGTTTTTGAACTGAACGTACTCCATTTTAAAGTAATGTGTTTTGTGTGTGTGTTTGGTGGGTTTTGAATTTAAACTCCTTTATGTGCAAAATTTAAACAAATTAGAAACTCAAAATATTACAGAAAAATTACGTAATGATATTAAGCAATTTTAAATGTCACAATCAATGCTTCAATATTTATATTCTTCTTCTTTTCGTTACTTTTGCTTAATCTTTTTTTTTTTTATTTATTTATTTATTTATTTGTATTTATTATTTTTTTTTTTTTGCTAATTGGAAAACTTGCTTTTCTGGCACGTTTAATCAACGCTGCTCTGCTAATTCTTCTTCTTCACCACTTTCGGAGATCGCTTCACTGGGATTCGGAGGGATGTGTTTCGTCTAGACTTCTTTCTAGTTGTTTATTTTTCAATATTCCGAACGCAACTGATTTCAAAATTTTCAAATGCTGGCGAATTATTGCTATTTCGACTGCGCGGAATTCCAATCCATCTATATAGTAGATCTATATATGAGTGGTTGATTTCAATGTATGTGTCCGTGTGGTCATATAGAACACAACTCAGTACCAGTGCTGACGACGGTCAGAGGCCGTCCAAACCCACACACCAAACACATACACATACACCTCACACACACACACACACACACACAACAAAAAAGTTTCCCTCATTTTCTCTCAATTTGTTTAACAAATTCGTATACATAGTCGAAATGTTTTGTGCAAATAGATTATTCAGAGAGCGTAACACCATAAAATACAACAAAAACTTACACATAAACTTGGACTTGGATATTTCGATGTTTTCGTGAGCGTTTTTCACCTACGCCCACGCGCTTTTCACCAAGCCCCGCCCTCTCTGCTCCCAATTGGTTTATTTGTGTGAGTTTATCTATGTGCTGTCCGTTTGTTTGTCCTGTCTATTTATTGTACATCTTTATATATTATATAGCAGATTAAATGTATATATATTTTAATTGCTTATTTTGGAACAATTTTGAGTTTTTCTCGCCATTTTCATTTGTTCTTCTCGCAATTAGGCACAAATTTGAACAGTGTCGAGGTTATTGCTTTGCTCGAATGCAGAAACATTAATTAGACATTAAGGAATGCATAGAAATGGCTAAGAAATGTTCCGAAAAATAATTATTGATGTGTTCAGTTGGCTGTGCTTGATTTGTGACTTTGAGATTTGTAAATGATTAACATAAGAATTCAGATGGCTTCAATTTTACACACATATTTATAGATCTAGCATTGACATGTTGTCAAAATAAATTGACACTGGAAAAGACATTGGGTCAGGTATAACCTTGATAGACACACGCCCACAATCACAGATTTATGTAAACATAACCACTGGGCGTCAAAGAACTCTCAAGTTCGATGGAAAAATCCAAGGAACTCATAATTTACATTGAATCTGTTTGTTTTTACCATTGTGAAGGTTGTTTATATAGCTTGGGGCATTTGAAAAGGAACGAATTTGTAGAGAACAATTCGTTTGAGTGGGTTGATCAAAAAGTTCTTTACTCAAAACAGTTCTATGCTGATCTTAAGTTTTAAAAATAAAATTTGTTTATTTTTATACATGACAAATTCTTGCAAAACCTCTTGATCTTTGAGTTTTAAATCTTTTAAGTAATGTCTAACAGAAGTAAATGTTAAGTAAAACTAATGACAAATCATATCAGGCAATAAAAGAAGTAAATCATAACCTTGATTTGTATTTTTGTGTTGCATTGACAAATAAAATACGATAACCTTGGCAAGTGGCAATTTTGCTTGTCTTGATTCATTAGCAGCGTCACCAGGTGAGGGGAAACTCAGGCAAAGCACTTTCATTGGCATTGCCACTTTGGATCACAAGGTAACGTTCGAGATCCGACAGCGCCCTCAGTCACACTCACAATCATATATTTAGACAGATATGCTCTTTTTCACTTGTTTGTTTGTGTTTGTGAGTAAGTACGCTATTCACCTGCACTGCAGTCAGCCACTTTGGCCGAGAAAATGTTTTCAAAAATCTGCGTCTTTGTTTTTTTGTATTTATCATATGTGTTTTTGGGATAGAGGGCATCATCACTTCTTTGGGGCTGCAAGAGCTGGTATTTTTGTGTTTTTGTTTATATTCTCAAACAGTTTTCCACCTGAAAACTGCGTCACAAGACTTTCCTGCTTAACGCCTACGTTATTCTCAGCTAATACTTATTCGCATATACAACATTTATATTTAGATCGTGTAAACAGCAGAGCCTTGACCACAAAATGTCTATCTGCTGATGTCAGCGGATGAGCGTACAAAAATCTTTACAAAATTCATATCTATTTCATCACTTAATTTATTGCCTACTTCTGGGCGTTAATTTAAAATGTCATATGCATTTTATGCTGCATACTTTTACGCGTTTTATAGCAAATATGGCACCCGCGAAGGAAGGATGGTGTAAGATGTAGAGAGAGATAGTGAGAATACTAACAATAAAGACTTTCAAACTTAATTTAACAAAATATCTTAAGTAAAACCAAGTCTTAAGTTAATATATTTTGCAATTTCACTTTTTCGCTCACCTGATTAACAATGAGTGCTTGCTCCTCGGCCACATCCTGTTGGTGATCCCGCGTCGGCTTTGGAGAAAAGACATCCGATGGTGTCACATAGCCGCCAGAAGCGTTTAACTGCGGAAACACCGTCTGCGGCAAAGTATCCACCGGCAGCTGCAAGGCACGTTCAAAGTGACTGGGTCCGGGTAGAAAGGGAGAAGGACCGCGATGGGGAAGCTGGGATGGCTCCGGACTGACCGGCGGCAAGGTTGAATTGCTGCGCGAATTGGCCTCCTGATTGACGCCCTGCGTGTAGGCGATTTTGTTGTCCCTACAATGACGAATACTACAGAATGCTGCTCTCTAGCTAATTTACCCGTTTACCTGTGCACGACTAGACCAATCTCGTTGCCAGCTCCACGAAACAGCTGCTGAGCATCGGCGTGACTCAAGTCGCGTGCATCGTATTCACCGATCTTGGCTATAATATCGCCACGCAACAGCTCCCCATACGATGGGCTGCCAAGTTGCACCTGTGGACGAAGGTCGAACGAATGAAATGTTTGCTCAACTTTAGACAGGCCTAGGACTACAAAGCGACCTTGGCATGAATGCAGAGACATTATTATTATGATCAGCGTCCCATTTCCCCCTTTTTAATTTTGTTTTATATATTTTACATATTATTTTGTATTGTTTACATGCGTTGTTTGCGTTGTCGTTTATTTGCTTTGCTTCAATTAGTTTTACTGGCGTCTCAGAATTCGCAAATCTTTGGCACTGTTGCAATTGCAACGTTCTTGTGTGCTAGTTTCGCTATTTATACCCTACACTTCAAAAGGGTACGAGGGTATACCAGATAAAAGCGTTAACTTGTGTGCAAATTTAAAATAGCTGCTCAATTAAGTTAAGTATAGAGAAAGCAGGAGCAGAAAACTCTCGTTTTGTAAAGTTTTAAAATCATTATTTTTAGTAAGAGTATTTAGTTAGTCGCATTCGGTCGGCTATTGAACTCTTACTGTTTTGATTTCTTGCACTTGTTTATTTTGCCATTAAGTAGTGCAAACACACAAAGGCCAAAACAGTTTGGCAAATTGCTGGCAAAGATAATGGATAGTTCTCTGTCGCAACTGAGCAACAATTGTGATGAATGGGAAATCGCAGCGACATTAACCACAAAGCGACAAGGAGGAAACTGTTGCCAAGCTCTTTAGCTCTTTTGTTTCGTTTTGTCAATTTTTGCTCTAGTTATATAATGCAATGCTAGTGTAAGCAATCCAACATTACCCTGGTTATGATTAAAGGAGTATCCAAATCATTGCCACCAACCAAACGGATGCCCCAGGGCGTTCCCTGACCATCGCGCTGAAGCACTACAGCGAACTCGTGCAACTTTGGGCTCATGTTGGCTGAAAATTTGTATTTGTTAAAAGTCACTTGGCTTTATCTGCGTCTCAATTGAACATATTAAACAGACTTTCTTGTTTTTAACAGTTACAGTCTATGCTTGTTCACACTTCATTCGCGAATTTTCAATTGTTTATTCGGCCAAGTTCTTAACCCGAGGCGGAGGTAGCGCGTGCAGCGCAATATTTGCGTTTTATTCGATCGCAGTGCTGCTCAAGAACTAATTTTAAAATACGATTTTGTATTCCTTTTTGCAGCATCGGCAACGGATCGTGGTATACAACGAATACGAGTACACTGCGCTACAATCATGTAGTCAGCGGTCAGCCACTGAGAAACATGAACTCAATCCAAATGCCAATAATTTTTCTTCATTGTACACTTTACCCAGAGCATAACAGAATTTCAATGAATTTGGACTCCTTTTGGGAAAAAAGATACTCTTAAAATATAATTCTTTCAGTAGTTTTTGTAAAAATGTAATAGTGCACTTACAGTTAGTGTATAAGTTCATTTATGAATGGAAAAGTTTCAGATTTTTGTGGAAACACTTGATCCAGTTGCATAGCCAAAATGACCATGAATTTATACACCACATGTCATCGACTGGTTGCATAGAGTTTGATCATCATCTTCTTAGCCGCCGATTGACGGCAAAACGAAGACGATGGGATGAGAGTGAGGCATGTGTTTTCTCAAAATCATTTCATCAGTTTTATTAGTTTTTCTTTATTTTTTTTTTTTTTGCTCTAGCATTTGCAGCGAAGCAAATGAGAGGCTGTAATTAATTTATTTACTAGCACGCTTCAAACAGCTATGGCAACAATAACAGTCCCTCTCATTTCAAATAAACAAGTCAAAATCAAATGTTTGGGGCATTAGTCAACAGAGCGATCAACTAGTCGTATGCGCAATAAGCCGAAGACCTTGTCTGGGACATTTTCCCTTTACCAAAACAGATGCTACCTTGTACCATTCCCGGTATTAAATATTCAGATAACAAAGTCGAGAATTCGGCAACAACGTCAAAGAAAAGCCATATAAAATTGTTTGCTTTTGTTTTGGCAACATTTTTACTTCTTACAACGGAGAAAAATCATTTCGCTTCCCGTTGCTTTTCGTGTATCGGGCCTTTTTCCATATACTAGATACTTAAATATACAATATATGGTCCGGCATTTATTTGTGCAATATATTTATTTGGTTTGTTATGGCGCAGGTTTGAAATGCTTGAACTGTTTCGGGATTCATCGAATTTTTCTGCTGTAAATTTTGATTGAACGCTGCAGACAGTCTAAAGATTATAAAACCAATTTTGACAAGTTCTTAAATAAATCATGAATATACTCGTTAATATTTCAAAGAATCCACTCAAAAGCAAATAAAAATGATATTCCAAAATATTGGCACATTATTTTAGCCACCGATTGCAGCAAAAATATTACGTCAGTTTTATGTAGCAGCAATTCATTTAGAAAACCAAATTTTGTGTTTTGGGAATTTTGAAAGCCCCATCTTATTGGTGGCCATAAAGTAAAACTGCAGCAGTGGCCAATTAATTAAATTGTTCTCGACTAATTTACGAGGCGCCAAGTGCAAAATGTTAGTGAACTGATTCTTGATGTGCTGGTGGCAAAGAGTATTGGGGCCACACCAGCGACGATTGACAAGTCAAATGAATGACATACATAGTTCAGCTGGGTGGTCCCTTACCGCCTCACTTACCCCGTTGTGGTACAGCTCATCGGCAAAATGGACACGCTTCTTGATACCATTGCTGCTGCGACGTCTCTGGGTCAATCGTGAGGGGGGTAGTGGGGGCGAGGGCGGGAGCGAGAGCGTTGGGGCAGGTACCGCGACATTCACGTAACTGGGAGCTTTCCAAAAAGCCGGTCGGTAGTATGACGATCTGCTGGTCGTCATATCTGGCCAAAGACTAGAGTAAACAAATGGAATACGCTACGAAAACCACAAATATAAACAATTCAAAATGCTCTCTTCTCTATTTTGCGGCCGCACCACAGACGTCGATGCGTCTGCTCACGTCGACGTGTTTGAGTAATATAAATGGGTCGAAGCAACAAACAAAAAGTACTGAGTACGCACAAGGAGAGCGCAAGAACATGTAAAATTGGCAAATAACAGGTGAATAACATAAAACTGAATACATGTGAGTTATGAATGAATCAACACATTGCATTCGCTCATTGATTAAAAATAACAGCTAAATATGCGGAATTTCAAAATGTTGCTGCAGCCCACTTCAAGTGAGTCAAAAAATGCGTGCAGCCAACTTAACGTAAGTGTCGGCGTTGCCACCTAGTTCCTTTATATTAATTAGCGTATTGCACTTGCATTTTTACATCCCTGCGTTTATTAATTTTTAAATGACAACAAAGCAATAGATTGAGCCCACAATAATTGTCATTTTATGTAGGAAGTAAGGACTCATTGCCAACATGTCCATTTTTAAAGCGCGGTAAGCAATTTACACATACTTGAACAACAAAGTGAAAGTAAACAAGTCAATGTTTTTGTTTACAACGCAGAGTAAAGGAATTTGAAGACATATTTGCCCAGGACGTGATCGACTTAAAGCAGCTGCGTCGTCAGACAAATAATGGTAAGCTAGAGTTTAACGCTAAGCTAGCATTGAAAATCACACATAAAAAATCCACAGGTGTGCCCGATGTGCTTAGCTTTCGTGCGATAAGCTGGAAGATATTGTTGGGTTACTTGGGACCCAAGCAATCAAACTGGCCAGCAACATTGGCTAAAAAACGAGCTCTATATAAGCAATTCATCTTGGAGCTTGTACTGCCGCCTGGACACAAACAAAATGGCGAAGGCGATGGTGGGAGCGATAATGAATCAAGGGGCGTTGGCTTGCAAGATCATCCGCTGAGCGAGGGGCCAGAGAGCGCTTGGAACACTTTCTTCAGCGACAACGAATTTCTACTGCAAATTGATAAAGATGTGAGACGTTTATGCCCAGACATATCATTTTTTCAACAACCCACGGACTATCCCTGTGAGATTGTTGTACACAGCAAAGGAGAGCAGGGCAGAAGACTACACGAACGTGTTGTTCCCTCCGTGCTCAGTTCGGCGAACGTGGAACGCAAGGGTTTGGGCATGACAAAGGTGAGTAGCATGTGTCGGTTATATGATTTAGCACTCAAAATAGAAAAACAAACTATTCCCGCATGCAATCCATGTGGAATTTATCAGCAAGTAAGTTATGTACAACATTTAATAACTAGTATTAAACTTCTTTACTCACACAGATTAACTTGATCACTAAACGTTCAGCGGAGAACTACGCCGCAATGGAGGAGGGCCAGGAGGCACACTGGGAAGTGGTTCAACGAATATTGTTCATCTATGCCAAGCTAAATCCAGGCCAGGGTTATGTGCAAGGCATGAATGAAATAGTTGGGCCTATTTACTATGTTATGGCATCCGATCCTGATCTCTCGAATCGCATGCACGCCGAGGCAGACTGCTTCTTTTGCTTCACCGCACTGATGAGTGAAATACGCGATTTTTTTATTAAGACTCTTGACGATTCAGAAGGTGGCATAAAGTGCATGATGTCCAAGCTATCGAATATGCTGAAAGTGAAAGATATTAGCATATTCGAGCATCTAAAGAGCCAGGAGTTACATCCACAGTACTATAGCTTTAGATGGATTAATCTACTGCTCTCACAAGAATTTCCACTGCCAGATGTGTTGCGCATATGGGATTCAGTGTTCTCAGATGAACATCGCTTCGATTTTCTTCTTAAAGTTTGCTGTTCAATGATATTGTGAGTATGAGCGACTCTTGATCATTTTGTTTCTAATCATATTCTTTCTTTAGAATTCAAAGGGAAACCATTTTGGAGAACGACTTTGCCTCGAATGTTAAGCTGCTTCAAAACTATCCACCAATTGATATCAATGTCGTGCTGACCCACGCAGTCTCCTTGGCGTAGCACATCCCGAATTTAAGCCCTGTCCCTTGCCACAGTCTGACGAGTAATCCGTAAAGCAATCAATGACACATCTAATGCCAAAACGCACGTTTTTTAACTCAACTTATTTTCTGTATTTCTGTAATTATACATATGCTTTTGATAACTATTAATTTTATAAATATTTTTTTTATCAATAAACCAATGAATTTTAACGCGTCTGTTATCCAAATCATAAAAAGCACAAATTTAAAATTCGTACGTCCATCTCTTAAAAAGAACCTTGTCTGTGTTTTACAGCATCGCCCAAAGAACGCCAAAGAAAACTTTAAACATCCTACTTCATCTTAGGTGCAGTGTCTTTACAAATGGTTTGTGCGATAAATTCAATTAAAGTACGTGTGGGCCGACCAGCCATTCCACGTCGCAGATACTCGTACTCCACACCCTCGGTGATCATTACATTGGTGGCATCCTTAAATCGAACATTTACTTCAGCAAAATTCATTAATGAATCAATTATCAAGGTACTTACAATATGCATCCACTGGCCGCAAGGCACAAACTCGCGAAGGAAAGCAGCGGCCTTGCAGGGACGTCCACCACGTCCAACACCGTAGTTCTGAACATCACTGCGTCCACCAGAACGGACAGCCTTGCTGTAGTAGTTCCACAGAGGAAAACGCCACACGCGATCTCCAGTGTGCATGCTGGCATGCTTGATCTGCTGCCAGAGGATTTCTGAGTTGGTAAAGACGCCACAGGCAGCCTCGTCCAAGGCCTGACGCATGTACCCAGAGCAGGTGCCAATGTCAATGATGCACTTGGGACAGAAGTTCTGTCCGTACAACAATGCATCAGCCAGAACCAGGACATCTTCATGGTCAGTACACTGTACCTCGATGGTCTTTCCGTTCATCGATTTAACCATATCTCCTGGACGGAAGGAGTTGCATCCCACAACATTCTCACAAAGTGGAATCAGACCACGAATGTTAACCTGAAATAAGGATTAACTTATGTACAGAGCTCCCTATTTGACCCAAACTTACCGGCAACCTCAATCCAGCAACGGCACGACAGGTAGCCACCACAACCGCAGCTCCGGTCATGTCACCGCGCATGTGGAAAAGCTCGTCACGCTCCTTGAGGCACAAGCCACCGGCATCGAAGGTTACGCCCTGTCCTACTAGCACAATGGGGCGCTCCTCTGCACAGGTACCGTAGTAGCTCAGTTCCAAGAAAATGGGAGGCTCACAGGAAGCCTTGCCCACAGCCAGGAACGCATGCATGGACTGACTCTCAGCCCAGCCCTCTACTTTGACCTCCACGTTCACACCAGATTTACAGAGCACCTCAACAACATTTTGGGCAAATGCTGTGGGGGTCAGCAGGTTGGAGGGCATCTCCTGTAGCTGACGGGTGAGATTCTGGGCAGCGGCCTTTTGCAACCCAATTCGCCAGCCTTCGATGTCGCAAATCTCATCCTTGTTTGCATACAAATCTATAGAGGGAACTGACATGCGCTTCTTCGGATCACGCAACTCTTGATATACCCAGATACCTAATGCTGCACCTTCAGCGGCCGATTCGGCGTGACCACAATTTTCCACTTCAATACGATCCGTGTCAAGTTCAGCCAGAATTCTGCAAGCATCGGCCACAGATCGCCGAATTGCCTCCTTCTGCTCATCGAGTACCTCGTAAGGATTGTAGCCCAGGCACTCCTTTCCCAAACCAATCACGGCGACGGCCGAATAGTATGGAACACGTTCTGGTTCGATTGCGAAGAGTAATCTAGTTTCTCCCCGCTTGGGCATGGGTCCAGACATACGTAACACTTCCAGCAGACGTCCATGGGTCTTCTGGACATTGTAACGCCAGCCGGCCTGGGTGAGAATGCCGGCATCGTTCTTGTCTTCCTCATCAGCATAGACTCCAATGATTAATCCACGAGAGGGAGGATCTGCACATATTTCCATCTGTTGGATTTGCAGCATTTGATTTATCATCTGCGAATAGCTCCTTTTAATCACAGGGAATCGCTGTTTGAATGCCCGAAGAGCAAAATTTCCTGTAGCACGAAGCATTTTCTATTGTTTTGTACTTTAAGTTATTTTCAAAAATTAAAAGAAAAAAAAATATTATAAAATAGATTAGTATTTTGAAAGCACGAAATTGTAAGATTTTTTTTCCGGAATACTTAAAATTGATCCGTGTTCTGTTACTAAACGAATGAAATGAGTGTGCTGTACATGTAGTTATACGCATATCGATATCACACAGTAGCAGGGTCTACTAGATCGAAACATTTTTCACTTTTCAATTTTTAATTGAATTCAAATCAAAGATAACCAAAGAAAATTTTCAATTTTTTTCCGATATGTCCTATGGGAGCTATAGCCTATAGTTGTCCGATCTGGATCAAACTTGGGGAGGATAGTTATAATGGTACCATACACGGACGGACAGACATTTTGCTGGCCCAGCTGGCATTTACCAAACCAGCCAATTAGGAATTACCCATCTCTATCAGCTACTATCGGCAATTTACGTCATTTAACATAATTTATAATAGTTAGCGTTGCTACAAAATAATTACCAAGTTATTAAATAGCTTTAGCAGGCTCCCACTCTCTGCGCTAATGGCGCTCAGAGATCTCTGCCGCTGTTTGTGTGTTTGTTCGCTGTCATCTGTGGCGCTAACAAGAAGCACTCTCTGTTTACTGTTTGCGTATGCTCGCGCTCTCTACTCTCTGTAATTGAATTTAAATTACAGCCTGTCGCTTTCTGCTGATTCTGATCGCCTGGTGTTTTATACAAAGAAATCTTTGATTTTGGCCTTTCGCGGGTTTTTTTTTGCTTGACCGCTGCGATCAGCAGTGCCCAAAATCGTTTGTAGTTCCTGCTGAAATACCAGGGAAACAAAATGATCAGCAGGTCGCAATGCAAAAATGATTTAACATTAACAGCTTAAGCAGGCTCCCACTCTCTGCGCTAATTGCGCTCAGAGAACTCTGCCGCTGTTTGTGTGATTGTTCGCGGACGCCAACAGAGAGCAGGAACGGTTTGTGTGTTTGTTCGCTGTCACCTGCGGCGCTAACAAGAAGCACTCTCTGTTTACTGTTTTGGTATGCTCGCGCTCTCTACTCTCTGTAATTGAATTTAAATTACAGTCTGTCGCTTGCTGCTGATTCTGATCGCCTGGTGTTTCACACAATGAAATCTTCGATTTTGGCATTTTCGCGCATTTTTTGCTTGACCGCTGCAGTGCTAAAAATCGTTAGTAATTCTTGCTGGAATACCAGGCAAACAGAAAGATCAGCAGGTCGCAATGCAAAAATTATTTAATTTTAACAGTAAATTAACATTGAATTCACATTAACATTGAGTTAACATTAACATTGAGTTATCATTAACATTGAGTTAACAGTAACATTGAGTTAAGATTAACATTGAATTAACATTAACATTGAGTTTACATTAACATTGAGTTAACATTAACATTGAGTTAACATTAACATTGAGTTAACATTAACATTGAGCTAACATTAACATTGAGTTAACATTAAAATTTAATTAACATTAACATTGAATTTACATTAACATTGAATTAACATTAAGATTAACATTGAATTAGCATTAAAGTCGCTTTCTGCTGATTCTGTTCGCCTGGTAAATCAGCTTATCTAAAAATTTTTTTGCTTAAATTGGGCTCTTGTAAATTCTGTTGTGTCTTACTGTGGATTTCTTTTCGTCTGAGAATTCAACTGGGAATTTGCATCTTCCAGCTGTAAGCGCAAGCGAACAGAACTTTCAGTAGATCTCAAATCCAAAATTCAAGCTAAACAAACTGATATATGTATCAGACAAAGAGCGATGGCTTAGAATAGAGAACACATAATGAAAATAGTCAAGCTGCTGGTGGATGTGAGTGTTATTTTTGCTGCTGTGGTTGTTAGTGAGCAAAGTGATTAAAATGTGTGCAGTTTTATTTGTCCGCTCATTAAATGAGCTCGCGCTTTCAATACGCTGGCACCGAGTAAGTTTGTCTCGTTATCACAGGATTCAAGCTGTTATACCAAGCCAAAATTTTCAGGATTCACCACAAAAGCCCATCGTGGGTCACTAAATTTTTAGCGCCACTTATCGCATTTCAAAATTTATAAATTTTTTTTAAATTTGAATTTTTATTTATTAAACGTATGAGCGTAAAAAATAAAGGTATTTTCTTTCACATTAAATTTAGGGACGTATCGGCATAAACGACGTATAACACGACAAAATTTCTCTGGTTATCTGGGCCAACGTAGGCTGGAGGTCTATGGCTAATACTGAATTTGTTCACGTTTATTTTCCCATCTTGGGAGCTGTGTCCTTGCAGATTGTTTGGGCGATGAATTCGATCAAAGTTCGGGTTGGACGACCAGCCATTCCACGACGCAGATACTCGAAGTCAATACCATTTGTCGTCATCACATTTGTTGCATCCTAAATAATTAGAACAAGCGTTAGATTGGATAAAGGAACTCTACATCCCGTTACTCACAATATGCATCCACTGTCCGCAAGGAACAAACTCACGAAGGAAAGCAGCGGCCTTGCAGGGACGTCCACCACGTCCAATGCCGTAGTTCTGGACATCACTGCGTCCTCCGGCACGGACAGCCTTGCTGTAGTAGTTCCACAGAGGGAAACGCCACACGCGATCTCCAGTGTGCATGCTGGCGTGCTTGATCTGCTGCCAAAGGATTTCCGAGTTGGTAAAAACGCCACAGGCAGCCTCGTCCAAGGCCTGACGCATGTATCCAGAGCAGGTGCCAATGTCAATGATGCACTTGGGACAGAAGTTCTGTCCGTATAACAATGCATCAGCCAGAACCAGGACATCTTCATGGTCGGTACACTGTACCTCGATGGTCTTTCCGTTCATCGATTTGACCATATCTCCTGGACGGAAAGAGTTGCATCCTACAACGTTCTCACAAAGTGGAATCAGACCACGAATGTTGACCTGTAACGAAAGAATTAGCTATTGTTTTTAGATCCTTCATAGTCCCTTACTTACCGGCAACCTCAATCCAGCAACGGCACGACAGGTAGCCACCACAACCGCAGCTCCGGTCATGTCACCACGCATGTGGTACAATTCCTGGCGCTTCTTCAGACACAGGCCACCAGCATCAAAAGTAATGCCCTGTCCTACAAGGACAATGGGGCGCTCCTCTGCGCAGGTACCGTAGTAGCTCAACTCCAAGAAAATGGGAGGCTCACAGGAAGCCTTGCCCACAGCCAGGAACGCATGCATGGACTGACTCTCAGCCCAGCCCTCTACTTTGACCTCCACGTTCACGCCAGATTTACAGAGCACCTCGACAACATTCTGGGCAAATGCTGTGGGGGTCAGCAGGTTGGAGGGCATCTCCTGTAGCTGACGGGTGAGATTCTGGGCAGCGGCCTTTTGCAGTCCAATGCGCCAGCCTTCAATGTCGCAGACCTCGTCCTTGACGGCGTACAGATCAATGGAAGGAATGGAAATGCGGGTCTTCGGATCCCGCATTTCCTGGTAGGCCCAAATACCCAGGGCAGCTCCTTCTGCGGCAGATTCGGCATGGCCACAGTTCTCTACTTCAATACGATCCGTGTCCAGCTCTGCCAGAATCTGGCAGGCCTTGGCCACTGAGCGACGGATGGCTTCCTTCTGCTCATCAAGCACTTCGTAGGGATTGTAGCCCAGGCATTCCTTGCCTAGACCAACGACGGCCACCACGGAATAGTAGGGCACACGTTCTGGCTCAATGGCAAAGAGGAGACGGGCCTCGCCGCGCTTGGGCATAGGTCCCGACATACGCAGCACTTCGATGAGGCGACCGTTTGTCTTCTGGACATTGTAGCGCCAACCGGCGTGAGTTAGAATGCCAGCATCATTTTTGTCCTCTTCATCGGCATGGACCCCGATGATCAGGCCACGGGAGGGCTGATCCGCACAGATGTCCATTTGTTGGAGCATCAACATCTGGTTTATGGCGGGCGAAGCAAAATGGCGGCATAACTGCAGTTGCCGCTGCTTCGACACACAGAACACCGCACGACGCGTAATACCAAACATGACTCTAGTCGTATATATCACGACTTTGGGGTAATATAATATTTGCCAATTGAATTTTGGTTTCTCAACTTATTTTCGAATTTTATCAGTATATACAAAAAGTATTTTTATATTGCTTTTCACGATGTATCAAAATATTATTCGAAATTTTTGAGATTACTACAAATTTTACAGATGTTTACTTTACGACACATCTACGAGGACTAAAGAAACTACAGTTTGAATTCAGTACATCGGACGGAGACCTGCCAAAGGCCTACTATGGTCGGTTTTCATGGCCAACTTTTAGACGCATTGAAATAATTGTCTTAACAGTAATTAACCAGAGTGTTTGGGAGTAAAATGAGTTATGTTAACCCTACCAAAAGTCTCAACTGACTCCCTGACTCCCAATTGGTAGATTCCATTTAAATGTTTTTAGTATTCACTATGCAATCGCTTTTATTATCTTTAGATACGTAAATAGGTACATTGTTTTATAATTACTTGTAATTAATAAAATACTGATTTAAGTTGAGACAAACTCGACACAGATACGCACATCAATGAGCATTAACAGTTTATATATTTATTTATATTTATAGCTATATTATATATTATAGTATAATTAACAACAGCTTAAGTTTTAAATTCTGTTCAACAAGCTTCTTGTACTTTTGAGTTCATATTATTAAGAGTATACTGGGATTTATAGAAAAAATACTGAACGTGGGTTGGCTTGGGATATGTTTCATTTAGTTCATTAAATCATCTTTAACTATTTTTTAATAAAGCTTCAATTAATGCAGCATTTATTATACTCTCTGCAAGAGTATATTGGGTTTGTGCAAAAGTATGTAACAGGCAGAAGGAGGCGTGGCAGACCCCATAAAGTATATATATTATTGATCAGCATCACAAGCCGAGTCGATATAGCCATGTCCGTCTGTCCGTCTGTCCGTCTGTCTGTCTGTCTGTCTGTCTGTCTGTCTGTCTGTCTGTCTGTCTGTCTGTCCGTCTGTCCGTATGAACAAACAGATTTCAGAGATGGTAAGAGCTACAAGTTCGAGCTTGGTGTCAAACGATCAGATATTTAGTCAGTCAATACAAGAATCTTTTTTTTTTTCGATGCCACGCCCCATTCGCCCACAAAAAGCAAAAAACTGGACACACCTCGTGAAAAATTGGTGTTTTCGGCAAATATCTCAGTAACTATGGCACCTAGGATCAATTCTTGTACGGGAGTTCCTAGCGACAGCATAGTTGCATTGCCATCTATAAATTTGGACTGCCACGCCCACTTTTCCCACAATTTATAAAATAGTTTTCAAGCTTCAATGCCGTTTTTCCGTATCGTACAGTATTGTAGTTTATAACTGGTGTGGAGACTAACTATATTAAACTATCCTGAAAGGCGCATTAAAATCGGACTATAAACAAGAAAACTAGAAGCGTTACAATATTGTTAATTGAACGCAATATCAACCCATTGGTGCAAGCGAGACAGAAACACACAAGCACATGCTCGAACGTTTTTGCTGCCTGTGTGGCGGCAGCGCTGCCCGCGGTCGCTGGCTGCGCCGAATACACACATACATACATGCATGCATCATATATTGTCAAACGTATGTGTATTCGCAACAAACAAACAGATGTGTGTTTGATTATGCTTAGATTGTTTTTGTTTCAACGTGTTTTAATGCAAGTACTATTCATTGTAATATCTGGATACCGATTTTAATAATTTAATCGGGAAAATGCAGAGAGTATTATACGGTCGGGCGCGCTCGACTGTACTTTTCTTTCTTGTTTTATCCTGTAGGTGGGCAAGTTCTTCTTATGATATAATTGTTATTTCTTTGGTTTATAATAAAATATGTTTGAACTTGAATAAAATGTTTGATATCGTTTAGTTTTAGTAAAAGTCTAATCAACAAAGAAACTAATTAACATTAAAAGAGTGCAAGAATAGGCACATTTTTGATTTGTGTTTTTAAAAGCTTTATGGATCAGAAGCTTCGAATCCTATGCGATCGTTTTTTGGCACTTGTTTCTTAGAGCTTCCCGTTGGAGCCCTTGGAAATCATTTGGTAACTGAAGCATCTTGTTCGTAGCTTGACTTAACAAAGTTTATAACTCTCGTCGATTTAACAAGTAATAGATATAGATACCCTGTACCCAGCATCGAGGGACGGATAGTAAGATCAACTCGTCTATTGATGTGATATATAATGCTCTATAGGAAAAGAGTTGTCTTCATCTGCTTTTAACTCACACTTTGAGAACAGGGTAAATGAACAGCAAATTCAAATAGATTTTCTAAGAGTACCAAAGCCGATAATACCCTACTATTACATTCCGAAGCTTTAAGGTTTCAATCACAATATTGTGGTCACTGTTATGGGCACTCCCTCAGCATTAAGGGATCTCTCGGTAGCGATATGCACACGATTATCGAAGCTGTCAACACTATTCACCTTGCTGAGTCCTATGTCCTCATCATAGTCTGAAGCCAACTCCTCCTCCGCCAGGTAGCTGCATTTTGGCGCTTGCTTACGTTGTGGTTCATCATCATCCATGTCCATGGTGTGTGGTGCACCAGGGAAGTAATGAGTCTTGGCTTTGGTGCAGTGCTGACCCGCTAGGTAGATAATGCCATCATCCGTGTCCTCATCATCGATGTGCCGCACTCCATAGCTGCCGTAACCCGCCTCGCACTGATAAGGATTCGATTTGACGTGAACATTACGACAGCTGCCACCACAATTATGATGACTCTCGGCGTGACCACCGTCCGCACCATAGCAGTGACCCCGATGCTGCTGGTGGTGCTGGTGATGGAGATGATGGGGCTGAGACACCGAGTGGCCATGCTGCTGTTGACCCACACCAGCAGCTGCACCGCTGCTGGAGTGAGCCACTGACTGCTAAATGTGCGAATTGGAGCGTGCTATGGACAGCGAATATGGACTCGAATCCTTTTGCAGCCGCAGCGTATTATAAATGGGAAACTCGCAGCAGAGCACGAACTTCAAAGCACCCGGTACTTCTTCATAGACAGCGGGTGGTATCGGTATCAGAGGTGACGTCGAAGCTTTGTACTTGCGGTACTCCACTTGGCTTGAAGAGCATTCAAAAGTCTTAGTAACTTATTAGAAGAATTCTAAATTCAAGACTTACTTTTTGTACTTCTCGTCGGAGCTGCGCTCACGCAGTGGAATTCCAGACAAGAACAGTATAATTAGTGTTGTAAAAATGGGTGAGGCAATGGCTATCCACTCCAGTCCCCGAATCACATTGAGCGATATAACAAATATACCCCACCAGACGATGACCTCGCCAAAGTAATTAGGATGCCGCGACAGACCCCAGAGCCCTGTTATCGGAACGAAAAGATAATCAATTAAATCTGTGTTTCTTTACTACTTCAACTTACCATCATTACAAAATTTGCCACGATTTGATGGATCCTGGCGAAAGGAGAACTTCTGCAAGTCCGCATAGGTCTCGGCAAGCAGCCCAACTATAAACATACCCGTGCCAGTAGAGTCCAAAGTGGTCATACCCTTGACTGCCTGTGGCTGCGCGTGGCGTGAGTTGATAATTATGACTGGCAACGAGACGATATATACCCAAACGGCCTGCAAAAGGGGTTTAGCATACTATATAGTATAATGAACAATCAAATCAAGGTGAGCTCCACCAGAACAACCAGAGCAACAACAATCAAATGCCAATCAAATGTGTCACAGTTTAATTGTTGGCAGCGGTCTCTGTCTCTGTCTCTGGTCTCCACTCGTCCCTTAGCTGGCGACAAGTGGTGAATTATGCAAAATGCCTTGGCAAATGTCAGACATTGGCAGATTCATTGATTATGAAATGTGTTCTCAATTGTGTGTATTAATTTGCTACGCGTTCAAACTCACCTGAAATGTCCAGAACACAGCATAGCGTATAATATTGCTGCGAGTATCCTCAAACTGTTTGTCCCTGCCCAGTTTAATAATTCGATACAGCAGATATCCTGTCAGTCGAATGCCCCAAAGACAGACGAATACGGTGACCATTAGCTGACGGCTCTCATAGGCCTGGTCAATAAAGGTAAATCAAAAACGTAGCTGTAACTTAAGTAGGCCATTATGTTCTTAGATACATAAACTACTAGTAAATCTATTATCTAGAGCATATGCACGTCCAGTTTTTAATATACTTTTATGTCTTTTCTGTGCCATACAAATTCAATCTTTTCGCTCTGAAACTGTCTACATGTCTTGTTTTAAATGCAATTTTATTCATCAAGCTGCAATGGTAATAAAATGCTGGCTATTCTCGTATTTTACGGCAATTTGCATTTATTTTCAGTGCAAATCCCGAAGGCACAAGGCATTTTATTTATTTAAACCTGCAAAACAGAAACAGTTGGCAGTTGGCAGTGCAAAAATAAAAGAGTTAAATTTGTAGCCAAATAAAGTGCTCATAAAAACTGCACAGCTGCTACCAGTTAAGCCATTTGCTATGTGGGTGTAGAAATGGAAACTTATTTATTCATATATTTTAGCAAACTAACTTAATTAAAGTTCAGGACAAATTTTAGGATAGAAAAGAAAAGTAGCCAGGATTTTCATTAAGTGATTTTGCTGTACTTGCTGAATAAATCTAAGAAAAGACTGAGTCGTAAACAATTGGCCAGACAATGTGACAAACAACTGGCTAAAAGGGCCTTGGCCCCTGTCTCCCAGACAAGGTCATGCAGCCGAGCAACAACAACAAAGAGGTGCAAATGGAGAGCAAGAGAGAGCGAGAGATGCAGATGGAGACAATGTGGGCCAATTGTGTGTAAACTTTTGTTGTTTGGCAGCAAGCACAGTATTTGCAGGTTTTTCTCATTTTCCCACACACCCAACACATGTGTGTGTGTGTGGTGTGTGTGTATGAAATTTACTTTTCAATGCCAGCAAACGTAAGCCGACAAGTTTGCACTCCACATTACCCACACACCAAACCGCATGCCCCTCATACCCTGTCACTTCTGTGAATGGCAGGTGGGATTTGTTGGGTCTCCAGTTTAATAGTTAACAGCGTTTAATTTATACGCACCATTTAAAGCATTCAATTTTTAAACACTTACCTTGGATGGCCGATCCACCTGACCCAGGAAAAAGGTCAGCAACGCGATGACAATAAAGTTAACGCCGCCGGCAAAGTCCGATAATTTGTCCAAATGCAGCGTGGAGTTGAGTAAGAAAAACACTAACTGCATGCTGACAATCACAATGGCGCTAATGGCAAAATGATCTAAGCCCAAAACGTTGATGGCCATTGTGGCAGTCTGTCCACTCTGTATTGTTTTAAACCAATGAATTTAAAATTCAACTCCAGCTGCTTTTAGACTGCAAGGCGATATTCCATAACATAATTTTGTCGTTCTTCTTCAAGCATTGTAGTTTATGTGCGAATGTTTATTTCATAAATTTCTGTATTTAAAAGTAAAAATTGAATAAAAAATAATTCAAGTTCTTAATTTGTGGAACAACTGTAACATTCTTATAAGGCTTTCCCAACAAGTTTAATTACCGCTCGTTATGCCCCTAGAACTATGCTACATGCCGCAGCTGTGCCGCAAACAGCTAGGCGTTCATTAAAATAACCCCTGCGGCGTTGTAAGGTTAACCCAAGACACCTTTAAACACAAGAAGCCACCGAGAAATTCAGTGTTTGCATGTGTGTGCTTGTGTGTTCTAGTGTGTGCTGCTGCACATTGCCTGCAATTTGTTGGCTCGAGGCAAGTACAAGTACAAGTAGTTGGTGTCTGCCGCATTTTCTCCCTTAGCTTGTTTTTCCAAACTTTTGGCGCGCGCTGCAATGTCATTTTCACAGAGTTTTCTATGGTGTTGTGTAAACATGCAGGAATAATTTGACTTGCAACAAAATATTTTGTATCATTTTAATTGTTTCTACATTTTGCAAAGGAGAAATAGGGAAATGTTTGGGATCGCTTAAATTAGTGACAAATAAAATGCCTGCCACTCAGAATCAAGCTCGTACATTATAAATGATTCCGCATACATATATTAATATGTACACATGTAAATAGGCAATCGACCATTTCCAGCATTTCCTTGGGAAAGCTTGGCAGGCTGTGGACTGCTCTAGGCTATTGTGTGTGTGTTTTCCGCCTTCTGGGATAGCTTCTGTGTTTTTTGCGGACAGCAACAAAACAATTTGCACAATTGAAATGGGTGGGAAAAAGACCGGTGAGTAGCGTTGCTTGTCTGGTTCATTTATTTATAGACTATGGTTATTCCTATTATTTGTATTGCTATCATTTGCCTCTCAGTTAGCCTCAACAAACAGGCAAATAGCTCAAGTTCTGTCCTGTCTTACGCACACACACACACTCATGCACAAACGTGTATGTGAGCTTGTGTAAATAATGTAATGGAAACTTTACTAGCGTCGACTTCAACTGATAAGTAAATTGGGGAAATAGCAAACGAGCTTAACGAGAAAAAACCCACGCACAAAAAGTGAAAAATACTTTTTTGTTGCTGCTCTTGGACACCTTCTTAGTTTCCTTACATATTGCTTGTTGAAGGTCTTTACACACGCACACGCACGGACACACGTGTCTGAAGGACTCGCGCTTGAAAGCACACAAACGATTTAAACAATTTAAACTTAAAAACTCTGAAAGATATACTTGCGAATTGCCTTAAAAGCCCACACATTAATTAATGACATTTGTCACAGATAAGCGACTTTGTTTATAAGTCGTTGTTTTATTAATTTTAGAAATAGCATGAAGGAAAACACACGTTGAAGTTTTGACGAAAAAGCAAAGCGTGCAAGCGACTGACAACACGCGCATCTCCGGGTAAACTGAAGAGAAAATGACAATGTTGCGAGATTAACGAAAGACGAAGGTGGTAACCTGCTATATCCGCTTTCAGTTGTGCTCTGACGTCATGCTTGTCTCATTTACAAAAAATTGATTTATGTTTTATTATTATTTCTTCGCCATCTTTTTGATAGTTAACAGGATTAAATCTCAGCCAACAAGTATGCATCATTTAATTTAGAAACTCAAAATGCGACAGGGTGGCAACGCTTGAATTATGTTTCTGAGATCTTTGCAACATGTATCCGAAGCTTGTGCAATAATTTACTCGCTTGGCAACATTGTCTACACCGTGAGCAGCATGAAGTTGGCAGCGGCCGCTCAATTCAAGAAGAAGAAAAGTTAAAGATTAAAATAATTAAGCGAAACACTGTTGTTGTGGGCTGGCTCCTGCATCGGAGTTGCAGTCGTTGCGTAATTACGCGCACTTGTGGGTGTCTAAGGTTGAAATTGTCGTAGAATGGCATTGGCGTTGCGCGTAGCGTGTTTATCGCATGGGGGTGGCCGTTGGACCAGGTGGCCAAAGGAGCACCATCGATTGGTGCCGCTTTGTGTCACCAGCTGCAACACCTGGAATATAAAGGGCAGGTAATAACAAAACACATGACCTCTTATATTATCAACCGGCATTAAAATCTCATTTACAGCGGTGTTATCGTGCAGAAATCGTATTACACCACACAACCCGGCCAGCCAGCAAAGCCAGCGCAGGCAGCACAACCACAGCCAATGTCAACGACCCCACCACAGATCAAGCGTAATGTGGCCTCTGAGATAACCAGTGTAGGCAAAGCCATCTATGAGGCAAGATGGGATGCCAAACAGGGCAAGCCAGAGCAGACTTTAACTGGGCAGTCAGATGGCACCACGTCAACGGGTTTAAAATCTACTGATGATCAGGACAAAACACACATGGACCTGGAGACTATCAAGTCAAAGCGCGATCAGATGAGGGACAACATGCAGGACTATATATTTACGCGCTATTTTAACTATGTGAAAAACTATGACAAAGTGCTGGAGAAGAACTTTCCAAAGGCTATGCAACTCTATCGCGTTTTCTTCGATGGAGTCAAAGACTTTTTTACGGATATGAAGCGGTTTCTAAAGATTGCGCGTATCGCCAACGATTCGCCACAGGGCATCCGTGCACTGAATCGGCAAGAACTGGAACTGTACATGCAAATGCCACGCGACATGATGAAAGTGGCTCCAGCACTGATTGGCTGTTCACTGCCCATGGTGGGATACGCTTTCTTTCCACTTGTGTAAGTCTGTTGTTAGGCATTCTCGAGGTACACGTAGCTAAATTAAATTTATTCCTAGTTTTTGGTATCCACGAGTATTTCTAACGCCACATTTCTGGACCGAGCAGCAGCGTAGTGATTTCCAGAGCTTCTACATGAAGCGCAGACTGCAGTGCAACAAGTCAGTGTTCCGTTGCCTGCAAGCAAAGTTAAAGAGTCTGAAGGGCCATCACAAGCATGCCGAGTTCGAGAGCATATTGGGACAGTTGGGCAGCGGCACACATCCTTCGGCAGAGGCTCTTATAGCCGTCAAAGACATATTTGCCGAGGGACCATACTCCCTGCTGGGCATGTCTCGTAAACACGTCGTATGTGGCTTCACTTCTATATAAAAAATCTATTTCTAAATGTCTTTTCCCACAGAAATGCTTAATCAAATTGCACGGCCTTCCAAATAGTCTGTTCAAGCGACATCGTTTGCATGAGCACGCGTTCCTAGTGCACTACATGGACTTGGCCATCACACGGGAAGGTGGTGTCCACAATTTGAGAACAGATGCCCTGCGTTACTCCTGTTACCTTCGTGGTCTCAATCCAAACAATTTGAGCAGGGAGGAAATGATCGAGTGGCTGCGAACTTGGGTAAAGGTGTCCACGTCAATACAGGGCGAACACATCACTCTGTTCTTGCATCTACCTATTCTGCTGGGCTACAACCATCCCCAAAACTGGAAGACCATCTACTGCAAGAAAGAAGCCTAAATACCAGGCCGGTTGGTGCTAATGCACGATTCGAAATTTAAGTTTGAAATCGTGTTCTGTTTTGTTTTAAGAAAGCAAATAAAAACTGTTAAAATCTCCACAAAACTATTGATTATTCCTCCCACAGAGTAAACATTGGGGTTCATGTGTTTTTCCTAAAAATAACACTTCTTTTATTTGCTCCTTTTTGTGTTGGATGTTGGATCAAGCAGTTACTTTCGTTATAGTATTTTGTTTACTTCTTGGCCGCTGCCTTCTTGCCACCCTTGGCCTTCTCGGCACGCAGGCGCTCGCGACGATCCTTCTTCAGGACACGTGGGGTGCCATCGGACTTGGTGCGCTTCTTCAATGTGTTGAAGGCAATGGTCAGCAGCTTGTTGCGCTGACGCTTGGCATAACGCAGCTTGAAGCGATCAAAATCATTCAATTGCGAACGCTGCAAACGAAAACGATAAACAAATTTAGAATACAGTCTAATAAAGCACATTAGCATTATCTTTGTTGGTGTTGCTTTCAGTTAAGTAAAAAGCTAGCTTCATGTATGTATCAGCCGGCAATTCCTATCAAGAACTTTCAATTATCATCATGTGCAACAAATCACAATAGTTTCACACTCTTAGTGTTTTAACAGGAGTCATGATTCGCTTGTTTACATCGATACGCCAAAAATAGATTGGAATAATTTGCTCGTTCGTTCATTTGTTTATACACACCTTGCAAATGTTCTGTGCCTTGACGGACCATGGGCTGACCTTCCACTGTGCCTTCAGGTCACTGTCCACCCAAGCCTTGCGCACGATGCGTGTGGGCGCGGTGAAGGGGAACTTGATGCGGTATTTGGTCAGATGCAGATTGTTCAATCTGTATTCCTGACGTGGAACACCAGTCAGAGGACCATCAACCAAAACCTATAAATATTTATAAAATATGTTAATTATGTATCCTTTTTAGTTAATAAGCTCACAAGTAATTGTGTTTCGTTTAAAGGCTGATTACTTTCAGTTAAGTTAAATTAGCTTCATTTATGTGTCAGTTGGCACTTCCTATCAAGAAGACAAATTATCATCATGTGCAATAGCCTCAAACGAACACAATAACTTTTTGTTGGAGGCACTTACTCTGTTTTGGTCGATGACATCGACAATAGCCACCAGGCGACCCTTCAGGGGACCTGCGGAGGCCTTGGCAATACGACCAGTTTGTACGAATCTCTCGAAAGGCTGCAATCAGATAAAGCAAAATCTTATATAAAAATAGGCACATTAAATTACTTGGTGTGCATGGACAGCGTGTTGGTTTCTTGCCGACGGGGCTGCTAATCACCACGTGAAATATTTTCAACGCCTTTTATGCAGACACTTATCCAATAGATTTGTTTTCTTGTACTGCCGGCAACTCAACACGCTGGCCTTACTTATTTTTTGTTATATTTAATTCATCGCGCTCACTTTAAACCTTTTAATTTTCACATTTTTCATCCAAATGCGAAAAACTCTTTGCGATCTCTTACCATGACGCTAACCGGAAAGAAAGAGAAGGAGCGAAAAGTTTTTGACAGCTCAGCGTCAACATGGCGAATAGTGTGTGAATACAGGGTTGCATTGAACAAGTAGCCCTGGTAAATTTTTAACAGTCCCACTTAATTTAACAGTTTAAATTTACGTTTTTTTTTTAAATTTGATTACTATTGGGTCTTTTAATTTTAGCCATTAACCACCAACGATTATTATTACTAATTTTTTAATGTTAAAAGTGGCAATTATAAGCGTAAAAAATCATTTGATTTGTTAAAAAGAAAAAAAAAACAATAACATAAGTCATACAAATTTGCGGCGCTGTTAAGGGCGCCACCTATCGTAATTTTTTTGACAATTGAATTTATGAATCGCGTTAACGAAAATATATCGATTCTGGTTTGACGATGCAACTCTAATTACAATAAAATTGTCTGGCATCTCTGTCATCAGCATTTATTTACATTTACTAAACTGTATTTTCGCATTTTAAAGTAAAAACTATTTAAAATGGTGTACATACACTTTCCAACTAACCTGACGGAGGAAGAGCAGATGCTGCAGGCCAAATATCAAAAATTAAAGAAAAAGGTTTGTATATTGGACATGCCGCAAGTAGTGATTTTGATTTTTTTGTTTTATAGAAAAAAGCATTGCAAGCGCACAAAGCGCCCAAACAGGAGCCTGAGAGCGCATTAACCTTAAAACGACCAACAGACGCACGAGATGCACGAGAAGTGGCTCGTAAACTGATTAAGAGTGGCGCCATTCCCGCCATACAGAAACAACAAACTAAGCAAGACCAAACCTCATTTAAGCGTCCCAAGGGCCAAGAACGGGCTAAACGCTCCACATCGGAAACAAGCGTAGCAGCCTATCAACCATTCTCATCGACTCAAAACGATGTAGCACAGGAGACAATAATCAGCGAAATAATTAAAGAGGAACCACGTCGGCAGAATTTATATCAACACTTTGCAACGGAACGCGATCGGGAGGAACGTGGCTTGACGGAAAAGGCTACACTAGATACGGCACAGCCGGAGAAGCCACGGGCTGGCAATACAATCTTTGTGTCGGGCAACAAGGTTACCGAGGAATTCCTGAAGAAAACCTTCAACGACTACGGCACCATTGTCAACGTTTCCATGGAAATTGAAAAAAGGTGACTATGATAATGAATCAACTGTTCATTGTGTAAACTAAAACTTGTATTGCAGTCGTGGATTTGTATCGTTTGCGAAACCGGAGTCAGCGGATCGTGCCATTGCCGAAATGCATGGCAAAAGCGTCAATGGAATTGTGCTGCAAGTGCAGCTGGCCCGTAGACAACCACAAATTGAGCCTATTAACGATGCCTCCTCCTCAGCGGTTTGGTCCTCCATTGGTAAGCACTCTGATTACTTTTCATTTCGTTATCGTTTCAAATATTCCAACTTATTTCAGCGGCCAGCAAATCACAAAAAGGCAGTCACAAGGATCAGCGTCAAATGGTTCAATACAACGAGGATTTCTTTATGTAAACAATTTAGAATAATCACAGCGGTAGTTAGATATATGTATATTAATTCATTTTAAACTCAGATTTGGTAAGTTTTTTGTTCCCATTCATAACAAACACACATCAACTTATTTAAATAGATTCTTGCTTTATTGAAAATACGCTTCTATAAGTATATATAATGTACTTATGTTGTACATTCACCATCTTGCTAAGTACTTGCGTTTCAAATGAATTATGTCTAATAAAAGAAAAATTAAACGATTGCATCAATTCTTGTGAAGTTAAACAAATGATCTTCTAGTATATATTGCAACTACTTCGGGTCTTAATTAATCAACAATCGATTCTCCTAACAATTGACTTTCTTCATTTCGTTTCAAATATAAGTATTTACGCTGTTATGCAGTAGAAAAAAATGAGCAAACATATTTTTTTATCATTATCATAAGTTCATAAATAAGTACACTGTGTGTTATCGCCAACAAACTTGATCGTTGTTTTCTTGATTTCTCTCAGGCTGCTCACCTTTACAGGTAGCGTTTAAATGTTGTATACTTAGTTTAAGCACAAGTTTTATTGTTGATGCTGCTGTTCCTATTGTTGATGTACGCTTTTAGTTAAGTTATAGTCGGTATGTTATTGCTGTGTAAGTAAGATGATGTCTGATTTGGTGACTGGGATTTGTGGTTCATTGTTTTTGTGACTCTGTGACTAGTTTGCAATGGCAACGCCTCCTTTTGCCGCCCACTTCGTATCCTTCCTAAAGTAAATATATGTTTTGTGTGTTAGTAAGTAGTTTATATCATTAAGGTTAAGGCCTTTGGTTCCGAGCGGTCACTTCTGGCCGCTTTTAAATTCGTTTCTTGCTCCAAAATGCAAAACTGCCCAAGCATCATTTGGCATCCCACTCTCTCTCTCTCTTTGTCCGTTTCTTTCTTTCGGCTTCTCTGTCTTCCATATAAAATGTCAGCAAATCGATGTCCAAAGATTGTGGAGCTCTTTTCACGTTTGTCTGCCCTCATTGCCAGGCGGATTGAAGTAGTCCCAGTGGTGTGTGTGCACCTGGCGACCCGTCAGCAAAAAGACAAGCACTCCGAAAGTAATCAATATGAAGAGCATCATAAGAGCGGATATGTTTCTTGGCTGCTGTGCTGGTTCCATGGCGGCATCGCCACGCACCAAATTGGTCAACTGATTGATGATGCTGACCAGTTCAAGGCTGCAGGCAGAAATAAACTGTCGTCCGGCTTGCACCACCGTTTTGGGCTGATCCTCGTCATACTCCTCCAGCGGCTGGGTGGCACTGCGTGTGCGTGATCTTCGGGATCTCGAACGAGGTCGTTCTACCAACTGTTCTTCCAGTTCTGAATCGGAATCGTGCTCCTGTTGATGGTGCTCCTGCACATGACGACGTCGGCACTTGTGGGGTGCCTTGCGTTCCGATGCTGGGACAGCTGCCTCTGCCTGTTCCGCTTCGGCGCTTCGCTGTAAATTGTAAAAGGCTAAAGGTGCCAAGGATTGCAAATACTCTACGCTGGGGTACACAGCTGGTGGTGGTGGTAATGGCAGCATAGCGGCTTCTGTCTGTGTTTCTTCATTACTTTGACCCACTGTCTCCGCTCCTCTGACCTGACGTGGCGGCTTAACGGGTGGCTCCACATCGCTTGTGGCGGGTTCACTGCTAGCTTGACGGCTCGTCTGTGTCTCTGTGGTCAGAAGCGCTGGACGCTGCTCCTTTACGCGCTCGACAATATCATCAATGAATCCTGGCGGCAGATTAATGTTTTGCACCACCAGTTGTCCCGATTTGCAGGCCAGCTCCTCTGCACTGACCTGGCCACCATGCAACTGCGACACTTGAATCTGTCCAGCCTGCAGCGCATGCACACGCAGTCTTTCCACCTCCAATTCCTTGAGTTGACTTGGCAGCTGTGCTTCTGGTGGGGATTGCAGCGATTGCACGGGTGTAACCTCGCGTATTGTCTGCTCTACGATGGTCATTGCGCTGGCGCTGCTGGTGGTTGGCTCCAATGCCGTTGTGGATTTGCGTCGTGGTGGCGGCAGAGGTGTCGGTACTTCCTCGTCCTCCTGTTCCTCCTGGCTGTAGTCAGCTGCAGGTTCGGTGGGTAATGTGGCCACAAATTTGAAGTCCACTTCCGCCTCAGTGGGTTCACTGCTGACGGTCTTCACAACGATGGGTTCCTCGACGGTAGTCTGTGGCTGCTCCTGGTGCAGTGTATGCTCTTCCTCAGAGATTGGCTGCTCCACTTCAGAAATTGTCTGTTCTACATCAGATAGCGTCTGTTCCAATTCGGATAAAGGCTGCTCCACGTCGGAGAGCGGCTGCTCCACGTCAGATGGCGCCTGCTCCACTTGCTCTGCTTCCGACAGAGCTTGTTCAGCCTCAGAGAGTGTCTTCTCCTCGCTTGCTTCGGTTTTTCTGTACTCAGCCAGCATCTTTTCCATTTCCTCCTGCAGTTCCTTTTCTAAAGCTTCATCCAGTTCCTGGTCGATGCGTTGCTGATTTTCTCGGGTGTCCTCCTCTTCATCATAGTGATCCGAATACTTTTCCCCCTCATCCTCTTCGTCATACTCACTGTCTCGCAGCGTACGCTCTACTTCTTCATCCTCCAGTTTGCTGTCGTAGTCACTCTCCAGTTGTGCCTGCTGCAACTGCTCCACAGCCGCATCCAAATCCGCCGAACTTGCTGCGTAGTCGCTTAGTGCAATTTCGCCGTGTTCCTCCTCCTCGCCAGCGGTTTCCACATCAGATTTGCTTTGTACAGAGCTGTCCGAAAGTAATCCCTCACGTCGGAGTTCCTCTTCCTCGCGACGCAGCTCCTCATCCTCCAGATCTGCGGCACTAATGGGACGCACAATAAGCGATGCCTGCACGGTGTCGTCAAGACTGGGCGTTGGGACACGTCGTTCGATGATTACCGCTGAGGAAGGTGTCTGCGGGCGACTTAGCGACTTGGAGCGATCCGCTTGAGAGGATGCACGAGAGCGTTCAGACAAACTGCGCTGATTTGCATCACGGAAGCGTTGCAATCCTCTGGCCAGCTGCTCATCCTCGCTGAGCACACGTGAGCCATCCACTTCATCCGGTTCTTGTGCCTGCACACTGCGCATCACATCCTCCAGCGTCATTTTGCCAGCTGAGCCTGTTGAGCGACGCGGCTCAATAACCTTCATGTCCTCGGTTATCTCAAACTCCTCGCACACAAAGTCATCGGGCAGAGGATCTGTTTGCGTGGACACCTCCACCTCGAACTCGCCCTGCTCGCAGCTGTCGGCTGTGGATGAGCTAGCTATGCGTTCACTGTCCTCGTAGCTGTCCACGCCGCTGCCACCGCGAGCGGAACGCCTCTCGCGCGGCGGGCGTGGTGGCGGTGGCAATGGTCGGAACTTCATTTTGTTGATTACCTCGCCGGATTGCAAGTTGGAGCGTGGAGAATCGGGTCGCTGTAGTGCGCCCGGCTCCTCGTAGTCGTCCTCCTCCACCTCCTGCTTCTGCTGCTGCTGTCGCTCCGGCATCGCGGCCGGCAATGTCGCGTAACTAGGGAATAGGGTTTAAGGAGCATTAGATACATATACTTGGGCTTGGTCTGGGCAAGCGGCAAACAGTACTTCCAAAAAAAGAATGGTATTAAAAAGCTGGTGCGTGTATTGGGTCTAGGTTTTATTTGTGTGTACGGGTACGGTTACGGGTAGTGTGTATCTAGGTCTTAACTTATGGCGCCTTAAGCCTACAAAACTTAACAACGAAAAGTCAAATATAATAAACGTAACAAAAATGCATTCGAGACTGTTTAAAAGGTCGCAAATCAAAAATAAAATAACACAATGCAAGCGTGGCAGCGTTGGCGATTCTTACTTTGACTTGAGTAGCAATGTGGTGGTCGGTATCTCCTCCAGACTGTCAACGGATCTGCGACGCGCCACCAGCGGTGAGTCCTCGCTGGGTATATACTGTGCCGGTGGCGGTGGGCGTGCTGGTGGCGGGGAACCTCGAGATCCCCGCATGTTGGGCAACGTCGCAAAGCGTTCGCCCGGCGAGCGGGCAAATTTCTTCCGACGTGCCGGTGGTGTTGGCTTTGGCACCATCTCCTTGCGCACCACGGCATAGCTAATTGAGGGAAAGCAGAGCGCAACACTAAGCAACATTTAACGGCAGAGACTTAATGCGACCACCACTCACCCATCGCTCTCCAGCATATCGATTACAAACTTCTCCTGATCGTCTGCCCTTGGCACTACTCGGTGCGCATCCAGGCTGAGCGAGTCGGCGCCACGTGAGGTGCGCTCATCCTCGGAGCGCTGGGTGCGGGCCGAGGCTACATCCGTGAAGCTATCGGGCGTGGCTAGCGGTATATGATGATGATATTCGTGCTCAGTGCGATAAACAATTACCTATGAATGAAGGAAAAACGAGTTATCCTTTAAAGTCAGGTGTTCTTCATGAGTTTCCTTGCTACACTCACATCTTCCTGTGGCTGCAAAAAGGTGTTCGATACTGATCTACCACCAAAGCCATTAATGAACGAGTCCGCATCCTTTTCCACCGAGGGATCTTCCCTTGTGCGTTTCTTCTGGCGTCGGGGTGCCTGAGGACGGGGCTGTGGGATGGGCACCTCCGACAATGGGGTACCGCTAGCAAAGTTGAGGTTGTTGTCAGCCTTTGGCTGTTCGTGCGAAGGAGGCCTGAGATATTCCTCATCGTCGTCAAAGTACTGTATGCTGCTGCTGCCATCGGCCATGGGGATGTCTTGGCTACCCTCGATGGAGTACTTACTGCGACTGCGCGCTTTGCGCAGAGGACGCTTGGGTAGGAAGTCGCTGCCGTTTTGAGACATCGACAGATCGTCACCGTAATCACTGCGCTGGAACTCTTGGGAGTCCTCAAAGTCTGGACGATAGTTGCGATGCAGGCGTCGTGGTTTTGGTGGCGGTACATCATAGTCGCCGTACTCCTCGGGCTGTTCCTGCTCCGCCTGGTCATGAGTGTGTCCCACGTGCTGCAAGGCGTTGGGCATGTCATAACCCTCCCTGATCGCATCGCTTATGTATTGACGCAACTGTATATTGTCCTCGGAGATGCCACGTTTGCGCAAAAAGAACTCATCGTCATCGATCTGTTCCATGACAACCTTCTTGCCGGAGCTAGCTGTGGACTGGGCGTCCTGCAGTTCCTGGTACTTGTAGTAGCTGGCCTCCGCATCCATTTCTGCTTTGCGTAGTAGCTTATTCTTCTGTATGTCCTTCTCCGTCCAACCTTCAGCATCGCGGCTGTCCTCTGAGCGTAGATCCGAGTCCTGGTGCACCATGGGACGTCGCTTGAATTCCCTAGTTCTTTGACTGGATATCTCATGTATAGCACGATTCTCCTCATCAAATTCAGCAAATTGTTTGCTGTCTGCTACGCCTCCCAGTATGCCCATATCGGTTTGGGGCACAGCTTCACTTGCCGTATCCTCCTCCAAATCCTCCTTCATGCGGCGCTCCAGAGAGGACTCTCTATCAAAGCTTTCCAGTTCGCTGCCGTAGCGCCTATAGCGCGATCCTTCACTATCATTGTAACTGACGTCGGAGAATTTGTCGGCCCAGCGGGAACGCACCGGACCAGGTCCTCGATCTCCCTGCGGTGAGCTTGTCGACGTCTGCGAGGGCTGCGTCTCCGTGCTAGGGATAACACTGAGGCCTTCTGTGCCCAACGAGGATTCCATGGGCAAGACGGGTTCCTCAACTGTCTTCTTCTTGCGAAAAGCTCTTGGATACGTGCCAAAGTTAAATTCAAACTTCTTCTTTTGAGGAGGAGCATCTGCTGTTGTGGTTGGTGATTCCGTGGACACTTCAGGCATCTCAGCTTCATTCTCCTTGAAGCTCTTGCTGCGTCTCAGCTTGAGGGTGGAAAACTTCTCTGGTAGCTTAAACTTTGACATGTCCGGCTTGTTAAACTTGGTGAACTCCGGACGTTTGATGTCCTTCAGCTTGGACATGTCAGGACGCTTGATTTCAGGCATTTTGATCTTGGAGAACTCTGGAGCAAAACGTCTGCGTTCCTTGGCCTTTGCCTTGGGACTTCCCGACACTGGCTTAGGTTTTGGTTGTGGTCGCAGCTTGGTGCGCAGTTTTCCCGCTTGATTGCGCAGACCGTCTTGCATTTTGCGAGTACGATCCTGTGCGGAGGCCATGAAACTCTTTTTGCGATTCTCCGGCTGTAGGGGTAGCTCCTCAAGGGCGCTCGAGTCCACCTGGCTAGTGTGCACTTCATAGTCTGTGCGAGATTCGGTACGTGGCGTTGTTCCCGCCGAGCTCACTTCAATATCGATGTCCATGGGTTGTGGCAGTAGCTGTTGCTGGAGGCTGCTGCCATTTTGGGCGGAAACCGGCTCGAGTTCCATCTCGACGGCCGGCGGTGCGCCCACAGGCTCATAGTCATGATCACTGCAAAGAAACAACACAAAATTTTTAGTAAATTTAGTTAGTCTTGGGTGATTAGTTGACAGATAATGGGCTGAACTTGTTTCGCTGTTGTTGCAAGCCAAGGTTAGAGAAGCCGTCACCCTACTCTTCATAGCTACGGGAAGTGTCTGGAGAGTTGTATGTTCGGTGGGTAGAATCGGCTTAGGCCGATCGATTTTCGAGGGGTAGCCAGTGCTTACCGGGAGAAATATGTCCGCTCGAGGAAGTCTCTGTGTTCGGTTTGCTTTTGTGTTAGGGGCGAATTGGACTCAAAATCCGCGAGGCGCGATTTACGTTCATCAAAATTAAAACTAACCGTCTTTGTCATACGAGCCGGACCCCCAAAGAGCTGATCTTGGGATCCAGTCAAGCGGCCACTGCGATCTTGCGACTGCGACTGTGTGCGTGGCTCCCTAAATGTCGATTTTCCCAGCATACCAAAGCGCTGCTCCGACGGGGCACGCAGTGGTCGATACACCTGGCTGCCACTGCCGGAGATCTGAATGGGCACCGATATCAATGGACGACTACCGTGGCTAGTAACCGAAGGTTCTTTGCTGCGAAACTCGGACTCGCTGTTCGACCAACTGGGACCACTGGGCATCTCAATCTCACTCGAGTAAAGATTTCTATTGCCCGCCATGAAACTAACGCCACCTATGCTACTCAGAGTTCCTCTTGGCACGGAGGAAACCACAACGGGTGCAAACGCCTCACTGATGTCCACCGAGGCGCGCTCCGAAGCTCGTTCCGAGGCGGCAAAGTCCTCGCGACTGCTGTACATGGTCTGAGCATGTGGCGGTGGTGCTGGTGGCTTTGCCGGACGTGCCGTATACTGATCCATGTCATCGACTTTCAGTGAGAAGGTCTCGGTAACCCGCACCGAAAGCGGCTCTGCCTCCTGTCGCTTCATGACATTCGATGTGCTGCTGACAATGGACATGGGCTGTGGCCTGGACTTGTTGAACACGGTTAGGAGCTTGCTGGGAGAGGGCGATTTCTCTCTATACGGCGAGGAGGATCTTTCCATTAAGGGGGAGGGCGTGCGGGAACGCTGAGGAGATGGAGACTTCCTTGCCTCCTGACCCTTTGAACTGAACATGTTCTTGAAGCGCGAAGTGTAGGAACTCTTGACTTCCGGTGAAGCCTCCTGCACCGCGATGCTTCCCACAATTGTGGATGGCGGAGAGACCACTGTGGGTTGCCACTTGGTGGGACGTTCCGGAGACAACTGACGTTCGGGCGTGTGTTGTCGCTTAAGCACTTGGGTAGGCAGGGTTTGATTGGGACTAGTTGGACGGCTGGAGGGTAGCTGCAGTGTGGACATCACTGCAGGAGGTGCGGGGGGAGATTTGGGACGCCTGGCCGGTCTAGGACTACGACTGCGGTGTTCCACTGCCTTAAGTTCCTCATCGCGCACGAGTGCGTCGATGTCCACAACGGGAATATCGTTAATGATTTCGATCTTGGTCAGTTCATCGACCTGAAGCGGCTTAGCACTCAGCTCACTGGCTATCGAGGGTGGACGTCTGGTCTGCGTCTGTATGTTATCCCTGATGTTGACAATATTGTGCTCTTGGGCAATCTGTTCGAGCTCCGCCACGGTCTCTGCCAGTGGATCAATGGGCGTAACCGTCGGCTGATAGGGATTTTGAAACGCCTGCAAATCCGATTCATACAGCGACGTCGGACGCACTGCATCGCCCGCAAAGCGAGTGACATCGATTGGTCGATTCTGGGGAAGCGTATCCCCTGGACGCTGATTCTCCTTGTTCGCAGCGCTGGGACGCATGTAATCCGGCGACAAGGGCGGTTTGGCATTGCGAAAGTCTGGATTCGGTGGCGCTGGTGAAGCCTGATGTGAGCCAAACTGTGGAGGCAGTTCACCCATGCCGGGAAGAGGCGTCGCTGCAATTAGATTCAGCTGTGGTGGCAAATGAGAGCCTGGAACGATGCTGGCTTGAAACAGATCCGCATTCGAAGTGCGACGACTGACACTTGCTGACCGCTGTCCTCCTGCCAAACGACCCACCGTGCCCGAGGGTATGTTGATGTCGGCACAGTAGAGATCCGTCTTGGAGTTACCGGCAGAGATGCGACGCAGGGAAGTGCCACTGCGCATGGACAGAGTGTCACCAAAGCGTCCCACGCTGCCGGAGGACAAACCACCCATTGAGAGCTGTCGACGTCGTCCAGCAACGAAACCGCTTTGGTGACCCGGCATATCCGGCTCTGTGGCATCGGAAATGCTGCGCACTACCAAACCACGAGACTTGGCCGTCTGCTCCAGCTCCGGATAGCGTTCCATGAAAGTCAAGTCCACCGAGGGCGCCACATCGGCATGGCTAATCACCTCAAAGCTGTGCGTGGACACATCATCGTTGAACGGATGAAAATGCTCCTCGCCGTGCTGTCCCTGACGCGAGCAGGGCCGCGAATCCACGGGGTTCACGCGATCCGGCAGCAGTGAGTCGCACTGAAAGAACTGACAGGCACAGCGCACATCCAATGAGGCGCCACTAGCGCTCTCCACCCGCGACACAAAGTGTTTCTTCTCCGCAGGCAGTGCGCCCACGGAGGCCGAGCGCCGAGAGTTGAGCATAATCCGAAGCACAGAATCGCACGAATTCGGTTGAAACGAATGAATCAAATTGAATAGGCTTGAATCAGCCAAGTGTCAGCAGCTGATGGTGACTATTTACTTGGCCCTGGTGCTTTATCCGTCTGCGTCTCCACCTCTGCTTCGTTGTTGCTGTTGCTGTTGTTGTTGTTGTTTTAGTTGTTGTCTTTTCGCTTTTGTTCGTTTTAATTTCGTTGTCGAGATCGTTGGCTATTTTTAAGCATCAACCAAAGCAGCCGCCGCCGTTCCGATTGGACATTGAATTTTTCTTATTTGATTTTATTTTTTTTGCACAACTACAAATTGTTCGAGAGCTTTTTCATTTCTTTTATTTTTGTGGCTTTTGCATACAGTTGTTCGCGCAGCAGCCCTAGCTTAATTTGATTTCTATTTTGTCAGTTATGCTTTAATCCTATCTTTCTTGGCTCTGCTTTGTGTTCTCTTTACTCCGCTTTGATTACAGTTTGAGGCCACCGATTTTTTGCGTTGCGCGATCGTGTCCACATCGTTGCGATTTTCGGCCAGGACTGAGAGCTTTTTTCATTTTGCGCGACACAAATTTTACGAAATTTTTCGAAAGATGAAAATGTTGTTCTTTTAAAATTAGCATACCTACACACACACACACATACACTAACACACAATGGCGACATGAATTTGTTTTGCATTTGTCTTAGTTTCCTTGTTTCTATACTTTTTGCATACTCGCAGTCCCCAATTCTTCGCTGCCTGTGACGACGACGACGTTGACTGCGACGCCGACTGCGCGCACAACTGCGACACGTCGCTGCTTGTTCATAATTGTGCTCTGTTCAGTTCAAAGCAGGAGTAACAATTACTTGGCCTGCACTTTAAGCATCTATTTTGAGCAGTTTGTGTGTTTGTGAGTGTTGGAGTGTGTGTGTTTGTGTGTGGCTCCCTGCCGGAAATCTTGTCATTCGTTGACCTTTAAAGTGTTTCAGCTTAGTTGAGTTGAGTTCACGCCACTTACACTAGTCAGCAAATAAAGGTTTTATGCCAAAACAGACTCTTAAACTGTGATATAACTTGTAGGCATTAAAAAATTTGCAAAACTATGATCGTCTTTAAAATTTCATTAAAATATTAACTAATTTATTTAAAACTAACTTTTTGCTTTAACAAAATTTAAATTTTCCTTATAAACTCTTTTGAAAATTATAGTAAAAAAGAAGTTTGGTATGTAATTCATTTATTTACTATGTTAACTAGTGTAATTTCACATGAAACCGCGGCTATTTAAGTATCTTCTTAAAGATATTCCTAAATATCTACAGAAGAACTTTAGCCAAAACCTTGTTAACCAGTGTTATTTCTGCATTCCGCTTAAAATTAGGCTAAATACATAAAACAAATACCTTTCAGTTCCAATACGAGTGGATATAGCAAAGGATTTGAATGAAAGTTCAATGAACTAGTTCCACACTTTAGACTTCCCTTTGGAGCTCCTTCAATGAGTTTATGAGTTACCAACACCGCATTTAATACTTGTTGTGGGGACAATTACAGACGAGCACAGTACCCAGTTATAAGAAGGGTCTTACCTTGGGTCTATACCATGACCGATCAACTAAAGAGCCGACTCCAGTTCAACCAACCCCATTTACCAATAATTGTTAGTGGCGCCACCGCTGCGGCAGCAACAAAGTGTCCATGTGGTGACAGTGTGCTTACTCTGTGTGCTTTTGGGAGTGGTGATCTGGTGGTCTGTGTAGTGGTAATCTTGATAGTATGGCTTTCGGTGCTTTTGGCGGTGGGTGCGAGGACGTCGTCGCTTGCCGCCGGTACTTGTGCCATGATCTCCCGGCAAGAGGGTTAGTAACAATTTCAAAAGCAAGTCAATTAGGTTAGAGTTTCTGCAAGACGGATGAGGCAACAACCGCATTGTATTGTGCTGTTTGTTAGTGTCATGCTTGGAATACTTTCCAATTCCCCTTTTCCCTTTGCACTTACCTATCGTTCTTCGATTTGGCCGCATTGGAGGCTGCTTCTAGTACATCCTCGGGCAGTTCAATGTCCTCACGATGCGGCTCGGCCTCATCTTCGACGTGGGAGAAGGTCACCTTCTTGTCGGAGGGTGCTGGAGAGGATTCCTTCTTTAATGAGGGTCTCAGCTCGACCAACTCCGAGGGCTCGTCGCTTTCTTCAGCCACGGGGGACAGCTGGGCCAGACGCGCACGCTCCTCATCCGAGGAAGTGGAGTCAATGGAGGAGATGGGAGCTAAGAGTGCTCCCGATTTCTCTGCAGCTGCAACAGCCACCTGATCCTCCTCACTGCTGCCCATTCTGTCCAAAGGCACAGGTTTGGCTGCTTCAACATCATCGACAGCCAGATTATCTTGACGCATCAGAGATTTCTTGAGGGAATCAAGCTCCATGATAGGTTGCTCCAACGGCAGCTGTGGCTCACCCTGTCCGATCTCCTCGTAGACGTGCTCACGACGCAGTCGAGGAGTTTTCTTAGGAGGAGACTCCAACTCGGCTGTTTCTTCGCTGGACTTCTCAATGGGTTCCTCGACGGTCTCCGTTACGGGCTCCGTGACTTCGAGAGCGGGTGCTTCAGTCTTGGTCTGTTCCACAGACAACTCAATGATCTCCTCTGGCTGTGGAACACTTGCTGCACTCGTGCTGGGCAGCTCCTCCTGTTCCTCTTCCTTGGTACGCTTCCTGCAGGGTGATTCATCGTACTCAACCAGCTCCAGTATATCATCCGAATCCTGCTTCTCAATGAAGTGTGGAATTTCTCCACGCTTTGACTTCGGTGATGCCTTGAGCTTCATAATCTTTTGCTGCTCTCCTAGGACAATCTTGTCCTCCTTTTTGAGCGTTATGCGTTTGATATTCAAACGCTTCTTTTGGCGTTCCGCCAAGCTCTTGAGCTTCTTCATAATGTCGAAGCTTTGCTTGGGCTTCTTCTTCTGGGTATTCTCGGTAGTTGTGACCGGGATTAGTGGACCCGGTGGTGGGGCTAATTCGTGCACACTGTTTTGCCTGCTGGGATTCGCCGAGCTACCCGGCAGAGATTGTGCGTCCGCCTGCGTGCGTCCACTTCGCCTGCGTCTGATGATATCACGAATCTGTGCCAATCGGTTAGTTTTCCTGGGCTTTGCGCGTCCTCCCACTGCGAGCACTGAATCGGAGACGCAGGAAATGCACTCACTGAGCGCGTCCTCGTTGTGGGCTTCACGCTCTGAGTCGCTATCCGAATCCTCGGACTCCTCGCTGCTGTCGTCGGTGTGGGTGGGCACCTCGTCCTCCGACAAATCTTGTATGTAGCGTTCAGTCTCTTTAACCAACACCTGCTCGTCGTAGCGCACCTTCTTCAGGGACTTGGGAGACTCGGATTTGAAACGTAGCTCCTGAGATTTGCGCAGCAGTAGCACAATTTCTGGCTCCTCATCGGGTCCCAAGGGGCGCTTGTACAGATGCGTCCAGGGATAACCACCCTAAAATAAGAGAAGTACCTAATTAAAAAGTGTTTCTCTTTAGGTTAAATCTGAGAACTTACGCGATCCTTGGCTCTTCGCAGATCCTCCCAGCGATAGGTTTGCAGAGGCACCGGTGGTCTATCCTGACTGTTCTGGAGCAGATACTTCTTCAGGGACTGGTAATACTCTCGCTTACAGTCTGCGGAGAGGCGCTTGGCATCCGCATCCGAGTGAGTATTGAGACGATCTTGTTCAATTTGTGGCAGAGAGTCAATGAACTCCTTGCGTTGTTGCTCCTCCGCCTCTGATTTGGGTGTGGGCACTTCAACCAATTTCAGTTCGTTGGCAGCGACTTTTGTTAGCTTTGGTTCACCTGTGCCACCCAGCTGCTCCACTACAATCTCCGGCTGTGGTTTGCTCTTGAGAATGCTGGTCAGCTCATTAAGTTGGGCATCCACCTGTTTGGACAGTGCGTTTAGTTCCGTGAGTTCTTCCTTGAGCTCGATCTTGGGCTCTTCTACATTTTGGCTCAAACTTTCGATAAGTTTACGCTCGATTTCATTCACCAGCTGCTCCGCTGTCTGACGCACTTCCTCAGCTACTTCTACGTCGATTACACTTGATACTGCCGTCTTCGTTGCCGTCTCGTCCACCTCGGCTATTTGATGCGATGGTGCGAGAGTCTCTATGGGTTGCTTCGTCTTTACACCCGCTGGCTCCACCTCAATAACATTTGTGGCCTCGTCCAATTCTACCTTCGATGTGCCCTGCTGCAGTTCCTGCTCAAGGGGAGTCAGTTCCCTGATGCCCACGCCGCTCAGCTGCGCATTAACGTCCTCAATCAAATGCGACTCCAAGTCCAGCAAATGCGATCCTCCGGGTGTCGTAGGCACATAGGATTGTGTAGGATTTGGCAGACTACTTGCAGGCTCGTTATTGTTATCCAATTCAAGCTTTAACCCTGATTTATTGGACTGCTTTTGTTTCTCTAGGGAGTCCTCGGTGAGGCCGTTGATCAGCAGTATGGTCGGCTGCTCGGTGGGGCCAGTTCCAGCGCCAGGTAGCGACACTACAAAGAATCACAATACATTCAGTTGCAATGCCAAGAGAACAGGTGCTAAAAATAACAAGACATTTTTGCAGCAAACAGACAACATTCTGCGACAATGACAATTATATAAGACGCGTCACAACAACAACAACAACCAAACGGTGAGAAATGTGAGAGAAATTTCAACAAAGTGAGACATGATGAGACAGAGAAACAGTCGTATGTGGGTATGTGTAGTTTTCGAAAACGTTTCAAAGCGTTTTCGAAACTATTGAAATTACGAAATTCGTAGAATTCCTTTATTAAATTAAATACTTAAATTTATTTTAATATTTACCACAATTTTGAAGCTAAAGTTTGCAAAAGTTTCGTTCGTTTTCGTTGTGCAAATTTTAAGTACGTTTAAAATTTGATCGAAATCAGTTTAATTAAAAAAAAAAAGAATAAAAAACTCTTGCAATTTTGCGTCGAACTCGCGCAGCCACGAGCCGTGCACTGAAATTGTCCGGGGCCAACTGGCGTCAAGTGAAAAGCCCCAGAGACCAACAAGAGAGAGAGAGACACAGACCCCAACCTGGCAGACAAGTGAACAGTGAACAGTTTTGAGCAGTTTCTCAACTGTTTGGGTTTCTGTTTCTATCTTGAACACAACAAATATACTTAACCAAGTTTTGTTTTGCTCTTTGCCATAGTTTTTTGTGTTTTATGCGCTCATTTTGAATTTTGGAACTTTTTGCCTGTTTTCAGTTCAGTTCAGTTGCTTTGTTTTGATTTTAGTTTTGGCCGCGTTAAAGAACTTGCTGCAGACAAAACAATTACAACTGGAAAACCAGCAACTAGATCCGCTCGTAAACAAATTTCTTGTTTAATTTTTCAACACACAATAAAGTTAATTTAGCGCTCTAACAAAAAAATCATGGCAACAACTAACTGACCAACTACATATACCCTATATGTGCAACATTTTTATTAATTTTGAAAAAAACAGAAAAAAGCAATTTGCGTTTTTATGATGAAAATCAAATATTATTGGCACTGAGTCAAAAACTTTATTAATTTCTGTTGGTATGCAAAATATTTGCATATTAAAACATGAGTATATAGTTTCGTTCCAAGAACTTAACCGTTGCAGACAAAATCCCTTAAGTGCAGAGTAGCTAGAGGTACCTAGGTCTAGTCTTTTTGTGTGTCTGCCTAAAAATATATATACAAAAGATAGCGAACGAGACTGATACGCAGAGTTATAGCATGTTGTTACTCTGTGGAATCATGTCTGTTTGTAATTACGTCTAACGTAATCACATAAAATTAGAGATTCACGAAATTAAATTGTTTCGTTACGCCTTTCGATTCTCTCACTCTCACTCTCCCTCTCTTTTTCAGCCTTTCTATGAATGGGGCCATCGACTAGAAACAATCAGATGTGCTCATATAGTATTTATATATATGTATAACTAGTCTATGGTGTATGTTTTGGTGGGTGGTGTGTGGTGGGTGCTACAATGACGTAGAGTGTGAGTAATTATTTCAAATGATTCGCTGCATTTAAGAAATAAATATGCTTATAATTTATAGCCACTTAGAAAAGTTTTTGCAATGTTAAGCCAACAGTTTGCAGGCTGACGTACTTACAGCCGTTTGTTAGCTGCCCTTTATAACTAACTCAGGCATGACTTCATATTTACAATGAATTTGCATCTCTTAATTGATATTTTTATACCTGTTTGGTAGCTATGAGTTCACTAGCGGAATTATGAATGATTATTTAAGAGTTAGATTCTTAAACTTTGTGCCAAATCTTTGCCCCTTTAAAGCCAACCCTATACAGTGTTCTCTTTTATAGTAAAAACTGTATCTTATTCCAGTTTTCAACACAATTCAAGCGTAAATGACATGCTTGGCTTACACGGTCAGCAGAACACACATATACTTTTCTTTAAGGAAACTGCTCAAGCATAAAAGTTCACATTTTTCTCAGGGCCAACTTAGAATTATTTCTCCATTTTTTCTCTAAAAGTGCCTTTAAGCATTAACATGCAAAATCGCTAGACAAGTTCAAGAGCAAAACACTACAAGCGACAGCTGAAAGCACCCAAAAAAAAAAGGGCACTAAAAGGCCACCAAAAACCGCAGTTCAACGTGGCGTATACGTAACACGTGCGCATAATATCAGCTCTAAAAATAATACAAGTCAAGTCGTTGTAATTACAATCGCAGAAGGTTTGCCCAAAATACTTGTACGACTGATTGTGAGTGCTGAACTTTTACCGGAACTTGTCGCAAATTGCGTAACACGCGTTGGCATGAAAATGCCGGCGTTTTCCACTCACCATAATTGCCAATAACGCTGAGGAAAATGTATACCATAATCAATAAAAAGTTTATGTTGAATCAACAAAAAAAATAAATAGAAATTGAAATTGAAATAAATTAAATGAACTTAAAATAAATGAAAAACTAAAATAATAAATTTTGCTGGGCGTTTCAGAGGCCGCCTCTCGAGCTTCACATGTTCGACGTCTAATCGCGCTTCGAATACTACGGCAGTGAGCAAAAAAAAAGTGTAAATAAAACAAGCAAATGTAGACGATGTCAAACAACGACGAACGTCAACAACAACAACACACGTCGCGACGTTTGACGTTGTCATTAGAATATTGTCGTTTCTCTCAGAGCTGATGTGAGAGCTAAGGCAGCTCCACTGGCCAGAAAGAGAGCTTAACCGGGCCAAGTCGAGCGCAACTTGCATTGCTTTAGTACTGGACGGGGAGACACTTTCGCCACTGGTTGCATGCAACGCCCAGCGAGCTTTCAAGGTCATCAAGCTTAACTCAACCCTTTTGCGGTTTGTTTTTAGCAGACTTAGTCCCCAATTCACTTCAGTTTGATTCGCTTGAGTTTATGCAAGTAGCCAAAAATACGCTTTCTGCGAATTATTCATTTGCCATTACTATTTATTATTCAGCAGAAATGGGAGCAATGCGTTTTAAAGCAGCTCGAGGTGTTGATCAGAAAGTGGCACACATTGCGTATGCGTTATGTTGATTTTAAGAGAAGCATGGCAAAGAGTGTGCTCGGTTTGTTGAAAGTGTTTTAAGGAAATGGAGAGTTATTTTTAAGCTTATAAGGAGTGTTAATTCGGAAAGGGCAAACATTTCTATGCATTTAAATTTAGGGACTGAGGGAATTTAATCTTTTAAGACATGATCGCTTCAAATTTAGCAAGTGCTTGTGCATAGCAGCCAGCTGTGACACGCTTTTTTATTTAAACACAAACTCTTCCGTGTTTTATTATGCTACAGGTAGTATCAAAGTCGAGTTGGCTCACCATCGAGCTGCTGCCCGGTTGCAGCCCGGCGAACTAAATCTACTTGGCTGTAATTTTGTTGTGCGCTTGTTTGAAAATAAATTTGTGACACAATTGCAATTAGAATTTAATTTGTTGCTTTGAATCAAGACTCGAGTCTCTATTGTGTACAGTGCGGCGCTTTAATTACTGCAATATTTACAGCTGTTTTTAGAAGAATTTACAGTTTGCTTTGCGTTGGGCTCTTGGACAATTCTTAAATTTTATTTTAGTGCATTTTAATGCTTTCTTTATGGCTAAACAAATACTTGAACAATTTGATGACCTTGACTGGACTTGTTGGCATTTTTAATTTATGTACCTATAAATATAGTTCAGGGCAACACACACACACACACACGCAGACACACCCATATAAGTGTGTGTGCATGTAAATATATAGATATAGATGTTTTCCGTTATTTACGTCATGTTTGACGATTAGTTCCAAACAAAACAAAAACAAAAACAACAAGAAGAAAACACGCGACGAGAATTGACAGACGACGACAACGAGACAAGAAAACGGAAACGTAGGAGAAAAACAGACGCAGTATGAAAATCAAAAATCAAACAAGCACAAAATATAACGTATACGCCTGGTATTCAGCACATATGTAGATGAAAATCACGACGAGCACTAAAAGTAAAGGCGCAAAGGCAACTTATGCCACACACAGAAATGTGTATAAATAAATAAATATAGTATATGTATGAGAACGTATACAGACAAATATATATATATATATATGTGTTATGTAGTATATAATGCATTCAATGACAAGACAACGTAGCACATAAATACACTGCTTTATGTTGTACAGAAAGTAGAAAATCTCTTTTGCTTTTCAATATGTTTGTAAACACGACACACGCATGTTGCCAGCAACATTTTGTGTTTTTGTGTTTTTGGTATTTCATGAATGAAAATGATTCGACAGTGAGACAGATAAATATTCAAATATATTCCCCAAAACACAGAGCGAAGTCAGAGTGAACTAATCATTACCCATTACAGGTGCCATGCAAACCAGAAATCGTGTTAAAGTTGTCATTGTTGTTGCTGTTGTTACTGCTCCCCCCAAAGCGTTTGCTGTGGTTCTGCTGCTGCTGCTGTTGTTGTTGCCGCCTGTAATTAGGTCAATAGTTTGAGTTAACACTGTGGCTTTTAGTTAGTCAAATGGTCCCTCATGTGATGCTGCAATACGCTGCTAATTGCAATTCAATCAAATGTCCATTAGTAAAAAAATCTTTTATTGATTCTCGTCTCTTGTACCGTACTTTAGCTATAAACAAACCACCTGAGTCATCTTAGCCTGAGTTGCTAATCAATAGTGAGTTGAACCAGAGTGCCAAATTGATTAGAAGCCTTACGTTTCTTCAAGTTTTTAGCACTTTTTTGAGTTAGCGTGGAGCGCAGCTACGAGCATAACTAATAGGAATGTGAATAGCTGTACAAAAGTCGTTTCTGTTTATTAAATTTTGCAGTCTGGCTTGAGTTGTATAATAATTTTATTAAAATATTATATTTGTTTTAGTTTAAACTCAACTTTTGAGCTCTTAAAATATGTACTTGCTAATTTGAAGATGGAAAAAGTAGTTAAAAGTCATTTGAATTTATTCTTCTATTATAAATCTTCATAAATTTAAGTGCCATACTCTTTAAACTTTGCACCCATTAATGCAATATTTGCGCTCAATCTAATCAGCAATCAATATTATTAAAACAATACAGAAAACTTTATTTTTATACTATTCATTTCATTCATGCATATCAACAATCAATTTAAATGCATAATTTTAAATGAAATATTTGCTAGCTTTAGGCATTTTGATATATCTCTCTGACTTTCTTTAATGAATTGGAAATTTGAGCTTTGGCATTAAGTCATATCTAAAATAAAACTAGAGGCTTTCCCTTGTCAGAAACGTCACAATCGTAAATAACTCGAAAAGAATTGCGCAACTTGAACCGACAGAAAACAAAACAATTTTCAATAGATTTGCCGCATTGAATTGCGTTCAATCTTATCTGAAAGTCTGGCAAACAGATAGTAGAGTGCCGTATTTGAGCAAGCGATAAGATAAGGCTTACAGCCGGGTCATATGCTTCTTGCTGCTGGCTCATATGACGCTCTCAGCTGGTCTACGTGCCTCGCTTAAAGTCTGCATTAATTGCACTCGCAATCTTTAAATTTATACAGCTTTTTTTTCGCTCTATCTACTCAAGTGGAAATCCGAATGCTGCAGTTTGCTGTAGCTTTTCTTTTCAAGTGTCCGCTTTTCACTTTCGTACGAGAATGGGTCAAATCAAAGATCACATTTATTTTCTAGCTCGTTGGACTTTTGATTGATGTAACGGCACATCAAAATACACACAAACACAATAAACAATAAAACCCGTTTGTCAGCGAGACACACGCCCATTTGAGCAGATGCTCTCTGTCGTCTGCCCCTAACCTTCTGAGACCCCAAAAAGCAAACTGAAAGGGAAATCTTTTACAAAAGATCTCAACATTCACGCTCTTTGTCAGCTAGAGCTAATAAATTGCAGCTAATAATCATAAACAAATTTCCAACTGTTAAATGCTGACTGCAGTAAAGAACTTAGTAATCTTTTGAATATATTTTTAGTTAAGACATCGCATCAATCATCGTTGTATCTATGAATTTTCGTCTATAAATGCGGCGCCAATTTTGATATACGACATTTTGGCCGCAATTCAAATTAAGTAGTGGAAAATAGACTCATTACATTACTTTTATAATAAGTAATTTGGGTACAGTGTACACTGCTAAACCAAATTATGTCGTCTTCAATTTGTTTGGCAAAATACATTGCTACCAAATTGATTATCACTTCAACACCACATGAATGCAACTAGAATTATTGGAAATATATCAAAATATTCTCTAAATTTGTTGAAAGACCAAATAAAATTGCCTAGGAAATGGAATTTTCTTAACATCCATTTGGCAGCACTAGAATCCGTAGCGTTTTCTAATGCCGCAAGAAATGAATTATGATTAAGCACTCAATAATTACTGTATTTAAACAGTGTTTTTGGCAGCGTGTTGCTCTCAAATTGGGCTACTTATAGCCCTTAAATTCATGACGCTGCTGCTTGATTTTAGCAGTTGATTTTTTGTTTTTTTGTTTAGTGTACAATGTCTTTTGGGACAGTTGAATCTAGAGCAGTTTGCAGCACTTTAGCACGCCCACGCGGCGTATGCGCAATCGCTGACTAAACTAATCATTCATTCTTTCATATTTTCTTTGGTGTTTTGAAGGCTACTGCTGCTGCTGCTGTTTACCTTCGTCCCATGGATGATGCTGTGAGGTTGCGTTACGCGATTTGCGTCCTTTTTTGCCACGCTTGCTGCCGCCACCGCCGTTGCTGTTGTTGTTGTTGTTGTGGGACTCCATTTTTTTGTCTGACTGTATATTAACTTGAGCTACAAAAGACACGCGCGTTTAAGTAAAATAAGTATATATAAATAATCTATGTTTTATGATCTTACACACACACAATCACACACACGCACACACACATGCACTGAATGACGCACAGTGGCCACAAGTGACATTTGGCAAAAGCTGAAACACACACACGCACACACTCACACACATTTCAACACTCGCACACCCGCACAGTTGTCGCGCTTTTTCTTCAGTTGTTGTTGTTGTTGTTGTTGTCGCTTTGATTACTTGGCAAGCTGATTTCACAGATATATATCTAGCTATATCTATCTGCAAATATATGTAGCATCTGCACACACAAAATAAATACATCCACAAATATATATAGTTAAATTTAAGATTTTCTCAAGTTATTTTTAATGCGGTGATTTAATTTTTTTGACACCAACACAGACACTTTTTTAACCAAAAGGTTTCTTAAATTTTCCTTTGGCTACGTATACTTGATATGTTTGATTTGATATTTATTCGCATTACGTGACTTATTACTTTCAGTTAGTAACTAACTTTTGTTATTGTATTTTTTTTTATCGAGCTGCTGCCGCCGTCAGCCGCTGCTGCTGCTGCTGCTGCTAGTGTTGCTGCTTCAACTGTTGTTGCCGGCGCTGTGTCGTTTGTTTTTTTACTTTTGTTTTTTAGGGTTCGTATTTAGAACTCAATTGAGTTGAAAATTGTATGAAAATCGCGCACGGAAATCCGCCGCGTTTCGTCCATGCGTTCTCGTCGTTGTTGTCGCCGTCGTCACCGTCGTCGCCGTCGTCGTCGTCGATTGTCGTCGATCGTTTGCCGTGCCGAACGCGACTAAATGGCCAAATGACTGTGTGGTTGAACAGTTGAGCGGCTGAACGATTGTGTGCTTGAGTGGCGACTCTGGCGACACTGTCCACACTGGCCAGAGAGCTTTTACTTTTTGGACTTGTCACTGGCAGGTCACACGCTCATTGCTCACTGCTCACTGCTTGCTGCTCGCTCCATCGCTTTATAATTGCCTTTTATTTCTGTTTTATTTTTGCCATTTTATTATTACTTTTTTGGAAAAATAAATAACAAGCGCAAATGCATTTGCGTTATCACATTTAAGTATATTTAGCCATCGTTGTGATGGAATTGCGTCTCATTTGGTTGGTTGCCAAACTAAATGATTAATTAAAGCAGCCGCAAAAGTTTCTTCTGTGCTCTTTTTTATATGCCCGAGTCCGTGTACTCGCAACAATTGTTTCTCTAAAGTTGATCACTTGTTTTTTATGCTTATGCTGCGACTCGACAAAGTTCATGTCTGGAAAATGCATGTTTTGCATGTCAGACGTGTTTGCTGAGCCAGGCAGGGGGTTGGGTGGGCGTGGACTGCGCCCTAAAGGCAAAGTTCAATTGTCGGCACTACAACAGCTTTCAGCAGTAGGGATGTGGGCCCAGAAGCTGCCTCATCAGCCGCTCTATTGTGTGCAACAGCAACTCTGAAGTGGTAGGTCAAGTTGTTGCTGCTGCTGTGGTGGCTGCTGCGGTGACTGTCGCTCTGACTGCCGCTGTTCATCAAGTTCATTCCACTTGGCATTAAGCAGCGGCAACGAAACATTTCAAGAATGCAGCGACAGCGGCACTGACAGTGAGTTAGGGGAATCTGTTTATAGTCGCTGCACGGCATTTAAGTGCCTCTCTCTACATAGTTGCGCCTGCCAGCTAATTAAGTGCTGTGCATTAGCTCAGGTTACGCATATGGCACGCATATCAATCATACGCATCGTGCCACGCAATGACCTTGGCAACAACGTCTGCAGACTGATAATTTTCCATAAATTCTTAAACAATAATTCTAATAATATAAAAATACATAAGTTTGGCTGGCAACGAACATTGATATTTGACCTTTGAATGATTGAGTGCGTGACTAGTGAGGGCGGGATGAGCGGCAGAGGGCGGAGTAGTGAGTGCTGAGCCAGTAATTACAGCAACATGGCAATACATACACAAAAGCGTGCTAAACAACAATAACAACAACAACAACTGGTTAACAATAGCTAAAGTTGAAGAAACGTTACACAGCACAACAGCAACAACAACAACAAAAGGCGCTACAACATCAAGTATTGTTATCAAAGCGCTGAAGGGAGAAGAAATTGTACCTACAATGCCAGCTGTGTCCTTAGTGAGCGGCGCGCACAAGTAAAGTTGATTGACAGGATGTAGTATGTGAATATATACTAGTATATGTATTTAGTAGTATAGGGGGGCATGACTCAAGGGGGCCGGGCATGCTGTTAATCGAACGCACACACACACTCACACACACTCTCGCACAAACGCACACGTGTGGCACTTTGGCAACCTAATCATTACTTTTTATTACCAACAACTACACTGTATGTGGCTATAAACCCGTTTGTCGTTTATCGATTTGCCTGCCGAATTGTCTAAATTGTATTAAGCATATTTCATAAACTTAGCTCACTTCTTATTTGCTGCACAATTGGGTGCGTTAACATTTAGCTGCACTTTTATGCACTATATGTGTGTGTGTTGCAATCAGCTGGAAATTCATTTCCAATCCTTTTTTGCTTTTCCACTTGTTTCACATTATCAGCTAGGACACGCACACGGTCCGCGGGCAACGCGCAACGTATAGCGCCAACAACAGGACTGATTTGATGGTTCTGTCTGGCGTTTTCCTTCATTTTTCTGTTTTTAATTCCCATTACTGGAGCCCATGGCACTGACGCTGTTTTTGTTTATCGCTGCTGCGTCGAGTTTCTCATTCCATTTGTTGTTGTTCTTGTTGTTGATGTCGGCATTTTCGTAGTCGTCGTCGTCGCCAGGATGCGGGCACCGCAAACCATTGCATTGCACACCCAAACCGTTGACATTGTTGAGTCCTGCGCGATAGCCTGTTGGTTCGTGTCCTTGCTAGCCAACGGCTTTTAATTCAACTTTTTACAATTCATATAGATCTGTTAATTGTAAATTTACTTAATTCAAATTCCACAGCGATGTCTACATTCAGCGATAAAATGTGCTATCGATATGTTTACAACGATAGTTTGATCGCGCCGGCGTTGCCACTAAGTCAGCACCTGTTGCGCTTCTGATTGGGCAACCAACCTGTTGACAGCTGATCGATAGTTAGGTAATTTCAATTCTTTGACCTGCACTTTGGTTTGTTTCCCAAATGAGTCTGCGATTTGTTGGCAAAGCTTGCAACAGTTTGTTGCAACGCACTGTGCGTGGCACAACTGCCGGTGCACAATGGAGTCGCACTCTAACGCATTACCCAATCAACGATGCCATGTTTGGCTTGGATGAAGAACGCCAGAAATTAAGGGAGGCAGCCTTCAATTTCTTTCAAAAGGAACTTGCACCACATGCCAAGGAAATCGATAAGTTGGATAAGTTCAAGTAAATAAATTACTTACAATTAGCTATTTATAAACTTACTAAAGATCCCATTGTATTGCAGTGATCTGCGTTCGTTCTGGCGTAAAATGGGTGAAATGGGATTCCTGGGCATTACGGCGGAGCCTCAATACGGAGGCACTGGTGGCACTTACTTGGACCACTGCATTATTATGGAGGAGATTTCAAGGTGATGTAACTAAAGTCACTGTAAATTGTCGAATTCTACAACATTTCTATACCGAAACAGAGCTGCTGGTGGCGTTGCTCTTTCTTATGGCGCCCACTCGAATCTGTGCATCAATCAGTTGACCAAGAATGGCACACCGGAGCAGAAGGAGAAATATCTGCCCAAGCTCTGCAGTGGCGAACATATGGGAGCCTTGGCCATGTCCGAGTCTGGAGCTGGCTCTGATGTAGTCTCCATGAAGCTACGCGCAGAGCGCAAAGGTGATTACTATATACTCAACGGCACCAAGTTCTGGATTACCAACGGCTCCGATGCCGAGACTCTGATCGTATATGCCAAGACTGGAGGCAGTGATGTTGCCAGTAGACATGCCATTACCGCATTTATTGTTGAAACCGGCTGGGAGGGCTTCAGTGTGGCTCAGAAGCTAGACAAGATGGGCATGCGTGGCAGCAGCACCTGTGAGCTGGTGTTCCAAGACTTCAAGGTGCCCGCCAAGAATATACTGGGCCAGGAGAACAAGGGTGTATACGTTTTGATGTCTGGTCTTGACTACGAACGTCTAGTCTTGGCTGCCGGTCCCGTCGGTCTGATGCAGGCTGCCTGCGATGTGGCCTTTGACTACGCCCACCAGCGCAAGCAAATGAACAAGTTGATTGCCGAGTTCCAGTTGGTCCAGGGCAAGATGGCTGACATGTATACCAATCTGAGTGCATGCCGCAGTTATCTGTATGCCGTGGCAAGATCGTGTGATGCTGGTATACGCAGCAGCAAAGATTGTGCCGGTGTTATATTGTACGCTGCCGAAAAGGCCACCCAAGTGGCTTTGGATGCCATCCAAATTCTTGGCGGCAACGGCTACATCAATGAGAATCCAACTGGACGCATTTTACGTGATGCCAAACTGTATGAGATTGGCGCTGGCACCTCCGAGATCAGACGCTGGTTGATTGGACGTCAGTTGAACAAGGAATACCAGTAAACGAATATCTATGTAAAAGGCCGATCGGAGCAATATAACAATGTGGACTAGGAACTGTATATAAATTGACCAAACAGACTAATTGTTGCATTTATTTTCTGTACAACTTTTTAATAAAAATTATCTACTCTCAATTATAAACAAAAAATTGATTTGTTTTCCTTTAAGAGCCACAAAACACGTTATTTTGTTAAGATATTGTTTTTATTAATTTACAAAAAAATACACAATTCACATATGTATACTCGTATGTATATATATACAAAACGAAATCGAAATCAGAAATTATGATTACATAAAAGGATTAATTCATGCAATTACAAGACGAGCATAGAACAATTTTTACGTACATAGATTATATAAGAACTAAGAATCAAAGTTATTTGAACAAACTAAATTGTTTATGCGCTCGCAACCGTCAATTGGCGCTCAATTAACTAACAAAAAAAATGTTAACTTTTAGTTGGTTTTTTTCTTGCTTTAGGTGCACAGTAATAAATTGCATTGATTTAACAACAAATTGAATGAATTCACATTCAATTTGTATTTTAAACGGTTTTTGTGTTCTGAATATTTTTGCTTAGGTTTCGTTTGATTAGTACAATGTATTATGTGTGTGTATGGCTTAAACGTGCATTAGTTTCGATATTAGACATATTTAAATGTTGGTATACATTTTGGCAATTAATTGGCAGATAAAACACATACACAAAGCTAACAACAAATATACACAAAATCATTTCGTTTACATTAACAAAACATAGAAGGGAAAGCCAGAAATCGTAGAAGCGATTATTACGTTAAAGTTAGAGCGTGTTTTTGTGTGGGTAAATATAGTTTATATCTATGTATATATGTATATGTATATAGACATAGTTTTGCTAGTGGCTAATTAAAATTAAATGTTAAATTATTACTATTAGTATGTATGTAAATGTTAAAAGCACATTTGGCAAACATCTTCTTCAGTTGAAGTCGTTAACATTCTCATTCTAGGCGAAAACTGTGTTTCTCCGTCTTCGTCTCGGATCGCGATTCCGTTGTGGTTGTAAACGATTTACGCTCCATCACACGTTGTGTCATCGATGTTAGACGCTCGGAGCCTTGTTGATCCACTATGCTGATCTTGCCACCATCCGTGTTAAGAGTCATCTGGGAGAAGCTCGACTCCAGTGGCTGTGAGATAGCCATTTCACTGCTGCTCACGTTGCTGTTATTGGCCGACTTGTCAAAGTTACGCGTCTCGTATCTGCTAAAGAAGCGTAGAAATGTTTAGAGACTTGGTCGAATGATGTCTCCCACTCACTGTTAACTCACCTGGATGTGTAACCTTCGTAGTTCTGACCCGGATAGGCATTGCCGGCTGTTAGCTGCACCACACCGCCTTGGCCAAAGGTCTTGTCATGCAGATCCTGTACACATGCCTCCAGATTGCGATTCACAGTGGGTTTCTGTGGTGGCGGTGGTGGCACAACGGGTGCAGATGTTGTGGAGTTTTGCGTTTTAATGCTGGACGTTTCAAAGCTATGCTGGTAGTTGGGATTAGTAGGTGTTGTGGCGGATGTGAAGCCATTGCTGCCACCAGCACCACCTGCGCCTGGACTACCAGGATAGGGGCGTGGCACAGCGTTAGCGGTTAATTTGGGATTAGAGCGGAAACTGTGACCCGATGATGTCGCAGTCTGCATGTTAGAAATGGTCGTTGACAACGGCGGTGGCGGTGGTGGGAAATCTCCATTAACATCATCCATGGGTGGATAATTGGCTGGTGGCGGTGATACAGCACCCGGATGGTGGAAATGCTGTGGCTGTGGACTGGCATAGTTATAATGATGCTTCTGTTGACCACCGCTGGCACCGCTGGAATAATAGCTCGGCGAACTGGGCAGATCACCCGACTGCGAGCCATAGTAAGCACCTCCGCGACCCAAAGTCTGTTAAGGTTAGCGTTAGAAGAAATAGAATAGAAAATTTGGTTTGGGTTAGACATATTAGGGTTAGAGTAACATTAGGATCAGTTAAAGCTATAACTACGGCTACAATAAATCCGAAACAGACACCGACACCAGGTGAGAATTTTCATCAACTAATCAATGCCAATTTCAATTGGTGCAGTCAAAAAAACTTAAGTAAATTAACTAGAAAACATGATCATACATTGTTCTGGCTCTTGTTGAGCGTGCCATAGGCGTATTCCGTATCGCTCTCATCTGTGGTGAATCCCTGGGTGTTCTTAGCATAGCGTTGTGCCTGTCGCACATGCTTCAAGCGCTGACGAGCCTCCTCCAGCTCCTTCTCCTTGCGCAGCACAGCGGAACGTGCATTAATCTCCTGTGCCATACCATCCACCATCGATGTGTTGATCTTCAACGAATGCTCCTCCTCAGCCTCCAGACCCTGCTGAGCGGCATGCACCAGATTATCGGTGGATTTGATAACAGCATTACCAGCAGCCTGCAGACGACGTCCTGCCTCCGAATTGGGATTTGATTTAACCTTACAGGCAATCAACAACTGGGCAGTCGATGCTGCCACCTGTTTGGCCGTAGAGATGAGCATCTCCTCAGTGCCAACACCACGCACCAGATTCTGTGCAGCCTCCACCAGACTGTGTGTAGCTGCAGCCACAAGTCGTGCAGCCGAGATAAGACCCTCCGACCATTGGCCATCATCGGAGCTGGTCAGTGGACGACGGGCCACCTTGCCTTGATCAATGAGCTCACGTTGAGCGGCATTTGCGGCACGCACCAGAGCAGCTGAAGCTGCCATTATACCCTTGGCAGCCTCCAAGATCATCTCATCAAACTTCATGTTCTCATCCAGTTCGATCTGCACAAAAGACGTGGAATAATTAGTAAAAGTTTAAGGGATTGATGCATGTTTATATAGTAACGGTAGTAATTATAGTTATAGTTAAAGCAAACACCATTTAGTTATTGTTTTAGTTATTCGAAATTGTTTGTTTAGTAGAGTTTCAACAATCACAGTAATAATATGTTTGATTCCTGGGTGAACTTTTGAATGTAACAACCAAGAATATCAAACATATCTCACTGGAATCATTAGATGAGTAGGTAGTTGGTTGGTTGGTTTGGTTGATTGATTGATAGTTGTTTTTGGGATTGTTCTGAATCTTTTTAAGCTTAATGTTAAATGAGTTAAATATTTATGTGACAACTGAGTGCGATTCGTGCAGTTTCAAGTCGATTCATTTTCAAGTTTAGTTAGTTTCATTTCACCATTCACATTCACCATTAAAATCTATAGTAATATATGATAAGATTTGTCGATGAACCCACCTTAACATCGGCCTGACGACGTGGTCGCAGTGATGCCAACTTCTTAGCAGCCGCATCAATGGAAGCTGCGGCACCCAACAGCTCGTTCTCGGCAATCACCGTAGGATCCTCAGGATCAATCCAATCGGAGCCCTTCAGCAAACGTGCCATGGCCACCAAATCAGTCACACACTTGGCCACGCGACGTGACAAATGCATGCGATCATCGGCACTGCAATTGTGCAGAATGCCATTGAGTAGCTCTCTGTAGGATTCCCCAACAGCGGTGCCTGCCTCCAGCGTGCGTATACGCAGCTCCTCGGTCTCGGCACAGTTCCAGGCTACAGAACGGCAAACGATCAGCATATCGGAGATGGCACGACGACCCAAATTGGCGGCAGACACAATATCCGCCTGCAAATTGGAAGTGCCAGCAGCCACAGCTTTAGCGGTGGCAGCAGTAACATTCATGGTGACACGGATCAGATCCTCGGGTCCCACCTGCTGACTGCCAACGGGCGGAGGAGTCTGCATGGCCTGTAAAATAAAAAAATGGGTTTAGTTTAAGTTTATTTGGAGTTTTGGTTGTGAAACTTACGCGAATCTCCTGTGAAATGGCCTCCACAGTGGCTTCCATGGCACGTGTGCCACGTGTATGCTCATCCTCCACAGCCTTGACGGTCTTTAGCAGCGAGGAAACATTCAGCACCATGACCTAAATTCATTTATAAAGTGTTTTTGTTTTGGAAAGGAAGAATGTTAATGATTAATGTTTGATTCAATAGAAGAAACGATGATAAAGTTTATAGCTTAGCAGTAAATTCTACTAACTACAGACTACAAATTAAAAATTTATAACTACAACTACATGTCGTTGGCTTTGGCACAGTTTAATTTATCCAGTGGAACTACAAAATAATTCAAAAATAATACATTTAATTGAACAACACTTGACTGAAGTTAACAATATGCATTTTATTTGAGAGAAAATCGACAATTTAATAAAACTACATACATTCACAAATAAAAGGGGAACTTGCAGATGTTATGGAGGGCAAACTGAAATCAGTTGCCAGTTAAAGACGGTAAATTGTTTAATTTTTTAACCTTTTTGAAGATTTTCTATAGAAGAATCCGTAGAGATGAAAATTCAAAACTTTTAAAAAGCTTATTGGAATAATAATGTAAACTCTAATAAAGATGAATTGGTAATTAAATAAATTTTATATTTCTATATCTATCAAGTTTGCTGCCCCATTGCATCTACAAGTTTTACAAAGTTATCTCAATTGGAATTTGTAGTGCCAATAAAAAATTGATTGACAATTTTATAAATTTTTTTTTTTTTATTATTTTTTTGTGAAGTGATTAATGTAATGTTAAACGAGAATTTCGTCAAAAGATTCCGAATAGTTCCCCACTAATGACTCATGATGCCGCTGCTGCCTGCCTGTGTGGGTTAGTTTCTTTATTGGCGCTGCTGGCAGCCGATTGGCAAACATCTTGAAGCGTCTGCTTCATGTTGTTGTTGTTGTTGTTGAGATGTTGGTGTGCATGTTTAGAGTATTTCGATAACAACAGTGATATCGATTGAGTTTGATTTTGATGTTCAATTTTCGATAGGCAGTTTTGTTCGTTGCATAATTCCACAGCGTGAGCAGCGCATGAAGAGAGCGTTTGAGTTTTTTTTTACAATTCATGAGAGTAAATTTTGTATATGTGTGTATGTGTGTGTGTGTTTGTATGGGAAGAGATAAGAGCAGAGACGTCGAACGCACACAAATTAGCAAAAAAAAACGAAAACGAAAATATACAAAATTTTATGGATTTTTTCTTTATACAAATGTTTTTTGTTGTTTGTTTTGGGAAGGGTGGTTCAGTGATTTTTGGGTGGGTGGGTAAGTAGTGGTGGATCGACAAAGAGAACAAAAGAGAGAGAGAGAGTGGGAGTGGGAGTCTGTGTTTGGAGAGCGAGCGCAGCAATTGCATGCAGGGCAGCAGAAGGTTGGGTGGATGAATGAGTGTGTGTGTGTGTGTATGTGTGACTTACAAACTTTAGGGCTGTTTATACAAAATACATATATGCATGTGTAAGTGTATGTGTTTTTGTGTTGGTTAAACATTGAAAACATTTACAACGAAACATCAGCAACGAGTAGGTGAGAGAGAGTGAGTGAGAGACAAAGTCAGAGAATGAGAGAGCAGCAGGTGATTTGAGTTTGAAATGAGCAACTGCAGCAGCCGACATGAGTTTTTTTTTCTTTTCTTTTCTTAAGCTCATTTTGTGCAACAACAACAACAGCAGCAGCAGCAGCAGCAAGAGGAAGAATTAAATAAAGGGATTTGATTATCTTAGAAGTAAGTACACATATTATATGAGTGCCAAAGCCGTGTAAATTACAAATATTTTACTTAAAGCCACAAACAACATTTTTGTCTGGGTTTAACACTTTTATAGATAAAATAGACATAGAAAATAAAAAATTAAAAAAATATTATAATAAAATCCTATGCTCTGTAAAATGGTTAGATTTATACACAGGGTATGATCTGGATCGCTTTTGCTAGCGATTTTAGCCAGATTTGGGAAATTTATTGACATTCAAATCTTATTTTAATCTTGCCTAAATTCCTAACCTCAAAACTATTTACCATAACCACAAAGTTAAAGAAATTGAAACTTTTGTGAGGTGAAAAAAAAACTATACAAAAATACTAAAACAAAAGCCACAACAACGAAAGCTTTATAGCAAAAGTTTTAAGAGTGTATCAAATAGAGAACTAAAGAGAGTTTAAGAGACGTAAGGCGGGAGTACTAAGAAATGGGGACTCACCCTGGCGCTCTCCTTGAGGTCCTGCATGGAGGGATCGTGTATGGGCTTGCCAGAGGCCAATTTGGTGCAGTTGATCAGATCCCCAAGAGCCGAGGCCACATCCTTGACGGCATTGATGACCATCACCTGTGAATCGGGCTGCGAGGAGCCCAAGGAGCAGGCACCACGTTTAACAGCCTCCGCCAGTTGAGCTGGAAATAAACATAAGAATAACTTTCTGTTTTGATAAACAAAGCCAATGGACTACTCACTTATGGTGGAGACGGCATTCTGGGCTGCATTGGCCAGCTGATCCTGTGTGCCAGCAGCGCCGGTCACCAACACCTTGGTGTCCTCGACCAGAGCCTTGGCGGTCTGCAGAATATGCTCCCGATGATCGGCAAAGCTGCCATCGCCATCGGAGTGCAGTGTACCGGCGGTGGCAAACATAATGGTCGTGTCCAGATCACCAATAATGCCCGACACTGTGTGGGCGGCATTGATGCAGGCCTGTGTGCCGCGAGAGCCGGCCTGGAGAGCGGCCAGCACTTGGGCCACCTTCTCGGATACTTCACGAGCATTGCGAGCAATCTCCTTCTGGGCACTAGCATCGTTGGGACTGGCACCACCAGCCGAGGATTGGATCATGGAGCTCACCGAACGTCCCAAATCGATGACAGTGGTGCGTATGCGCATGGCAACATCTGGGGATGTGGTTGTGGTGCTCGCACCCACCGAATCCTGTGTAAGCAGCTGATAATGTTGGGTCATGTCCACGGCCAGCTGAGGCAGAGCAGCGGGTTCGATGCTGCTCTTGGCATTCATCTCGTTGCCCAGACGAGCAATCTCCTTGGCAGTGGCCACCATTCTGGTCTGATAGTCAACAAAAGTATCGGAGTAGGAAGCGTTCAACAGAGATTGGCGTTTGTCCGTTAACCTGGTGATGGCACGATTCACCTGCTCCATGAGTCCCGTGACGATGCCCGTCTCGGCATTGATCTTCTCCACAGTTTGCTGCAGCTCTACAATGGCCTCCCGGGTGCCATCGATGGACTCATCGAGCCGTGGATGGGCGTGTGTTGCACGAGGATTACCCGCTGAATCCTTGGCCGATTGCACCAATGTGATCGCACTCTCCACAACCGACTTGGTCTGATTGATCAGTGACATCTGCTGCTGGCTGTGCACAATGTGGGTGCAGGCACCGATGGCACCATTTACCATGGGCACCACATAACGAGAGATCTCCCCAACGCTATGACCCAGCTGCTCGGCATTGTTCTTGCCTGCCACACGAATGGGTTCCAGTTTGTCCAGCAGCTCAGCAGCCGAGTTCAAGGTCTGTCCACTGAAGCCATGTAGATTATTATCCCGACGACGACTCAATCCCTGGGCATTGACGGCCAAGGCACAGCTGTCCAGCTCACGGGTGCAGGTGCCCAACGTATGCAGCACCTGCTCACACTGTGCCTGTCCAGGCGCCTTGTCTCTTATGTTGTCCACCAGCCGCTTGACCGACTCCGACACTGGAGTGGAGTGCATGGAAAGTTGTTGCCAAACTGGTGGATTATCCGGTGACAGAGCCAAGGATTTGGCAGCCTTGACCATTTCGACAACGCCATCGATAACACCGCGTCCCGCCTGGATGACCGGCTCCTGTGCCTTGCGTCCTTCGGCGCTAATCTTGGCCGGTATGGAAATGAACTCCGGACTGGATGCATACTGACGCACTGCCTTGACAGCCTCTAGTAGCGGCTCCACCAGTCGCTCCCGACTGCCGCCCGTGGGATGCTCCTCAATGGCCTTAATGTCCTGCACCAGATCCGAGGTAGCCGTTGCCACCTGCTTAGCCAGCACAATGAACTCGTTCTTGGCCACGGGATTATTGGTGTTCATGCTCGCCTGTCGGCAAATGGAGCAGAGGTAACTGGTGTGCTTGGCAATCACCGTTAGAGCGGAAATCATCTGAGGTTTTCCCGACTGTGGGCTGCTCACAATGTCGCAGTGCTGACGGATTCCCTGATAGGCCCACGTTAACTGGGCCTGATCAATGATACCTGGACGTCCAGCGACGCTACTTGGATGCGAGACACCAATCAGATAAGCAGCCTGAGAAGAGCTCTCAATCAGACCTTGGATGGACTCGTTGACACTGTTCACCGACTGACTGAACTCCATGTGCTGGGATTGCTTGGCATTGTTGATCATCTCGGAGATGGCATAGCCCAAATTCCTGGACTTGGTCGTGGCCTGTTCCACACAATCAAAGTAACCCTGCTCGTTGACCGGCTCATGGGGATAGTCGAGCATTAGACGCAGTGCCTCAATGTTACGCATGGCATTGTCGCACTCCTTTTGACCTGGTGCCGACTGTATGCTGGCATCCACCAACTGATTGATGCTCTCCGTCACACTGCGGGCAGCGGCATGCAAAAGATTCTTGGCATTCGGCTGGCCAGGATCGGCAGCAATGGACTTGGCAGTGGATAGCAGTGAACACGATTGCGTGGACACATTGCGCAGACACTCGATCATCTGGGAGCGCACTGGCTCATCCGTTTGGGTTTGTCCTGCCATCTGCATGCTCACCGACAACAGATCCCTATAGTTGGCCGCAAAGTGCTGACTACTCTCCGCCAGTTGTGCGGGACTGGCATACGACTGGACTATTTGTCCACCAGCGCTGCTCAGCTGCTCTGCCACCTGCTTGAGTTCCGATTGTAGCTCGGCATAGCGACGATTAGAAGGTGGAAACTCGCTGACCGATAGAATCTCGCTGAGATCGCTTACGTTGCGCAAAGCGGCGTCCACCTCACGCTGTCCGGGAATGCAGTCCACGGTGCGCGACAAGGCACCAGTCACATCCCGTCCAGCTTGGGTCAAGGCCTGCGGATCGGAGACACCTTGGAGTGTGCGCTGTGCCTGCTCAATCAGCTGAGCAGAGCTTGTGACCACATCGTCGGCACAGTCAATGATGGCTGGGTTCTGTGTGGTCGCCGCCACGCCATGAACACTCTTGGTGAAGTCACCCAGAGCCAGGGCTGTATCACGTCCAGCAGCACCAGCATAACTACGCTGTCCCTGCAACACGGAGCTCAGCAATTGGCTCAAAGCGATGCCCACATTCTTGGCCGACTTGCGCAGCTCATCGGCGGTATTCTCCACTGTCTCGCCGGGCAGTGGGCGCAGTTGACCCGACAGAGCCGCTTGGCGTGTATCGTCGAGCACATGATGCAGCTTACGCACCGCCTCCAAGGCAGACTCCAGCTCCTGGCCGCCACAGGCATCGCGTGCCCGTTGAGCCACCGAATGCAAAGCGGAAACACTTTGTCCCAGATGTAGGGCACTCTTGGAGAGCTGTGTTGCCGAGGGAATATCCGTTACAGTTGGTTGCAGTGCCCTTGATGACTTGGACACCTGCAGAGCTGGCTCAATGAACTGCTCCGCCGCCTCAATCAGATTCAGCTGAGCATTTGCATCATCCGGCTGTGCTCGAGTCGTTTTCAGAGACGTGACCAAGCGTGGAATTGTATCCGCTACACGTTTGCAATCCTGGAGCAGTGTCTCCTTCGTCTGATGATCCTGACTATGCTGCACCGCATTCTGTGCCGCCGAAATGCATTGAGTTGCCGCTGTGGCAGCCTGCTTGGAGCAGAACTCCAAACGCTGCATAAGATCTCGCTTCATGGCCGGCGTATTGGCTGCGGTTGTGGTAATCTCCCGCAGCTCCTCTGCAGCACGACGCAGTGCGTTCTGATTGTCCGAATCGTGTGGATTGGAGGAGCAGAGACGTGCTGCCTCCACCAGCTTGGCTGTGGCATCGGCCAATTGCTTGGCTGCCGACAGCAGACGTCGCTGCATATCCGCATCCTCCTGCTGATCCGCCTCGCCCTTGATGCTCTTGATCAACTGTGCTGTGGTCTGTCCCAGAGTGCGTGCATGACGCACCATTTCCTGTGGATCATTGGTGGACACCAGAATGTCTGTGCCAATGATGACATTCTCCACGGGACTCAACTCCTGGCTGGTGCGATGAGCCTGCTCTCGTGTGCTGAGCTTCACGTGCTCCAGCATCTCCATGAGACTCTTGGATACATCTCGTGCTGCTGCCACCAGATCTGCCTTCAATTTGGGATCATTGCTCGCCTCGTTGCACACCTCGCAAAGAGAGTTCACAGCTCTAGCCACATTTCTGGCTGCCGCCTCCAATTGTTCCCGACAAGCGGCATTGTGAAGCGTGGGAGCCACAACCTTGGCACAGGCAACCAATTGACTGGTGGCCAGAGCACACTGACTGGCAGCTCCAATTACACGATTCCTGGCCTGATCATCCTCACAGCTGGCGGCAATGTTCTTGGCACGAAGGACCAAGGCAGCCGTTGTATTGGCCACCGCCTTGGCCAAAGCCAAGAGCATGTCATGAAGATCCCGATTCTCGGGTGCCTCTTCCTCAGCAATGGTGCTCAACACATGAGTGGTGGCTTCGCCCACACGACTAGCGGCATTAATCAAATGCTGTGGTGGCTCCTTGCTCTCCGGCTCTGCGGCCTTGAGGAGATCACTGAAGGCATTGCATAGATTACGTGCTGCCTCCAACAATTGATCGCCATTCGAATCGTTCTCCATGAGAGCGGCAATCAGACGCACCTCCTTGGTTACTTCCGGTATAGTTTGGGCAATTTGCGATACCGATGCTGAGATGGCTTCCGTATCCACTTCATCTGGCTGCGATGCGGTGATAATCTGTGCTGTAGCCGCACTCATTGTGGCCACATGAGAGCTCACCGCCTGCTTGGAGGTGTCCAGCGTGTTCTCGCGCCATTCAATAGAGCGCATATCGCTGCCGAGCTCCTGTATGGGTGCCTGATCAGGAGGAGAAGAAAGAGGGTTAAGTATACTGATAAAGAATTGTTCCTAAAGTCTGAACTCACCTTAGTGCGCAGCTCTTCGTCAGCGCGTATCAAGACATCCTGGCCAGCTGATATATAGCCAATTAGAGCACGCTGCGGCTCTGTTAGATTCACAGAACTAATGCGTACTTCCTTAGTCTAAAATTGGGGATTCCAGAAGATATCGTGTGTTAATATAATCACTTAATGCATTTCGTTATTCAAACATACTTTGTGAAACTTGGCATGACCGTTTTCTATAGTTATTTTTTGATTTTGTGAGCAGCATGTTCAAATTTGAAGAAGAATTTCTTAGAGTTAGTTTAAGTGAGGTTATGTATAGTTGAAGTTTGAGGTTATGGTGCAAATGGCAAATTAGATAAAAATCGCATGAAATGAAATTTGTAAAATGTTGTGATGGGAGTTGGGTTAGAGGGTGTGGTTTACTTACCGTGGGCGGTTGATGCGCATGATTAACCTGACCGACAAAAGCGCCATACTGCACGGTCTGTACCTCGTTCTGGGTAAAGGTGCGCTCACCTATACAACATACATATACACATACACAGAGAGAAAAAGGATCGAAATAAGAAATCGAAATCATAATCAAAGCAAAGTAGGAATATTTTAGGAAACTGTTTCAAGTTCTTTATAAAATATTCCAAAATATTTTCAAATTTTTAGCATTTTTCTAATTAAACTTAAAATTGTAGACAATAAAAAGCTGAAGCTTAAGTGCAAGTGGTTTAGAAAAGTAACCCATAGACTTACCGTCATAGGGCCGCATGATTCCTGGATGCGCCAGACTCTCCAAGTTGAGCTTCTCCACACGATTCGTTTCGTGCTGCAAGAAGGTGGCCCTGAAAATACAGAAAGAACAGTTTTAATCACACTTAATAAAAGAATTCATTAGTGAACTCACTTGGATGGCGCTACGGATTCCTCCACCATGGTAGATCCCTCATCACCCTCGATACCAAAATGATCCTTGGTTCGTTTCTTCTTCAATATAATGTCGATATAGCCAGCAATGAGCTGTACAATCTGTTCAGCCTCTGTGGTCTGAACCGAGTAATATTGGTTCGCATAGTCACCAAAGTCCAGGGTGAACGTATTCGGAGAAGCGCCCCAACGACGCACTGTGGTTAGTGGCCATGAAACGATAACCTCCTTCGTGCGCTCATCCAGACGGAGCACAGAGTCTTTGGTAACACCCAAGAGACGTGGCACAAGTTTATTCTTGCCATTCATCTTCTCCTTGACCAGAAAGAAGGTAACGCCATATGTGGGCAATTCCCGAGCTGTCTTGGTATACAGAACTTTGGCATCGATTTCGGATAATTCCGCATGACGTCTGTGCTCGGCAAAGACTTTCTTCTCAATGCTCTTGACACGTACGTACGATTGAGGCAGAAAGTCCTTCAAACTAAGGAAGGAAAAGGATATCAATTGAATTGTACTTTGGGGATGTTTGTAGTTTCTAAACTTACTCTAGAAATCCGGGCTTGTGCTTAACCTCGTTATGCGGTCCGAATTGTATGTGCACCTGAATGCCAGCGAATTCGCAAGCTGCAAAGGAGTACAAAAATATTGTTAACAGGATTACAAAACCACATCGAAGTATAAAACTCACCCTTATCCTGCGTTACGGGATGTGTGCCGTCTAAGATGGCATCCCTGGCTTGCACATACAGCAAATTCAGTTGCACTGGATCCCGAGAATCAATGTTCTGATCCGAAAAGAAGAAGCGACGACGCAGAAGAACCGTTTCCGACTCATCAATGCCCTGTTCACGCAGTGTGCGACCCACATCGACCCAATTCACTGCAGAAAACAATGATTAAAACAATGTTCCACTAGACGGCGCCACAATTAACTTACTCTCATCATCGGTCTTGAGTTTCTTGCGCAGACTTTCCATTTTCGCATCACGATCCTTTTCCGTAAACTTGCGCTTCAAGGTGAGCGTACCAAACTTATTATCGGGCAAGTTCTCATTCTGGGCCTCATTATCCTCACGGACCAAGCCGTACTCCTCGTGATTGGTAATGCCAATCTTGGTGCAGATGACCACCATTAGCTGGGAAACGGCCTGCGAATCATCGACCAGAATGGTCTTTACAGCGCCATCCAACATGCGAACACGTAGAGTACGCAGCTTGCGTCTATACTCGACCGTGTCTTGATTATGCAGGATATAGTAACCCAAAGTGCGTCCTGCTTCCAGCCAGACGCCTTGCTGATTCTGCTCATCCGAAATGAAGAGTCCATATTCGCTGGCTATAAAAGAAGAAAACAGATTTTTACCAATAAAGAAAAATGTTTTCTTAAGTGGATTACTTACGTTGTCCTTGCACCGCTTCAGCAAATTTATCGCGTATGATTTTGCAGGCATCGAAGACTGTCGTATTTGGTTGGAATTGTATGGTCTTGGTAACTCGACCGCCTTCCAGCTGTATGCGCAGCGACAATGTGGACATTTTGCTTGTGTCGTCCTCGTCTCGGTCTAAGCCCAGCACTTAGTCCTTCTAGTCCTAATCGTTTGCTTAAACTTAGTGTATTACGTGTAGAAATTCTAAAAGGCACTGCAAAGAGACACAGAGAGAGAGAGAGAGAGAGAGAGAGAGAGGAACGTTGAGAACAGGCGTTATAAACATGAAATAAATGGCCGTTCAAGTGTTATAAATAGCACAGACCCAAAACCCAAAGACCAAAGCCCAAAACCAAAAGTAGTACCCAAAACCACCCCCGAAGCCAAAAGAGATAGCCGCATCAGGGCAGACCGGGGGCAATAGCCACCACCCAAAAACCAGACAACCGACAAAGTTGCTCTGTTCCTGATGAAAATCTTCTATACACACACGCTTACACACTCACACACACACAAGCACACACACATATACACCGAGGGGGCACTTCAGTTTCGAAATCAAAGCCAGGCCATTGTAGCTTGGGGTGAATTCTCCCCCGCTCTCCCCTATCCCTTCACCACTCAATCGCTCTTGTCATTATGCCAAGCAGCGACGCTAACGCCAACGCCGCTGTCAGCATTGACTTCGATTATTGTTGTTGCTCTTCTTCTGCTGCTGTTTCTGCTTTCGTTGTTGTTGTTGTATTTCTCTAGCTGCGCCATTTTATGCGACATTAATGCCTGGATTTTTAGCTAAATTCAGTTAATGCCTCGCTGCTCTCACTCTCTACCTCTTCCTCTTCCTCTCTTTCGCTTCTTCGCTTTGCCCTTTGTGGACATGCTGTAATTGATTTTCTGTCGTCCTGTAGCGGCAGACGGGAGTCGGGTGTAGGCAAAGTGTGTCAGTCTTTACCCCCAAACTTGCAACACTTTAGCATTATTTTCTCATGTAAAAATCGATAATTTGCACAGCTTATGTTTTGCTTTTTTTTTTTGGCTCTTTTTCACCGCTTATGCGAAGCATCCGGAAACACTTGAAGTTTCCGGCAAAAAACTGACTGTCATAAACGAAAAGAACTCGGCACTAAAACACACACATGCATACTCGCCCACACACACACACACACATGAAAGCACTGTTTAAATTTACTTTTTGTCATTTGGCAGAACACCGACTGCTGCTCCATATGGCGGCTTGATTAGAAGAGGCGAAGACAACGACGCTTAGCGGAATTATAAAGCACTGTTTGTTTTTTTATATTAAATTCTTTTTTTTTAAGTCCTCAGCACGTCCGCTGGCCACGGAATCTGGCACGTAACTGAAAGAGGTTTGCTTAAAATTGGACCAGCCTAAGGGATGCTGCGACGCTGCTAACAGCGCTGTCGCTAACGCTGCCGACGTCACAACGGCAATGTTAATAGCATTTTTTCCCGTCTGCCTACGCTCGCTGTTCGCTGGGGTGACACAGCACACAACGAAGAGCGAGAGAAAGCACAAGAGACAGTGAGAGCGCCGCCGCTGCCGCCTGCGCGGTGCTTAAGAAAGTTTACTCAAAGGGTGCAGCCATGCTACATAACAGAAAGAGAAGCTGCTAATTCAACCCCAGCGCTAGTGTAGACATTTACGTTCTCTTGCGCTCGCTCTCTTTCGCTCTTTGACCGGTTGGAGAGTTTACACGCCCGGCAACGGCGACTTCGCCTGAATGGCGCCAGCCGGCAAAGTGTCAACGTTTTGCGCAGCTTAAGCCGCAAAACGGTAAACAGCAGCGCGTCGGCAGCGAACACAGGGACGTAATCTGATCGGAGTATTTAATTTGAACTGCGCGGCAAACCCTCGACTGCGCTCCTGTGTTAAAAATCTCTACAACGCAGGCAGCAAGCTGCGCAGCGCTTTTGAGGTTTACCACGTCACTTTTTGTGGTAAAAGAAAGTGTTAAAAGTAAATTATTTAAGCGATTTATAATTAAGTAGCACGGCAACTAAAAGTGACAACAAATTTTTAGTTTCATTAAAAGAACTTCACTTGTTTGCCATTTTCCGCTACACATTTTTCCATGTAATTCAATATTCTCCATTAATTCAATTAACTGTAAGTCTCCCCCGAAAACATAGCCTCAAAATAAACAGAGAAGTGGCCTGTGGGATGTGACAGGGCAATATAGATGGATTTCCCATAAAGAGCAAAGCCAAACAGTTTCAATGAATGAAGAGCATAGTATAAGCAAATAGAAATAAATGAATGAAGCTGATTTGAGCTGTACGTGGAAGCCACAATGGATCCACATGGGGCGACATCATCGTATTGCATTACAGCTGCTGCTGTAGCGTTAGCTGCCTAAGGTTTCAATTGATGACGCTGTCAGCTTTCAACATGGCCATCAAATAATGGCCAATAAAATACACAAAATACATAAAAATATATGTGAATTTTAGTACTGAACGAAAATATGTAGTCACACCTCCAACGCCAACCGCTTCTGTCCCAATGCAAATTGCAATACTCCAACTACAAGGCATGTGGATGTAGTGCTGAAGCTGGAGCGGCACGAGTTCTCACTAATTGGCAACCACTTTTCGCTCGGAAGTCACACTGTGCTGCTAATGGACGTAATTTACGGCCAGCAAAGTTTCCTATGGGTCTAACTAATTAATTGACTCTCCCAGTTCCTCCAACACACACACACATGTATAGTGCTTATCTGTATGCGTGTGTCTTTGAATGCTAAGTGAAAGCATTTTCCTGATGAACTCAAGCTCGTGCAATTTTCATAACTTGGGAAAGTATGAAAATTAAGTTATGCAACACTGTTTCCAATCAAAAACTTTCTTCGAAAAAAATTATTAAGTAAACTTTTATTTTTTAATGGAGAACAATTAATAAAATATCGATTATGCTGGTACTGAATTACTGATTCATTTTTCTTTAAATGCTGCAAGTCATTCAAGCTGATTTGAACATTTTAACATAAAGTAGTTATTAAAGTTGTCTTAAAATAGGTTGAATTTCTTACTAAAAAAAGTTATTGTGGAAAGTTCACAGAATAATATTTATCAAGCAAAAATTCTTAAAATAAAAACCCTTGAAAAAGATGACTACAAATTTAAAGAAATGGCTTCGACTGTTTACTTACTTTTTATACACTTTTTATGACACATCGAAGAATTGTATTTAAGATTACTTTAATATTTTTTTCGGTTTTTTGGTTATTTTTGTGTGTGTGTGTTTTCAGAAGTTTTTTGAAAGGCACATGACTTTTATCTTAGGACTTGTAACTTAGGCGTATAAAGGCACACTCGGAGCGGGTGTTGCGTGTTTAAAGTGTTTCGTGTGTGTGTGTGTGTTTTGTTTTTTAAAAAGTGTAGTTTTCGTGTTGTGACGTTGTCTTTGAAGGCGTACGTGGGTGAAGGGATTTTAAAAATCGTTGACTACGACGGCAGCACGCGACGATCGGAAGCCAAACGCGTGAGAGGCAAGAGGCAACTTTTGGCGACTGCACGCCGAGCTGAGGCACGTTTGTGGTGTTGTTGTGAAACTGCGGCACGGAACGCGTCCTGCCCGTTTATATTTGTACAACAAAAATTGTACGGAACCGAAATTGGTAATCAAAAAACCGTTAAAGAATACACTAACAAACTTTTGGTATTATCAGATTATATATAGAAGGAACTACTAATCTCGATTTCAAAAGTATTTCGAAAAAACGCGAATACGCAACGAATTTTATCTCAATTAACAAACAACATTTTAAAATGTGCGTCTAAATGCTAAAAACATGTATTGTATACGGTATATCGATAAAAACACGTACTATATATACTATATAATATTAATTTTGAGAGTGGTTAACAAATCTCAACACGAGCTGTTGTTTAAGGCAAATTATTGGCTGAGCCTAAGGCTCCTACTAACTACTGCTTAGTTCTACTAAATGTGCGGTTAAAAGGCAAGTTTTATATTTAAGGCACACGACGATAACGTTAGCAAATAATAGTCGCGATAAATCGTATAATAATGTGTTATATTAAGGCACTTTTTTTTTGAGAGATGGAAAAATCTACTCTGAACTATAAACTGAACGAATGAGCGATGGAAAAACTTAACAACTTCTTGAACACAAGGCACAAAACGGTGAAGAAACACTTGAACTTGAATTTGCTTTTCTTATTTTCTTTTCTTTTTTTTTTATATATTTTATTTAAATTTTTTTTTTTGGAAAAGTTTCGATGATGATGTCAGCGCTGGCGTGTCCTGCCCGATCGGAGGCTAGGCCTAGAATGATGTGCTACGCCGGCGACACATCGTGCGCTTCTGATGAAAACATCATTCATGCCACAAGTCGTAAGCATTATGAAAATCAAGTTGGCGTCACAAGTGCTACAAGCGTCACCCTGCCACAAGCTGGATGCTGTGCGCGCATGCTCCATGCCGCAAGAAGTCAATGCTGCTGCTGCTGTGTGCGAAAAAGATGCAGCGAGGCAGCGCGTGTGGCAACAACAGATCAGAAACATGGCCTGTTGTGGTGGAAGGGGGCAGCACAGGGTGTAGAGGGTGCACAGCACTTTATTCCTTTTTTTTTTTTGGGCAATCCACCACCAACTGTGCCACCCAATGGGTGTTCCATGACCACCAATGGCTGCGCTGCTACGCTCTGCCTTATGTACAACAACTTCAGTTGTTGTTGTCGCTGCTAAGTTGTATAAATTGAGCAAGTGACTTGCTGTTGTTTATGCCCAACCAAAAAAATATAAATAAAGTTAACAAAAAAACTTTACTCAAATCTCTGTAGATTTTTCTCTTAATTTTTTGGCTGCTGCGGGAGATCGCAGCAATGTTTTAATTAGCTAGCGTGAAAACTGATTAATTGCAGCTTCAAGATTAAGTATACGCCGTGTGTGCTGCCTGCCTTCCTGCCTGCCCCTAAAAGTAGACTCCATGCAGAAAACTAAAGCAAACTTTCATAGCAGTCGCCATGAAAGACAGAAAAAAAGCACAACTGGCGCGACTTTCTGGCGCCACTGCCTCCATTTTGTCTGGCCACATAAAGTGTGTGTGCGAGTGTGTTGGTTGGCGCGTGTGCGTAGGAGTCCTGCGCTCAAGGAATCTGCACAGTTTACAATTTGCTTGTCTCGCTTTTCCACACAGTCAGCATAAAGTAAAATTTTTAATACCCTGCACACAGTGTATACGCGACTAGACTAGTCTAACGTTAACTGCAAAGCAGCAGAAGTGTTTCAAGTATTTGTTAGTCGAGCATTTCGGTAACTAAAGTCACTAGTTTCTGATTGCTTTTCTTGCTTCTATTCCTGCTGCTGCTCCTGCTCCCGTTTCAGTTTAGTGTTTGCGGTAGAAAGAGAATAACAAAATGTCATGAGGCTGCGCCAATGTGGAGCCTTTTTATGTAATTCCCAACAATTTTTATTTGTCTTGGCGACCAGAGGAAGAAAAAATTATCGTCAAAGTCGTATAAATAGCCAGAGGCAAAGGCATCAAAATTACGAATCATCTTGGAAACTAAAGGGGCTACAGATACAGCTACTACTACAAATACAGCTACAGATACAGCCTATATAAGGTCAATGTAAACAATAAAAAAGCATTTCCAGCATACAAATTTATGATTTATTCTGTAAATCCACTTGACACAAAATGGTCAAAGAAATTATAATAATAAAAGCAAAAATCCACTAGAATAATTTGATGCGGTTTAACAGAAAGTGGAGCAGGAAACAATATGTGGAAATGTCTGAGGAGTGTAGAGTAGTTGGAAGCAGTTTGGAAACTAATTAAGTTCTTTAAGTGCCACAAATATCTCACTAACTCAAACGCCAGTAAAACCACAACTAGATTCACATAAAAAGTTAGTTTAACATTTAAAAAACTTAAATGTTAAATACCATTAAACTATACTTAATAAACTAACCATTAAGTCTACCCAAAAGTATAAGTTCTTTTATAAACTCCCTCAAATTTCCTCATAAAACCCAAATGCCTTACTAACTCCAACTCCAGAGTATACAGCAGTTAGTCATCAGTTAATAAAACCACTTTTAAGGTAGCTTAACAACCCAATCAGAAATAAACATTTGTGGAAAATCGTAAAATTTTCAAATAACTTTTCGTTCTCCAGATTTTTATAGTCCATAAATATAATGCAGTCATTAGCAAAGAATTTTATTATAAACTATTTATTGATTGAATCATTTGAATAAATTTCCAAAACAACTTGAATATTTATGCAATTTTCACTCACCTCAATTCGCAGTAGCCGAAAATCAGCGCCAGTTTTGTTAGTGAATCAGTTGCAATTCGGAAGATTTTAGTAGTTAAATTATTAATGGTTTTTTAGAAAGTGTTCGTGCTAATTTGTTGTCGTTGTTTGTGTTTAATTCGTTGTTGTTGCTGTTGTTGTTGCTCTGCTTCTTGTAGTTGCGTATTTGTTTAAGAAATCTGTAAAGAAAAGTGAGTATAACTTGAGTACTTGTTTTGTAATAAAAATCTTTCAGCATTCACAGCAATTTCCAACGGCAAACACTTTGTGGCACTTGGAAAACTCAACGCAATTTTTCCTGTTTTCATTTTCCATATTAGCAAAAGCAATGAAAACAAGCAGAAGATGAAGACGAAGCTGATGTCTGGATACAAGAATCCAATGCTGAATGCACATATATGGCAATTGGTTGGCATTGTGGTTAATGCCACCAAGAAGACAGCAGCATATATAGACTTCGAGTCGATGGATGTTCAAGCTCTGGAATGTTGCACCAGACTTTTCCATTAGCGCACAATCCGCATGCGAGTTTTGTTTATAAAAAAAATTAAAGAAAAAACAAAAAGAAAAAAATCAATCAACACCCAAATGGTCAAAAGCTGAACAAAAGCGTGTAACACGCAAAAATAGGCCGAGGCCGTAGTCAATCTTGGCCAGCCCCATAAGGAGCTGCTGCAGCTGGCCAAGAATGCGGCTGCGACATTAACAAGTTAGCCAACAAATAGCTACAAAATCTGTATATACTTATATCTAGCTATCAAACAGGTGCAATGAGTGCAGCCCTCAAACACTTTTGTTTAGTGGTCGCGTGGGCGCTGCGATCTGTGGCATGCAACGACCACCGGCAAGCAAAAGAGTTTCTAGCGCGTGGGCGGCGAAGGTGGCATCGTTTATTGGAGCACTACGAACATTATGAGCTCTTGACAACTTGTTCAGCTGGTCCACAAATTTGGCCGCGTTGATTGTAGGCCGATTGTTGCAGTTGTGTAGTTATGGCCCGATAACGGCACGTAGTTAACGCGAATACAATCTGAGACCTTGGCACGATTCTCACAATCATCGGCACAATTGTCGCCGTTGTCTGTCTAGGCACTCTGGGAGCACGTACGATCCGTGGGCAGGGTACCACCAAAGTATCTCAATTGTTGACTTGTTGATTGACAAGAACAAAAGCTCACTTCAGAGCGTAACTGAGAGCTTTAAGCTGATTTTTACGACTGTTCAAAGAATTCCACTTTACAGACGTGTATAATTAAAATTCAGTAAGCTGAATTTAAGTAGATTTAGTGCTTAATTTTAAACTAGCTCAATTTAGCTTAACAACTCAAGAAATTTGTTATAATGGTGGGTAATTTTAGACCTAATAAAAGAAGAGTTGAGAGCTTTTAAGCAGCTTTGATAATTAAAGAGTCGAGTAGATTAATCCTATTAGCTCCAGAGCACCGGTATTTTTAATTATGATTAAATTTTAACTGTGTCTTTACAACTTGTTAACCTAAGACTTGGCTTTACCCCCTTAAATAATTAGAAAGCATTAATAAATTAATAGAAAATAGCTGAGATTAAGCTCTTATAAACCTATTTTCTTCCTTGCATTCATTTAGCTTGAGTTTAAGGCTTTAAAATTATACTAAAGATACATTTTTAGTACTAAATGTATATACTAAGCATATACAAGTACTGCTTCTATAAATAAAAGCTGTCTAGTATATTAAATAAATCACCCACAATGCGATTAATCACCAAAACGAAGAAAACACAAAAAACACACCATAAAAAACACCAAAAATACACAAAATAGAATGTCAAATGTGTTGAAAAATTGACAAAGAGCAAAAGTTTGGCTGGCGATTAAAACCCCAGAGATTTTAATTAAATCGAAAACAAAACGCAGCGCATAAAATACAATATGTATATAAGCTACAGATACAGCTATATAGATACATATATTCGACAAACATATACTAAAAATAAACAAAAAATCGAGTAGAATTTTCAAGGTAAACAAAGCATAATTCGTAGAGTAGCACAAATTGAATGTGAGAGAAATCCAAATGGATTTTCCAAAAAAACGAAACGTAGGGCGAATCTATTGATGAAAAACAGCTTCACCCGCCCTCCACTGTCACAATTTTTCACGGCAGTTTGAAAATAGAACAAAGTCGCGGGAGTAAGATCAAAAACTACTAAAAACACCGGCAAAAAGAAGAGCAAAAGGTGCAAGAGGCGATGAAAACTTTTAGTTGCTCTATGTGTAAGACCCGAGCAGCGATCTCAAGATCTCAACGCCCTCAAATTATATACGAATATGTTGATTATATAGCACGTCAGACAACGCTCGCTTCGGAGAAAGGGGCGGGGCGGGACGGGGCTGTGTTGTATTTAATTTGATTTTTACGCGAATGAGTCATCGCACAATTTTTAGATATTTCATTTTGTTGTGCAGTTTAGAGGTCCCAAAACAGACCAGATGGTCCGTACAGCGTCTCCGCCGTAGTTTATTAGTTGCGCCTCAATGATGTACACGTTGATGATTCGTTGCGTTTAAATGCCTCAATTGATGTCAGCGGAAATTACAGGGCACTGAGTGAATGCTGTCTTTTTTGTTCATTTTATTTTTTAATTGTATGCCTAAAAACATTAGCCAAAATGTGTCATAATGTGGCTAAAACTAAGCAAAGTTAGACAACAAACTGTTGTGTCAAAATTCAGTTGAATAAAAGCTATTAAAAGCGTTTAAAGGCACTTGAAAAGAAACGTTTTTGAAAGCGCTTACAATTTAAAAGTGTTTCTAACTTCTTCCCAGCTCCCGCTCTTAAAAACAATTAATCTTAAGCATGTTTAAATATTTCTATATAAATACTTTTTCTGTTAGCTAAAAGTGTGTCACTGTACAGTAGTTATTCATAGAGCACAATATATCATATCTTTGAACATAACATCACGTTTTCTTTTTTCACATTCCTCACGAAAAAAACACTCGCCTTATCGCAGTACTACGATTACAGTTATATACCACTTAGATTACCAGCATATAGTTGTACTATATCTACATTTACAGTTCAATCAACTCTCGATCTGCAGCTGATCGAGAGTTTACAATTGGAAAATAAGATTTCGCTGGAATTTTGAAATGCAAATTGTAAAGGAAAGTTGGAAAAAGTAGAACAGAGAGATAAACAAATAAATTGCTTAAGCAAATAAAGGCACAAGTTGAGAATGAGATGGAGCACATTAGAGTAGAGCGAGACAGAGTTTTAGCCCACCCAGCTGCGGGTCGGGTCAACTAGACTAACAGGGCCCAGTCGAACTTTGGCTTAGTGCAGGGTCCATGGGGCATGGGAATGGCACTTTGGATGAAACCACCGATAACCCGAGCAGTAATTTGAGTAAACAAGACATCGTCGTTTGTTGTTGTTGTTGTTGTTGTTATCGCTGTCGTCACTCGGGCAACTCTCTTGTCTGACTCTGCCACACACACACAATGGGGCACAAATTTTGTATCAGTATCAGAGGCCCCGGAACAACCGTCAACAATGAGCATCCATTGGGTTTGCTTTGGCTTATTGATGGCAAAATCCAGATAAAAGATGCATTAAAAGTAACAAAATACACAATAAATAAATAACAAACAAAAAGCAGAGGAAGAAGAAGAAGAAGAAAAATGAAAATACGCAAACAAACAAATCAAATCGAATGACGTTTTCCAAAAGGGGGAAAAGTGCTCTATTCAGTGGGTGTGCTCGAGTGTGTGTGTGTGTGTGTGTGTGTGTGTGTGTGCGTGTGTGTGTGCTTGAGTGGCTTGTAACTTTCAATTAGCCTGCAACAAGGTGGTTGGCAACATAATGTGGACAAATTATGACAACAGATAGACATCAGTTGGCTAATTAAACCCCATTGAATGGGAGTGTGTCAAGTGTGTGTTAATCCTTTATCGCTCCACAACTGATTATCTTTAATTAATGTAGTTCAATGATTTTAGAGATAATTATATGAATACGTCGATAATTTCCCACGGTTATAAAAAGCTTTCTAGAAGTAATTCATGGATTTAATTTATTATGAACAAGAATTTTATGTTATTAAATATTTTATCAAATAGAAGTCCGACTTCAGTTCCTTATTAGGTTTTTCAATGGAACTCAGTCGCACATTTACTAAAAATGTGCAAAAATATTGGGTAAAAGCATAAGAACACTTTAAACACAAGACTTTAGAGCCTAAGTTGGACTAGTTAGATTTATGTTTCTTTAACTTTATAATACTACTAATTTTGCTTCCAAAAGAAATATTTAAATAATTAATTTCTTTAATAACATTCTCACCCAATTAATAACTCATTTATAGCATTATTTAAATCCTTTTAAACCTGAATTGTATTTTAAATACTTGGAAATTGTACAAACATTTCTCATGGCCATGGAAAAGGCTGCCAAGTTATTTGCCAAAGCAATTTTATGATTGGCTGCCAAGCTTCTTCATTCCGAGCACTTTAGTGGCTCTTTCTCCTCTCCTTTCTTCTAACCCCCAACTCTTTCTGCTCGTCTACTTGCTACCTCCACTCCTTCGTCTTCTCATTCGTCGTCAGATGTGAGAGTAGAAAAAAAATTAGGCTCCCGCCAGTCGGGCTCCAATGGATTTTCGCACAAGTGAGTGCCAAAAGAGACAAAATACACACACGCATGCACACACACACACACTCTTATGTGACATATACATATGTACTTGTTTTATATATAACTCTCTTGGGCGGCTCCCGTTGCCTCGTTGACTTTGGCATGTGATTTGCGTAGTCGCGCAGAACACTCGAATTAGAGCTGGGAAAAACATCGATGATTTCATCGATACATCGATGTTTGGACAACAAAATTAAATCGACAAGCCTCAATGTTTCTTAAACAAACTTTTGATTAATAATTGATTAATTTAACAGCTTGGCGACAAAATGTGTTTGCAGCCTTAACTTGAATTGCATCCATAAAATAAATAAAAATAATAATAAATAAAGACATTCTATCTCTGTCCTACTGTCTCTCCCTTCTTTCTCACTACTTGAGCTGACAAAGCCGTTCATTGATTAACAGCTGCACCCCATTCCAATCAAGGCCGGGCGAGAAAACCTAGCGATAACTGCTCTGAAACACGCTAAGCATTCGAGGAGCACATCAACTCATTTAGGGGAATGAATCAAGATTCCGTAGGGTGCAGTTGGGTAGGGCCACTACTGGGCAAAAAACACTCCATCAGTTGTTAAAGGGAAACTTGACTAGAGCTTAGTTTGATTAGGATTGAACTTGAAACACAATTAACCAAGAATCTGATTACGATAACATGTATTTAAGTTATCAGGCAATTTATTTCTTAGTTAAATAGAAGATTTTTGGGTTAAGAAGGGTTTATTTGATGATAATATAGTCATAAGAAAACCATGGCTCTCAAAACTCTGTTAAATATTTATATCATACCTTTTATAGTTTTAAGTACTATTTTCTCTACTCTGGAAAACTTTAAATTAAAATTTCCATCTGCTTGCTGTGTGACAAGCTAAGAAAAAGTTAAGTTTTATAATGAACGAACAGAAACTTAGTTTGATTACTTCCTGCTAAATTAGTATAACAAAAACAGAAACAGCTGCATAATTCCAACATTTGATAAAATGCAAAGTCAAAACATTTGTGATGTATCAAATTTCCAGCAAACTTTACAAACCGCCCACTGTGCACTGAATTTGCAATAAATACGCGAATTGACAGACAGACAGTCGGACAGACGAGGGAATGGAATGTAGCGTCTGTTATGCTATCTAAATATCTGATTAGTCCAATGAGTGACGTAATAAAGCAAAGGTTTAACGATTTACACGGTGTGAGGAAGGACAGAGTGAAGCTCCGATAAAAGGCGATAAACAGAATAAATATAAATAACTTTATGCAGATATATGTGTGAGTAATTGTGAGTAAATAAAATGCACAGCAAAAAAAAAAAAGATACTCATTTTGCATAAATCTTTTCATTCATTCGGAATTGTTGCCTAAGAAGGCGTCAACTTCGAGACTGTGATGATCATTATCTAAATATAGATTTAAATGCTTACACACTCATAAAATGCATAAACTATAGTATAATAAACAATTATAATAATAATCCTTATCAGGCAGCGAAAAGCAAAAATATGCAAAAATAAAAAGAATTAAAAGAGATTCCTTCTGCTTTCAGCACTCGATGACTAAGCGACTGAGTGTGCAAATTGGTCAGTGGAGACTCTTGACGACTGGAGAGTTGGGGATATGTAGAGTTGGATTATGGAATGGAAGTCAAAAAGGGAAATGTTTGAAATTCCAATGAGGTCGCTCGCCCACTCGCTTTAATTTTGCTTTGGTTTCAAATGTTTTTCTATCTTTTGTTTCTTATTCTCCTGCAGTCACTGCCACCTCCAGTTGCCACTTGAGTTCCGCGTAATTAAGAAACATTCCAAAACAATAAACTATATATAAAGTTGTATGTATATGTGTGTATTCGAGTGTATCTATGGCAAAAGCCCATCGAACTCAATAGAAAAACTCACAAATTGCTGTTCTTCAGATTCTGGTTATTGCTCATATTAAACTCGTATTTTTGGTTATTTTGATACCCTTTAAAGTAGCTGAAAGAGGTAATTTAAAAACGAACTTTTTTAAGCTAATTTAAAAGCTGCACACACACAAATTCCATTTGTAACTTAAAAATGTAATTATATTTTCTTTTATTATTTATTTATTCATGAAAAAAGTATCTCAGAGAACGTAGTATCTACAAGTTGTGCCATTTTTGGCTAGTTCAAGTTACTTGTTTCTGTTCTTTTCATTCGATTTCGTTTTCGTATTTTGAATTTGGTGTTTGGGTTGTTGTTTTTCTCTCAGAGTCTAAAACATGTGTGCGGCAGCAGTTTGAAAGGCGGGACAAGTATCTGAAATCTGTAGCTGTAGCTGTAGCTGTATCTGTATACAAAAATATACATATATGCACACGTATGTAAACATATGTATATTTGTATGTTGTAGTTTGTGCACTGCACAAATGAAAATGCTGAGGCGTTAAAAAAATAGAGCACACACAGTTGTTATTTCTGTACTTAATTGTTATTGCCTCGTCTACATTGTTGTTGTTGGGCATTTGGAGCATTGCATTTTGATATTGCACACACACACACACTCCAAAGTCTCAAAACGTTAAACATTTCTTGCTTAATTTATTTTAATAGAGCTGAAAACATGAGGAAAAAAATTGTATTTCTTTTATGTACGCAACTGACAAATTTACAAAATCTGAGCAAGTTATTTTTAAATTAAAAACAAATTTGAAAATGTCAATATTTATGTTGTTTATAAAACTTGACCCAATTATGGAACTCTGCTTAATTAAAACCTCTACAAAACAGTTAAATTAAGTAAGTTTTAAGCTGACGAATACGATTCGAAAGTTGTGGGACAACAACTCATTTGGGAAACTGTCCAGTTGGACAGGATTGGGTTGTGTGTTATCAAAAAAGAAGTAAATGGAAATTCAAGTCAATTTAATTAATGAATGTATGCAAAAATGCGATTAAAATTTATTCCCAAATTGGGCGCAACAAACTGACGCCTACAAAACTTTGCAATTGGCCAAGTTAACAGATCTCAGTTGAGTTTGTCATTTGCATTTGATTTTACTGAATGAAATTTATTTACTGTGTGTGTGCGTGAACGGATGCAAAAGCAACAACTAAAACTACTAACTACAACTACAACTACATTTACAACGACAACTTTGACGACGACCACGACCACGTTCAAGTCTAAGACGCTCAAAACCCACACGGCGACAACTTTTTGGAGAGCGCGACAATTTGGAGAGCGATGTCATGGAGTGAAAATGAGCTTTGATTTCTTTATGTGATTTGTTTATGTGGCTGGCGTGCATGCCATAAACCGAAGCTCTTAAATAAGGTCAAAAGCTTTGTGAAAGAGGCGAACACAAAAAACAAAAGCAATAACAACGAGAACAACAATGCGATCAACGAGCCATTGATATTTTGAAGAGAAATAATAAGGGAACACAAAAAATACGCCCACAATAAAATAAATCGCAGCGAAATTTGCCAATGCGATCAAACAAAACAAAGTGTGGAAAACGACACAAAAACGTAAACGGCTGCGTCAACAGCGACGCCGGCTGCAACTGCGACAGCGACTGCGACTTTGACTGGCTAATGGATTATGTCAAAAAGCTCGAAATGAGCGCACACAGATTGAAATGCAAATAACGAGAAGAAAAAAGTGGACAAACGAAAAATAAAACAAAAAACAAATAAGCTTACAAATAAAACAAATGTCGTCGCACGTATCTTAAAGATACATACATTAATTTTTTTATGAAACACAAGGCGGTCAGATCAACGAAGCCAGTGATGTAAGTGGAACAGAAACGGGCGAAGGTGGAGGCAGAGGTACAAGCAGAGGCAGAACAGCACAGTAGCAGCAGCTGGCTAGGCAAACTAGCTGGCAGCGCAGCATACAAAACGTACGCAAACACAAACAAACACACACACACACACACCAATATAAATCATATGTAGAGAAGAAATATAGAATGAAAATAACACTAATAAAATAAAGTCAGGGGCAGAGAGCTACGTCAGCGGCAGCGGCAGCAGCAGCAGCAGCACAGCGCGCGCTACCAAGCGATGAGGTAATTCTCTGGTTGTTTTTAACTTGATAGGCACCACAAAAAAATACACACACACACACACACCACACAAACAGTTTTTCGGTGCTGCTACAAATGAGATTATAAAAAGTAAAAGCTATAAGGACTCAAGTATTTTTTGCCACTTATGTTTTTTTGTTTTAAATGCCTGGTTGCGCAGGCGCTAAGCGCGTGGGCGTCTGCTGCTTGCTACTTGCTTGATTGCAACACATCGAGATTACACAATTAATTTGCTTATTTGTGCTTTTTATACTCTCTGCAAGAGTATATTTGGTGTTTTCGGCAAATATCTCAGTAACTATGGCACCTAGGATCACCAATTCTTGTACGGGAGTTCCTAGCGACAGCATAGTTGCATTGCCATCTATAAATTTGGACTGCCACGCCCACTTTTCCCCACAATTTATAAAATAGTTTTCAAGCTTCAATGCCGTTTTTTCCGTATCGTACAGTATTGTAGTTTATAACTGGTGTGGAGACTAACTATATTAAACTATCCTGAAAGGCGCATTAAAATCGGACTATAAACAAGAAAACTAGAAGCGTTACAATATTGTTAATTGAACGCAATATCAACCCATTGGTGCAAGCGAGACAGAAACACACAAGCACATGCTCGAACGTTTTTGCTGCCTGTGTGGCGGCAGCGCTGCCCGCGGTCGCTGGCTGCGCCGAATACACACATACATACATGCATGCATCATATATTGTCAAACGTATGTGTATTCGCAACAAACAAACAGATGTGTGTTTGATTATGCTTAGATTGTTTTTGTTTCAACGTGTTTTAATGCAAGTACTATTCATTGTAATATCTGGATACCGATTTTAATAATTTAATCGGGAAAATGCAGAGAGTATTATACGGTCGGGCGCGCTCGACTGTACTTTTCTTTCTTGTTTTTTGTTGTTTTTATCCGTTAAAATAACGCCATATGTCACGCACTAACACACGCAAAAGGCCGCAGCACACACTGTCGCATATGTGTTCACACACACACGCACAATTATACAAATACTAGAGCCAGCAATCGACGATAACTGCCGCCGTATGTATTCTTTATATATATATACCTTTTGCTAAATTTTCTGGCGTTTTAAATTTATTTATTGCTTTATGATATTTGAACTTGAATATCGCACATACACACACAAATATATGTACTCGTATTTAGTTATCGATATCGGCCACGGCACGAATCGGCACCGACGACGGTTAAAACTCAACTGAGGCGCGCCTACAGCAGCGCGTCGAACGCAAGCGGCTCAGCGAGAGCATGAGAGAGATCCAAAACTCAAGGCAGTCCCAAGTGAGCAACAGAAGAAATGAGCGCCACTCACGGCACCTGCCATGCTCATTTCTCTCTTTGCCGCTCGATCACCATGGCAAGCAAATGTAAACAAAACAAACATTGGAGAGAGTAAACGCGAGAGTGAGAGAAGAAAAGAGAGCGTAAAAGACAAGGTGATGGACCCATGCCAGTGGGTGCATAACAACAACTACTATGAATGTTGTGATGACTAATTTCTGTAAGCGATGGCCAATTGTTGTTGTTTCTCTTTTGTTTCACAAATTTATTGCAAGACGCAAACAGAGGAAGTGTCAAAGTGGAAGTGAAAATGAATGTTGAATGAATAGTCAGAGTCAAGACGGCAGCCCCAAGTCTTAGTCACTTTAAAATTAGCTGGAAATCGATTGTGTTGGTCGTACCATGCGTAAACTTATTAGAACACACTGTAGACATTTGTTGGCAACAACAATTGGTCACACGTTGCAAGGCAATAAATTGAATTGAATTGATTTGTGAGCTGAGCTTTCATTTCATGCACATTTTCATGCCCACTTGCGTAGGATACATACTTATTTATGTAAATATGTGCGTACTGACAAAAAAAGTGTGTAAACAAATGAGATGCAAAACAAAACGGAACAAAACAAAACAAACGAGTTTCTTAGTTTGGCTAAATGAGATGATGAGTTGATGAGTCGCCCTGGACGACGCCCCTTGTTTTTCAATTATGCTCAATTATTGACACAGTCATTAGGCAATTGATGGAGCGACTGACAAAATGCTTGGCTCTTGCCTCTTGCCTCTTACCTCTTGCCACCCGTCGCTTCCAACAGTTTGAACAATTGAAAATGTGAAATCTTTAAACCAGCGGGAGCTGAACACGCGCTCCCTCTCCCTCTCAATTCTCTGGGCTCCGATTTGAACTTGTTTATTCCTCGCGAAGAGTAAACTAAGGGTTGCCCATTGCAGTTAATTAAAGCAATTCGCATTGTCAGCTAAAGTCGCGTCTGGTAGCGAGCGGGAACTACTTAATCAGTTGCTTCAGACTTTTGATAGTGTGTGAAATGAAAGAAAATACAAACATTCATACCACTGAAGACATTGACTTATCTTATCGTCCAGCTGCGCGCTATAATCATTCGGAAAGTTCCTCGTTGGCTTTTCAATCACACACTCGCGTCGCACGCAGCCGATAAACGAGTCGAAGCCAACAACAATAAATTTGATACAATATGGACAACAACAACAATGCGTCAGTAGTGAGTTTAATAATTTAAGTAAAATTATTTTGGAAGGAAAGATTTCTTTGTAAAAAGTTCTACCAGCATCGCGCTGGATTGTTACTTAAAGTTTTGGAAAATTCTGGCCGCAGATTTATTTAAATAAACTACTTTTTTATTAATATGTTGTGTGCTTTCAGATTTATCTCGTAGGAAGAGACGCTTTTCCTCCCTATCTATCAGTGTTTTCTAGGTCACGTTCAACAAATCTATGTAAATAAACAAAGTTGCCGATAAACGTTTGTATAATTACTTAACAAGCACTTGCTGCTAACGGGAAATGTAAATAGATTTGTTTGTACATACCAAATGTACTCAAAATTTACTACATCCTTTATGCGCAGAAGTAAACGACTAATTGTGATTAGGGTAAAAGTCACGAGTCACTCTTGCCGTCGTCAATGGGTTAAGGAACTTAGGCTCACTTAGTGTTAATTGAATTACATGCAGTGCAGAATATTTTTTATTGCTTCCGTCGTCGATTTGGAGGGAAGAATAGGGCGTGTTGCAGCCTTGGGTTTAACCATTTTGTAGCGAATAAAGTTGCACTCAATTAGCATAAAACGTACGCCAAACAAATAATAAACACACAAACACATACACAGAGACGTCACACACATGCAAACTGTTGAAGGCGGCATGCGGGTGGCTATGACAGCGACTGGCAGCTAATGTAGAAAAACTCCAGCTGGTCGCTTAAAGCATAAAATAAAGAGGCGGCGCCATCGAAACGGGTCAGAATTCGCGTGACCATCATAACAAATGTATAAAAAAAGGGCACAATGGGGCTCTGACCACCCCAAAAGAGGGAGCACCAGCAGCCACAACAACAACAATAAGTCAACGATGACAACAACGACGACGGCACCATAAGTTTTGCAGCTGAATTTGCACTTGCTTAGTTTTCATGCACCAAACACTAAATTGATGATTCTATGAATTGTGCGCGGCACTGGAATAGCTTAATTAATAGAAACTTACAGAATTGCGTAGAAAATCAGGTGCGAAGATAGTTAAAAACGTATAAATAAAATAACACAATAAAACAGAGCGATAGAATAAGTCGCGCTTATCGATACATGCAGTGCAACACTGCCGCGCTCGTGCTCCTATCGATAATTCTATGTTTTTTTCGTGTGCCGCAGCTGGCGATAGTTCGATAAGTGCGCATAGCTGTGCGCAGGTGGGCAGTGGGCGCCAAATTTAAGACTTGGCTACTTAAGCTGAACTTTAAGATGTTTTAAAATTTTAATTTTTGGCAGCAATTGGCGATAAAAGACACAAACACACGCAAATACACACAACGCCTTGATTAATGATTTGCAAAGACGCTTGCACGCACCCCCACAAGCCAAATGTGATAAATTTGTCTGCCTTTCCTGCCGATCAGCACTTCCGGCGTGAGCTTGTGCTTTTTGGCCGACGTTTTAAGCCAGACAAACTCACGCACACACACACACACATTCCAACCCCATAAGAAGTAACTAAGTATATGGATGATAGCAATCGCAACAGTGCCAAAAACAAAAACTAAAATCTTGGCCAGCAAAAATACACATGTAATAGAAATCATAAAAATAAAAATAAAGAAAATTCATGACTTTGGCGAAAAACTCAGTGGACCGCATATCGTGCGACAATCAAGTATGGTGATGGGTAACGGATGGGTGGGGTGGTAAGGACTTTTCCTAAGCGCTTAGTGTTGTTGTTCATGTTGTTTTTCACATCGAGGGGTTGTTGTAAGGCAACTCGCTGAAATAAAAATAAATTTAATGTTCCTGTTTTTCGACAACGTCGAGACTTTTCCACCCATATCATATACATGCGTAATTTATGCTTGGCAAAACATCTCGAGCATAAACAGGAAGTCGAATCCATGGTCCATGGTCCATCCAAGTCAAGTTGAAATCGCGCTTTGTGTAGGGCGCAAATTCAATTAATTTCAATCGAACGCCTGTCGTTTTGCACATCCGGCATTGATACTGATTCCGATTCCGACTTCGAATCCGAATCCCCAACCGATTCAAATGCTTTTCCCATCGAAGACACTGCCAAACACCCGCCCCCTTTGCCCATAAATCTGGACGGCATGCATGCGTTCCGTTATGACTGACAAAAACCCTTCGAGATATATATCTATGTATCTGTAGCATTTGAGGTCCTGCTGCGTCACTGCCTTTGGTTCCGCTTGAATTTCTGACGGCGCACAAAAGATTTATGTCACTTTGTTGGCACAACAGCAAAACCGAAACCAAACCCAAAAAAAAAGGCTTTTCTCACATATATGTGGACTTGAAGTGACCCACTTGGGACTGCGATTCGCTGCTGACCAACAACAGCACTAATTGAGCGATCTTCCGGTTGGCTAATGGGTTAAAAGTGCTCGAATTGTGCCCATATATCTTTTCTATAGCTGCGATAATTTCGGCATTTTATCAACCAAAATTTAAGGGTTTTTCTCTTACTCGCTTTGGTTGCTTCTTGGCCAGTTTAGATTTATTGGCTTCTAATTGCACACATGCATTTCAAGTTATCAATTGTCTACTTGCGGCTTTATAGCTCTATAGAGATTCATGTGGATGTAGCAAATAATATTAAATTTCATATTTTGCGATGTAAAAGTAAACTTTAATTCAGACAAAATTAAGCAATTTTTATGAACATTTTATTATAGTTTGAAAAATAATTTTAGTTTAATAAATCAACTTTTTTGCACATTTCTATTAATTTGATTAATATTTCACTCACAAGATTTTGCAATTTTAAGTTAAAGCTGAGTGCTACTACTACTCCTTTCAATACCCCTATTCTGCTTAATTGAGGAGGCCTACAAAAGACTGCCAGATGCGCTACTAGCATCCCGAAGGGTACAGAAGCCCTTCTTCTAGACTTTAAGCCAGAGTTTTCATCTAGGTCGGATAACTAAGGGTCACTATCGGCTTATGCACCTAATTAAAGCTGAATTTATTTGTACATTGAATTTCAATTTAATCCTTTTTTACTAGAGTACTTTTTTGAGTGACAAAGTATAAGAATTTAATGGTTAATTAATCCAAAGACAGTGGATTTTGATATTAAAATTATTAAATATTATATATATTAATTATTTAGTTTAGGTGCTAATATGAATATTTGACTGTAGCTCAACTCTTTGAAGATTAAGTTAAAGTCTAACTTTTTTTAACATTTTCAAACATTTTTACAACAAAAATAGTTAATTTTAAGAATTTATTTCATTTTAAACTTAAATTTTATATATATATATTTATATATATATATATATATATATATATATATATATATATATATATATATATATATATATATATATATATATATAAATAATTAATATTAATTAAAGGGTATCGTGCCTTGCAATTTTAATTTATATTTTAAATTTTTAATTAAATGATACTCCTATTTCTAACTGAACTAGAGTAAAGGCTTTTGAACTAAAATTCTTCTTTCTCTACAGTCTTTGAACCCTTAATGAGTTGTATGGATTTTCAACTGCTTTCTGATTTCTCATCTAATTCAGTCAGCCAAAAAATATAATAACCATTAATGTAGAATTTTATAGTTAGACTTGTTCTATTTGCCGCACTTGTCACATTTCTCGAATCCCGTTGCCAGTTAAAATTGCACGACCTCAACAGCCATTAGGCCATGTTAGCACATGGGCCACGGCCCGAATAAATAGACTGTTGAGTCATTAAACAATTTACGCAGCTATAAATTTACGCAATTTACTTATGGCGAACTGAATTTTCGGACGAGAGTGAGCACGACACGAGAACTCTGTGGCCGACACTCTAAGCTGGGCAATAAAAAAACCCCCGCACATACATTAACACATCTGGCCAGATCTAAAGTGATAGAAAGAGAGAGAGAGTGTCGTCCGCCTGAGCGATTAACTTTTTGCATCCTTCACGCTTCGTTCACTCTTAAAATCGCTCATCATGGATTCTTGGGGAGTTTTGGCTGGAACAAACGACCACACCGCCCACCCACCACTCGCCAGTCGCTCCACCGCCTGCCTCCTGCTGGCCGCTTGTTTACTCGACTTTTTATTGCTCCAGAATATGTACGTTGTGGATTTTAATGAAATTGTCATCAATTAAAATTGTTCTCTTCCATGACCGTGATCCAGACGACAGTGACATTGCATAAGTTTGTCTCTTCCTCTTCTTCGTTCTCTTCATGTTTATTTTTATTTTCTTTTCTATTTTTTTTCAGTTCTGCATCTTTTACGACCCAGACGTCTATTTCGGTTGAGTCAAGGGTTTAGGATTTTTAGAGTTATGAAGTGTCCCATAATTTCATAATGCGCATTCGTCCTCGTTCCTGTACTCGTGCCTGGGATCGAGCTCAGCTATCATAATAATAATTGTGGTGAACCTCCGCCCCTTATTTTTCCCAAAGGGGTGTTGGGCGTTGGGGGTGGGGTGCTGTGCGTCTGCCAGCAATTTGTAGTCGTTAGCTTGTTTTTCCCAACGCCAATTTAATGGCTTTTCATACATTTTTATTGTCTTCAATATAATAAATTTTTTATGCTCGCATGCAAATGAGTTTGTATCCCTGTACTTTGAAGAAAAGTAAATGGTTATACACTTTTTCGTTGAAAGAAGCTATGAAATTATATTTTCGATCAGTCTTTGATTTATAGTAAGAAAGTTTTAAGTATGAAGTGCTTATATTTAGACATTCCATGTTTTTTCCCATAAACTCCTAATTACAGGGTCTTTTGCAGTCGTCTCACCCAACTCTAGCCTTAAACTTGTTTTTAAGTGCACAAAATTTGTCGCACACTCTAATATTTACTACACTGATTTTAAAACGAGTCCATAGATACGCATAAAAAGATGCGTTTGTAGAGATACCAATAGTTTAAGATACAAATGTATCTGATGGCAGCTTGACGTATCTGACTGCCATTTCTCTGACCAGACAGCGTAATTAAGCAAGCATTTAACATATAAGTGCTGGGAACGCCTCATGAGGCGTGGCTGTAGTGGGCGGCAGAGGGTGGGGGAGGGGTAGAGGTGGGAGGAGAGGCAGACAGGACGGAATTGAGAGACAATTTCCAATTCGCTGACTTGTCGCACCCAGTCAGAAGGGTCTCAACGATAAACGGCGCTGATAGCACAGCATTTATCAAGGAATAACAACTTGTAGGAACAACAGCAGCAGCAACAACAACAACAACTGAAACAACAACAACTCAAGCTCAATTGAGTTTCAAATTGATGTCACCATTATCGGGAGCTGTCATCTCGCAACCGCTTTGCCTCTGGGGTTGCTTGTACTCGTATTTATTTTGAATTTCCTTCTTTTTTTCACTACTCGCTCTCCACTATTCGTTTGCCATCATTTATCAGTGTGAGTTGTCCGAAGAGCGAGAGAGTCTCACATGGCCACAATTGCATATTTATGTAGATGTGCAATGTGCAATTTTAGTTTGCGCTACGATTTAAGTGCTCATAAATAAAAATCCAGTGAAGCAACCCCGTGGCATAAAAACACACCCCGCGAGACCTCTGATCCTACGGCGACCATACGAGCCCACCCCGAGGGCTGTCAAAAAGGCATCGGAAAGTTTGTAAACAAAAGTAATGCCGACATGGGTGTTGATAAAGTTCTCTACGAAGTTCTCCGACTCCACGACTCCCCGACAATCTCCATCCTCTATTCCCTGCTCTTATTGAATTGCACTACACGCTTGATTGCCCGCTAAACGGATGTGAGAGCAGGGCAAAGGAAAACGGCGAATGGGAACATGGAATTCCATTTGACATGTGGATTCGTCATACCAAAAAGCGCAAAATATTATCCAGAGTTGGAGTTTTGTTCTGGTTTTTCGCAAAAATCACACAAAGGGTGCTTCGATTTTCCCCCTGCCAGCATTTTCCTCTATTGGCAACAGTCAGCGATACTGTCACTTGTATCTAATGGATAAAATCCTTTGTCATTTGCTAGCTAATGGCTTGGGAAACTTAAGCAGTTCCACAAACATTAAACATCTGACGTAGTTTCCACACAAAAGTCATTTCATGTCAAGAGATACTTTGGTTGGGTATCTTTTTGAAATTAAAACAAAACTCTATTTGAATAAATAAGTAATTAATAATGCTCAAATTTGTATTTCAGATTTTTTTCATAAAGTTTTATGCAAGCAAAAAAATTTAAACAGAACAAAAAATGAAGCAACTAAAATATTTAATCAATAATAAATAAATACTAAATATTTTACAAGTGCTAAAAATAAATCTAAAATTTCAGTAATTAAATAGAAAATATGAGTAAAAAAGCAACTAAAATAGATTTTACTTAAACGAGAACTTATTTTGACTTAAAATAATAAATAATACTAAATAAAAAAGACTCCGCACTCATTCTTGTGCGAGTTTTTCCCTACAAATAAACAACTATCGAACGATTTATCCTATGGGATCTAATTTGGCGATGATACTTATAATGACACCACACACATAATGTGTAAGTTTGGTCAGGATATCTATAGCTTTCTAGGTAGATTTTTATTTCAAATTTGTCTCGAGCTCTTATAGTCTCTGATATCTAGGTATTCATACGGCATATCTATCGATGCTGATCAAGCATATATATACTTTAAGTGGTCGGTAAGACTTCCTGCTACGCAAAATCCTAATAAACCCCTGTACTCTCTTTAAGTACGTGGCCTAAATAACTCTTTAATATAAATATACAATTTTCTTTTTTAGAAAATTAAAATATTGGTAAAATATTAAAATTTTATTTATATTTTACTAATATTTTTAACAAAATTTCATGATTTTATTTAATTTTTTCTTAAAATAATATTTAAATGCAGTTCTTTCATTCTATTTAAAAAAGTTTCATTAAAAACAAATAAATATCATTTATAAAAAAGTTAAGAATTTTATAAGTAAAAAGTTAAACAAACTAAAAAGTATCCCCATATAAATTAAGTACAAAATTAAATAATTAAATCGAAAATAAATATTATAATAAAATTATTAACTAACCTTTTATTAATTTAATTTATTACTACAAGCCAGGATTAAGAAATTCAAGTCCCTTTTAGTAACAGTCTTTAACTAATTAGCTAATTGCTTAAGCAAATTGAATCCAGTTGCCAATAATTGATACAAACTGGTTTTAATCCAGATGTGCTGCTGGGACTCGTATGACAGTTATGGAAATTTATGATGCATTATCGTGTATTTGGGTTGTAGTACTCCCAGTTTTATCCCATGGCAATGTAATCCATTTGTTTACGCAACATTTGTCACGCTGCCTCGACCAAAGGATGTGCTGGATATGGATATGGAGGAGTATCTCACTCGGGGTCTCTGCACTACAATCCACCCTGTAACATTGTAACATAACTTTGATTCAGATTTTATTTCCTCTTTTTCGCAAATCGCTGGGCAAATGTTGCAAATTGTCGTCGCTGAATGTTCGGGATTTATGAATTTCATTTACTAATGGATTGTGGTGAATGGAGCAACAGAAGAGAAAAAGCATTCCACAGATGTGTAAATATCTGTGCTCTATGGATTATTAAAGCTAAACTTCAAAACTATGAAATAAGCGAAGGGGGAGACAGTTTGGTACTTTAAATAGGAATTTCTTTGCATAGACTGTCACACTTGTATTTGTTATATAAAGTTAAGGAGTTAAAATTTGTGGAGTTGTTTTAAAAAACATTTAAATAATATTCTTCTTAATAACTGTATTCTTTTATAAAATAATTATTTTTAAATATAATTTAACTAAGTTCTTGCAGTCAATGAAACTTAAACTTTGCACCGGGTTTAATTTTATTTTAATTGTTTATTAGAAGTTCAATAAAAACTGTGTGTTTTTTTTAAATATACAATTATTCTTTTATAAATATTAAAAAAAATTGTTCTCTGGAATGGCAAACACATTTTACTACACTTTATAATGACTTTTTCAGATTATTAGTTAAATTTATAACAAACGAGTTTAATTTATAGTTTTGCCAAATATAAAAAAAAATATATTTATTTATATGTGTAATTCAATTCAATCGAAATGTATTTAGCCAAGCTTAAGCAGAGGAATATTCTTTGAAATTATATTTATAAACAAGTATTTAATCAATTATTTTTTCATAAAATATGTAGTTAAAGAATATTCCAATTATGTTTTAAATGTGAAATTTATTCTTTATGAATATCAAAGTCTTCCAAAGTTAAAGTACTTTTTATAATTTTTGTTAGTGTGTGGCTCAAAAATTGTCGACTTAAATTAAGTGTCATAATTTGTATAGCTTTAATTATTTAATATTTATTTTACTAATGTGCTAACAATCGATATGATTATTAAGCAAGCAATTCATGTTAAAATAACTTTCATTAAATTATTTTAGCTTAAATGTGTTCAAATTAAAAACATCTCAATTGTTTTAGTTGTTCACCCATTACTTAGTCAGTTTACTACATAATTTAATTAAATAATTTAAAGAATTTAAATGCTCCTGAGTTGATTTGCGAAGCTTTCCCCGAAAAACATCGCAGCCATTTTGTTTGGCTGACGCCGATTGGCTGTTAGAAAAGTCTAACAAGCATTAAACTTCCCCGGACGAGGACTAAAATTTTACTGGTCCTGCGCAATGTTAGCGTTTCGAAGTACATAACGTGCACCGGGGCTTACATAAGTTGTAGCTGTATATAGACGAACTTCCCATCGTCCAACCAAAGACAAACCCAAACCAGAGCACAAAATATTTATAACTTTACCGCGACTGCTGTTGGCTTCTGTTCATTTATCTTTCGGCTAGGGATACATTTTTTTTTTGGGGTGGTGGTACCCCAAACCATTTAACCCAAACTTATCCACAATACCCACCAATGGTAGTAACATTTTATGGCCAAACTTTTGTAGCTGCTTCTCTACTCTTTCCCCCTTCCTCTCTCTTTCTCCCTGTAGGTTGCAATGTCGCCAAAGTGGCGCCATTTTTGTCGCATTGTTGAGGGGAAATCCCATTTCTGCTTTTGTACTCCCAATACCCTTGAAGAAGGACATCTAAAGGTTATGCCCAGTTCAAATAGAAATTTATTTTTACAAGGCAATTATTATCTTTACGCACACTTTAGTAATGAAGTCTTTAAGGACAGCCGAAATTCATAACCTCTTTAATTTTATGACTTAAAAATTAAAACCCCCAAATAAAATACACATTGTTTTATATATTTTCACATTTGTTTTCTATAAATTGTTATATTTTTTTTTTTCAATTTTCACTTTAAACATTGAGACTGGAATGGAACATATAAAAAACACGTTTTTTTCCTTCGTATTTATAATTATTTTATATAATATTCAGTATAAAACGTCTATGCGAAGAAACTGCTAATAACAAAAGCTTGAGATACAAACAAAAACTTTGTTCTATGTGTCGCTTAATTTGTTTGTACAGCACATGAAATGGGGAAACATGGAAACATTTCTAAAGTCTGGAAGATCTTAAAGCCAATTCAACTTAAAGACTCAGACGCTCTAGCTCAAATAACGTACTAGTATATAGAAAAAACATAAAATATTTATTTGCTAATATTTACGGAATTCATTATGTATCATTATTAACATTATTCATCATTCTTTTTTTTTCACATTATTCAGTTTACATTTTATATAGTGAAATGCAGAGTTTATAGTTCATGTCTGTACACACTGATATGCACAGTTTATCATTATCTGAGAGTAGACCGAAACTTTAGACTTGGGCTAAACAAATGGGGATTACAAACTTGTTCTATTTTGGAGGGCAGGTGAGAACTATAACTGCAATAAATTTGTCTTGTGGCTTTTCTAACATTGTTTAAAATAATTGTTCACTTTGATTACGGTTTAAGTCACTTACAATTTGGGGGACACCTGACGGTCTTTCTTTTTTTTTGTTTTTTGTTAAATTAGGTCTACATTAAAAAACAATTATACAAATATTGTGGAGCAAACTATGCTGAAGTCTTAAGTATTTCTTTTCAACTAAGTTTAGTTGTCGCCGAGTCAGGTGTGTAGTGTGTGTGTGTATGTGTGAGTTGTTTACGTTGCCAATTGGTTGACTAAGCAGACTGATTAGTAGAACTTTTTCGCTTGAGCCTCGCTGCGATTTCTGTAAAAAGAGAAGAAATAAGTTGCTGATATTAGCTTTAAATTATAAAAAATTGTTATCTTTCAATTGTGCAACAAGAATTGAATCTTACATGATAATTACATGATTCTTACATTAAATTATTAGTTAGCTTTGTGCCTAATTGCTTAATGTATACCTTTTCGTCACACCCATAACTATTTTTATACCTATTTTTATTCCTATTTCCTGCGTTCACTTACTTGAATATATTGTAGATAAATACTAGCAGCAGCTGCACAACTGTTACGCTTAGGAACAACGTCACGCCCACACAATTGCCAGTGGGACAAGGTGCTGTCTGCGCTGAACCTTGTGGCATGCCCAATCTACAAAAAATACAGTCAGCATTGGATTAATAAGTAGAGTACTTTAGTCTTCAAGTAAACTTACCGCTGTCCGACATGGGAAATTCCCTGCTTGACCTGATTCATGCCATCGCGCATTTCTGTAATCAACGATTGCACATCATAGCCAGTGGATTGGATTTGTGCTGTGGGCGCATTCTTCTGATTTGTTTGTATGTTATCAGTACGCACATTGATATCGCCAGCAAGTTGGCGTATTTCGCGTATGGTGCTAAGCAATATATTCTGATTAGCGATTAGCAAATCCACGTCTTGCCTGGTGACACCAACGCCAACGGGCACTTGCTGAACTGGCACGCTGCCCGCTGCTGCGGGAGGCAGTGCTTGTTGTCCAGCGCTGGCGGCAAAGCCACGTGAGACCAGCGAGAGTGTGTTCTCCTGACGACCAATGATCTCGTCCACCTTGCGTGACAGTTCACGCAGGTGATCGGCTATTTGGCTCTGTCCCTGCCAGATTTGACGCAGCTCGCGTTGGTTCTCCGACTCGTAGAACTCTTCCCATTCTTCCTCGTCTTTGTGCTGTGCAATTAAGTGTCAGAAATTTGAAACTTTTTTAAATCAACTCATTATCAGTAAATAGTGTAGATAACACAGTGTCCATCACACACAATCACACAATTAAGTGTCAGCGTGGATTATGCCTTAAGCTGCGATAACTACTGCGATGTGTTAACTACTTACCGCTTCATCGGGATGTTCCTTTTTGTACTCTTGCTTTTGTTTCTCCAGCTTCTCCTGGTACTCCTTGTATTCCTGTGTCAGTTTCTCCTGGTTGTCGACCTTCTGGGAATCCTGCACTTGACCCGCCGCATGCAGCGACGTGGTCAAGAAGTGGAACACATCGTGATCATCAGCCAGACCACCGGTAGCAGCGGAAATACCAAAGTAACCGTTCTTGGGCAGTTGAACGCCATCGGCACGCAGACACATCTCGTAGTCATCGTTGTTGTTCGACATGCCATTGTGAATGAGCACAGTGAGCACATTGTTGTAGTATTCAATGCGGGCACGGGTTGGGAATGGCTTGTTACGGAAATCCCGGAGACAGCCACTGAGCAACTGCGTCGTACCATCGTTGGCATGATCGTACTGCTTGGTGCCATCGTTGAGCACAGCGCTGATGTAGGGATTGTTGTGCTTGTTATCATTGTCGAACGAATCAAACATGATGGCCAGACCATTCCAGCGATCCGAGGAACCAAACACGGGGCCATTGTAGTCGCCCTTCTCTGTGGTGTACCAGAAGGCCAGACCGTCGGCGCCAATGCGGCCACGTCCCGTTACGCGGAAGACAATCTCGACATCCCACCAGTCAAAGTTTGTCTGGGATTTTGTCCAGATGGCGCCCTTTTGTGAACGCAACGAGGGCGCCACGCGTACGCTTTCGGCACTGGCAATGGCATCTGAAATGTACGGCAACAGGTGGAGCTTTAGTTTGGCATTTATTTCATGTTTAAACAAAGTGCCTGCGTGTACACTTTGTTGCTTCGAGTTGCGTTGCGTTGTTTTTTTTTAGTTGATGCTGGCCGCCAGCCATCTCGCTCGCACCCATTGGACGCGCCGCAAGTGGCTTATAGACGGCCAAAACAACTGACGTGGAGCTGCCCCCATCTACTTACTTCCCCCGTATTCCCAAAACGGTACGGTGCCATCTTTTTGAGCCAAATATGGAGGCTTAAACGAGTACTTGTACTCAAACCGTCTATGCACACCAATGGCATTTGGATTCAGGTTGGCCTCCACATAGTTTGGTGTAATAAATATGCAGAATATGGCCAGAAATTTGCAAATCGTTGGCAGCAGTAATTTCGACCCGGTCGCTTGCATCTTTCACAGTTTGACAACGCCACTATTGTTGGCCTTTTCTACCAATAACACAAGAAGGGTTGTCGAGTTACCCGATGACACAAATAAACCGCCGAACAGCTGTTATCGAAACCCATCGATTGCAACAGTGGGAAATATGGCGCGCGTTTAAATAAAACATTGTTTATTTTTCTTGTATGAATTTTGTATGAAGTGGAAACTTTTATTCTGTTGTTCTAAAGAGTGTACACATTGTATGGTTGAAAAACTAACTAAAATGTAGCAAAAATATTTTGTATTTGTTTGTGAGAATGTCAACTAGAACCTGAATTGTTTATAAAGTGATTCACAATTAATTATGCTCAACAGGCTCTAGTGCATTAACTTAACAATTAATGTTATACTCGTATATATTATTATTTCGTTTCAATTGCCTTTTGCTTGATATCACCAAAGTAGATTTTTTCAAAAATTGTTTTTGTTTTTATATATAATCATAGTAGTATGTGTTTCGTATGTAGTGGAGCTTAGACCTAATTTAAATTGGTTTTACTGCCTCGTTAGCATAAGTATATATATATATTTTTAGTGTTGGGCGATACAAACGTATTGTTAGAGTTTTCTCAGCTTAAGTGTGTGTAATTTTAGCTGGTCTGAGAAAGAGGAAAATGTGTATTTCCCAGGAGAGATAGAGATTCGCATCATTTTACAAATGTTAGTTACTCAATTTCAATCACAATCACTTACGTTTAGTTGCGTTTGTGTGGGTGTGCGTGTGAATGTGTGTGCGAATACGAATATAAATAAAAAAAAATAAAACCAAATTATCGCTGCTACCAAAAATAAACATACAAATGTGTATTATATATTTAAACCTTGTTTATTACAAAAAATCATAATTAAACATAGGTGCCAAAAATAAAGGAGGTAATATGGGCATGCCTTAATTAATCGTACTATCATAAATATAACAATAAATTAAGTTAATTTGTGAATCTTAACATCGAGTGTTAAGTACTGCCAAGAAAAGTGTGTGTAATGGGTGTGTGTGTGTGTGTGTGTGTTAATGTGTATACGAAAGCGTGCAGTGGGATTTCAATATTTTTAGTTTGTTGTCTTGAGTGTAGTTATATAGTTTTGTTTTCTTTTTAGAATGTTATTCTCTTAAACTGACGTGACAGACTACTACAAAATACAAAAAAACTATCAGTATATAATTGTTTATATACATGTACATACATACATACTAAAGTTATTAAATCGCAAATCGTAAATGTAAGATTGTTTCCTATTCTTCATTTCTATACTTTCATTTCATTTTTAGTGTATACGATGTAAGACTTATATCATAAATGTTAGCATGATTTTTTCTTTTTCTTGTCTTAATTCTATATCATTTTCATCAGTGCAAGTTTTGTTTCATCTCTGTTATTGTTGTTCACTAGTTGTTTAAAGTTTTCTTATTGTTTTCATTTATCGCTTGCTTTTTTTCGTTTTAGTTTTTGTTTATGGTTATTAAATTCATAATCACTTTATAGCTTATGCATATTGAACGTTTCTTACAATATATATGTATGTGTGTGGGTGTGTCTGTTAAACTGGCTTCAAAATGAACGCAAATTAGGTGTACAGGAACTAGGAACAAATTCAATTTGCGGACAACAAGTTCAGTGGCAGTTAACAATTGTGTTTAAGTGTGTTTCATAAACTGTTTAACAAATGCGACTCTTTGTTGTGTTTGAGGGGTGTTACAAGGGTGTATGTGTGTGGTTGTGGGTATTGAGTGTGTGTGTGTGTGAGTCGGACTGAGGTAAATTATATAACATAACTACTACAAAATTATACAAGATTATTAAAAAGAAAACCTATTATCGAAACAAAATACACATAATACGCTACAAGATTCTCTGCTGGACTCGTTAGTTTTTAGTTGTTGTTGTTTACAGTGGACACTCCTTTTAGTGCACATGCTGATGGTGCGTTGCACTGGGCGGCTTTGTGCCAAATGCATTCATCAATTGTCCCTCATATAAGGCTATAAGCAGCATTATGACCACGCCACTTAGCATTCCGAGTATTTGCAGCATAAACTGAGCCAACGACTTGTGAGCAGCCGAAATCTCTGGCATCTATAAAGGTTAAATAAACTTATTATACCTGTTTGTTAACTTAACTCTTTTTATTACTCACCATATCGACCAGCGCAATGTAGATGAAGAGACCCGCTGCCACCGCAAACATCCATTGGGCCACATCTTGGGATTGACCGAATACAATGCCAAATATCATGCCAATGAAACTTAGCACACCCGTTAACAGATTATAGTAAACAGCCGATTTGACCGACATGCCGGCCTTCATAAGGATAGCAAAATCGCCCAGTTCGTGCGGCAGCTCGTGGCAAAAGACGGCCAGCGAGGTAGAGAAACCACCGGCAATATTCTCAGCAAATGCAGCACCAATGGCCATGCCATCGGTAAAGTTATGCAATCCATCGCCCATAATAATCATCCAGGCCACAGCGCTGAGCGTTTCCGGTGGCGAATGCACGTGACCATGGCGATGACTATGCCCGTGATGGGAGGACTCGTGCTCCCTCAAAATAACAGTGACATGATCATTTTTATCCTTTCCACCGTTAGCTGTTGTTGGATTGTTATCCAGTTCTGTGGTCACCGTATTGCTGCTATCCTGATGATGCTGCTGCTGATGCTTCTGATGATTGTTATGGTTATGATTGTGATGATGATTGTTCATCTCTGCGTAGTTATTGTGAGAGGTAGAGAGCAGAGATTGCGCGGCCGCTTCACTAGAGCCATCATGTTCCACATTATTGTCACAGCGACGATTGCTACATTCACCCGAAGATGCATCGCCACCGGCTCCAGCAGCAGCGGCAGCAGAAGCTGCATTGGCAGCTGATGGTGTGCCCTCGTCGGGCAGATGCATCCAAACATCCTGCTTGTTGTTCATTGTAATCTCGTCGTAGCAATACGGATATGAGCTATACTTCTGTTTACACATCTTATCACCCGCTACCGAATTGTTCACCGAGGAGTCTGGATCACGCATGACTTTGGCGCGTGAAGGCTTCTTTGTTTCCTTTTTCTCCACACTCTTGCGCCACTCTGAAATCATGGTCAGCGCATGTTCGGTGACATAGAAGAATATGATGCCACACAAACAGCCCAGACCTTTCATGATCATGCCTTGTTCATCCTGTCCAGCCAGTGACTAAAATATACAATTTTATTAAAATTAATGCATCATTTTAGGTTTATAAACTTTGCTTACATGCGGCAACAGATGCAGCAGTGCATCTCCAGTCATTGTGCCCACCGCCAGCGAGACCAGGTACTGTATAATGTGCTTGTAGTAACGAGATCCCATGAACGGTATAATGGCCACACCCACCAGACCCAGAATGCCACAGGCAAACACCGAAATAAAGGCATAAATCCACACTACACAAAATATAAATTATTAATCAAATGAAATGCATTAAGCTTAAAGTTACTTACCATATAAGATGTCACCCTTTTGCTGCATTTCATAGTTGTCAATCTCGGCCAGAATTGCTGGCTCTATGCAGCCCCCACTGCTGCTTGTCAGTTCGTGCAGGAGCACAGGACACAGATGCAGCAAATCTTTAGCGCTGACTTCATAATTCGTTGGTGGTTTCTGTAGCTCCGCAGAGATGTCTAATGGTGCGCAGGCTAAGTTTGTGCTGTTGGTGCAGTTGGTCAGCAGCAGTGGCTGCTCTGCAGCATGTTCGCTGTGTTGATGACCCGGCTGATGACGCTGTACATGATGCACCAAATGCTCAGCTTCCACACACTGTAAGAATATCAAGTATTACTATAAATTCGAAGCGGGAATTATTTGATATACGTACGCTGCCATTGCTGCTGATCATTTGCGGCAGTCCAAGTTGCTGGAGCAGATTCTGAAAGCTGCTGGCATTGAAAATCTGCTGATCCGACATTATTAGTTGCAGAAAATGCTGTGAAATTTGCGGGATATTTTTAAGTGGCGAGGCATCGTGGTCATGGTCATGACCTGCATGACGCTTATGTCTCCTGTAGGGCGGACTTGTGCTGTAATTTTGGGTGTCATCCTCATCGGCCAACTGCCTTTGATCGGTGGTTCGTTCACTGGAGGGACTTAGATTTCCATAAACTAAGCGGGCATTGAGCTTCTCCTCGCTGCGCTGCGTCACCAGCATGTCTGCGATGTGATCCTGGCAGTGCAATCGTTGTGCACATAGCAGACACACCACACACACGGCCATTATGTGACGCGCCATCGCGACTTAGTGTTCCTCTCCTCTCCTCACCTCTTACTCTACGGTTATCTTCAATCTTCTGTTCTCTTCTCCTGGTTTTAACTGCTCTCCCTTAACTGTTTGCTCTTGCTGTGGCTTATTGTGCGACTCTGTTCATTATACATTCATCAATTCCCTCGCGCTTTATTGGATCTGCAATGGAACGAAAAGGCGTGACGGAATTAGCAAAGTTTTGGCAGGTTCATTGAAGCGTGTGGTATGACTATCTAGCTAAATAAAGCCCTAACAGTGTTGACATATTAGCTGATTTAAAGCTGGATGCTGACAAAGTTGTAAAATACCTTTTCAGAGCTCGATATCTAACAAAATTTTACAAAATACCCTTCAATTACATTAATTACCAACTCTAGCTTCTAAATTAGCCAATAAAGGGCAACACTGTACCTGTGGGCCTAGCACAATTACAACTAACATTGCGTAACTAAAAACAACACTACTTAAATAACAATAATAACACCGACAACGTCAATAACTAGCGGAAGTTCAAGTTCGTTTGACGGCCACTTGATGCCCCCAAATATGGTCATACTTTGTTTTTGGCTTACACACACACACACACACGCACACTCAAGCACTCGCACACGCTCTTGATCAACTCAGTCGGACCGTTTTGAGATGGCCCATAAATGGTGCGTTTCAGTTGCATTTCTTGTTAACTAGTTGAAGCTGAAGAAAAAAAAAATGATGTGTTTTTCTTTTTGGCTTTCAAAACAGTCAATCAATCAATTTAAAGTAGGTGTGAAACGGTTGATTTCTAAACCAGTTTTATAATCGCTGCGTATTGGGTTTCAAATGAGTGTGTAGGAGCTGTAGAACCATTTATTAGAACATTACAGCATTTTAGCCATTTAATTGTGAATGAAACTGGCAAGTAAATTAATTAAAACAGTTTGTAGTTTATTTCACACGCTTTATTTTGTATGCCTGCTTAACAATAAAATTATTTAAAAGTTTAACATAAAAGCTGCTTGTTTAAACGAGAACTTTTGGTGTGCTCTGTAGGCTAGAGTTCATTTACAGAATTTTGTCGATTACTCTGATTAATTTATACACCAACATTAGCTCAATTTCTATAAAGTTTCAGCTACCAAGATAAGTAATTTTCACTTTCTTTATGATTACTTTTTCCATCACTAACTAAAATACACTTTGGAGTGTTGCTTTTGTCACTAGCTTTAGCTTAAACATTATTAATGGAATATATTTACTATATATTCTATACATTTTCACTTAAATATGTTTCATATTTTTATCACACTTCAACAAGACTAAAAAGTCAATTTGTGCTTGATTAGTGGCTTTAAGCGCTGTTAAAAGTCGTTGGGAACTTAAAGACCGCTTACGTAAAGACTAGGATATACACTATCGGGTATAGTAGTTCGAGTTAGTGTTAAGACCACTGCAAATTCACGACGTCACCAGTTGCCGCTGCAACCGCAAATGGCGCGTGGCAGAAAAAAAAGGTAATAGACAAGAATAATGTTCCCTGAAATCGCACTCGAAATTGCTTTTGTGATTTGAACTATTTTGCAATTGCGCACTGAACGAGCTGCTACCGGGCAATTAGCCTGAACTGCTGCTCCGCTGACTCCTCCGCAAAACCAATTATTGATAAAACTTTAGCCAAAATATTTACGACGCAGAGAGTTAAACATGGCAAGGGGGGTAGGCGAGAGGTGGAGAGTGAGGGCAGGTGTTTCGCGTGGGTGGGAGGTGGCATTCACCTACGCATTTCCCCAAGTTATCATCGACCTAATAAACGCCAATCGAATCCATAAGAAACGTCATCGTTTTCGCTTATGTTTTTTTTAGTGCCTTGCGTGGTGTTGCATAAAGTTGGGCGTGTGAAGGTCACACTGTAAGTGGGCGTGGCGGTGCCTGCCATTGGCATTGCACTTTGCCACTGGCAAGGACACAAAGTACACCACAAAACACACACGTACACGCCTGAAGGTGAAAGGTTAACACAGTCAGTCACAACAAGTTGTTTCCAAGCCAAGTTTGACAGTGACTTCCAGTTCGACTTTAGTTTATGCCTTTGGAATTTCCAATTCAATCAAGGAACTTAATTATCTGGCAATAAAAATCAATCAAAGAATCTGTGCAAAATATCACCCAAAAAAATATCAGCTCAAAATACTTTTCTCACAGTTTCATTTACTTTGAATTTTGTTACTGATTTGTTTTATTTTATTTACTTTTTTTTTTTAGTTTATTTGCTCTTGCAATTGTTCAATTTGCCGTTTCCAATCAAGACGACAAACTGAGTCAATTGGTCAAGTGCTGACCGCCAATCGCTTTTTTGTTGTCGTTGTTTGTATTTGTAATCAAGTCTCATTTAAATTCAGTTTGCATGAATTTCATGAAATCGTACATAATGCAAACACTGAGCGAAAAACAGCCTATAGTTGTGAGTCGGCTCACTTTGATTTCATGTTTGTTAAAATATTAAATCATTACAACTGAACAGTTGAAGTGCTTGATTGGCATTTGCCCAGTTCAAGTATTTTCACACGAAATTGCATTAATCAGAACATTAGCACACGGCCCCTATAATTTTGCAACACACCAAATGGCTTTGGCTTTGGTTTTAATCTTTGCTAGCAAAAAATGGGCCAATAAATTTCGTCGTGCGCAACTCAGATTTGTAGTTATCAAAGTTCACTTTCCATAGTCCCTAAACTTGGGCCGCTGTTCCGTCTTGGAGCACATTTATTTTTTATCGCATTTTCTAATAAACTCTTATCAGTATTAGGTTTGATTTTTTGGTTTCGCGCGCAAATACCACACGATTGAATGAAACTCAAGAGGATTTACTACAGCGATCGCGCCACACTGAGCCACTGAATTATTGCACCACCCACCCACCAAAATGTTGTACGAGCTCCGAACGCGCTTTCCACCTCAACAAAACTGAACAACGCGCGTTACATTCAGCTTGTTTTATAGACAAGTTTTAATGTATTACATATATTATATTATATTGTTGTTGTATTTTGTGGCGTTGAGTGGGTCGCGTTTGTCGATCAGTCAGTTTTGTTACAACGCCGTCGACGCGCCCAGTTCCGTGCGATAATCTGCTGGAAGCTATAGTATCGAAATTGGAACGGGGCGTGATGCACTAAAACACTTTAGAGTAGTTTACCGAACAGTAATATCAATACTAAATGTTGATCATAAAAATTGATAGCTCAAATGTTAAAGTTGAACTAAGAAAAGTGTGTTTATGACTGATATGATGAATAAGCAATAAACTTTCTACAAATATACAGCTAAATTTCAATCTGATCAGGTGAAAAGTTCATAAAAATCATTTTAGCTATAGTAGTTTAATGAGAGGATGAATCCAATCATTCCAGTGCCGATTTGTTTAAAAGCTATCAAATTAAATAAAGTTTCTCATCGATGTTTAAGTTTAGCTAGAATCATATTTCACCAAGTTATCTGTAAAACAACACTCCTCATAACTCGCCATCTAATTTGCTTAGATGAATTACAAACGTTTCCAAGTTCTCTAAATATCACAGAGATCTACAAATCGGGCATCGTGTTGTTCTAAATTTTGCACACGAAGCAAAGCGAATCGCCTTCAAATGTAGTAGTTGGTGGCAATAAACTTCACTGCTGAGTCATTTATTATTTTTGCTTTGAATCTCCAATTTGAGCATTCTCCAAAAACTGAAATTTCATACGTTAAGCCGAGATAGCGATAAGCATATACTATATAAATATGTACACACGTACACACATATTTACATAAGTTTTTGCAAAATGTCTGCGTTGTCAGCCAAAGTTCAATTAGCCATATTTGGGAATCGATTCACCATTGGGTTATCACTTACACGGAAAACCGCTGACAGGGTAAAAAACATCGAGTATGTTTTCTAGACAAAAACCTTACAATCATGTGACAAGGTAGAGTTGATGTGATATTCTGGATATCACAAAGATTACAACCACATTTTACCGGTCAGTCACGTTCATCTGTTCTCCGAAGCTTTGAATCTACCTTTTAGCCGTTTGTAGCTGTCCAAATGGTGACCTTCCCATGTCCGTTGGCGACACTGTACTCATAACAAGCAGCAAATTACGATGGTCTATAGGTTTTTAATATGCTACTATCATACATACACGCACAGTGGTTCAAAACTGGAAGCATAACCCTAGCAGTTACCTGGAATTGTCTATTATGTTGGCAGATAGGCAAACAAGTTTATCTTTGTACAATGTACGAAATAATCTTTAGCCCACTGTACAGCATGTAAGTGTACTAATAAACAATGTGGGATTGAAGGGCTTACAATTAATAAAACATGCGGTAATCACCTTGCAATGTTTTCGCTTCCTCGAGACGAGACGGCAGGCGAAAGCAGAAACAGATAAATGTGAGAATGAAAAAAGTGGAAAATGCACATGTCATGGAATAATTCAGTTCGTTGCATTCAGTGCACTGCGATTAGCGTGTCCAATTGTTTATAAAGCATACGGCAGCTGCTACCTATACTACTACCGCCACCTCCATGACCATTGCCAATTGATAAAACCCAAACTCTTCAATTATACAAACTCACACACACTCAGCGAAACAATCATAAATTTGTACCTTCGTATTTTCTAAATTACTTGAAACAAAAAAGTATGTTCGTAAAACACATGTTGATATATGTGTCATTGCCGATAAGCACCTATTCTATATGTATGTAGGTGTATGGGTTTATGTAGGGTATCTCTGTACATGTATTTCATTAAAACACCCACACAACAAAAATATTACCAAATTAGTATAATAATCTATGATAAGATATACAAATATACAAAATACGGTTATTTAGATATCAACACAGACTTTATTTTTATCAACTAACGTTTTCGTTGCCCCTAAATGTGTGAATTATATTAAAATACCAAATAAAAAAAAAAAACAAATCAAATCGTATCGAATAATACTTGTCTATACATATACACATGTACATATATGAACATATACATAGTGTCAAAATGAGGGAAAAAATCCATCGCACATGGACTGCGACGAGCGCTATAAATACATGCATTAGTGATGAATGGAAGAGGAATGGGGCTGAGGAGAAGTGTAGTAGGCTGCAACACCATTGCCCATAGCTAACAATATTGTTGTTACGCTTCGAAAAAAGAGAGCGAGAATCACAACATAATCTAACCAAAGAGCACATCGAAAGTTAGTAGCAGGCCGCATATCAACAAGCATTCACAGACGCAGCCTACACACGCTGTTCACTAACACTAACACACACCCACACTCATACACGCGCTTGCAGAAAAATGCGGTCGACTGCAGTATGGTTTATGGACTCACCTGTCTATAGTTAATAGTATATCTTTACTAAAATTTATTTCAGTATAAATATATATTATTATTCAAATCCACTTTTGTTGAAATTCACTGCTGTGCAAGGAGATTCCATTCGTTTATTCAATTGACGTTGGAGGTGCTGTAGGGGTCGTTGTAATGCATTAAGCACTCAGACTCCGAGATAACGTCCTAGTGTTGATTGCGCTGCAATAATCTTCTTTTCACATAAAATTTAACATTGAAAGGCAGCTGAAGATTGCGGCGTCGGCGGCAATATGCTGAATGAGTGGAAAATCCCGCACAAAAATAGCACCAACACGTTGTCGCGCACTATTTCTCAGTGGCTACAGGCTTGTTGATAGCGTTTTGAGAACCCCAGCAATATATACTTAGTTAAATGCCGAATTACAACATTGCACGCACGCTCCAACAAAAATTCGCAATTATTAAAAAAATATGACTGCTTCTTCTTATATAATGCCATTCACATGACAATCGAAACGACTAGAGAGAGAGCCAATTAACAGTGGTAGTCACATCGAAGCACTCAAAAGGTTATGTTAACTAACATAACATGGAACTGTAAGTGCAACAGACTGTTACCAACAACCTTATACAACACTGTTGCATTGTCAAAACAAAGGCGAAACGCAAATTCATCAACATATGTAAATTGAAATAGTCGATGTATAAGAGCCTAAAATGAGCTCCTGGCGTGACAGTCTAACTAGCTTGCCCGGCACAGTAGCACAATTTGTCAACGAGAGTGCATCAACGGCAACCAGCTTCCTGCACTCGCAGTCGATAACATCTGGTTCCGAGGAAAGCGCCCCACAGCACACAGACTACAAGGCGTTGCCCATACCCGCATCGCTGATAAAGGAACAATGGAGACTAATCTTCACATCGGATGCCAATATCCAGGACCTGCAGGCTGCTATTGCACACAGCCGTGATCTGGTGCTGCTAAGCGACGAATGCAGCGAGGAGCGACGATGGTTGGTTCGTCACTTGGTTGACTTGAGGTACTCGCTGCAGGAGCTAGAGGAAGCCCAGGCAATTGCCAACGACGATGTGGTGGTTATGAATGCAATCAAATCCGTGGTGGGGCACCATTTCGTGCCCCATTATCCAAGCGCACGAAATCGGTTGCAAGCAGCGGCCAAGCGTTATTATTGTGATTACTGCACGGGAATCATTTGGCGGGTTGTCCAATCCGCCTACATCTGTAGCGACTGCAACTATTTGGTGCACCAAAAGTGCATTGATAGTGTACAGCGTGTATGCGCTCATGTTTTGGCTTCTGAACGCCAGTATCCCATCAACGAGATATGTCCAGAGATTGGACTTTCAGAGCAACGTTATAAGTGTGCCGAATGCTCGACGCTCTTGAATTTCAGTAAGTTATGGGTTTTATTTTAGTAACTAGAGATTCATCACACCTTATTGCAGAGAACTCGTGGATTGAGCCACGCTTATGTGATTATCGTGGTCTTTACTACTGTCCATCGTGCCACTGGAATGATAGCTTCCTAATCCCCGCCAGAATTGTACACAATTGGGACTTTACACCTCGTCGTGTGTCACGCACTGGTCTGCAAGAAATCCAGTTGTTCCTGGACAAACCGCTCATTCGACTGGAGGAGGAAAATCCCAAGCTGTTCGTGTTCCTTGAGAAGCTATGCACTGTCAAGAAATTGAGGCAAAACTTAATCTACATGCGACAATATCTGGCTGCCTGTAAGGTAGCCGTTGAGCAAAAACTTGTGGACCAACAACTGGCCGGTCGTCGCCACTTGGCGCAGTCCAATGAATTCTATTCGCTAAGCGATCTCATCCAGGTGGAATCCGGCGCATTGGCCGAGTTTCTACAGAGTGTCTTCAAGGTGTTTGGCGCTCACATCCGTGCCTGCGACATGTGCCTGGCCAAAGCCTATATCTGTGAAATATGCAGCAACAACGAGGTGATCTTTCCCTTCGACGATGGTTGCATCAAATGCGATCAGTGTAACTCGATTTATCACCGCGCCTGTTTGACCCGCAAGAACATGATTTGTCCCAAGTGTGTGCGAATCCAGGAACGACGATTACAGCTGGATCGATCCCCCACCTTGCAGACGGACAATGAAATCGCCCACAGTGCCAACGTTGCCTCCGACGCTACCGATGCAGAGCAGCCCGTGGATACATCCACATCGTCTTAGCCCGCTCACTATAAAATGTTTTTAAAACTCATATCTGTGTAATATTTGAATTCTTTTAATCTGTATTTACATAAGATGGACTCGATTATTAAATAATTATTATTAAACATATCGCATGTCCTGGAAATCTCACTGCTCCTTCTTGCCATACTTCTGGCGATTGTGAAACTTGCGTGGATTAATGCCATAGGCTTTGAGGCGATCGTCGGTGATGCCATTGGGATTGGAGTTGTTCGGTTTTCCCTTTCCTTTGAAATCTCGCTTGGGTCGTGCAGATTTGAAGTCCCGCTTGGGATGAGGTGATTTAAAGTCACGCTTGGGTCGTGGGGATTTAAAATCTGGTTTGGCGCGCGGTTTCAATTCGCCGTTTTCTGGTCGTGGTGCTTGTGTCTGCTGGCCTGCGTTCTTGAACGGGTTTGCCCCAGCTTTTTTGTACAACTGGTGCCTGTTGTGGCTTCGTTTGCTTGCTAAATGGATTGCCACCTGTTGCCTTTGGATTTTCTACATTTTTGTTAGGAAATTGTTTTTTACCAAAGGGATTTTTGGCATTTCCTTTTTCGATAGGTTTTTTCGCGGGTTGTTGCACTTGTTCCAACTTCTTCTTCTTGGCGGGTGGTGGTGTATCTTTCTGTGGTTCAGCTTTCGGTGCATCTTTTTGTGGTTTAGCTTTTGGCGTTGCCTCTTTCTGTGATGCAGCTTGATGTGCTGCACCTTCAAACGATTTCTCTGTGCTCTTCTCTACCTCACTTTCGTTGGTTATCGTCGCTGGAGCGCTTGATTTGTTAGGGATTGCTGTTGCATCACTGGATCCTGCTGCCGCCGCAGCTGCCTTCCGCTTGAAACGTTTTCGCTTGGACTTAGAAAGAGTTTCTACGGAGATTGGTTCTGTCACCGGAGCTGCAGGTGCTTCAGCCACAGTCGCTTTCGCTTCGTTTTGCTCCTCTGTCTGTTCCTCGTCATCAGAGCTGTAAGTGTATGAAATAAGAAGTTTAGTTAAAGCTGTTTGTTATTTTGATTAGTTTACTTACGGATCGCCGTACAAGCTTTTAAAGATCTTGCGTTTGAGATCCTCGTTCTTGGCTTTCATTTTGTACAAACGCTGCTCTTTTTTCTCAACGTAATCGGGACGATTCTGCACAGCTTTCTTCAAACTGGCCCACTGATTAAGCTCTTTGTTCTTGGCCAGCAGGATCTGCAAGAGGATCAGTTATTAGCTAAGTAACCATTTAATCAAACCAAATTGAGCGTTACCTCTTCGATAGTTAGTCCAAAATCATTTGGAGTCGTTTCCACATATTTAAAGCGACACGGCTGATCACCCACAATGTCCTCATAGTCCAGTTGATAGTATTCATCGATATATTCGCCATACGTTTTCTCATCCTCTGGATTAAATGCTGGCTTCTCGGCCTGAATCATCTCCATGAATCGATTACGTCTTCCTTTACGACCTTTCCGACTCCGCGTATTTTCAATCAACTCTTGCTGCAGCTGCTGCTTGGCTGCGGCAGGATCAAAGTCACAGTCCATATTAAAATCTTCGTCCTCACAATGCGCATCTTCATCGCCAGCTTCATTGTTTTGCCGTGGATCATAGTTGTCCCAGTCCTCGAGGGCCAATTCTTCTATATCCGATGGACACTCTGGTTTCTCTTCTCCCTCATCCACGTTGTAGTAATCATCATTGAATAATTCCTGCATGCGTCGATCATGCGCTTCAGGATCGAAATCCTCTTCGAGTTCATCGTCCCGGAAGCCCAATTCATCGTTGCCCGTGACAGCCTTCAGTTTGCGAATCTTTTCTTCTATTTCCTTCTTTCTCATATCCTTGATCAGATTTAGTTCCTTCATTTTTTGTTCCTTCTCCACCTGCTTGCGCTCCTTCAGCTCCTTGCGCTTCTCTTTTCGCTTATCATCCGTGCGTCGAATCGATTGCTCAATGGTACGTGGATAACGCTTGATGAAATCCGCATCTGGCTCTTCAAAACGAAAGTTATATTTTTGCTCAAACTCTGCCTGCTTTTCTAGCTCCTGTTCATCATCAGAAAGTGGTGCATTGTCTCCGACGATCTCATCGTACGTAGGAATCTCTGATGCGTCCGTATTCGCATAGCCTTTGTTCAGTATATAGTCACGTAGAAAACTCTCGCCCTGTGTGAGCTTGCTACTATTCCAATACTGTTTGAGCGGAGCCAGCTGTTGTTGCGTACTGGGCTCAATCTCTTCATCCGCCTGTTTTCCGGCCAACCATTTGGCAAAGTCTGCCTCCTCGGCGTCCGTTTGCGCCTTTGTTTTGCTGCGTTTCTTAAAGATGCCACCAAACTCTTCATCCTCACCGTCATCCTCCTGCTCCATAACATTCTTGAACTCTGCCTTTAGGCGCTGCTCCTCTTCCACTGCCGTTGGCGACTGAGCACGCTCAAACTGCTCATCATCCTCCTTTTCATCGTCAGAACTCTCAAATTTTCCGTTGTGTTCTAATATAACTTTTCTTTCATAGTCCTTCAAGGTGACTGGCTTTGGCTTGCTTGCTTTCTTTTTCGGTGATTCCTCATCGTCGTTATCATCCTCATCGTCCTCCTCAAAGAATCGCGTCTCTTTGTCATAGATTTTGGGGTCTTTGCTCTTCAGCGATGCTAGCGTTTTAAAGAAATCTTGGTCAAATTTAACATCTACTTCCTCCTCTTCCGACGACTCGCTGTCACTGTCCAGCTCCGACTCCGATACATCCAGGCCACGATCTTTATCTGCACAAGTTGTTAGCAATTATTTGTATAGGAATTCATAACTTAAATGTGCTTACATTTCTGAAGCAACTCTTTCTTCCGCAAGCTGTTGTATGTCTTGGCATAGTCCTGGTTTGTGGATATCTGCAGATCATCCGCCTCCTCGTCAGAACCATCAAATAACTTGTTATTCATTATAAATTGTTTCCCCTCGCTTTATTGATAATACAACTGCACGTGTGATGAATGCGATTTCAGTCGAACTAGTTCAATAAATATGTATGTATTTATCGATGAACTTTTGATCCACTCAGCACAGATTCTAACTAGTTCCGTATGCATCCCTTGCTGACAAATACAACAAAAGCTGCTGATGCAGAGATAACTATTAGCAAAACAAGAATAAATAAAGTGATTTCAAACATTCCAACAATATGACGGACTCGGAGGATACCCAAGCGGCGGCTTCAACATCCATAACCTCCACAGCACCCACCGATAAAGATGCGGCCAAAAGTATGAATTGATTTACCCATCAAAATACATATACACATATTTACTTCATTGTTTTTATTCGTTTGTAGTCTGCGTTTTGTTGAATGCAACTGGAAATGTGCCCATTATAAAGAAACGTACGTGGACAGTGGATCCGAATAAGACTGTCAGCTGGATTCAGAAGTTTATACACAAATACCTTAAGCTGGACTCCAATGAACAAATAGTAAGTAGCTTCTATGGAATAGTAGTTTAAGTAAATAAATTTAAACTGTTTCTCTTGCAGTTTCTCTATGTCAATCAAACATTTGCCCCAGCTCCAGATCAGATAATTAAGAACCTCTACGATTGCCATGGCACAAATGGCAAGCTGGTGCTCTATTACTGCAAGAATCAGGCGTGGGGCTAAATCGATGCGTGCATTGTACATTTAAGTATTTATTTGTCTACGTTTATGTTTATGTTATTTAATTGTATGAGCTGACTTTGAAAACTTTATAAATTTCACATTTTATTTCCTCAATTCGAGGCTTTAATTATGTCTATAAATGACCACATTTGAAAACAAAATAAACTGAAATCTGGAGTTCAGTTGGGCCATCTCCTTAGTCACCACGCAGTGCCTCCAGCTCATCGGCAGCCTCTTTGGATACTCTATGATATTTAGCAACTGTTGGGCGGTAATAATAGGCTTGATAATCATTACGCTCGGACATTTTGCGACGAACGTCGTCCTCAAGTCGGCTGAAAACAATGATAGTCACTTTCAGAATTCTCGTCTTCATTTAGAGATGTTCAACGCTTACCGGATGAGCGCTTTCTCGTTCTCCTCGTAGACATTGTGACACGCCTTCTCGTATTCCTGCTGCTGCGAGGTCAATATGTAGCGCGCAATAAACCGTGAAATTGGGTTCTGAAAGATTTAAGTTGTGTATTAGTAATAGCTGGATTACTTTAGCTTCTTTTTTGGCACCTTTTCATATTCCCAGTGCTTGGGCTCGTAATCCGCAGGAGTCTCAGCGAGCTGAGCGGGTCCAACGAAGACGTTAGCGTAGAAGACGAGAGCTGTGATTGGTATTATACCGATCATTACGTAAAAGTGCAACAGATCCTTGAATTTGTCCCACTGGAAACGCGAAGGCTTTATGGTCATGTGATGGTGTCCATGATCACCGCTCATTTGGCGCAGTTGTTGCTGGAGAGCTGCAAGAATGCCCAGTGGAAAGGAGTCGTATTGGTTGTGGTTGCGTAATGAAGGTTCTGTTTACAGTTTGTTTGCAATATTTCCGTTTTGCTTACCATTTCGGGAGGCTGGCGTTAATAACACTGCACGATTCTTGGCGAATTGCGCCGCTGGCAACAGCAAACGGCTCCAACCAACCATTTTATTTTCTAAAATTTACGCTATTCTGATTTATACCCAAATAACGTGAACAGTCGGTCAGTCCAGGGCTGGGAAAAGTTTTTTGTTGTGCTCCATCAAAATGTTCGATAACTATTATCGATATTAACATTGTTTTTCTGACAAATGTTGCTTTCACTTTAAAATTATGTTATAGTATTATAAAAAAAAAATATATCAATCGAAAATAGTGGAATTTTAAAAAAAACAGTCAACAATTACAAAAAAATTGTTCGCTATTTATCGGAATTGGTATTCTGCAACTTAAGACTGCTCAGCAATTTCAGTAGCCCTCGCTCAAAAGTCACCCTCAGTGATTTGCCAGCCCTGTTCTGGCGCAAATGCAGAGTTAAACACAAAGTTTTTTCGTCTAGCATCAAAATTAACGCAATTTGTTTTATTGATAATAAAAGGCAGTGAAAAAGGCATAGGTAACTATTTAAAGTTACGGTACAGCAAAGTGCATAGCAAATTGTAAATTTTTCAAATAATTTGCTAATCATTGTGAACTTTAAGTTTTTCTCCGTTGGCCGTTGCGCTGTTGCTGATAAAAGCTCATTGACAAAATAAAGTAAATAATACAATATGTGTAGTTGTGCTGTCAGTAAATGCGCAGTTCTTGGAATGATAACTTTTTCCAATACTGACATCGTTGTGTTAAACATTTTATGGTGTCTTGTGCAACAAAACAAAGATTGCCAATTCATTCTACTTTATATACTCAGTATATGTGTATGTACACATTTGGGTATATAATGTACTTGCCTTCGCAGCAAAGCACAAGATTTTATAGTTTCAAGCTTTCGATGAATAATTTAAGATGTCTTGCACTATAAGAATTATTTATCTATTTATAGAGCAACTTTAAACATTGGTCGATGTGTCAGTAAAATGTCCGTTAGTGTAAACATGTACATATTATGGCAGGTTCACACTGCGTACCAGCTCAGTTTCATAGTGGCATAGTGAGTGGCGCAGTGTGAACGTAGCACTACATACATACGTGTGTGTTTGTATGTATATGCAAAATACTGTAGTTTGTTTTGGTGGTGGGCGTAGGCGTCGCCGCCATTCTGCCTCCTACCACCTTTAAGACTGCGCGTTGCGTGCAAGTGTTTTTTAGCTTTGGCCTCGGCTTGACTTGAACTTTACCAATTGCCGTGTCGATGCCAATGGGAGTAAGAAATATAACCTATTGCTATCCAATGTAAATAAATCGTTTGCTTTACGCAATTCTTGTTCTTCCTGTTCTTGTTGTTGTTGTTGTGCTGTGTTGTGTCACATACTGCGATAAAGACAAATATGAATCAGCGTTCATCAACATCATAGCCAGCAGTGGCAGTTACAGCAGCAGCAGCAAAAGCAGCGTCAGCGATAAGAGCAAGAAACAAGCTTGTTTAAGCTAACGTTGATGTTATTCATGGCTTGCCAAAGTCGAATAGAAGTGACGTCATCGAAGTTTTGTAGTTTTGTATACCCACTTAAAGCTAATGTATTCGAAATGTTTTTTTCTTATTCCTTTTTATTTTCAGCTGTCGTCGTTTTTTATCAGCCAATTTGCACAACGACAGCGACACATTCGTCTTTAGGGCAATGGATGCCAATTCACGTTTTCCAACTCGATTACCAGGTAAGATCCGCTGTCTAACAGTTCAGCCGTTATTTTTTAGTGTAAATTTCGTTTTAAAACTAAGTTTTTCTTTTATATTTCGTTTATTTTTACTTTGAATGCTTTTGCGCTCGCTTAAGAATTAAATGTAACTGTAAACGATTCTTGGCTTGCTTTAGACTAACTTTTAAACGAACTTACATTGTTTATAATTAGTATCGAGTTGTGCTACTAACCCACAGTTCAAATCAATAATTAACCACTGTAAATACTGGTTTTACACTCATCTCTATTTACCATGAATGGTAGTTATGAATGAACTTTAATTAATGACCTGCATAAATCGAACATAATTCGTGTATTGTACATATTTTTGCGATAACTGCTGCTATTTTTGAATTCTTTGTTGTTTAATAACCTTTGTGAATGTTGTGTGTGTGGCTTAGAATTTTAATGTATTTCCATTTTACTCGTTTTGCCCGCTCGCTCGTTCGCTCTCGCTCTCTTCCTTGCTAATTCTCTCTTTATAGTTCTCTTTGTAAATATTGTAATTAATTGAATTCGATAAGAAACAATACGTTTAATAAGCCCGATAACTCATTAAAAAAAAATTCTTTCTGATTCATGTTTATTCACTTATACTCAATTACACACAAATCCGAACTAACTTGTTGCCTAAGGCCGTCAAAATACTTAAGTGAAAAGCATTACTTGTAAGATTAACTTTTTGAAATTTGTAACCACTCCCTAAGAAATCCTAAGAGATTAATCAATTATTCTTTCTCACGCACATGCACAAAACAAAACTCTGAATAAATAAATACAACTAAAGGCCCAGCCATTAACTCCATTGTGGGTAACTCGGAGGAACCGCTACCAAGTCTCTCCGATTTGCATGACTGCGAGCCAAAGCTGGAATTTGATGATACAGAGCTATTGACCCCAGCGCCACTAGAGAGTAAGAATAAACATTTATAATTATTATTTGCATGTAATGTGAACGTAGTGTAATGACTAAATACTTTATTCATAGAAGATGTTATGGTCGGTGATTTTGTGCTAGCCGATGGTGAGTATAACGGCACTGCTCGATTCGATTAGTCGATTTAATGATTACATATTTTTATTCAGATCCTGAACTTGAGAGTGAAGAAACTGTGAATCCTTTGGAAGACGATTTCGAGGATCAGCTGCGCGAGCAGTTGGAAAACTTTCAGGCAGTCAAAAATAATTGTGATTTCCTGGGCACCGACAAACAAGGACGTCATATATTTGGTATTTACGCCTCTCGTTTTCCGGAAAAGTCCCAGCTGGGTGGATTTATGCAGTAGGTTTATATAGAATCCTTTAAAGCCATCAACTAAAGTGATTTTTGATTCTATTTTGTAGCCAAGTGATTAAAGAGATTGAACCGTTTGTGGAGAACGATTACATACTTGTCTACTTCCATCGCGGACTCAAGGAGGACAACAAGCCATCGCCGCAATTTTTGTGGAACTCGTACAAAGAGCTGGATCGTAACTTTCGCAAAAATCTAAAGACGCTGTATGTGGTGCATCCGACGCTGTTCATACGTATTATTTGGAACTTCTTTAGTCCATTTATTAGCGACAAGTTTCGCAAAAAGCTAGTGTACATATCCAGCCTCGATGAGCTGCGTCAGGCATTGGGCCTGAACAAGCTGAAGCTACCGGACACCATTTGTGACTTTGACGACAAACAGAATCCCGCTCGCAATCGTGTTGTGTCACAGGCAGCAACCCCAAATGGGCTGCCAACGATGCAGTTTGGTGTTCCCTTGAAATTCATCGTTATGCACAGCCCATGCCTCAACTCCATACCGCCGATTGTGCGCAAGTGCGTGGACTCACTTTCCATTACGGGTGTCATCGATACCGAGGGCATCTTTAGGCGTTCCGGTAATCATGCCGAGATTATGGCCCTCAAGGAACGTGTCAATCGTGGCGAGGACGTTGATCTCAGTAGTGTAAATGTGCATGTGATTGCGGGTCTACTAAAGAGTTTTCTACGAGATTTAACCGAACCGTTGCTAACATTTGAGCTATACGATGATGTGACCAAATTCCTAGACTGGCCCAAGGAGGAGCGTTCACGTAATGTCACTCAGCTGATACGCGAAAAACTGCCCGAGGAGAACTATGAGCTATTTAAATACATTGTCGACTTTCTTGTACGCGTTGTGGACTGTGCGGATCTTAACAAGATGACCTCATCGAATCTGGCTATTGTTTTCGGCCCGAACTTCTTGTGGTCGGGCCGCAATAGCACTTCACTGGAGGAGATTGCACCGATAAATGCATTTGTTGACTTTGTGCTGCAGAATCACAAAGCCATCTATCTGATCGACGTTAATCAGCGCAATGTGAGCGTCGGTTAGCGACGACAGCGCTGCTGAATCCCACAATCAAGTCCGTAATTTTGTAAATTGTTTCATTAAGTGTTAGAATTAAGTCTTAAGTCCACACTAAGTGAAAGCACAGTGGAAAAGCGCAAGCGTTATTTCGTGTATAAAGTGTATTAATCTTAAGTTTCAAACTTTGTAATTCTATTAATATGCTTTTTAATTTATAATCTTGTAAACTTTGTGTGTGAAATTATTCTCTAAACGATTTTTCTAAACTCATTTGTTAATTTACCAAAGAATGATTTTGTTTTAACCTTGTTTTCGAAAACAGTAAACTGAGCAAACGAACATGATAAACAAAAAACAAGAAAATAAAATGTTATTTATACAATACGCACATTCCAAACTAAAATAAAATGTAAGTAACTGCTGCTAGCTGATTATTGGATTTCTACAAATAACTAAAAAAGATTCGCATGCATGATAAGTGTAGATTATTGAATTTCCTTATAGAAATACGAATTTTATATAACAAAACGGTATTGTTAACAAATAAAGTAAATGTTAAAAACTACAACACATCGATTTGATCTCTCGCTGCTCTTTTTGCGGCGCATTTTGTGTTTTTTATTGGTATCAAAACAAAAAGAGTCCAGGTTTGGAATATTAAATAGTTTAAGAACGTTTACAAAGTAGTTGGATTTTTTAGCGTTTAAATGTTGATGTTCTTAAGCTTGCGATTCAGATCGTTGAATTTCATTATTTTACGCACAAAGAAGTCACCATAACGATGTGAGACCTTTGTGTCTGCAATGTGGATCATATCATCATCAATATAGAAATCGAGCTGCAATTTAAGACATTCAATACATTAACACTTTGTAATGCTGGCAACTCTTGTAAAACTCACCTCTGAGCCGGACTTGAAGTTGCCCTCAAGGCCACTGGGTCCCTTGCTCCAGACCAAGTTGCGCATCTTGTGCTTGAAGCAAAGCAAACGGATGAGCAGCTTTGACACGTCATCGTCGTTGGCATTGGGATCGATAAAGGAAGCCAGTTTGGTCAGCGGTAATGTGGTGTAGAGTTTCAGATATGAGCGGGTGGTAGGCAGATCCTTTTGCTGGCGCACTTCATCCATGAAGACGAGCAACTGATGCTCCATTGGATCCTTAACGTAGTCCTCCATGGGCGCATCGGCGGCAGGTGGGCAGGGACTAACAAAACGTGGGCATGCAAACACAAAGAATGACTTGAAGACATCCAGGTCACCGCATTGCATCTTGAACATGGCATCGTGATAGTTCTTCTCGCGCAAAACTTGCTGAATGGATTCATCAATGCACTGCGGGTGCAACACCAGGCAAATGGCAAGCAAGTGATACATTTGCTCAGCTTGTTTGTTGATCTGATCGTTCTGATAGGAGCGAGTGCTGTACAATTGCTTGGTGCGCTGAATGTACAACAGGATGTCCGAGAAGGTCCTAATGGCATCGGCATAACGGCGCATCATCATGTACGCAAATCCAACATAGTATGACGTGGAGATCTGGCAGGCGGGTATATGCGAATAGGCAGATTTCTTGTGGATTTCAATGGGTTCCAGCACCTTGATGGCCTGATAGTAATCACCCAACAGAGAGTGCACACGCAGCAGACCGACGAGAGAGAAATAGCCCAACATCTTGTAGAAGCCGAGCTTACCAAAGTCACCTGCAACGGTTTGTGGATCAACGCTCTGCGAGATGGCTTCCAGCTGCTTCTTGATGTTCGAGATATCAACCAGAGAGTGCAGCACGTTCAAGATGCACAGAATGCTCCAAACGTTGCTGTGATTCACGCAAAGTTGCTGAATCTCGTCCTGCGACTTGTCCGTCAGACGGGCACTACGGAAAGCAGTGAGGTTACATTAAATTTTATCATTTCGGAATATTGCGGGTTGACTTACCGGTATTGTGCAAAGTTCTGGAACTGATAGACGAACTCATCGACCAGCTCCCACAACCAGATGTCGGGTAGTTCAAGCATCACGGGATTCTGGGCCGAAATGATCAGGTTGAAGAAATCGCAGTAGTTGAAGAATGAATTGATGCGTTGCTCTAGCTTGGGACCGCCAGGAATGCGGGCATGGATGTGACGGTAGTACAGCTCCTTGTAGAGAATCAGGAACACCTTATCGTTGTCCACAATGGCACCAACTTCCTGCTCCTCTGGCCACGCGCTCTTATCAAAATGATGATCGCTGATCTGCGGGAATGTATTCTCATACATGTTCTGTATGTCATAGAGATTCCCCTCCTTAATCGCCTGGCAGAAGTTCATGAGGAAATACTTGACATTCTCCGGCATGCGGTTGGCGTAGTAGTTACGCTCGTACTCCATATCCAGTTGCGGATCGCCGGTGTGCGCGTAGTCATCGTAAAAGTCCTAAAATGATTAATGTATTTCTTATGCATTAGTAAATTTTTGCATTGTTGACGATAGCGGGCACCAACAAAAGTTGGGTTATGTTTTTTTGTGTCTCCGTCTTGCTGTTTGGTGCATTTTCGGCACACGTCGTTGAAATTAAGTTGCAGGCACTCACCGAGTTTCCAAAGTCTTCACCACCGTACATTTTCGCTATTTTATTATCTCTTGCTTGACACAAAAATCGAATTACTTTGCAACGTCTGACAAACACGCCAACAAATTTTTCTGGCGTAGCAGAAAGGGATCGTAACGTAACGCAAACATGTACACGCAACGCAAAAAAGAGAAACGTAAACGCACTAGTGCCAAATATACAGTAAGGATACTCCTGATACAAATTTCTAAGTTCTATATCGCAGCAAATTTTAAATAAATATATGAAATAACTGAATTTATTATTTGCTGTTATGTATGGCAAAATTTTTTTAAAATCTGATTTGATCGACAAACAATCTGGGCGGAATACTTTTCATTCTACCAAGTATTTGCTGTTATCGGAATAATCGATATTTCTGCTCCAGCTGTTAAGTTTAAGCGCAAGCTTAATTTTACGTGTTGTTTCTATATAGCACCTTAATAAAACAATTTTAAAATTATTCTTCTTTCTCTTTATAATAGATACAGCTCCATACCAAATATTATTCATTTATAACATTCTTAAACATTGCAATATTTTAACATTAACGTTTAACATTAGTTGAGGTTTATCAGAATACATTAAGCTATCGATGTTAATAACAGTGCAGAGAACTGTTAGTGTTTTCGGATGCTAAACATTATAACATAAAATAGAACGAGCGAGAGAGACAGACGTGTGTGTGTCATCAAAACCCGCAGAGTTAATTATTTTTGTAATAATTGAACGCGAAGCGCTTCAGTAACTTGTGCGCGTGTCGAAAATAGTGTAGGCGTTTTCATATATTAAAGAAGTGCATTTTAAATAAATAAAAGTATCAATTAAAGTGATATATTCAAAAGTCGTTCACGTTGACGACGCCAATACCACGGGGTTGGCAACACAAGAAGCCCCGCTGGCCTGGACTTGGTTGCACCAATTTCAATTCAATAAGTGCAGTTGACTGTGAATAGATCTGTGAAAAGCCACATTGAATTAAAGCTTAAATGTGTCTATAAGTATTTACGGGTGATTTGTTAGCACAATAGCCAAAATGAAGCAGTTAATAAGGGCAACGACTTCGACAATTTCTATTTGCTGCTGTTTCTTGCTGATATGCAGCAACAGCGTGGGAATCGCACAAGCAGGTAATATTATTTGAAATAAAAAAATGAAAACACTTGTTCCGCGAACAAAATATTGTTCAGAAAAAAGTTTCAGTTGCATAAAAATATATATTCTTCTAAGCCATGTTTAGGGCGTGTTCCCCAACGCTGGAGACTCGTCATTTTCATTTTCTTTTTGTTTGTGCTTCGTTTAAAACTCGCTCTTTTTCTCTTGCTATATCTCCGTCTGTCTCTCTTTCTGTGTAAACACAACGATCGCGCTCGCTGTGCTCCCTAAATCTTCGCTCTCGCGCTCGCGACCCAAACGCTGCTTACGAACAGCGTTGGCAAAACAAAACCAACAAACAACGCCTTTTTTTTGTCTACTCGTACTTAGATCTCGTTGTTTTTTTTTTTAATTTTGAAATTGAAGAAAATTAAATTCAAATTGGTTTCATTTTGTTGCCGGTGTTTTTGCTTGCATCCAGTGCGGCGTCTGTAGTGCGCATGCGATGTAAAAGAATATTATAAGCAGCTAATCAGAATAAAATGCATTCACATTTACACGTGCCTTCGTCCATATGTCAACTAAATAACCAAAATATTTAGCAATGTTACCTTTGGTTCCAATGAATTATATGCTGGCTAAACAATAAACATTTAAAGTTCATATGAAAACATTTTATGACTAAAAATAAACAATTGCCCCAAAATATTCATCGCTTTTTCCATGCCATTGAGAGCCATACAGACAGATAGACAGATGGACAGATAGACTGCAGACTCTTTGCTAATTTATTTCCATGCTTATAATTATATATGAATACTTCTTGGCAAAGGCGCGAATCGTGTACACTTCACATTTCAGTTGTTGGCAACCAGGCGGAAATTACTTTTCAAAATCGGTCACGTCATATTTATTTCATTGAGAACATTAGCCAGATTTTTTATTTTATGGTACAAACATTGTATGTATGCATGTACTACAATTTGATTGGCATGTTGAACTCTAGTAGAAATACTTTTGAATTGCGTGTAACTTGCCGATTATGTAAAAAGGTAAATTGTTTTTCTTCGACTTAGTTAAGATATCAGAGAAACTAGTTCAAATTTCATGCTCGCTACGCCCTTTCTTCCTATCTCACTCTATTGATTATTTTTCGAGAAATGTCGTGCGTGTTTCAGTTGTTTACTTAACTCCCTTTCTAAGGTGCCTGCCACAGTTGCAGGTCTCCTAGCTAACTGGGTTTGGTCCTACCAAAGTACACACAGTCTATATGTCTGTGCGTATGCCAGATATATATCAAGATTGACTTTTGCTAATCTGCTACACGTTTCCCCAAGGTACAGAACTCAGAACTTAAAGTCAAAGCTTAACCTGCACATGAACTCCGGACAGTCTTTCCTGTGTTAAGGGTTGCTCTGTTACACTGTTTACAAAACTGCACCCACAAAGGCGACGGCGACGCCATCGTTCTAGGTGGGGATGGTAACGGGGGAAGGGGGTTGTCTGAGACAGACGCAATTGTCGTCGCAAGGATTTCCGGGCCCTGTTATCACGCCTGCTCCTCTTTCAGTCTAAGTGGGCACTTTTCATAAACATAATGCCATGGCAACCAAATGTATTTACACAAACAAATGATAAGACTACACAACAAATTGCACGGCAAGAAATGAATGCAACGTTGTTTACCCTTTATTTATTTATTTATTGCTCGTAAAAATAAACAATAAAAAAGCCACACGACGGCCACCAAGGACTCCGAATGAATGCCACTCAAAGAATTATAATTGAAATTATGTACGCAACCCAAATATATTGGCTGCTGTCCAATTCGAAAAACTTATTCTTTGTTTTGTTTTATTTTGGAATTTTCAATTTCATTTATTTTCGCCAGTGACAGTTCCAATGTGTACGATTTTGTATTTGTATTCTTCCAAGCAATGTGGCCAATAAGTGGGTCAGCAACGCCATTATTACTTGTTCCTTGTCTGATTTGTGTTTTTTTTCTTTGCAGATTCCTTCAGCGATTACTTTTCCGACTATGAGTGCAATCTACCGCTGATGGAGCATGCCGCTTTAACGGCCACATCGTCTCTAACGGAACGTGGTCCTGAAAAAGCGCGTTTAAACGGTAAGTTCATAGTGTAGTCGATTGCCTTTTTTTTTGAGTTTTTATAGTTATTGACTTGTGTTCTTTAAAATACTAGTTGTTTTGAGTTGATTTGTTTACTCTTTCGTATTGTTGTCTTTATTTAGCCGCCATTTTATTTTGTTAAATTTGAAAGCTTTACTTTAAAGCGGGTTGACAGCTCTACTCGCTGGTCAGCCTTGCTAACTCGTCGCAATTATGTCGCCGCTTTTGCTGAATGGACAGCTAACAGCTGTAAGAAGAAGCTCATTAGCAAATTAGTTGATTAAGCGTAAAAGGAAAACATTGGACATGTTTAAAGTTTTAATAATATAATAGATCACATTTTGATCATATTTGCACCGGCAATCCAATGAACAAACACATCTGCACACGTTGGGCATTCGATTTGAGCACATGGACGCCCACGCTGCCGCAGCTGACTCATGCCATCGCCGCCATACAGGCCGAGGAGCGGACACGTCTGATGAAGTTTCACTTTATCGATGACTTTCTGTCCTCTTTAATTGGCCGTCTATTAATGCGCAAATTTGTGAGCACGTGCAGCGGCGAGCACTATCATCAAGTGCAGTTTGAGCGAGACGTACGTGGCAAACCCTATTGGGTGCCGCAGGGTCAGGCATCGGGTCAGGGACAGGCAACAATAAACACAACAAATGCACTAAGCTTCAACGTATCACATCAGGGGAGTTTAGTGCTGCTGGCTGGCATAAAGGGCAACAAGGATGACTCAGATTTTGGCATTGGCACGGATGTCATGAAAATCGAGTACAGTGGAGGCAAATCCCTTGCCGAATTCTTTCGCCTAATGCAGAGCAAATTCTCGGCACAGGAATGGAGCTACATTGGCAGGCCACAGCACACTGAGATTGCACAGCTCAAGGCATTTATGCGGCACTGGTGTCTAAAGGAAGCCTACGTCAAGGAGCTGGGTGTGGGCATAACTGTTGATCTGCAGAAGATAAGCTTTGCTGTGGACACAACACATCCACTGGAGGAAGCCGTCTCTCCACTCTGTGCTACAACGCTACGTTGCAACGGCACACCCATGACCCAATGGCATTTCGAGGAGCACTTAATAGCACAAAAATACTGCGCTGCCATCGCATTTCGCAATTGCTTACCCCACGAGAACGCAAAGTTCGAGTTTGTGCGTTTCGAGGATCTGATTGAAGAAAGCGAAGCAGCTGCACAACAGCCAGAAGTGGTGGCCTATTGCGAGAAGGCGCTGCTCAAGCCACAGAAGAGACACAATTAGAAATTAGCATAATGTTTGATTCGGAAATAAATGTAATATATATTTTTGATAACTCACTAAAGGCATTTGTGTACACAGCTCCAATGTCTGGCTGTCATGTCAGGCAGTTGTCGGCATATACTATATATATTTGCCTGCTAAAAATAACAAAGCAAAGTAAGCCGGAAGGAAATATGATTAAAAGGCAATAAACCCAAATGTAGGAGCTCAGCGCTGCTTGTAATGGACTCCAGACATGGGCCAGACACAAATTTGTTTGCTAAATGTATGCGCAAACAAGAATAAAGAGGGTAGCGACTGCTACTCCTGGTCGTTAGGTTCGTCTTTGTTTTTTTTTTTTTTTATTTCCACTCGTTTTTTGGTATTTCCGAATAGTTTAGCAAAGTTTTGTCGATTGGAAACTTTTGAGGTGGCATTGAACCCAATTTGAGCGCAATGCAGTCCATATATTTGTGTATAATCCCCGACGACGATCAAGTTTATGTATATACACATAATTCACACAGTCTTTGGTCACACACCGGGCCCATTAAGTGAAACAATGAAAGCAGAATTCTCCGGCATTGTATAACAATTGTTTATGCTCAGTCCGCCTGCCATGTCCATTTAGTGTTAACACCGTGCACACCCTTGCGAATTTTCAGGGGGGTTGAACTCACCCCTTGCTCTTGTGTAGGACCATTCTGGGCTGTAGGATTGTAGGGTTCACAGCATAGACCACTTGCAGCTGTCAAGCGAAATGGCCTTAAATTATGTTCTCTTAATTGGCACAGGATCAATAAAACTTAAGGCCCAAACATTTGTCTGCTGCTAATCGAATTGCCATTTAAGTTTACAATTTTATATTTTTGGTTTTATTTTGATTCTCTTAACTGTTGTTATTGTTAAGCTGGCACCTCATGGTCAGCAAAGAGCTCCGACTTTGATCAACGTCTGATTATTGACTTGGGTCTGGTGAAGAATGTCACGCACATTGCGCTGCAAGGACGTCCACATAGTAATGAGTATGTGACCGAATATACGATTAGTTATGGCATCACAGACCTCGAGTTTGCCGACTATAAAGAACCGGGCGGTAACACTAAGGTAAGCGTATTGTTATCCACATTTTCCGCCCACCCCCCAAAACAACAAACGACACTAATCCAATTCTGTGCCTCTATATATGTGTGTGTGTGGTGGTGGTGCTGGTGCTGATGGTGTTTATGGTGGTGGCATCACACAATTGAGCCTGATTATGAGCCAAGACTTAACACAGCTGCATAAATTTACAGATTTTGTATTAACATTATGCTTTATTTGCTTACGGCTTGAGTTTCAATAACTTTACTTTTTATTTATTTTTACTCCTATTTTATGTTATTTTCCGTTGCATGTGTTTGTTTTGTGTAGTAGTTTGTAAGTGTAGTAGTTTTTTAAATGCACATTTAATGCGCGTGTTCTAACCCAACTGATCACCTAAACTTTTAACCCCTTAAAATTGCACCTGGTGCAGGTAACGCTGCTTGGACGCCCGTCGAGAATACTTATAATCATTTTCTAACACTCGGTTTGGGTGATCCGTTTATGGTGCGCAAAATCGCGACCATGGGACGCATGCATACGGATGAATTTGTGACGGAATACATTGTCCAATTCTCGGATGATGGCGAATATTGGCGCTCGTACGTTAATCCTACGAGTGAGCCGCAGGTACTGTTTGATTAACCCTAGTTCCTAAGTCTAATAACTGATTAACCAACAACTTAAATAACTAAAGTTAACTAAAACAAAGCTTAAGCAATAAGTTACTAACAGCAAATCTCTGACCTGTGAACTATTTCATACTAAACATGTTCATTCACAGATGTTCAAGGGCAATTCCGATGGTAATTCCATTCATTATAATGTCTTCGAGGTGCCCATTATTGCACAATGGGTGCGCATTAATCCCACGCGTTGGCATGATCGCATCTCCATGCGTGTCGAGCTCTACGGCTGTCCATACAGTAAGTACTCGGTATATCGACCATCATTTATATATATCATTTAAATCCCTCATCTCTTGCAGTTTCGGAGAATCTCTACTTTAATGGCACTGGTCTGGTGCGTTATGATCTGCGTCGTGAGCCTATTGCCTCTTGGCGTGAGTCTATACGTTTCCGCTTTAAGACTGCCTTTGCCAATGGCGTTATGATGTATTCCCGTGGCACGCAAGGCGATTACTATGCACTGCAGCTTAAAGACAATAAGATGGTACTGAATCTGGATTTGGGATCAGGCATGATGACATCGCTGTCCGTGGGCAGTCTGTTGGATGACAATGTCTGGCACGATGTGGTCATATCGCGTAATAAACGTGACATTATCTTCTCTGTGGACCGTGTCATTGTACGTGGACGTATTCAGGGCGAATTTAGTCGCTTGAATCTCAATCGAGAGCTCTGGTGGGGTGGTGTGCCCAATGTACAGGAGGGTCTTATTGTCCAGCAGAACTTCTCAGGTTGTCTAGAGAACATTTACCTAAACTCTACGAACTTTATACGCACCATGAAAGACAGCTACGAGCTGGGAGAGGCTTATTTGTACAACAAAGTGAATACGATATACGCATGTCCCTCGCCTCCAATTTATCCGGTTACCTTCACCACACGACGATCATTTGTTAAGCTGAAAGGTTACGAGAACTCGCAGCGTCTGAATGTTTCCTTCTATTTCCGTACCTACGAGGAGAGCGGTGTAATGGTCCATCATGACTTTTATTCTGGTGGTTATATCAAAGTGTTTTTGGAGTTTGGAAAAGTCAAGGTCGATCTAATGGCCAAGGACAAGCCACGCATAATACTGGACAACTATGATGAACAGTTCAACGATGGCAAATGGCATTCTTTTGTGCTTTCGATCGAACGCAATCGTCTCATTGTCAACATCGATCAGCGCCCAATGACAACGACCAAGAATCTACAAATATCTACTGGTCTTTTATACTATATCGCTGGTGGCAAGGAGAAGAATGGTTTTGTGGGCTGTATGCGTCTCATCTCAGTCGATGGCAACTACAAGTTACCCCAGGATTGGGTGAAGGGCGAAGAAGTCTGCTGTGGCGATGAAGTTGTTGTCGATGCCTGTCAAATGGTTGATCGCTGTAATCCAAATCCCTGCCAGCACAAAGGTGTGTGTCATCAGAACAGCATGGAGTTCTTCTGCGATTGTGCACACACTGGCTATGCTGGTGCGGTCTGTCACACCTGTAAGTTCAACGAAATCCATTGCATGTCGGTAGAAACTAATTCACTTGTGCCTTTTTCAGCCAACAATCCACTTTCCTGCCAGGCTCTGAAGAATGTGCAGCACGTTCAGCAGCGTGTTAATCTCAATATTGATGTGGATGGCAGCGGTCCATTGGAACCATTCCCAGTTACCTGCGAGTTTTACTGTGAGTATAGTAAACTATTTTACTTGTATAGAAACTTATGCATAAACTAATGATTACAGCTGATGGACGTGTGATAACCACATTGAGTCATAGCCAGGAGCACACAACGACAGTTGATGGTTTCCAGGAGCCGGGCTCCTTTGAACAGTCAATCATGTATGATGCGAATCAGCTGCAAATCGAAGCTCTGCTCAATCGCTCACATAGCTGCTGGCAGCGTCTCAGTTACTCCTGCCGCTCTTCGCGTCTCTTCAACTCACCTTGTAAGTATCAGGAATCGTTTATAGTAATCTCTAATGCTCACTTATTTTCCATTCCCCTTTTAGCTGAAGCTGGCAACTTCCGTCCCTTCTCGTGGTGGATTTCGCGCAACAATCAGCCTATGGATTATTGGGCAGGTGCTTTGCCTGGTTCGCGTAAATGTGAGTGCGGTATTTTGGGTAAATGTCATGATCCAACCAAATGGTGTAACTGTGACTCCAATACGCTGGAGTGGGCTGAAGATGGTGGTGATATACGTGAAAAGGAGCATCTTCCAGTGCGTGCAGTCAAGTTCGGTGACACTGGCACACCGCTGGACGAGAAGCAAGGTCGCTACACACTTGGACCCATGCGCTGCGAGGGCGACGATCTGTTTAGCAATATGGTTACATTCCGCATAGCAGATGCCTCAATTAATCTACCTCCCTTTGATATGGGACACTCGGGTGATATCTACTTGGAGTTCCGTACCACACAGGAGAACGCTGTACTGTTCCATGCCACCGGACCCACCGATTACATTAAGCTAAGCATAAATGGCGGCAACAAGCTGCAGTTCCAATACCAAGCCGGCAGCGGTCCCCTTGGTGTTAATGTGGGCACCAGTTACCACTTGAATGACAACAACTGGCATACCGTGAGTGTGGAGCGTAATCGCAAGGAAGCCCGTCTGGTTGTCGATGGCTCCATTAAGGCGGAAGTTCGTGAACCACCAGGTCCAGTGCGTGCACTTCATCTCACTTCGGATTTGGTTATTGGTGCCACAACTGAGTATCGCGATGGTTACGTTGGCTGCATTCGTGCTCTTCTACTCAATGGCAAGATGGTGGATCTAAAGCAGTATGCCATGCGTGGTCTCTACGGCATCAGCACAGGCTGTGTGGGTCGCTGCGAATCAAATCCTTGTCTCAACAACGGCACCTGCATTGAACGTTACGATGGCTACGGCTGTGATTGCCGCTGGAGCGCGTTCAAGGGACCCATTTGTGCAGATGGTACAGAAATAGTCTTGTCTACCTTTACTTTCTAGCTAATTTGTTTGTTTTTCTTGCAGAGATTGGCGTCAATTTGCGTTCCAGTTCGATTATACGCTACGAGTTTGAGGGTTCCTTCCGTTCCACAATTGCGGAAAACATTCGCGTGGGCTTCACAACGACCATACCAAAGGGTTTCCTGCTGGGATTCTCTTCAAACTTGACTGGCGAATACCTAACTATTCAAATCTCCAACTCAGGTGCGTTAACAAATGTTTTAATAATTTATCAAATTATTTTCTATGTATATATTTGTATTTATTACTCAGGTCACTTGCGTTGCGTTTTTGACTTTGGCTTTGAGCGTCAGGAAATCATATTCCCTAAAAAGCATTTCGGATTGGGTCAATATCACGATGTGCGCTTCACGCGCAAGAATAGTGGATCCACGGTGGTGCTGTATGTGGATAACTATGAGCCCGTGGAATATAACTTTGATATCAAGGCTTCGGCTGATGCTCAGTTTAATAATATTCAGTACATGTACATTGGCAAAAACGTTTCGATGACTGATGGTTTCGTTGGTTGTGTGTCTCGTGTACAATTCGATGATATTTATCCTCTCAAGCTGATGTTCCAACAGAATCCACCTCAAAATATCAAGTCACTGGGCAGTAAGTATTCAAACAAAATTCTAGCACTAACCATAGAACACAGAGATGGTTCAAACTTTGCATTGTTTATTACAATTGTTTATTATTCTTAGCTCAATTGACTGAAGACTTTTGCGGGGTTGAGCCAGTAACGCATCCGCCCATTGAAATTGAGACACGTCCTCCTCCATTGGTGGACGAGGAGAAGCTACGCAAGGCCTACAATGAGTTCAACACTGTGCTGCTGGCATGTAAGTCAATTGTTTAAATCTAAATCATTGCATTTATTTAATTAACTGTCATTATTCTTACAGTACTGCTGATAATTCTTCTCCTGTTGCTGTTCCTCATGTTCTTCCTGATTGGTCGCTATCTGCACCGACACAAAGGCGATTACTTGACGCATGAGGATCATGGTGCCGATGGAGCTGATGACCCGGATGATGCAGTGCTTCATTCGACCACGGGTCACCAGGTCCGGAAGCGTACAGAAATTTTCATCTAAGTGCAATCATCACAAAGAAGAGCACACGCAATTTTGTTAAAAATCAATTGCCTTAAACAAAACAACAGCAACACTCACAAATGGAGTCAACCGACTCATCAAAAAAATAAGAAAAGAAAGAAAGAATTAATATGTACACTTACACAATCAAACGAATTAGGATATGTTGAAAAATGATCAAGGCTTTTCCACAAACACTGCCAATTATTTTGGGCAAGTTTCCTGCTTCGAAATTTGGTTAACAATTGTTTGCTAAACACCTGCTGCTTACTTTAACAGTTTTATACTTTTGTTATTTAATTGCATTCTATTTTATTTGACTTAATTTGTACTTTGTATCTTTGTAATCTCAATAGTCATTGAAGACCGTCCATTTTTGTTTAGTTGACATTTTGTATACATTATTTTGTTTACCAAATTAAGTTACAATTGTAATATTAAGTCCCCTGTCAACCAGCCAATTACATTTATTGTATGTATTGTACGTATCATACAAATATACATAGACATTCCATTATATTTAATATGTATTTACTCTCTATCGTATAAAATGTACTATATCATTTCAAATGTCTTCTAATTTACAAAACAAAACGAAACAAATGAATCATTTTGTAGTACAACAAAATGCTAAGTTTTAAACATTTAGTAACGAAATGAAAACGAATTGTATTTTTGGAAAATGCAATTGCATATTTGAAATATACTTTAACATATATGTATATATATGTGTGGTTTGAACTACTATATACACTGTGTGTTTACACAGCCACTGACATAATAAAGATTTTTCAAATTTCAATAAAATTAATTATAAATACAAAATGAAAATTGAAAATTGTTTTATGAACTTACCAGTTGATGGATTTACTATTATAACTGATTAATGATGGAAATTGTTTTCTTTTTTTTTTCAGTCTCTTAAAGTTTATTTAATATAATGTTGTATACTAAAAATATATGTGTGTATATGTGTGTGAACCTGTGTGTGTGTGGGTGTATACATAGTATTTATAGGCTATTCCCATACATATTTAATATAATCGCATGTATTTTATGTTTAACAATATCGTTTAACGCTAGATTTGATTACTACAGGGTTCAATTATTATTCATTAATGATATAAATTTAGTAAATATGAATTTAAACTTTTTCTACTACCGTACTGGAATATTTCTGTCGATTTGTGTCAGTATATTAATAATACAACAACAGTCTAAATCGCAACTAACGCGATAAGATATAGATTAACACTGGGTGGGTTACAAAATATGCAATACTTGGCAATAAGTTGGTGTCGAGGTCAACTATTATTTAAATGTATTTAATCATAACTCAATTATGCCTTGTCTTAGCTTATGCTAACTGTTCGTTGTACTTAATTTAAGTATTTCTATATTTCGATATTCGTTTCATCAGCTGCACCCAGCCAGCGTTTGTTTTATTCGATTTAAGATACAGTATCTTCTAGTTATGCCTAGTGCAAAGGTGTGTGTGGGAAAGTGTTGGTTTTGGGAGAGGATTTTGGATATGTTTTAACAGAGCATTGGTCAACATTTCTAAATGGAAGCCAACAGTTTGACGTCTTGATTATGTACTTTGTATTAGTTAAAGTTTGATACTACTTAGTATTTAGATATATGCCTCGATATTCTATGCTCCCAAAACAAAAACTATCACAAATCTTCAAATTGCAACACAAGATAAGAGTGATTACTAAAAGCTGATAAGGGGCGTGGCCCACTTACTGACAAGTAGTGCAGCATATTGTCCACAGTCCATAACATCCATTTCGTCCTTTTCCTTGATGGCCAACAGTTTAGTTGTGCACATTATTGTTGGCCAAATTGCGATAATGATTCAAAAGCATTAGGCCAGCATCCGGAGCAGGTTTTATCTTGCCGTGCACCTCCTCGTAGGCGCGCAGCATTACGTGTTCTCACAAAATCGAGCAGATCACAAACAGCAACGATACACAGCACAACATGGCCGCAATATCTTTGTGCAGCTTTCGATCCCGCTTAAATGGACGCGTTGCAAAGTTTTCACTTCGCTCCTTGCGCAGCAACCAAAGTGGCACAAACAGATGCAGCAGATCCGGCAGCATAAATCCAAGATCTCGCACTATCTGATGCGCTGCACCCTCGCCACGCACCACATTGATGAAGAACTGATCAAAACTGCCGGCTAAAATGTGCAACAGGGCGATGCCCACAATACAAAAGACTTTCTTTGGCTTAACCACATTGTTGATGCTGGAAAGGTGCATCACTAGCACCGTGGAGAACAGCTCAGTGGTCTGTAAGTAGAATAGAAAGAGTTTATTTTAGTTTATTCAAAAATTTTCATTTAACAATTTCCAATGGAATTTAAAAGCATCTCTATAGCGAAATAGATTTCAGCGCTATTGGCTTAAAATATTAGATGAGCTTTCCACACCAAATGTAGCTGAACTTGGCTTAAACTATGTGGTTTGTGGTACTGGTACTGGTACTGGTACTGGTACTCGATTCAATGGCCAATTGACGGTACTCATTAACCTGGCAGAAGTTTGAAGTTGCCGTACTAAACTTTTTCACGTCTTTACATAAATCCATTTGGAGTGCTTGGAATCGGTGCCATACTAGCACTTGCCACTAGTGGGCGTGGCCACTGAATGCCGCCCACCGTTTAGAAGTGGGGCACGTGCAACTCGGACGGTATAAGTTGAGTTCTACACGAACACGGACACAATATTGTGTAAGTTTTAAGCATTTCGCATTTCCAGCTAAAACTTTGCCAATAAATTATAAATAGACACAGGACTTGGACATGGCCATAGCACATAGATAAAGAGGTTAAGTTTAGTTTGCCTTACCGTAAAGAAGAGTTGGTGATTCCACTGATTGTAGTAGTCATCGTTGTAATAGTTGATATACACCCACCAGGCATAGTAGTGCGAGAAGATGGACAGAAAGAAGAGAAACAACATGGAGTAACGTACTCGCTGTTGTAGGATTAGGGCGATGAGACGCTTAATGCACTCGTAGAGCGCAATAACGGCAAACACTGTGAGTATCCACATCTTGAGGCTGTTGGGCGTGGCATTGAAGTACATGTGCTTGTAGGCGGCCACTCCGGACTCGTAGGGGCCCTTGAAAACGGTGTCCCAGCAGGAGCATGTGCAGAACTGTCTGTCCACAAAGCGGGAATAGTTCTGCCAAAAATACCAGAGCACCACGATATGTGCGGGCGGTATCAAGGCGGGCGCCAAAGAACCGCAGGCGGTGGGCAACCAGTGAGTTTCAAACATCACTCAACTGTCAAATGCCAAAAAGTCCTGACCAGCTACAGGGTATATACTGTTGTGGCTGACTCTGAGCGACACTTGCGCTTGACTGCGCCTTGACCAGCAATTGCTGCAAATTCCTTTTAGGCCATGAAACTGCAAGCAAAGAATTTTAAAAATAATATGAAAATTTAATTAATAAATTTTGGAAATTATTGACAATTTTTTGGTGTTTATATTTGTAATAATTTGATTAACTACATAATTTTTATTTATAAAAATTAGTTAAAATTTGTTATTTAAAATTTAATACATTTTAAATAAGTTCCAAGTGGGTAGCACAACATAATTATGTAGTCAAATTATAGCAATATGTATAATTAACTTTATAATGGCATTTCATTGAATTAATGCCACCGATTTATATGTAAATTTCCTGCGAATTCTTAAATTGATCAGCTTCGATTTGAACTTTAGTTTTCAAGGTATTTGTAGAATTGATTTTAAATTTATTTCAGCTGTTTACTTGGAAAACATTTTCGCAACTTATGAAAATAAACAGAAGAGCAGCGTTTACAATCAGCGTAGTATGACTGTGGTCGAAAATATACAGCTACATATGCAAATGGGTGTATGTGTTTGGTCTCGACTCGTATTTGGGTATACTATCACTATAAATAAACATAGGCGTTGGAAAGCCCATTTGGTATATTTGGTATTGCATTCGAAATCTTTTTTAGTACTTAATGCAATTCTTAAAATCTGCAGGAAAGTGTCAGTGAATGAGGGGCAGGGTACAGTGTACAGTGTACAGGGCCGCGTTTCAAGAATGAACCAATTATAAATTCAAAAATAAAAAATTTAAATTTGGCAACATACATTCCTCACTCACAGCTGCCAAAAAAAAAAAAAAAAAAGCAAATCGCGCGGTCATTAGTGCCTCAAAACTGTGTAAAGTGGACGGTGGCAACTGCAGGCTGCATCAAAGGGTGCGGGCCACAATTCGAGGCAGCAAAATATGAGTAGAAAAAAAAGAGAATGTATTTCCACTGTGCCTCACTGCTCCCACTGTTCCCTCTGATACCGTTGGTGCCACATCAGTTTAATTAATGCCGATGCCGCTATATATGTGAATTTGCAGCTGCGAGAGAAAAAGTATTTCGATTTGTTTTGTTGTTCTTGCGCCACAATTCGACTGTAATAAAAACAAAAAAGAAAATATACATACAAATATAGAAAACAAACGCAACGTGCACATTGACGTCATTGTTCCTCAATGAAAGTTTTTCTGGCATTTAAATTATGAAACAGCCAAGGCACAAAAATCAGCAAAAGTCAGAAATTAAAATTCTCCCAAAATTGAGAATGAAAAAGTTAGTGAAGCATAAGCGTAAAAATTGTGTATTTAAATTAGTTTTGATTTAATTTCACTCAAATTTCTTTGACTTTGACTAGGCCTATATCGTGTGCTCATCACTGGATGCCATTAACCGCATTCGCATGCGCCTGCCTTTGATTTCAACTATCCATCAACATTCACACCATGTTTTAGAAACCGCAACACGTACCCTGCGGTAGTTGGTAAATGAACCATGAAAGCAACTATTTGCCAATGTTTTTCCTCTGGGAAGTCTGTGCAGGAACTCACATTTTATTGACAATTTAGTGATTAAAGTGCGTTACTAAATATCTAAGTCCGACCAAAGTTTGATTAAAATCTCAGGCTGTTTTTAGAGACAAAGGCAAATCAAGTGAATTTATTTAATTAAATTGAAATAGTAATAGAAATGTTAGGTCTAAATAACAAACTATAAGTTTAGTTGATTAATTAAATGTTGGTTGCATAGCTCTTACCGCTTGAGCTGCCAAATTATCAGCATGTCAAGCAGACACTCGGACAGCGCCAGGAGTAATACACACTTAGGCAGTTGGTGTTAAATAGTAACGTAGCCAACTGTCCTGGCTCATCAAGATATCGTATTTCAAGCAGTTTGTTTGGCAAGTCATTACTATGTATACGTCGTGCACTGAGCGAAAAATGTGCATTTAAGTTTCATCTAGGAACAAAACTCTTAAGATGAGCCAAAAGTTTTCTTTTGGAAGTATAAAAATGTCTCAAACTAGGTACTAATAATCTTTATGAGAAGTCTGTTCTCAATTTAATTTTAGTTAAGTTTTAAAGCTTTAAGTTTGCTAAATACCCAATTGTTTTTCTCACTGCAACACTTACCAAATGCATATAAAATTAAATGTCTGAGCTTGAGTTGGAAAACAGAATAGCACTTGCTTCCTTGCCGCTCTTGCTTCCTTACCCTCACACTCTCTCTCTCTCTCTCTCTCTCTCTCTCTTCCTTTCTCACAGACAGTCAAAGTTACTCCAAAGACTTCATATAAACAAACAAATTCAGCTGCAGCAGTAGCAACTACCACTACAACAACAACAACAATAATAATAATTATACTCGTGACAGTAAAACCGTCAACAGTCAGGGCGTTCATCACTTGACTTGCACGACAGTATGACAGTACGACAGCACGAAGGCAACAGTGGCAGTGGCAGCAGCAGCGACAACGACGACGGCGACGTGTCGTATGTGTAATGTGTGTGTGGGGGTGTCTAAAATCTGCAACACGCTGGGCTTGTTAATGCCTGGGTGTGTCTAGGCAGTTGTTGTTTACCATTGAGTTCTGTTCTTTGCATGCTCATTTGTGTCTCCTTCAATTGTTGTTGCTGTCGCTGTTGTTGTTGTTATTGTCGCTGTTTGCTTGGAGTGCGGCAGACGCTTTGTCTCGGCGCCAGCGGCCCATTGTTGTTCTTGTTTTTGCTGTCACTGTTTACAGTGAGCTTTTGGAGCAGCCATAAAAGTGTTCTCTGATTTACATACATACATGAAAGAGCCGGCATTAAAGCTGCCTACGATATGCAATGTTATTACGCATACGCCGCGTATGTGTTTCGTATTTTGTTTGCTCGCAAATGATATGTGTACGTTGAGTAAGTGCATTGATTGATGAGTTTGGGTCACGATACCACGCATTTCCAACCATTTTATGGGTGTATTAACGAGCCAACTTTAACCTGTAGTAGTAACGGACATGTATATATATGTGTTTGTATGTTCGTGTGTGTGACTTTTATTATTGAGATAAATCGTTGGCAATCAGACTTTGCCGGTGCCTCCTCCACATGACGATTGTTTGGTCAATATTTATTTTGGCTACAATCACAATATGGCGAATCAACACACACACACACACACATACATCCATGCATATTTACTTATTCAGACTTTGTGCAAGTTTTCGAATCAAATGCAATAGAAATTCAGCGCTGTCAATTCACTGTTGTTTGATTGCAAATTGCTTTCAGCTGCTCGGAGTGAGGAAGGGCAGCGCTGCAGCCTCGCACAGTTGCGCACAAGTACCGTTATAATACATAAAGTAGAGACTTCAGACACACAGAGCCAAGGAGCCCGGCTACCAGAGTGTACACAAAGTGAAAAAAACTAAATGCGGGTGTACAGTGTACCCTGAAAGGGCATTGGAAAATCGAAATTAAATTAAGCCGCCTAAAAAACTGAGACAGTTACAACAAAATCACCCACGCACACACACAGCCACTCGCGGGCAAATTACGCTGCTGGGATGCTGGCACAACATACACACACAGGCACAGTGAGACTTTACATTCACTTACATAGATTTCATTACTTTTTTTCTCGCTCTTTTAATATATATTTTTCACGCTATTTTATTAGCATGATTTTGTGTTTAATTTGCACAATATTATTGTTTAAAAACTAATTAAAGTTTATGCAGTTTCAAATGTTTTTCATTAAATTTCGTTTTGGAACAACAACCGCGAGTGCGTCGTGAAAAAGCCGACTGAATTTTTTGTTATGCTTGCTGCGTGTGAAGTCTGCTCTTGACTTGAACACGATGCTTCGACGGCGGCAGCGGCAGTGGCAGCGGCTGAGGCAGCAGCAGCGATAGCGATGGCGATGGCGATAGCAGCAGCAACGAACCCATCGGCATTGCTAGCGCCGGCGCCGACTTCGTTCTTGTTGTTGCTTGGCCAATAATTTGCAACAACAAAATACTGGGGCGAAGCTCTCAGCTGTTGACACCCTCACTTCCGTATACACACATACACATCACATGTGTGTATATGTATAACTATATTTGCTTGCTGCGCTCTCACTGCGCTCTCTCACAAGAATACTGGGAAATACTGGGTAAATGAGCGTAGCAGGCGGCGTTGTCTTTGGCAGTGGTTGCCGTTGCCGGTCAGTTAAAGTCCATTGCACAGACAAAAGTCTGGCATACCATCACGGTAACAAAGAGATGGAATATTTGCATATGTAGTTGTATGTCTGCATGTGTTTTTTTTCTTCTTTTTGAGTCATTTTATAACTATTTTCTCGCCTTGCCGTGCACCTGTTGCTGCTATTCAGTCTGTTCCACACAATCGTTTCTTTAGGGAGCTAACTTTAAGCTCATTAAAATTGTTTTAAGTAATTGTTTCAGCAGCTCACTTATCTTTTAGTTAATTAATTTTTTTAAATCCAGATAAATCAGTTTAAGCTCATAAGCTGTCAGTTTTTTAAATAATATTTATCTTTTATTTAAAACAGTATAAATACACTTTATTTAAAGCGAGTTACATTCTAACTTAAACAGTAAACTTGTGACAATGCATTTTAAATATGTTTGGTTTAGTTCTTGTTTCAGTTGTTTGTAGTTCACTTTAAATTACTTTTGCTTTAGCTGCGCATTGTTTTTGGGACACGGTGCGGTATACCTTTTCATTCATTCCATTGTTCTCTATGACCAAATTAGACCTGCCCACAAAAGCGAATACTTACACTAGCTGAATTTCCGTTTAGTTGTTGTATATCCTGTAAACATTTGACGTTAATTTAAACAACAAAATGTGAAAATGTGAGTTATAAGAATTTCATGTAGTTTTTGTTTTAAAATTAAGTTTATATTTAGGAAATGTTTGTGATGCAACTTTAAGGGTATTTAGACATCGACTTACCACAAATATTGTTTTACATTTGTAATTAGAATTTTTCCAGGTCTCCTATAGCATGTTTAACTATTGTTCTATTGTTATGACTGACATACATTTGTAGTTGTTTACAGCTTTACATTCATATACATTTATATATATATATATTATATTGACAAGTTGACATTTATATACAGACAATTTAAAGCACAGAACACTTACTTCTTACTTATAAATATCAATTATTTTTTGGCATAGCTTTCAGTTTTATAACAAATTTTTATTATTCGTTTTGTTGTAAGGTACAAGTACTCAGTGGGCCTGGCTAAGACCCTTGACCAACAACCACGCTTAACATAGACATCAATATACAAAAATTTCATAAATAGACAGCAATTTTAACAAAGATACTTTGATTATTTGTCCATTCATAAATATAAATAGATATATAAATATTTAATTTACTTTTTGTATCGAGTTTTACATGTGAATTGCAACAATATTTGTTGTTATACAAACATTAATTCAAATGTTGTTCAATGCATTGGCCTTGCCAAGTCCTTCGTACTGACAATGTGCTTATAATTTAAGACGATTTCAATTAACAAATTGTCTACTTAGAACTAGATTTTGTGGATGCAATGTGACAGAAACGGAAATCAATTGAGATTTGCCTTTATGCTTGTGCCCCAATCGTCAATCGTTAGCATTGTTGTGAGATTAATTGGATATTCCCTGAAATTACGTTACTTATCATACAATGTATCTATAAGATACTTTTCCTTTGTACTGCTGTCCACATTCCTTTGCCAGATTATAACTAAATCACTATTGCTTTTCCCATGCTGTGTTCATACCGGCGATGAATTGCGTGTAGAGTTTAATGTAAACAATAATGAATAATGGAAAATTCTGTCGTGCTTGTCATGTAAAATTTTGGTTACATTCAGAAATCTGGTCTCAGATTATTAAAGAAGCAAATGCATCGATTTTTTGTAAGAAATTTGTGTTATTTTTCGAGCTGCGCTTTGTCTTTGCTGTTTGCCCAAGAGAATTGATTTCATATCCTTAACAAAATAATATAAAATTCAAACTCAAAGCGCTGTATGCATGGTAAACTGTTTCATAAGCAGCCTGGAACAATAGGGGCTTATTTGAGCCAACTTCAGCGGTTAAAGCTCTAAGAAAATCATTTTTCAGGTCCTTTAAACTGACAGCGGCTGTCTCGGCTGTCCATCAAACCACAAGACACGGTCTAAGATAGTCTGAGCTGCTATCTTACATGGATTTTCTATTTCTATTTGGCCAAAAACGAATACCAGACTGACTTTACGTAAATTTATTAAAGCAATACACTTTGTTGTACACTGTCTCCTTCTACAGTATGACAAAGCCGTAAGAAGACAGCATAAGAAGTTACCACGTGATAACTAAGTACTAAGTTTAGTACTCACTTGACGTACTTAAATACTTCGTAAGCTCTTTTTACTTATTTCCTAACACGATGTGAACACCTCTTGACATAACTGTATAAGTATATACCACGAAATTTAGCTGTACATAAGTATGTTGTATTATTATGCTACTTGAAGTGGGGAAAGTCGTTTGGAGCTTAGCGACAACAACAACAATGACAACAGTAACAATCGCAACAGACATCAATTGTTAAGATATACAATAGTTAAGTATCTTACTTTGCTCAGATTTTGTTATGGAAACGTTTAACGGGAAGTAAAATATATTTTCCGACTGCGAATGCATTTTTAATTTGCATAATTGCTCGTCATTACTTATCTCAGATATGTTTCCAGATTTCTTGACTTTAAAATGCGAAATAAAATGAAAACAGGAGACTTTTATATGCCTTACATTTGTACTGCTCTATATATACATATAATATCTTTTTTGATATAAAAATATTTAATATTTAAGGTTTGAATAAATGGACATCAAGACTTGGTTGGTTGAGCACAAAAATTGAACTGACTTTATTCCTTACCGGTGTTCTAGTTTCATTGCTTGAACATTCTGCCAAGGGCCACAAAAAGGTGGTAGTTTAAATACAATGGCATTGACATATTAACCTTAGAGTAAACATTTTTATTTTTTTGTTTTATTTTTATATGTGAGGAAACGTGATCGTTTGTAGTCTTCTTTGTTACATTTATTTTTCTTATTATGTATACAATTATAACTAACAATATTATCAAACAAATTCCTAAAGATAGGTGACCGGATACATGATGAAAGTTAAGGTTTTTTAATTCAAAATGATGATTTTTAATGTCATATAGGTCATTCTTTAATTGATCTATCTCTACTGTATGGTTGATAATTGATATCTCAATGGATCCCATATAATTTTCGGTATCTCACTTACATTACTTATATAATAAGGTGACAATTTTTCGTAACTTTCGGAGTGAATTACATAATTTGCAACTAGAATTTTATCAACTGTTCTAGCAGTACAATCTGACTTAATAGATAATATACCTTGTTCCGGTAAGTCAATAATTTCCTGGTGAGTATGGCTACACTGAATATTTGCTTTAGTATTAGTTGGTACTTTGAAAAGCCAACTACCCTTTCTATTTAATTCAACCCAATAGTTTGAGTAAGTTGATATCATTTTATAGACACAATTCGATGGTCTATTCGGCTTAAAAGGTGAGACCTCGCAAGAGTCATCATTTGCATTATTCCATGGCCAGTTTCCTTCGCAAATTCGTTTATTTTGTTGCCAATGCTTGCATTTGTTTAGCGCTGCTTCTGACATTAAATTATACGAATCAATTGCAAAGTTATACACTATGTATGGGAACTTTAGATCGGCAATTATTATTCCCTGTTGGTTTTTAATTGGTAAGGGAATAATTTTAAATACCTGAGATGAATGTCTATTGAATAAAGGTATTTTTGCATTTATTATTATTTTTTTGTCTAAATACAACCCTTTTGCAGTTAGCAAAGTATAAATTTCTTTTTAGTTCCGCACCAGTTCTTTTTTTCCTGGTAGAACAAGTGTATCAGGTATTTTGTCTTTAATGTAACTAATTTCCTTTTTTAGTTGATTTGGTTTTAATATATTAGTGTTTAATTTTCCATGATTGACGTCAATAAGCAAGCTGATTACTCCAGCTTGAACCTTTTCACATTCATCAATCAATGAGTTCAACTGTTTTGTTATCATAAAGAACTTTATTGATTCCTTATATACAAAATAGCTTTCCTTAAGAAGTTCGGTCATGTTGTCTACTCGTAGATTCATACTGTAAAAGTTTTTATTTACTTCGTCTATTGTTTGTTTCAGAATGTTTTCAGTGGAATCAATTACGGAAGCCTGTTTTTTGGCTAGATTGTCTATGTTATGTTGATTTTCTAACAACACAATCATATTTTCTTCCATTTGAGTTCTATCATCTGCATCCATGAGCCCGAATACCATATGATATAAAAGATCCTACGAAATCTAAGGGTGATCTTTTCTGTCTTGGAGTTCTCTGCGTCATAAAAAAGGCTATTGTTTTCCTCTACATCATCGATTTGTCTTTGCATGTTGTTCAGTACCAAATTACATTGCTCCTCAAAATCATGCAATTTTCTACAAATCATTCGCATCTTTTGTATAATTTCTTTCCCCTTTCTCTATCATAACGAAGTAAGTGTCCATATCATAAAAACACAACTAAATCCCATGATGACGTTATTACTTCTACGTCACCCATCGGATCCAAGTATATTGATGCTGTACTGTTGACTTGTTCAACTGTCCATTTCTTTATTTCGGTCTTAATTGGAACCGCATTGGATACTTGACAAATCAGCATTAACATCATCATGGCTAAATACAATCCGATTTTTGAAAGCCTACCTCCTCTAGTTGAGCGTTCCTCATTTTTAGAGTCTTCTCCTGACTCTTGGACTCCAATTAGAGGACATATTTTACTAATAGGACGCGTTACCAATCCTTCTTGTACTCTTATCTTCGCTACTCTAACTTTTTCATCTGCGCCTTTATGAACTTCCTCAATTTTCCCTAGGGGCCATCTCGCTGGATGACAATTTTCGGATTTAATTAACACTATTTGCCCTTTTTCGATATTTTTATTTTCACGTTTCCATTTATTTCTTTGCTGTAAAGTATGTAAATAGTCTTCTTTCCATTTTAACCAAAATTCATTTTTAATCCTTTTTAATTAATTTCCATCTGTCTAAATTGTTTATCTTCTCCTCATTTATAGACTCTATTACTTCCAAATTAGGTCTACCAATCAGAAAATGTCCCGGCGTTAATATCTCCATGTCCTCAATATCTTCTCCAGTAGTGTATAGGGGACGAGAATTTAGCACTCCTTCAATCTGGCATAACAGAGTTGCAAACTCTTCATAAGTTAAAATCGTATCACCAATTGTTCTTTTTAAGTGATATTTCACCGATTTAACTCCCGCTTCCCAAATGCCACCGAAATGCGGTCCTGCCGGCGGGATAAAATGCCAAGTGATCCCTTCGCTTTCTAAAATTGGAGCTACTTTTTCGTTATCCATAATAGCTTTTTGAAAATCTTCATTTAATTTTCGTGACGCACCCACAAAGTTTGTTCCATTATCGGAGTAAATATTAGCACATTTTCCTCTTTCTTGCAATGAATCTTTTAAAGGCTGCTAAAAATGCATCAGTTGTAAGATCACTTACAACTTCCAGATGTATAGCTTTGGTTGCCATACATACAAACACAGCTATGTAACCTTTATATGACTTAATTCCTCTGTTTTTTTAGAACATTTTATATGGTATGGCCCTGCGTAATCTACTCCAGTATTTAGAAATGGGTAATCTGGTGTAATTCTATATTTTGGAAGGTCTCCCATTATCTGTCCTGCTGTCGTCTGCCGATATCTTGAACACTTTATACATTCTTTCAACTGTTTCTTTAAACTATTTCTAAGTCCAAAAATCCAATATCGTCTTTGAATATAAGTTCTCATCAGGTTAAGTCCACCATGCAATGTTTCTCTATGTGCCTTTTTTTATTATTAAGTCCGTAAAGTGACTTTTGTTTAAAATTAAAGGATGTTTTACCTGAAAACATGCATTAGAGTTCCTTAATCTTCCACCAACTCTAAGTAACCCATTTTCATCTAAAAATGGGTTTAAACTTAGTATCTTGCTTTTTATGTCAATATCTCTTTTATGAATTATACATTTAATTTCTGCATCGAAATAAATAATCTGCTGTTGTTTAATTACTAAACAGCGTGCAGACTTTATTTCATTTACAGTTAAATACGCTGGAAATACTTTTTTTGTTAATTTTCATATCAATAAATCTTAAAACATATGCAACTACTTTTTTCGAGTTTTTTCTATACAGGAAAACTTATCTGTTAATTTCTGAATAATATCAGAATTATTATTCAAAATAGTTGTGCAAACTAATTCATTTTCAGAATTTTCTTCCTTTGGCCAATATTCAATTGACTTCGCAAGCCAATGAGGTCCAGTCCACCAAATGTCACAGTTTTTTAACTTATCGGCATCTATTCCTCTTGACGCAATATCTGCTGGGTTGTCTTCTGATTTGACATGCCCCCATTCTACTTCTTTTTAATTTTTTTAATATCATCTGTTCTACGCCTAATAAATTTATTTTTATTGGCTCCATTTTTGATCCAAGCAAGAGTAATCGTTGAGTCGCTCCATGCATAAGATTTTGTACTTATTCCTAACGCTTCTTTTACTCTTTCCATTAGTTTTGCTAACAGATGAGCTGCACATAACTCTAACTTAGGGATCGTTTTTCTATTCTTTTTGGGATTAACTTTACTTTTACTAGTAATTATCCTTACTGAACTTCCGATTTTTGCATACACAACTGCCGCATATGCTTTTTCGGAGGCATCTGCAAATCCATGTACTTGGGCCAATACATCGTTGTGCATTTTTAGCCATCTAGGAATTCTGAGATTTTCTAATGTTATTAATTTTTTCATAAATATTTCCCAGTATTCTGAATCGTCTATTGGTAATTCTTTATCCCACTCTAGCTCACCTAACCATAGTTTTTGCATAAACATTTTACCGACTATTGTTACAGGAGATAGCCAACCTAAAGGGTCATAAATTTTCGCTAATGTAGACAATACTGTTCTTTTATTAATTTTCTTTTTTTGTTCACAATGAATATTAAATTTAAATTCGTCTTTTACAGGTTCCCATTGTAATCCTAGCGTCTTGACTGACTCATTTTCTTCAAAACTTAATATTTTTTATCATCAGTACATTCTACGCTTGCCACAACGTCTGGATTGTTGGAGATCCATTTCCTTAAATTAAATCCCACATTATCTAATTCTCGCGAAATTAAATTTACAATTTCTTTAGCCTCCTGTACTGTATTAGCGCCTGTCATTAGATCGTCCATATAAAAATCATTTTTTATTATTTCACTAATGTTTTCATTGCTACATTTGTAAGCAATTTCTAACAAAGTCCTGGTCGCTAAATATGGGGCTGATGCGGTTCCGTAAGTAACTGTTGTAAGTTTGTAAGTTTTTAATCTATCCAACGGACAGTCTCTCCAGAATACATTGAGATATTTTTGGTCATCTTCATCAATATTTATTTGTCTGTACATTTTTTCTATATCAGAGGAGACTACAACTGGCCATTTACGCCATTTTAACAGAATATCAAAAATATCTCTTTGAACTCTTGGTCCTGTCCACATGATGTCATTTAGGCTTTTCCCATTTGAACTTTTTGCTGACGCATCAAATACAACTCTTAATTTTGTTGTTAAGCTACTATCCCTTAGTACTGCTTGATGAGGAAGATAATATTTTCCTACTTCGTTTGATTCAACCATATGTCCTAACTCCATGTACTCCCTCATAAACTGAATATAATTTTCTTTCAGTTTTAGATTTTTATTAAATTTCTTTTTCTAAATTGTGAAAACGTGCTAAAGCTTGCGTTTTAGAATCTCCTAAGTTCGTATTTTCTTTAAATGGGATTTTTTACAATAAATCTACCATTGCTATCTTTTCTAGTTGTTGCTATATAGTTCTTTTTCACAATATTCTGCTTCTAAGTCGTCATTATCTTCATCTTCTAATTCCCAAAATCGATCCATGTCTTTAACCTCGATTGTAGTTGCTGTTATTACAGAATTTCCCTTTGATTTGGTGCAGCCTGATACTACCCAACCAAATTCCGTATTTTGACCCAGGAGTCCGTCTATTTTAATAATGCCATTTTTCATTATTTGTGAATATAGATCGGCTCCAATTATCATATCTACTCTGCTCGGTTTGTCAAAATGTGGGTCAGCCAAAACGTAATTCTGCCATTTATATTTATTTATCTTTATTGTTTGGATTGGCAGCGCTTTCATTAATTTTGGCAAAACGATTGCTTCTGTGTAAAAATTTTGTTTCTCATTATTATATGGTTTTAAACACAAGTTGACCTTTGTATTTTGATGAGTTTGAGTTATTTGCTGAAACTCCACTTATTTTTGTTATTTTTTTAATTCTAAATAAGTTTAGAGTTTGAACAGCTTCTTCTGAAATAATAGTGCACTGCGATCCACTATCGATTAATGCTCTTAATTGCTCAAAATTACCATTATTGGTTTGCACTTTCACTATTGCTGTAGCTAATAGTGCTTAAAGCCAGCAACACAAGTGTTCACTTTCTCGTTAGAAATGTGTAACATTGTGTTGTGTGATTTTCTGCAAATAGTACATAATATTTCACACGAGCATCGTTTATTCCTCGTGAATTTTAAACATTTCATACATAATTGCACTTTTCTTACTGCGTCGATTCTCTCTACTGGACTCATGGCTCTAAATGTATAGCACTGTACTGCATGATGTCCAGGTTTCTTACATATCGGGCAGTTTTCAATTCTATGTTGCTGAACATTAGAATTTTTCTTTTCATCGTTTTTTAATGAACTAATGGAACCATATCGCTGTTCCAAAAATTCTTTTTGACATCTGACAACTCTTGAATTTCTTTTGTCTTTCTGACGTAAGATTCGTATAGTTGTAGTGTCTCTTTATTAAATTTACGCAATATAATGTGCGCAAAGATACTGTCTATTTCATTAGACATATTTGCTTTTAATTTTATAATATGCATAGCCTCATTGCTAGCATCAATAAAATTTTTATCTGCTTTTCAGATTCAATATTTAGTGAAGGTAAATCAATTAACCTATTTAATTGATCTGAAAAAATTTTTCCTTTTATTTTCGAACCGTTTGGTCAACAGTTCCCACACAACATCATAATTATTTACTGAGCCAGTGAGCAAATGTGATACCATGCTCCTGGCTTCACCTTTAAAGCCGATTTTAAATAATTAAATTTGACCGAAAGACTTAGGTCCTTCTATCATGAATTATTTCCATAAATAATTCAAAAAAATGAATCCCACTCTCTGGGTTCCCCCCATAAAAAGTGGGTACCTTAATTTTAGGTAGAGCTGGAAGATCTTCTGTCTTCACGGTTACCTTATTACTGTTGAGACTTATATGCTCCAATATGTCAATCATATTGTTAGCATCAAACTCTAATTCAGAAACATCTTCGTTGCATTGGATGTTTTGTTTTTCAAAGAAATTAATTTTTTCTTGGATTCTATTCCAGAGAAAATTAATTTTATTTTTTCTAATGCTACTCCATTCCGAGTAGCATTTTTTAATTCTTTTTCAGTTTCCTGAATATAATTTTTAAGTTGCAACAAGTTTTCGTCTAACTTATCTGCAATCTTATTATTTTCAACTTTTTCTGGAACATTTTCTGTTACAGGATCAATAATTTTCTTCGAACATATATATTGTTCACTAATTGATTTAATTGTTAATATTGTTTTGTCAAATATTTTTTATTGAAGTAGTCGTGATCGACTGCTCCAATTTTTAAAAGAATAGAGTTGTTTGTTACAAATTTGTCTTTCAACTCTGTCAATATTTCAATAGATTGGCTGGAAATAATTCCAGCTTCAATCTCCTGAACTTTTTTAACTATTACTGCTTGCTTTTCCAGCAGATTAATTGTTGCTTCTGACAACATTTTAACAATATATTTTTAAAACTTAAGTTTCATGCACTTATCTTATGTTGTGATGAAGCTGACTCTGCTGCTGATGCTGATGCTGACGCTGCTGCTGATGCTGCTGCTGTTGACTCTGCTCACGTTGCTGCTGATGCCTCTGCTCACGCTGCTGCTGATGCCGCTGACGATGCTGACGCTGTTGACTCTGCTCACGTTGCTGCTGATGCCTCTGCTCACGCTGCTGCTGATGCCGCTGACGATGCTGACGCTGACGCTTATGTCGCTGATGCTGCTGCTGTTGACTCTGCTCACGTTGCTGCTGATGCCTCTGCTCACGCTGCTGCTGATGCCGCTGACGATGCTGACGCTGACGCTTATGTCGCTGATGCTGCTGCTGTTGACTCTGTCGCTGCTGTCTTTGCGGACGTTGTTTTTGGCTCTTGGGGTTGTAAATCCTCTAGCCACTCCGATTTCCGATTCTATTGCTTTAGAATCGACCTCGTAGTTTTTTTTTTCACTTTCCGATGTAAGCCTCGGAAACGCTATAATAATTTCGTGTCGATTTATATTTTTTTTTTTTTTACCGCACACAATTCCGACGTAAAGCCTCGGAAACACTAAAATTTTTTTTTTTTTTTTATTCCCTGCCTCTTTTCTTTTTAGAGCGCTAGAGTTTTTGTTAATCCTCTTCGGATATTTATTATCTCTGTCTCACATGGAGAACTAGAGCAATCAGTTCTGTGCTTCTTATCACTGGTGGAGGATAGCAACAGACCAATTTATTTTGCAACCTTAAGTATTTCACTATAAGGTGCTGGTTTAAAATTCTGTGTCTCTTACCACTGGTGGGGAAAACAACAGAATGCTCGAAGGACCAATGAATAAATGGACATCAAGACTTGGTTGGTTGAGCACAAAAATTGAACTGACTTTATTCCTTAAAATCCTAGGTCTTATATAGCTACAAATTACAGCGGAGTACAGCTCTCCTCTAAGAATTTGGTGTTGTACCCCACGCACAGGATAGAGCGTGGTTTTATATTTAGAACTATTTTTTATCTCAGGCTTCGTTGCCAAGCATGGGAACGGGTCGCCAGCATAGATACAAATATATTCTTAGATTATACATTTTTGAGTTTACATAGTCTCTTAAAATAATCTCTCCGGTGTTCTAGTTTCATTGCTTGAACAGGTTAGAATCTCAAATGGTTCTTAGATAAGCTCTTCTGGGATTTGTTATCACGGTCTCAACTTAAAACTTACTTTGTTCCATGTTGGTGGCTGTCGAATTATTAATCTCAGCCACCACGATAATTTCCTCATTCTCCTCGGTTTCCTCGGGCACCATCATCAGGTTATTATTCAGCATATAGGGATCATTTCGTACATCCGCTTCACCCGATGAGGCTCGAAAGCGGTGCGTAAAGGAGGAGCGTGAACGGGTCATGTACGATGATCTTGTGGTGGACATACGTCTGAGCACACCACGTCCATAGATCAGCATGCGTACCTCCACTCGAAATCTTGGATGTGTGGCGGCATACAAATAGGGATCTATACAAGCCGCCGTCTTGCAGAACAGCGCCGGAATCATGGAGCCAAGTGGTGTGATATGCTGCTCCTGGCCAAAGACGCCCATCATGGCCACAATGGCATACGGGGACCAGGCAATGAACCACAAACCAATTATAGCGGCCACAATAAATGTTAACTTCTGCTCGGTTTTGGCCTTGTCTTTGCTCGATTGTATGCGGTTGGACATGAAGACCATCCTGAGTATGTAGAAGTAGGAGTAGGTAATTGCCGTTAGCGGTATGCAGTACGCGGCCACAAAGAACAGGGCCATAAAGATGCGAGCGGGTGTCTCCTTGTTCAGGTAATCAAAGCTACAGGTGGTGAGATAACCCTCGGGCACATAGACCGACAGTCCCACATCCAGTGCTGGCATTACGGCAAACAGAAAGCTGTAGCACCAGATGAGTATGATTACCAGATAGGATCGTAGACGGGAATAACGTCTTAGCGGTTGCAGTGGATGCACTACCACATTATACCGATCCAGTGCAATAGCTGTGAGTGTTCCAATGGCACAGGTACCACTGAGGCCTCCTACAAATCCATAAATTCGACATGCTGCACAGGCAAAGTAACTTGCATTAACTCGTTACGAATTCTGTTTTCAGCTTACCTATGTCACCCAGTGCTGGACCCTCTTTGATGTTATTGTATATGGCAATCGGGCACTTGACCAGCATCAGAAAGTCACAAATAGCCAGATTCATGACCAATATATTTGCAGGTGTTCGCAGTGATTTACGGCTACCAAACATGAAGATCACAAATGCATTCCCAAAACAACCAACAGCGGAGATCAGACAGTACAATGCGGCCATGATATAGAATGTGCTCGTCTGCGGTGGCTCAAACTGCAGCCAGAATGGATTCACCTTGGCTATGTAGCTCAGATCGTACTTGTCGCGATAGTGTATATAGCCGGGATACGAACTGTAAGAGAGTTAAGCCAACATTATGTTATAAGTATGACACACAACAGTGCTTCTAAAAGTGCTTTTAACAGTGCTCCTAACAGTGCTCCCAACAGTGCTCTCTCTTTGCCTGTCTCTATAAATTTATCACGTCAAAAGAGAGGAGGGCATCGGCAGCGCTGCCCACTTCACAGTTCTTGGCGCTAATTTTTGCTGTGCCTTTTAAGTAGCTCCTTCTGTGCTTGTGTGTGTGTGTGTGTGTGCACTGCTGGCTGCACTGCTTACGCAGACAACACAACAATTTTGTCAATTCCGTTGCTTATTCTTATTCTTTCAAGTGCTAGAGATCGGCGACAATAACTGTAAATGATTTGTTTTTGCTGGCAATGTAAAGTTGTTGTTGTCTTGTCTGCAAGTTTGCACTTGTAAAAATCTGTTTGAATTAAAAGCTTCAAGCGAAAAATTCAACATTTTGGTATGTTGTGTGTGTCTTCTTTTTTTTTAGCAGTGCATTACAAATTTGTTTAGAGGTTTGGTTTGTGTTTTCACTTGTTTGTTTTGGTAAGCGCTTCTTTTTAATCATCTTTATGAGAGAGAGAGAGAAAGTTTTTTTATGTTGCTCAGCCAGTAAAATGAGTTTGAGGCTTTTATGTTAAATTCAGAAAATTAAAGAGAATCTTTAATGAAACCAAAGAGCACAATTGTTCAATTGGCCTTAGAAGTGCCAAAGCTGTAACTGAGCAGTTGAGCTGTATTATGTAAGTAATCAGTTAAAATGAACGGTACTTTAACTGTCCTTACCCGCAAATTCATACCCTTAAAAGCACTCTCCTATTTTTTCGACTTTTTCGAGTCCAAAAAAAAGAGGAAATTGAATCCCAGAATTCATTAAACGAACGCGTACACGATTCCACACTCACCTTAAGTCAGTGCCGTTGTCATTTACGGCATGTGGATGCTTATCATGGACCTTGGCTGCTGCAGCTGTTGATGATGCTGCTGCCTCCGCTGACGTTGCCGCTGCGGCCGCTGCAGCAGCAGCATTTTCCGCTGCCCCATGGCTAGTGTTGACCAAAACTTCGGTGAGGGCGGTGGTAATCCATAGACTACCCTCGTTGCTTGTCAACGTGGGCAATGTCGACATAATGGACTCCATTCTGCAGCTGAAGTTGGTACTGTAGCTACAGAGTGGAACTCGGTTTGTGCCAAAATAAATTCAAGGATTTCTTTTTGCTGCAGTTCAATGTTGTGAGTATTAAGGTGAGTTGATTTGTAGCAAAAGGTTTTCCGCTTTATTTATTTACTTGTCATTACAGCTCAATTACAGCAATTGGTATTGCTGTCCAGCAACCTGGACACCGGCATGTTGACTCTGGGATTGGCTGCCATTAATTCCATTCAATTGTCCTAAAAGAGTACCAATAAAAGTGCAATTTCATTAAATTTAACGTTAACTCTTTAACTACAGTTACAGTTCGGTAGTGGCTAAAAGTACTTTTGGCTTAAAGCCACTCTTAAAACTAGTCTTAGTTGGATTTTGTCAATCCTGCACTAAGTGCTCTCATTAAAGTTAAGTATATTGCGCTTGGTACATGGCGGGCAGTCCTAGTGCACTTGACAGTAAATCAAAGTTTCTGCTTCTGGGTTACATAAGCGATTTCATAACTTTTTATGGTCCATCCGCCAGGTGAGCAATGAAAAGTTGATTAAAACCAGCAGTGAAATTAATAACATTGACGGAAAACTTCGTTTCTGTACAAAATAAGTAAATGTACCATAATCCCACGAACTTTATGGAAATTATTTAAATCTGCCGTCATAAAAAATCATTAAATATTTATTAAAGTATTATGTCAATTAAATTTCCAATATTTGCCGTAATTTACATTATTTTCATGGTTATTTCTTTTTTACTTGCCTTGATAACAGTATCAATATTTTATTTGAGTTTTATTACAATGCAAATAATGGAAAAGTGATGGAGGAAAAACCATTTAATAAATATTTGCACACACTGTGACGATATCAATAATTAAATTAAAATTAGTTTTTTGTATATGGTTTAAAATTGTGCATCTGATAGAGTAGAAAATTAAATTAGCTTTCAAGTAGTTTAATCAATTTAATTTATCTCAGTTGGTTCTTATTTTACTAGGAACTAAGATTTACTTTCAAGACAATCCCCAATTTGATTTATTTATTAATTTAGCTGAAAGCACTCATACCTCAGTTTGTTTCCGTAGCATAACTTAATTGAGCTAATTATGCTGAAAATTGTGGCGTGCAACACTTTGTAGTCTCAGTCCATTTGAATATGAATGACATTTAACACCTGCTTTTGCCGGTCATGTAACAAGAAACCGGATTTGGTCCTTTGGTTATGCAAATCACTAGCATTGCGGACATTTTAATTAAATCTACTTAATTGCTTATTAAATAACTTGGACGTATCCGAGTCGTCATAAGGCCGCAAGCACTTTTGAATAAACAAAAAGACAAACTCAAACATAAGAACTCAAAACTAGGAGCTGAGAACTCAGAACTCAGAGCAACTACAAACTTCAAGTACAACAGTAACTCAAACACAAGCAGCACTTGCGGAAAAGTTTTTTTTTTGGGGAAAAGTAAAAGATAACTTATTGCCGCCAGCTGGAATATCTATTTTTCTAACGATCAGGTAGCTAAAAAAAATAAATGATTTTCTTAACCTCAGGGGAAAATAGCTTAACTTATTTGTTGAGCAACTTTTTTGCTTACAGGGTCTTTTACAGTCGACTACCAGTCTAGTTCCTCTACCGCAATGCAACAGCTGCTTGCTGTACAGCATACACGTGCTAGAAGCAACAACTGCTTCAACAACTACTACTACAAGTGTCCCAAAGTCCATTCCTCTCAAAGACAACTTATTTTATTTATTTACAACCAAAAAGGTGATTTTCCTCAGCTTTACCTGTAATAATGTAAAGTGAAAGGTTAAGCAGCTTTTCGCTCACTGAAGAGCGTTTGAAAATGTTGCTCGATTTGCCGTTATTACTCCACTGTCACATAATTGGCCCTAATTGGCCAATTTCTATGGCCCAAAACAAGCATCTGAAAAGCTGTTTAGTTCATTTTGCCATTTATGTGCTGTCATCAATACAAAAGTGCACTACTCGTTGGTATTCCAATGTTATTTGACTCCTTTTGTGTCAGGGCAGCTACAAATTCTTGGCTCTGTGTCTAATTGTTGGCCAATTAATCATTGACATGCAAAAGACAGTTCAATTCGCTAAATAAATGCGTTGCAGACAAGTTTTAGTCCCAGTAAAAATGGCTCATTAAAGCCTTAAATTTTAATTGTTACTGACTAAATTGCATTGTAAGTTTCTTAAACTTAATTTGCAAATTGCACTAATATTAAGTGTTGCTTTCTATTAATTTAAGTGTTTTTAAGTTGTGTGCAAAACTACTAATTAAGTCAGCTGCCATTGTTAACGGCTTTTGTGTTACAATCTTGTTAAATGCATATCAGCAATGACAATGGCTGCCATTGAATGTGAATTGTGTTTCCTTCTAGCTTCTTTTATTCTGGTTTTTGGTTTTAATGCTTCTATTCAACCATTGGCACTATTGAATTCTCGCTCTCGATTAACCTTCACACGACACTGACCTCCTAAGTCCATTTGCATTTCTACCAAATAGCAAAAAATTCTATTATTCATTCCTTTTTTCAAAACAGAGGCACGCTGCGCTTGTTAGGAGTGCTAACTTGGCTGGGAGCACAACCGAAATTGGTCTAGTAATAGACTGAAAAGTTGTTGTAAAAAAAATAGCAACAGAGTTTTGTTGGTTTAATCTTTATAACAAGCTCCATGTGATTTTTAATCTGTTCATTATGCAAAAATATGTATGAACATATTTCTTTTATAAATATCTAAAATGGAGAGCGCTTTATAAATTGTTTTTAATTTTTTTAAGCACTTTTAAACTTTCGTTTTTTTTTTTTTTTGATTAACCGACTTTCAGACTTATGTTTATGATAATTTTTTTCATGATTTTTAGTCTGAGTTATTATAAAATATTTTCCTGCCCATACATAGCTAAAAAAAAGCTAAAAAATATTGTAGCTTTAATAGTTTAAGCGTCAACAAAGCTACTTTGCCAACACTGCCTGTTACACTATCCGTTGCTGACTTGTCTTTTCCCTTTGGCTGGTGTGGAATCAGTTACGATTGCATTTCTAATATATTACACTTTGCGCATCATCTGCCATTGAAATGCATTTAAATGTGTTTACAACTCGGCAGCGATTTGCTTTGGCTATCTTGTCCGTCATGTACATAAGTTGCACTTGTTAAGAATAATAGCTGTAGGCGTGATTTTCTTTTATTTTCCATTTTTGAACAGCTGCACTTACAATTAAAATTACACAAGTAAAAATCTGCAGCTTCTAACCACAGGCAGCAGAGAGAGAGAGAGGGGAGAGGAGAGGATACTGTGACAATTAAGCGACACTCGCTCACAAGTAAAAACGGAATTGAATCAAAGGCAACTGCGAGAGAGAAGGAGAGCGGAAATTGCAACAAGCTCGCGCCTAAAAGCATGCAACAATTATTTGTTTAAAAAATCCGCTTCAATTTCGTTTATTCGTTCTTTCGCTCTTTGTCATTCGTCGTTAATGTTTTTTCAAACGCTTTTCATTTTCGTTTTCCTATTTCTTTTGCTGTTTTACACTTGTCATAAAAACGGCGCTGTCAATATTGTTTTTAGCTGCTACATAAAAAACGCATTTTAATGAAGTTCAAACATAAATAAAATCTTTGACCATTTTTTGAATTTACTTGGGCAATTTAATATTACATTTAAAATGTTGCATTTGTTCACATAATTCTATAGCTTACGAAATTTTCATTAGCACAATTTACAATAGTTAACATACTAGAATTTGGCAAAGCTAAAAAATATTAATCTAAAATTTCTAAAAATAGTTTCATTCATATTGTATAGCTTCTTTTAATATAGCATTCGGAATAAATGCCCACACAAAGTGAAATATATTTTTAATTAATTTCCAGCGTAGCTCAAAACAGCAATTTAATGTAATTTTTTTTTTTTTTTAACCTCCACAGGGGTTTAAACAAAGGTAGAAACAGCTGAAAATTGTGCAATGCTTTTACTTTCGGCAGCAGCTAGCAATTTACAAGAATTCTGCATGGAAAAACACGTTGATTAACGAAGGAGCGAGAGAAAGTGAGCCACAGACATGACAGACAGACCGAGTGACAAAACGACAGACATTTAGGCTTTTGTTTTTATCATAAATGCAGAGAGTGTTTCATTTTAGCCACCAGGGAAGAGGGTACACTAAGCTTATTTAAACTGCCGAAAAGTGAAACGAAACAACTTCAATTCCCATTTCAATCGTTGCTGTGAATAAAAGTTTTTTGAAGATACTATTGCTAAAGATAGTCAAAGATACTTTTACTATAAAAAGCACTAGCGGTATATTGTTGTCGGGGGAGCTCGCGTCTGTTTTCCTTTCGTGTTCCGGCTAGTTTGCCAGCTGTCAGCCATGGCTAAAATAAATAAACTGTATACAACTCTGAAGATGGGACTGATAAAGTTGAGAACGAATGCACAAATGTATTCATAAATAATTTGATGAACATAATGCTTCTTAAATCGAATTTTCGCAACATAGAAAAAAGAACCGAGAACTGACTGTGTATGTGTGTGTTAATGTAAGGTATATTTATGGGTGTGTGTGTGTTTTTGTGTGTGCTTAGTCATGTGTGTGGGTGTGTGTGTTGAGTTACGCGAAGCTTAGGCAAATATTGGTTGTTGGCTGTTTCCAACTTGCTTTTAATATGCCACTTTTTCGCTCTGCAACAGGCCACGACCGCCCACGACCCCTCACCCGACCCGCTCATAATTTTCTCAACTTATATTGATTTGTGCTCGCGCTGGTTTTCATTTAACTATTTTTCAGTTGTGCCGCATTGCAAACACGGCTCGAACGGCACGCTCGTTGACATAAATGCCATGTTTTTTCTACTTTTTTTTTGCAGTGTACTTAAACATGCAGCAAGGCTGCCAGGCACTTAACGGATACCGTATTGAAAGATATACATATAAGCCAAGTGAAACGATTGAATTTAGTTTGGCTTTAATGCTAGTTTAGGCAGTCCTTAAAGATTGAATTTACTCATGTATTGTTGCAGCTCAAGTAGCTTTTGGAAGATGTTGGCCAAGTGGACTATGGGACTTGTGGACAAGTGGACACCCCAATGGTGGGGCCCAGTACTCCAGGCTAAGTCGGAGAGGGTTTCACTTGCCAGTCAGTTGGTTGAAGGCCAACCGCTTGAGGACTTCAAGACATGTTAGTTACCTACATGGTTGAGACATGCAGGACAACCACTTAATGCAGTCCGCTTGACTTGCAGGCAAGGACTTGCTTGCGAGAAAGCCTGATAAATGCTACAAAGCTCAGCGTTTCCACTCAGCTGTGTCGGACAAAAAACAAAGGCAGTCAGTCAGCTACGAAAAGACTTTACAAATTGCAATTTTCCGCTTATTATTCAAATAGTTCTGCACAATGTACGACCATTTATTTGAGCTTCAAAACGTTCCCAGAAGTTAACTGATAAAAAAAAAAAATAAAAATAAACTTAAAGTTAAAGTTAAAGTTTTCTAAAAATTGGCTGATTGGCTATACGTTGGCTGAACTCAAGTACGGGCCAACAAAAGTTAAATCAAAGCAAAATTTGTTCAATCAACAAAATCAGCAACATGAGCTAAATATTTATTATATTTCAATGGTCCATGCTATTTTCTTGTCATTGCTCAATTTCTATTTATTTATGTGCACATAAATCTAAACTTTTCTTGTTTTTGATTTGTACGCAATCAAACCTTTGGGTCAACAAGGTTTTGATAAGGGTCAGCTTTTTGGCAAACTTCGACTAGGTTAAATTATTCCATACATTTAAATGCAAAATTATACAAGAGCAAAAATGTGATGCTACAAATTAATTTATATGGAATTTTATTTTAATTTTGTCAGCAAATAAAAGCAGAAAAGAGTTCTGAAAACCAACTGTTCATTTGTTAAGGGTTTTGAATAAATCTAAAATAATATACATTTGTATTTGATCTCTACAAAGTTATAGCATATAGTTCAGACAGTAAATTATTATATCTTTTCCCCGTTCTTAACTTACTTTTTGGCTGAAATTTAAGTTATGACTTTTGTTTATCGAGGGTCACTTTTGTTTTCCTGTAAACTTGGACAACAAAGTCAGCAACAATAACAACAGCAACCGCACACTATGCTTAAAGTTCCGACTATCGTAAATTGACCTCAGCGAATTAAAAAAGTTGCACCACAAATATTTGCACAAGTGGCGCCAACGCGATGCCAAACCCTTTTTATTCGAAAGTTATGAACAACTGATGCCCTGAATTTTTACCAGAAATTTTACGCGGCTTAAGCAATTTTCTTTTGAATAACAAAAACACACTCTCTACGTACGAGACACCGCGGCGTATACGTAATTATAAGTGAAATTCCGTAAGATTCGTTTAATTTATGTGCGCTCAACTGTCTGACTTGAACTGTCTGCAGGTTTGAGTGCGACTGAGCCAAAGGACACAACAGTCAGCATTTTTATCAATGAAAATTGTTGCTTACTGTCTCCACGCCTCCACGGATGCTGCACAGCAAATGCTGCAAAGAGAGAGAAACAGAGAGCGCGTGTTTTCTCTGCAAAGAGCGGCGTGCGTTGCTCTCTTAATTTGGCGAGCTTAGAGTTGACTGGCTTTTTAATCACTTGCTGTTTGTTTATTATTGGTTTTATGACGTTCATTAAACGTGACTCGGCACACACTTCACCGTGTCCACTTAAGCCGGCAGACAATTGCCAAAAAAAAGAGTTTTTGGATTAAAGGAGCCTCAGCAAGTTAATTGCTGATTAGAATTTTATGCTGCCTAGTCATATTTTACCTGCCCAAATAGGCTCACCTGACCGCTACTGCCATTTCCACTCACGAGTACGTGTCAGCTTCAGCCGCAATCATTTGAATTGTTTTTCGTCTGGCAAAAGTTTACCGCAAATCAAGGGTTAAATGTGTTTTAAATCCTGCATTTAGCGCATGTTTGGAATTATTTGCGGAATTATTTTTTGAAATTTGCAACACATACGACTAGTTTCAATCAGAGTTAGTTTCAATCTGTTTCTGGTTTCTGCTGTTCCTACATTCGATGCACTGCATTCAATAGCCGCAAATTGAGCAAAGCAAGCCGCACTTGTTGGCGGCCTGCGCTTTAATTAAAAATAAATAAAAGCAGGCTAGACGGGGTACAGGTGGGCATAACTGGCTGTAGAATACCCTAGAGTAGTTATAAAAAATAATAAAAGAGTTTAAAAGCAAAATTAAATTAAATAACTTTGTATTTCTAGCTTTTAAAGTTATGCTGAAAGTATGACTACAAATCGAGGCGCGCCAGTTTAAATTTTAATTATAATTTCACAATGAAAGGACCTTGCAATATTACAGTTTCTACCCCTTATAGCTGCTGCAAGCTATGCAATTTTTTAGCCGCTTAGTACTAATCTACTAAACCCTTTTTGTTTGTAGCTTAAAAGCATTTCACAGATAAAACTGCTTAGCCACTTGATACCCTAAGGCTTAATTTAAATTATTATATTAATTATATAAAAATAAAATATTTTATTGCTTTTGGTTTTATTTATTATTTTTGCCTTATTGCCAGCTGACTTAAAAAAACTAATTTACCCCTTTTTAAAACACTTTTAAATGCCAATGCGGTAATTGATAATGATTATTGACGTTGTTTGTGTTTTGTGCCTTTTGAACACTAAGTTTTTCCGCATTAGAAACTTCTCTCAAAACTTTGTGTGATTTATTTAATAGTTAATGCCAACTAAGCCAGTTTATCAAGTTAATAAAATTAAAATTAATGAATTAAAATTTATAAAGTTTACTAAAATAGTACATTTTAATTTACAATAAAAGTTGTTGTTTTCTTTTGATTTTCTGTGATTTTCTGTGCTTTCCATTTGCTGCTTTTTGTTGTCCTACCAACCGTTTATTAAAAGTCATGGCCTGCAACCCCGACGACAATTCCTTTAATGTCGCTGTGTTTGTAAATATATATATACATATATAGTATATATATGTTTGTACGAAATATGAGTCTTGGCGTGATTCTTCTTGTTTCAGAAAGCACTTACTCTTCGCCATGCCATTACCATTAACCGCACAAAGTAATTAGTGGCTTGAACAAAATGTTTAAAAGTGCTACCAACTTGTGTTAGCTGTGCTAAAACAGGTAAATAAGTAAGTACTTTTTGCTTTACATACACACACTGTTTTTTTTTTTTTTGTAGAAGTCTGTGAAAGGTCTCAGACCCCAAGGCGCTGACACTTATACAACGGCTTAGACTGTTTTCTAAGTTGTCCCAAAGTATTAAATGTTTAACACAAACAATTCAGTTTCAAGTTCCGCCCAAAATATAAAAAAAAGCGTAAAGTTTCCATTGTTGAATCATGCACAGAGTAGGAGTAGCACAAGACGATGAATAATAGTCGTCAATGACGTCAGTCTTCGTCACAAGCTTAAGGCCCTGTAACCAGAAAAAGTGAAAGGGTACACTAGCGTATAGGCAGCAGCAGTCACTTTCTGCTGCAAGCTGATACAGCAAAATCTATATAGTAGAAACAGTCAGTTGATAAAAAATCTGTTAAACTTATAATAATTTTTATATACTAATCTTCAGTACAACTACAGGGACTCTTACAGTCGATTTCTACATTACTGCTACCAGTTTTTATTCAATCACTACCAAGTCAAGTATCTATATTTTTTCTTGGAATCAGCTTTAATAACAAGCGCTTTTCTTATTGTGCAACTGCCAATTTGCTTGCTTATTGATTGACACTATTATTAACCTGAAGTCCACTTGACTTTCACTTTATTTCTCTATGGTTAATACAGTAGCCAAATAGCATCCTTAGGGAGTTTTTAAAAACATATAAAACTACAGTTGAAATTTGACTTTTCCATTTAATTTGCAATCGTATTTTAAAGTACGCGCTAATGACATTCACTTCAATCTCAATTGCTTTACAATTATGACAGATAACTATACGGCAATCAGTCTAAAAATCCCTTAGATACCGATAGGTAGGCCAGATAAGAAAGTGCTTTCGTAACAAAGAGTTAAGTGGTTTTAGTATCTATATATATGTAAATGTAAATGTATCTGTATCTGACTGGCGTTAGATTGAAACAGACAAAAGTACTTTTAATAGAATTTCGTTGTGTTTCCCAATTGGTGTTTCAGCAATTTATTCTTCCACACAGTGGTCACGAGCAGTATTCAGCCAATCAACTCTCATTCCCAACACGCACACAAATTAGTCATTCAAGAGTTGTCGATGTTCAAATAGAGATGCGTAAAATAATACCCAGTTATCAATGGAAAACGGAAACTAAAATTTAAATAAATTTTATATAACTTTAGTTAAGTTTAAATACTTAAGTATGACTGACCAACTGACTGACCACTGACAATTTTGTACAAATTGAGTATGTTGAGCTACCAATCATTGGGGAACCAGACAGAGGCCAATGTCGTTGTCATTATCGATGTCACTTCGACACATACACGATATATATATATGTATATACAAACAGTGGTAAGGGATGGGCTTCTGTCTGATTTTAAGTTTCAATTCAATTCAATTTTAGTCGTCTGTCGACTGTCGAACAGCTTTGGCAAAAGTTGATATAAGTCTCGGCGATTTACGGGCCTTAACCGCAGTTGTGCGACCGCATTTGGCGGGTGAACACTCAGCGAACAGTTTGACAAACGAACAGTTTTTATTTTTATTTAAGCAAAGTAAATAATAAAAAATAAAAGTGCTACGCATTTAGTTTAACTATAAAGTTCAGTTTGATCTGGTGAACTAGTAACAGCAGACGCCAAAATGTGGAATCTTCAGTTGCTGGCATTGGTTGTGACTTGTGGTGAGCAGCAAATTAAGGATTAAATTGCATTCTGCTCAGAGTGTTGAGCAGTGTTAAGTGTTGTGATAAGATATCTTATTTTTACGCGTCTTCTAGTAGCAAAACATTTCTTACTATCAGTTACAAATGTTGTTTGATTGATTTTTATTAGGGTTGCTTCTAAAGATAAACTAAGTTAAACGCGCGTCACAAGCAAGCCAAAAATAAATCATTTCTATTTTAATTTTAATTTTATAAAACAATTGACACTTTTTAAGGCCCCTTCATGTTAAAATTTCCATGTGTTGTCCATGTAACGACGAGCACTGCCTAATTATCTATTTCATAAATCAGAAACATGTCCGTAACGTGTCTAAACTAAACCGACCACGGGCTTTAAAAAGGTCAGCTGATTTGATTACTCATCGTCTGACTTAAATTAAGTCCCTTCGTCATAAAACTAGTCACTCGTAAAAATTTTTATAGCCGGAAATTTTTTCTTTAATTTGCATTTGGAAACTACAAAAAGTTTTTGACTTTGTTTTGTTCACAAAAAAATTACAAAACGAATTGATGACAAAATTTGGCCAATTTACCAATTAATAATACAATGCATAAATGCCAACAAATTATCTAAGCTGAAAAAAAGAGTGTTTTTTGCGTGTTTAGCCTGTATTAGCATTAACTAAACTGTTTGTTTGTATACCCTGTAAGCAGTTCAATTGAGTGTTTTGCTTTGAGTAATTTTCGGTTTTCAAAAATTAAGCAGAATTATTTATAACACTGAGTGAATGAGCGTTTTGTAGAATATATTTTCATCTATTATTCTGTTGTGTAAAAATTAAGTTTTTATAGTGCCATAAATTAGACGCGCTTATTAAAAAAATTACGTTTAATTTACGGCATTAGCACGTGAGGAAAAAGCCACTTTTAGAGGCATAGATAATATTGAAAATATATAAATAAATTTAAACACTTAAGGGTACTTTTTTGAGCAGGCATGTTTTAAATAAAATTTTAAATTTTGTTTGTTAGTTTTAAATTTATTAAGATTTAAAACTGACCTATGTAAACGAGTCTATAACTAGTTATTTAACTATTTGCCACCTTTTGTCTATTGAAACAAAAATTATTAAAACAAATATAACAAAGTGTCAGAAAACAAACTTGCTTAATGGTAATAAAAAATATAGAACAATAAAGGTCAATGTCGGGCAAAATAACCAACGGCATTATTTTCTAAGCAAACAGTAAAGTTACTCTTGTTATTGCAATCAGTTCATGAAAATTCATTACATAATTAAAACCACAAACATTTATGTAATTGACGCCATAATTGTTATATAATCAATGCTAATTAAGGACTATTAAAACGACACTGAGCGAAATTATATATTAAAACCAACTAAATCAGTGGTTGACAAGCAACAAATTTATACCAGACAACAAATATTAGCACAATAAATATTTTTGGCAACTGACAGTTATTTTTAGACGTCCCTCTGTTACCAAAAATAGTCGGCAAAAATGAAAGGGGCCGGTCGGGGGTGTGACGGGACTCACGATGTCACCATTAACACAGATATCACTGTACCCGTTGGTTCAATCAATTAACAAGTTTTATCAGACTTTGAACATTTCATTTTGATTAAAATTTATTTTATATTTCACAGTTTTGGCAGTTTCTGGCCAAGACTTTGGCTACATAGGCAAACACGGTCCGGCACATTGGTCTGAAGACTACAAACGCTGCAGCGGCAAGTTTCAGAGTCCCATTAACATCGATGAGTTGAATGTGGAGCAAAAGAATTTTCCCGATCTGGAGTATAAGAATTTTGATTCTATACCCGAAGAAGTCAAACTTACCAATAATGGTCACACTGTGCTGGTGACCATGAAGTTCCCCAAAGGCAAGGAGCCTCGCATTCGCGGTGGTCCCTTGGAACGGCAGACTTACTATCAGTTCGAGCAGTTCCACTTCCACTGGGGAGAGAACGATACGGTGGGTAGTGAGGACACGATCAATAATCAAGCCTATCCGGCGGAGATGCATGTCGTAGTCCGTAGTCTCGACTATCCGGACTTTCAGAGTGCTCTTGGACAGGATCATGGCATAGCCGTTTTGGCATATTTCTTTAAGGTACGATTTTTATATAAATAAATATTCTTTATATAAATTTTAATGTTTAACCCTTGTACAGATAAGAAATTATGGCAGTGCCAGCTATTCGGAATTTACACGAGCATTGCCCGCCATCAGTCGGAAGGACCAATCTGTGAAGCTAAACGACCCGCTGCCCCTGATGAGCTATGTCTCCGAAGATCCCGTTAATTATTTTAGCTATATCGGCTCATTAACAACACCGCCTTGCGCCGAGGAAGTGGTCTGGATTGATTTTCACCAGCCTATACCTATAGCAGAGATTCAGGTGGGTTCAATAATATCCCTCATGAGATCTAGTAATATATCTTGGTCCATTTGCAGCTGGAGCAATTTCGCATATTAACTGCGAACGATGATCACTTGAAGAACAATTTTCGACCCACTCAACCGCTCAACAATCGCACAGTTTACCAAAAGTTGCCCGTATCCTTCAATCCGGGGACGAGTTTGTGGGGCCATTTACCTAAAGACCAGAAATCGAGCGCTACAACCAACAGAGGGCGCTTTAGTGTACTGCTAGTTGGCAGTCTCCTGTTGTTCTGGTGTGCGCTGAGTGTTAAGTTTTAGTAGAATTTAATTGAAGGCAAGTCTCTCAGGGCTTAATTAAGCTCTATAATTGGGGGTGGAGACGGGACTTGAACCAAAAACGAGTGTTAACTGATTAACGCCGCACATAAGGCACACGATTTCAATTATTTATATGCATAAGTATGTCAAAGATGCTGTTCAGCCTTAAGCACAAATAATTGCAGCAATTTTCAATCATCAGCGATATTTCATTATCACCCGATAAGTTATTTATACTGTTTACTGCACCATGTGATTTTTATAATAAGTACGTAATGGTTGGCTATCAATAAATAAATTTAAAGCAGTGCCGCTCTATCGACTAATTTATTGTGTTTATTATTCACTTTGCTCTTTGTTTCGCAACTATTTACAGTTGACAAAATCAAGATAAGGTAAGTAAGAGTTTCATACATCGATGACCAACAGCTGCTTACAAAAGACCACTTAACAGTACTTATATGCACTACAAACAAGAAAGAAAAGTACAGTCGAGCGCGCCCGACCGTATAATACTCTCTGCATTTTCCCGATTAAATTATTAAAATCGGTATCCAGATATTACAATGCGTAGTACTTGCATTAAAATATGTTGAAACAAAAACAATCTAAGCATAATCAAACACACATCTGTTTGTTTGTATTCGAATACACATACGTTTGGCAATATATGATGCATGCATGTATGTATGTGTGCATTCGGCGCAGCCAGCGACCGCGGGCAGCGCTGCCGACTCACAGGCAGTGCTGCCAGAATCTTCCAAGCTAAAATTGCTAGATTTTTGAAGAAAAATTGCTAAAAGTTGCTAAAAATTTTCTAAAAATTGCCAGAAAAATTGCTAAGCCATTAAAATCTTAATTTTCAACAAATGTGCATATTTATTTAATGAAACGTAGAAATTATTACTGAAAACACTTAAAAATAAATAAAAAACCAAACAATTTACATTCAAAATTCATTACTTAATCAATTCATAAACTAAATCAGTCTTAAACTAAAGGATACTTAAAATATTTTCTAGCTCGTCAGCTTCACATACATCAGAATATTTTTCACTGCTTGTTATTTGACTCAAATATTCATTTGGCAGGACATAATTATGGCAACATTTGCCATGTCTTGTCATGTCAATATGCTCGCGTTGGATCAGTGCAATCCTTGCGAATCCATTGCTTAAACTCCTCGTCTTGAAGCCAGGCATCACGAAAATTTTGCATATCGATCGCTTTGCTATCACCAAACATATCCAAAGAGTTACCAAACACTATAAAGTTGTTCATATAATCAAACCACTGAATTAAATACATGTTCCGATATCTTTGCGAACCGCTTTCATCGTAATTTGTGCAATCGATGACAAAAAGGTATAAAAAATGAAAAAACTCTGAAGAAAAATATAAAATTTGCCTTTTTTTATAACAAAATTGCTAAAATTGCTAAGAAAAAATAAAAAGTTGCTAGATTTGTGGCTAATAGCATTTTATAAAGAAAAGTTGCAAATTTTTTTAAAAGTTGCCAGATCTAGCAACTAAATTGCTAAACTGGCAGCACTGCTCACAGGCAGCGAAAACGTTCGAACATGTGCTTGTGTGTTTCTATCTCGCTTGCACCTATGGGTTGGTATTGCGTTCAATTATCAATATTGTAACGCTTCTAGTTTTCTTGTTTATAGTCCGATTTTAATGCGCCTTTCAGGATAGTTTAATATAGTTTGGTCTCCACACGAAGTATATAATTACAATACTGTACGATACGAACAAGTTCGCCAAAACCGGCATTGAAGGTTCCAGTCTTTTTATCAAATGTGGGAAAAGTGGGCGTGGCAGTCCAAAATTTTAAATGGCAATGCAACTATGCCGTCGCTAGGAACCTCCCGTTCCAGAATTGGTGATCCTAGGTGCCATAGTTACTGAGATATTTGCCGAAAACACCAATTTTTTCCGAGGTGTGTCCAGTTTTTTGCTTATTGTGGGCGAATGGGGCGTGGCATCGAAAAAAAAAAAGATTCTTGTATTGACTGACTAAATATGTGATCGTTTGACACCAAGCTCGAACTTGTAGCTCTTACCATCTCTGAAATCTGTTTGTTCATACGGACGGACAGACAGACAGACAGACAGACAGACAGACAGACAGACAGACAGACGGACAGACGGACATGGCTATATCGACTCGGCTTGTGATGCTGATCAAGAAATATATACTTTATGGGGTCTGCCACGCCTCCTTCTGCCTGTTACATACTTTTGCACAAACCCAATATACTCTTGCAGAGAGTATAAAAATGCTAGTCTACATTGACTGTAAAATTCTTTAACATTTCGCTGTAAGTTTGAAAGTGTCACAAATGTTTACAAGTGTAAGCTCGTAGAGGAGACGACGAAGAAGCATGCAGTTGTTGTTGTAAAAATCCAGCGCGTCGGCAACGAATAAAGATAAGAAGCGGAATATGGAAAATTGTTTGTGTAATTTGGCTTTGCCTAAGAAGGTTGCTTTAACTGCATAGTGGGCAATTACAGTTACAATAAATGGAGAGCGGAGAGCAAAGAGAGCGAGTGTATGCCTTTTATATATTTGTATGCATGGGTGTTTTGGTATCATGGGAATCGAGAGCACGAAATAAAAAGGAAAATTAATCAAGCTACGCACAACATAGTTTAAATCATACTGAGTTTGTAAAACCAAAGCCACTAAGCCACTTTTAAAGTATTTATAAGACACATACCATATTTATTTATTAAAAGTGTTGACTTAAGTTTTGAAAATGTAACCCAATAGAGTACACAGAAAGAAATCGGAAAGAAGTCATCTTTAAAAACTATACATTTATGTAAAATAAAGGTATTTAAAACAAAATTGCCATGTCTTTTAAATAATATATTTATCAAACACTTTTTCTTTCTTAGTATGCAATTAAGTTTATTAAAATTCTTTTAAATGTCTATGCTAATTATTTGAGATGAAAATATATTTGGCAACGAGCGAAACCTACTTGTGGAAGCTTAAAGTTTAAAGCTCTACTAAGTACAACGAAAAAATCTGGTTTATAGTAAATAAATCACTTTGATATGTCAACTGTAAGTTAATACGGGTTTTGAACTTAAGTAAGAAATATAAATATTATTTTCTAAAAACTTTACAATATTCCACACCTTTCAATCTGTCAATAACTTTGTTTAATCCTTTTATTTCTCGTGTAGAGTTTACCTGGGTATGATGCACTTTTGCATATGAGTTTACGTACTATGCTTTTTTAACATTCGAACAGTATTCCCCCTAGGAACGACTCGCACCTCAACGATGACGTCGAAATTAAAGTTGCATTTTAAATTAGCTTATGTGCGAGTGAATAAACTATAACAATAACTAAAAGTGTTGACACCGAACGAATTCGAAGCTCAGTTCACAGTTCTAGGGTTCACCAAAGTCAGAAATATAAAATATATATCAGTTTCAGTTGACACTTGGAAGTAGACGGTCTGGTAATTAAATATTAGAAAATGTTTAGCCTTAAATTTGGAGAAATCAAGCAAAGTGCTCTCTGCATAACTTTTACATTTATTTGGATTTGTGGTAAGATCTGCTAAAATATTTTAGAATTTTGGTATTTTATAAAAATGTAATAATTACATTATATAGGATCCTTAAACGTGGTAGTTATTTTTAAATTCTTGCAATAGTTTTTATTAAAATTCGCTAAAAAATACAACAGAAATTCTAGAAATGTAGTTGAACTGATAATTATCCCAGAAGTTTTATTTAAGCCGTGCTAAGTGCATAATCAACAGTAGATTGATATGTGACAATTGTAATATCAAATAGTAGAACGTTAAAGCGAAATTTAAAACCGCATAGTTCTGCCAATATGTGTTGATTACATATAAACTAATATATTAATTTTTTCTATTTCTATTTAAAGTTGTTGTAATTTCTGGCCAAAATTTTGATTATACTGGCCAACATGGACCACAGCATTGGGCAGAGAATTACAAGCGCTGCAGTGGAAAATACCAAAGTCCAATTAACATTAATGACTTTACGGTGAAGCTAAAGAAATTTGGGCCTACTGTTTATAACAATTTCGATACTACTCCCAAAAAAGTAACGTTGACCAATAATGGTCACACTGTGCAAGTCACTATGGAATTCGAGGAGGGAACTGTGCCCAACCTGCAGGGCGGTCCACTGGAAAGAAAGACGAAATATCAATTCGAACAGTTTCACTTCCATTGGGGCACCAACGACACAATTGGCAGTGAGGATTTCATCAATAATCACGCGTTTCCAGCGGAACTGCATGTGGTCATGAGAAGTGTGGACTTTAAGGATTTTACAAGTGCTTTAGGCCAGGATCATGGCATTGTCGTCTTGGCGTTCTTTATAAGTGTAAGTCATTTATGCGAAAGTCACGCAATACAAGTCTTAATCATATAATCCATAAACTTTGTAGGTTAGTAAAGAAGATAATCCCTTTTATAAAGATTTTACGGAAAGCTTGCCTTTAATTTTTGAAAAGAACTTAGCTGTTGATCTTTTGGAACCGTTGCCACTCATGAAATTTCTTGCAATAGATTTGGTGAACTATTATAGCTACGTCGGTTCCCTGACAACGCCGCCATGTTCTGAAAAAGTATTATGGATTGATTATATGGGTCAAATATTCATATCAGAGAAACAGGTGAATACCATACGAATTAAATTAATATATTAAATTTTTATTGTATTTTATACATAAATAGCTGAATTTTTTCCGGAAACTAACACTTCAAGATATACACTTGAGAAACAATTATCGTCCAACCCAACCGATTAACGAACGTGTTATCTATGGAACCCAGATTGAAGATCTTTCCGTATATAAAAATCCCTTCAGTGCGATTCCCTTTGTCAATGTCGAAAATTTAGCATCTAATTATAAGCATCAGTTATGGGTATTTGTTTTTTTTGCCAGCTTTAATTATATTTGTAACAAATTAAATATTTGTAGAACAAATCACTAAAGTTTAAATTTTTAACTTAATTACACTCTCAGCACCTTTAATGAAGATTTAAACGCATAAGTGTTGAAATAAAAATAAATCTAAAACTTTTAGAATAGAAATAAAAATGTACTCTTTTAAGTTAACATAAAAAAATGTATACCTATGGATATTTATTATTATTAATTAATTTTTAAAGCCTTTAACTTTAAAGTAGTATACCTTTAAAAGCATTTCTATTACTCTTTATTTATCCATGCGTACATCTAACTAAAGTGCACTATACTTAGCCCAAGATCCATTAGACATTGACGGCTCGTGGTGTTAATTATTCTCTGGGCATATAATTATACTATTCCTGAGAGATATAGATGCATTTGATAACCCGGCTATGTTTTCTGTATATGCTTTCGTCACTAGCGTTAGCTAAATCAGCTTCACAGCTGATTCAGCGAATTCGATATTGAAGTGCTCGATAATTTGACAAGGATCAGCTGTTTCCAAGGTTTTTTGATCAATTTTACAAAGACAATTTTAATTATACTGAAACTAATATAGTGAATTATTTCATTTGGGTTTATCAAAGATAAAACTGTGATTAGAGCAACGAAACCGTTTTAAGCTAAGTGCCCTTCTAATGCCAATTGGATTTTGAGTGGTGATTTAGTAGTAGGAGATCCACTACAATAACGTTATGAAAATGGAAAATTTGGTACTTCTTTTAGTCGGTGGTATGTTGTAATAACATAAGAAAAAGAGACATTCATTCAGCAAAGTATAATTCTAGCCACCTTAGTCTCTGCCAGAGACTTTGGTTATCTTGGCCAGCACGGACCACAGCATTGGTCAGAGGAGTACAAGAGTTGCAGTGGCAAGCTACAGAGTCCAGTGATGATCGACAAACAGCTTGTTGTACCAAAGAACTTCTCGGACATAAAGTACTTAAATTTCGATGCCCAACCCAAACAAACTCTTTTGACCAACAATGGACACACTGTGCTGGTCACCATGAGCTTCCACAAGGGCAAGGAGCCACGTTTGATGGGCGGTCCCCTGGAGAACAACGGCGAATATCAGTTTGAACAGTTTCACTTCCATTGGGGTGAGAATGATACGGTGGGCAGTGAGGATATGATAGACAATCAACGATATCCCGCTGAAATGCATGTGGTAATGCGCAATCTGAAGTACAGCGATTTGGCCAGTGCTCTGGGTCAGGAATTTGGTGTTGCCGTGTTGGCCTTCTTTTTCCAGGTACAACTTATGATAATTAAAGTTGAGCTTGATACTTTATTTGTCTCATTTAAAGAAAAACTCGACTAGTAAAGCTTATGAAGAGTTTGTGGAAGCGCTCGGATCAATCGAACAGAAGAACAAGTCGTATGAATTGGTGCATCCCTTACCTCTAATGAAATTTCTCTCGAAGGATTCAATTAGATATTACAGCTATATAGGTTCATTAACTACACCACCGTGCACAGAGAAAGTAATTTGGATCGATTATCAGGAGCCCATAGATATATCGGAGTACCAGGTGGATATAGCTTTGCAAGTTGTAGTGAATATGAATAAATGTCTTTCTCTTAACTGCAGATAGAACGCTTTCGCCAACTAACTATCAGTGATGAGCATTTGAAGAACAATTTCCGCCCAGTGCAGCCACTAAACAACAGAACTATTTTTGAGAATATTCCAAACCAAGTTGTGATTAACAATGGCTGGATTTCTATACTCACTGCTGATGATTTTACACTAACTGACGGCAGTGTGACTATCCAACTAGACTATGGTCTCGTTGTTCTGCTGCTGGTTCAGGTATTTGTGGCTTTTAATTAAAGCCTTTTGGCTGCTTGCAAGGCCTCTGCGTCAAAAACCTACGTAAAAATGTTACAAATTTTGATTATGACATAATTTTTACCAGCCTTTGATTTGGTGAGGTCGATTGTTATTATGATCAAAAATTAAATGCGCTTCAAGCACATTTAGGTTAACAAAGCTTATTACTTTAAACACTTTTTGTTATGTTTTTATAATCTTGATTTAAAATAAAGTTAAATAGCATTTAATTTCTAAATATTTATTGCTGTCATAACTTTAAAAATCTCATTTGATTATAAGGGAACTGTGTAGTTTACAGCTTGAGTCCATTTGGGACTATCGTTGGTAAAACTGTGATTAGAGCAACAAAACCTATTTAAGCTAATTGAACTACTATTGCCAATTGGATTTTTAGTTGTGCTTTAGTTATAAGAGAGTTAAGACAGCGGATCGCATTGTAGTACAGTGTTAACACCACTAAAACCAGGGTATGAAAATGGCAAATGTTTTGCTACTTATTTTAGCCAGTCGTAAGTTGTAATTAGATCCAGAACTAAAGAAAAACCACCGTTAATACAATAAAACTCCGTTTTAGCCACCTTAGCCTCTGCCAGAGACTTTGGTTATCTTGGCCAGCACGGACCACAGCATTGGTCAGAGGAGCACAAGAGTTGCAGTGGCAAGCTACAGAGTCCAGTGATGATCGACAAACAGCTTGTTGTACCAAAGAACTTCTCGGACATAAAGTACTTAAATTTCGATGCCCTACCCAAACAAACTCTTTTGACCAACAATGGACACACTGTGCTGGTCACAATGAGTTTCCACAAGGGCAAGGAGCCACGCATGAAGGGCGGTCCCTTGGAACCGAATGCCCAATATCAGTTTGAACAGTTTCACTTCCGTTGGGGTGATAACGATACGGTAGGCAGTATGGAAATGCATGTGGTAATGCGTAATCTGAAGTACAGGGATTTGGCTAGTGCTCTGGGTCAGGAATTTGGTGTGACTATCTTGGCCTTCTTCTACCAGGCAAGCATCTTGGCTAATTTCATTCAAACTCATTTTGAAATTTTAATACGTTTAATTTAAAGGAAAATTCGTATAATATATTTTATGGGGAACTTGTGGAACTTTTCAGAGAAATCGACCAGAAAGGCAAATCACGTCAATTAGTACAGTCGCTACCTCTAATGAACTTTCTTTCAGAGGATTCAATTAGATATTACAGCTATATAGGTTCATTAACTACACCACCGTGCACAGAAAAAGTTATTTGGATCGATTATCAGGAGCCCATAGATCTATCGGAGTATCAGGTGGATATAGCATTGCAACTTGTAGTGAATATGACTAAATGTCTTTCTGTTTACTGTAGATGGAACGCTTCCGTCAACTAACTATCAGTGATGAGCATTTGAAGCATAATTTTCGCCCAGTGCAGCCACTTAACAAAAGAATTATTTATGAGAATATTCCAAACCAAGATGTGATTAACAATGGCTGGATTTCTTTACTCACTGCTGAAGATTTTACCCAAACCGACGGCAGTGTGACTATCCGGATAGACTGTGGTCTAGTTGTGCTGCTCCTGGGTTGGGTATTTGGGCACTTTTTTCAAATTAATTAGGCCAGGAACTTTAAATCCTACTACCTATCTAATATAAAATGTATTTCAAGCAGCCTCAGAGAGCTTTATAATTTTAAACTCTGTATTATATTTTTATAATATTGTATTAAAGTTACAGTAATTAGTTTAACATATTTTAAGCTGCCAAAAGTGTATTTAATTTAAATTTATTACACACAAAAATTAAACTTTCTTTAACCAACTATTAAATACAATACCTGCTATATTTTCCTTCCTATTAGCAATGGCTTTAAATTAAATGAATGTGCTTGGATTTGTAACTAATGTAACTAATTTTATTTTGCTTTTACTTAGTTTTTACAGGTTTTTAATAATTTATTTTTGTATTATCATTATCATCGAAATTGTGTATATGCCTTTGTTTTGTTTTTTTTTTTTTTTTGTGTGAAATATATATATATATATATTTATATACTATTTTATATATTTAGCAGATGCATATATAGCTGCTTGTGTTTTTTGTTGTTGTTTTTATATTTATTTATATTTTGTATATGTATATATAAATATTTACGCCTGGATTTTCACTTTACAATCTTACATCTTAAACGATAACTTTGCCAAAATGATGTGATTCATCATGTTGTTTGTTTGTGTGCTTGGTTTTCAGCTTTTTTCTTTACTTATCATTTCATTTCATTTTCTTTTTGTTTTGTTTTTTAAATATGCTCGCAAAATTCTACAATAAACGTTGTATAATTATATTTATATACTTATATAATGATTTTATGTACTATAAGTTCAATATACTATACTATAATTCAATGCGTAGTATATTCAAAAATGTGAAATAAAAAACTGTATTTAAAAATATTCATTTTGTTATAGTATTAATGCACGCTTTCATATAATATTCTAGCAGTGTATGTGTGTTTGCTTTCTTTTGTTGGCCTTATATTTAATATAACCCCTTTCATTGAAATATAGATTGATTTATTTGTATTTGTTTATAATGCATGCATCTCGTATTATTTAATATTTATATAGTATATTGTGTATAAATTACTAATTATATAAATTAAGCACTCGGAAAAACTGCAGCTGCTACAAAAGCACGGGCTGAATTCATTCTATCATTTAATTTCTATCATTCTTTCTGTATAGATATAGTACATGGATTGCATTTTTGGGGGGGAACTTCTAGAAATTTCCTTGCTCGCTTTTGTGTGCTTTGAAAACCGCGTTCGTAATTCACATATACATATATAAATTTATTACTTATCAACTAAGATTTTTGTTTTGTTTTATTTTGTTAAGCACTTTATACAAACAAGTTTTTGTTGCTTTGATTTTTTCGATAATTGTTATAATACTCTAGTTATAGCAAAAATAATAAATTAATGAGTAATAAGTAAGCAAAGCGGGAAAGCCAACTCAAGAAAATGGGCTTAAATAGGCGCTTTGTGGTGGCCCTTAAATAAAAATCAAGTTAAGCAGCAAAGCGTACTATAATTACAAAATATATAAATATATATAGTTCAATTGTGGCTGGAAGTATTAGCTTTTTTTTGTTTTTCTTTTAAATTACATATACAAATATGTCAAAATAATGTTCAGTTGTAGTTAGCGACAATAAAGATGTTCGAGTCCACTACAAGCTCAATATTTATTGGCTTTGTTTGGTCTACATGAAGGCGCATTTTTGTGTCTTCCGAAAGTATTGGAAGCGATTGCATAAAACTCTACGACATGTACATAATACATATACTAATTGTGTGTGTGAGAGTGTGTCGGTTTTGGTTTAGCTCCATTGCAAGTATGTCTAGTGAATTTGATTTGATTTAGAGCATAGTATTTAGTCAAAATGGTGCTACAATCTGAAATGTATTTGCACATTTAGTTTATGCAGTTGAAAACCTTCAAAAATTTGTGTGCTAAGTTCTTGTTTTGTTTTTGTTGTTTGTTCCATTTGCCTTAATCAATTCACGTAAGCTTAAACGATAATTAACACGTTTTCATTGTTTAACACTATACACTATAAAGACGTTACTTAAAATATTGCGACCATCATGTTTTGTTTGCTTTGTTTCGTTTGTTAGTTTTATTTTGTTTTGTTTTGTTTGTTCCTCCTTCATTGCATTTATCGTTCAGTTTTTGATTCCTTGTCAGTTATGAGGGGGATTATTTGTATCTGTAGAGTTTTGATTTTCCAGATATTCCAGGCTCACTTAACGTAGCTGATTTCTGTTTGACAATGGGAAAGCAACCAAGAATAATGAGTAAATTTGACTTGTAGAGAATAAAAATGTTTGATGAAAGTGAAATGTGAATGCATAAATTAAAATGTACAAACAAATACTAACTTTTTATACATAAACTGGACAAAGCGTTGCACAACTTTAAGTTGCTAGTTACTCGTTCTATTGTTGTTTTATTTTTTGGTTATATCTACTATATTTAGTTGATTGAAATTGTTCATTTTGTAGCTGCTGTTGTTGTTGTTGTTTTCTGTTTTGTTGTGTGGGAGTCGAAAAGGAAAAATTTTAATGTATGAACACAAAAATCACACAAAGCGTTCTCCTCACGGCCATTTGATGCCATGAGCATAATCTTTGTTCAGTTGCTTGGGATTCACTCTTAAGCAATCTCTCTTCACTGTCTTCTGTCCATTTATCTGGGCCGTTGTCTGGGGAAAGAAATTGGGTGTGATACAGACACGTAAAAGAAACCAAAACCAAAGAGAAACGAAGAAAACAATAAACGTTACGAAAACAAAAGTCACAAAGTCAAAATACGGTTACATATCAAATAAGCCAGATGATGATGATGTGACTGATGGACTTGAGTTTAATTTGCCACGAATATTGAATGAATACTATTCGTTTCAAACGACTATTAATACTCACCTAAAGTATTGATCGTGCAGCGACTGACGTTGAAATTCGGCGGCCTGTAAATACTGTATATATGTAATTAATCAGTTAGGAAATTTGCTAGGGATTTGGGAAACCTGTAGCTGATCCGCATACGACATACGCAGCAAAACATCCGAGTGCGGCTCCCTAGGTATAAGCATATTTGGCCGTGGATATTGTCCAACATTCGCTGCACATGTGTATAAGAAATAAGATAAAAGCAGGGAATAAAATGATATTAGTAATGTTTTGTTTCTTGAGTCGTCACAAGGGCTATACAAACTCACGTGGCAGTTGGAAACCGGCCTCCGGTGGTTGCGGCTGTGGATGCAAAGGCAAATGTAAATGAGTATGAGAGTGTGCATGATATTCTCTCGTCAATCGTATCTGAAAATTATTGAATATCGTAGATAGTTTCAAAAGAGCCAGTGGTGCCATTAGGATTATGGAGCATGGAGCATGGCTGAACGAACGGAACGCCAAGCGACAGCGACAGTTTGGTTAAGTGGAAAAGTAATGCGCAACAAATGTGAAAAAGTAGTGGAAATTTGTGAAATGCGTGTTAGAATGAAGAACGAACGAACGAGCACCGCCGACTAATGGCTTTAAACAATTAAATCATGGTTAGATTTGCCAAGAATTTTGGAACAGGAGTGTGTTAGCACACGTGCTTGGACAATATGGACATGGACTCATTTACTGTATATATATATTATGTAGCATTTTAAATGGTTAATTGAGCTGACAAAGTGGACATGTGATTTGTGCAGATGTTGTTGTTTTGAACATTTGTTTTTATTCCAAATACGATTGATTTTGTGAATATGAGTGGACATTCGAATTGGTGTACTACAAATGAGTAGATGTCATGCGAATATACGAACCATATGCTCGCCAGGATCCATGCCGACATGATGTGGCGGCGGTATGCCCAAACGTTCGCGTTCCATTTGTGAAATCGCCGGATTTGCATAAAGCGGGAACTGCGAGGGATGTATGCCACTAAAAAAAGAGAACATTAGAGTTATTAATTTGTGAATTTAAAGTTGAGAGTTGCTTGGACTCACCGTCTGTAGTATTCCATCCAATGTGGATCCAGTCGCGATTGACTCGCTGCCGCCGCTTGTGCGTTTTTAATTTCCTCCAATTCCCTGTAATCAATTAAAGTTATTAAGGTGAGTAAACTAAAGTTATAAAAGTGCATGTCAGGAGATGAAATGAATTATTTTTTATCGAGGATTTTGGTCACGGGCAAGCAAATAAGAAACGGGTTAGTTCAAAAACTAAATCATAAATTAAACGTGCGTAGTAAAAGAGATAAATAATAATAGTGATCAGGTTAGTTGGCGTAGGATGTCGGATGAGTGCTGAGATGAGGATTTGTCAGGCTTTTGTACTAGGTACTGTACCTCTCTCTGCTATACATGGGACCCATTGGATGATGATAAGGCACCATCTGCTCAACAGGACTGAAATCGAAATGGAAATTATTACAATATACGAATACACTATGTAAAACGACTAAATCTACAGCTACAAATCAACAACTCTATCAAATAGAATACATAAATAGATTTATATTAATCCGTTGGTGATCCTCAATCACTCTTACCTAAAGGCGACATGTGGACGCGCATATTCCGATAGCTGACGCAATGCTGGAGTATCCGCATATGGAGGCTTAAGCTCGGCCTTGAGCTTTGCCTGTTGTGCTGCTTGTTGTGCGGCAGCTGCTTGTTGCTGTTGTTGTTGCTGCTGCTGCTGTTGTTGCTGCTGAGATGGACAAGTAGTTAATTAATGTGTCTAGTTTATTTTATAGTGCTCTCTCTCACCTGTCTTCGTTCACGCTCCTTTTCGGCCAATTTGCGATCACGTTCCTCACGCTTGCGCGCCAACTTCGAGTCCGTAACTGGCTTGAAGATCAAATCCGTACGCGTACACGAGTTGTAATCACCGCGATCGATGTGACGCACAAAACTGCAAGTAAAAATTGGAAGCTATAAAAGTTGAGTTTTCATAAATAGTTTGCTGTAGCTTACATGGCCGATTGGGAGCGATGACATTCGGTATCATCGGGCTTTGCCTCGGGGCTGGGACCACGCGGTATATTGTGCGTGGGACTGGGTATCTCTGGTTCTGGATCCGGCTCAATGTCAATGGGCACTAAAAGTATTAAGTATTAAATATGATAACCAATAATCTGCTTTCCTTTCTTGATACTTACAGGGCTCTGTTGGATGATGTGCACTGCCCAGACCAGCCGAGTTGGCCGAGTGGGCGTGGGCCCGCAGTGCATCCATGTGGGAGGTTGGTTTTAGGCCATGTGGTTGGCCATCTTGCGGCGCAAATGGTGAGGGATGCGGTGGTGGCGGATATCCAGGCATATGGGCACCTGGATACGCACCAGAAGGTAGTCCAGTGGGCGTGCCCGGCCCAACCATGCCAACGCCCACACCCACACCTCCAGGACCTTGCGGTGTCTTTGGCGTTGGTGGCTTGTTCTGTGGCGGGCCTCCTGGCTGTTGTGGTTGCTGTTGTTGCTGTGGCTGCTGCTGTTGCATCTGCTGCTGCTGTTGTGGCTGTGGCTGCGGTACCTTGTGCTGCTGCTGCTGTTGTTGTTGCTGCTGCTGTTGTTGCTGTTGTGCAGCTGCTGCCGCCGCTGCGGCTACTGCTGCATGCTGTTTCTCAGCTGCCACTGCTGCTGCAGCAGCAGCGTTCTGCTCATCCTGACGCGATTGCGGTGGTGGACCAGGCAAACCAGCATGATGAGCGGCCATCACTGCAGCCGGATCGAGGGGACCGGCTGGAGGCGGTGGCTTCATATAGGCGGGGAAGGTGGGTCCATAAGGCGAATAGCCGTAGGGTGAGTTGAATGGATTGTGATGATGCGGTGAGTAGAAGACCGAGGGATGCAGCAACGGATGCGGATATGGTGACTGACCAGGATGTACGCCAAGCTGTGGAATGCCACCGCCTGGCGCAATCAGTGGCAATGGCAGGGGCATCTGCGGATGACGTATAACCGGCGGTGATGCACCCGGTCGCAAATGTGGCGGTGGTGAGGTACCCAAACCACGTTGTCCCGGCTGCGGTGCATACATCTTGCTCAGCGGACTGGCCATCAGTCCGGACGCACTCGACACGGGCGGTGGCGTCATATGCGGTGATTGTTGACGTAGCAACGCATGTCGATCCCGTTCGGCAACCGCTGCCGCCGCAGCGGACAGTGCCGACGATGAGGGATGATGGCTCAGCGGGGATTGTGGCACAGGATGCAACGGACTCTGCCGACTCAGACTGCCCACACTCGAAGCTGGCGATGCGGCACGATGGGCAGCAGCAGCGGCAGCTGCAGCAGCTGCTGCCGAGGAGTTGTTTGGCGTGCTGCTGTTGCTGTTGGTGCCACCAGGGCCAGCTGGAGGAGCACCACTCGAGAGTTGAACGCTGGGACTGGCGCGGCTGAAGGCGGACGATGGCACCGTACTCGGGGTGGTGGTCAGCGCCATGCTCGTCGAAATGGCCGATGAATGCGGCGTCGATGGCGCCGACGAGGCATGTGGATGCGACAGATGGCTGGGTGGTGTGCGACGACTTAACGCCGATTCCGGCAAACCACCCAATCCTCCAGGACCCGCTAGCAGCGCAATGGGACCACCCCCATGGCTTAGTCCAGCAATCGAATGCGACAGCAAGTGATGACCAGGATGCGCCAGCGCCGGATGACCTGGCGGCAAATGCGGCAGATGTGGATGCAGGGGCATCGGATGTCCAATGAGTCCTGATGGATGCGCCAATCCCGGCAGCGGCGATGTACGATGCGCATGCGGTGACTGATGTGGCATTGGTCCTGGTCCCTGTCCGGGTCCAGTGTTAATGCCACTATTTCCAATCGATGGTGCCGTCGATGTGTGCGACGAAGGCGCTTCCCGAGATGTCGGCGGTGGCTCGTGGAGGCTACGCGGTGGCGGCTGCTGCTGTTGTTGTTGCTGCTGCTGTGCCGGCGAAGGGGTGCGCACAGTGCCCGCTGGACCAGGTCCTGGGCCAGGACCTGGACCTGGGCCGGGACCCTGACCAGGTTGCTGCTGCAGCTGCTGTTGTGCGTGAGATGGCGCTAGTGGATGGCCATGACTGTGCGGCGGTGGTGGACCCGGCGCCTGTAGGGACATCGGCATGGGTGCATGGGGATGCATTGCTGGTGGCAGATCCGGATGCGGCCGATGCAGTGACTGCAGCGATTGCAGATGAGGATGCTGGTGTGGATGCATATGCGGATGCATGACATGCGATGGTGCCATCGTCGAGAGCGTTGGAGCACCCAACGACACGGCCACGGGCAGCGAGGAGGCAATCGATATATGTGGACCACCAGAACCCGGTGGCAATCCATGTTGTAAGCTCGGTGGCCCCTGACCCGGCACACTGCTCACCATTGGTTGATGCAAAGACGTGGGCGGCTGTGGACCCGGGCCAGAGACGGCTATCGAATTTGGCGGCGGTCCATGGCCGTGGGGCGAGATAAGATTTTGTGGATGCATGCCGGGTGGAAGGCCGCCGCCCGCTGGCGAAGGCATATGCGGCGAGGGATGTGGCGACTGGAATTGCTGCGGCTGTGACGATGGCGGCTGTGAGTTGCTATTGCTATTGCTGCCTTGGCTATCCTGGCCGGGAGTCGAACGTGCCGAGGCATCAATGGGACTCTCTGGCGGTGGACCGTATGGCGACGATTTGATCAAATTCTCGCCGCCAGCAGCGGAAACGGGCGGCATTGGCGGATACTTGAGATCCTGCGGCTGTGGTGGCCCATACTTGGCGGCCAATGGATCACCATACTTGAGCATGAGGCCGGCAGGCTCAAAGGGACGACCCAGCGGCGGTGTCTGCACATCGTGCTGATAATGTGGTTTCGGCATGGCAATCGTTGGTGGCGGCGTCGCGCCAGGCGGCTGTTGATCCAATGGACCAGGACCACCAGGCTGACCTGGTGGCGCATACTTATGTGGCGGTCCAGGGCCATCCAGCGAAGCGCCAATATTGTGCGGCAGGTGGCCAAATCCTGGCTTCACATCGGGTATTTTAAGTGCCTCCTGGTAGCCTGGTTTTGGCGGCGCCAATTCCACTGGATATTTGCCCTGCTGCTCGATCATGTACTTCATATCGTATTTGCCAACGGCAGCTGCTGCTGCTGCCGCGGCTGCGGCCGCTGCCTGCATCTCCTGGCTGTACTTGAGGGCATCCAATGGCGCTGGAACTGGATACTTGAGTTCCTGGGGCGCAAACTTGCCGCCGGGCTCGAACTTGACGGCGGCCTCGTTGTACTTCAATTCCATATCGCCAGGATACTTCTGAGGCGGTGCAGTCGGTGGTCCCACGCTGCCCGGATCACTGTGCAGCTGTGGTGGCGGCTGTGGAGGCGCCTGACCAGGAGGTGGTCCGTATTTCAGCTGGCCCTCGATAAGGTAGCCCGGTGGGGCCTGCGGTGCCGGACAGTGTTGCAAATGCTGCAGATGCAATGGCTCTGGGTTAATGCCATCGGCGGTACTGTGATGCAGTGCAACCATTTGGGAATTGGGAGGTGCTGCTGTGCTTGTTGGTGGTAAACCAGCACTGGTGTTGATCTTGTGATCCTCGTTTTTGATTTCAATTTTAACCTTGAGATCCTGGGGCTCGTTGCTATTTTGATTGCATGTGGCATCCATGGAGTCCTCCATGGGCTCCTTCTTAATGTAGACGGGCTCTTGCAGTGGCCCAGAGGCAACCGACACTGGCGGCACAATTGGCAGTTGCTGTTGTTGCTGCTGCATCTGCTGCTGCTGTTGTTGTTGCTGTTGTTGCAAGTGCTGCTGCTGTTGCGGTGACGTCTCTTGCTTGATGCTGGCCAACTTCTTCAGCAGCTCTGGATCACGTCCTGCCGCATCTACATTCTCACAAGTTTCCATCTTTTCAATGATCTCCTTGCGATCACGATCCACAGATGCATTCAATGCCTCCACCGTGGCAATTGTGGGCACTTTCATGGCAATGGGAGCAACGGGAGCTGCTGCTGGCGGTGCCTCCAATGAACTGGACTCCTTTATCAGACCATCCACGTGTGCGGGCTTCAGGCTGAGCAGCGGTTGAATGCTGCTTGGTGCCTGAATGTTGGTCTCCTCGTCCATGTTCTTGATGGCATCTTTGCTGTCTTCCACGCAGGATGTTTCTGTTTTGATGATTGACTTATCGTTAAGCTCCGATTTGCTATCCAAATCTGTCGACATCGTGACCGCATTCTCCTCCTTGCAGTTGATCTCCTTGCTGTCTTTGCTGGACAACAGTTGCTGCTGTTCCGCTGTGCGTCCATCCGTATCGGTTGTATTCGATTCGCCGTCGTCCATCACGGAATCGGGACGACTGTCGGAGTTCATGCTCTCGACGGACTGTCGGGACGCTTGCGTTGTTTCTCCTTAATGATGATGTTATCCTCATTGCTGTTGTTCGTCTGATCACTGCTGCTGTTGGTCTCTGTCTCTGTGCGCTTCTTCTTGTTTGGCGTATCCTGTTTGCCGCCCTTACGCTTATTGCTCGATCCCTCGACCACGCTCTTTGTGGGCGTCTTGGGACTGTCACCAGCTGCGGCAGCAGCAGCAGCAGCAGCTGCAGCGTCCGGTGTTTCCGAGCCTCGCTTGGGACGCTTGCCATTGGCCACCGAATTGTTGGCATTGCTCGCTGATGTCGAGGATTGATCCTTGGTTGAGCTGTTGGCAGAGGCATTCGCAGAGGCGGAGGCAGCAGCAGCGGAGCCTCCACTGCCACTGGATGCATTGGTGCTGCTGCTGCTGTTGTTGTTGTTGTTATTATTCTGTTGTTTGTTTCTCGTCCTCATCCTAGAGGGTGATTCATCCCTTTTGTTGGTCAGACTCGAATCACTGTCACACTCGCTGGCGTCGTCCTCGGTTAGAGAACTGTTCTCCTCCTTGGAGACAGCGGGTGATGATCGACTCGCCGTCTCTGCAGCCGACGCCGCCGCCGTCGCCGTCGTCGCAGCTTGTGGTTCCGGAGTGTCCTCCTTTTTGGGAGGTGTATTATTTGCGCGTGTAACACGATTGCGACGCAAGGCGCTCTGTCTGCGTCGACGATGTGGTCGATTATTGTTAGCGCCGGGCGTCTTCTTCCACAGATAGTAGAATTCGACCAGCTCCGGTGTATCCTTGTGCGGCAACAGGTCCTTATGGATCCTGAAGAAATTTTTGCCAAACTGGCGAAGACCCTTGATGAACTTTTTGGTTTCGTCCTCGGTCCACTTCTTGTCAATGCCCTTCGAAACGGGGCACTTTACGAGCGCTTGTAGAGCTTTGCCTGGATCGTAGCCAGAATCGTGTAGCTACAAAAGAGTAGGACATTTATTTATGAATCTGGATATTAGCTTAATTCAATTACTTACCACGTCGAGTGCGTTAATTGTTGTGTCGTCGCGACTGGCAGCCAAACAACCGTCTTCTAGTCCGCCATCACACATTCCTTGAAATGCAGCCATAGAGCGTGCCGCACGCAGAAACATTAACAAGTCGCCATCGGCCACAACGCCTGGACTCCATCTTGTTTCCTCTAGTTCACGTTCATCGGTTTCCTTGTCAACGGGGAAGCTTGAGATTGGATTATAATCGGGCAGTTTTGCCTTCAGTCACAGGACAAGACAAGACAGAAGAAGTTGCGGTATTAGTTGATAAAAAAAAAACAACACACACGCCAAAAAAAAAAAAAAAAAATCAAAGTTGGAAACATACAAATTCAACAACTATATACTCTCTTTTTTTTTGGATTAGTTACATCACACAGCCAGACACGCACACAGACATACTCAGACACGTACAGACAGACTAGGCCATACAAAGCGTTACACTGACAGAAAAACCTTTATTTTGATTAGTCTATATATGAGTTTCGCTGATTTCAAATCACTCATTAAATAAGTAACCATTTCTTTTTATCAGTGTAGCTGTTTGTTTGTCCTGTCGTCAGACGATTACGACCAATACACACTTTAACTTAAAACTAATGCATGAAATGTATGAACAATGTTTTGATGTTGGGTGTACATGTATGTGTGTTTTCTTTCAGGAATTGGGAACAGGATAGAAAAGGATAATCGACTGATTGACCCAGGAATTGTTTGGTCAAAACATACTAAACGAATTGACCTTAAAAAAGCAAGAGTCGGAAATAAACTCCGCACTCACTGAAGTTGCAAATGATAAGAAATCAATTTTGTGTGTTCTTAACTGTTAGTTATTCGATAAGATTGAGACACATTGTAATCAATCAAAATAGTTTAACTTAAAAAGATTCACTTAAGAAAATCAATAGTGGAAATTTATTTATGCCACTTTAAATGATGTATATTTAAAAGTAATCCATTATTGCTGTCACTTGAGCAATTATTAATTCATTACACAAATTGATATTTAATTGAAATTTATAGACAACTATTAAAAATTTGATCTCATCGCATGGGAAACTCGTGAAATATTCAAAGCTTTTGCTTTACTCAATTAAATGAAAATAGTTGTGTCTCCTGAGCAGGAGGAGGAAAGTAAGAGGATTGTTTTGGATTGGGATTTGGATTGGGATTACAATTAGAATTTGCAACATTACGATTACAATACAAAAGAAAAAACATTTTTTTTTCTGCATTTTTTTATTTTGTTACCGTGAGCTGAATTTCTGAATTGTGAGAGTTATGTACGTACATAGACATCGTTTACCTGGTGGCCGGGACCCACTCGTATTTCTCCTTGAGTGGAGGCCGCCATCACCCTTTAAAAACACGCTTCCGGTCCAGTGTTAAGCCTTTTTATGCCCGCTATGATATGAAATTTCAACTGCAATAAAGAAGAAAGAAGTGAAAACAATTGTTTTTGGGTGAAAGGTGGTCGATCAACATTCGATATAAAAATAATAATAATAGATTTCAATAAAAGCGTTAAAGCTGAATACCAGAAACATGCAAAATAAATAAATAATCCATAAAAATATAATGTCATATGAAATCTGCGGGTATCAAAAGGGGGAATGACGTGCTGGAGTTACAACCCGGCCACTTAAACGTTAACATATCTACCATATGTATGTGCTTATATGTTCATAAAGCCAGACAGAGCGATAAGAGAGAGAGATGGGGTGGGAGTTGGAGGGGATGGAAACTGATTCAGCTTGTGTTTCTTTTCTTTGGACTGCCTCTCTCAAGTGTGCGTGCAGCTGTAAACAGATTTTCCGCTCAAGTAACTCGGCGAATAACTGTAACGAGGGAGGGGCAGACAAACGAACAGACAGACACAGGAATTATCATCATTTGCTTACGAATCAATATCAGTGGCAATACAATGACAAACACAAACACACACACACACATTTCTACGCACTCAATCGACTGCCGGCGTTTGCGGTTGTGTGGCAACAACACACAAATTATGGCAATTAAAATCAATTAATTAAATGCAGCAGCAGTGGCGGTAGCGGGAACGTCATGAATGCCTGGCCAAATAAAAAAAGCATTGCGACTCGCCTCGATTCGATTCGAGTCGACTTTACTCGGCTTATTGCCCAGTCGCAAGAAGCGAGTGCAAAAAAAAAAAAAAAAATTGTAGGAAAATATTGTCGACAGATTTACACTCAATAAGGCACGACACGCCGCCTAAATGACTGACGATGGCGACGACGTCGAAGAGGCGGCATCGGGGGCTCCCAGCGGCAGAGGAGTGGACAAACGGACGACGCACACGAGTGTGCTGTGCACAGTGGTAAACAGGCCATGTAAATGCCATTTACAAGTGTTAAGATAATTTATGCTGCATTAATTGCATTTGTGAATAATTGGGTAGCAACTCTGTCTAGATAAAATATAAATTTATGAGTTAATTTGTTAACATTAATATCAGAATTTAAGCTTGGAATAAATGCTAATTTTAATTATTATAAAGTAGTAGATACTGGATTACAAATTAAATTAAATTAATTTACCTTTTCTTTAACAGACTTGAATAATTCTTAAGCATTTTTATACCACTATTTTGACTACTTTATTAGTTTTCTACATTACTCCCAAAACCTCATTATTAACAGAACATTTACTAATAATAGCTACAAGCACAACTAACAACTTAACCGCATTAAAAGTTTCTATGGCTATAATTAAACAATTGACTTTACGCCACTGTGCAACGTTTGGCAGCCGTTTGGGGCACAACGCTTATCAGCGACATCAGCAGCAACACCGAGTTAGTTGGCCTGGTTGGCCAACTCGGTGGACTGCTAGTTGGCTGCCTGCCTTGTTGGTTATATGGCTGGCTGCTTGGTTGGTTAACTTGGCTTACTGGCAGCAGACTCTGAACTGCTGCTTGGTTAGCTACATTTTCTTTTTTATTTTTTTTTTGATGGGTGGAAGTCGTGAGTGGAAAAATTTCATGTAAACAGAAGGTGAGCTGAGACCCTCTTTCCTTCTTCCCCCACCACCCCATGATGTCTCTCGTCTCTCTTTCTCGCTGTCGCAAAACACTCTCTCAATTTCTCTCGCTCGCTCTTTCTGTTTGCAGGACCCAAGTGGCTGTTTGCTGTTGCTGCTTCTGGCGCTTTGGGAAAAATTGTGTAATAACTGCGAGCAGTGTGCTAAGCTGTGTGTATATGTATGTGTGTGTGCACACTCTTCTCACTCTCCACACTCTCTATTGTGCCTGGCGACCCCTCCGCGTTGTGGCCGGGCTTCTGTTGCTGCTTCTGCGGTGGCTGTTATAAAACAAATGTACTACAAAAAGCACCGTTGTTGTAACGCACAAAAGCCATAAAATCTAAAAAAGGCAAAATGAAAAAGGCTCGAACATTTTGCCACCACCAAAAATTGTGATGGCTCTCAGCCCTGAGTTTGGGCTACAGTTCTACCTACTCCTGCCCTGCGTTATTCTCCTTTTCACCATGCAGCAAGAGTGTGTGTGTGTGTGTATTAATAGCCGTATCATAATGCCCTGTGCTGAGGTTGCGGCACACAACAACAACAACAATGGGAAAGCACAGCGGCTGCAACAACAGTTTACAGTAAAAGACCACAAATTATGGCAGCAGCAGCAGAAAATGTTGATGGGGCATTGCTGTTGCTGTTGCTGTTACAGTTGTTGTTGTCGTTGTGGGTACGTGACTGACTGTGTTGGCCAGTTTCGAGAGTGCTTGTTGTGAGTCAGCAACAGCAGCAGCACCAAATGTGTTTGCTTGTATGTGTGTGAGTGTTGAAACCAAGTCCAAGTCTTTGGTCAGCCGGTACACAGTTCTACCAGGGTTAACAAAATTTAAGGCCAATAATGCTGTCAATTTCAAACGGCGCGTTCCCTCGATTAATGTCAACACGCGCTTTATCAACTTACAAAATACACGCACAAGAGCGAAAGAGTGAGAGTGGGGTATGAAAAAGAGACAGATTAACAACTCTGTTGAGTTTGCCTACTTTGGTAAGGGTCAGAGCGAGAAAGGGGAGGCGGAGGTAGGGAGGGAGGCAGAGAGGGAACTCTCTGGTGGTGATGGTGCCGCAAATTGTTTTCTAAACAGCCCATAAACATAAAAAGAAACAAAACGAGAAATGTAAATGAAAATAAAACTTAGCAAGCAAGAGGAAATCCAATAAACAATTTGTATCATGAGTAGCGGAAAATTGTGTGTACGCACGCGGCTAAACGACGACGGCGACGACGACGAACACACGTTCGTTCCCTCGAGTGTGTGTAGCTGTGTGAGCGTAATTTTGAAATGGAAAAGCTGTCGGTTGTCGTCTCTTTCAGTGTGTTAGTGTGTGTGGTTGGGTGGCTCTGGCATTCATTTGGGGCTTGTGTTTATGTGTGTGCTTGTATTTAGCTTGTTTTTCTCTCTGCAATCATCGCTTGCCAATAAGCTGACTAATTGACTGACAAATAGCCTACAACAACAACAACAAAAACAACAGAAATGCGGCGTTAATAAGAGCAGCAGAGCAGACAACTTAAAATGCCTTCGTCGTTGTACTTCTCTACTTGGCACACACAACTGTACATTAGGGTGGTTATTATTAACTGGATGTTAATAATCTACTTGGCCCAGAGTCAAGTTAGCTTACCTATTAGGAGGTTAGGTAGATCTTACCTCGAACATTGTATGCACTAACTACTCCATGATTATGCAAATTTATACAAAGACTTTTGTTTTGTTTACTTTGTCTCTTTTTTTTTGTTTTGCTGTATTTTGCAAACAGGTCGATGTAGTTAAAGTGGAATATTAATGAAGTGCATTGTAATTAAGCGATTGCAACACTCAAAATATGACAAAGTCACTAAATACTTAATTTATTAGAAGAGTTTGCATAGCAAACACAAATATTACTGGCAAATTTAATAACAAAAGTAAATCTTGTATAATAAAATCCATTGAGTTTGGCTTAAGAGCTTTGAAAGTTGTTTACTTTGTTCTTCAAAAGAAATTTTGTTTGAAAGGCAGATCGTATAAAGTTCGACTCATTTGAATAAGTCGAAAAGATTTGTAGACTTTTTGTTTTGGAAAAGAATTCATCAATTCCTTTATATTATGTTATTTTGAAAATATTTGTCGTTAATTTGTTAGATCGTTTCGCTTGATTAAATTTTATTGCAAGTATACGATCAATAAAAATAGTATTAACTTTGTAAAGCAGAGAGAAACTAATGATTGGATCGATCGATCGATCAAATCCATTTTCTCAGGGAAGCTTGCGGACTCCGTCCTTTTATAGCTACTTGGTGTAAATAAATCAATGAAATGTTTACTACGCTATCATAATATACACAGAAATTTGTTCAATTTATTTGCTTTACATTCATTTTCCCACAAAATGCCACTCATTTACAAATACACATTCCATTAAAATATCTTTGTAATACACTCCACTAAATAGAGTAAGTAGATAAAGAGCTCAATAGTCTGGAATGTCGGTGTGTATGTGTTTGGTTGAGTGTATATGTCAAGTGCGGAAACCCCATTAAATGTTTGTAGGCACCTGAAAGTGCCTCGAGGCCGGTCAACGACACACACACACAGCACAAACACATACACACTCACACTTCTGTTTGTTGTGAAAGCCCAATTTTCACAACAAATCAAAACAGACGTCCGAAAAGTCAAAAACGTATGGAAGCAAAAGGCAGGAGGTAAAAGAGGAGGCAGTTAGACATCATTGGAGCACTCAAGTTGCTTGTTGTAGCCTGCGTTTAACCCCATGCTAACAAAAATAAATAACCAACAAATTTCTCTTTTCTTTTGGGGGGCCACATGGAAATCACCGCATATACATTCGTATATGTGTGGCTATGAGGGCAACTGAAGATTTTCGAGTGCAGGCAGCTTACAGTTGTTATGCCCATTACTCAACATCAACAAGAACATTACGCCACATTCTCTTCATTCATAGTGATACCCTCTCAACAACCAACAAAAAAAAAAAAAAAAAAAGGAGAATAGCAAAAAATACAACTCCCATACGCTTCTTTTCATTCAACCGAACGATTGAGCATCTATTCAGCGACTGCGACTGCTGCGTCGCTTCAAAAAGCCAAAAACCGAGAACCAAACACACACAACAAATAAACGAATCACGACGACTCTACGACTTCGTTCTCTGTCTCTGTCTATCACACCACACGCTGGGCATCACAACATTTTGGGGACTGCTCGTCTCGTCGATGCCGAACTTCGGTTCGTCGTTTCCATTGCCATCGTCGCAACGTCGACGTCGTCAGCGTCAGCGTCATCGCCATTGCCATCGTTGTTGTCGTTTATACGATTTGTTGGATTTGCTGCTCATGAAGTTGTTAAACAGATTGTCGGTGTAGATACCTTCATCATTCTCTCCGTCTGTCTGTCGTTTTGTCTGTCGGCCTGCCTCTCACAGTTCCATCCACATTCATCGCAAAGCCAGTCAGGCCGTCATACAGCCAATTCTCTGCACTGCTCTCTGCTCTTGCTCTCCTCATCTATTTTGTCTCTTTCAATCTTCTTCACTGCGTATTGTATGTGTGTGCGTGTGCATGTATATGTGTATGGTGTGTTTGATTGTGTGCGTGTGCTTGTGCGATTAGTTTTATGTAATTTTATCGAGTATTTTAAGGATTTTGCGGCTTATCCGCGCTTCATTTGGAAATTGTTTCGTGTTACTTATGTCGCCCTGTTTGCCCGAAACGGAAGGGCAAACTGAAATGAAGTGTAGCGAAAGAGATGGGAGGGGTAGGTTAGAGGAGAATAAGGGCATGTAAAAAGAGACCGCTTGCCCTTTCTTAGCTCATACTGTTCTTGTTGTTGTTGGGTCTGTTTTCAAGTGTTTATGGCACTGTCGTCATTGTTTGTTTTTGTTGCTGTATGTTGTATGGCAACCGAGTGTCAGAGAATGTGTGTCTGGCACTTTGTCTGCGTGTCTTTCGCATATTGTAAACGAGAGTTTTGCATGTGAATTTCATGAAGTTGTCGCCTCCCTCTCTCTCTTTCTCTATATTCCTCTCCCTCTGTCTGTCTCTACTGTCACTACTCTGTCTCGCTCTTTGCATAATAATAATCTTGTAATCGAATAACATACAATAGAAAAGATTTATACGCTCATATTGCCATTTATACACGATTATGCACGTATTAAATATACAAACATATTCGTTCATTGATTTTACACTGATTAAATTGCGCTTAATTATTTAGCTTTATTCGTATATAAATTTAATAACCGCTTTGTGTGTTAATTATCTTATCGCTAATGGAGTAGCACACAGCTGGAATTATTTGATATACGAATACGTATACAAAAATGTGAGAGGTCCGCACACACACACACACACATGCAAACACACCACGAATCACATTTGTTGTTGTTGTGTGTGTTTTTTTTTTTAATGATAAAAAGCTATAAATGAACTTTGCTTCTCTATATGACTTTGGCAGTTTTATTTGGCAACTGATTTATGCGATATACAATTTACTGTTCATTATTAATTTAATAAATATGAAACAGATATTTATAAATTATTGTATTAACTGTTCACTATCTGAAATATGTATTTATTGTTAGAGTAAATCACTGGAAAGCTGTATAATTAAATGGAAATTATTCAAACATTTAGAAAAGATGTCCGTTTGATTATAACTTGATTATAATTACCAAGTTTATATAATTTAATTACCTGGCATTCATTTTCTCGCTACACGTTTTTGTTTCTTTTGAGTGTGGGGAAATGTGGGCAGAGTTCTAATCGCTACCAATAAATCGACACTTGAGTTCCAAGTGTCTCGAAATTTGTTTCTTTTTTCTTTTTTTTATTTTCAATCAGATAAGCGGCAATTATAAATTAAAAGCCCACCAAACAGATTAATAAAACGTAAACTTTAACAGCGCATTATAAATAAGCCAAATGACTAATAATAAAATATGAAAGCGCACGAAGCCCAACATCAAAGGCCGATTTCATTCACCACCAACACCACTAAGAGCACCGCCCAAACCACCACCCCTTAATACTTAACCCCACAGAGCCCCAACATTTCTTTATTATCAACATAGTCATCATCATCGTCGTCATTGGCACTCAAAAAGGCCAGCTACATAGTAATCTAACCAACAGATAGAAAACCACATCAGTGGGTGTGGGCGTATTCGTAGTCGCAGGCGTGGGCGTGGACGAATTCCTCAAATGTTCTTTTTACCCTTCACCTCTTTTCTCATTTTTTTTGGCCTCGAATTTCCGCTCTCGGCGAAATTTTGTGTTTTTCAAGTTCGCTGTTAGAATTTGTTTTTGTTTTCATTAAATGCATTATTAGCACGTTATTTATTAATTAAACACTTCAGATTTTATTCCCTACCCACACTACCATAATTAGCCTCTCTTACACCTTCCAAACATTGCCACACTGTGCGGGTGGGCGCTTCGAGATAAGCGCAAGTTGGAAGTGGGGCAAATAGTGGTTTTTATGCCCTTTGCGATAAGCTCGGAAGAAGGAAAAGGGAATGGAGGGGAGTGGAAGTAGGGAAAGCATTAAGAAATTTCCATGGAACTAACTTATAATTTCAAGTACTTGACACGACTTTGGGTGTTTGTGGTTGAATATTTCGAAGAAGGCAAGACAGATTAAAATATTTTAAGGTTCTTGTGAAAATTTGGAATTTGTTAGGAATTTAAGTTAAATCACAAACTTCCAGCAAAACTAAATAAATTATCACTTGAATTGTAAATATAAATATAATCCCATTAATACTTTTTAATTTATTGCGTTTGCTGAAGAACTATAAATGATATGATAATGAATAATTCCAACACACTTAACAAAACAAGAAAAAACTTGTTCGAAACAGTTAATAAATATGTTTTACTAGTTTCATTTTGTTGTTGGAGAAAAAAAAGACTAAAGACAACAATAATAATAATAATTATTTTAACTAAATTATGAATTCCTGAATAAACAAGAGAGTTAAATTTTATGTTTATAGATTAATACTTCATTTTTATTTTATATTTTATTGTGGTTAACATGAGAAGTTATCGACCATTCAGCAATTAATCAGCGACAGTGAACAAACTAATTGACAGCTTGTAGATGTTGCGCTCTGACAGCTCTACGGGGACTTGAGCAATGGAACAACCATAACAACAACATCAACTTTAAACAACTTTAATGCACAACTGAGTACAGGTCTACCCTGTACTAGTATTTATGTGTATTTATGCCTGTGTTCAACGCTGTGAACTGGAATCACAGCTGAGTGAACTTGAACTACTGACTCAGTAACTGATTTCCGTGTCGTGAACTTTATATATTTATTCTAGGGTTGACACACACACACACATCAAAGCGTGAGATTGACTTCCATGATGCTTTTCTTCTTCTTCCTCTTCGTGTGTTTATATTAAAATGAAACATTTCAAAATTATTATAATCTGATACGCATGGGAGTGTGTGTGAGTGTGCACTTGAAGCACTTTACCTAATTAGTTTATGATGCAGTAGAGAGCGAAGTGAGACTGGCAATTTGCTTGTCTCTATCACAGCGGGCAATCCCCCCAAACCCACACACACGTGTTAATAAGCGTACACATGTGAGCACAAGAATAGAAACAGCATCGTGTGTTTATTATTTAATTTTCAATTGTCAAAAGCGAATTTCATTGACTGACTAATTGTTTAAAAATAAATCTTCTGAATATTTCAACAAATTTTCCATTGGTTTCAGCTTTTAAATTTATTTTTCCATAATTATTCTTCGCTACGCAAATTGAAATTCTTTTGTTCTTTTTTTAAGTGGTGTACTTATAATTTTGGAACAGACTGTGCCTGTATTTGGTTGGTTCAATAGTTTTGGCCCTGAACCGAAATGAGAAAGGATTCTTTGCGTTCTTCTCTTTTTTCTACCCTACCCAGAAAATTACAAGAAGATGACACATGAGCCGCCGGGCAAGTATCGAGTGTGTGTGTGTGTGTTAGGCAAACAAATAATTAAATATACGCCTAGTTTAACAGCTGTTTCATAGCGGCAACTCACCATGAATCCAATGTAAGTGTGTGTGAGTGTAAGAGACCTTCCCAGCGAGCAATTCGATACCGGGTGGATGTGACTGTGGCTCCCACTTGGCCCGGGTATCGTTGACGACGCTGACGACGTTCGACGGTGTTTTGGTTGTTTTTTGGTGCTGATGCTGGTGCCGAGTCCCGTTGCGTGTGATGCTGCCAAGGCGTTAACTTTGAAACAATCCCTTCGTTATTGTTGTTCGTTCCTGCTGCTTTGCTTGAAGCACAGCAACGTTGTTGAGGATTATATAGCCGGAAATGTATATATTTTGGTTAATTTGCACTGGCACAGCTGGAAACGAAGAGATGACGTAGGTGAGTGCCGAATATGTTGATTATAAGAAGCTGAAGCAGCAGATTATCAAAAAAATTAACAAACAACAGAAAAAAAGACGTCGCAAAATGTAACAGCAAAGAAACAAATGCAGAAATATAAAAAAGGCGCGAGCAACACAGCAACAACAATAAAAAAAAGATTTTTAGCCAACGTCAGCGAAAAAGCAACAAAGCAAAACCCAAAGCAGCAGCAGCAACAACAACAGCAGCAGCATGAGCGGCTGGAAGGAGAGATGTTTGGACGGACGAACGGACGATCTGTCGGTCGGTTAGGCATACAGGGGGTGGACGCAGCAGCTGCGTTGGTGGTGGGTGACGCTAGCTTCACTTTGTTGTTGTTGCTGTCGCTGCCATTGCTGCTGCTTCTGTTGCTTGCTGCTGCGCTTCCTTTTCAGCAAAAATTTGTTGAGCCTTTGAAACGTTGCCGTCTTTTGTCGCAATCGCCGCCGCCGTCGTCGTTGTCGTCATCACTGTTGTTGTTGTATTGTTCTACCCCAAAAAGTTCATAATAGAAAATCCCCCGCAACTCTAAGCTCGCAAGCATTCGACGACAACAACAACAACAGCAAGAACAAGAACAACAACGACGACGACGACGTCGTCGTCTGTGTCTTTACTTTTCCTCTGCCCGCTTTTTGGCTTTTTCACTTCGCTTTGTGTGCAAACAGTTGCAGCGCCGACGCCAACTAAAACGACGTCAACAGCGACTTCGACTGCGACGCTTTCATACGTTTTTCACTAATAAATTTTAATGATTTCTACGCTGCGCATTACGACGACAGCGACGGCGACGGCGACGACGTCGACTGAGACTCGGACGCTTCAAATGAAATTAGTGACACACTTAAATAATAATTAATTTTTGCACACTTGTTGTAGTTGTTGCTTACATTTAGAGAGACTTGTAAATTTTCTGTCGTCGCAGTTGTTGTTGTTGGTGCTGCTGTCGTTGTGTGTGCGCGTAAAAACTTGTCAGTGGCTACCAACCCAACAATACGTTTTTTTTAATGCTCTTCTGTTTTGTCTTCTTCTTTTTTGCATACACTTTGCGCACACATACACACGCTCGCAATACACATGCACAAGCACTTACACGCGCATACAAACATACACACACACACACTCACGCACTTCGCTTGCTTGCTTTGCGTTTTTTATTGCTGTCGAGAGCTTAGAAATGTATTTTCGCTGTCTGCTAAACACAATTTGTGTACACATCCACACGCGTATTCCAACAACACGGGCTCCTTAATGTTTTACACTATAATTTTACTAAATTTTATTAGCACAAATGCGTGTTTTTTCAGTTCTTAATGGTACAACAAAATTTCTCCGCGTATAGCAGAAGCCACCATTTTGCGACTCTCGATGAACAACAATCCATGCAACATTGCAAGCATTCGATAGCCAACGATAATACAGAATAACGTAGTCGATACAAACTACGTAAGGAAATGACGCCAAGCATCGGAATATCGATATTAATGCACTGTTGTGCGCCATTTCGACACATGCTCAGTCTGGTCACACTGCATTAGTTTGTTCTATTGTTTAGCGTCGTTCGCGTCCGCGTAGCTGCCAATTAAAATAACCAACGTAGCGCTTTGTGTAAATACACATACGTCTTTAACAACAAATTGTGTGAGAAACTACACTTTCCATTGACAATCAATTTGAGACAACAACAGATAAAATGGCTGACTGCTCCAGCGAGGTTGTGGAACAACCGCCAGGTAATTCAATTTTGTTTACCTTCGATTTACCCTCCCTGCACCTCCACCCGTTTGCATTTCGAAACGCAGTAAATTAAATGTGCCGGCAAATCTAAAACTTAAATTTCTTTTGAAATGCGCATACGGGGGAATTTATTATGTTTTTATTTCTGCGGTTGCCTTGACAGTGCTTGTTATGTATGCGGATTTTAGCTGGAGGAAATCAAAACAACGACAGTTTACGTTTTTCCCACACTTTGTTGTTTGTTATTCCCGTTGGTTGCCGCCTCTGGCCTCGTGTTGTTTTGCTTCCCCTTCCCCTTAAATCCCCCTAACCGCCTCTCTTTCATAATATTAAAAATAATATTTGTTCATGGTCAAGTTTAAGCCAATTTTCAATACATGTAACTACATGTGTCTGCCCGACTTGCAGCTGCCAGTTTACTAAGGTGCAGTGGGTGGGGTAGGCAGAGGGGGTGGGGGGTTTGTGGCGCCTTCCAATTAAATCACAAGGTCGCAACATTTTCAGTTTCGCTTATCAGAGCATGTTTGACTACTCCACTGGGAGCTTATCAAATTGGCCAAAAGCCTAGCCAAAGCGCACTGCAAACACTTAATCAAAATATTGTTAACAGAAATTGGTAGTAATTATTTTTATGACGCAAATGGAATACCCTATAATAACAAAGAATTAAATTTAATAGAAGTTGAATAATTTAAATTAAAAAAAATATAAAAGTTTGAAATTTTATAGCATTATTTATTGGTTTTAAATTAAAGTTTGTTTAATATAATTATTATTTCCAAGTTTGTTTCCAAGCCTTTTACCTTTTCATACACTTTTAAAAATCTTTATGGCTTAACTAAACTTCGAACTGTCAGCTTAGATTAATTTGCCAGTGAGTTCTATAAATACTTTAATAATTTATGGCAGTAATGAATTACAGCTAATAAACTAAAAACAGAAATACAAAAAAACTTTACGTGCAATTATCAGTTGTACAATTTGTCACCTTCCCTGTCGTGTTAAATGAAAAGGCGTCATTAAATTACTTAAGAACCTGTTCTACAGATACGTGAACATATACATTTAAAGGTGTTTAGCTAGTTAGTTAGCTGATCAATCAGGCCAATTATCCAATCGTCTTCGTTTGCCACCTGGGACACTCAGCGAAAGTCTCTTTTCAGTTTCGCTCTCATTTCCAGTGCTGACAGCTTGGCTGTAAAGCAGCTAAAGTGTTAGAAATAGCTGAATAAAATAGGAAAATGAATAGATTTTTTAATACAACTTTCCAAAAGCATTAGGTGTATTTTAGCATTTTTCCTACAGTTATTTTACTTAGCCATAAAAAAGCTTAAGTGTCAGCAGCTCCATAAAGGCGCCGCTGGTATTTTTAATTAAATTGCACAATTGCAATGTTGTCAACAAATGTTTTATTGTTGCTCAACGAGATGCAGGAAAACATAGGTGTGTTTGTGTGTGTGTGTGTGTACTTGCATCTATATGTATTTGCATATCTATCGCACTTGTTGTCTATTTATAGCTAGCTCACATTGTCTAACTCGAGAAAGGTCCCCAATGTGGAACTATATGCAATAATAGGCATCTATTTCCGAGGGTGTTTGACTGACATCTGTCCCACAAAACACACAACACAAAACACCTCGACAATTGTTTTGATTTTCAACATTTTCAGTTTCAATTTTAGTTTTATGTCATGCATTTTCTGGTCACTCAGATCGCGGCATCTCTGACACCTTTTCTTGCTACTTGGGGACAATTGAAACTAGAGTATTGGCTGCTCACTTCATGCCACAAGATTCTGTTGCCTCATTGCAGTGACGTCACTGCATGCCGAAAATAAGTTCAGAAAATGTGGCACAAACTGGATGAATCCACTTAAAGAAGATTTGTCAATAGTATAGAATCGGTGATATATATTTATTTATTCAATTGCTTAATAGCAACACTAAAACTGCAAGAAAACCAGTGAAAGGAATGAAAATACTAGAATAGTTCTTTAGTAAGTAGTTGGCGACAACCCTGGACATAGTCCTATTCCATTTCCACTTACTTACGCCTGTATTAAGCTTCTTAAAGCTAATTAAAATTTTAAATATATCAATTTTTATTAAGTTTTTAATATTTAAATATTTTACTCTCTATAATTAAGCTGGTTGACAACCCTGGCACTTGACAGGCCTAAATTTAATTATAGTAAACTCTTATTAAATGTTGTAGTCGCCGCAATTTAAGAACATTCTATTCAATTCGTGTCCAATTGCTGAGATTTATTTATTGCTGGAGAAATATTGAAATTGGTCTGAACAATCAAATTAAATATACTATTTGGTTGGGTACGTGCCGTGCCCCCTGTACCATTGTTAGAGAACACAATCCCAGAGATATTCAAAGTATCAGATGAACAACATGTGACAGACAGCAGACGTCATAGCGAGGTCTGACTGCGTAGCGTAACGAGATGTCGAAAAATGAATAGCTTCACTGTACTTTACTTATAGCTAGAGTAGATTGCCCCCACAACGACCAATGTTAATTAATATACAGATATATATACGATATTCGTGTATTATAGAAAGACGCATAACAAAACAATTGAAATTTGTATAAACTGAAAACTGAAAAATGTCAATCAATTGATCAGCCATGAAAAGAGAGAGAAAGACAGAGAGAGAGAGGGAGACAGCGTGAGTCAAATCACTGTAGTTTTTTGGGCCCTCCTCCCAATTGTTTTGGGTCAATAATAATGCTCTTTTTATCGATCACAGGCTGATTGCTAGAGTCACTCGGTGCGTGACTTTCCATAGAATTTCCATTAAAAATTATAAACTCTTTCCACTTGAGCTTCGCTTGTGCTCAAATTAAATGCGCACAAAGAAGTTTAAAAAGGGGGCTATAAATATACCTACAAATATACGTAGCTAGCTATGTATATATTTATATACTGTATATATATCCAGCTTTGTTACAACGTGCCCTTTACAACGAGCCAAGTCGCGTTTAAGTAGATTTTGCTGGATTACAATAAATTGTTTGCAAACACAACAAATTTCAGTCACTGAAAATCGCTTCAATTTTACATTAGGCAGCAAAAAAAAAAGAGAAAAGGAAAAAAAATTGATTTGCTGTTGTTTTGGATTTTTAACCACTCGACATCTCGACACTGTCGCAATGCGAGTTTTTCCTACTAAACTGCACAACAAAATTTCAACTCACCTTAAATCACCTAAAAGTAGAAAAAGAAACAAAAAGAAAAGAGAAAAAAGAAAGAAAAGGAGACTAGATTATGACGTGTTTGCTGAACGGGCGTATGGCCAAAAAAGAATCGTTTGCGCAGACATTCTTCATTCTAGAGCCAAAAGCGACAACATGGCAAAATAAAAAATATTTATATTTTAACAACAAAAAAGAAATAAATATCACATAAAAACATTTCAAAACAATTTATGAAGAATTTGTGTTTATGCGTTGCCGTTTTACGATCAACAAAACGTGATTTATTAAACTAAACAAACAGTAGAAGTAGAAAACTAAAATCAGCTAAACTTAACGCAATCTTAAACATAAAGCTGCGCATAATTAGGCTTATCTTGTACTTAATGTTAGCTGCAAGTTTTATCTTTATGCTCATATTGTTTTTCACAAATTCTCGCGCATAAACTAAACATTTTGTAAAACATTTCGACAAGAACTTTCCCTCACTCACTGGCCAACTCATGAACTGTATTTATAGCCAAGTTGCTTCTGTGGGCCGAGAATTCTTAGACTGTGAAGTGATCATTTCTATTTGCACCACAGTGAGACTGTGTGTAATATTTATTTCCATTTGGCAATCGATTTCCCCTCAATGAAATCAATGAACTCGTGAAATTCCAATATTTTTTTTTCTCAATTTCATAACTAAAGTAACAAAATTTGCTAATTGGTTGGTAAAACAAGCCGTTTTATTATTATGCCAACGTTTAGCACACTGTAAAGCGGTTTGCTAATTTTATTTAAATTTATTTATAGCACTTGTGGAACTCTGTTCATTGAAAAATTTCGTAGAAATGTCAACAAAACAATCGTCTAGAATTATTTTTATATTTTCCACATTTTTTGTACTTTTTGTGAATAGAATTCCCTCTGTTTTAATCAGCGAGAAATCACAAGACGTTTGCTGGTCCCAATTGACCTAATTTTAATGCAATTTAAGCTCAAAGCAACCTGAGTAACGTGGCTAGAACTCTTGGCCTTGGCTAACAAGTAAACGAATTTGAATCCGAAAAACTCCTCTTACTTTTCACTGCCCCCTTTTAGCCTTCTCCTCTGTCGTTGGTCACGTTTAATTACGCGCTTACACGCAATTTCCTTCTCGGCGCCATCATCATTATTATTTTCCACATCATCATCATCATTAGCATCGTCTTTATCGTCATCGTCGTCGTGGAAGTTTACTTAATTGCCAACCGCAACTGCAAATGTTTGCCTTCAGTTTATTTGCTTATTTACCTATCTGCAGGGCATATGTGAGAGTGTGGGGGGAGAGGTGGAGTGTGCAGGGGGAAGACAAAACGAATATTCATAATATTCATTTTTGTGGCTTTGCTGCCATTGATTTGGCCACTAATTCTAATTGATTGTGTTTACCATTGGCAAATATGCAAATTACAAAAAGTCTCCACACGGCAAAAGATGCAACTAGTTGTCTGGCAAGCTGTTTGTCTGGTGCACTCGTTAGCAACACTGGCCTACAAAATAAGCTGAAAATACACATGGAAATGTATGAGACAGTTTAGGTAGAAAGAAGCAGAAGGCATATATATTCTTGATTTGAATAAGTAAGACAGAAAAATTAGATAGTTTATCAGCTTTGGTGGGGATAGAAACGCCAATTTTGTTATGTAAATTACTCAGATATGTTGTTGATTTTATATGTCACGCCCCTTTTGCCCACAAATCGCAGTTCTCAAGTCGGGCGTATGTCTAGATAATAGTGCTGGGAAGCTATGCTGTAAGTCGCATAAAGATCGGTTCATGAACAAAAAACTTAGCACTTCGTCAGAGGCAGAGTCATAGCAGCCAGCTTGTTACAGAACAGTAAGTGCATAGCAGCCAGCATATAAATGTGGAATATAAACATTAAATCATACCATGCAGGCTAGTGTAATCACCCCTCAAGTAAATGCAATTTGTCACGCTACACGCGCCTTGGAATTAAGCACACTGAATTAAAGCTAAACTCAAATTCCAATTTGTATCTTTGCAGATCATCACGTGCACTTTGATGCGGCCACACTGAAGACTGATGACTTTGGATCGGACAGTTGCGTGACGTATCAGAGATCGGGGGATACAATTGCTGTCAGTTTGGGATTTCTGCAGATCAATCATCGGTATTTGATTGATCTCAATCTGCCAGTGTCGCTGTTTGGCAACACAGGCACAGCGGATGGCAAATTTGAGCCAGTTGTGAGTGCCACACCGAATCTGCATTGCCGCATCACAGAGTTCACTGGGACCAAGCATGATGAACATGATTTCTATGAGATGAAAATCGAGTTCTTTGCCTACAAGGAGAAACTGTTGCGGGAAATGCTGCACATTGTTAACTCGAACAATGCCAAGGAGCTGCTGAATCTGGTGATTGCTGCCCGTGTGCTGGGCAAGGGCAAGGGTACGCCCATGTTGAGGACTGGCATTCATTGCATAGGCGTTGAGCGGGATGATGATGAATCGGAGTCCTCGGATTTCGCTGGCTTTGATAAGCCCTAAGAGGATACCACGCATTCGTTGTGGTTTCTTAGTTATGTGCAGTTATTTGCATAGTCTTTAAGTCCAAATATTATACATAATAATATGTAATGTTAAACTTGTACTACTATCAATCTGTATCTGTACCATGTACCCTCGAGCATTAGCATTTTCTTTAAACATTTCTGTTTGCCAGCTTACCGCATCAGCGTGTACTTAAAATCTGTTGTACGGCTCAAGGCATTTGGCAAAATTTATTCATTTAGTATTTGTTTGTTAAGTTGTATCTTAATCTAGTTGTCAACTGCAATATGCAAATTAAAGCAAATGCCATCGACAATTGTCTAGCATTGATTGCAAATTCAAATTCATGTTGTCAATGGTTTGCATTGATTTCAACTTTTGTTTGTGTTTGACACTCTTTGTATTACGATTATGCTGTAGTATTAACTCAGTCAGTAGCCAGAGAAACAACTAGAGATACATTGTTTAAGTTTGCTCAACAGTTAGCTAGATGTGAGACATGTTGTCCTATGAAATTGAAACTGACGGATCCAATTGCATTTCTCTTGAACAAATCAAACCAAACCAAATTAAACTCTGAACTTTATGCTCAATCGAAAACTCTGAGAACTTTGACCAACTTGCTGGCCTTTTTATAATGATTATATAGTGTATAATGAAGCAAATATTTAATCGATTTAAGGTGCTCTACTTTAAATAACCAAATGTTTATAACAATTATATACATATTAGCTATAAAGTGTTGCAACCAAATATTTACTTCGCGCATTTGTTTAACAAATTAACAACAATATTTTAAAGCAATCTGAAATTGTATTATATATAACACACACTTTTTCAACAATTTATTGTACATTATCATCATTGAGTGGTCAAATTCAATAATTTCTAGTATTTCTAGTAGGCGAAAATAACTTATTCAATAAATTTTCGTTAAGATACGCAAATTGGAATTTCATTCTTTACTCTTAATACATATTAATATAACTTGTATCTTTATCTGTATAATATAAATGGAGAATATTCCAGTTAAGCGTCCACTTGATCGAGGGGGAGATGGAGGAGAAGAGGAGCAGGCAGCGAAACGTTTTCGAATGGATGTGAAGAGACCAGTGCGTCTCATGGATCTGCCGCTGGGACCACTGCATCTAATCTTCTCCAAAGTGCCCTTGGATAGCCAGAAGCTGCTGCGCAACGTCTCCAAGGAGATGAGGGATGAGCACAATGACTATTTGCTACACAAATACAAATCCTTTACCCATAAACTGCGCAACTTTGCAGCAAACAACAGGAACAGTGTAGAGCACATAATCCTCAAGGTGAGTAAACAATTTCATTTGATTTTCAAGTAATTAAAAGTTTACTTTCTTGCCCACAGGTTGTGGAGGAGGCTACCAACTATATTGTCGTCTCTGGATATGTGTTCGGCGTCATGGACAATCTGTCGTTCTTCTTTCAGGACAGGGACCAAATTGAAGTGACCAATATGCAGGAGCTGCTCCACAGAAGCTACCACGAACTGGAGTATTCCAGAAGCGAAAACTTCTTTGGAACCGCATGTCGAACGCTTTTGCATCGTCGTCGTTTGGTCTATATGGTGACGCTGTTGAATCTTCTGAGAGTGTGTATTTTCTTTCAGTGTATGATATACACTAACAATTAACTGTTTCACAGCAATTTAGCACTTTTCGTATGGCCAGTTCGAGCATGCATCTGCTGCATTGGAAATTGCACTTGCAGCTGCAAGGGATTCACATTTTGGCGAATCATGAAAGAGTTCCTGGTATTAGAGATGGGGATAAACTCGTCGACTTTATGACTATTATCGCTGAGCTCTTGGTTTATGATTTGAGCGACATCGATACTGGGTAATTGTACTTCAACTTTATTAGACTTTAATTCATTTGTATTAATTTTGATTTGCTTTGTGTTTCAGCTTTAGTCGATTCTTGGATGTCGGCTCCAGCGTCTATAACTATGGCATTAAGCGGCAACTGGGTAGACGAGGGCCACGCCTTGATCTGCATTTTAACATTTTGGCTCCTTTGGCGATGCGCCATCTGTTGGAAGATGCCCTCGATGGCACAGTGGACAAGAGAACTGCCATTGAGTGTCCAGAATTGGACAAGTTCAGCATTCAATTGAATTTGCATAACACCGGCGCAAATTGGATCATGAAGAAGAACTGGCAAATCTGCATTGTGCCTTTGTGATAGTTTTGATAGTTTTAGTTGAGTATTTTTAAATTGTTTATAAGCGTTATTATTTGTGTTAAACGAGGCATGTTAATCTGATGTTAAAGCATAAGTCTCTGTACAAATTTAAATTAATTGGAGAGCTATCGAATTAATTAATCTACTTTAAATACGCAAGTTGGCTTCAAATTCATTAAAGTCTGTATTCAATTACATAAAGCGACTGAATACGCTAATTATTAAATGTGAAAGGAATTTAGTTAACTAAATATCTAAATCAAATATAACAACCAAATGATCTAGGTGTTGTACCACTCTTTAGAGTACCCAAATTAAACTCCCATTCGAAGACACCAACCAAAGAGATGTACCATTGCACAGAGTGCTCAAATTATGCAGCCATGCTGATGTACCATTATGAGACTTAATCATATGCACCAACCACAGATACACTACTTGTACCTTTCAGAAGCGTGTACAATTGTAGCAGCCATACAGATGTACCAATAGCAAACATGCACAAATGTACCAACCAAATAGATGTACCATACCAAAGAGTACTCAATGTACTTATGACACCTAATCAAATGTACCGACTATTTAATGTATCAAACTGAAATGTGTACAATTGTAGCAGCCATTTAGATATACCAATAGGAAGCAGGTACAAATGTACCAACCAAAGAGATGTACCATACCAAAGAGTACTCAAATTTTGCTGCCTTGTGTACCATTATGAAACCTAATCAATTGTAACAACAATTCATACTGAAATGTGTACAATTGTAGCAGCCAAACAAATGTACCAATGTGATCATGAACCAAACAATAAAGAGTGCACCAGTTCAGGTGCAAGCTACCTGATATGTAAAGCTCTGCTGCTTTTTGTGTTTAATGAGAGAGCAAAATGAGAGAGGGAGTGAGACGAGAGGGAAGAGAGAAAGAGAGAGAGAGAGAGAGAGCGTCTTGCATATGACAAACGCATTCAATTCACCTCGTTTGATTTAATTGCAAAGTCGGAATCGAAGTCGATTCAGTCGACTGTAATCGTTGCCACCATTCAGTTCTCAGCCTCGAATATAAGAACAAAATGATTAAACTAAAGGAAAACAAATATCTGATCATAGCGGTAAATGTGATCGTCATGACGTTTTGCACCGTTGTTGTTATCATAACGCTGCTGTAAAACAAAAGGCGTGTACGTACTTTTACTTGTTTATATGTATATATACTGTTGATATTAACAATATAAATTATTCATTTCCTATTTCTTTCCAGACTTGAGAGCAGCCACATTGTGACCACAATATGTAGTTCGATATGGATTCCGATTGACTGCACTTAGCAGTAACCAATTGTTGTTTTTACCTTACTTTCCCAGAAATGTAAAGAAACCACAGCAATAAATGAACCAATTGATTTAACTTGAGCCCTATAAAATTTATTTAAAGTGAATGCATTTATTTGTAACACGCAGTTGAGTGGGTGTGTCTTGCAGTGATCCAGCAGAAACACAACTGAAAAGAATCACAAAGCTTTGTTAAATATTTAATGACTCATCTTTGCTGCTTAGTTGATTTGTATATAAGATAATCAGCTGAATTTGGCGAGAATTTTCAAGACTGTGAAAAAGATAAGAAAGATAATACAACAGCGGTTGCTGTACAACTTGTTTACTTATAGAACACTTTACTTTCGGTGCTTTGACTCACTGTCTTTTTGCAGTCAAACACAGCAAACATAGTTGATTAAAAGTGAAAAGCGAATGCAAGCTAGACACCGAGACATGAATACTCTTACCAAGCACTTAAATTTGTGTTAACTATATCAAAGGTATACAAATATTTAAACAGAGAAAGTAAAACGAAATAAAATAATTTAGGTTTCATTTAAAGCTATAGACAGTAACTTCAGTCTGTATATAACAGACCTTATCACAAATATCTTGTCAGTTAAAGTTTCGATTTAATTTGCTTATTACTACCGATTATTTGGCTGTAATTTGGTAGAGAAAAACAGCAACTTTAAACTGCAACAAATTGTGCTTATTGTTGTGCATTGAGTGCGTCTCGGAAACCAATTGCTAGCCATTGTCAGGAGCTTGTAGTAGAGTGTGACTGGAACGACGACGTTGGCGTTATAAATGATAATTAAAATGCATCAATTTATTGTGAGCTGATGCTGTTGCCTGGGCAACAATGAGGGCAATAACAAGCATTTAATAAATATGTTCAATCAATGTGCTGACCCGTAACAACAATTACAACAGCAACAACAATGACAATACCGACAATAACTTGGCGCGTAAAAATATTTGCTTAATTAAAGTAATTATGGTTTCATATATCATGTGCGAAATGTCCTGGACTGGAGTGGACTGGACTGGACTGGACCTACGTAATTACCTTTTGTCATAAATTAAACATTTATTTTAAAATGTTATTAAGCGACGCATTCGCTGGCATTCCCTTGCCCCCTACCACTTGCTGCCTCAGTCTCTCCAACTCTAGCAGAATTGACAAAGTTAAAGCATACTTTTTGGGGCTGTGTCTGCAGCAGGATATTTGTTTAGCCAGTAAACTGGGCTGGCAATACTCTCACACATGTGTATGTGCTTATGTATAGGGAATGCAAAAATATACATAGAAAAGGACAACAAAAGCAACAGACGATTACGAATGTGACAAGAGAATCCAACACCAAAATGAATAATGTAAATACGCCAAGTGTACAAAGTTTTAATTGTTATCATGTTTTGTCTGTAGCGCTGTTACTCTTGTGTGTTTTTTGGGCGTGTGTGTGTGTGTGTGCGTTTGGCATGCACTTACAGCCAAGATGTATCCATTTACGCCTGGCTAAGTTTTACGTTGCGTATACGACACATTGCCATTCAACTCGAAGCGTGTCGCTCTAACTATTGTGTGTGCTGTGGTGTGTGGGTGTGTGAGTGTATGCGTGTTGGAGACTTTGGGGTAGTTTGTATGACAAAGTTTCTCATTTGCCACACTGTATGCCTTTAAGCTGCACTTTCGCTTCGCCTCGACTCTGCCCAAAAACGTCTATGCAAATAAACTGAATTTCAAGTAAATGGTTTTTTTCGTATTGCATATTTTACCAACAATTTGTTAAAGTCAAATAACAAATAACAAGTTTAAAGTCAGCTTCATTTGCTTAGCCATTGAAACATATTTATTTTCTTATTTTTCTCTTTTGTATATTTTTTAGATTTTCCACAGGAATATCGAACTGACTTTTGCACTGCTTTTGAAAGCTCTGCAAATCCAGAATTTGTGGCTTCTTCTGTATTTATTTGGCACAAATTTTAAGTGATTTATGCTTACCGCAATTGCCTCTCAGTACCACATATTCTACCTCGCTCTCGGTCTCTTTATCAAGCTTAAAATCATATGCATAAACCACTGAAAAATACGTATACGCATAGATGGTCGAACTGTGGGTGGACAGGCGGACAGGCGGACAGGGGGACAGTGCGAAAGATGTATAGATAAATACACATATTCGCACACACTCTGATACGCACTTTGCATATTTATTTGGCAGGACTTTACTTATGCTACATTTTTGGGGCCAAGAAGCTCAAGCAATTTTGTTTGCCAAACGCAAAACCAAAAACCCAAGAACTCAGAACTCAGAGCTCCAGCTCTGAGCTTCGAATGTCTGGCGTGTGTGTGTCCAGTTTTGTGGCACTAAGTTGCAGCAAGATAGCTAAAGATACACATACATTCAGTTACACATGTATATATTTATCTGTAGTACTTGTATCTGTATCTGTAGCTGTAGCTGTGCTGTTTGCCTGCATGTGTGCACTTATTTATTTGATCATAATTTTAGGGTTTCTCTTTTGCAAAAACAAACTAATTTTGCCTTGCGACTTTGGCCTGCAACTCTCTTTTGTCTAAATAAATAATCAAAATGTCATAACAAGTTGCTTTAAGGACTACAATTTTGTATCTGTCAGATACTTGTATGCACACTTGCACAACTTTGTTTCTGTCTCTGTCTTGCTGTCTCTTTCTTTGGTTAGCTACATGTTTATGCAAATGACATTTGCCATGTCCCGTTACAATGATTACACACACTCACACACACTCACACACACTCACACACACACACACTCACACGCTGCAGCAGTGCAATATAAATATTTTACATAGATTTTACATAGCTGATTGAAGTCGCTCGCATATGTTAAAACCCATTTGCCTTGGTCTTAGCCATAGTATGGGCCATCTACGTATGGCTATAGACAGCGTCTTGGCCTGCCCACAAATTATCCAGCCTGGAATTCAAATCAAATCAAATCAATTCTTAAGTGCACTCACAGCTTCCTTCTAGCTATGCTAATGTTGCACATTGCGCGTTGATATTAGCATATTATGCCACATAAGCCTAATTGAAGCACCAGCTACGCGCCTCCACCTCCTCCTGCTCCGCATCGAGCCGCTTTTTTAACCAAATTTGTTTGTCTCTTGTTTGGGCCAAGCGATTAATACCTAATTTACAGCATGGCCTATTAAAAATGTTTCTCTCTTACCATTATTTATGATTATTTGTTTATTGCTTACCTGACAACATTAGAGCAGCCTTACACCCTTACACACCTACACCCCTACACCCCTACACCCCTACAACACACACACTCATACACTCGAGTGTGGACTTTATACACCCGCATAAAATGGCCGAAAAGCGCTTTTGGCTGCAATTTTGTGGCATTCGCCGGGCGATAAAGTAATAGCAGCTATTTGGGTTTATGGCGCGAACTGGCTTCCCACTCCACACACACACACACACACATACGAAAGAGATACACACATGTGTGTGCGTGTGTGGTTTTGTTTTGTTTCCTGTTTGGAATTGAGTTGCGGCGTTTTATGAACTGGTTCAAAACACAAAATTTCAACTTTATACGTTTACAAATTTTATTTATAAGTGTTTTATTTGAAACAGGCAGTAACTGGCTAGCTGTAGTGTATAGTGCTACTTAAATGATGTGGAAATAGTTTAGAAGATTGAACATTTCAGACTTGAACTAAGAATTGGTTCTTAAATGTACTACGTAACAAACTAAGTTAGGTTTTTGAAGTACTTGCGGTTCATAAACAAGTTCCAACACTTGAATTTATGGTTGAAAATGATCAGTTGTTAAATTTACTGGAATCTATTCACTGCATTAATTATAGACACTAGAATAGATTAGGCGACAAAAGCTGGCTCCAACAATAAATGAATCTAAACCTTTTGATGATAATGTATACATAATGAAGTTGCTTGCGATCTTGGCTAAAGGAACCTGTACAGTAAGAACTCGCTGGTTCAACACAACTGGCGGAAGTCTAGAGCAGCTTTGGCAGCAGAAGCTGCAGTCAAAAACAAAACCAAAGACAGAGAAGCTGCAGCTAAAGGAGCAGGTAAAAAGTGGAAGAGGGAAATGGGACTAGGATGGGAAAGGGGGTGAGCGGAGGGGTAGGTGAAGGAGGCGACGTCATTTAGTCTGCGGTTAGATGCACGTACGTTTTACAGGTTCTTCTTTCATAATATCCATGTATAAGAGCAGCGATGTGTGAGTGAGTGAGTGTTTGTTTGTGTGTGTTTATAATTTTTTTCGCCATTTTATATTTCGCGCTTTTGGCGCTCATTTTTTTTTTGTTTCTGTGCCGTGTTTCGCTAACGGTCGCTTGTTGCGGTTGCTGCACGTCCGTACGTGTTTATGGCGCGCATATCCGCAAATATGCAATCAGACTATAATCTACTTAATGTCTTTTTCCACCAACCACAACAAGAACAACAACAACAACAACAACAACCACTGCAGCAACAACAACAACAACAACAACGAGCCAAACAAGTATAAATAGTCGAGAGAAGAGCGAATTGCTAGGACTAGCTGCTACCCTCTTCAAGTGAGTTAGGGTATTTCAGCTGTCGCTTAAAACAGCTGTAAGTCCAGCGTACAGTGAGTACTAGAAATGTGCTTCATATCCATTAATTATTAAAGTCAATTTAAGGCATATCTGGTCTAGTCTATAAGACACTTTAAGCCATGTTGCCTCTTCTATTTTTTATCTTTTGACTTTGCATTTTATGAAAAAAAAACACATCACAATAATTAGACAGCTAATTAACTGCAAAGAACTTGCAATTGTTTGGAGTTCAAATCAATTAAATTAAAGTGTGCTTAATCGTTGTAGTCTTTTTTTATTTAAAATATGGTGAAATGGTTTCTATTTGAAATTTAAAACTCTGCCAACTAGTAGATAAAAAATTATTTTTTGAATTCAATTTGAAGACAAAACTTGCGCAAAAAAGTAATTAATTTGTTTTCAATTCTGCTCTCGCTCTCCGACATAAAAAACTTTGTTTATAGTCAGCTTTTTAAATAGCAACTGGTGTGTTAAAATATTTTATTTGATTAAAAATAAATTAAAAATCATTTTTCACATTTCAAAAAGTAGTTTGTAATATTTAATAGCTATTTTTACAATTATTTTACATACAATTGTCCTGCTGTCGTCATTGCCTTACTCTGCTAGTCAACAAGTAATTTAAAACATAGCTTTCTTGATTAAAAAACATTTGTAAAGTAGTTGGTAACATTAGCTTACACTTTTTGTTTACATTGAGCTGTCGTCTATGCCTTGCCCCACTTGGTGTAGGGTATGCAGTGAAAACGCAAGAAAAATGAATTAATGCAGTTCGACATTTTTGAAGTCGAGGCCTATTTGGTATAGAGGCGGCAGGAGAGAGGTGTGGGCGTGTGGTGTTTATGTGTGTACTCTGGCATCGCCTTGAAACGACATGGACGTGGACACGGATGCGGATGCGGACATGGACACGAACACGGACACGGCACATTAACGAAAATTAGGCAGTCATTTTGTGCGCCAGCCGTACATTCTTTTGCAAAGTGCGTAATTTTTTTCATGTTTAACTTTTGGTGTGCACGCGTCGGTGTGTGTGTGTGAGTTTGTGTGTTTTTTTCTGTTGCCTACTTTTGTGGGCGGCAGCGAAGCGCGCAATGCTTTGAAGTTATAGCAGCACATTTTGGCTTTTAGCTAATTTTAAAGACAACTAACAGCAGCAGGCGCAAGAGCAAGAGCAACAGCAAGAGCAACAAACACAGGCACAAAGAGCTTGCAACAAAGCGTTGTAGCATTCAGCTACCTGTCCATAGAGGATTCGGAGGCGTGCACTTCTAGCATCGCTCTGTGCTATGCTCGTCGGATATGTCGTGGGTTCTTTCCTCCTCCTTCTATGGAAATCATAACATATAAAAAGAATAAGTGCACTTACTGTCTTCTACTGTGTCAACTAAAATATATGTATAACTGGGCTTTACCCACGGCTAACCAAAGATAATGACCGATAACCAGGAATGAGGGCGACTTGGATGTTAACTGTCCCCTATTCTTTACCCACCCGACCATGGTAACACGATAATAATTCGGCGGTTACCCCTTAACAATTCGTTTATTACATTATTCCAATTTGTATGATTTCAACATGATTTACCAATCGACAGATTAATTAATATTTACTCAAACATGATTACAATATTTCAAAGTATAAATTCAAGAAAAAGGAACATGATTCGCGAAAGAATACATGACGCATTAGCGGTTTAACTATACAACTCTTTAAGCTTTCGTTCAAATCTCTTTACAAACAATTTCTACATCTGAGCGACGACCGTTCACAATAGTAATATAATTTCACATAATGTCTTGCTTAAACGCAAGTGGTACTCACACTGAATATATTTTGTATTACTCACAAATTAATCCGCCGGTGCGTGTTCGTTGGGCCCATCGAAGATGCAAACTGTGCGATTGTGGTTATGTTTCTGTAATGCTGTAATTATATCACCAAGGGTACGCTCATGTCGCTTACAATAATTCCTTTCTTTTTATCTAAGAACGAATTTTAGCTCAATTAGTTATATATTCAATATATACTTAAAATTACAAAATTATTAGATTTTACAAACGCTGGCGATCGTCAAACGACGTTAGATCGCCATGTGGAGTGGCACTAGAGCCGGCCTTTTTCCGTCTAGGGACAAAATACAAAATTGTAGCAACACCGTCCAATTTGGAACGGGTGTGCGAGCACAGCTGACTGGAGTTATGCAGGTGTCGCCAAAGCGCTTCTGCAACTGCGTTGTCTCCAAAAAGAATATTCCATGCGCAGATTGCCGGGTCACGCTGAGTCCACGTCAGGGGTTATGCGTGTACCAAAAATCAGCCGACCGACCGCAGAAAATTTGCACAAAAGAACGCGCGAAAGCGCAGGGCGCAGATCGGTCGGCTACACCGCAGAAATACAAATTGGGAGCTCCTGCTAACACAAAAAACTTATTGACTACATGCGAAATCATTTTGACGATTTATTACCTTTTTTTTTTTGTTCCAGCTCACTGACACTAACGCTGCAGATCTTATTGCACCAATTTAATATATTAATATATGTATACAAATATTATACATATATTTGTATATACATACATATTACTGCACAAATATATTTGAGGTTGTGTGCACTGTACTTATGGCACTTAGCAACTAGGCTTATTAGATTTTAACAATTTTGCAGCAACGCGTTTATCTTCTGTCGGGTCAGCAAACCAAATGAACGAGAAGATTTTCTATGATGGCCTACGTGCCAAATTTGCTTCCACCTTGCACAATGTGACGAATAATTAACTGGAGTTTTCCAGCATATTATTCTTTTGCTTTCGATGCATCGCCAGACCATCGAAAATCAGAACAAAAGAGATCGCCGCTAATCAGCTGTGTAGTGCAAAAAGGGAAATTTATGGCGGAGGGTTGCCAGATAGTTGAAAATTGAAATAGTAAGGGTATTCCTGAAAACCTGAACCCTACACCACAGTTAATATTACGCGAGCACTGCCTCTCGTATATATTCACTGAAAAAGAACGCGGTTCAGAAATATAAATATCTAATTCATACATATACGGTATTAAATTTGAATGTCTTTCAAATGATATACTCCTAAACATTTCCCACTTTCATTCGACAACTCGTAGTATACGGGACTTATTTTCTTACTAACCTTGGCTTTGATAAAGACAGGAGCCAGTTTACTACTGAATTTCTTCGCAGCATTGCTCTGCGCAAAACTGCGAGCGTGAACGATATCACCAACTTTGAACTGCACGGATCTACTACGTAAATTATATTTTCTAGCGTTTGCTGTATGAGCTTGTGTGATGTTTTCTTTTGCATTACATCGTGCTAATTGTAGTAAGTCTGGAGTTTTGAGAGCTACATCATCCGCTACCAAATCCAACTTCCTAAGGAGCTCGTAATCTTTGCCGTTAAAAATCATGTTCTGCCCGAAGCATAAGAAATATGGAGAAAATCCGGTGCTGCGATGCCAATTAGATCTAAGCGATCCGCTTATCTCATTCAAATTTGCATCCCAATTCGTGTGGTCAGTGCCGATATATGCACGAATAGCTGCCAATACTGAACGATTGAGTCGTTCGCTAGCGTTTGCCTGCGGCGAATAAATTGCCGTGCATATGTGCGACACTCCGAAACGAGTCAAAAACGCCTGAAAATATCCTGACTTAAACTGCGAGCCGTTATCGGTTAGGATTGTTTCGGGCACCCTGAAGGTGTAAAATACATGCTTTTCTACAAATTCACAAATCCGGTTCGAAGTGAACTTCTTTAACGGATGAAGGAAATGAAACTTCGTGCAATGATCCACGATGATTAAGAGGCCGATGTTTCCATTCTTTTGACCTTGGGTATGGTCCTAACAGATCCATATACATTTTCTGAAATGGCCTTTCAGAAGTCATTGGCCTGCCCATTGGTGGTCTAAGAACCTTATTCGGACCTTTTGTTGATTTGCAAGTGCTACAACTGGATATATAAGAACGTGTTTGCGTCACCATTCCTGGCCAAAATAAATGTCGTTTCAGTTTTTCTACCATTCTTCCCATTCCTAGATGAGCCGAGTCTGGAGGATTGTGAGCACGATACAAAACATCTGCTCTCAGCTTAACTGGAACCCAAAGTTTCCATGACTCTGATTCTTGGATGCTGTTACCTGTGGCATGTTCAGTTCGCTTATACACAAAATTATCGACAATTTTCAGGTCCGGTAATCTTGCTTGGTTCATTTGAATCCGCTGAATCAACTCGAGGTATTCTTCTGAGCGAAACTCTTCCGAGGTTAAATCGATAATGGGACCATAGTTTGCTAATTCGCTTATGCTAAATTCATCTCGTCGAGACAAGGCATCTGCGACGACATTCTTGGCGCCGCTTCGGTGTTTAATTACAAACGAAAATCCTTGTAACCTGATCGACCATCTTGCTAAACGACCTGTCAAATCCTTTTTTGCTTCATGAGCCACTGAAGAGAAGCATGATCTGTTACGACGACAAAGTCCTGCCCTTCAATATAAGCTCTAAACTTATTTATGCCCTTAATCACTGCTAAGCATTCCAATTCTGTTACAGAATAATTTCTCTGCGCTTTGGACAATTTTTTCGGACATATACGCTATTGGAAGCTCCATGCCATTCTCCTCCTCTTGCGCGAGTACGCATCCAAGTCCATACAGACTTGCATCGCATAATAAAATGAATGGTTTCTGAAAATCAGGCGTTCGTACGATCGGTGAAGATGTTAGCTTTGCTTTTAACAATTTAAATGCATCTTCTGCTTCCTGATTCCATGTAAGCGGTTTATTTTTCTTTAGTAGCTCGGTTAAAGGAAATGTTATGGTAGCGTAATTATCAACGAAACGTCTATACCATCCTGCCAATCCTAAAAATCTTCTTAGCTGTTTTACGGAACCTGGGATAGGAAATTCATTAATGGCGTTGACCTTGTCAGGATCAACCTTCAGTTGGCCATCCCCAATAATAAATCCGAGATATTTAACTTCTCGCATGCAAAATTTTGATTTAGCAATATTTATTGTTAAATTTGCCTTTGCGAAGATACCCAGCGATTTCTTCGAGCAGCTTCATGTGCGACTCAAAATCGTCGGAGAGTACCAACAAGTCATCCAAATAAACAAAAACTCTTGTTCGCAATGATGCTGGTATCACCTGATCCATTAATCTACACAGAGTTTGTGCAGCGTTACATAACCCAAACGGCATGACTTTGTACTGATACAATGGCCTGTTTGGTATTGTAAAAAGCTGTATACTGTCGAGATTTTTCCTCGAGAGGAATTTGCCAAAACGCATGTTTCATGTCAAGTCCTGTTATGAATCGTGCAGGAGGTAGTCTGCTAATGATTCCGTCTACGTGTGGCAATGGGTAAGCATCTTTTCTAGTTAGCTTGTTAACTTCTCTGGAATCTAAACACAATCGAACTTTTTCTCCGCGCTTGACAAGAACGCAATTGCTGCTCCAGGGACTTTTCGATTCTTCTATAACGTCTAATGCTAACATATGCTCGATTTCTGCAAACATGCTCTTTTCCTTAGCTGGAGAAACTGGCCAGTGACGCTGCTTGATAGGTTTTGCGTCAGCTACATCGATGCTATGCTCCATCAAAGGTGTTCGCCCTAATCCTTCTTTCTCATAGGATGGCAGTTTGCAAATGACTGTTTCTAGTCTACCTTGTTCTTGACTCGTGAGCACGTGTTTCTTAGAATCGTCTATTACTTCATCGTCTCGGCCTACATCGAGTTCTGAAATCTTTTCGTTGGCAGCTACTATTCTATTCACTAATCCAAAATTCTTCCAAAAACCCATCCCTAAATAAATATCTTGACTAAGTCCGGGAATTACATAAAATTCAATGCGATTCGTCTGACCACGATATGTAATTTCGCTTACAAGACGACCGACTACTGAACACTTGAGTTGTTTGCGGTTCTGATTGAACCAGAACACTTTCGCATTTGTGGATGCTTTTACCAGCTCTTTAGCGGCAGTGCCTCCAATGCAACTAATGCTTGCTCCTGAATCGAGCAACGCTACATATGGTTTGTTCTCAATATTAATTTCGGTGTACAATCTATCATCTCCATTGAGAATTATAGCTGAGACGAGCTGCTTCCGAATTCGGCGTATCTTCTGCCAAAAACTTCGCATACGCGATGTAGAACGTTTGATCTTGACTATCTTATCGAACGCGCTTACGTCACCTAAGATTCGCTGTTTAGCCTCCATGTATCTGGCTACGCGTATGTGATATGGCTGTTGAGTATTTGTTCTAGCTGGTTGGTTATTGTCTATGCCGTGTTGTTCACTTCCCAGACTTGATCTATTCTCAGGGTCAGTCTGGGTACCCCGATCTAACATTAATGATTTGGGCGCGTCTGAGGGTTCTGACTGACGCGTCCCCGAATGGTTTCCCGACGGGTTACACGTCTGACAGTTTGGTTTGTAAGTGTCTTTCGCTCCACATCCATAACAGAAGATGGTGCGAGCTTCAAAACAGTTATCGAACCGATGTCCATCCTTTCCGCAATTCCAACATTGGAACTGCTTGCCACGCTGAATCGCTGATACGCTATTTTGTTCTTCTACGCTCAACCGCTCTTCCAGCTGAGAAACGTAACCTCGTTGGCTGAAAGTATTTTTGGACACCTGTGATTTAACTTGCTTACAAAACTGTTCATGAGTACGAACTTCTTCTCTTAATCGAGAAAGGCGGTTTATGTTGAGATGCATTAACTCATACCGAAGTGACGGCTTTGAATGACGAATAAGCAGATGAACTAATGTTTCTTCTGATAGCTCTGATTTTAAGCGAGCTGCAAGCTTCTCGACTTCGAACTGATAATCCTCGAAAGATTCTTTGTCAGCCTGTCGTCTGCTGTTTATGGCTTCCCAAATATCCATATCTGAATCTGCGTCCTTAAACTTTTCTCTAAACTCCTTGCAAAATTCATTCCATGAAAAGTGCTGAAAAGAACGATGAAATCTCCAATACCATTCGTTGGCTCTGCCAACAAAGAATAGGTGCAAATGATCACACAGCAGTTGGTAATCACCATTCAAATTCTGCTGTGCGAGCGAGCGAACTCGATAAAGAAATTCATCCGCCTGCAAACCATCCTTGCCACCCTCGAATTTAATTTTCCAACTCTGAATAATGTTTGGAACTTTCTCCGGTTGGAACGAGCTGTGACTCCGAACTGATTCATGTGTTTGAGGTATAGTAGTACCACCCACGTGTGCTTGAGTTCTATCTAAAGGACGATTGCCTGACGATGATGTCTGGCCAGATTGGCTATTGTTTCGAGCTGTTTCAGACTGCGATCGTGTTTCGATTTGTAAGCCAGCAAATTGCGTCTGAATTATATTGGTAAGCTCTTGCAATAATTGACGTTGTTGAGCTTGTACCGCACTTTGTACTATTCTGTTAATATCATCTATATTCTGGGTTCTCGACGATTCTAACGAGGATTGCTCGATACTGTTTATGCTAGTATTAGGGGTCGATTTCGGCCTCGGCTCCGATTCTGAGACCTGGTAGTCATTCCTCTACGCTGAGATTCTCCTCTACCCCGACTTGCTTGACCCCTGCCACGAAAACTGAGTGGTGCATTGATCGTCGCAACGTTAGTATCATTGATACTAGGCGTACTTTCGACGGGTAATAAATTAAGTGTACAAACTTGATTACATGTTGGGCAAATGTTAGTTTCTCTCAAACGTGCGCTTATACAAGAAAAATGGAATTTATGATCACATGGCGAAACTGTGCTTTCTTCGCCACCATTGATAAGAGTTTGGCAAAGGGAACACGAAATATTTTGTGAATTTAAAGCTGCAGGCAGATCCTCCATACTGTGACGAACCGCCATCATCGTATTTTACTTTCAGAATCCGTATATTTTTACTAAATAGCCTCTATCGATTGGTTTGTCGATGTTGTCATACAAATTGGTCACTGGTTATCTTACATATCTTTGTTTCTATTGAAAACTACTAAACGAAATGGTTTTTTAAACAATGTTTTTATGCTGAAGTCAAATGTCGAAGAACTCCAACCATTTGCAATTCCTCTCGCCTATCAACGCTGTTCTAAAACCTGGAAAGTTAAGTTCGAAATGCAACAAGCCTTCTATGATTTGGATCGCGATGGTCGATTAAGCCGTAATGCATCGGACTACAATCGCATTTCCTATCGACGATGTCCAAAAAATCACTTAAACTGCTGCTAATTCGAAACTGTATTACTTATTTGATAATATGACCTGAAATTACCATTGGCTTATGAGACACGTTTCGGTCGATCAACTCATAAAACTAGAATTGAAATCGCAATTCCGAACACGTGTGTCACGCACCTGTCCATAACCTCAATTCATACATCATATCGTCTTTAACCTAAACTTTGAGATTTACTGTGGATGGAAATACTGAGCTTGTTCGTGAGGGACACTATCTCGAATAATCCTACACGGTGAGCAATCGTGATTTCGGATCCAAAGAGATTCTTCAACTTCGAGTAATTTTGATTGGGGTCCAATATTATGGTCACCACACCCACTTCTAAGGTAAAAAGATTTACTACCGTATAGTCAAAGATTAATTTTCGGGCCCCACGTTGGGCGCCACTTTCTATTTGTTATTATTATGTAGCATTCAGCTACCTGTCCATAGAGGATTCGGAGGCGTGCACTTCTAGCATCGCTCTGTGCTATGCTCGTCGGATATGTCGTGGGTTCTTTCCTCCTCCTTCTATGGAAATCATAACATATAAAAAAGAATAAGTGCACTTACTGTCTTCTACTGTGTCAACTAAAATATATGTATAACTGGGCTTTACCCACGGCTAACCAAAGATAATGACCGATAACCAGAATGAGGGCGACTTGGATGTTAACTGTCCCCTATTCTTTACCCACCCGACCATGGTAACACGATAATAATTCGGCGGTTACCCCTTAACAATTCGTTTATTACATTATTCCAATTTGTATGATTTCAACATGATTTACCAATCGACAGATTAATTAATATTTACTCAAACATGATTACAATATTTCAAAGTATAAATTCAAGAAAAAGGAACATGATTCGCGAAAGAATACATGACGCATTAGCGGTTTAACTATACAACTCTTTAAGCTTTCGTTCAAATCTCTTTACAAACAATTTCTACATCTGAGCGACGACCGTTCACAATAGTAATATAATTTCACATAATGTCTTGCTTAAACGCAAGTGGTACTCACACTGAATATATTTTGTATTACTCACAAATTAATCCGCCGGTGCGTGTTCGTTGGGCCCATCGAAGATGCAAACTGTGCGATTGTGGTTATGTTTCTGTAATGCTGTAATTATATCACCAAGGGTACGCTCATGTCGCTTACAATAATTCCTTTCTTTTTTATCTAAGAACGAATTTTAGCTCAATTAGTTATATATTCAATATATACTTAAAATTACAAAATTATTAGATTTTACAAACGCTGGCGATCGTCAAACGACGTTAGATCGCCATGTGGGAGTGGCACTAGAGCCGGCCTTTTCCGTCTAGGGACAAAATACAAAAATTGTAGCAACACCGTCCAATTTGGAACGGGTGTGCGAGCACAGCTGACTGGAGTTATGCAGGTGTCGCCAAAAGCGCTTCTGCAACTGCGTTGTCTCCAAAAGAATATTCCATGCGCAGATTGCCGGGTCACGCTGAGTCCACGTCAGGGGTTATGCGTGTACCAAAAAATCAGCCGACCGACCGCAGAAAATTTGCACAAAGAACGCGCGAAAGCGCAGGGCGCAGATCGGTCGGCTACACCGCAGAAATTACAAATTGGGAGCTCCTGCTAACACAAAAACTTATTGACTACATGCGAAATCATTTTGACGATTTATTACCTTTTTTCTTTGTTCCAGCTCACTGACACTAACGCTGCAGATCTTATTGCACCAATTTAATATATTAATATATGTATACAAATATTATACATATATTTGTATATACATACATATTACTGCACAAATATATTTGAGGTTGTGTGCACTGTACTTATGGCACTTAGCAACTAGGCTTATTAGATTTTAACAATTTTGCAGCAACGCGTTTATCTTCTGTCGGGTCAGCAAACCAAATGAACGAGAAGATTTTCTATGATGGCCTACGTGCCAAATTTGCTTCCACCTTGCACAATGTGACGAATAATTAACTGGAGTTTTCCAGCATATTATTCTTTTGCTTTCGATGCATCGCCAGACCATCGAAAATCAGAACAAAAGAGATCGCCGCTAATCAGCTGTGTAGTGCAAAAGGGAAATTTATGGCGGAGGGTTGCCAGATAGTTGAAAATTGAAATAGTAAGGGTATTCCTGAAAACCCGAACCCTACAGCGTGGCAAGAGTGGAAAAAGACGCTGGAAAAATATTTTGCCTGCAGACAACATTAGATATTGTTTTTGAGCTGCAGACATGGCGTTTTAGTTTTTAGCAGTTGTGTTCTGTTGTCCTGCTGACAACAACGGCGACGACGACGTCGACGACAACAGCAAATGTTGTTGTTGTTGTCGTTGTTGCTGCTGTTGCTGTTGTGGCACACAATGCGAGCATAAAAAGCCCGCGCCTCCAAGTCGAAGTGCGGCTGCAACAAAAGGAGCCCGCACAACAGAACAATTGAAACAATAAAACGGCTTTAAGAGCGATAGCACCGAAGAGAACTGGAGACACTGAGAGCTGCCCAGCGAGAGAGGGGAAGCGAGTGGGAGGGAAAGCGCAGCAAACGAGTTGAAACTGCATTTGGAATTAGGAGTGGGAGTTGTTAAAAGTCACTTTGCCATTTCTGGACTTGATAAAGAAACTACAATTTTATATTGCACTGAAAGTTTAAACACAATTGCAGCAGCAAATGTTATCGTTATCGATTTTATTAAATTAGGGCGTTCAACAAAGTTGCATGCATCTGGAGGCAACTTTTTATCGAATATTATGAATCAAATAATTTTAACGATTCGATAAGTTTTAAAGCAGAATGAGAAAAGTAAATTTGTAAATGAACTTATCTATTGTTATCGATGTTAGTCAGTTATCGTTATCGATAAATAAATAACCCACAAGAAGTCAGCTCTATTTTATGGTAGAGATACTATTGTTTTATGACTTAGCTTATTTGAACAAAATCGGAATTGCAAATGTTATCGTTATCGTTATCGCCCCCCTACTGAGCGTTAAATAGACTCTTGACGGTGGCATCGGTAATATCAATGGGCAACTTGTAGTATCCATCCCTGCGCAGAGCACGCTCCTCATCGTCGGCTACTCCATAAATATCCTCGATCGGTTGCATTATCTCCGATTCGTTGGGCAGCAGGAGTTTACGTGCATCCTTGCGGAACACCGCCACCGCCTTGACCATACTGTGATGAGACCTCGCAAAATGATGGAAATTCAAGCTTTTCCGCTTCGCCGATAATTTGCCCTGGATGCGATCGAGACGTGCGATGAGACGCAACAAGATGAAACGAGAGAAACGATCCTTAATCTCGAGTAGGGTTAGCTCCGTGTCCCGTTGTCCCAAGGGATGCATATAGGCGGCAATGATGAGGCCCACAAAGATAATGTTTATCACCAGGATTGTGAGCAGGACACAGAGCTGAAAGATATCAATGTCGGTGGAACAACACGACTCACTCAAATGCTTCCAGGACATCAGATCATAGTTGTGCACCTTCCACTCGTAGTGCAGATAGGCTGTTAGCAGTGCCACAAGACAGCTGCAAATCGAAATGAATGGATAATTCTGGTAGAAGAAATCATTGAGCAGCACTCGCAGATTGCGCAAAATATTCATATCGGTTTCAAGATTTTTATATGGCGGCTATTGTCGGATGTTTCGGCAATTATCCGATTTTGTTTATTTCTATCTATTTTGATTTCTCCTTAATTTTGAGCGAGATGTGCCGAAATGAGTAGTGCAGCTTGAGCTACTTTGACTACAACAGCTACAACTAACTCGAGTTTGAGCTAAAGTTTAATAGCAAAAATTCCCCTGCAACCGCTAGCCGTTCATGGCACAAGTTTGAGCTCATTGAACTAGAGTTTGCTTTGAATTCCCCTACAGCAGCTTGCAGCTTAAATGGATGGAACTTCCCCTGCAACGCGCGACACAACATGTTTGTGGATGGTATGCCTTGGCTCACACAACACGCAACAAGTTTGACGCGTCCTCACACAACACGAAACATGTTCGCTTCGTTCTGCGGTCTACACACAACGCCCACAACTGCAACACAAAGTCGCTCAAACATGTTCGCTACGCTTTGCACTCAATTGAGCTGTGTTGCTTTAAGACAGCTTCCACTAATTCAACCGCTGGTGCTGCTGCTGCCCACAACTTTCTGCTGCTTCTTCTTTGGGTTGTTGGCGTTGCTGCTAACGGTAATTTCGGCAATCGCGTCAACTTTTGCCAGCAGATTCTGAGACACAGATAAGTAAGAAATGGCAAAAAGCGTTGAATATTCGTCCATAACATTTTCGTTATTTTATATTCACGCTCATTATTGTCTTCTTATTCTTCTGCTTCTTCTACTTCTTCGTCTGCTTGTTCCTTTTGTTGCTCAACTCTTTTTTGTGTGGGGAAAAGCGGAAAAGTGCATGCAAAACTGCATTTTGTAGACAAGTCGAAACCAAAAAGGAAAAAAGGGAGAAAAAAAATAAACTGGCAACGGAAATATTCAAAAATTGTTGTTGCCGCCAAGAAGGCAGAGTCATGGTGGTGGCGGGGGCGGCAGGAGGGTATGACGGGCATGGCTTGGTCTGCGGCGCGCTAATAAAAACGTAAAATTTAATGGTTACGGAAGGCACTAAAAAACAGGCTCACCAAAAACGAAGCTAAAGTCACGGGCGGACACCCCCGCCTCTATCCCTTCCCAAAAAAAAAAGAAATAGTGGGCGGTGAGGGAGTGGAAAAAAAGCAACCGTTGCACGGTCTTGGCCAGGCCCAAAAACTGTGAGCCAAGTTTGGGGCGATAACCAAGCAACGAACCACAACCGCACATAGAACGAACTGTAACTACGCCAACGCCAATGCCTCAGTCGACGTCGACGTCGACGTCACTGCTTGGCACAGTGGTCTGGCCAAGCACACCACTCCCCTCCCCCGCTAGTAGCGGCCCAACATCGATGGAGGCGCCCATCGGAGCACGTCAAACGCAGACAACTTGAAAAATGTAGAGACAGCGCCGCAGTAGTTGAAACACGCCAAAAAATATGCAAAAGTAAAATAAAACAGACGCATTTGCCCCGTTACCAGTTACTAGTTAAAACGGACAGCCCGCAGTCGGCCAGAGGGGGTGGTGGGCTGGGGTAGGAGGTGGTAGGTACGGGGCAAGACAATGGGACATTTGGACAAACCGACTCGACAGCGTTCGACATTTGACGTTATAGGTTTTTGGCTTCTCTGTGTTGTTTGGCAGCACAGCGCAGTGCACACTATACATACATACAAACTATGCTCATACACACATACATATATACATATATATTTCTAAGTCACCCCCCTTGTCTGCCTGTAGCCCCGCCGCCCTTGGAGTCCTGCACCTTTTGCTGTATCTTTTATTTATTTTTTGTTGCTTTTTTTTTTTGTGCACAGCCGTTGTCCACTTGACTGCAACAGTGAGTAACAGGCCTAAAGCTGCAGTCGGTAATACCCTGTAAATAGTAAATGGAGAGAGTAGTTAGAGTTAGGCAAGGCTTGAGTAGTGTGGAAGTGAAGAAGAAGATTTAATTCGTAAACAAAGCTAATTTTAAGTTTAGCACATTAAATACGCTGTAAAAATTAGTTAAAGTTATATGTGGGGATTAAACGTAAATTGGACGTGCCATAGCTGCTACTAAATATTATTAAAAATTCATTAAATAAATTAAACTTTACTGGTTTTAGTTTTAAGCAAATTAGTCTTAATTGTTAAACTTATTATAAACTATTTATTCATTTAAAACTCTAGTTCATAATTTAGTTTTAAAACAAATTATGATTTTCGACTAAATAAATGAAAATCTGTTATTTGTATTTATACAATTTATAGCTGTTTATATAACTCTGATTACCTTGTACACCCTGTAAGCAGTTAGCAGCTGAGCGGAGTTGTGTCGGCTGCGAAGCTTAAAAGTCAGCGTTGTCGCGAATGCTGACAAAGTTATGTGGCCTGAATTCAGAGGTGTCTGCAGCTGCAAATGGGAAAAGCAGCAGAAAAGGAGAAGGGTGAGTGAGAGAGAAAAAGAATGGGAGCACTAAAGAGAGAGAGTGGGAACTAACCCAATGGACAGCAATTTACGCCACTAAACGAACTGACAAAGCGACCAAAGTGTGGGCAGGGTCATGACTGCGTTTGTCTGCCTGTCTGCATGCGTGTGTGTGTGTGTGGGACTGTGTGTATGCACGTGACTGCTTGTCTGCAGCCGTAATTAGGTTTGTCCGCTTTGCCAAAGCGCCGACCGCGCGCTCAAACAAAGTCAGCAAAGCAGTTACAGTTACAGTTACAATTACAATTACAGTTGCTGTTGCAGTTGCAGTCCACACACGCACACGCAGCCCACACAGCCCTCTCATTCCACTCAGTCCACACGCAGTCCACTGCTGCTACGTCAGCCCAAAAGTATGCTGTAAATAATTCAGAAATGTGCTGCTTTATTGCGTTGCAGTTTTTGGACTGTGCACAGTGGGTACAGTGGGCCTCGTTTTCGATTTCGGTTTCGGTTTCAAGTTTCGTCTATCGACTTTGGGTTTTCGGCTTTTGGGTTTTCGGTTGTCGGATTTCGGCTTTGGGTTTTGTGTGTCGATGCGGAAATGTTTTGCCTTGTTTACATCACAGTGCATAAATTTGCAATTGCACGCACACGAGCAGCAGCAGCGTGGGAGTTGGGGCTAAGAGGGGCTATCTTGTCGCTTATTGTGCGCCATATATTGACTCAAAAGCTATTGCGCCTCAAATTAGTAGTGAGCCCAAAAATCTGCATTGGGCAACAAATTTTGTAGCTAACAGCATTTTCAAGTTTTTATCGCCACGTGTCTGCGTGAGAGAGTGTGTGTGTGTGCGTGTGTGGTGGTAGCTATTGTGTCCTTGGCCCAACCTAGAAAGGGGAACTACATATTTGTGAGTACCTTCCGTCTGTCTGTTTGTCTGACTGCAGTGCACGCACTCGTACACAAACCAGAGTCGGGAACTCAGTTCCCTGTTCCTCCCTGTTCCTCCCTGTTCCTCCCTCTTCCCTCCTCCCTGCCTCTGCTGGCTACAAGTGCAGCCTTGTCTATTTAGCTGGCTGCATACAAAATGCACATAAATTGTCATGTTGCCTTCTCCATGAAACGTGGCCTCCATGGCCATGTGCCGGGTAGCATATTTATATTGATTTTGGCGCCCAAGCTTGGCACTGGCACTGAGCTCGTTGGTGGGCGGAAGCAGGAAGCAGGGAGCAGAGAGCAAGGACTCGTATTGCGACTGTGACTGCAACTGGGACCGTCAGTTTGTTGTTATGTACTTTGGCTTTTCAATTTTGGTGCGCTCGAGACTCGTTTCCTCATATTATTTCAGCTTTCAATTTGTTGTTGTTGCTCTTGTTTCGTGGGTGCACAATAAATTGAGCCGAAATTGCATCAGCGAAATTAACAGTTTCGCGTGCGTTAATAGACTTTTACATAGGACGCACTGCACACCGCAGTCAGTCCCACTACCACTACCACCCCCACTCCCTATTTCTCTATCTGCCTTGCTCTCCCGCTTTTACTGTTTTAGTCCATGTTTCACTACCGAGCTCCGCTGGCGTTGATAGTCATCAATGGCCCTGCGGTCGTTATGTTGCCTCTAATGCGTTTAGTGCAAAATGGCAATAAATGCATTTTTGATAGCTCATAAGCATAAGCTTTGACCCTTTCGTTGTTCTGTGATTAGTAAACTAAACTTTTATCAATGGAACGCTAAGAGTTAAGCTTGAAATGAAGCGCTAAGCAGTCAAATATATGTTAGAATTCATAGAAAATAATTTGCTGTCTAAATAAATTTAATTTTCAGTTTTTCTAATTATTAAAATAATTATGCTTTAGTATATTTTGTCTAGAGCAGACTTAGACTTATTACAGCTAGCTTTAGTTATTTTAATTTCCAAAAATATTTGCTAGTGTTTCTCTTTATTTCTGTCTCCACTCCGACAGAAGTTTTAATTATTACGCTCCCTGGGAATCACTTTAATAAAAGCTATTAGTGTTAACTATCTAGGAGACAAACAATATATTGTTTGCGAGTTGACATTTCCATAGATTTGTCAGGAGAAAACTCGAAAATTGCATAAGTGACTCGTAAATTATTATTTTGGCTGCTGGCTCATTAGGCTGCAGTCCGTAGTCCCCGGACTTGCCCACCTCCACCCCTCTCTCTCTCTTGCTTCGACATTTCAGTACAACATTTGCATGGGCAATTAATCTGAGGGCGGAGCTTTGAAATGGCCAAGTTGAAAGTGCAGAAATGTACGTACAATGGTTGCGAAACTTTCAGAACTGAAATTTTAATGTTGCCATGCTCTAACAATAAGCAAAACCACTTACTTAGTCACAGCAATGGCTAATTTGGGCTGCTCTCTCTCTCTCTCTCTCTCTCTCTGAATGTGTGCTTCTTACTCTTTTACTATTTCGTTGCTCTACACAAATATGCAAAATTTGTAATAATCTCGAGAAAGGAAAAGCAGCAGAAAGTGGAGTCGAAGCAGGAGCAGGAGCAGGAGTTGGGGAAGGATTTTGAGGACTTGGAGGACTTGGAGAAACGGAGACGGGAGGTTGAACTCACGCAATCGGCAACGTGTCGCATTTGTAGTTAGACATAATTGTTAATTACCCGAAACCATTACCACATTAAAGGCCATAAAATGCAACACTAATTGCTTTACGCCAGAACTACCCGTAATACTTTAACATACCCGCTTCACTTGCTTCGCTCTCGACTCAACATTTTCTATTTGATTATGCAGTCAGTGTGCTCAGAGTGTGTGTGTGTGTGTGTGTGTGTGTGTGTGAGTGTGTAACGTAATATGCAGCGCAACAATAGTGCTGCCTCTTGGACAATGCTTCGAGGGGGGTTTAAGAGGCTTGTAGCATATGATGCCAAGGCAAACACATTCCGAATCATACAAGCACACACCTACACACACACACACAGCAAACACTCGCACACAGCAGTCTTCTTACAGTTGCAGTGTAGCATGTGATTAATATTTCAAAATTACAGTGACATGCAAAGTGTCAACTCATTTTGAGGCATGACCCAACCAACTACGCCCCCAGCCCGCCTTCCTTGGCATTTGCAGCCACGCCACGCCTACATTAACAGCGAACTTTCACCACCAAAGCGAACGAAGAAAAATTGTGTAAACGTTTTGTTGCAATTCACTTGGAAGTCAACGCCAGTGCAGCAACAACAACAGCAAAAAGGGGTAGAACTTGAGTTCATGACTAGGAAACACCCGTTGGTTAATTGTTAACGAAACTAAGAAGAAGTTTCTCTATGACTTATATAAACCGTGTACACCCCTTGCTGTACTAGTAACAGGTATAGCAACAATAAGACTTGAGGTAGGCGTGAAAATCGTGAATTAAGTGAAATATTTATTAGCCAAGGCATCGAGTCACGCGGACGCAGCACGCGATTCAATTGAAAGGCCTAGAAAAAGAGAGGTAAGACTCAGATAGAAAGAGAGATAAGCGCATAGAGGGAGTGGGTAGAGGTAGATGGAGTGGGGGAGTAGGTTACATGTGCTGTGTGCCTGACATTTATTTAATTATTGTAACATCATCTAGATACGAGTGTAACTGTAGCACCAACAGAAAAAAAGCACATAATAGACATGGCTTAAGCGGCAGCAGAAAGAAGGCTAAAAGCAGAACAACGATGACAACAACAATAGCTACAATAGCAGTAACAACAACTACAACAACAACGAGCAACCAGCTTCATCAATGACAAACGAGGGTCGTTCATCGATTATGCTGCCTGACTTACATAATTGCATTTGCTGGCGGCAAGGAATAAACGACCAAAGAAAGGATCTAACAATCTGTCGAAGAAGTAGGGAATGGAGCAGAGTTTGGAGCAAAGCTTTTCCTATTTTTCCCTTGAAAATAATTAAATTTTCATTCATTTATACTTAAGCTGCTCGTACAGTATGCTGTCCTTCAAACAAACTATTGTCGAAGGTTTTAAGTAAAGTTTGTGCACTAAAAGAAATCATAAGAACCTAAAAATATTTTATTTTATTTTACAAATAATAATTTCAGTTTAAGTATTTATTTTTTATACCTTTGAATTAAGTCCCCAATTCTTGCCTTAAGATTTTTAAACCTTTAGAATTTGTAAGTACGTTTTTTTGCACAGTGTATTAAGTGTAGCCCTGTAAACACATGGCGCTCCTTAAAGCCAAGTAAGCGCAACTAAACTAATGAAATAAACATCTGTTAATCAGTTGAAGTCGCTTTTGAAGCAGTTTCAAACTTGAAGTGAAATATCTGAAGGCAATTTCAAGCTGAAATTAAACGAGGGGAAAGAGTAAATGAATTGAAAAGCAGTTTAATTGATTGCTCTTCTTAAGATTTAGTCCCCTACTACTGCGACTAATACTACAACAACAAACAGAGGTCGCCATTTGATTTTGCGCTCAAATTTTGCGTGATTTATGTAGTATATACTAATCTCCTGATGCTGATGCGAGTGGACAATTTTGGGTTCTTGGGGCTGCGGCAATTAACACGATTCGACGCGCACAAACAGAGCGGGGGGAGGCGGAGAGCTGGGAAGAGAGAGGGGAAAGAGCTCAACCGAATTCGAATCCTTTAGCATTTTCCAGTTTGCAGTCGTGGCTAAAATATTGGGCCAGCGATTTGACATATTGCCAACAAAGGAACTCATTATCTGTGCATTAAATGGAACAGGATCCCGAATGGGGCTCAGGCCTCTATGTGTGTGTGTGTGTGTGTCACGCTTATAAAACACATTTATCATAACTAATCCTTTGGGGTTTTTGGCTGCCACAGCCACTGCCGCAGTCACAGCCGATAACACTTTGAATAATAAATATAAATACATACAAGCAACAATTTTCCACTCTTTTTTCTCTTTTTCTCTTTTATTTTTTGTTTTTTTGGCAACAGCAAAAGGCAAAACGGATTTGGACGAGGGGCTGAACGAGGGTCTTTAATGCAAACGATTATCATATAAGTAATCTAAAAATAAATTGCAGCCCTTTACCACCAAAACAACAGAAAAAAAGGAGCATAAAAAAGCCGTGAATGATGTTGCCAGAGAATCGTGCTTGGCCTGGCCAACTGCTGATCAAATTGGATTGCTTCCTAGACCCCATAGACTTGGGGGACTTTTAGCAGTTCTCCAGCTGGCAAATGCCCAGCATATTTATTTGGTAAGACTCACAATTTAAATAGCCAAAAAGAGGAGACACTTGCCACCGATTGACTAGCTTTGCCATTTGGCAGCGTTTAAATAAATTTTCATCTCACACTTCACGCCACGCCACGTCCCTACACACACACACACACCAAGACAGACAGGCCGCAAAGTTTTAACAGTGCTGTTGGCCTGGCCTGTTAGCCATTAAAGCCAATTGCCCACAAAATCATGCCCGATATCATAATTGCTCTTCGTGGCTTTTGTTGTTGTTGCTGCTTCGTTGTGGCTGCTGATTTTGGCCAGTCCAACAGTTGTTGTGTTTGTTGCTTTTTGGCCAACGCGTTTACAAAGTGGCCCCGAGGCTGGGCTCATGTAAAATATTGTTACACACTCTGAGCCACAATGCGATTGGGGTATATGAGCGTGAACTACAGAGACTTAACTTGAATACAGTATTTTATGTAAATAAAATTAGTTTTAACTCTAAAGAAATTCCAATCCCAGCTTACTGATTTAAACATGCTTCACATTTACTTAGGCAGTAAGGTAACAGCTTTTACAGGGTATTTAAAAATGGGTATGGATTTATAGTGTCTCGCTTTTTTCTATATTTATTCAAACAGCAATTGAAAGTGAGAATGAGATGGCAAAAGAGACTGCGAGTGGGCGTGGCGATGGCAGTGGCTGTGGAGGCAAATCGCAGCTGCGATAAATTTAAACACTTGTTGTTTGTAGTTGTAAGCAAAGTTGTTGCTCCACAATTTATTAGAAACACTTTGTGGCTGTTTTGGTTTTTGCATGCGTGGCCAGATAGCCAACATGCAGTAGGAACAACAACAGCTAATAGCCAAGAGCCAAGAGCCAACTTGGTCATAAACGTCTCATGGTCGCTTGCAACGCATTTTTATTGAATTTGTGGCAATGAGTTATGGTGCGACATGTTGTCAAGCAAGAAAGGGAGGGGGAGAGGAAAGACGAGAGAGGGACATTTTAAGTACAGTTTCTTTAACTGCATCGAAGTCATGGTAACTAAACATTTGCCACTTGACTCTGCGCCAAGTTAATTAACACTAACGTCTAAGGAGTGCGGCAGAGTGGGCGTGCCAGGGGTTGCTAGTGACAGCGGCATTTTCAATGCTAATGAAACGTCCGTTCGCTGCAACTCGTAAATTTCATTGTTTATCTGAGGCACAAAGATGGCATGTGTCTGTGGTTCTGGCCATGGCTCCGACTGAGTCTGAGTCTGGCTTTTGGCCAACTCTTTATAGTTAACGGACTGCAAAACGCCTCGAGGCTGACTTGGCCCGGCCTAATGAAAGCTAGAGCGCCTTTTCGTGCCCTTTTGCAGGTTGTCATTTTGTATGTGAGTTATGGGCGTGTTCCATATGGCGAATTGAAGCAAAGGAATGTTAGGAGCAGAGCAGGGGAGTGCCGGGAAAAGGGGAGGGGGCAGTGGAACGCTTGCAAGTCATTGACGGCTGCTGTGATGACTTTTAAACTTTCTATTAAACTATAACAACGATGATAGATGAATAATAAAAGCGCAAAATACATAATAAAAAGTTTTGGCGTCATTGGCGACAACGGCTGTGACTCTAGCACTCTCTGGAACTCTCTCTCTCTCGCACTGCGAGTGAAACTTCAAACCGAGATACCCTCTAAAAAAAAACCCGAGGCCAAAACCGAGACGGAGCCTGGCAAAGAAATCAGCAAAACGTTGTCATATTTGCTCAGCAAACGCTGCTGGAGCAGGCAGATTGGAACCGGAGCTGGGAGATAGTAGGTTGGGCATAAGAAGGGGGATGGCAAGCAGAGAACACGCAGCAGTTGGTAGCCCTGGGTGCTGCAGACACCGACAAGCACAACGACGAGAACAAGGACGACGACGACGACGAAGACTGATGCTGCTGCATTTGCGGTGAGTGCGTGCCTCGCATAAGTTAGTTCCTCTCAATGCTTCTCCCCTCATTGCTATCCTGCCTTCTTTGCATTTCCTCTTCACCCTGACCATGCTTTTTTCCGGTTTCCGGCCAGCAAAATTCAAGATACAGCCGGAAGAGCAGGCCGTCTTCACCATTGGCTTTGCCATCGACTACAGATTGATGAGTTGTTGAAAAATTGCAAATGGCAAACTTAAACAACAGTTTGGCTCCGAGATAAGACTAAGACCTTGGCTGGAAATACGCCCCGGAATTTACAACATTGTGCACATAAAGCGACTGACTAACGATACGAGTGCGAGTCTTACGCCGTAATCTTCGAATTCCTGTTCAACTCCAGGTAAACATGTTAGCCAACAGTGTTAGTTGGAACCATCGGTAGTGCTCAGACTGGTAGTGGGAAGTACAGAGTCCATCGAGGGGCAAAATGAACTATTAATAGCCAGATAGTTATACATTATGTTAGGTATTCACAAATAATACAAATAAACCCCTATTTTAACTTCTTTGATAATTCTTAAGTATATCAATCAAATTGCAAAGAAAACCGATATTTTTTTACTTACTAAAAAACTTTGATTCCTTCTCCGCTAGAATTATGATTAATTTATTTTTTCACAATTTCCCAATTTTATTTAAACACTTTTCTGTATAAACTGCAGCTTTCTATAACCAATTTCTATTTAGTGAAAATCAACAGCGCTTTAAAATCTAATGAAATAAATCAAATTTTATTTAAGAGCATTTAATTTTATTAATGTACTGTGATTGTGAAGTTTGATTAATTCACAGTGGCTGCCTGCTGTATGTGTGCACTGCTTTTTAGAAGCGAGTAAAAATGATTAGACATTTCAGTTGAGAAATGGTTATTGGAAAAGTTGACATGGCAACAGTTGATGGGAGTTAGGCTCTCAGTTGGCCACGAGCTAAATGCCAAAGAGAAATAGGCAAAACTGAGAGAGAAATAGATTAGAGCTCAGTAAGGAGAACAGTCTGAGCTGGAAAGCAGCAGAGAGTTAAAAACAGACGCTGCTGTCATAGCTTAAATTGTGAAAGTTTACAACTTGCATGATGGACTTGAGGTACGAGCAGAGTGATAACACCGGATTGACCAAACAGCTGTCGAGATTATATCACAGGGTCTATGTGTACGTGTCTGTGTTTGCCATCGTCTTTGGCATACTGCTCTTTCAGATCAGACAACGTGTTTACAGACTGGTCATGAACTGGGAAAGAATTGCCTCGCTCTACACATTTGCCAGTGTGGTGGCCGTGGTGGCCACGGTCTTCTGTTACTGCTGTTTCCAGCGCTTTAAGCATCGCATACGATTTCTGATTAAGGAGCACAAGAGGAATGAAAACGAGTTCTTATTAGCAGTGGAGCAGCAGACCATAAGTTTAGCTGAATAGTTTTGCTGTTAATAATTAATTAATTAATAATTGTGATTAAAATAAAATTAATTAATCACAGTAATATGATTAATAAAAATAGTAATAGTAATAATAATAATAATAATAATAATAATAATAATAATAATAATAATAATAATGATAATGATAATGATAATGATAATGATAATGATAATGATAATGATAATGATAATGATAATGACAATGACAATGACAATGATAATGATAATGATAATGATAATGATAATGATAATGATAATGATAATGATAATGATAATGATAATGATAATGATAATGATAATGATAATGATAATGATAATGATAATGATAATGATAATGCTAATGATAATGATAATGATAATGATAATGATAATGATAATGATAATGATAATGATAATGATAATGATATTGATATTTATAATGATAATGATAATGATAATGATAATGATAATAATAATGATAATAATAATGATAATAATAATAATAACAATAATTATAACAATAATAATAATAATAATTACAACAATAATAATAATAACGATAAAAATAATTGTAAAAATAATTAATAACTTTAATCTGTGGGCTACGATTATTATATTAATAATGATATTAATAATAATAGTAATACTAAAATTAATAATATGAGCGAATATGCAAATCGTTTAATCAAAATGTAAATGCAAATGCAAAAATTAAAATGTGCCCATAAAAATGTTGCAAACTGCAGAAGAAAAGAAAAAAAACAAGAAAAAAGGGAAACGTTGGGGAAAAAAGAGCAAGCAGACATTTTGTAAATATTATTAAAACATTTTTTGCCATTTATTTATACTATTTTGCGAGTATGAGTGTGTGTGAGGGGGTGTACAAGAGTGTGTGTGTGTTTGCACGAGGGTCGGTTTGTATTTTATTATTTTTGCTGGCTGCATGATAATAAATTTGCATTTAAATCACCGCCACTGCCACCGCCAACGCCATCGCCACCAGTCACAGACGCCAGACTATTGGCCAGGTTGTCCCGCTTTTTTTGACGGTGAAATTTGCGGTCCACTTTTTGGGGCAAGCGCTACAATAAAGGGCCTTCTTTCCAGCAAGAGAGAGTCACGTTGTGTTTTTGGATATACGAGTACACACAACATTATTAACCACAAAGTGTCACATGATTTTATTTGGCTCGTTTCCGTGCATTTCACCTGCAGCTTTTTGCACATTGCACGTTGCACCTGCGATGGGCCCCCGAACGAGTTCACTTTTATTTTTGGGCAGGCAGTGAGACTTTTGTCTTTTGATTTGAAATGCTGATAAGCGCTAAAGGACATTCAAAAATAAAATAGCTGCAAGTAGCACTTGTCTAGCGAGTTTGCAACTTGAAGTGGGAATGAGACTAGAGTCCGGAGTTCCGAGTTGCGAGTCCCGAGTCCTGTGCTCTAAGTCCCGTGCTCCCGTGTCCTTCAGCGCAGTTAGCATTGCAATGCAGTGCAGTTAACAAAGTGCAACTTGGGGATTGCAATCGCCATAAAGAGCTGCTGACCCGGCGGACTCTCGAAGCCATCGTCGAGGGCAAAATTGAAGTGCAAATAAAAGCTATGCAATTTTTTTTGCTGCCCAGTTTGGCATGGAGCAGGGATGTGCGGCAGGAGGTGCAGAGAAAAGCCAAAGGACATTGCATATTTCAACAAATTTTTTACTGCACTTTTAGCGTTTGCTGCACGGTTGAGTTTTCCTCCAAAGTCGTCGCCCAAATGTCACTGAAACAAGCAAACGGAAACACTCGAAAAGTATTTTGTTTGTTATGCTAAAATTTAATGGCACAGGAAGTCGTATTAAAGACCAGCAGACTGCACGACAAAAAAAAATCAGAAACAACAACAAATACACACCTCTATCTCTGTAGTATAAATAATAATAAAACTTTGATCAAGCAGCATTCATTTTGTTTAACTCTACATATTTTCATATATTTCACGTTTGATTGATTATTGGCATGCAATTGAAAAAAACTTTGATATTTTTGCCCTTCCCATGCCATTAAATTGCCATTTTTTTTCGTTTACACACAATGCGGATTCAGTCGTAAATGCCAATGTTGATTTTATGCAAATTGGCGTTGACCGAAAGCATCTCTTTCACTACCTCACAAAAAAAATAAATAAAAAAAAACACATAACAAAATATAAAAAAAAAAAACAATGGCGAGTGCATAAATTTAAAATTATTGTTCAACTTTAATTATCTGCCATTTATTGTTATACTGGTAGGTAATAAAGTGAGCAGTGCATAAAATTCTATGGAGCTTTGTGTCAGAAGGGGCAGCAAAAGACTTTCGTTGTTTTAGAGGGTATTTAGGTGTCGTTTACTTGCTGCTTAGCAATTATTTTCTGTTTATGTGCGACTCTAATGCCATATGGCATTGATTTTTTTCAATATATCAATATAAAGAAGTCATTTTCCACTTGTCACATCTGCATAAGTTCATCTCTCTCCGGCACTCCCGCTGTCTCTTTTGCTCGCTCTCTTGCACTGCATCTTTATCTGCAGCTTTGTCAAAGTCTGCGCTGTTTACTCCTGTTACTCTTATAGTGAGTGCAATATGGTGCTGCAACAATTTGACACATTGAAATCGAAAAGTCAGCAATACACAAGACGCTGAAGGCAGTTCTCATCCAGTGTAAGACAATGCCTCCAAAAGTGGCAGCGTGGCAGCTACCAGTTGTATGGTATGCCTGCCTAGCTGCTGCTGTCCGCTTACTGCTGTGAAACACTGTGCGAAATTGAGTCGCAAACGCATATGAAGCAGACTCTTTTGGGAGTTTACCCATTGTCTTTGGTGCTGTTGTTGTTGTTGGGGCAGCATTCAAAATACGTGTACTTCCCGCTTGCACAATTTCCCACACACACAGGATTTGCCAGTGTGTGTGTGTAGGGTGCTAGCTTGGGGTGTCGTACTCCTCATTTATTTGGGCACGTGCTGCTCGTCATTTAAGAGTTTTCTCTGCACTTTCGTTGCTGGAATTTTAAAATATTTTATGCCAAATTCTGTCGAGGCTTTTACTTTTCACCTTTTTCAATCATGTGCTACATGTAGCCACATTACGACTGTTGCTCTTATTATTAACTTTATCTAAAATTTCCTGTTTCATTACAGCAGTCGCTTTGGTAGCTTTACTAAATATTATATAGTCTGGCATGTTTGAATGTCGGAAGCGAAACTGATTATTGAGGGCTTGTATGTTTATGACTGAAAACTCTGTGTCAACTAGCACTAGGTATCACTTTTAAAAGCCTGGCTTGGAATTTATATATTAATAGATCTGAAAAGAAGCAGCTTTCAGAAGTATAAAGTATTTAATTTAATATTTAAATTTTTTTGTCTATATTATTTTGGTTTACTATCATTTGTTTATAAAATAATATACCCCATACTTTGATACCTTCCACCCGAGTATAATAAGCGCAGCTGATGACAAATGTCACACTTATTATCACAGCAAACGCTGAAAATAAAAACTTTAAAATGGCAATGAATAATTTACATTTAGAGAATGATTAGAAAAAAGCACAGAACTAATATAAGCTTGCTGCTCTGCTTTGCTTTGCTAGTTTATTGGCTTTGTCTGATATGGTTTAAACCTGAAACCACACGATGTCCACACAAATGTCCGTTTATCACCAAAGACCCCGCAACCTGGGACGTTGTGTTTGCTGTGGATGATCAGTGTCATTTCTTTTTTACCAGGTGCTATTTTGAATTTGAAAACTGTTATGCGGAAACACGTGAGTTCTATACGAATTAAAAAAGAATTTCAGTTATTAAATATAAATTGTTACAGCGCTGAGGATTGTGACGGAAGATGATTGCAAAAAAGTTGGCATAAAAAGGGGGAAAGATGCAAAGCTTAACTTAATCAAATATAGAACGAAGGTTATTGAGGCCTCATAAATAACGAATTCGAATGAGCTGAAAATATTTAAATAGAATTTAATATAAAATATATAGGACCTTATTTGATTGAAGCGTAGGAAATATCGAATTTGATGTATGTTAGTTGGATTTCCTAGTAGAATAAATGAAATATATTTAAATAAATTGTATAATATGTATTTATGGGCTTAGCTGGTAGGGGAGTGTGTGTGTGTGTGTGTGTGTGTGTGTGTAGGGTGTGTGGCAGTTTTTCATTTGGAGCACGTGCTGATCATCATTTAAGAGCTTTGTCTACACTTTCGTTGTTGGAATTTTAAAATGTTGTTGTGCCAAAATGCCAAATGCCTGTGGGGCTTTTACTTTTCACCCTGGGCAAACAGTATACCCATATGTGTATGGTGGGGGTATGTGTGTTTGGGTGTGTGCGTGTTGGCCACAATATGACTGTTGCTGCCGCCTGCTAACAAAGTGCCCAAGTGGAATGCAACATTGTTGCTTCCACGCAGCATTCAAATGCGGCAGCATTTTCATTTCTGTTTTTGTCTTTTCTTTTTTATTTTCGCTGCGCTCTCCTTGCCCTCTTCTCGTGTCTCTATGCTCTCCATTTTCCTTGCTTGTGTTTTGGTTTTTTGTTTTTTGGCTGCTGGCTGCTGGCATCGTCTCTCTGGGCATCATTTCCACTGACTGCGTTTCATTTCATTTCTGGTTTGTTGTTGCCTTTGCTTCAGCAGTAATTTGGTATGCCTTTTGTTGCCTTTGCCTGCCTGCCTGCCTGCCTGTCTCCTTGTCTCTCTTTCTTTCGCTCTGTCTGCCTGTCTTTTCAGTCAGCCTATCTGCCTCACTGCCTCACTGTTTGCTTCTCTGCTTCCCTCTTTAGTTTTCCAAAATAGTTTTACATTTTTTTTTGTTTATTTTTTATTTTTGCGCTTTTAATTTGAATTACAAATTGTATACGAGTGCAACAAAATTTAATCAAATTGTTGGCGCATATATAATAGTTTAAAGACAGCGTAACCAAAGCCTCTGCCTCAATACACACGCAAATAAATGCCAACAGTATTGCTCTGAACCCCCAGAATTCACGAAACCCTTTGCCAGTTTCCTACTTTTCCATTTTCCTTTCCCTTTTACCAAATTTCCGGCTCTCTCCCAGTTTGGGTTACGCCTCTCAGCGATTTAACACTTGATGCCAGTTGAAATTTAATTGACTGTGTTCGCTTTACACACACACACACACTAATACACACGCACGGGTATTTACATACGGCACATGTGTGAGTGTGTGTGTTGACTTGTTCGCTGCCCATTATGGCCAGTGTCAGGCCTCTGCCACACCGACTGACATCGTTTGTTGATGCTGCAATTACCAAAGGTCCTCAACGAGTTGCAGTTGCAGTCTGCGGGCAAATGAGTTGTAAATAGTTGACGCCACGGCCAAATCGTTTAAATTGCTATATAATGATAGTCATGTCTGAAACACAAGTATGTGTGGGTGTGTGCCTGTGTGTGCGTGTGTGCTTTGTTGCCGGAAGATATAAAAGTATTGCCTAAAATGCGGCCAAACGAAAGCGTAGAACAAATGCCGACGCTCAAGTGCGCATACGACACGTTGTACACACGGCTGCAAATGTTCTGTGCTCCGCTGCGGTTGTAGTTCTGTCACACACACACACAGTCACACACACATACAGTCACACAAATGCTCGTTACGTTAACGATAACAAGTGTCGCGCAAACAAAGCCAGCAGCTCGGCAGCGTCTACCGAGCAAAAGAGAGAGCAAGAGTGGGCCAGAGAGAGCGAAAGAGAGACAAAGATAGAGAGGGGTGCAACAGAGGGAAGCGTAGAGTTTGCTGCCCACTTTGAGGGTTGTTGCCGTGCTGTTTGAGCGCCTGCGAAAGCACATCGAACAAGTTTGGAGCTACTGCTCGAGTTTGCGATGTCCTGCGCTGCTCACGGAGTCCACGCTCAGCGCGCAGTTGGCTGCCGTCCTGCGACGACAGCGGTAGTTGTGTGCGCTTCACTTGGCCTCCTGTTTGCTACCCAAAGCCACCCAGTTCAGTGTCTTTTGTGAGTGCAGTGTAAACCAAAAATATCAAAAAATAAAATAGAAAAAGAAGAAGAAGAAAAAAAAACACAACAAAAACTTGTAGAGGAAACTTCGAAGCGATAAACGTTTAAAGCCGTTGAAATTGGAAAAATGGAAAATAACAGACTCGTTTTGTGTACGGTTACGCCCAGCCATAGTTAAGGCACAAGCACGCACACCCACACAACCACACACATACACACTTACACACCCAAGCACACACCAAGCACACACTTTAGTTTGATGTGTTCGCCTGCAATTGACTTGTTTTGTTCTTAAACAGTTTTTCATGCTTCTATCATAATTTTTCCTTCACTACGTTTCGGTTCGCTTCGTTTCGTTTCGCTTCGTGTTGTTGTCATTTTCCTTTGATTTTATGTTTTGTTGTTGTGGCATTTTCCTTTAGCTTTTCTAAGAACGCGTGTGGACATTATGTGGCCAAGAAAATACTTACTGCTCACAAACTTTTCACCCACACATGATTTTTGCCATATGTTGTCAGACACCGTGTGTTTGTGTGCATGTGTGTGTGTGTGTGTCAAAACTTTGACGTTGGCTGTTTAAATGCTAAGAAGAAAAAAACACTTTGCCTGCAAATGAAATGCCCATTGTGTTGCTCTGTCGTCGCTGCTGAACTTTTTGCTGTTTTATTATTGAAAATCAAGTGGGCCACAAATAAGTTTGGAAACTACAAACAGTCGTACGAAAATATATATTTATATTCTGTTGGTAAGTATGTGAAAGTGGCTTACATGCATGCTGTTAATTAAGCCAGCATTTCTGTTTAATTGATACAAATGTAAATATATCTTTACCTTTATGTGCGTAATTAAGGAACAGTTCAACTGTCCGTCTGCCTCCCTGTCTGTCTGTCTGCCAGCTGCATTGCAATTATAATAAATCAACCCAATAAGTCCACTGCTGACAGCTATGCAAATGCAGCTTAACACACACACACTCTGGCACACACACACTCGCACACACTCACCTCTATTTGTGATATATAGTTGCGAAGCAAACATCTGACACTTTTCGCAAACATTTGCGGACAAGCGCTTAAATTAATTATGTTGCCCAAGTTGCAGCAACACGCATATTGCGTGCGTGTGTGTGCCTGCCACAATTTGTGGCAAAAGCAGGCAAGAAAAAATAAAATTATGGCCATGTCTCAAAAGCCAATTGCCTATTGAGACTCGCATTGTGATAACATTAATTACACTCCAGTTTGCATTCCAAGCGGGACTCTGTGTGTGTGTGTGTGTGCGACGGCATTTCGACTTGGCCTAAAGCTGTCAGAGTGCCAAACATTGTGGCCTGACAAATGGCTGAAAACTGCCACATTGTGAGAAAGAGAAGACCGTGTTAACATACGCTGTCAACTGTCTAGCAATTCTCAGTTCTTGGCTAACAACTCAGAGCATTCCACACGACAAAATGCTGTTGCAGCTGTTGAAAATCAACTGAAACTGCAGATTGAATTACGTGCATCCACGTGGCAAGCTGAAAGGGGTATGGCGGTAGGTGAGCACAGGTGGGGAGTGGAGTGGAGTAATGGAAAGGCAGCACAGAGTGTGGCAACTCAAATGTGAAAAGTTGCATAGGTGCGCCGCTGTCTGTCATACTGTCAGTGGCTTCAAACCCCCGCACAGGTCAAGGGAAGAGTGGAGGAAGAGGCAGGCAAATGGGAGTAGTAGCAGGCACAGAGCTCGCTCTGTAGACCAAGCACACACTAATACCAACATCACCTGACATTGTTTGCTCTGCGGATTTGCATTGTGGTTAGTTGGCGGTGCAACGGGTGTATGAGTGTGAGAGTGTGTGTGTGTGTGGAGCAGGCAGGCAGCCATTTTGTGTGCACTGTCAGACCCAATCCAAAGCCGAAAGCCCAAAGCCCAAAGCCAAGGCAAGCAACTAAAATAAATGTTTTCTATAATCAAATGGTAATGCACTCGAGCAGCAGCAGAGTTTGGAGTTTTTGGACTTTTTGGTGTTTGTGGAGTCTGGAGTTTGTTGGAGTCTGAGCCTAATATCCGCTGCGTAGCCCAAAAGCCCAGCCAAGCGTTCACATCAGGCAGCCACAAAGCCAGACAGACAGGCAGACCGACAGACAGACAGACCGACTAGCTATAGGTCGCTTTTGGCCAAGTTAGCTGCTAAAATAGGGTTGGCAGAAGCCGCCGGCAGACAGTGAGTCCTCTTGTTTGAAGTAATTACATTGTTCGCAAGGAGTGAAAGGCGTTAAAGTGTTAAGTTGCTTGTTAATTTTTTCTATGCTGCTGTTTCAACTATGTTGCCAGCTACCTTGCCACACAGCCAACAACAGCAGCAACAACAACTAACTAACTGCTTCTCTGGTTGCCTGCTTTTGTTGTGGCTTAGAGTCGCGTCTGATTAATGAAGCGTAGCTCTACGTAGCTGGATTAAGCGACTTGGCTAATGCCGTACTGGCTGCCAGTGCTGCCACTGCTCCTTGTAATTAAGTTGAGTGTAGTATAAATAACTGTATTTGCACAGCCAGAGTCCAGAGTCCTGAGTCCAGCGTTCAGAGTCTGGGGTCCACAACTCTGTGGAGTGCTGTGAAATGTTTCATTAATTTTGTTATTTTTGCTAAGTATAGCTAAGTACAGCATGGAATAGCTTTGGGCCAACATTGCGGCCAGCTTCCGTCAAGCAACATTTGCACCCCAAATGAAGTTAACAGCTTAAGCATAAGAAAACCGAAACTTTCTCCGTACTTTACCCTTTAAATTTACTAATTATAATTAATTATGCAACATGCTCAGGCAATCAACAGGCAACTTTAAACGCAATTACCAATGTCATAATTTATTAATAAAGCCAATTTCAATAATACAATTATGAATTCTGTATTATTTTCTTACATTCCAACAGATAATTCAATAAACAACATTTTCAAATGATTTAAATAAATTCGGATTAGTCGCGTGCAAAAAATGTAGCATACTTCTGGGAGTTATGTACCTAATAAAAAATGTGAATTGTAGGCGCGTTGGTGCATGAATGACTCTCGTTATTTGATTATTCCTATATGATTTAATCAATTTTTAGCTGCAATTGCCTCTAAGGTCATTAAATTGAGATCGAATACCAAAAAAAAACAGAGATAAGTTGAAAATTATGTAAAATAAATAAAATCTCTGTTCATATTTTGATTATATTTAAATCAATGCGAAATAATAACTATTATGTGTCGCCATTTCTGTGTAATTACAATGCTTAATGTAAATTATAATTTCAAGCGTATTAACTTTTCACATTTTTCGTTGTCATGTGAACCCGCCAAATGTGCATAAATTATTATTATTATTTCTGTAACAGCAATTTCTGTTTATTTGCAAACAAGCGTCGACACGCAACACTTTTGCTCATCCCAGATATCACCAGAGTTTAGGTTAATACTTAATATGAAACATAAAACATTATCGTGGAATTTATTTGTACATTGTGGAGCAAATTGTATAATTGCAATTAGATTTACGAGTGTGTAACAAATGCAATTTACAGAGCGCCTAATGCATTCGCCGGATATTTAAGAGCTCAAAATCCCAGTTGACCAACACAGTATGGCCAAAACAGCAGCACAACGTACTGCAGGGTTTTTATTGTTGTGGTGGAAGTGATGGAGGGGAGTGAGAAAAAAACAACGCCCCGAAACTTACATGAAAAATGCTATAAACAGATAAGAGAACTTACACAAGTCGGAGACAAAGGGTAAATGCGAAAAACACAGCGATGGGTGGTTGAGAGGGGGGTGTAGGGAACGGAGGGTGGAAAAAGTAAGCAAGCCAAGATAGTTGGCAACTGAAAAGTCAAGTTCTGCTCACGCTATTTATAGCCAACGTGGGCTTTTGTTTTCGATGGCCTTTTCATTTGCAGCCAAACTGCAAAACACTCAACAAAAATACCACAGAATAGAAAAGAATCCCAAGATCATAAAAAAATCGAGCAACAAAAAAAGGAGGACGTGAAAAAGCCAAAAAAACAACTTGGCCAAATCGTAGAATGACAATGGAAATGCCATTGTCTGTGCAGTGCGAGTAATACTATCTACTACTATTACCCGCTCCCAATCTCTCTCATTCTACCTACCTCCCTTCTCTATCTGTTTCACTCGCACGCTCCCACTTATGCTCACCCCTCGCTGTTTAAGCCGCAAGCATTGAAATGGCCAAAATGCTGCAAGTGGATGCTTAAAGCTGTCAAATCAACTGCTGCACAATTTAAGCGTTCAATTGAACAACTTTTCTCCCTCTTCACTAACAACAACAGCAACAACAACAACAACAGCGACAACTCTTTCGTCGCTGCCATCGCTGGAAATATTTTTGTAATTATTTTGCATGCAAAGTGCGGATTTTTCCAATTTTCACTTATCAAAGCACGCGGCCAATATGCAAAATGGCTGATGAGAAAAACAAGTGGCAGAAAAAACAAGTGACACTGTTTGCAGCAGATGTGGACGACTAGTATATACCCTTTAAAGTAAATATTAAAAGTTAAACTTGCAGCATGAATGACTTTGAGCTTTAACTAAAAGTTAGTTTATTCATATAAAATATTTCTATAATTTTTCATATTTATTTAAACTACAAAAAGCATTCCCGTTGCTTTGTGTGCTGAAAAACAAACTGATTTAATTAATTAGTTGGGCAACGCTCAAAAGCTTTCACAGCGTGCAGCGACCACTTGGCGAACATAACTAGAGGGTATGTAAAATGCAAAGCCAACAACAATGTTTGTGTATAAACTGTTATGTGAACGTGCATTTTGCCCTGCTTTATACTCTGATACTCTGATGTTGTTTCCCTTTTCCCTTTTTTGTTTTTTTTTTACATTTTACATTTTGCATTTTGTGCATTCATGTTGGCCAACTGCTGATGCTGTTAATCTGGCTTGGCTAGGCTATAGACGGTATTGGATTGTCGGTCTGTGCTGCGCACTTTTGTTTGAATTTACATTGACACGGGAAGGCCGCAGGAGTTGATTCTCTCAATGCTATTGCGTTGCTTTCCCTTCGGACTGATGAAGCTCATGTTTACATTGAATGCTCCTCAGCATGTATCTGTATCATTCACTCTCTGTCTGTTTGCCTGGGTGTGTAAGTGGTTAAGGGAGAAGTGGATGGGGATTGGGTACTAGGAGGCGCTGGAGCTGCATGTGTATTCAGTGTCTCTTCTATAGTTGATTGTAAGTTTTGATGACAGCATTTCGTTTGCATATTTTTGCATTTTGTTCGCTTTTCGCTATTTGCATTGCAGCATTTACCTACGCGATGTCTCTAACTCCCTCACCTCCATATCTTTCTATCTCCTTCAGTCATTTGCTGTGTATCTTTCAAATTGACTTTGTTGTCCTTGGCTTGGCACTTGCCACCAAACCAACGCACACAACCAAATAGACAACACACCCACACACACACACACCCATCCAAACACATGGCTAGCAATCACACAGCTCATAAAAGACGCCATCGAAGTAGTTTGGCCTGGCTTCAGTGTCTTGAATGGCTATTAAAATTTAAGCACAGCTTGTTTGCTGCCTTTTGGCCTGACTCTAGCACTGTCTCAGCCTCAGTCTCTGGTTCTAACTCTGGTTCTAACTCTGTGCAGCACATGAAATCGTAAAATATTGAGCTCTGTTTTACGGGCTACTAAACGTTTACCATCAGCTTCTACAGCTGCTGTGACAATTGCAGACTTTGACCAAATAGCAATCCCAAAGAGCAGTCCGTTCATTACTTCAAGTTACCGAGTAGACAAGCTGAGCAAATATGAAAACTGATACAACTTGAACATGAAATTCGTGTGGCATCAACAATTGATTCCCCGTCTCCCTCTCTCAAGCCATCTCTTTCCCTCTTCATCTTACTCTGTCTTCCACTGCTCTCTATTTAGTGAGCTCAGTGCGTTTGGTACGTAATAAAATTGAATTTATAGTTTATTTATGCAGCTACTAAGAAATTAAAGGCACAGAGTACGAGCTCAGACACATGTCTTCTTCAGCACAATACACACAGACTCACACAACCAACACACACACACACACATGTGTGTCTATATAAATCAGGCTCATAAAAAGACGCGCGAGGTTTATTGATTTCGAGTCGTCGTAGTCTTTATAGACTTTAACGAGTCGCACAGACACCGGAATTACCAGCGTTGGAAATTTGAAGGCCCGAAGCCGGTTTTTATACTCTCTGCAAGAGTATATTGGGTTTGTGCAAAAGTATGTAACAGGGAGAAGGAGGCGTGGCAGACCCCATAAAGTATATATATTCTTGATCAGCATCACAAGCCGAGTCGATATAGCCATGTCCGTCTGTCCGTCTGTCTGTCTGTCTGTCTGTCTGTCTGTCTGTCTGTCTGTCTGTCTGTCTGTCCGTCCGTCCGTATGAACAAACAGATTTCAGAGATGGTAAGAGCTACAAGTTCGAGCTTGGTGTCAAACGATCACATATTTAGTCAGTCAATACAAGAATCTTTTTTTTTTCGATGCCACGCCCCATTCGCCCACAATGAGCAAAAAACTGGACACACCTCGGAAAAAATTGGTGTTTTCGGCAAATATCTCAGTAACTATGGCACCTAGGATCACCAATTTGGGTACGCAGGTTCCTAGCGACAGCATAGTTGCATTGCCATTTAAAATTTTGGACTGCCACGCCCCCTTTTCCCACACTTGAAAAAACTTCAAACACCGTTTTTTGCGAACTTGTTCGTATCATACAGTATTGTTATCTATAATTCGTGTGGAGATTAACTATATTAAACTATCCTGAAAGGCGCATTAAAATCGGACTATAAACAAGAAAACTAGAAGCGTTACAATATTGATAATTGAACGCAATATCAACCTATAGGTGCAAGCGAGATAGAAACACACAAGCACATGTTCGAACGTTTTCGCTGCTTGTGTGGCGGCGCTGAAGCTGGCTGCGCGGAATACACACATACATGCATATATGCAGCATATATTGTCAAACGTATATGTATGTGTATTCGCATGCAAACAAACAGATGTGTGTTTGATTATGCTTAGATTGTTTTTGTTTCAACGAGTTTTAATGAAAGTGCTACACATTGTAATATCTGGATACCGATTTTAATAATTTAATCGGGAAAAGTGCAGAGAGTATTATATAGTCGGGCGTGCTCGACTGTACTTTTCTTTCTTGTTTGTGATTCAAATTGATTTTAATTTTTACTGCGCTTTTGCTCTATAATCTTTCGGCTTTGAATTGGCAAATTGCAATGTCTGCATTTGACTTGGCATCAACGTAAATCTGTCAGCCGGAGTCGGGTTTGCAAATCAAGTGAAAGTTCAAGCTCATGATTAAATGCGAACACACACACACACACACACACATGAACTTACATAATGGTGGAATGGGGAGAAGAGGGATGGTGGTAGGGAGTTTAGGAGCAGTGGAGCTTGTGCTTGCATAATTCAATTAATTTATGCGGTTGGTCAATGTTTAGTTTTAACTTTGTGCGCTGGATTTCGCTACAGCTGCAAGCCTATAAATCATTTTTGCATAATTTATGCATCATTGCGTATGCCCTGGCCCCACCCATTTTGCCACACCCCTACAGCCCTTCGTTGTGTGGTACAATTGAAATTGTAGTAATTGTTACATTTCGTTTGATTTAGCCAATATTTTTTAATATATAATGCTGACAATTAGCTGTGTTCGCTGTTATCACGCATACGCCGCGTGTTCGAGCTCAAAACTGGCGACTAGCTGACTGGCAATGCCATTACGCATTTATAAGCGCACTTGAGCTCGAGTTGTAGCTGTTACCCTCAGGTTCAGACTCAAACTCCTAGCCAGTCGCTCAGTTTCAGTCGTCACAGTTAACAATGAAGTGAGCACATAACTTGGCTGCAAGTGTGCGCGACACGATGTTGGCCATAAAAAAAGAAGAGAAGGCTAGAAAAAAACATAGACGTCTGGTTGGCTGCTTGGCTGTTGGGCTGTTGGGCTGAAACGGCTGCCTGAAAAGGCTTACAAAACAGGGCGAACGCCGTGACTTGACACGTCTGTCAACAGCCATTAAACGCTCGAGGCTCAAAGCTGGCTGGTTCTGGCTGTCTGGCTGTCTTGGCTGTCTGACTGTTTGGCTGTCTGCTCGTCTGTGCGTCTGGCTAACCCAGTTAGTCCAACCTATGCCCTGGCACATATATGGCCATGCCTTTCTTATCTGCCCACCAATTTCCCCCTACTCCCTGCTCTGACAGCAGTCGCAGCTGCAGAAAAGAGAAAAAAGTGAAGTGAATACGGAAAAAAATGTGGAGATCCTGCGATTGTTGCTAGCAACTTCTGACAGCGCAATTTATCACTATTCACATGTGTGTGTGTGTCAGCTTGTGTGTCTATGTGTATTGCCTATATACTCTTACAGCAGCCTACAAAGTTGAGGTCGTAAATCAAAACTTAAATTTAACACATGCAGCGACGGCAAATGGCAGTTCCCGTCTTCCTGTTCCCCACTGATACTCCACCTTCCGCCCTTACTCCTAAAACCAAACTGTCATCCCCTTTTGTGTATGCCATTTGTTTGTTTGATTTTTGTTCGCGATTGCCACTCCCACAATGGAGTTTAACTCCCACTTCCCATTTTCAGTCAACTGCAGATGCCTTTTGCCGTGGACAATTGACATAACGAGCGCGTGTGGGCGTGGCCAAATGTGGGCAGCATTGTACAACTGGCAAACGCGTGAGTTAATCTGTCAAAATAGCTCACTCAAAATAGACAGACAGACGGATGGACGGATGGACTGATAGACAGACAAACCGATCGAAGACAGACACCCACATATGCAATGTTGGGCAAACACATTTCTTATGCTGGCATTGACTTTGAGTCGCGTCAATGCAAAAGACATCATTGGCATTTCCCAGCTACATTTCAACGCAGTCTCAGGCGCAGTCTCCCGCTGGTTTTTCTTTTCCCCATCTACTCCTACTGCTTCTTAGTCTCATGGTCTTTGCAAACGTTTCGCTTTAATTTGCTCTTGTCTATCTGCTGCTGCCATCGTCCTTCGTCTCATTTGGCGTAAGTGCCACACCCACTTCCAGTTTGTTGGCCATCAAGAGATCCGGCTGCCACTTCGTTTAGTCATTTGGCTGAGCCATTTTATGTTTGCTTTTGTAATTTGCTTGATATGCTGATTTCGACTTCATATCCGTTGCCAGTAAAAACGAAAACCAAAAAAAAGCGAAGGCAGATACGAGGAGTAGCGAACTGGGCGGGGCAGTGAGGCGGTGTGGGGTGTATACTCCAACCCCTGGAGTTCACTTGTCGTTTGGTTGTCATGTACGAGATTTGCGTGTGTTACGACGATTAATTTAAATCATTGATGATGCTACATCTCGAATGTCTGCCTGTATGTGTTCCTGCCTCCCTATGCCCTATGCCCATATCCTGATACATTCGTCTACCTAATTCCCACTCTGACCTGGTTGTATCTCCATTTCCATTTGATTTGCCCGCTATTACACAAAACGAGCATGGAAGTTTCTGTGCTGCTTTTTTTGTTGCAATCTCTTTCGTAGGGTATCATGGATTTGTTGGGCAATTGTTTGTTCGTCGGTTGGTTTATTCAAAAATTCTGCACCGATTGGTACAAGTAGGATTATCGTATGAATAAAAATTAGTTCAGGCAAGTATTTATAAATGTTGCTAATGAAATTTAACAGTTTTATATAGTACTTTTGGTCTTTATTAGAAGGTTCATTGAGATCTAAACAGAAACAAGGGATCTGTAAAGAAATATAATGTTTTTAATCCAATCTTTACACATATGCTCGAAAGTTGTATCTATTTATATATGTGCGTCTTATAATAGCATTTCTAATCCATGGTATGCAGCGGTTGGTAGCGCCATGTCAGCTTTGCTTGTCCTCATGCCCACCCCTCTGTCACTTTCTCTCTCTCTCCCTCTCTTCTCTTTCTACTCCAGCTTCATTGCCATCTCCGCATCGTTGCTCGTTAATCATTATTTTCGACATGCCACTCGTCATTTGCCTTTATTGTCATGGTGATGTCGACAAGCACGCAGAGGTGCAGGAGCTGCAGGAATAGGGGGTGAGAGGTGGAGTAAGGAAGAGATTAAGTGGGAAGGGGAGTGCTCCCTCCATAGGCACTAGATTGTTTCCTTTTTGGCCTGTTTTAATGCGGCACTTAAGCCAGCAAATTCCCCTTGAAGTAATACATATACATATATATATATTCTCGCACAGCATCCATATCAAATGGTCAACGTATGGCGATTGCTATTCAAAAGCCATTAGCCATAAAATGCAGCCAAATGCAAAAACAAATTACTACATGCCCAAAAGGCACGGGCGGCAGTGTGTCAGGGGCGTAAGGGGGGCAAGGGGGATGTGGCCTACTACATAAAAGTGTGGCATAATTTATGCGTTGCAGCAAAAGTATCTTGGCCCAGACAGCGACTAGGCTCAGTCATAGGCCATAGGCATAATTAGTTTTCGAACTTTAAAGTTATGGCCTTGCTATCTTTATGACAAGCACAGAGTCAGACGACGCCAGGTAGCAGCTATATATATATATATATATATATATATATGTTGGGTATATAAATATATACATATATGTATGATTCTGTGCATGTTTGTGCTTGTGTTTGCGTGTATGTATTTATGTGGCCCTGGCAACATAATGGCATCTTCATTGATTGTCGAGCTGCCTTTGCTGTGTCTGCCAAAAATGTATAGCACGAGCAAAAAAAAACAAGCATACGCCACGTTGACACACACACAGTGTGTCTGCAGAAGAATGCTGACTGTGTAGGTGCGTCCGCTTGAAAAAGGGAAAAACCTTTAGTGTGGCAGCTGCCGCAACGCCAAACTGACGCCACAAAAATGAAAAAGAGCGAGATAGAGACAGCCAGTGAGGGAGAGAGAGTGAGAAAGGGCTAAAAATGGCTAAAAACTGCAGACAACGCAGTCCGAAAAACTTGGCCGAGTTGGCGTCGCCACAAACGGGTTCAAACTGTTCGCTCTATCTCCCTTTTCCCAATTCTCTGTCTCTCCATTTCCTGCTCTAACACTCGCTGTTGCTGTTGCAGCAATTTTATGCAGCTTGCATCATTTGCTGTCGCATTTATTTGCAAACATTTCGGGTGCTTAGGCAAATGCGCTCATAATTCTAAATAAGCTCATGAAACATGGCCGCTGACATTAATAAACTGAATTCAAAACTGGAATTGTGTGTGTGTGTTTGTGTGTGTGTGTTAGCTACACCCACTTTTCAACGTAAACATATTCGAGAGCTTGAACAACATTAACTCTTTATTTGTTTTTTTTATAAAGTTTCTTCCTTTTCTGATGAAAAAACAGGGATGGGAATAAAAGTTTTCACATCGCAACCATCAAATTTATATGCGCATTGTAAACAATGTTCTAATTGAGTTGAAAAATACATAACGCATTATGAATGTTATTGTTTGCTCTAAAATAATGAGAAGGAAGGGGAGAGAGAGTAGAGTGGGTGAAGCTAGGGAGCGGGGGAAGTAAGACGGGCACTTTTCTGTGTGCGGAAAAGTGTTTGCCTTTGCCTATTAAGTGTGTTCGCTTCTCTAAAAACTTGAGACACTTGGCAATTTTAGACGTTGACGCAAAGTAAACAGACATCCAAACACCCAAAAGTGCTCAGCTTCAGGGCTGCAGCAGCAAAAACTTTGAGCTTGAGAGCTAGCAAAGCTCACAGAGCTCAAAATTTGTATTATTTATTAGCTTAATGGCAACGTTTTTAAGCGAAGTTTTCAAGCAGCTTTCAAAATTTATTAAAGTCTTGTCTAGTAAGCTATTCAATTTTAATATGAAGCTGGTTTTTAGTAGAGTTATATAGCATATTTTCGTTATTTGACTAGTATAGATATGCATTTCTTAAGCAATAAATTATTACATAGATTTATTGAAGGCTTGAAGTCTATTTGACTAAAATTTTAGATAGGAATGGTTGAGTTGAGGTCCAAAAATTAGAGCTCCTGCAGCCCTGAAAACATACCCACACACACACACAGACTCAAACAGTTGAAAGAGCACACAAATTAATTTAAACTGTGAAACAATTTAAAGTTTTCGCTTGAACGGCTGAGTGAGTGAACGACTGAGCAACTGGCTAAGTAGTCACTCACTAGTTTAACAATAGTTGCGGAAATTGCCAAAGACACTGCAGAACTTGCACTCAGTACTTGAAGCGACTTTCAAGGGATCCATTATTGTGCAATTAAGTGAAAGGCAATCCAAGCCCAAAACAGCAGCAAAACAGTCGAAACAGCAGCGGAAGTGACGTAGCACAGGAAGTGCAGCTAGTGCAGCAGATGGTTATGCAGACACAGCTTGTTATGCTACAAAATCAATATAAAGCATACGCTCTGTTGGCCTCGTTGCGTACAAAACGTGACGATGAAATTTTCTTAGAATCTCCGGTATTTTCATTCTGCGCTCGGCACTCGTGTTTGTCGCCTTAATTGGCTGTGTGACCAGCACGAAGGACGGAAAATAATACAAACAAAAAAAAAATAACAAATGTCAACAAATTGTGACAAGAAATCAAAACTTGTGAAGAGCCGGAGCTCAGTGACAAAGCTGCAAAAAAGGTAAAAAGTGAACCACAACAACAAGAAAATAAAAATAAAGTTGAATAAATGTCTTTGTCTCAAACTTACGTCCTTTGTCCCTTTGGCCCCCCAACACTCGTTAGAATAACGAGCTACAAAAAAACAAGAGGACGAAAAAAAAACACTAGCGACAATTTTTGTGGCAATTTTGTAACGAGATTTGATTTGAATTTAAAACAGACGCAGGAAATAGCTTAACTATCGCCACACGCAGTCAACAGTTGACAGTTTGTTTAGATTTGGCTAGAAAATGCCGGACACCGGCATACAGTGGGTGACAGGGGGTAACGGGATAACGAGGGTCTCTGAGTGGACCCCCAATGTGTTTGTCTAGCGCCTCGGGCGGCATAGCATAAATTACGCAAATAAATTGACAATAATGCGGACAAACCGAATGGATTTGTGGATGAGCTGGCAGCCAACTGAAGCGCAGGCGCATTATTGAAGACACTTCCTTTAGCAGTCCCCATTTCCAGTGGCAATCCCAGTACCAATCCCACTGCCAGTGCCAAAAGGTAACGAGATTATCTGTGTCAAGACAATTATTTCCGCCGCATCAGCAGAGTTGGCGTTGTCCTTGTCTGCCAGCATTCGTGCGTGCTGAAGCTTCTGTTCCTGTTCCTGCTCCTGCTCCTGCTCCTCTTTCTGCTGCTCCGCTTCCTGCGACTCCTGTGCCTGTCTCCCATTTCTAATTCGTATACCGCATGGAGTATAGATAGATGAATGACTGAATGATTGAATGAATGAATGCTTGGTTAGCTGATGTCTCGCTGATGACATTCATTTACATGATTGCCGCATTGCGTTTACTGCTTTATTGCTGCTGTTGCTGCTGTTGCTGCCTCACGTAATTGCTCCCCACGCACGTTGCTTCAGTGTATTTAAATCATTTTGCAGCTGTGCTCCAAGACTTGCCAAATTAATTAAGTCTTAAAGGAGTGTGCCAGCTGTGTAACACACACACACACACACACACACATACACTTGCAGATGATTAGCCTTTAGCTAGATTTACACTTCTGCTTATTCATTCATCACTCATCTCCATCTCTCTTTCTTTCTCTCTCCCTTTCTCTCTTCACAGCTGCCATGACTACAACGAATAGAGCGTATGAATAGATATACTCATACTGCCATAGAGTGCATTATCATTCACAACTCATCCGATTTGCATTGTCTCACAGTCTTTGCTGATGTCGCTGTTGATTCAAGCGGAGTGCGTTTACAAAACTTGCAGTAGCTCAGTTTTACAGCTCTCTCCGGTACTTGCTGCTGCTTCCCACCTGTTTCCCACCTGCGCCAGGTGAAGGCGTGTGCTTTATTCTACTGCCATTGGAAGGTGAGTGAGTGTCCTGGTATCGCGAGGAAATACACATCAAGCTCTAGCTAGCTGCCTGCCAAAAGCGTTGAAAAAGTGACTTTTAATGGGTTTAAATCAAGTCAAAGTTGTTGAAAGTTGACTTGATTTGCGCGGATAGCGAACAGCGTCCATGGCCATTTTACGAGTATGATGCTCCGACCGTAAAAAAGTTTAAAAGCATCCCGGAGATCAGCTCAAGTAGCTCAACTTGGTGACACAGCCACTCGAATTTCCACTTCCCACCGACCAGCTCTCAGCCCAGTTAACTTGGCTACTTGATGGCACTGCTCGTTAGGTAATTTGGCTTTGATTGAGGTTCTCTTCTCTATACTTTTTTTTTGATTTGCTGCAGCTGCATTTGTTTCAGTGACACACAACTTGTAGCTTGTCGTTTTGCAAAGTTTGGAAGGCAGCTTTTCAAGCTGATTCACTGAGTATGAGACGTTTGTATGGCTGTGGTTTCATAAGTCAAAAAACAAAATAACACCAGTTCGAATTTAAACGGCAATTATGGCAAAGGACGTGTGGAAAAAGTATTCAAAAAATAAAAGATAGAAAAAAGTGTCAGTGTCTGGCTCGTATTTTATTATTCGATTTGGGTTTTAGCAGCTTTATCCCTTTTAAATGTCACGTTCTCACGCATGTGTGTGTGAGCCAGTGTGTGTGTGTGTGTGTGTGTAATATACATGTCTGTGACTTTCAGATATGACCAGCAGCGGGAAACAGCAGTAGCAGCAGCAAAGCTAAGATTTTTATTACTTTATTTTATGCTCGTGCTGCTCCAGTTGCTTTTGGCCCTTAAGCCAGGCAATGAGACTCTAATGCGCGTAAAACTAATACAAATGCGTTTCTTATCCGCCAGCAAAGCCCGCTCTGTTCTACACTCCGCTTTCCGTACTTCCCGCCTTGCCACCGTTTCAAATTGGTTGTACTTTGCTACAAGTGACGGCTTATGCGGCAATATACATAAGTAATATTGTCCTTGTCCTTGTCCTTGTGTGTGCCACAGTATGTGGCTGTGTGTGGGGGTGGTGATGGCGGGTGTGCGTGGTTGATTGCCTTGAGCATTTCGCCTGTGGTCGATATGCTCATATGTTGGCCATAGCTTAGCTAAATAACCGTTTGATATCATTGCAAGCATTTTACGCTCTTATCACATTCACGTTTTTAGCACTTGGTCAATAGTGAAGCTTCTTGCTTCTTGGCCAGACTATAGTTTAATGAGACACTTGGCATTAGCTTATATATATATGTGAAACGAAATGAAATACTCTGAATAATATGTTAAGTATGAGATAAACATAAATCGAACTCTATTCCGAGAGGGTTGATTCGCCTTAAATAACAATGGGCTGCTTCAATCTAAATATATTATTATATTTATATGCATCTTTTAGTTCCTATATCTCGGCATTTTTATGAGGTTTTTATTCCTTAAGAAATTCGGCAGAGTTAACTAGAGTTCTTTTCTGTCTAGTACCCATAATAAACAGTTTTATTAGATTTCTTTTATTTCATTTTTATATTCAATAAATGTGGCATGAAATTTCTTTAATTAAAATCCACTGATTGTAACAGTTTTTCAATATTTATTATTTACTTTAAGTCAATTCAATTTACAATAAATGTTAATTTATTTATCTGTCATATTTGCCTGGCGTTTAAATGCAATTACTTGAATAATTTTTGTTTGTTCACTTTTTAATGTTTCAGTTTGTTTTTGTCACAATTCAGATGTTTTTCGAACATAATCAAACTTTGTAGTTCATTTATTTGTATGATAAATATGCTGTCACACGCAAAGTTCATACAAAATAGTTTATATATATATATATAACTATATTATTAATGCAAATCCAACAGCTTAACTGTACAGATTGCACAAAGAGTTTATTTAAACAACAATTGGAGAAAAGTTGGCCATAAAAAAGCAAATTTTTGACTACCATTTTGGCCTTTTTTAACAGCTAGCTAAAAAAACCGATATCCGAATGAGTTTTTATGCGAGTTGTGTAAAAAACTGTGAGTTGAGTTTCATGTGACAGTTTTCGCTTATGGCAAATGGATTGAGAGTCCTTAATTAAATGGCCAACTTGATTGCCAAATGAATGACTTGTAATATTGGTATGACTTTCCAACTAAATTACACAACTGAACCGGAAACTTGCAGTTGTAGTAATAGTCATAGTAATAGTAATAGTAATAGTAAATTGTGTATTGATTGGCTGCCATTTGTCCAACAACAAGTTTATAGAATAGCAGTTGCTACATATGTGTATGTGTGTGTGTGTGTGAGTGCGCACTCAGCTGCTACTTTTCTATGAGGGGGATATAGAAAAACTTGGCGGCAAGTCAATAAAAAAAGTCCACTCAAATTGCTGCGATTAGGGCCAAGATATTGGCCCATTGTTGTGTTGTCAAATTGATTTTATGCAAAACTTTTCTATTATCCGCTCTCAGTTGAGTGATGGGCTCTCAAACTTCAGATTAGACGCATTGACAGCGCCCACCCTCAACTCACACCACGACACCACTCCGCTCTCAGTCCCTTAAAAAAATGAATGAAATGCTTTTAATTAATTGTCATTGTTGTTGCTTGTGATTTAAGGAAAATAAAGAAACTGACGAGAAATGCAAATCATATAAAAGTTTGCAGATCATCTTAAAAGCGAGCAAGTCATGACACAAAGCCCAAAACTTGCCACTTAAAGTCCCCCAAATGAAAAGAGGGAGGCAAGTAAAAGAGCAAGAGAGGACAGGAAAAGATATACAAGTTTCATTGAAAATCCTTAAAACCTGTAAGCTCCTGACAGACTCGGTTGATGGGTTGTTTAGCCGGCGTGTGGGTGTATTGGGGGCGTGTCCTTGGCAACATATGACAAGAAATGACTTGAACGCTTTATAAACAGCTTAACATGCCGTTGTCAGCCGTACGCGACAGCAGAAAGAGAATGGAAAACAGAAAAAAAAGAAACAAAAATAAAATTTATATATGTTTATGTATATGTATCCTATTCCGTTGCTGCTCCTGCATCCTGCAGGCTCAACTGTTGTCCTGGGCAGAGCATAAAGCGCTTACGCTGCCGCTTACAGTGTGCCAGATTGATTTGTGGTCGAGTTCATGCCAAATTTAACTTTAATAGTTTTTACTGGATTTACTTTTAATTAATTTTGTGGCAAACGGAATGGGCAGAGGTTTCCCCGGTCTACTCGGTCTCCTCGACACTCCTCGCCACTCTTCGCTCCTTGGGTATTTTGTTGTGCCAGCGACAGTTACGAGACTCAGTTCATTTGTAACTGGCACTAGACGTAGTCGGAGCTGGAACTAAAGCTGCAACTGAGAACTGGTAACTGGTAACTGAGTCCTGAGACAGGGCGGAGTGTTTATCGTGCCGCGTAAAGCGCAATTAATTTCTTGTCTGCTTGTAGCAGTTGCCTGTTACCAGTTTTGCCACGCCCACTCGCCCATCTGGGTGGCAAGTAGTGAGCGCAGCCGCCATTAATTATGAGATAAAAGCACTGAAATGTATCAAGTTGTTGCGAAACTCTGTTGTTTGCGACAAAGTTGCAGCCACAATTTACGGTCTGCAAATTTATTTACTTATTTTGTATTTTTGCTGTCCCTTTTTTAGGTTTTTATCATTTTGAATTTTTTAGTGCCTGTCGTTAAATTAGCACGCACTGTGTCCACCAGTATGCTAACAGTTCAACATTGTTTAATCTCTTTGCAGTTTTCATCCCTGAGGGCAACAACTACAAATTGTGGTAAGTACCTGACAGGTGTGTGTGTGTGTATGCTAATTAAGTGCATTATGCCACTGAGTACTCTCACAACAGTGGTAGACTAAATCAGAATGTCGTTAACATGTATGCATTCGGAAATACTTCGATATCCATGGGGGATAAAACAGACAATCAAAGTGAGATTTGAGTCACACAATCGATGTGACGGAGATTTTGACATTGAATTGCAGATTCTAGGCTTAAACTTCAACTGTTTTAAATGCAGTTCACAGATGTACACAAAGTGCTAAAGAGTCTCGAGCTTAAGCCAACTGCCAAAATCCAAAAAGTCAGGCGCAAAAGTATTCAAAAAGAAGTGCAGCTGAAAAAGTTCACATTTCAAGATGCTATTTTCTCTCAGACTTTTGCAACTTTTGCACGGCCAGCTCGGCAAATGTACTCGGCACCACAGCCATCACCAACAGTCACCTTCTGGAACACCACCGCCACCACATGAGGGGTGTGTTTGTGGGTGTGCCTGTGAAAATTAATACCCTGTAGCGGCAATACTGTAAAGGCTTGTTTGATTTACAGAGCATGTAAACATTTAAGCATTTAGTTGAATTTCTCATAAATATTTATAGGTATTATTACCTGAAAGTATTTATAAGCCCACTCTGTGGAGACAACAGAGTTTCAATAGCGCTTAAAAGTATGCTACATTTTTATTGGCACCATCTAGCAACATTTTTAAAACTAGTAGTTTATCTACACGATCACGGGGTATTCCTCCTTTTACATTCACTGTAGTTTTATAATTTTTTGCAACTTTGGCGCCGCCTGCAAAGACAACAACGCCAAGTGACTGCCAGAGTTAAACAACTTACTTAGGCAATGTGCAGGAGATGGTGATGGGATAGAAGCAAGGCCAAAAGAGCTGCGTGAGGGACGAGGGGTTGTGGGGGGTGAAACAGACTGTCAGGAAATTGTTGCATTTGGGCTTTTGTATGTTGTGCAAAAGTCAGCAGAAATATACTTGACTTGACTTTTGCTTGCCACAAGAAATGTACAAGTTAAAAAAGAAAAGAAGGCGTAAGAAAGAAAATAAACAGCAGCAAAGCTGCTAAGAAGGAGAAAAGAAGAAGAAGAAGAAAAAACACAAAAAATTGAGGCCAAAATGTAACGAGACGTTAGGCTCTAACATCCGCCTCTGCCGCCATTTGAGCCATGTCAGTGTTGTTGTGGCACGTATTTGTTTTAATAAAAGTTTTGCGCAAAACTTAATGAAATGTTGCCAGCGAGGACTCAGACTGAGCCTGCTTGCATGTCAGTAGAGACAGCAGGAGGAGACGGGCTGAGGCACAGACTTAGACTGAGACATGTACTGCATGTGTCTCTGTTACCGGTTTCTGCATATTTAGCCACAGCTCGAGACAAGCGAAAAGTTATGTCGGTTTGTGTACAAAGGAAGTTGTTGTATATTTACGCCCGAGATGGTACAAAGAATGCCTTTCAATTAAACAGATGACTCTGTGTAGCAGTTTTGCATTTTGTTGCTTTCTAAATGGAAAACTACAAGTATTAAATAGATTTAATGCACCTCTAATGAAAAGATCTAATTGCCACTTTAACAGCTCAGCTTTGCTGGCCATGGTCATTTTGTGTTTTTTTTTTTTTTGTGGCTTCGGTTTCGGTTACTGGTTTAGGGTCTGGTTTTTGGCCAGTGTGCCCAGAACTAAAGGCAGCCTGTTAATTGGAAAGTTTCATGCAATTATAAAAGTTTTTTCATTATTTTGTGGTATTTTTCGTCGTACGAATGTGTGTTGATATTTTGCCTCTCTATGCATACAATTTTTGGGAAAATGCAAGTGGATATTTGCCACAGGTAGCCAGTGTAGTAGCAACTGTAACCGAGACGAACCCAACTCATGTGTGACCAAAGTTAAAATGGAAATGGGAAATGGTCATGGAAATGAAAATGCACAGCAGCTAGAATAACAACAAAAAATGACAATGTCAGAGACAGAAACAGCAACAGCAACAGAAACAGAAACTAAAACAGATAAAGAGTCAGAGACGTGGCCAACATGTCGTATGAGTGTTTTTGCTTGCTGCAAACGCAAAATTAATTTCATTCTGTTGTGCAACAAAGGCAAGTGACAATTGTAAAATGCAAAAGCATTTAACATGAATTTCATTAAATGCAGGGCCAAAAGCATCGGCAACACAGCAGCACTCAGAGAAAGCTAAATTTAAAGAGAGTTTTAGTCCATCTTCACGCTTTTCTCCAACTCCAAGTACAAGTCCAGCTTAGTTTGTTGCTTTTTATGTATTTGGGTGTGTGGGCGTAGAGAGCCAAAAGCCAAATGAATAGCTAAGAGGTCCCACTTGGCCATTTAGGTGCACAATTGATGTGGTTTGATTTTGTTATGGCCATGGCAACTACATAAACACAAATGCCAAGCATCGACGTCTACGCAAGCAGCAGTAACAACAACAGCAACAGCAACTAAATAGCAATTCCCCAATGAATAAATGAAGGCGAGTCACAAAACGCCCAACAATGCCACCATTTCAATGGATATGGCAGCTGTAGCCTCCTTGGATGAAAATGGAGGACAGCATGTGCACATAATAGCTGCTAAGCAACTGCCTGTCTGTTTGTCTGTCTGTGTGTTCGACTGCCTTTCTTTCTGTTTGTCTGTCTGTTGAGTGCTCTGCCAATACCTGTTTGTTTCATGTCCCAGTTGGCGGCCTGACAGACCCTGAATGTCCTTTCGTTTCGTATCGTGTCGTTTGTGTGTCGTGCGCCTTGATTTAAATGTAACTGAAATTGATTTCATTTAAGCGCAAATTATAATATTCCATTTTATCTGTATATGTCCGTCTGCCACGCCCTGAATGTCGGCAATCTGCTTTTGGTCGCAGCACACTTGTGGCAAGCACACTCAAGTGCCATACTACAAGCGGATGTCTCAAATTGAACGCAAAATGGCATTTCTCTTAGTCTGTCTTTCTGTCTTCTTTTGGACGCAAAGGAAGCGACCAAGTGCGTAGCGGAAGTACAGTGACCAGCGCCCCAGGATGGAGTCGGGAAATGTTTTTTAAAATAAAAGAAAAATAAATTCGAGTTCAATTCAAGTTGAAGCCCTTTCGGCTGTTGCCCTACTGTCAATATAATAAATAAGTTTTTCTGCTACTTTTGGTATTTGGACAGCGCTTTAAAATTGCTCTCGAATTCCTTTTCAGTTTGCCTTTTGGCCACTAAACAAGCAGACACAAGTGTTGGTACTATGAACTGATCAAAAAGTGGAAAAGAAAAGAGGGAGAGTTGAATAGATAGATAGAAAGAGAAACGAATAAAAAAGCTTAACCACAATTAATTCAATTTGCGGCATCTGTCGTGTTACTGGCTCTAACCTAATATGGTTGTAATTATAATTTATGTAACATTTAATGCCGCCTTTTGTGTCGAAGCAAAGCCGTAAACGTTAAATCATTCCGACCACTACACACACACCCGCACACACACACACACACACACATGCGTCTCTTACATGTATATATATGTAACTTGTCAAGGCTCATCTATTGATAGATAATCTTTTTTGTGCATCAGGCATGGCATGTCATTAATTATATTGGGCGATAACTCAATCCACCCACTGACCACAATAGAGCACGAATCTTATCAAATTGCCCCTGCCCTTGGTCGGCAAAAAGTACAGTTTCTACAAGAAGAAAAGCGGAGGAAGCTCACTTTTTGACACCACATTTTCATTAAATGGATTTCAATTATGTTCGCAGAGAGAGAGACTTACATTAAAATTTATGAAAGCAGTTAAAACGACAGCCAAAAAAGAGAGGAAAAATACAGACGGCTACAAATATATGAAAAATGTTCTAGGAATTTTAAAAATGAATTCATTAAAAGTACAAAATCAGCATGGAAGTGGAGGAGGGCGGAAATGGAAGGCAGAAAATCACTTTGCAAACAAGACAGGCGGACGTAAACCCTTTGATATTTAATACCATCGCTGCTGTTGGCCAACAGTCGACCCCTTAACCCATTGTTGCCCCAAAATCACCCCGCACCAAACTGCTCATCAGCGCACGCTAGATGGCGCCTGTCGCACTTTATTTGGCAACTTAATCGCCCGACAGGCCACAGTTTAAATGGAATTTCGCTGCTTACAACGAAAATTTTATTAAATTTCATCGCATTAAGCGGCAGCAGCTGCTTTCATTGTTGTCCTTGTTGTTCTTTTTTCTGTTTTCCTCTTTTCACTTTTCCGTTTTTCACATCTTTTCGTATTTTTTTTTTTGTTGTTGTTGCTCGAGGGCGATAATAATGCCAGAAATGCGTCAAAAATTAAGCGGCCTCGTTAACAGTTAGCACGCTTTTTTTTTAAGCCGAGCTGAGACAGGAAGGATAGAAAATCCAATAAATACTTGTATTTATATTGTCGCCAAAAATAAGTTAATTAATAAATTAAAGTTTAATAGAAATACTGGTTGACAGTGGAAGAAATCCATCTATATAAATTGAGATTATAATTAGAGTGTAGCTGGAAATGTTTTTAAGCGGTTTTTAAGCATTTTGCAGCCATAAAATGTTTATTTAACATTTAAAAAGTATTTGCTGTCGGGCACGTTTATGGGCCGTTAAAAAAAGGGCCCGAGTTGTGTAAACAGACCAACAAAGTGCCACAAATTTATTTAAAAACTCATTTAACAAGCGTCGAGGCAGCGAGGCAGCGTGGCAGCGTGGCAGCGTGGCAGCGAGGCGCCTCATGGGTCTCTAAGCCCACATCAAACACGGCCGAAACGAGGGGAGTTACAGGGCCAAGCGGAAGCTGCATAAAGTTCTGTTGTGGTGCTTGGGGTTTTGTATTTTGGAATTTCGTCACCAAATGCGCAATTAAATACATATATATATATATTTTTTTTTTTTTTATTTTCATTTATACTTTAAGTTCATTATGGCCACTCGTCATTGACGAAACATTTTTACTGCCGAGCTGAATTTAAACGGAAAATTGCGTAATTAATGAATGCATTGTGTGCTTAATGTCTCAGGTTTTACTTGGAAAATGTTCTGCGAAACGTGATGGTCAACAGTTTTGGGTGACAAAACTTTCAACTAGCCGCTCTTTGCGATACAGAATTGTCCAGTCGACTGAAAATTATTTTAAATTTTTATATAGGCGAGAAGCGGAAATTCCTATTAAAACGCATCAGAGAATTCCGAATTGCGAATTGCGAACCAATGCAACTGGAAATCGCAGCCCAAATGTCACAATCAGCGGAGGGAATCGAAATCAGACAACAGAGACAGACACAGAAACAGCAACAGAAACAGAAACGACAAGAGAAATGGATTTCGAAACTGCAAAGATATTTTGTGTGACTGATTTTTCATTTATTTGTGTAAATTAAAAAAAATTAAAATGAAAATGAAAAAAGAGAAGCAGGCACATAAGAGGAGAGAGCAAATGAAAATAAATAAACTGATATAAAGTGAGACGAAAGCGAAGCAGAAAACAATAATGTGCATATGTAAATAACGATGACAACGTAATTGGATGTGCGTCGACGTTAACGTCGACGTCGCACCACAGCGAGTATTTACTGTAATGCCAGGCATATGGAAACTCTGTTTCCGATTGCAACGGAAAATGACATTACAATTTCTTATTATGCGAGCTGTCACGGCTCGGGACGGGTATAAAAATCGAAATATCAATGTAGCAATTTTCAATTATATTGAATTTCAATTAAATTGCGTATACCCAATGTAAACTATGCACATTTACGTAATAAACAATATTTGTTGGCTTTCCAATTAGAGACTGGAGAAAAGGATTAGATTGATGCATAGAATCACTTACTTTTCACTGGAATCAAGAGCTTTAATTCTTAAGGGCAATGTTCACAAGTCTATTGATTGTAAGCAAGCGGCGTCTTCGTATCGCAAAGTAATTACAAAATCAACACACGTGCCGCATGCATAATGGAAAATCATTTGGGCACTAAACATGAACACGCACACACACAGAGGCAGAAATACGTACACAGCATAAGACAACACACAAGAATAATAACTGCAATTATGATATTGCACATTCTGAATGCGAATCACAGTCTGAATGATATTGAGAATGCGAATCAAATTGAACTGAATGGAATGGAATCGAATCGAATTGAATCGAGCTGATTCTGATTTTGAAGCGAATTTATTTTGCTGATTTACCAAAGACAAAGATAATTGAATTACAACAGCTGCAACACAACACGAGTCCCTCTCGGATAGGGACAGAGAAAAAGATGAAGAGGGTAGGGCCCCAAAGACAAAGACTTTTAACTAGAGATAGCTTTGGAAAAGGTAATTTTACATTCATACACACTCATCCAGAATGCACATGGGTAAATGTGCTTTAAATTGCCAATTATTTGTTGCTTCTACTTTGTTATTAGAGTTCTGGGAATACGAATGGTATCAATAAATGCAGAGGTGACATATGTGAGCATAAAGCATGTAAAAATGAAATATTTGTCTGCAAGATAAAAGCCAAATATTTGCTATAAAATTACATTTACGCTCTCTTTCAAATATTTGAAAATAAATGACATGTTTTATGGAATTTTTAAGAAGTATTTCGCTTTAATCCTTGAAGTCTTTGCGTATCAAACTTCTTTATGTTTAAGTCAACTATTTATGAGTTTATTCATTTCGATTATAATCAATTCAGTAAAACTTTTTTACCAAAATATTTGACAGTTGAAAGGAAAATGTGTTTCACATAAATCAATTCAAGGCGGAAGTTTCAACTTCGATTAATTTGTACGGATACGGATATTGGAATATACCTGATAGTTTCCGTAACAAACAGAACCACCGACCTGTCGAACTGTATACAAAAATTGTATTTGCAAATATAATTTATAGAATCGTTTCTCATTTACCCGTTTGACAGCGGAGGAAGCAGAGAAACACGTTAAAAAAAAAAACATAAACTGAAACTTTTGTAAAACATAAATTTCATGGATAAACATTGATTTTTGCTGCCATTCAAAGCCGTTCAAAAATTTTAATCAGTTTGCGATTTTTGCCATAAAAAACTAATCCATACAATGGCCTCAAAACAAAAGCTATAAATTTAAAACGCAAACACGAAAAATAAAATACATAACGTTTTAGCTGTCACTGGCGTTGCATAAAAAATGGCTCCCAGCTGCCGTACTCTCGCATTTCCTACTTTTCCATAGCCCAAACTCCACTTTCCGCCGCTCAAACTCCTTTCTGCCGGCGGACATGATACAGATTTGTATGCAGATAGCGTAAAATTCGTATAGGCCAGTTTAGAAGTAGTTAGATGGAGACGGCATATTGGCATTCAGGTGCATTCTACTATTTTCAGTAATTGCTTTGATTCCACCGCTATGCTGTCCCCTTTTAGAAAAAAAATATCAGTTGGAAAAATAGACTGAGTTGATTTGTTTGTTTTGGGCCGAAACAAACTGTGGAAAACTGCAATCAAAATTGAAAGCCAAATGCAGGCGAAACACAAAAATTAATGATTGTTTTCCTCAATCTGTTGTCTGGCTGAAGGGGGCTGCGGGGGCAGCGGGGAATGATTTTATGAGCTGGATTTCTGAATTTGCTTGCGACCGCTTGTCACACTTGTTAGCATTGATTTTATTTACCAATTTTCATTTTATTTGATTTCTAATTAAAAAGCATTGTGCAACAACAAACAGTCTGTGCACAATAACAGATGTGAGTACATTTTTTATTCACACTTGTATTTAATTAAATGCAAATAACAAATAGCAAAAATCACATAAATATAAATCCAAGGTGCGAGGAAGCCACAAGAGCGAATGGCGTGTGGGTGGAACAACCGGTAGGTGTGCGGGTGTTGAGGGGGTGGTGCAGGAGGGTTCGCGGAGTTTCTGACCATTATTTATGAACGCAATCATTCATATGATATTTTGCGGTTGCGCTTGCATTTATCAAAAATGTTTTATAACACTTGCTTAACAATAGCAGTGCGCGTTCTCTGTCTCTCTCTCTCTCACTCTCTTTTCCTCCTGCCTTGCTGTCTGTATTTTCTACCCATTAAAGCCGCTTCAAGGTAAACTCTTGCTAAACTTATATCAACTTTATCGAATTACCAATTCATTGTAGGGTATGTCATAGTCATGCTTTATCTAGTACACAAATTTTACAATCTTTCGCCGGAAATTTGCAGCAGTTTGATTAATGTTTTCTTTCAGTGTGTGTGTTTTTTATCGTTTTGGCAACTGCTTAAAATGTCAGCGACTTTAAAGGCATTTCAAGGAAAGCCCCAAAAACATAAACAGAAAACTCATTAAAATCATAAAATGCATTTATGACAGCCTTGTTTGCACTCTGGCAATAAGACTATATGTGTGTCACAATGGGTGTGTGTGTGTGTGTGTGAATAAGTATGAGGGTGTGTCAGTGTACCAGTGTGTGTGTGTGTGCTGCTGGTGTTGCTGAAAAGTGTCAAAATCAAAACCAAAGGCGCAGGCAAAGTTGTTGGCAGCCAGGGAACGCGTGTGTTTGCTGCGTATATCCTGCTGCATCCTGTCAGCATGTCCTTCGTGTTGTCACACAATTATGCATGCAGTCAGCTTGTTGTTCTCCTTCTCGTTCTTCTTGCTGTTCTTGCTGTTGCTGTAATTATATTGCCAACTGCAAAACAAACTGGCAACAGCACGAAGGCGCTGACAGGCACAGCCAAAGTTGAGACTGAAACAGAGTTTGGGCCTCTGAGCACATGATTAATCATGGCAGTTTCAACTTATGGCCAAGTCTCTTAAAGTAGCTGAAACAACACCAAAATGGCAACATCAGCAGTAGCAATAGCTATGTCCTGTGTCCTCTGTGCCCAGTTCCCTTTCCTCTGTCCCAAGACCACTGTCCCTTGTTCCTTTCGTGTCCATGCCCATGTCCATGTCCATGTCTATGTCCTGTGACTGGCACTTCAATCACGCTCATTCGTTATGCGTTTGACAAATTGAAAATGCGCACAAAGTAAGTGCAAAGCGTGGCCAAAAGGGACGAGCAGCAGTACGAGAACCAAAACTCGGACCACGACCATGCCAACGTTGAGCACGTGCTGTTTGCTTGCCAAACAAGCGCCATCAGCGCATCCTTAAACACATAATTCCTAGTTCGTACTCTGCTTCTGCACTGTTTGCTACACACTTTCATCGACATCACAATCTTTAACCCTTTTCTTTCAGTTTTTTTGCGCATATTCCTTGGACAACGCAAAGTTTCCTTTTGTGGTCGCTGCTGCCTCTCTAATTCTCTATGCACATTTCTTAACATATACTTCATCTGTTCTTCATCTTTTCTGCTAGTTCTGGCACTTCTTCTAGTGCTTGCACTTCTACTTTTTATTAATATTGCTTTGCCATTTGCTGCGCTGACCACGTTCTCAGGATCTTCATTTATCATGCACTCGACAATTTTTCACTGCATAACTCAGGGCGCCACGTACCTCATTTTCCTTTCTTCCTCCTCACACGCTCTCTCTTTTATACTCCCCGTACTTTACTGGAATTGCATCTTCCTTTTGGTGTGCTTCTATCTGCAATCAGCTGCCCTGCACAATTTCACACATGGCCACTGTTCGATACGTTTTGATTAATGCAACAGCATTGACCATTGCCTGTTGGTTGTTGGCTATTGGCTGCTGGGTATTGGCCATAAGATGAACTGCTGCGCCAAAAACTTTGCCAAGTCTAAGCTGTTAGCAAGTGCGCTTAGTTGACTTTCCATTTTGGAGACGAGTTGATCCATTTGACGTTGACTCGCAAATCAACGAAATCAAACGTGCGGGTCCCGCATTTTCATTCTCATTTTCATTTCCATTTCCATTTGACTCACCATTTCCATGCTGCGCTCTCCCTTCTGCCTTCTTCAGCAGCTATTTTCATTTCCATTGCGATTTCCATTCCGATTACCATTTCGCATTCATTCTTCATCATTTGCTTAGCATGTCACTCAGCACATTTGGCATGCGCTCGTCTATTTAGCTGATTGTCTGTTCTGCCAGCAGCAAGGTGAAGGGGCAAAGGGAGCGCACGCTCCTGTCTTCACTGGGTATGCCAAAGAAGTCCTTGCCTCCTTGCTCCTGCTCATGTTCCTGTAGGTGGCGTGTGTTCTGCATTTTTGTTGACATATTCATTGGCAAATGCAATAATGTTAGATTTAAATGCTTGGCAGCGTTTAGTGCGTCTACGTGGCACTGCCTCAACATCATCCACCACGGTTTCCCCCCTTCCCTTTTTTGGCCTTTGTTGCCAAATTGAATTTAGCCAACGTTTTACGCGTTTTGTTACGGAAATTGAAAAAAGCATCGCTATGCTTCCCTTTAAAGTTTTTTCGATTTACATTTCGATTTTTCATCGTCTCTCGTGAGTTGACAAAAGTTGTGTAAATTATTTTGCCATTGCACTTGCGTTTTGCCAAAGCTTTTTCGCCTTCAGCTTCAGCTTTTGACACACTTTGATGTCAGTTGCATGCAACCAACTAATTTCAAAGCTGCCAGTTGTTGCCACACCCACCCATTGCACCATGCCGACCCCTAGAGTCAAGTCGCCTATTGATGGATGACAGGCGCCAGGAACTAGTCGAGTAATGCGGCCAAAGCGCTTCAAAATGCCTTAAGGAGCAAGTGAAAGCAGTGGTGCAGAGAGTGGGGAGTGGCAAATGGAGAGTGGGAAGTGGATAGAGTTGAGAGTTCAAAGTGGCTCTGTGGAGTGGTGTAGAGTAGCGCATCGAGTGCTGCTGATCCGCGTTGCAGTTGCTCGAGTAGCATCATCATCCTGTTTGTTACGAGTATTATTATTTTCAGTTTAATGAAAAGTGCAATTCGCCACGCCCACTACACCCGCCTGTCTTCCATCTTCCCGCTACTTCAATTGAAAAGCAAATGTGCAACTCTAGTGCCACAAAGCCGGAGAGAAAACTATGTTGAAGACGAAGACCAAGACGAGGCACTAAAGACGACTTCCCTTCGTTTGCTGCAACGACTTCCACTTTTCACTCCTGCCACACCCACACACAGTCCCTCCCTTTCCTAACGTCGTGTCCCTACAGTCACTTTACAATTTTATCGATTTTTTCTTTGGCTTTTTGTCCGCGCTGTCGTTGGCGTTGCCTTTGCCTTTGCTTTGAGCCGTTTTCATTTTGGTTTTCTTTTGAGCCAATGTTGGTCGCTTTATGCATTTCGTAGCCACTTTGATGACATTACCAAGAGTCGCCCATGTTCCACTCAAAGTCTACCCCATACTCTTTTTCTCTTTCTGAAGTACACTGTCCTGCATAATAGCATTACACTTTTAGTTCCGTCTCGGTTTGACGAGCAGCTCCATCAATTTCGAGCTGCTTTTTGCAATAAATTAAATCAATCGATCAACCAGACGCACGCTGACCAGCAAAAACTGTGTCAATCAATTAGTTTTCCCCCACATGCACTCACACACACACGCACACACACACACTCTGACAAAAGGAGTTTGGTTGGCAATAATTTTAATGTAATACAAATATAAATGAAGCAGCGTCCAAACAATGACAGCTCATCGGATGGACTTAAATGAAGCTCATCAATCGCCTGAAAAGCAAAGAAAGAAAAATACAATAAAAACAAGAAAGAAAAGTACAGTCGAGCGCGCCCGACCGTATAATACTCTCTGCATTTTCCCGATTAAATTATTAAAATCGGTATCCAGATATTACAATGCGTAGTACTTGCATTAAAATATGTTGAAACAAAAACAATCTAAGCATAATCAAACACACATCTGTTTGTTTGTATTCGAATACACATACGTTTGGCAATATATGATGCATGCATGTATGTATGTGTGCATTCGGCGCAGCCAGCGACCGCGGGCAGCGCTGCCGACTCACAGGCAGCGAAAACGTTCGAACATGTGCTTGTGTGTTTCTATCTCGCTTGCACCTATGGGTTGGTATTGCGTTCAATTATCAATATTGTAACGCTTCTAGTTTTCTTGTTTATAGTCCGATTTTAATGCGCCTTTCAGGATAGTTTAATATAGTTAATCTCCACACGAATTATAGATAACAATACTGTATGATACGAACAAGTTCGAAAAAAACGGTATTTGAAGTTTTTTCAAGTGTGGGAAAAGGGGGCGTGGCAGTCCAAAATTTTAAATGGCAATGCAACTATGCTGTCGCTAGGAACCTCCGTACCCAAATTGGTGATCCTAGGTGCCATAGTTACTGAGATATTTGCCGAAAACACCAATTTTTTCCGAGGTGTGTCCAGTTTTTTGCTTATTGTGGGCGAATGGGGCGTGGCATCGAAAAAAAAAAAAGATTCTTGTATTGACTGACTAAATATGTGATCGTTTGACACCAAGCTCGAACTTGTAGCTCTTACCATCTCTGAAATCTGTTTGTTCATACGGACGGACAGACAGACAGACAGACAGACAGACAGACAGACAGACAGACGGACAGACGGACATGGCTATATCGACTCGGCTTGTGATGCTGATCAAGAATATATATACTTTATGGGGTCTGCCACGCCTCCTTCTGCCTGTTACATACTTTTGCACAAACCCAATATACTCTTGCAGAGAGTATAAAAATAAGAAAAGAAACGAAAAGAAAAGAAAAGCATAGCGAAGGAAAAACTTTTTAGCAATCAGCCTAGTCAAAATTATTTCCAGCACTCGCCTGATTAGCTGCGCCATCTTGCAGGACATTTTGCGGCCTTTCGAGCCACGTGTACGGCATTCTAAGTAGTTACTTGTTCTGCCAAAGATGCAAAACAAACGAGCGTTTGATACGCAAAAGTGGCTAAATGATAGACTAACTGATATCCCTAATAAATAGGCAGATAATTCGTCTGTAGCTTCTTAAAGCTGTAACATTCTACTAAGTGAACAAACCCTTATGTGTCTTAACTGCAGGGTATACTAGATGCGGGCAGCAAAATCTAAAAAAAATGTGTCCCAGCCGAATGACAAATTTTAATGTCAATAGCCAGAGACGTGCGCGCTGCAAAAGGCGACTGGGTGGGGTCAAGCCAAAGGGGACACGGGGTAGGGTAAAAAGGGGAGTGAAAAGGGGCTGGAACGGGCAGCTCCTCGGCCTTGTAGCTGCGGCGCTTTCATGTTCATTTTAATTTGTCCGAATGTCGTTGCAGGACGCACAAACGATTTGTTTTGCTTGGCTTCGTCTATTGGTTTTTGTTCGCTGTTTTTCGGGGTTTATTTGTATTAATGAAATAGACATTTTGGGGTCATGCTAAAGTGATTTTTCAACGTCCTGCTCCAAGCAGTTCCCGTGCACCATTCCGCTCTCTCTCTCTCATCCTTTTCACGTTGCTTGCCTTATCTCTGCCCAGTGTTTTTGTGTTCGCTGTTGTTCTTGTTGGTGTTTATTTTGGCTTTTGTCTCTGGCAGTCGCCTTTAGTCTGTTTTGCTATGTTGCTGTTTACTCTGAATCCTTTTCCGCTTTTATACACCACCCACAGGCACACACCACTCAAACACCATACCACACACAACAATGGCCAACTTTTTGCCACTGAAAGAGCAGCATCGTTTCGTGGCCTTTCAGCGACACTCGCAGCAAAGTGAAACTAATGGCAGTTAGTTTTGTTAAGTCGATAAAACTGTCAGTGATATGGCAGATTGTGTGGCAGCTGCCGCATACTGGCTCATCCTACCCTCACCCCTTCACCCCACCCTCACCTCCTCCATCTTTTTTTGTTACCTCAAACAAAATAGCGAACGTTGCGCGAGATTTACAGCCCAGAGACACATTCTGAATTTGAGTTGGGTTAAAAAAGTTAAATGAAGTTGCCACAAGCATTAAATTTTCCACCATTATCAGGCGAGTCAACCTCAATCCCGACCTTATATTTCTTCCCAACTCAGTGGGCAGGGGCGTAGAGTCGTTAGGGGGAGTGGCTTGCGAAAGGCGCAATGTTTTCCACTGCCAAAATGCAAATGAAGATGCTTGCGCCAGAATTGCATTTGTCACGGCATAAAGAATGCAATGTTGCCACCAAGTGTGGCACCTTACACCCTATACCCAGTCATCGCTTTGCTTGTGGGTGTGGCAGTTGTGGGTGTACAGTGAGTGGCATTTTATGTTCATTTGCTTGGCTGCAGCTCAGAGCTGCATTGTGTTTTATGTTATGTGCTTGCCTATGTGAAAATTCTACCACGCACCTTGAAACACCACCCGGCATTTGGGTGGTGCAGGTGGTGCAGTTGGTACAGTTGGGTGCTACTATAACGCTGACTTATTTTGGCGACATGGTACACATATTTCTCTACAAATGACTTGCCATGTCTTCATCATCATCATCAGCAACGTTCCAAAAGCTGAGCTTTCAGCTTATTACTTTTCTCTGTGCTCAGTGTGCTCCACATGGCGTGTGTGGGATGTAACCTCCCACCCCTCTACACACACACACACACACACACACACATGGCACACACATTTCAACATCAGCAGGTAGCTGAATTAATTATCGCATATCACAGCTGGCGCACGTATCCTAAATCAAAGCATTTAACGCCCCTAATCCGCTTAATGCCTAATGTGCTCGACTTTATAACCCCTTCACCTTAACCCACACTCCTCTACACCCACCCACAGCCCAACTGAGCTGCAGGTGCAGCTGGCCAGCAGCTGGAAAAGGGTCGAGTGCACAGCGTATTTAGCAAATTAAAATGAAAATGAGAATCCTTGGCACGACGACCGCACAAAAAAGCAAAGAAATGAAGCGAAAAAAAACAACTCATGTCACATGCAGAAAGAACGACAGCAAAACGCGGTAAAAAGGAAGTGTGTAGGGTGTGAGGAGGATGCAGGGGAGTGAGGGGGAGCTAGACAGGCTTTAAATCCCCGCGCGGCTAACGGGCGAACGTGGCCAACGGTAAGTGTCAGGCGCCAGGTCGCTGTGATTGGCAGCAGCCATCAAGTAAGTTAATTGCTCACAATTTAGAGAAGTGGGCGCAAGTGCTGGAGGGGCGTGGAGCGGGCTACGTTACACTTTCCGCCTTACCACTAACACACTCCTCAGGGCTGTCGCTAGCAAAGCTCATCAATCGAATTGAAGTCGCTCGACTCTTTGCTACCATTTCCCGCTTTTCCCACTTTTCCGCTTCTTCCTGCCTTTGGGCAGCTAAATCTCGGCCATTTGTGACGCTATTAGTGCGACCACTGGTCACTTCCACTTAGAGAGACCTAGGGAGCAGCCACTGCCCTTTACCCTCCATCGTCTGCTGTCCCTTCTCCCACTCCTTCGCCACCGCTCCCTTGTCCACAGCGTATTTGTGCCTCGCAATGGCCAGACCATTATCGTATATGGTGCGTTATTAACTTTAGCTGCCTGTCAACATTGAAAATTATATGCTAGCCAGCCGCAAACATTTCTCTCTCCCCCCACTCACCACTCCTCATCCTCCTCTCCCTCTCCAGCCACGCCTACTCCTAGTTATGTTCTGGTTGTGTGTGTGTTTATGAGTATGTGCTATTTTTCATGCTTCCTCTCGCATTCATTACGTGAGTTGCGTGGCGACAACATGAGACATTCAGGAACTCATCTACATGTTCATCTCCATTGTCACTTGCCCTCTTCAGTTGCCATTAGCGCAGCTGGAGCAGCACATTTAATTTTGTTGTTGTTGCTGCCATTCCTAGTCCTCTCACTCCCATTCCCTCTCCTTCCTCTACCTTCCCCCACTCAATTCTTGTGGTTTCTTTTGGGCAAATAAATCAAGTATTTTTTACAAATTGTTGTCATCATGTTGACATCTTTATCGGTATTGGGTTTTGGGCCATGCAAAGTAAGTAAGTGTGTGTGTGTATCTTTTTGTCTGTCTGCTTGTTAATGTGATTGCTATCCGTAGCAGGGGTGACCCTCTTTAAGATCTTTAAACTTTAGTTTAAAGTGCAAATGCAAAAACTTCGCTCAAAGGCGGACTATAATTATCGGTAAGCGGAGACGCATCAAAGCACAAGAAACCACAAAACAAAACTCAAATTCTGGCGTTAAAAGTTTTCTAAGAAATTCAACACTTCCGCTTAGTTGCTGTTGTAGTTGTTGTTTTGCTGTGACTGTAACTGTGACGAAGTTTCCGGACCGCGGGTGAAAATTAAAAATAAAGTAAAATAAAAGCGAAGCGAAAACATGAAACTAACGCCTCGAAAAGTAAAAGAAAAGCAAAAGGAAAAACAAAAAGGAGAGAAGAAACGAAGGCTAAATGAAAAATTACATTTGTGTTTTCCTTTTTTTTTTTGTTTTTATTTATGTATTTGCATTTGCCATAAAACTCGACATCAACATCAGAACAACATCATGAACGTCGACGTGGCTCGAAATGACTTCCGTTTCCGCTTAAGATGCAGCACACACACACACACACATACACTTGTATATATATGTATATACATTGTATAACATCAGCATGCAGTGCGCGTCATTTGTTTACATGTTTGTTCTTGTTCTTCTTCGTGCTCTTTTGTTGCTGCCCATTACCATCTGCGTCTACACATTTGCTGTCCATTTTGACATGGAAAAATTGCATCGAGTATAATGTAAATCGTGTCATTTGTCAAGGGCAGCTGTTTTTCCCCCTCCCCACCAGATGCCCAACAAGAATAGCGAACAACAACAAGAGGAAGAACAAAAGCAGATGAGGCTAATGACAATCGGCATGTCTTTAACATACAATGCAGGACATGGAAATAACAGCACTACGTTTAATGAGTTCTTGGCCAAAGTAATTCGAAAATTTTATTTAAGCCAACACACATTAGTTGACGCCAAAAACTCTGAGCTTGGCGCCGTGAATAATTCAATAAACTAACTTTCATGAAGATTAATTAAATATTTCTGTCTAATTTGACGCAATTTATGCAAGTCGCCGGGGCGAAAAAAGCAGCAAATGAACAAAGTTTTCTTTGCGCAGTGCTAAAACTTTTATTAATTACAAAAGATACACATAAATATTAGCTAAGGGAGAGTGAGAGAAGGACAAAAAGCGAGAAAGAAAGAGAGAGGTAGAGTGAGAGTGGGAGATATTATAGTTAAGAAAGTGCTTTACTCACTCTAATTTATTGTATTTGCAAAGATAGAAAGCCACTCGACGAGTTACTAACTTAGTTTTTCTTGTCTTTGCTGCAGACAAACTCCGGTCAAACCCCCAACGGAGATTAGCCCTGGCCAACACAGACGGGTTGTGCGAAGGGGAGTGGCCAAAGGGGCGGCAACACGGCAAAAGGTAAGTTGAATAATATAGAAGGGAAATAATGCAACTTAATGCGCTTGTGTACACGAACATAATGTATAATTAATATGGCTCGACATGCACATTTGCCAGCAGCAACAGCAGCACTGCCAGCGACCTGTTGAGCTCTTTTGCCCACTGCCACGCCCCCAGTCAGACAGTCTATAGCTCATTGAAAAGTGGCATAACGAGCACTCATGCAACGGCTTAAAAGTGCTTACAAATTGCTACATGGCAAATGTCTGTGTAACGTTGTAAAAGCTGCCAAAAGAGGTGTGCCAGGTGGGTCGGTTGGGAAGTTGGGCAGGTGGGCAGGTGAAACAGTCGACGACAGGTAAAGTTGCTTTCATCAACACTTTGAGAGCTTTGAGAGGAAAGTGATGGAGGCAAGCGCGGAACAGCTCAGTACTCACAAAAAAGAGATGAATACTGAAACTGCAATTGAAGCGCTTTTCAGCAGCTGAGTGTAAAACCTGAACGCAAAAATAGAGAGCGAAAAAAAAATACTTTTAAAGCAAACACATAAAACGAGTACGGCTTTTTAATGAGTCAAGTGGCCAACACGTCAGTTTTCTTTACCTGTCTGCAAGCGCGTGTGAGCATGTGTGTGGATGTGTGGATGTGTGTGTGTGTGTAATGACGCATATTTGCTACGCTTTTGTGCTAACGTATTCGTACGAAATAAACCGTTTGCTTTTGAAGTTCGTTTCGGGTCTCTATGCCAACGTTTTTCAGTTGCCAGTTTGCATTGCTTTTATAATTGCATGGAGCTCTTAATGAGCCAAGCGCCATGCAATTTGTACAGCACCCACACACCTACACTCTTAGAATATATATATAGAGAGGTCTCTGCAAATCAGCCTTTTAAACAACTTTACCGCCACTTGAAGTTGAAGTTGGCCTGAGTTTTTTGAGGTTTGAGGTTGGTTAGTTGCTTGGTTCGTTTGGTCCAACAGTTGCTCCATCGGTTTGGTTGTTTCGTTTGGTTGCTTCTCCATATAAAAGTGCAAAAAAGAAAACCAAACAGAACAGCACAACACAGAAACAAAACTCGTATCAAACAGCTGCCAAAAACGGCGCAGAAAGTTAAGCCCCAACCAAATGGATTTGCTCGTAAGCGAAATAAAACCACGCAACGAAACGAAATGAGTAAATTGCGGTTTCAAGTTCTCGCAAACTGTTTCCACACTCCCACACCACTCCCCACCACCATCTGGTCACACACTCACACTCCGTTTGTTGCCTTAGCAATGCGTTTCCTCTTTGCCATTTTTTGCAATTTGCCCAAAAAACCACTTTGGTTGTTAAAATTTTTAACACATGCTGCATACTTTTTGGGGCACATGAAGGCAGCTGGCAAAAAGGGGGAAAGTGGGAGTGGTTACTATATGCTTTTGCTGTTGTTGATGCCTGGAAACGTGGCTTAAACATTTGATTGACTTGGGCACAAACAAACAACAAACGTTCGATTCATTTTCACTTTTAATTCAAACCAGAAGCACAATCAGCATCAGAGTAAAAAGTGAACCCGGCGCTGAATGTTAGGTGAAAGCATAATAGCTGAAAAAAAATAAAAAAAAACAAATTTCCAATTGCTTTAAAGAGACGTTGTAAAATATTGCGCATACGCCATGTAAACACACGGATGCACACACACACAAGCGGAACGTATCGTATAAATGTATAATTGAAAACAAATTTTACAGCATGTAATTGAGAGAGTGTGCGTGCGAGTGTGTGTGAGCGGATGTGTGTGCGGGTGTTTGTGTCTGTCTTGATATCGATAACAAATGCCGCAAATTGAATTTAAATCATATTACATACGAACAACAAGGCAACAAGGATGGAAGCAGGCGCACACAATCATAGGACTTTGGCCTGCTTGTTGTCGTTGGTTAGGATCGTTGTGGCCCTTGTTTTATTTATGAAGGCAGCAAGGATAACAGCAACAGCAACAACAACAACAACAACTACATCTCTAGACGACACTCATGACGCCTTCATTTTACCCTATTCACCGAAAAGGGTTCCATAGTCCAAAGAACTAGCAGCAAATAGTCCGGGGCAAATAAATTTATGCATATTTTTGACATAATTCCATCAGACAAACAGCTCCCAATACTAAAACCCATTTCGTGCATTATGCAAAATATATTTAAAGCCATAAATTTAATAGAATTCTAGTTGAAAATGTTGTGCAATATTTTAAAGCTAATAAAGATAATTTTATTGTAGATGAAGCAGCTTTCACATGCACACTTTCCAAAGAAAAGAGCATTCAGCTGTCCATTATAGTCAGAGGCACTCGTACATTGGCTTGAGACTTTCAGTTTATGCATTCAGTGCACACGTTTGGCAGAGACAAGCGAGCCAATCTGTTGGCTGCCGCTTCGAGTGTGGGAATGAGCCCCTCTGTCATGCCACGCCCCTGTTTGCGCCCCTTTGCTGTACAAACTGGAGGCTCTTAATTGTCTACTGTGCTGTGCTGTGTGTGGGTGGGTTTTGGTGTATCTGTGTGTGTGTTGTGCCATGGCATGCAATAAATTTATGCATTGCATTTGGATTTGGGGTACTATCGGGGGCTATTGCATTGCTTTAGCCAGAGGCAAAAGGCGGCAGTTCTGAGCTCATAGGTCAGAGGTGCGAAGGCAGCAGAAGAGAACTTCAGTGCTGTCGGACTCATTCCCTACAAATGGGAACTAAAACCATAAATAAATGTTTGATAAGCAGTCAATGTGCTCGGCACTTTTTCACTGAATTTGCATTAGCAATTCGACAATTTTCAGTTTGCCGTTTGCAGTTTTCCTGCCGTTTTGCCGTTTTGCTTTCCACACTGAATGCAAAGCAATTAAATTGCATTTTCTCATCGCAAATATTGTAAATTAATAACAGTTAAATGTGCGCAATGGTTGAAATCTCCTTTCATGGCCAATAAAATACTTGAAATATTTTGTTGAAAACAGCCCCAGGATAAACAAATTACCGCGTTCTCATTCCCAAAGTTTCAGTCTCTCTCTCTCCGTGTCTTTCTTGCTGAGATCAATACATTATTCGTATATAATAAATTTTGTTTATTGCTACTGAAACCATTGGCAAATATTATCAAGCAGACAGCAATGTTTGCGTTTAAATTTAAAAGTTTTCGGAGCTGAATTTAATTGTGCACAAAGCCTTTATAATAATAATCATATTTCATTGGTCTTCATTTAATCTAGCATTTGTATTTATTAAGAGTAACATATTTGAATATAAATTCCTCCCAAAATATACATAAATGTGAAATACGATTATTTGCATTTGTTTTGTTGGCTTTTCCCAAATGTAGAATTCAACATTTATTGGCACTCAATAAAATGCCAAATTAAAGATTCGTTTTGTTGAAAAACTGCACAATTTATAAATGTATTAAACAACTGACAATCGGTTGCAATCCTTGGGATGTGTAAATAAGTGTTGAGGCAAACTTATGTCTAAAGCCAAACCATTGACGGCATCCTGGCTACATGGCCACACGTCCAGCAGCTTGCAAGGACTCCTTGTCCTCCTCTCCACGTTCATGCCGTCTATGTACTCCACTCTCTGCGTAGCAACTGGCATGCGAACGTGAACGTGTCGCACGTGCGTGTCAGGCCAGAGAGAGTCTCAGATCTTTGGTGTTGCAGCAGGATTTCTATTTAATATTGACGTTCAAATTTCTTGCAAATACAAACAACAAGGGGCAAGAGTCGAGTCCTCTAGACTTTAATACATCACGAGTTGCAATCCTGGTCTTTAGACAACGGCTTCAACTCCTAGTTGAACATGGTTACATGGCAAACTATGTTCTGCATGCTCTTTTCTTTGTGTAAACCCACTATACCCTTTGGTACAGGGCATAAAAATGGTTTGACAAATACGTAGATTGTAACGGCAATTGTAAGCAATGAAGCGAGTTATTTCACACATCCAAAGAGACAGTAACAGCGAGACAACGAAGGAATGAAAGAGAAGTACAGCTAGGGAAAGAGATAGCATGAGAGGCACTCCCACTATTCATATTGTTTGGGGCAAGGGGATTATTGTGGCTGTTGCAAGCGCAGCACGATTTTGCAAATAAATACAAATAACTTTGATTTTCCAACAGTGTCCCCCAATGGCATTGGAGACAGACAGACAGACAAACAAACTCGCACACACACACCCACACAGCACTGGAAGCATTCAAATTAAACTTTATTTTGCTGCCTGACACATCTCGTTGCATACCTTAGGGCGTCTCGGGCTGAAATTGCAGATTGCAGGCTTGATCACATTGCCAATGCCGACGCTGAGGCTTGCAAATGAACCTCAATTCACGTGAGGAGGGTGGGGATGGAAAAAGACCCAGACAAACAGAGAAACGTGCTGTGCATGCAGTACAGTGGGATTTCTTGCACTGATAGCAACTAACGTCACAATATGCTACATCAATTGACAAACGAAAGATACCCTTTTCTTCACCTCTTTTCAGCCTACTCCCATTTCTCTCAGTTAAATCAGAGTAAAGCCTCCCAGGAGAGCGACACAACAGTTTACACCTGTATTTCCTCAATCTTCTAACTAAAGAACAAAAGGTGGAAAAACAATTATTGAGCGAGTGTATTAACCACAAAGTCGCATAAAGCATGCAACTGACAATTAAACAAAATTACTACAAATTGTTGAGGTAAATAGCAAAGGAGTGGCAAGTAGTTAGGCACATTGTGACTGGTAGATACCCTGTAATTAAAGTTTTTACAACCAAAAGTAGTTCGCTTTTGTTTGTAATGCGAAAATAATCGAAGCGTGCATTCTCTGCTGTTGCCAACAAAATCAAAGTATTAGCAACAACAATATCAACAAAAAAGAGAAACAATAGCAACTACGAAGCAACGGCAGCTGAGCAACAGTAGCTCGAACTTCCGGTTGGCAGCGACGCCATGGCCACGTTAACACAAAGCACTAAACTTTTTATGTGTATACGATGTGTGTAGGTGTGGGTGACTGTGTTGTTTTATTCATATAGTTTGAGCACGACTATTTGCACTATGTGAGCAGCCTTCTTTTCCTAGACATTGAAGCGCTTCGAAGTCGTTTCAAGGGTTGCCGTTGCCAAGGGGGCATAAACCATGAACGTTGGGGAGGGGTTAGTGGGGGTACGGACTTGAATTAAGTTACGGCACTTAATGATGTTGCTTAGCAAATTGAAGCAACTAAACACAAACATAATTGAAACAATTTTCTCATTATAATGACGATGATGACGACAACGACGACGGTGAGCGCAAAAACTGTTACCAAAAGAAGCAGCAGAGGAAAGGTAGAAAAAAGGGTGAGTAGGGGGTGTGGCTAGTAGGTGGGGAGGCGGGACAGCAGGTGCTTCTGACGCAAATTGTTTGGCTTTGTCTGAGACCTGACAAGGCAGCTAGTAAACAATGCAGACTGTTGCCACGCCCCCGTATAACCTGGCCAGCGCAAACGCCCCCGCGTGTCAAGCAAATATGCGTCGCTTTACTGTGTGTGTGTGAAGAAGATGAAGTGCTTGCGGAAGTCAAAGCAAAAGTTAGGCGCGAATATTGCAAATAAAATGCACAAGAAAAAGACTAAAGAAAATTGAAAAAGAGTCGAAGGAGACTTAGGAAATTTTAGTTGTAGTAGATGCAGCTGAAGCTTAGGAAACTCAAGTGTTTCCCATCCTTGGGAACACAGGAAGCAGAAGTCAGTTAAACGGGCTTAAGGGGCAAACAGCCAAGCTGGCAGGCAGTTGTGTAGGCGTGGCACGGAAGTTGTAACAAGTTAATGGCAGTTTTCAACAAGCAGCCGACGACTGTCAACCTCTCAGGTGTGCCAGCTGCGACAGGTGCAACAGCAACAACAACGGCAACGGCAACGGCTGCAACAAAAGGAGCAACAACAACTTCATTTAGCTGCCGCCTAAAGTGTATTGAAGTTGGCACTCAAGTAGCAGGCAAAGTAGCAGTTAACGTGGCCTAATAAAGTTGCTCTCAGATTAAATTCACCAAGTACCATAAGCAGGAACGGCAACGCCAAACGGCAAAAGCGACGCCAAAGGGCAAGTCTAACACGGCGTATGCGTGATGTGTCTTGGGAAATACAACGGCTGCTGTTTTCCTCCTCTTCTTTTTTGGGTTACGCCTTTGTCTTGGCCATCAGACAACGACACGCCATCGACGATAACGTCAACAACAAACGGCGTCTTTTGGCTTTGTTGTCTTTCTTGTAGTTGTTGTCGGTGTTATTTCTGCTGTTGTTGTTGTAGTCACTGTGTTTATGTCGGGACACCATTAGCAGCTCAATTTACACAGTTCGTAGTCAACACTTTAGCTGTTTGGCTTGTTCGCTTGTTGGCTTTTTGGCCAAAATGCGTGTGCATTGCCAATACAATATTTTGGCATTTGTTTTTTGGTTTATGGCACCCAAAGCTCACTTCATATATATATACATATTTCCGGTGGCTAAAAGCCCCTTGGGTGGATCAAGTGGTTCGCCTAATGGACCAACAACTGCAATTCGATATGGACTTCAAACTGCTTCTTGCTTCCCTTTGCTTCATCATGATTATCAACGTTATCATCATCATCTGCGTCATCACTCTCTCCCGTCTCATTGAACAAACACAAAAGGCAGCGCAGAAACAAAATCAAATTGCTTGCAAATAGCTAAATAAAAGGCCTCAACTTGAGGAGCAGAGTTGGCAAAGGGAAGTGGCAGAAGGATTGGGGTGGCTCTGAAGGGTGGGGACATTGTCTGATTACCCGATATCACAGGATATTGCGGGGTAAATGAGGAACAAGTTTGCGCTGCGCAAATTAATAACAGCAGCTGAGTTTAGTCTTTGTTGTTGTTTTCCAGCCAGACTCGATTCACACACACACATCTAAGTATATATATACCCCATCTGTGTGTCAGTTTGTCTAATGCCTGCAGGTTGACGTACGTGCTGTGGCATTTTTATTAGGCTCTACTTTTTTACGAGTCCTGCCAAAGCTGGAATCCTTTTAATGTTAGAGGCGTCGTCAGGCGCCAGTCGAAAGGATGTGATAGACGTGGCCATGTTCGAGGGTTGGAGGCTTTGCGGGAATGTGTGGTACGGCGGGTTGTACTAGACTTTTGGGAACTTTGTTTCATGGGCCATAAAAGCAACAGTGACTGCTACATTTTTAATACGCTTTAAGCAAGAAAAAAATAAAATAAAAACAAGAAATACATTTATTGACATGCATTTTTAAGAATAATTTATCAAGTAGCTGTATATATTTATTTTCTGTTTTTCTTTAAGCCTTTCAGCATGATTTTCGCTGCGAGTCCTGCGCAATTGGAGGTAAGGATTACCTATTGTTTCATTTAATTAGTCAGTGGTGACGGGATTCACTGATCCCCAACCCCCTGGTAACGCCTCCCTCTTTTCCCTCTGGTATCATTGTTATTTGTATGTTGTAGCGTTTTATTGGCTGCCTCCGTGACTGAAAAATGTCGCTCAATTAAAATGGAAACACTTAAAATTCAACACTTAATGCCGTGCGTAAAATTAATGCCGAGCACCTAATTAAATTATGTTAATTACTTCTGCAAGTCTATTAACAGCACAGCCCACAAACACACACACACACACATACACCTACACCTACACGCACACTCAATGATAGACACGTACAATCCTGCTGTGTTTCATGCCATAACTTTGTTGTTGCATCGACAGTGGAAATTTCAGCGTGAAACGCCTTTGGCTTTGGCTTGGAAATAGGGATTTACTTGGGGTTTGAGTTTGGGCCGAAAGGCAAACATCAAATAACTTTCAATCAATTCCAATTAAGAATGTCCATAAAAGCAGCTCAAAAATAGATCCACAAAGTGCACATAAGAATAGCAGGACAATTTCATTTAAAATTTAATGGCAAAAACGGGACAAACTTGGCTAAGGCAAATGGCCAAGGAAACATCAGGACAACCAGTTTGATGTTGTTATCAAAGGCGACCGCAGTGAAAGCAGCAAAACCAGCAAAAGGATACTATAATAACCGTAGACTGACACGCAACCTACAATCGACAAGGCACACATACACACACACGCACACACAGATACACTTGTATTATCACCGCAGTGCAAGTTGAATAAAAATAAAAACTGCAGCGAACGCAAGAAAGGAATGCTGTTTTACAGTTAGCAACAATGGGCAACATAGCTTGAAGACACAATAAAAATGGAGGAGAAGAAGCAGCAGAAGACAGCGACAGGACACGCAAGACAGACAGAACGCAGGCGAAATAAAAACCGCAAAACACGCCAATGCCAACACCAAGCAGGACACTAAACCTTTCCATCTGTCTGTCTGCCTCTCTTTCACTCGGACTCTCTCTCTCTCTGTCTGTCTCTTCGTTACGTCGAGGACATATGCGAGCGAGCGAACGAGCCAAGTTCATTTTGCACTTGCAGTGCAAAAATTTAATCAAGAAGTGCAAGGCAAGGCGAGCCACCAACAGTTTCCCTGTTTTTCCTACACCTCCACTACTACACCCACGCCCACTCATTCCCTTTGCTACAAGCTCTTTGGCGAACAACACGCGCCAGCCCCTTGCGTGTAATGCGAGATTCGTTCAACATTTACAATGATTTTGTGATTCTTCCGACACTTTATGGCCAGCCAAGCTGACAGCCCCCACTACCAGCCCCAAGAATCCCAACCAGCAGCCCTAAGTCCCATCACCCCTGCCCATTGTCATTCCTGCCACTGTCTTTGTCTCTGTCTCCCGCTGCAGTTTCAGTTCCAGTTCGCAATGCCACGACACTGACATGGACCCGGATACAGACACGGACATGGACACCAACAGCCAAGAATCAAGAACCAAGCACCAAGAACCAACTTGGTTGGGTAAGTTGTGTTTTTATGTGACTGAGTATAATGGAGTGAAAGACTTTAAGCAAGCATCCGAATGGCCCTGGACATCCCCAATGCTGTATTAAGTTCCAAGCGGAGGGCGAAAGGCAGTTCAATTTACCCGAAAAAAAATGAAGGGGTTTTACCAACTGTGGGACTGGAGCATCAGAGGGAGCAGCAAAAGTGTTTGGCGAATTGAAGCAGCTGACGCTGTTGATGGCAAACGGCAAATGCCAAAATGCCATCAAGTTGGCCATACGATATCATCATTGCCAGTTGGCCAAAATTCCCAGCGGCTGAAAGCTTTTTGGCCCTAACTTCGCAGAGTAAACAAATATTTTTGGTTAATTCGATTTTTAGCTATGATTGTCCAAACGCAATTCTTGTTGATTTCAAATACTCAAGGGTTGCGACTGGGCATCGCGGCTCGAAATGAGAATACTACACTCAATGATACCAAAAAATGTGAAACTCAATTAATCAAACTTGAAAATCAATTAAAAACATTTTATCGTAGTTTAATGATTAGCATTTATTTTCAAATACTTTGCACAACAAAAATAATGGAAAATTCATATAAAAAGCCAAATTAAATACTTATGAAATACTTGAAATGCTTTTTATAAATTTAGCAAAATCATTTTGTAGCTGCAAAATGCAAGAGAGGAAAATGTATAATATAAATTCTTTGATATTAAAGCTTCTACTTTCCCACTTCCCTCCAACTACTATTAAAACATTTAACTAAAAGTCTGAAATGCACAGCTCAAATAAATTAAAATAAACTGCTTATCTATTATGAAAGAAAATAATCTAGAATAATTTAGTACAATTGGCAGATTAAAGCATACGAATAAATTGCATTTTAATGGAAAATTAAATAAGATACATGTTTTTACTTTGTCAAAAATGTTTAAGCTTGTTTAAGAAATTTTAAATGTTATTTCATTCGAGTAATTTTAAAATCAATTAAAATGAATTCAAATAAAAGAACAATAAATAAATGAAAAATGATTTTATGCATTGCTGCCACACAAGTAATAAAGTAAGCGGACTAATTAGCGTGCTTATGTGCTGTCTCTAAAACCCTCTTTTTACCTTGCATGGATATTAAAATTATTTTTTTATTCTGTTACTAAAAGGGAATGCTAATAGCTGGTAAGTAAATGGGAGCAGGAGGAAGTGAAGTATAAAAGCTGATGCTAATTAACAGGTGATAAGTCAAATGCTTTGCTGAGAGGAAAAGCTTTGCAGCGTTTCCTTTGTAGGGAAAATATTATTCCATCTCTCGGATACTGAAGCAGTAACGCAGCTCTTGAGCTGCAAAGTTTAAGGATTTTTTTATATTTTTCACTTTTTTTTTTTGCATACGAGTAGAGTGGTAAAATTATGTTTACGATTTTTCTCATGTAGTTTTTTAACAATTCGCCGTTGTGGTAAGGGAAAAGACATGCGAATGGGAAAAGTTTTCTATTTTTTTTTTGTTTTTTGATTATATAAAACAAGAATTCTGCACTTCACATAGCAACAAGACTTGAGAAATAATAACAACAACAAGGGAACAACATCAAGAAGAAGAAAAGCAAATGAAAAAGCAACAGCGAAAGCAACTTTTTGCATAGAAAAGCCATTTTGCAGCAAATATTTGTCGAGCATATTTATTTCGCCTTCCACCAACCACTTTTGTCAAATTATGACTTTGCTACTGCTTGTCACCCCCCTTTCCCACCCCCTGCTCTAGCTATCTTTATGCCCACCACAGCTACAGTTTTCCCCTTGTCTTTGTGTATTTCTATGTGTGTGTGTATTTGTATGTGTGTGTTTTTCTCACAAACTATGGCACTAAGTTGCCATGACAGCGCTGCCACATTATACAACAAGTGCTCGAAATAATAAAGTTAACAGCACTTTAATAGTTAGCTCGTACTCGCCTCTCCTCCCTACACTCCTACACTGCTCTCTCCCACTCTCTTTGCCTCTTCAATGCCGGTGGCAAATGGCAGCCGCCCACAAAGATTGGACTTGGGATTCGGATTGGAATTATGGCTAAATGGGAGCATGGCAGCGGGATGGCGGGTTGCGGGTATGCGGTAGGCGGGGCTGAACGGCAACATGTTGCCGGGCAACGGGCATAAATGAGGGGCTTATCCTATCGAGCAGCACAACTTGAGCAATAAAATTGCTTTTATGCTCCCGGTATGCCAAAAGAGAGGGAGACAGCTGGAGAGCATAGAGAGAGAGAGAGAGAGCGAGGGAAGAAATTTGCTTGGCAAAAATCGGTATCGTCGAGAGTCTGATAAATTTTCCTCTTTGATTTTGCGCTTAATAAAAGTCAAATTTAAATTCGGCTGACTACGCACGAGCCCCTGCAGCCCCTTAAAAAAAGCAACTCCTTTCTCCCACTCTTCCTTTGACTCTCTACTCCTAAACTCCAGTCTCCTTTCGGGCCATGTGTGGAGTTGTAGCACGTTGCGTTAACAATGGCAACAACATCAACAAACAGCAGCACTTTTATTGCCAGCCGATGACACGACTTTGGAAGCTGGCTCACAGCTTAGGAATGTAATAAACTTGAAGCGCCTCGAACTCGGACTTTTATGGCATGCACATAAAAGGAAATCAGAGCAGCTAAAACTGTTGCCATAGCCAGAGCAATAGCTATAGCTATAGCTATATAGCCAGAAGCGGGTGCTGCTGACAGCAGGTCCCCAAAATGGCATAAAAGTCAGAGCGGCTTGCAGCGCTTGTTGCTACATGACCATGGATAGCTTTTTTGTTCCTTGAACGTGGCTGCAACTAATGAGCTCTATCGTTCAAACGGGGCGTATACTTAATATCAGAGCACATTTGGCGGGAATGCAGCCTCAAAGCGCTTATATAAATGTTGGAGCGCCCAAAGCGCCAAAAGCAAAGTGAAAAGTGGAGTTAGGATAGAGAGAGAGAGAGAAAGTGAGGAGTGGGTAACGGAAGGTTGTGCATAATTCAATTAACTAGAAACATGCAAATGAAAACTTTGCTGGCGAACAGGCCGCGGGCAGAGCCAAAGTACTGCAGTTTTGTACAAAAGACGCCAATTGCCCGGATAAATGCAGCCAAAAATAAAAAATAAAAAACCCAGTAAGAGTTTTTCCCAAAGGAAGCAAGGACTCGGAGACACACCCCCCAGCTACCCCCTCTTTGAAATGCTAGAGCAAATTGGACAACTCTCCCATGGAATTGCGCAAAAATATTTCTAATTATTTCCGAGCTGCGCAGCGCCGAGCAGCACCGAGCAGAGCAGAGCTTGGCAACATCACGTCCTTGCTGCTGGTTGCTTAGTCAACTATGCGTGTATATCAGAAGTATGAAATGCAATAACGTAATGAGTAATTGCGCAAAAGTAATAAAGGACACGACGCACAAGTTACGCAAAAAAAAATAACAGCATGCAATCTGGCCAAGGATAACAACGATACCGACGGCAGCGCTGAGCGCTGAGCGGGCGATCGGGAGGAATGAAGCTGAGCTGAACTGAGCTCGGCGCAACAAAAGTTGTCAACGACAGGCAACAGCAATGCCAAACTAAAAACAAAGGCCAGCCTGAGAGAGGGCGTGGCCAGAGTGGGCGCACGTGCAACGTGCCCGCATAAAGTTGAAGCTGAGCTCACGCGTTGCTGCCGCGTGACTTCAACTGGTGGCAACTGGACAAGCCTGGTCTGGACTGTGCCCACAGTATGGCTAAAGCCGAGTGTGTGTGTATTTATGTGTATGTGCCTCGTGCCGCGTGTCAGCGTCCAAAAAGGATATTAATTTCCCAAAGGTGCCGTTTCAGCCAGCGAAAATCACGCAAAATGCGCACGGGGCGACACTGTTAGGGGGAAAGCTTAAAATAACAGCAATAACAACATGAAATATAAATAAAACTCACGCACACACACACACGCACACGCACACACAAATTAAAAACTTTCAATAGCAACAATTTTCATTTAAAAATTCATCACCATGCGCTGGGACTGCGACAATAGGGCTTAAAATAGAGATTGGAGCTGGAGCAGCTGGACTGATGACATTGGACACTGGAAATTTGACGATGGTGGAGCCAAGGGAGTTGCTTACCGACGGGGAAAAACTGTTGCTGATGGCCATTGAAGCGGCAAACAAAAGTGACAAACAGATTTATTAAAACTGGAATTCTGTATTGTGAGAGTCGAGTAGTTTATCTAACAGCAAACAACTAAAAGCATAATGAAAAGTTTATTCAAATCCCATTGAACAACTGTAAGATATCCTGGCATAGTCAGAAAACTTTTAATATATTAATATAAATATTTTATTGGCATTAGTTTAATTAACTGCAAAAAAAATGTATATATTAAAGTAATTCAACTAAAGTTTAGTGCATTCTTAAATAGATTTTTTAAATAATTTGTGTCATGAATATTTAAATTAAACTAATAAATAAATCAAAATACAATTTAGCAAACATTTGTGTATAAAATTAAACATTTTTTATTAGCTAGAACTTCCGTCCCATTTATTGAAACTTTAAACTCCACTTTCATAGCCTTTATGCAAAAATTAAATTTGTTAAAAAAACAATTACACAGTAGTTTTCAACTGTGGCTTAGATTACAATAAACATGATATTTAATTTAACTGATTCAGTTGAAAAGTAATTCATTTATCTTAGCCCCGTTAGTGTTTTAAAAGCCAATATCTGCAATCAAAACGAAATACACTTCGCTACCCAGATATATCGTATAAATATATTATTTTGTGATTTAATTGGATACATTTATGAATGAATCGATGGCCAAAACGATATGCTGCAATAAAGCAAAGTAGACCTTTTGTTTGGCAAGTGGGTATGGCACAAGGGCGCTGCTGATGGGGGCGTGCAACAATTAAAACTATTTTGGCCAAAACAATATCGACGCTGTTGCTATCGCAGTTGCTGCAGTTGTTGCTGTTGTTGGAAATTGTTGTAATTGTTGTTGCATGTTGTTGGCTGGCAACATTTCATTAGAATGCCGAAGGGGCTGGCCCCGAGGTCAAACCACAGCATGCAATGCGAAGCGAGGGAGACAAGACAAAAGCTGATTACTTGCAGCAATGGCTGACAGGACATGGCACAGGAGGGAGTAGAGAGTGGCGAGTGGAGAGTGCAGAGTGAAGACGGAAATGGCACTAGGCCAGGGCCGGGACTAGGACTGGCTCTAGCTTTGGGTCTGGACTTGGAATCGAGCGTTGTTTCGCGCTTGATTCGCCATGGCTGCCAATTCTGTTTGTTGTTTATTTTTGCAGCGCTACGAAATTGCAAAGCTTGTCCTTTGCAAGGGATAAACTCGACACTGCAAGGCACTTTACAAAATCAGGGGGCATTACAGCAGGTCAAACAGGACGAGGGCGTGGATGAGCTTAATAAGAAGAAGACTCACAGTTTAATGCTCGCTGTCGCCATCAGGACTACACTACTTTAATGACCTAAAACAAAAACTGAAACAATAGCAATACACAACTGGTCAACAAATACAGTACAGGTCTTAAACAAGGCCTTAACACGGTTTTTGTGGCTTGCATATATCCTGCATACCATATCCCGCAGGCGGTGGCTCAATCAACAGCGTCGTGGGTCCCGATTGTGGTTCACTTGCAAATCGACCGCATTGTGGTCCAGACGGTGGCACCACATTCTCTTTCAGACTGCACAGAATCTTCTGCAATTGAGGCACATCAAGATCCTCGTAGACATCATCGTTTACCACCAAAAGTGGAGCATGTACGCAGGCACCTTGACAACAACCAGTGGTCAGAGTGAACTGCATGTCCTCCGTCGTTTCGCCTTCTTCCATTTTCAAAATTTCCTTGCAGGCATTCAGGATAGTATCGCTACCACGCAGAAAACAAGGTGTTGAAGTGCAGACCGTGAGATGAAATTTGCCCACGGGCTTCAGCTTGAACATGGTGTAGAAATTGGCCACCTTCCAGGCCTCAAACGCATCGATCTTGACCATGTTGGCTACCGCTGCGATGGCTGTGATCGGCAGCCAGCCATATTGGCGCTGAGCCAAGTCCAGTAGGGGCAGTAGGGCTCCACGCTGCTCCTTCTCTTCGAATTGTTCGAGTATCGCCTTGGCCCTGCACAAATTCTCCTCGGTGAACTCGAACTTGAGTTTGTCGTACATGTTTTTCGCATCGAGCTTGAAACGCGTTGGCGGAGTTTGCAGAACGCGGCATGGCACTTGCAGCAGACCCTTGACAATGCCGTACATCTCGTTGTCAGCTGAGAAATACAAGAACTAGAACCAGAAATATATATAAACGTAATGGTGTGCGAGGGTGAGGGTGTGTGTGCGTGTGTGTCTGCTAGGGAAATGAGAGAAAAACATGGGAAATTTTCAACGCTTGCTGCGCCTTTGCTTTTGCCTTTGCCTTCGACATCGTCTTCATCTTTGCCTGTAGTTTTGAATTTCAATTTAATATTGAAATTGTCAACGCTTTGTTCCCATTACACTCAATTCGATGGCAATCAAATTAGCGTACGCTTGTAGATGATGGAGTTGGCTAGAGAAGGTGAAGGTAGGGAAAGGAGTGGAATGGAAAGTGAAGAGCCATGGCAACAAGCGTCATTTGATGCTACTGGCGCCAATAACTAACTGGCACAATATGTCAATCAGTATCCGATCGACTGCTGCTTTTATTGGACTTCCCAACGTGCTGAAAATTGCTCAAATTGTTGAAATTGCATGGCCCGCCTAATTGGCAATATAGAGGGCCCACAGCAAGAGACGGGGCGAGCACAGGAGCGCAGCCTCTTCACGAGCCACTCCATACTCAACCACTTTTCGACTCCCCAACTCAACCACCCACGCACTCATTCTATCATTCAGTCAATTGGAGCGCGTGTCGTAGTCAATCACTTTGATGGGACGCCATTGTTATCAACACCTGTCCTGACTCTTATTTTTACCAACACATTCACCAGTTGCCACTTGCCACTTGTCTGCATTTTTACAGCTATTAATGTTTCCGCTTTCTGCCACGCCCACTGCGGCCATAAGTTAATGTCTCATAAAACGCATCACATGGGTACATAATTCTATATACTAACATACATATCGTTTGTCTATCTGTATATTTTGTAATTCAACAAAGTGTCTAATAAAATTCGGGCATAAGTGTTAATCGATAATGGTTGTTAAAAATGCCATTGATTGCAGATCACACAGATTAACATTATATGCACAAACAGCAAAAGCAGAAGCAACAAAAGCGCCAAAAACAATAAAGATAAACGTCTAAAGCAATAAATGAAAACAATTGAAAATGTTTTCCATTATTCGTAACGAAAAGTTCTTTAGAACTCTGTGTAGATAAATTTTAACAAGAAAATTGAGTTTTACTTTTCCAGAAAAACGATTTCAAACAAAAATTATAATAAACACTTATTCACTTCTCCGAAAACCATATGTTTATTAAATTAAATGAAAGTTAACTGAATTTATAGCTAAAAGGGCGAAAAAAAGTGAAATTCAAAAAGTGAATTCTAAGTAAATTAATAATTATTAAGCTTTTTAATTAACTAAAAAATAGTGTCATCATTTAAAAAAACCTTAAATGATATTTCACTTGTAATGAAAACAGAAAACAACAGTTCAGTGGGCCCCTCACCTTCAAATTTTGAATACGGCCCTGTTGAAAGTTAGCAACTCTTTTCAACTCGGCTTTGGGAAAGCGTTCTTTAATAGTTCTTTAAAGGAATTAAAACTGAAACTCCCAAGCAAGCTTATCAGCTGAAACTGATCATTATTATAGCTACACATGCATATCACTTTCGAATCTGATAGGTGGGTAAGTTTTAACTTTTACTTCTAGTTTTCGTGCCATAAACAAAATGTGCTGACCTCAGAGCCACAACTGTAGCCAGAGTCAAAAGTGTTAGCCAGTCAACTGCAACTTCAATTGGCCACTAAGCACTTTCCAAAGTCTTTTGCATTTTACAGCCAGTTCACATAATTCGTGTTGTGATAGTCGTGTTCTCGGTACCAGACCCAGTCCCAGTCCAAGTCCCAGACTCAGACTCAGACCCAGTCTCAGTCTTAGTCCCATTCTGGTTTTTGTTTTCGCTTTCGCTTTGCCCACAGAAATTAGGTAGTTGTTGTTGCTGTTGTTGTTACTGGTTATGGCCAAGTTTGTTGCCGTGCAAGTTAGGCAGCAGTTTTTGGCTGTTGTGCTCAAAACATAATTAAGTGCTTTACAACTTGTTAAATGTAAGTTGTAGAATTTGTCATAACAGTGAACGTTGATGATGTACTAAACAGTAATAAATTTTACTTTTATAAGTAAACTACAAGCAAATAAAGCCCACTCCAAAAAAGAAATTGAAATGAAAAAGGGAGAAGTGTAAAGGGAAAAGAACAACCCAGAAACTTAGCATGAATTTAACACAAATGGGTTCCAACAGACCAACAAGCTCAACAAGTTGCCAAGTTCTTGAGGCAACTAACTGACTGACGACTGACGACTGTCGACCGAGCTGATGAAGTGGCAATGGCCAGAAGGAAACGTCAGTTGAAGTTCGCAAGTTGAGCACAAAAGTTGAAATTAAATCAAACATAAAAGTGAGTCGGAAAATTACCCCAACCACGGCACCAATTCCGATCTCGACACCGACCCTAAGCACAACCGACGACTGGCGTCCTTGTCCAGTTGTCCAAAATGAAATGAAATGAAATGGGGCAAAGACGGAATACCGAAAGTGTTAGGAACTTTGTTATATTTTTGTTGATTTTACAAAACTGCGGACAGGCACGCACCCAGCCAGAGATCGAGTTGGACGCGGAAACGGAGGCCGAGACGGACACCGAGACCGAGACCGAGACGGATACGGAGAGGCGTGATGGATTAGCAAAGTTCGAGTTTAGCGGCAAGCAGCCAGTGAAGAACGATGCTGCTCTAAATGTGTTTAATTTTGCAAAAATTTATGAAACTTTTTATGCGCAACTCATGCAGACCGCAGCTGGCGCGAAGCGTGGACATGACCATGGTCATAGTCGTGCTCTGGGTCGTATCCCTGCTCATGTGCAGCTCAAATGGCAGCCACAGTCGGAAGAAGATGAACATGTTGTGCTGGTAACATCTCGGAAGCCCTTTCATTTGGTCCAACAACTGCAGGAGGATTTGTCGAAGGAGCATAAGCACACGACCACAGTGAAGCCCCTCACCATACTACAACAATTGGCCCAGGAACAGGCAGAACAATTGCGTAACAAGAAACCAAATGTGGATTTCAATATATTGGGAGCACTGCAACTGGAGCAGGAGAAGTGGAATAAACAAACGACCACAGTGAAGCCATTCCATGTGGTACAGCAGCTGCAGCAGGAGTTGGAAGAGCTGCAGAAGCACAGGACTACAGTGAAGCCATTCAGTGTGCTACAACATTTGGCACAAGAGCAGGCTGAGTTACTGCGAAAGAAGACGCCAAACGACAGTTTCAACATACTGGAAGCACTTAACACGGAGCAGGAGAAGGTGAACAAGCAGACGACTACAGTGAAGCCTTTTCGCTTGGCTGAGCAGCTCAATCAAGAGCTGGACAAGCACGTGGAGGGGCAGGTGGTCCAGCAAGAGGAAGGCTTTGAGGTACTCCAACCCGAGGCAGAGGCGCTGGAGGAGCACAAGGCGGTGCCGCAAGAGTCAACTCGAGCGAAAGACAGTCAAAAACGCAAGCGCAAAAGGATTCGACGTAGACGCAAGCGACACCGCCGACGGAGAAAGAGAACTCGTAGAAGACGACGCAAACAACGCAAGAAGAAGCGAAAGAAACGGAAGAAGCGGAAGAAGAAGAAGGGTGATAAGGACAAGAAGAAAAGAAGAAAAAAACGAAAAAAGAAGCCCATGGCCGAAGAGCACATAATTGGTCAGCAGGCACAGCTCATCTATGCCAATCCCACCAAGCAGCCCTATCATAGCCACCACCCCTATCCTTATCCCCCGCAACCCCAAATCCTGCAGATTGTAACTACCAAAAAACCTACTGCTCCGCCCGCACCCTTTAGCAAGATCAAGTATCTGCTGCGCCACAACAGCCTCTTCAAGAAGAAGAAGAAGGAGTGGTTCAATCATATGGGCCACGTTCTCTATCCCTTCATAAAGTTCGTGGCTTTCTTCACCGTCCTTAATCCCTTTACCCTAGGTGTCTTCCTCTTCACGCTGGTCTCGCCCGCAGTCTTTGGTTTTCTGGGATTTGTGGCCCTAAGTCTCTTGGTAAAACCTTTCTTGCATATCGTCTTTGGCGTCAAGGACAGTGTGAATGCCATTGACAGAAAGCGCTACTTGGCCAACAAGCGAGCCGAGCAACTTAAACTGAATCTACGTCCAGTTACAATTCACAAACATTACTACCAACAGAAGCCTCTTCATTCCACTCCTCCGCATCGTTATCGCCCTGTGGTGGACTGGCGACGCCGCACCGCACCACAACCCCCGCAACCACCATCACGCCCGCTGAGGCGTCATAACCCGTTACTCCCCACAGAGCGAGCGGCACTCGCAAATTTCTAATAAAATTTAAACTTTAAGAAATTAGCATAGTAGTAAAATAATTATATCTACCTTTTGGAGAGTGTACTTAAAAAGAAGATATAAGTTTGAGTTTTTTATGGATTGATTATAATAAGAATTAGGGAGTTAAGTAAAAATTAATTTAAGAAGAATCGAATTAAAAGAATTACCAGTTTCAAACTTTATGTCTAACCACAACACTGTCAGCTCTAGCTCTAGTTCTCTTTAAATTCCAACTCAGTTTCTCTACCATTCCACACTTCGGCTAGAGTTTCCAGTCAAAATTCAAATTCAGAAAGTCAGCTATCATATCTTTGACATCAAGTGGAACAATGCTTGGGATCTGGCAGCAAATCGTGATGCAGTTGCGTCTACATTATGATATACTGGCTGCAATGAGTTTGCTCTGCATCCTCGTGATTGCCATCCTGGACTATGGGCACTTTGTGCATGGCTGTGACCTTATCTGCTGGTGTCGGCAGTTGGACCAGATCGATGAGAAGCCCTTGGTTGTGCTGCTATTTGTGGCGGGATTTAAGCTAATGCTCGTACTGATCCTAACGCTCTTGAGTTATCTGAAGGTCAGACCGGCAGAGGAACCATCAATTTCCCATGTTAAGCATCGATTTACCCGTTTCATTGTGATGCGTCTGCTGGCTGCCCATGACGAGTTCCAGCACGGCGAAAGTGAGTACCAGCAACGACACGCCGACCTTGTCAAGGCCATCCATCTCTTTCGCTCCGATGCACGAAGGCTCTGTGAACGAAACACAACCGAACTAAATTCTCCCATCGAGCAAATGCTCCCAGTGGAGGAGGAGGAGGAGAGGGAGCTGCTGAAACGCGGTTACAAGTGCGTACCACAGCTCAGGGAGACAGACATCTATAGGTTGGTATTGGCCTTGCAATTGCCCTAATCCATAAGACGGAGCGAGTAACAAAGAGAGGGAGAATGGAAAAGAGGGAGATGTAGCTGGTAAACCGCAACTGGCAAGCAACAACAATGTTTAACACAAAATGTACGCAACTTTTTAATTAGGTTTAGCCAAGCATCTTTACTCCTTGCTTTTGTTATGCCCTGTAAAACGCTGTCAATGGGGTATATGCTAACAGCCGTCGTATGTGCAGAGAATAAAGTTACTAACTGATTTTAATTAGCGCTTTCATTTTGAATGAATCCAACAATTTTGGAATACAAAATATTATTTTTAAAATAGTACATGAAATACCTTTTAACTTTTCTATGTTTAAATTGAATCATTATTGATTTTTGGTTAGCATTGAAGTTTGAGAGAATTTCAAAGTATTTCGTTTTCAAAGTATTCAAAATCCATTTATAACTAAACAAATTTTAATTTAATATAAGTGCTGATCTGGTTGCAGTTACCAATTTGCTGTCGACCTAATTAGGTTGTTTGGCCAATTGTTTGTTGGGAAAGGAATTCAATGTTATGCATTCCGCTTGTTTTTCTTGTTGATAGGTATCAACTTACGTTCTTTTGTTTGACAAGTGTTGAGAATACTGAAAGAGAGCCAATATCAATTGAGTATTTGCAATTTGCTAGCGGATTGTGAGCCATAATGGAATTGCCTTGGGAACGTCATTTTGTATGGCTCAAAACAAGTCGAAAGTGCCATAGAAATGCGTCAGAATCTGCAATGTACCAAGGGGCGAACAGAGGAGAGTGCAGAGGCAAGTAGAGGAGAACTGAACAAAATGCCAAAGCAGCGGCAAATAGAACGAGTAATAATAAATAAAATTGTAGTCAATTCATAAGGATTTTCCTACAGAGGATGGTGACGGATGGTGGGGGCGGAGGAATGACTGAGATGTAGGAAAAACTGGCGACATGCAAACAACATTCATTCATATTTACCAAGTGATCCCCACCCAACTACATTCCAGCCCCATTTGCTCTCATCTACTTTTCCATTTCCATTTCCATCTTCATTTCCAGCTTCCACTACATCACCATCAGCTAGCACAATGTGCGTATAAATAACGGATTTCCTGTTATAAAATATTTGTAACGACATTTTATGTATGCCGATTTATATGTTCTATTGTGCATCGAGTACTCGCTAGACACCCGAACGAATACTCATACTCATAGTCACATTCATACTTATACTCACACTCACACTCATAGTCATAGTCATGGTAAGTATGCCAGTATCGCTATGACAGTCAGGCACTCTGTCATCTCTACCAGCTACGATACTACAGTGAAGCCTGTCTGCAGTGAACACAATTTAATGCCAAGAAATCTCCAAAAAGAAATATACTTTTACACAAGTTACGATAACTCTTCATTTTAAATGTGCGCTCTAAGTAACACTCAAGGTTTTTGATACTTTATATGGTTATAGTTAACTTTAGAGAAGTTCCACTGTAAATTGTGCATATATATATATCGATAACGCTTTGCGATTATGAAACATCTTTTAGATTGCAGCTGTCAGTCGGCAAACAGTCAAGAGAGTTGCAGAAATAGATACCAATTTCCACATACCACTTTTCACTTGCCACTAGCCACTTTCCACTTTCCATTTAATATTTTCCACTTACCACTTGCCAGAATGCAATGGCATTTTCATAAATCACAGCCATTTGAATGTTAATCTGTATCAAATGTGCAGTTGCAGTTCTTGACAATAACAAAACCTTAACATATTTGATTGTGGCCAGAGCAGTCTCTATTCAGGTGAAACGCATTCTGGTTTATTTAGGTCTTAGATTTTCCACTTAATATTGAGCACAGTTCTCTCAACTAGTGCCTAAAAGTATGCTCCGGGGAATGCTCACAAAGAGAGAGGTAGAGTTGGAGAGAGGGGGCATATCAAAGAGCAGAGAGGCGTTGAAGCACAACAAATTGAATTCAACTACTGTTGCTTAGAAAGTTTGTTGGTGTTGTTCTTGTAGTTGTTTTTGTTTTTGTTTGATAAAGGGACCAAACGGGTCTAAGTGTAACGATGTGAAATGGGAAACGGGGTCCAAACAACCGAAACCCAAATAATATTAATATGCAAATTGAGTTTTTTAGTTGAGTGATCTAAGCGGATAACTGTGGCCCAGCACAAGGCAAGACAAGACCAAACAGACCGACTGTCGGGCAGACCGACTCACAGACAGAGTTGGGAGTCAGAAAATGGGACATGAACTGGATTTTGAATGGGCATTTATCCTCTAGAGATCATCGAGACTGTGTTCTCTGAGCACTTTCCTTTTATTGATTGGCTAAAGAGGATGAGCCAGCAAACGGGAGCAGCAGCAGTAACGGCAGCGAATTATGAGTATATCACACATTTTGATTCAAATGCGACTTGCGAATCAATTGAAATCATATTTTATTAAACGTTTACAGCAACATTTTGCACAGCCGCCACGGGCAAACAACAATGCTTGAGCCTTTTGGGAGACTTTTAGCCTCAAATCAATATAAATGTGTGTATGTGTGTGTGTTTGTGTGTACAACATAAATCGGATAAGGATCAGCCAGCGGGTAGGGGTCTAGCAGGCAAGGGGGCGGAGGAGGCATGTCAGCCCTGCGGCCAGGACACCGAAAAATACATACAAAAATATTTACAAGAAGTTCGCTGCAAAGTAAACCAGCCAAAGGCAACGCATCAAATTCGACTATAAACACATAAAATAAAAAAAATTCAAGAAAATAGAAGCATTTTCCAGCATTGAAAGGAAAGCCTGTTGGTTCTGTTGGCTCAGTCTTTGAGTGGGTGAAAGAAATGAAGTGCGGGAGGTGGCAAGTTATGAAATTTGCTTTTCTGCATGAAATAAATTCAACAAGAAATTGAAAAAAAGGGGGAAAAGGAAAAGAAAAAGGAAAAAGCGCAGCATAACCAAAGCACAGATTGAAAGCAAACCGAGAGGCAGAGAAACTTCGACAAACAGAGCGACGGTGCGAATGTGTAGAAATGGCACGATTCAGTTTCATCGAGCGGCAGCGGGAAGAAGGCGCAGCGTGGGCGTGTCTGCCAGAGAAAAAAACAGAAATGGCCTCGGAGATTTGCCAAATGTCACGCAAATCGAAGTTGTCGCTGTCCCTGACGCTGATGGAGTTCGTTTCCAATACCAATACAAGTGCCTATGCCAATACCAAGGCCAAAACCAATACCAATACCAATACCGTTTCAGCTTCAGCTACAGATTCAGTTTCAGTATAAGGATTCGTTAAATTCAAAGCAAATACCTCAAGCAATTGATTTATAATTACGGTTGCTTGCACCGGAAGCGGGTCGCTGCCAGAGCCGATTACCGATTTGCTCAATTAGCCAAAACTGGCAGGCAAACATTTGGCTGAAACAGAAACCGGCAGCAATCCTGAATGTTAAATGGCCCACCACCAGGTAAGATTTTGACTGAAGCAGTGGGGCAACTAGACCGCAGCGATTGGTCTTTCTCTCACACTCTCTCCCTCTCTCTGTCTTGCTCTTTTGCGCAATTTCCGCTTGACATGCTGTTCGTTGGGCAATTTCATTTTTTCTTATGTTTTTTTATGCTTTCTTTCAAGTTCTGCCTTCCACCTGTGGCGCCCACAGTGCGTATGAGTGTTTTTGCTAGCACCCCTCAAAGCAACCCCCCTTTTTGTCGAACAGCGGCAGCATAATTTGCTGTTCTGGCCATGGCGTTGCCAGAGTTTTTAATGCTTCCCCGCCATAAAAATCTGCCTTGTTTCCCTTAAGCAAACTTTGCACACATATACGAACTTTTGAGTCTTTTGCTAAACATATGCAAATTAGAATATTTGTATGTGGCAGGATAACAAGAGGCAGCCCAAGGCTCAGGCACGGCTCCTGGCGCTGTTCCTGTCCTTTGGCCCAAACCCAGTTCCAGTTTAAAGCCCAGTCTACGTCTCATGACTCATTCTCACCAGACGTTTGCGGCATAATAAATACGAGAACATGTATGCTTCAAATGCGGGAGGAACACTTTTGGGTCCCTGTCTAGACATAATTTGAAGCCAATTTATAGTTAGATTAAACTAAAATTTAACTAATATACCTACATAATTATGGCTTGATGATATGCGGCATAAAACAAAAATAAAAAGTTAATCAACAATTTTGCAACAACGAAACAAAAGACGTGTACCAATTTATCTTAAAATAAGACGAAAATGTTTATATTAGACAACGAAAAGTGCTGAAAACTAGATTGCTCTAGAGGTCTTCCTGCGTGAATATTTTAGGCAGCTTCGCAAGTCCTGTATGTATTTGTTCCCCAGCGAATTTATCAGTTCCTCTTTAATTTGCTTTCTTGTGACGAGCAAACTTGAAAGAAACTGAAACTGATTATGATTAACAACACAAATGTATAGATAAAATAAATTCACTGTTTGACCTATATTCTCATATGCCAGGAACTTAGTCTATATGACAAAAAAAAACTGCCTAACAAAAGGAAACCCTTTAAGTCCGTACAATCCTTTAAAAGCTGAATCAAACGCTTTGAATATACGATTTCTCAGCTTCTCTAATCCATTGAATAATTAATTCCCATACACCAGATGCCCACACCCAATCGCGAGGTCGTATCAACACGCATCGAAGGAAAAATCGAATATGGAGGCCCGAACACGCCTAATCCTGATGTGAGCTCATGCTTGGTTCACCTTTACACCTCTCAAGCCCAAAAGCCTCAAGCATGTCCGTTATTTTGTTTACAAGAAAACATAAATCTCAGTCAAAGGAGGGTCGCAGGGGTAGAGGGAGAAGGAGGAGGCGTTGCCATACATATGTCAGTACGGTATGGGCATGTCTGTTCTGTGTGCGGTCGAAAGGATTGCCAACTTAGGTTGCCGTGTGAAATGAAACATATCATCACTTCAAGAGCCGCACATGTGTGGGATGCCGGATGCCGAATACAGGATACCGGATACCGGATGCCCAGCCTATGCTCCAAGAGGAGCACGTCTGGGTCGGGCTACCAAAAAAAAGGGCCACCCTGCAGCCCTGAACTGAGTGTTGAAAGAGGGGGAGGCAGGGGGGTGCGACCCTAGGACTTTGGTTTGTACGCGTCAACTGTAAAATCCTTTTTGACGTGCCACGGGCGCGCAGAACGCGCGGGGAGTGGCCAAAGGACGGTCTTTGCGTCTCTGTCCAAAGTGGCCATAAAAAATATGCCCCCAAGGGGTTACAGAGTTGGAGGTTCAGGGGGTGTGGCCCAAAGTCGAGGCCAGCTTTAGATGGAGCAATCCAATTATAAAGAATTTTAAACTATGTACCATGAAGAGGACATTTAAAGCGCACACAAGAACCAGGTTATTAGCGCATTAGTGTGTGTTTGTATGCGTGTGAGTGAGTGGGTGTGGATGTGAGTGTTTGTGTGTGTGTCAGTGTATGTGTGTGGGCAAGTTATTAAAAAGGAGCAAAGTTGTGAAGGGCCACATCAGTCAAGGGCTCACACAGCTGAGCTCTTTCTCCAGCTCCCGCAACAGTCCTTGCTCCTCTTCCTGCTCCATCTGTATAGAAATTGACGTGAAATTTATACGCTGTGTTTTTCGGGTTGAAAGTTGAAGAAAAAATATAGCAACAATCCATAAAGTAAATGTTGCATTTAAACAAACAAACCAACCAAGCGACAGCCAGACAAACAGACAGAGGGACAGACAGACAGACATACAGACAACGCTGTGACAAACACTGGAAGCCAAAACTGACAGTGACAACTGGCTGCAGGAGAACAGGACGATCAGGAGAAGGACCTCGTCTCATCGTTGATGATGCCGTCGACTATGGCGATGACGATGACGATGATGATGTGTCTCCCACTCCAAGAAGCGAATGTAGTAAAAAAATTGACATAAGCGGATATGTTACACAGCGCCTTTGTGAAGGTTGATAGGATGAGAGTCTCTATATAGATGGAACTATCTATGTGTGCGTGTGTGTGTGTGCTCGGGTGTGCGAGTGTAGCTGGTGTGCCATAGGCAGTGGCTGCATGCACAGTGAGCAGATAAATTAATGCGATTTTTCATGCTACATGTTTGAGTTTGATTTATGCAATTATATCAGCTCCCTCCTTTAATATCCAACTGCGTGTGTGTGTTTGTGTGTGTGTGAATCTGATGTACAACTTTTTGTCAAACATGTCTAAAAGCAGTCATTTTTTATATTTGATATAAAGCGGAAATGCTTACAATGTTTCCGGTTTGCTACCTACACGCACAATTGTCACAGAGGAGTAGGGACATCTACGAAATGCTAAAAATACCAGAGTATAGAAAAATATTATTTGTAAGATAATATATATTCTACTTACATACAAATATATAAGTCTTAAATTGAAAATAGAACGACAATTTATTCTAATTATTTCTAGATTATTATTGGCAGTACTTTAAGCTCTTAGCCGACTACCAATTTACTGTGGACTAGCTGAAGTGGCCTGAAGTTCCTTGGCAGCAATGCGGCTCCCTTCGTTTATTAGTAGCTCCTCAAGAGTATTAAATGGCCAACAACAGATGGTCGTAAGAGCAGCAACAAGGGGATCAATATGGAGTCCCAACAAGTTCGGACTAGGATTGGCAGCTACGTTAATTTGTCATGCCAGTGGTTGTGGTCAACACACATCAACCCACAAACACACACTCGAACACACCCAGCAATGCATGGAAAATTACACAACAAGTGATTGTTCTTTTTGTGCTGGTTTTTGCTCAAATCAGAATTGTGTCCTGGTACCTGTAATCTGGACAACAAATCCGATTAAATGCAAATGCTCCCAGCTAGCCAATTTCCCAACTCTACCTCTACCCACACTCCATCCTCAGACCAATCCTGGAGTACTCGAGTGTCCAGTGGTGGCCCGCAGTGCTTCAGCAACTGGTAGAGCTTAGTTGCGTAAGTTATCAGCATGGAATGGAACTCTGAAGTGCCCAGCAGCGGTTGCACTGCACCAATCATCATTCTCACACACACACATACACCCTAATGATTAAACTTGCATACAGGTGTGTGCTGCTGCTACTGCAGTAATTCTCATTAGTGGCTTCTAATTATTATTTTAAATGCTGAGATTCGATCTCGAGTTGGCCTTGCATTAGCCACGTGGTCAATACACAAACTGCATGGCCTCAAACAATGCCAAATAGTTGTTGCCATAAAAACCCATTTTGGCCATTAAATGGCACAAGAGTCGCACTGCAAAAGCAAATGATGGCCATTTTGCTGAAAACCTCCAGTGCCTCCTACTATCCAATTTGCTTTCTCAGCTAACAGCTGTGGCAACTGCCTGGGAAAACTCACAACTGGCCAACAGAGCTGGAAATGGGCTGAGATAGAGTCAAGCAAGCCAAGTCGACGACTCTTTAAAGCTTTGTCGTCTCGTCGACAACTACACAAATTGCTATTGCTTGTTTAAAAATAAAAAAAAAAATAAAAAACCAAAAAAAACTAGAAGTACGCCAAATATTTGTTCAACATTTAAGCATCGACATTATCATCATTGTCGCAAGTTTGTTTGGCTTCACATCAGAATTTTATGGAGCGCGCACAAATATGAGACAGGATCGAGCACAAGGACCAAGACCAAGACCAAGACCAAGGAATAGAGGGATGGAAAGGAGAGGGAGCCCAGACAATGTTAAAAATAAAAATGCCACTTCCGTTTTATTTGCGCAAAATTAAATAAACCGAAATATGGGCGACCATATTGGCGCATAATAGGGAAAATATTTTGTTCATTAATGTGACCCCCAGAAAAAAAAAACCAGAAAAGTGGATGGAAAACAAGTAAAAATTGTCAATAAAGCAAATGCTCAACTGCCAGATACTCTAGACTGCCAATAAAAGCTGTTAAGTTAAAAAACTTGGACTCAATTTAAATAGGCTACTCTTTAAATAATTTAAAAAAAAATTTAAACTATTTTAAAACAGATTGAAAAACATGAGAAATTTAATTTCTGAAAGCTTTCTTCATAAGGACTTAGGTTAATTTATATACTCGCTTGGATTTGATTTACAGGGCACACAAAAGTGGAAAATAAATAAGCAGGAAAAAGGAAAGCCGAAAAGTAAAAGCTTTGCCACTAGCCAGTTTATTGTATACAAACATTTGCAGGACTAAAGCAGCGCTAGGATATATCTGGAAGGGACAGGTGATGGGGAGAATAGAGGTAAAGGAGTGGGTGAGACCCACAAAGTGACTGGTGGAATAATATTAGATCGAAGTTTCGTGTAAGTCGGCCAAAGAAATGAAAGAAGGCCTATTGAGCTCCTTTAAAACAGGAGCGAGAACTGTCTCGCATTGAGAATTGTATAGAGAAGCCTGAGTAAAGGCCAAAGGGAGACAGGGGCTACAAGGGGCTCCAAAGTGAGCCAAAGCAGCCAGCGAGCCGCACTAATCAACACAATTACGCTGCAGTCGAAGGAAAACTTTTCTAATTGGATATGAAGACGCGCACATGCGTTTCTTTAAAAGAATTCCACTCCATGAAGGTCCAAACAATTTGGCAAGAAAATAGCGAACAGTGTCAGTTCCATAGGCATCGCCTGTGTCGCCAGAGAAAACACACACCCACACTCAGTGTCACTCACCCAATCCCAATCTCAATCCCCGTACGCTGAAATGCTTTGACAAATTATTTTTAAGCCAATTTACAACTTGAGAAAAAGTATCAAGAAAACATATCACCCTCCATGGTGCAGGGTGTGAAGGAGAGGGCGTGTGTGTGTGAGAGAGGGTGTGTTTGTGGAGGTAAAGCAAATATAATGCGAGGGATAAAAGTGTAAAGTTGACAACCCAAGCACATTACTCACTCGAGGTGCCAGCAACGACAACGACGACAGTAGGAAGTGAGGAGAGAGGAGCAAGGAAAGTGACAGGGGCAGAAGCAGGACAAAGGACAAGAAGACGGCATTAAAATAACCGACCAAGCGATTCAACGTCAAATGAACAAAGAGCTGAAACTGTTACAGAAACAGCAACCGGAGCACTGACTGAAATGAGCATGGCCAAGAAAAATGGTAATACGGTCCTTGCAAGGACCCGAACCGTCTTAAGCGTATGCAACCAGAAGAAGGCAGTCAAGAGTTCATGTTGTGTATGTGTGGGTGTGTGTGTGTGTGTGTCTGTTACAGCACCATTCATTCACACTGTTTGTGTTTGTGAGCAGTTTCACTTGCACATGATGCCGCTCAGTCTTTTGGCCAGAAAACAGCATTTTCTCTCTCATGACAACACCCGTTGGCCGGAAACCATTAATTTTGTCACTCTCCCTAGCGTGCTAGTGGTAGAACTGCACACGAGTCGATAGACTGTCCAAGAGCGTCCCGGCCATTCACCAGCGCAATATTGAAAATCATGAAAAAGCAATTAAAGTGCTGCACCTGTGCACCTACACAGAAGTAGAACAGGTGCAGCAGGAGTAGGAGGAGCACGGCCAGCGGTCAGTGTCCAGCTGACTTCGATGACATCCAAGGCACAAGTTAATTGTTGGCAAAGCGCAGACCACAATGACCACAAAGGCAAAGGCAACAACAAAGTGTAGATGGGAATGAGAACAGGAATGAATGGTTTGCTTTGTAAAGTTCACATGACACTTTTGTGATGATGCATTACGACCACAAAAACCGCGAATTTGTTTACATGTGTGTGGGTGTGTGTATGTTTCTTGTCTTGGCAATTGACTTAATAATTACAATGCATAATTTAATAGCTCAGTTTGTATGACAAGCCATTTAAACACCAGTACAAGTAAGAAATATAATTTAAGTAACGGCCCCTCAATTCGGTTGGCCAAGTCTCATGTCACAGCAGCTACAGCTGCTCTCAGTCTTCGATGACGCACATAACGTTAATTCCGCTTTTGCCCAAATTGACACCCTCGAGCGCCGATTCCTGATGTGAACGCATATATATCAGAAACTGTATGATAACGTAAAACAAATTGTTTCGATCGTAGGCGCAATTATGCAGCTCCTTCTCGCTGATGAAATTAAACTTTGGCTTCAGCTGATTGTTGGTAATGAGTATGGCGCAGTGGGCCTTGTTATTAACCGCATTTATAATGTCCTTCGTGGAGCGTTTCTCCTCGCGTGTGAGCACGTAGCGCGAGTGAAAGGGTCTGCCTCCACCTTGAGGCAGTGGCATCAATTGGCTGTCCAAATAAACGCAAAATAGATGGAAAAGTATCTGTAAAACAAGGTAATATATCAATATTGGTATTGAAAACAATATCAAGTCATAAAGCAGCACTCACTGCAGCATCTGTTGGCAAGTGATCTCCCCATTCCTGGCCATTGTGGGCATTGCCCGAGTTCCAGCGATAGTCGCCAATGCAGGAGCCATGCGAGAGCTCCCTAATGCGCTGCACCAGATACTCCTGGTTGTTGAATGTGTCCAGGAAAGGCAGCAGCATGGGCAACATGGGAGCACAGCTCTGCACGAACTGTTGGTTCTCTGAAATCTTGCGCAGACGCTCAAGTCCCACAGCGCCGATCTTTAAATCGCTCAATCCACGCTGGCGGAACACTTCGTCCATGTGGTCAATCTCTCTGACCAAACGCTGCAATATAGTAGTAGAAATCCACTGAAAAATAGTAAGATTAGTAAAATAGTTCAGATGTATTATAGATTTCCCTACGTACATATCTAAGATTGCTTAAATACTGCGACAACTTGACTGTGGAGATGCGTTTAATGACCTCCGAGTTGCTGTCCTTGAACTGAACGATGCCAAATTCTTCAATGGATGTGGGTGCATTCTCTGTGGAGGCTACTGGAGCTGGGGCCAGCTGATAAATGGATCGTTTCAGCATGTAAGCCGCATTATTGCAGTAGTTCCAGAAGGAGTTTGACGAGTCCATACTCTGCACGTTAGAGGTATCCGCTTGTTCGGCATAGCTTCGTTCTCTTTCACGCTCGGCACGTCTCATCAAAGCTGGTAGCTTTCGCACATCAGTGGGAAAGTCGTCGCGGCAAACCTCAGCATATGGCGACATATAGGCCGATTCATTGCTCAGATTGCTGGCATTAAGTGAGTTATTGACACCGCCCACTGAGCAGTTGTAGGATTGATTGTTGTAGTGCTGCTGCTGCTGCTGCTGCGGGGTGCGTGTTGGGCTGGGACTGCGACGGGGTGACTGTGTACCCCAGCGACTGTCCTCGAACGATGAGTGCCAATTGATGATGGGTCCCGTATCATTATCATCGGAGTCCATGTCGTAGAAACGTGGTTTGGGTGTTTTGCTCATAGTTCTCAAGTTGTCTAAAACGCACATGTATAAGTAATTGATAAATTTCTTATTGTGTTTATTTACCGTTAGTTTCGTCCAGCAGACATCGTTGCAGTTCAGTTACAGAGACCGGTCCACTGTCAACAATTAGCCACCAAACGTACTTGCCAAAGCAGGCGATGGCGCTGAGAAAGACGAGCACGCCCACAGTGTACTCGGCGCGATACCACAGTGAATTTTCACCGACGCATGCCTGGCATATATCAAAGGCCAGCACTAGCAAAATCACCATGTTAACAAATCCCCATTTAAAATAGTTTCTGGCCTCTGCACGCCGTCGGCGAAGTTCCAGGCTCTCCTGCACATTGACAGGGGACATCCGCGACATTGGTCTGTACTGAACAGAGGGACTACGATACTGTGGAGAACTGCTAATATTTAAATTGATATTAAAATTTGGTATTATTTGTTAAATGAGTGATTATTTACCAGTTGTTTCCTGAGAAATTCATGTTTATGTGATAAATCAAAGTAGTTTCCTAAAGTAATGCCGCAAATTGGCGGAATTTGGGAGTGTGTACACATGTGACAAATATGACAACGATATATCGATAAAAGTACACATGTTCCCCCTATTATACCGGCAATAATATTTATTTTCCCACTAACGTGTCAGCTGCTATATTTCTTATCCCATTATAATCACACTGCAGCGTTGTTGCTGAAAAGCTAGTTGATATGAAACACAGTTGCGCGCGTATTTAATTTACTTTTAAACAGTCATTTAACAATTATAAATAGTGATACAAGTAGAATACTCATTTTAATAAAATTTGCATTTTTCACAACTTATTGCATCGATGTTAGAAAGGTAAAGTATGAGAAAGCGCCTTGTATTATCTGAAATTAATTGAAAATAATATATTGCTCTTATAAAAAATTTAAAAACTAATTACCTTCACAACAGCACTCAGAGTGACTCGGAAATACTTCAAACCAGTAAGAGAAAATGGTCTTGAGTTGATTTGAATTGCCTGAGCGATCAGCTTCATGAGTATTACATTTTCCTGAGCATTATTCGATTTATAAACAATCTGCTCCCAATCGCAGGTGTAGTACATGACACTCAATTCATCCGTCTAATTTGGAATAATAATGAAATACTTATTCATTATATATTAAATAGTATTACACACCGTTTTATAGAGAATTGAACCGAGTTGTCCAAAGGCCAACAACTCACTGAACTTGGCTAAAAACCAAATAATATAGACAACGTTACCCAAGGGATTCTACAATTAAATAGGTTGAATTATTAGCTCCCACTCAACATTTTACACGCACTCACTGTATAGGCCTTGAAACCCATAACACACAGAAGTACTGCACTGAAGCTGAACAAAATAAAAATACGAAAACTAAACTCCTTTTCGATTTGTTCACCAAAATGATTCAGGGCCACATTCCGTCGCATAATGTAAACGAAAGCTCCACGAAATTTGGCCGCAATTTCGGTAGAATTTTCCATGGCCAGCAGTCGTTGGACAATCTGATCGAAATCGGAGCTTAAGATGACAACATTCAGCTCGCCAAATAGCATTGTGGTTATAATAATACCCACCCAGTAATTCAGGCAAATCAGAGGCACAAAATATTCCAGTTTCGTATTGTCAAATATATAGACTTGCTGGTAGAGCATATCACGACGATGATAAATAACGTTCTTCACCCCCACGAGACAAAAGTTAAGCAAGGCCGTCAGATATCCAGCGGAGTTAAGATGCGTTGGCAACATCAGTCGCTGTATTTGGTTATATATAACCGGATTTCTTTCCTGGGATACATAGATATCGGCGTAGAATTTCTGCAGCAATCGCTTGAACTCGTCCTTCTTCAGGGCCAACTGAAAGCCTCGAATTTGTATCTCGACCAGTACCAGATAAGTTGGTGCCCCCGTGAGCATTTTGTCGATATCATTCCGATTGGCAATCAGATAATGGAAATCCACCTCGTTGTGCTGACAGAACACCAGAAATCCAAGAAAGAGTAGCACTTTCTCTACTAAAATAGTTCTGCTTCCGACTCCATCCTCCAGTGGCCAAACAATGTGGTTCAAGCGACGGTACAAGGCAATGGGCCAGGACAGTGGCACCAGTTTTCCATTCCTAAATCTCGGCTGGTAACGCATCGCACTAACAACTGTGGGAACTACTTTAGACAGCACTATTTATACTACCCATAAATAATTGTTTAATTGCCTTCAATCAATAATTAAGCTGAACAAAATAACAAATAAAATTAAGGTTTTGAATTATTTAGTGGCCCAAAAGCGAATGGAAAATAATTAGGAATACTTTGGACTTCCTTTAGTTTCCTTGAAGCCAATTGTAGATATTTATTTAAGTTTTATTTTGTATTTATTTTTTGTTGATAATTGCATTTATATAATTGCCATTTAGTTAAGTTATGTATACGTATTTAAAAAATATGCACAGTTCCATTAACTAAGTTAAAGGTTGTTACTAAAGTTCATAGAGTTTTAATGTTTTTTGTGTAAGTGTATAATGCGCATACTAGTTTAGTTAGTTAGTACCGCTGGTTAATATAATATAATACTGAATATGCACAAAATACGCACACACATGTACACATTAATACAAATACAAATACAAATATATGTGTGTGTGAACTACAAATTACAAATACTCTTGAGTTTTCTTTAGTTTTTCTTTTTTTTTTTGTGGCGAGCGCTTTCATACATTTTCGGAATTGACGGCAACGAGAAGGAAAATTCTATGGAAAACATTTACCTAGAGTGCACATAAGTTAGTTAGTTAGTAAGTTAGTTAGTAAGTTAGTATATGTTGTTATACACAGTTAGTTTACTAGTTGTAATCGTATCATATGTATGTAAATCCATGGGTATAATTTTCCTAGAGTGTCTTCGAGTCGAGCACATTTAGTTGGCATTGGAGCGCTTGCCCCAACCCGCGTGCAGCTTCTGCCATTGATCGCGCTTGCCCCACATGCCCTTCAGGTTGTTCCAGGTGGGCTCACGCTTGCCCCAGGCACCTCTGAACTTGTTCCAGCCCTGGGCCTGTCGTCGCTTGCCCCAGGCCACGTTCATGTTCTTCCAGGCTCGCTTCTCCACCGAATTGTCATTGTTAATGTCCTCCAACTCCTCTGTCGATTGCGAGAATTGTCCTGGATGCACTTGATCCATGTTGTTGCCGTTCGCCAGACGCTCAAAGGTGTTCCAATCGATGGTGTTGGTGCCGTCAGTGATCACCAGTGGCACAAAGTGTCCCGTCATGTATATCGAATCATCCAGCTCCAGATTTCCAGTCAGATCGTTGCCTCGCTTGCCCCAAGCACTCTGCAGAGATTGCCAGGCGCGTTTGTTGTTGTTGTAGAGATCAGACTCGCTCACCTGGTCTACCACCTGGTCGGACAGTCCAGAGGCTGCCAGCTCATTGTTGCTGGCTTGGCTGCAGCTGCCCAGGCACAGGCAAAGGAGCAGCGCAAGTACCACACAGGGACTCCTCAATTGGGTCATGTCTCTGGAAAAAGCCAAGTGAACAAGTGGAAAATTGAAATAGGAATAAAAGAAAAGTTGTTACAAGTGGAATTGTGTAAACACGAGTGGAGTACAATGGTAACACGCTCCCGACTGCCCACTGTGCGAGCGTTTTCCCTAGAGTCCTCACAGCGTGTGGGGATTGTGCCCGCCGTGCTTTGTTGTTCCTGTTCCCTGTTCCTCTTCCTGTTCCTCCTGGTGTTTGCAATCATTTCCGCCTACGACTCAAATTACAGCAACAAGCGTAACGATTTAGCTAAATAAGCACTCTAATTGAAAGCGGTGGGGCTGCCTAGCTGTCCATCTGACACAGCTGCCCTGCCCCCTCGACCGCCGAACTCCCTACCACGCTGTACACGGCACTCAACTCCCGACGGTGAAGCCGAATTCAGTTCATACCAAATGCCAACTGCTGCGTTAAAAGCCAACAACGCATAACAGTTACAATTTATGGCCTATTAATGTCTGCTTGCAGCTCCAGATGAGCTGAGGTGGTGAGAGGTGTGGTCCGGTGTAGAGTGGAGAGGTGGGAAGAGGTGTGAGTACTCACAGCTAACGGTAGGCGGTAGCAAGCATTACAATGATAATACGCATACGCCACAGTGTACCGCGAATTGCCCAGCCATCAAACAGTTGCCAATAGATACACGTGTGTGTGTGTGTGAGTGTGTTCGTGTGTATGCAGCCCAACCACTTGCTATGCTTTAAAACGCTACTGGCATAATGATAGCTAAGATTATGACCATGTTTGCTCAACAACTTAAGTGCCTGAGAATTGCACTTATGAACTCTGGCGTCACCGCAGCGCTCACTTGACAGAGCTCGCAGTATGACACTAAGCTACGCCCTCTCCTCTCCACCCTCTTCTCGCTACCCTCTATTTGAGGTTTCTAGAAAAGATCTTATTCGTATGCGTTTGCATGCTGGCAAATTACGCAACAGAAAAATACATATAAATAGTTTGGCAGATTGATTTATTTACTATAAAATAGAAAAAATGAAGCTTAGGCTTTAAATACACGAAACGCTGAGAATATTCAGGAAATAAGTTTAAAGTAACTAGAATCATTAATACTATCTGTTTTAAGTAAGAATTACCCTGAAGATAATTTTAAATTGAGGTCCTTAGTAAAATAAAGAAATGTTCGTACTTGTTAAAGCTCTAAGCAGATTTAGCTGTAAACCTAATTATGTCCAAGTTCAACTTGTGATTGCATTTTTTGTAGACTAATAAAAGCGTTATTACTCCACTTTTTCCTAGGTAACAAAGCAATTCTTGACAAAGAAATAGCTGGAATTCGTCAAGAATTTTTTAAGAACTGCCAAGTGAACACTCTGCAATTTAAAGTATCTTCCAAGTGGTTTATCTAACTTACACGTACTATTTCTTACCTTAGAAGAGACTTGATTACAGAGCGTGCTCAACACCCACAAAATTTCCAGTTCTTTTCCATTTTAAGGCGCTAATTACAGCCATATTGCAGTAAGCCCCGACAATACATAGCTACAAAAAGGCGCTATATCTTTAGAGAGCTCGTTCGTGTAACTCGACTTCCTCGTTCCCCGTTGAACTAAACGACAACATGTGGAGCGACGTGTATTTGTGCTATCTAATCTGAATGGGGTGTCTGATTAAACGATGTCTCAATCAGTTGGCTACTTAATTGAGACGGGCAAAAGTTTGTTAAATTGTGTGGAATTGTCATCGTGCTGTTTTGGGCTGCATTTGGCCAAGTTATGGCCAGGCCAGCTTGTGTCCAATGTTGGCCTGTTGGTCGGTTGGCCTGTTGGCCTGTTGACTGCTGACGGATTGTGCGAATGAAACTGGCACTGGGATTGACGCTGGTTTTATGCTGTCTTAGTTAGCATTTAATTTGTGTGCTTGTCGTTGATTGATTGACGCCCAGATGAAAGTTTTAGCGGCTTTGCGTTAAATTATAATAGATGATAGGGCACGCATCAAATTTTATGACCACACACTCGACCTGGCAACTGTTAAATTAGCCCCATGGTTACATTAACCAGCGGACCACAGCCCAGAATAGAACAGATCAGAGAGCAGAAGGCACGCGTTTGGGCCGCTTCTAATTGAAATTAACGGAAAATATTTATGGCTTTGTTAGTGGCTGGAATTCCAGTGAAATTTCAAGCAGCGTCTGATACTGTTGAGACTCACTCTATTATTCATTGGACAACTGGTCAGGCATGGCATTATTCATGGCCATGTCTAACGGTGACAAAGACAGGTGCCCAAAGGATGCTACTCCCATTCAAATATCCATTCATACAAAAGTACGTTTAATGTACATAAAAAGAAGAATTCGCGTGGCGAAATTAAAACGGTTTCCTTCTTACACAGTTTTTGGGGAAGAGTTTTTTGGGGGGCGTGTCCGGGTTTGCATTTATTTTCGTAGCGTAAGCTTCGAGTAGCTCAATATTTGCCAAAGGATGGCATTTGCCTATAAGTATTTTGTTTAAATAGGTTTTTTTCAGCCTTCTGCTTCTGGTGCTGCCTTGCCACGCCCACCCACGCACAACGAATCGCATTTGAATAAAAATCATCGCCGGCAAATGCGATGAATCAGTCACAAGGAGCTGACGAGCTGAGGCAAAAACTCAACGAAAATTCGTAAATAAACAGAATATCTAGAGAAGTGCAAATAAATTGTGGTGTCTCCATCTGGAGATACTTTTTTTTCATTCTTATTCTACTTCTTTGCTATGGGGTTATGCATGGCCCCGAATGTCCTGCACATGTCAGGCATCCATAAGGACAGCCTTTCGCTTCTTTTTTGGGTATGGCTAATCATTCAATTTTTAATGCGAGCTGCGTTTTGTTTAGCCAACATAGCAAACATATTTACTCGAAAAGCCTAATGACGCCTAAGCATATTCGGGCTAAAATAAACAGCGAATTGCGTGACTTAAAGCGCATGTTTTTAAATATTTTAAAACATTTGAGCATTTTTTAAATTTTAAAATTAAGTCATAAAGCTTTTTCATATTTTTTAAATTTAATCTAAAAGTGTTTTTACCACAAATGGAATTTTGTTCACTGCTGAAATTGAATTAAACTTCACAGAACGCATTTTATAATCAACTCACCTCTTTGACGTTATTCTGCTTTGTTTTATATATATTTTTGAAAGCCGGAAACCACCAACAGGTTCCGTTATTGCTGCCGTAATAGTTGCGAGTGTTCTGCCAATTGAATCCTTCTTTGTTTTTGTTACAGTTACAGTTTTATTTTCAGTTTTTATTTTGTAGTTGTTTAATTATTTTCCACGCGAAATTACTTTTATAACTTGATTGTGGTGCTGTAGCAATTCAATTACTGCACAAATATGGCAAATAGATTACTCTTGCTCTCTGCCACAAGCTGTATCTCTCACGAATTGCTAAAAGCGAGCCTCGAGCTTTGGTCTCGGGGTCTGTATCGGTCTCGGGATGTCTGCGCAAACCTGTTGATCAACCGTTAATGATACGCAACTCGGCCGCGACGGCCGTTTATAAATCAAAACGGAAGCGAAACCGAGCCACGATAAAACACGAATGCGCCACACGAAGTGCACTCACACACACGCACGCAAATACAATGACGTGTCAGGGAAACTAGCATTGTGTCGTCCGAAGCGGCGCGACGGAAGTGGCCCAAAAATGTTGCCTACTTAGCGGGGCAGTCAACAAAGCGTCCCCCGGTTTGCCTTTTTATTTTTTTGTTTGGGACTCGATTCGAACTGAAGTTGATGGCACACATGCGCGCCCTTGCAATGTTTATTTGTCATCCCCTGGGAGTTGGGACAACCTCAAAACTCTGGACTCTAGACTGTGACCAGTGGCATATGCGTGGGCTTGAGTCTTAGCACGTCTCATTCAAATTCATGTGCATGCTCCTTAGCCTAAGCCAATGCCAATGGCAATGCGAACGCCCATGGTGGTATTTAAAATTGAACGTGATGTGCCCAAAAGCAAGGACACTCATCGATGCCTTGCAATTGCATTCCGCAGAAACTCTAACTCTTTTTCATTTTCTCCTCTTCTAAACACGAGCGTTCAATACAATTTTTCCATTTAGTGTCAATTTGGACGAGCCACCGCAGCATGGACAATCTAAGAATTGAGTACAAGTAAAAACCCTTTTAGTGCTTCATGAATATTTATGGCTTAGCCCACTGTTGCACACTCAGCCCGTTGTTGCTTCATTCTTTTTGCAATACTTCAATTTCCTTCAAAAACGCTTCTTCAATTACGACTGAAGCGCAACCTTTGATACATGCGGCTGTGTCCCTGTGTGTGTGTGTTCGTGTGTCTCTTTGGATATCAACAGGTTTTCATTTGTGTGCCATTTGATAGCCACTCGATGTGCGTGGAGAGGGCGGGGCAGCGGAGATGCCAAATAAACGATGATGGGAATATTTATGACACTGACAGTGCTACCTGTGCGTATAATGAATGGGTTATGCAGAATACCAAACACTGAACACTGAGCACCGAACACCGAGAACATAGAAACATCGCTCAATCGATAAGGCTGCAGTGGCTCTTACGTAGTTACTAATTGATTTCGCTTCTGATAAATTGGTTAGAAATAATGCTATCAGCTACATGTGTTTTAGCTTGTTCAGCGATTGTAAATCAATCGCTATTTACATGGAAAATATTATTTGCCCCCCACTTTCAACACATTAACGAGTTCACTAAAAATCTGAACAATGTCCGGCATTGGCCTTTAACGCAGCTGGCTTGCAGCCATGCACTACTGCACGCGTTGAAGCCCCGCTTGTTGACCAACTGGCCCGAACACACATTTATATATTATATACGTATTTGCTTTTTATGGTGGCTATATTTCTATAGGAATACCCTTGGCGCTTTCATTGTAAGATGAAGTAGCAGACTCTGTTGGCAGCTAATAATAATTTGTTTGTACTTTGCATATGCCAGCTGCCAACAAAAGCAATCTTATTGTGTGACCAAGAAAGTTTGCATGTGGGATGATTCGTCGAAAGACATTTAATAAAATGCGTTGGGCACTTTTAAAATGTTTACAATAATATATAATTAAATTTGCATAAATATTTTTACTAGTTAATTTCGAGATATAATTAAAGCAAAATAAAACTCATCTCAATTGTCATCCGAAAACATTTAAAATTACCGGTTTTTACACCCGGGCAAAAGCTAATTGCTCCACCACTCGCTGGTACTTTGCTGATAGTATCGATATGTACTCGATCAACATTGCGTACAATCGGCTACACTACGCACATCTCTAATAGACATGTATCTTGCCGGTTGTAACATTTGTTTTGTTTTCCTTTTGCAATGACGAACAATAAGCTATCTAAAACTACATACCATATATAAAAAAGTATTGATTGGGAATTAATGTTAATAAACAAAGTGCAAAGTGTGTGCGATGGAAATAGTACTGCCAGAGCCTCAAAATGATGAAAAGTTTCTCCTGTGCGCCTCACAGATACAATATGACGAATTTTACGCAGTATGTGCAGTGTTCAATCAACCCTTAAAGGTATTTTGGGAATACATGTACTTGGTTTTTTGCAGAAAATGCTCATCTTCTACACGGGAGCCAGCGATGTGGATGTATACCAGCTTATGGCCGATGATCGCCTAGTGCAGTTGATCTACGGCTGGGATGTGTGTAGTTTGCACAGCCGGGAATCTATTACAGATGAAGTTAGATACATTGTCAAGGTGCTTACGCACCACACACTACAATTGTGGTTTAGCCAGGAGTGGGTTGGCTGCTCAGAGAGTCTGAAACGAATGCTCTTATATTACATGAGCAAGGGCACCGCAGAATTTGCCAAAATTGAGGGACTCTGCGATTTCGACTGGTATTATATGCTCAACTTCCAGACTGCTCCCTGGCGTGTGCCTTATCTACAGCAACTGTTTGCCAACTTGCGACAAAACAAACATCATATAATCGAGCACTCTGTACCACCGGCCACAGCGGAAGGTTTGTCTCTCTGTTAACAGCTTTACTTTACATACACTAATCTGTATTATTGCAGATGTTACGTTTCTCCTGCAAGAGCGCCTGCATCTCATCATACTGCGACTGTTCAAGCTGTTCGATGCTGGCAGCTGGGAGGCTGTTAAGCAGCTCTCCCTGCGTGTGCTCACAGCCTGGCTAAAGTGCAACGGCAGCGCCAGATGTGAGAGCTTGAAGCACGAACAAACCTACATAACACTCGTGGGACATTTCTACCTGTTGACAGTATTTGTATCAGACGATAATCGCGGTTATATCATAGACAATATGGTGAGTAGTTTGCAATATCCTCCAAAACATTCTAAATCTATAAGGTATTGTAATTTAGATGTACAACATCCGCTTCTATGCGCAAAGCATGCAAGAAGCACCGCATGAAGTGGACTACACACCAGCGAGACTCATTGCACAGGTGTGTGTGCGTCTGGGCCTTGGCAAGGATGGTTTCTTCGAGAGTATTGTGTTCAAAAAATTCGACATGAGCTTGGTAACCCCATTTGCTGTTATACTTAAGGCCTACACTAGCTACGTTTTGGGCAATCAACTCTCGGAGTTAATGGCCCTCAATGAGCATGACTTTATGGCACAGTTTGACATGTTTAAGGTTTTAATGCACCGCTATATAAAAGAACGCGAGGAGAGCGAACAATTTATGCTCAATGAGATTCAGAAGCTTGAGTCACAACGCCATAGTCATGCAGTACCGCACACAGTGAACTTAAAACTCAACTATCAGCAGCAGATTTGCAAAGGCAACCGAGCCAGCAACATTGGAAACTACAAGAACTGTGACGATGATGAAAAGCCGCTCCTGGATGTGGACGAAGAAATAGATAGGCAAATAGATCCTGTCTTTCAGAACGTGCCCAACAATGAGAAAGTGCTGGATTTCGTTTATCAACTGCTGGCACAGCGTGTAAGTGCTTAATTCTGGCAACAAAAAATAAATTCTGATTACAATTTTACTTCCACAGAGCTTTAGGGGCTGGCAGTTTGCCAAGATTGCATTACTTTTGAAGATTATTGGTCAGAAGCTTAACACCATCGAAGTTTGGCGCTATCATCCGGGTCTGACAACCGAGTTTATGCTTAATTTAGAGCACAATTTGTCCGAAAACTATGCTGATTTGGCAAAGGTCTTTACTGAGCATGGCTTCATGGAAGCTGAGTTTTGGCTTACTGCGTTCTACCTCAATCCCACGCGTACCAACTACAATGAAGTAAAGCGCTGCTCGCGCATCAAAAGGAAACGAAAGGAAGAGGATGAATCGTGTTCCAGTCGATCAGCAGCAAAATTTGAGAAAGCCGATCACATAAAGTACGAATTGCTGAGCTCAACGATTGATGTAGATGAAATTGTTGCCATAACCAATCACAATGCACCCGTGGGTGACTACGACCCCATTTGCAGGGCACTGCAAGCACTGAGACTACCACGAAGCATACTTAAAGATCTTTTGACCGTAGCCTTTCAACCGCGTAACAAACGCTACTCGTGGGCCCTGGAATGGAGCACTTTACACGAACGATGCAGCGCTCTGTTGAAAAGCACTGATCTCAAGTGCAAGTTTGTGGCTCTAAACATGGCCGAAGCCAATGATCGACTGAAGTTTTTGAAAATAGATTATGCCAAATACAAAAACCGACCACAACTTGACTATGGCACCATTGAGGAGGGATACGAGATTGCGGCTGGCGCAGCAGACGCAGAAGTAGAAGTGAGCGCCGATGAAGATGAGGAAGCAACTCAAAAGGCAGCTCTCGAAATTGCAGCTAAGGATAAAAAACGCAAGCGAAATCCCAGAAAGTTTTGGGATGAGGGTATGTCTTAATTTATAATTCATAAGAATTTTGATAAACATTAAGCAAATTTGTATATTTATAGTCTCTGAAGACGAAGAGGAGGAGGAACAGCAATCGGATGAATCGGAGGCGTATTACACGGGAACAGGAAGACGTACTCGAGTGCGAGCAGCTGCACTGGTGGCCAATGCAATGATCACCGACATGGACAGAGCTGTGCGAAGTGGACGTCGTTCTGCAACGCCACCTGCAGAAAACGAATCCACTGAGGAACAAGCAGCAGATGCCACACAATCACTGCCTGAACCTACCACGGAACCATCTCATCCGTCGCCTGAGCTGCCACAGTGTTCACAGAAGCGTTCGTTTGGAGACGTATTACAGTCACAGCCCAAATACAGCAATGAAACAAATGGTTTTCAAGCATTTGCGGACATTTGGAGCTTCGAAAAGGATGAGTTGATAAGTGTAGACAATGATGTTGAGCTTATGGAAAATAATAGTCTACTCAGCAAGTTTAGAAAGTTACAGGGTCTGAAGCAGCGCACAGCAACGACAACAAGCCAATACCCGGGGTCAACACTGAACGAAAGAGATTTGAGGTCAACGCGTTTAAGCTGCAGTAGTGAAGCGGACAGTCTGCACTCGGGGACCTCTACGATGGCCTTGCATGACGCAAACGAGTTCGAGGAGCAACAATCTGGCGTAAGTAAAGACTTATCGCCTCCACCGCATAGAACTTCTGATTTAACAATGGAGACAGAAGTGTTCCAGCACAAGCAGCAGCTGCAATCCAGAGACGAGAACGCTGTGGCCTCGGAAACCGATGCAGTGACAGCATCTGAATCGTTGGAAGTTCCTGAACAAGTACAGGAATACCATGAACCAGAAACGGATTCGGAAACAGAAACGAAGCAACACCAAGTGAAGGACTTGTCCACGAAATGCGTGCAGCTTCGAAGAAATCCAATGAGCTATATGGAGAAAACAATTCATAGCAGCTTCGAGATCGACGGTAACACGCGTTTGCATACACGACTAGTACGAGAGTGTCTCAGTCGCCAATTGGAAGTCCGTTTGGATAAGCTCACAACGCAGGATATTGAGAAATTGCGCGGAGTTCGTGTGCTCGTCAAGCGTACCGACTTTGGAGAATACTATCGCGAGTGTTCGATACAGCAAGAGCAAGAGAGATCCGGCCCGCGAAGCAGACGGAGTCGCGCTCACACAGATACCAGCAGCATCTCTTCAATCTCCTCAGAGTTGAAGAGTGAAAAAGTCCGACCATTTGTGCACATTACCTCTGATACGCCTGCGCCGTCGAAGCGTTTAGTGGAGGCACAGCCGCGTTTTAAGCAATTCAAGCGCTTTAAGCACATAACATCTGATTCATCGACATCAACAGACCAAGAAGAGTCAGCGAATCCAGGTACATCGAGACGACGACGTGGTCCGAAGCCGGGTTCTGCGAAAAAGTCGTCAAAGACTTCAAACCCGCTAAATAAAATACATGTCACGGGGGATTCAGATGTCATAGAGCTCTCATCGGACTCGATTTCCTCTTCGTCATCGCCAATTCCTGTGCCAGTGACTGTGAATCGATTTCCGGAGGTAGCCATGCCTCTGGAACTGCATCCACTCTATGAGGAGGAAATTGTGCCCTTCTAAGGAAGTAAAAGAGAATTATCGGCTAGTTCTCTGAGCGGAACAATGCTGCCTAGGGCTACGTGTTCGGAACGAATGCAGTCAGGGTTGCACACACACACACACACAATAGAACGGGAATTTGAGCACACAAGCAGCTCGGAAAATTGAATTTGCGTCGCTTGTTAGAATGCAATTAGCCTGAGGCATTTTCTGGAGCGTATGTAGTATTTACTTTGGCTCGCATTGTGTCAGGACATAAATGTGATTATATATATACACACGGCCATAGTCCATGAATATAATGATTTCTATTTGGTTTACGCAACTGTGACGTTCCTGCCTTAAGGCTGTGTGTGAAACTTGGGCGACAATAAAAAAACGCAGCTTCCTTAATTTTAATATTTTTTTTTACACACTTTACATTGTAATGTTTCAGCCAAGCCCACTCACTTCAATTAACTGTATAATTGATACGCATTATTATGAATCCACAAAAACCGCTATTAGCCACACGCGACCACTCGGTTGCTGCCACTTGAGCTGTTCGAGGCGCAACCAACAAAAATAAACAATTGCTTGCAACACCGCGACGACACGTGTCTGGAGTGGTGTGAATTTCGATGGCAATATTTCAAGCGATAAGCGTTGTTAAAGGACCAGCTTAACTAATAACTAATGTGTGATTACAAGTCCTTAAATAATTTTTTTTTTTCAACTTTATTATGGCCATAAAAAATCATTAAAATTCATTCTCAAGTCCATAGGATCCTTCACAAATAATTAAACTTTTTTTTTTAAGTTTTCAAGTTCATTAGAATGAAACTTTTAAACAAATGTAATTCTAAAATTAATAATTATAAGAATGCTATTCAACGTGTTACATTTTGTTAATGCGGATGTTAAAACATAGTAGTAATAAGTTTCTAATTAACCATGTTAAGCTAATGTTGGTATTAAATGATTTACGTGCTACTATAAGCCACTTTAATTATATGAAGAGTTTAAGAATTAAAAACATTGAAAGTATATAAACAAGATGTTATTGAATTTTGAATGGGAAATTGTTAGACCGGTGAATTTAATTCCTTACATTTTTGTTTTATTATACAGACAATTTTCCATTGGAATTATTTCGCATCACAGGTTAAAATTTGCTGCTGGAGGTCCCGGAAAGGGAAAGAGAGTTTGCAGCAGTGGCGGATTTTATTCTCAAAGCTTAACCTGTTATACTTCTACCTTTTCCTTCGATGTGCTCAACAACAACAATTAGTATGTAAGAACATCCGATTCAAAGCGGTCGCAGCCGGCTTGCATTTTTGCAATCCAGAAAACAACAGTTCGATATAAATATTACTTGAAAATGAGATGCCAAAAAAAAGGAGTGGAAATGTTCTCGTTCTTTTGTTTACTTTTGATTAATTTAATTTAATTAATTTAAAAAAAAATATGTCTGCGGATGTTTGGGAAGTCAAAGCAGTGCCAATCATTTATAGAATTTTATTGTCTAGATAAGAAACGGTTATGAATTTAATAAATTTTTATTTTAAGATATCATTAAACACTTTTGAATTATTTGCTTGCTTTAAAACCTCTTCGAAATGTAATCAGATCAACAATTAGCACACTTAAGCCATCCAAATTCGTATGCATTTATGGCAGTAATTTGTGGAGTGCTAACTCGTGTCGACAATTTGTCGTGGATATCATAACAGATTCGCGCATGGCACGTGGCAAGTGAGAAGTGGCAAGTAGGAGTGAAAAGTGGAATGTGGGCTGTTAAGTAGTAACAGGCGTTAGCCACTTAATACTGTCTGTCTTGGTCACAAAGGCACTTCGGCAGCTGGTAAAAGGAGAATAAAGACCTGAAGCTCAAGCCCAATTCGGAGGCACGTGCCGAGCAGTGAGACAAACTCCACATGTTGCGCTAACGGAAGGAGGTAGGAAGGATGTGTTGTCTGTTTGCCACGTGGCCATAATTCGTTTAGCGGCAGGCGTAAGTCCGTTGTGATTATTGCGGTTAAGTTGCAAAATGAAAGAGTTGCGGGTTCAATTGAAATGGAAATGAAGTGGCACAAGTTCAATGTTGTGACAAAAAGCCATTGATAACAGAGAGTGGAATGCCGCTTTGAACGTGTCTATGTCACTTAATCGATTGATCGTCGGACCCAAAGAGATAAAGAGACAAATACATCCTTCCCATTGGCTTACAATTGCCGACGGGTTAGCAAAGCGTAAAAAATGCTCGTGTTTTGACTGGCAAAGCGGAGAGCGAGAGCGACTGCGAGTACAGCAGCGTTTGTGTGTGTGTGAGTGCCCTTGGAACTGGGTGTGTGTGCGTGTGTGAAAAGCAACCCTCTGGGCAAGAGCAAGCGAGTGAGCGAGCGACAATCACGGCGCGCATATCTTTTGGGATTTGTGGCATGGCGCCGCCATCGTCGCGACCGACGACAATGCGCCGAGGGTTGTTACCGGCTAAATCGGCGGGCTTACCAGGCGGCAGCTCTGACTCTGTGGGTCTGCAGCTTGCGCACTAATGGCCAGAGCACATAAATGGGCATAAAACCAGCGCGCACTCCGCTTCAGCTTTTAGTTGGTGCGGGCACGCGAAACGGTTAACGGCAGAAACAGAACAACAACGAAAAAAAGCAATTTTTTGAGCGGAAAACGGAAACAGAAAATGCGTGATTGAAATCGGAAGATAGCCAAAGAGTCAGTTACAAAAACAACTAACATTTAAGCTATCACTACAGTTATCAGTCGGTTTGCAGCCATGTCCGCTTGTTACAATGCCTACAATCCATCGCAGTCCTTTGAGTTCGATGAGGATGAGGACGACGATGCATCCTTCGACAGTGGCTACGAAAAAAGCTTCGAGACAGATGCGAATGCTAGCTCACGTCGCCGTCTAGACTTTGAGGAGCACTACAACCACAGCACGGCCCATGTCAGCTCCACATCGTCAATCCAGGCTCTAGGATCGGCAAACTATGCCGGCGGCTGCGGCTGGGATGTGTCGGCTAACTCGCCGCCTGGAGGCTTTGTGGGTCTCTTGGATACCAGCAGCAATCACAGCACACGCAGTGGACGCACACTGGTAGAGCATCTGAATAGTCGCGCACCAGTGAGCAGCTTTGATCCACAGCTGACCAGCACACCAGTAAAATCGCCAGAGGATCCGAATGCGCCGAGACAGAAGCGTAAATATGCCGTCGGCAAGAATCGAGTGACTCGTTCGAGAAGTCCACTGCAAGTGGTGCGCATCAAGAAGTTCAGGCGCATGAAAGCCAACGATCGGGAACGGAATCGAATGCACACGCTCAACGATGCTTTGGAACGTTTGCGTGTAACTCTGCCCTCGCTGCCGGAGGAGACAAAGCTGACCAAGATCGAAATTCTGCGCTTTGCACACAATTATATCTTTGCGCTGGAGCAGGTGCTCGAGAGTGGTGGTGCCATCAATCTGGATCTGGAGAAACTGCAAAACTTTACGTTGAGCGGAGAACGCATCACCAAAGAGCTCTTCGATGCACTCTTTGTGAACCCACAGCCTTTTCCCATGTTCGGCAGCGGCAGAATCTTTCCCTATGGATCGAACGGTCAGGCGCCGCATCTGCACTATCCGTCAAATCAGCCAGTGGATTATCAGTCAGCACAACCGCCGGGCTTCGACTTTGGCAGCAGTATGCGCTTCTACCAACAGCAACAACAACAGCAGGAGCAGCTGCAGCCGGAGCTTCATACGGAACCGACTGCCCCGGGTCACTTTTCGCAGGAGAAATATGATCTGTTTCGCAGTAACTTTGAGGCAGCTGCAAATGCGACTGCGTTGCCAACACCGGAGCCAGGTCTTCATCATCAGAGCAGTTTCTACACCCAAACACCGCCGTGGAAGGACTACCAGGAGGAGCCAGTCCAGCAGCAGCAACCACAACATCAGCAGCCGCAGCTCATCTACAAACAGTTTGCTCATCAGGTATAGCATAGTTTTGGGGGCATCTTTGGTGTCAGTCTTCTCTCTGGGTGATATGTTCGACACACTGTGCAGTTTGCGATGGCACTTTAACCTGCCCTCAAACTCAGTTGGCTGCTCTAGTAACTGATTTTTGTTGGCCAATAGGCAGACTAATAAAAAATCACTTACCAGGCGCAGCTGCAAAAAATGCTTGCAGGTTTTAGTGCCATCGCAACTCACAATCAGTTGATATTTTGCAATAAGTGAACACGAAATTGATTGCTTAAGCCCTGCTAAACAGCAGGACTTAGTAATCAAATTGATTAAATTCATTTTGTTGGTTGCACAAACGATTTACCAATATTTTCACATACAAATTAACATTTTCATGCCAAAAATCAGCTTCAAATTGATTTCTCGTTTGTGCAACTATCAAAGAATTGATTAGATCAACTTAAAGTGCATTTAAGTTATGCACTTTAAGTTCTTGGCATCGATTCAATTTGCTTTATATAATAACATCGGTTGTCCATGTAAATTTAGTACGAGCATCCATGTACCTAACTAGTAAGCCATATAAACAAAAACTTTTATAACTAAGTCAAAGAGTAACTACTAATTACTTATATCCTTAACAAGTTTTAAGCTTTAGCTAAAATTTAAACAACTGTACGATGAGTCAAACAATTACATACAGGTTCAGGATTAGGTAGAGTATAGTTGTGCAATGCGATATATACGAAAGGAAATGAGGGCTAGTCATTTTATAGTCAGGTTTTATATTTACCTACGTGATAAGTTAAATTTTTGTAAACTATTAATATTTATTTTTGCCAATAAAGTTGAACAAGAAAACCGAAAAACGCTATGAAATCGAGGGAAATGGAAAATGGGAAAAGTCAAAGGCAAATTGTTGTTAAGACTGTATTTTTTCTGGTAGCCAAAAGCAAACAACCCTGTGCGGATTTCAGATTTCAAACAAAAGACTTAAATTCAAATAAATATTGTATATTGCAGTGCACATAAAATGAATGGTTCAATGTGAGCGAGTGTGTGTGTGAGTTGTTTATTGTAGGGGGCATTTTTGCGCCCTTAGAATTCGACATGGGGTGAGTTGAACAATGGAAGATTGCCCGTCACCTGCCACAGAATTACACGAACGAGTACAAAACGAATGTACCAATACCCAAAAACCAACAAGAGGTACAACAGCAACAACAACAACAACAGCAAGAAGAACAAGAGCTGAAGGTTGGGCTACAGCAGCCGATGAAACGAGTGAAACATGAGCCAAGTGGATGTGGACCTGCATGAATGCCACTCAAATTATTTAGTTGAATGAACCGGCAAGAGTCGAAATAAAAAGCCATTGCGACTCTGCGACTGACTGACTCTACGGCCGACAGAATGACTGACTGACATTTTCCGTTACATTTTCCTTCCTTTCAAAAACTGAGAAGAAAAAGGGTGACAGGAGCAACTTTTTCGTTAAAGTGGTAGCTATAAGAAACTGCAAGAACTATGGAATGCATCTTTCATGTACATGAATTGAATTCATTTTATTTGTGGACTAAGCCGCTTGCCCAGCGACGCGTTGCGTTTGTCATTTGTGCAGCTTTGTTGAAGGTGTCGGGATTTATCTTTACAATAATCATTATTATAGCCAGGAAATTGTCGTTGTGCTGGTCTTTACCCAATACAAAGGCGCAAATACGCAGCGGGCGAGCTGCTAAGCTGCATTCAATTCCACAGAACTGGCGCTGAGGGATGCATGAGGGCAGCAGGACACATCAGCCAAAACGCAGGAATGAGGAGATAGAGGAGGGTATGGAAAAGCAGCAAAGAGCGGGACACAGTCTGGCATCATTAGCTAGCAGGCTCATTGCTTCATGGCTGTTGTCACGGGGTAGCTGTATCTGTAGATGTCTATCTAAGGATCAATGACGGCATTACGAGTACGCATCTCTGTGCCTCTCCTCTCTCTCTCCCTTCTATATGCTAATGCCTCTGCGAATCTGAGCTAAACAATTTTGCGATTGCCGTAAGACGATAAGGAAACCAAAATGGAAACAAATTGCCTGCTTCGGTGCAAGGAACAAACACAATAAAAAGTGCGTCAAGTGCATGTCCTTTGGGTACGATTTATATACAACCCACTGAACAATGGAGCACTGTCTTAACATGAAGGCCGCCCAAAATTTAAAATAAATGTAATTTACCATTACTTACCGATTCTTTTATATTTTTTTATGTTACATTTTCTTTTATGACTATTGATGTAATTCCTTTCTTTATATTGATAATCTTAGTGGAAAATAAAACAAAATTGATCTTTTTAGACCCCGTACTCTATAAAGGAGTAGAGAGGTCTATTAAGTTTGTCAGAAACGAAATGTACGTATCTGGCAGAAGGAGGTGCAAAATAATTATCAATATAATGTAATATATAATTAACTAGCTTAAACAGACTCCCCACTCTCTGCGCAAATTGCGCTCAGAGATCTCTGCCGTTGTTTGTGTGATTGTTCGCGGACGCCAGCAGAGCGCACGAACGGTTTGTGTGTTTGTTCGCTGTCATCTGTGGCGCTAACTAGGAGCACTCTCTGTTTACTGTTTACGTATGCTCCGGCATTCTACTCTCTGTAATTGAATTTAAATTACAGTTGTCGCTTGCTGCTGATTCTGTTCCCCTGGTGTTTCACACAATGAAATCTTCGATTTTGGCCATTCGCAGGTTTTTTTTGTTAAACGCTGCGATCTGCAGTGCCAAAAATCGTTAGTAATTCTTGCTGAAATACCAGGCAAACAGAAAGATCAGCATATAAAATAATTAACAAATTAATCACTAGCTCAAGCAGACTCCCACTCTCTGCGCTAATTGCGCTCAGAGATCTCTGCCGTTGTTTGTGTGATTGTTCGCGGACGCCAGCAGAGCGCACGAACGGTTTGTGTGTTTGTTCGCTGTCATCTGTGGCGCTAACTAGGAGCACTCTCTGTTTACTGTTTACGTATGCTCCGGCACTCTACTCTCTGTAATTGAATTTAAATTACAGTCTGTCGCTTGCTGCTGATTCTGATCGCCTGGTGTTTCACACAAAGAAATCTTTGATTTTGGCCTTTCGCGGATTTTTTTTTTGCTTGACCGCTGCGATCAGCAGTGCCAAAAATCGTTAGTAATTCTTGCTGAAATACCAGGCAAACAGAATGATCAGAAGGTCGCAATGCAAAAATTATTTAACATTAACATTGAATTAACTTTAACAGCTTAAGCAGACTCCCACTCTCAGCGCTAATTGCGCTCAGAGATCTCTGCCGCTGTTTGTGTGATTGTTCGCGGACGCCAGCAGAGAGGACGAACGGTTTGTGTGTTTGTTCGCTGTCATCTGTGGCGCTAACTAGGAGCACTCTCTGTTTACTATTTACGTATGCTCCCGCACTCTACTCTCTGTAATTGAATTTAAATTACAGTCTGTCGCTTGCTGCTGATTCTGATCGCCTGGTGTTTCACACAAAGAAATCTTTGATTTTGGCCTTTCGCGGATTTTTTTTTGCTTGACCGCTGCGATCAGCAGTGCCCAAAATCGTTAGTAATTCTTGCTGAAGTACCAGGCAAACAGGAAGATCAGCTGGTCGCAATGCAAAAATTATTTAATTTTAACAGTTAATTAACATTGAATTAACATTAACATAGAGTTAACATTAACATTGAGTTAACATTAACATTGAGTTAACATTAACATTGAGTTAACATTAACATTGAGTTAACATTAAAATTGAGTTAACATTAACATTGAGTTAACATTAACATTGAGTTAACATTAACATTGAGCTAACATTAACATTGAGTTAACATTAACATTGAGTTAACATTAACATTGAGTTAAAATTAACATTGAGTTAACATTAACATTGTATTAACATTAACAATAACATTAAAGTCGCTTTCTGCTGATTCTGTTCGCCTGGTGAATCAAATCCTCACTTTTAGCTGATCGCTGATGTTTTTCGCTAATCTAGAGAGCTCACGAGCTGCACTTATTTTAACAGAAATACCAGGCCAAAAGAGTTAACAGCTGCTCGCTATGCACAATATTATTGGGCTCTTGTAAATTCTGTTGTATCTTACTTTGGATTTCTATTCGCCTTAGAATTCAACTGGGAATTTGCATATTCCAGCTGTAATACCAAGCGAACAGAAATTTCAGTAGATTTCGAATCCAAAATTCAAACTAAACAAACTGATATCAGAGACGGAGCTATGGCTTAGAATAGTCATCACACATAATGAATGAAGTAAATTGGTTATAGAGTCAAATTTATTGCTTAATAATATTTTTAATATAATAAGCGCGAAGTGCTTATGTATGTACATATATAAGCCTACTATATATACTTATTATATTTTTTGTTCAACGTGTTCTAATACAAGTACTATGCATTGTAAGACCTGGATACACTCCGCTTCTTCTTCATGTTTTTTTCTTTTTCATGAAAAATTCGCATTTCTATGGGAGTACGGAGTCTTTTGCAGTCGGCTCGCTCGACTGAAGCCTTTCTTACATGTTTACATAGTTAATGGATTCTTTCTTATTTATTCTCTTTTCAGAATAATAAACTGTTATGTAAAATAAGTTTTCTATAATAAATAATATATATTAAAATATAAATATATGTTGAACGCTATTAAAGACCTAAAATTCTAAGCATTAGATTCGAAATCTCTTCTCAAATAAAGCAAACGACAGTTGTCATAAATTATGATCATGTAGATAATCCATATTCAGGCATAACTGTGCCAATTTGTCGTTTCAGTTCCGTTTGCCAATCTCAAATCGAATTTTATTTGCCGAATTGATTGTTTTACGCCTTTTTAGCAGTCGATGCTTTGCCATTGACATACATTTGCCAATAAAAAATCTAGAGGAATCGAATTTTTTTAACCCTTTTGCGGTGCACGTGCAACGTGTCCTGTGCGATGTGCCGCTTCTTACGGTTTAACCCCTTTTCAGAGGGCACACAGCATTCGCTTTGGTGTTGCAGCTACACGTTGTTACTGTTGTTGTTGTTACTGCTTTTTTAACGGGTACAACGAGTGCAAAGCCGAGCAAGTTGCTCGACCTTTTTAGCGATTCATTACCCTGCTCGAATTGGTTTATCTGTGAAATCTGTGACGTTGTGTTGTTTGTGTTTGTGTTGCCTTCGTAGACAGGGTGTATATAGAGTACTGTATGGTAGATCCTCGCTCTTCTTTACCCTACCTTGTTCGCTTTTGAGTTGTGTGCTCATCTAACCGAAAAACATTGGATAAACAAACAGCCGTTCGAGTATTTTGTTACATTTGTTGCCGCTTCGAGCTGGCCAATCTGTCGCATTTGTGTACATGCCCGTCCCAAGGATAAGCAGGTATGCATATGTGTGTGTGTATCTGTGTGATCATGTATGCGAATGGAAACTGTAAAATGTATTGCAAGTTTTGTGATTGTGATTTTAATCCGATCTGATCGGTTTTAGTCAAATTTAAGCAGCTTTATGTCACATTGTTGCAGCCAAAAGTGGTACGCACAAAATGTAAGCACATGTAAATCAGAAATCACATTAGATACACGCGAATCGAATTGAGATACAAATCTAAAAGTGTTTAGAACCTACTTTGCGTTATGCTTTTTAAATGGGGTACCCACAGTAATAATAATTTTTAGGTAACTGGCGGTGTTAGTAAACACTTTTCTATATGTAGATTGAATTGTAATAAATACATTTTTTGTTAAAATTTCTGTACTGCCTAAAAAATTGTTAATAATAACTTTAAATTGATTCAATATTATAAATCTTTATTAACTCAATCTTTAAAGAATATTTCATAAATTCATGAGTTTATTTTATCCCAATCGGTCTTCCAAAAATGTCATAATTCTAATGAATTATCCTCTAAATTAATTTAAATTTCAGACTGCGTTTGCTTTCAAAATCTTTTACCTATTGTATCTGACTTTTGTGTATAATAGAATTGAGTTGATAACTGATATAAAAACATCAGCATGATTCATTAAGGATGCAGTTTTCATTTGAATAATAAAATCGGCATTGCTTCTGCTTTAATGCTGAATGCTGTGCAGATATTATATTCTCTGCGCCCTTTTCTACCCCGAGCACCACAGTCATATTTCATATTCCAATCACACAACGTGAAATTCCATTTCCAAATGAATAAACTGTTAGACAAACAATACATTAAACTTTACAACTTCACACCCGCTGCCTGTTTATAGAAACCATTAGTTTTGGACGGTGCTACCCCAATCCCAAAGGCCGTGTCCTGCCAGGCCGTAGCGTACCGTACTGCAGAGCGTCCATGTTACGTCAGAGGCAGTGGCAAAATCAGCAGCAACAAATGCAGCTTTAGGCTGTGCCACAAACGACGAGTTGATTGTTATGCAAATGAGCAAAACCAGGACGAAAGGAAGCGCTCAACCCCAAACCGAATGTCAAACTACCCATCCAACTGGGTGCAGTTCATCAAGTGGTCATAAATATATATTTGGGTAAAGGACGCAGAGTCGAAAGCGCCAGTTTCTGCCTAATTATTATGCAGCGCCATGTGCATAATGAATGTGACATTCGTAATTTATGGTTGATATTTGTTAATTCATTTTTTTCTTTACTCTTTATTTTTTAGTTTTCTTTTGGAAGCGCATAAATGAAAGCGAAGGTTGGTGCTAAAATGTCGACACAACAACGGTTTCATGCCTAGTTATTGTTAGTGTAAACAAGGCTTGATTGAATAGGGTAACGGGTAGTTTGGTGTCAGTAAGGCCAATAGTTCGATTGATTGGCATTGGCATAAGACCCACGGACTTGTTTGCACACGCTTCCATTCGCCTATTCTTCTCTTACTAATGCTACTTCCGGTTTAGCGAAAAATCCGCGAAAATCCTCTGCTTAGGCTTCCTTTGTCCTGGTCTGGTATAAAAAATATTTAATGCAAAAATTACAATTTTTACCCCAAATAAAAGAGAAAAGAAAAGTGAAAAAAAGGAAAAACCTTAACAAGTAGTTAGCTGCAATTAAAATTGCGTGAATTACTCAGCGCGGGGTGTGCTATAAGTCTCTTTTTATGGCACCTCTGACGGCTACAGTGACAGTTAAAGCGACAGCGACGGGACAGAAAGCAACCGTTATGATTTAGGTAGATACAGTACCAAATATATATATATCAATGGCACGCGAGGCTTTGCCAGCGATCCTGTAAAAAACAGGATGAAAAGGGTATATGCACTACAGACTTAGAAAATACATTTTTTCTTCCAAATGGAAGTTTAATAGTAAAACTTCTAACATAAATACTACAAACTTTAAAATAAATATTACAAACTTTAAAATATGAAAGTAATTTTACTAAAAACGATTAAAAAAAACACCAAATACCTGTTCTCATATGTTTTCTCTTTATGATGGTTTATATGGTATATTTTAGTCAGTCACAGTACAACCATTTTATCTACTTGTAACTGTTACAATTTGTTTGCCGCTGAAGCAAAGGAAATGACGGACTTCCCCCTATGAGCACGACGCCCGAGCTCACTCATTAATTGTTGGCATTGTTTGTCCGTTGGAGTCGGACATCTGTCCAGCTGCCTGACTGACTGTCTGACTAACTGAATCTAGGGTAAAAAGTTAATGTGTAGTCAGACTTTTTGTGTAGACTATTGACACAGGACACCTGCACTAAGCAGTGCAGTTTTACTTCTCTAAATATTAAAGGCACTTGTGGCTGGACTTGGAAAACAAAACTGGGAGTTGTGGGTGACTGTGTTTTGGCGCCTCAGGTATTAGCATGCGCATTAATTGGTGATTACTGTAGCTTTGTCAATGGATGGCACTGTGGCGCCCGTGTCACTGTATCACTGTATCATTGTTTTACTTTTTTTTTTGGTTTCGAAGCAAACAAAGGGAGGCGACGTCACTCGAGTTTGAAGTGTGATTTACGATCGTCGTCATCAATCAATGTTCAAGTGGAAAGTGATTTGGCAGTATTCGAAAGCGAATATACTACGATGGCTACTCGTTGGCTGCACTCATTTATTCACTCTCTCACTCACTCACAGCTAGTTGGGTTTTATGCTAATTACAAGTACAAAAGGAAGAGCAAAAACAGGGCTGTAATTACTTGTACTACGAGTCGAGGCAACCCCCATAAAATAAACCACTGCACGTTGATTTACTTTGACCCGAAACACACACTTGATTTTACCTTCTGGTTGCTGTTGTTGTTGTTTCTCTTGAGTTTTAAAAAGTTATCAAAATAACTCGTAGTCCCAGCTACAATTTCTGCTAACTACTTAGACCCGTCAACCAGCAACCCTTGATCAGTTCATCTGTATGCTTACTTGCAACATTTACACACACACACACACTCGCCTGGCTGCACCCTTTGGAGTGTAAAGTTCATTTGCCAGCATCATCATCCCTTATTCTAACCAACTTGCCTGAGGCTAATGAGCGCCGCACATTAGTTTTAACAACATTTATTATTTATGGGTTTTTTTTTCTAGTTTACTTACTTTGCAAAGAAATCGTTGGACTTTGGATTTGTAATACCCAAATTCAAATTTCAAATTGCAATTAAACTGAGCACACTTTTTGAACTGCTTATAGAGTATTCTGGCATTTTATTGAGGGAATTGCTTCCACAGCAAAAATAATGTTTCTTTGGGGTTTGATCCTTAAAATAAAACCTCGGAAAAGTAATATTTATGGGTCTCTGATGCTTAAATCATAAGTGTTCTTTGTTTTTAAAAATATTCTATGAGATTCTCTTGCTGAAAATGAGTTTGAAATTTGAAACACAATTAAAATGTTTGTCTTTCAATAAATCAAATAATTGTCATCATTTTTAAAAATACTGTACAGTTTTCTCTATTTAAACTCAGTTTGATTATGCTTAGAAGTTTCAATCGGGTCACTTTCAGGTCTCGAGAATCTTTTACTGATATATCTATTAACTGGCCCGTCTTTGTTTAGCACTGTAATTTGACAGTTTTTCCACACCAACCGTTAACTGTTCTTTGCTTAATTTGTTGACTTGGTTTCATTACACTTATCACTTTGCATGTCTATGGAATGCGTCCAAACATGCGTGTTATTATTATATATATATTTTTTTAGTAACAGATACAATTTATTTGCACAAATGTTCACATTTGGAAAAAATATAACAAATTTGTAAATATATATTCTCACCTTAATGGCATAAACATATGCAATTGTTTGGCCAGTGGAAAATCCATGTTCTCTACGCTCCACTGGCCATTTGTGGAGCTACAGGATAGTGCAGAGTTCCTGGCTTATTGCTGGTTTGGTTTTGGATTTTTTTTAAGTGATATTTATTTTGCACTTGTTTAGCATTTTGTGAGCAAATAAATGATAAGATAAATGTAAATATAAATATAGGTAAATGCCATTTATTTGTTACAAAAATACAAATTTTTTCAGGCTCTGCAAAATCTGTTCTAACCATGCAAATTTGTTGATGACACAATAAATGACTCGCGATTCGCCGCTTGCTAAACTAAAATCAAACTTATATCTACTGAAATTTCAAATTGACTTTATACATTTTATATTAAATTATCGTATGCTAGCGTATTTATGTATATTATATATGTACATACTAGATCACGTGCATAGTATGCTTATGCTTGTATGGACTGTTTTGGCCATGTTCTCTCCACTTTGGGCCAACTATGAGAAATCCCATCGGTGCGATGAGACTCGAGTCTTGTGCACTAGTTAACTACATTTGCCACTGACTTGATCTGGCTGTGCAGAATATGAGCTGAGGCTACAAGGGTCCATAGATGGGCTCCGAGTAGAGCACGGCGGGCATGGAGTAGCTGTACGAGGTGGGCGTGTGCTCCGTAGGCGTTCGCAGGCTGGCCTGCAGACTACGTTTGCTGTGACGCTTGAATCTGCAGAAGACAAAGAAATAAAATATTATTTTATTCTAGAAAAATTAAACCGCTTTTCTTACTTCTTCTTCAGACAGCAGGCCGTGCAGAGGGACACCAAGGCTGCCACGCCTATCAGCGCTGCCAGTATGACCAGCCACGCCCCCGCGGACATAAGCATATTGCCAAAGAGGGCAGCCGTGTGGGTGCGTCTCACAGAACAGGATTCCAAGTCACTGACCCCAAAGGCCGCATAAATATCGATGAGTTCGTGTCTCAGTTCCTTGGAATTCATTAGTTTCTGCATTTCACTCAGCGACAAGGCAGCTCCATTGCGGAACATCTGGAAGCACGAGCTGGTGGCGGTAAAGTCTAGACTCATGTCGGCACGAGTGAAGACCTGTGTGTCCAGCACATGCAGTTCCAGACCCAGTGGCTTGAGTTTCTTCTGTAGTTGTTGCTGGAAGGGCTTGATGTTGTGCTGGATCTCGTTGGGAGGACGAGCAAAGACGAATTTCAGCAGTGACTTGTCGCGTATGACAAAGATCTTGATGTTACTCTTGGTATGTCGCTTAGCCACCGCCGAGTTGTTCGCACAAACCCTCATCAGGAAATAACCGTCCACATAGTCCGCAAAGGATCCCCCGGTGCGAAGTTCTCCCGTGCGGTTGTTCAGCGTGAAGAGTGATTCCAGATTACCCGTTGCCAGTTTCCTACTGCGCTTGTAGAATTGGGGCACAAATGTCACGTTTTCAATGGAAAGCGAGATCGGAGCTGCCTCGGCATCAGCATCAGTAGCCCTCAGTGTTGTGATCACAGTATCGATGGGTACATTGATGCGAATACCGACGGTCGAGTCAGGGTTTTCAAACTGCGGCAAGTTGTCATCAATGTCGATGATCTTGACGGTTATGCGCAAATGAGACGGATCCTGACGATCGTAGGCATCTCCTATGTATTTATAAGCGGGTTCTCCCAGCTTTAGACACTTGATAGTCAGCGTAAAGGACTCGACTAGCTCCCGATCAATGGGTTGAGTGGTTTTTAAGATTGCCACACTCTCGTTGGTGCGTTCGATGGCAAAGATCTGTTCGTTGTTGCCCTCAATGATCACGTAATCAATGGCTGCATTCTCACCAACATCCTCATCAATGGCTGTGAAATTTCCCACAATTGTACCCGCTGGATCCTCCTCTCTGACAGCCATGGGCAATGGTCCCTCATCCTGTTAGAGTCAAATAAATTAAAATTTAACCTAAACAGATCATTTTATTAACCACTTACGATTTCTCTGGCAAATCTCGGCACGTGATCATCCACATCGAGTACCTCTATCTTGAGAATACGCGTAACCGATTGCTTTGGCTGTCCATTGTCGCTCACTTCAAGAAGGATCTTGTACATGCTCCTCTGCTCTCGATCTAATGACTCCTTGGTGGTGATCAGTCCCGTATGGGCGTCTATGGAGAAGGACTCTGCGTCAGGTGTATCCGGCAGAATTCGATAGGTTATTGTGCCCGACGGAGTGCTATCGTCATCCGGATCACTGGCTATTACCTGGAAAACTGGTGCACCAACAGCCGCATTCTAATGGGAAATATTAGGATTATTATATTTGATTCCCCCAAAGTTTTCATGCCACTTACCTCCGTAACATTTGCTCTTTGACCCACACGGGGTGCTACAAAGTAGGGCACACCATCGTTGGCACTCACGTCCCCTATGAAGATACGAACCTCCACATCGGAGGAAAGTGTAGGCTGTTTGGGTACCTGGTTTCCATTGTCCTGAGCCTTCACGATCAGCACATAGGCTTCAGCTCTTCCTTTACCCGTTAGGTTTCGTCGAGTGGATATCATGCCAGTTTGTGCATTGATGCTGAAAAGTCCATTGGCCTCGCCCTCGTTGACCAGCTCGTAGCGCACTTCCCCGCCAGGTCCCTCGTCCGCATCGGTGGCCTCCACCTGCAGCACATTCTCCATTTGTAGTGCGTTCTCTGGTATCACCGTGCTGTACACTTTCTTTGAGAACTCTGGAGCATTGTCATTAACATCCAATACATCGATCATAAGCTCAACTACGCTTTGTTTCGCATCAGTTGGTTTTCCGGGCGAGTCCTCGGCCTTAACTTGGAGCCGAATGTGAGGAGTTCGCTCCCTATCAATGCTCTGGTTGCGTGCCACGACTATTTGTCCCGTCAGGTTGTTAATCTCGAATAGCATTGCGAATTCTCCCTGCAGAGAATATATTATCTTATGGTAACCCAATTTCTCGTCACGACTGTTCAGAGCTGCATCCTTGTCGTGGGCCTTGACCTGAATCACCCGCTCTGGGTATCCCTTATTCTCGATAATTGTGGCGTGGTAGGAACTCTGCTCGAAGATCGGACTATTATCGTTAACGTTCTCCACCGTTATGTTAACCTGACTGATCGTGCTGCGCTGACGATCTGCGCTAGTTGCTCTTACTTGAAGCTCAAACTGGGCGCTACCAGTCTCCGCTAGAGCTTCATAGTCCAAGCGTTTCTTTAAGATAACCTCGCCAGTGCGTTCCGTTACGTGGAAGTATTCCAAATCCTTTGGTTCGATCAGCTCAAAGCTGGTTATGGCTTGTTCCGTCACAGGATCCTCAGCTTGTAGTATGAAGAGAGCGCTATCAATGGGCATTTCCTCCTTAATTCTGATATTAACAACAGGGTGAGAGCTACTCCAGCCGGGATTCTTAAACACTGGATCTTTATCCTTGAAGGACTGTACATATACTGTCACTTCAGTGGTGTCTACTTGTAGTTCCGGATCGACTTCGGCATTCAGATCCTTAACAGATACCGTAAATATGATAATCGCAGCGACATCATGACGTAGCGTACTGTTGACAAAGATTTCTCCAGTCTGACTATCAACCCGGAAGGCTTCCTGTACGGGATAACTGCTACGATTGGCGATACTGACACCTGCCTTTGTTGTGGCCCTCACTGGACCCTGCAGACTGTACTCCAGTCGGGAATTGAGATCCTTATCGATGGCCTTGACCTTCAATACGCTTTCTCCGATCTGGGTACGCTCGGAGACATAGGCCGCATAACTCGCCTGCTCAAACTTGGGTTTCTCATCGTTGATGTCCTTGACATTCACATAGACTGTCGTGGTTGCCGTCTCTGGTATGGGCGTGCCAGAGTCCACGGCATTCACAATAATCTCAAAGCTGTTCATGTTCAAGTCGCGATCAATACGTGCTTGAGGTGAAACTGTAATCAGACCAGAGCTGTAAGAGTACAAATTTACATGTTAATCAACGTTTTTTTTATCTTTAAGATAAATATTTTTGACTTACAGTTCATTGATCTGGAAATTATCATTGGCGCCCACAATGCGATATCTGAGCAGACTGTCCAGACCATCGGGATCGTGAGCGGAAACAGTGGTAACGTTGTAGCCCGGTGCAGCATTCTCCGGTATGGATACCCTGTAACTGGGAGGACCTACGACTGGCAGATTCTCCACATTCTGGAAGTGGCCCTTAAAAATGGGACGCTGATTGCCAGAGATGCCAACGCGTATCAAGACGCGAGTGGTATTCGTCAACGGAGGAATGCCTAACGGGGAAAAAGATTATTAGCTTATAAAACTTAAACAGACTAAAGTACGACTTACCAAAGTCTGTTGCGGAAACGACCAATTCGTATTCGCCACGCTCCGTGTCCATAGATCTGGCTGCTTTCTGTAACGTTATTTCCCCCGTTTCCGGTTCGATGCGGAACACATTTCCAGCAATGCTATTTTCCGACACCAAAGCGTATTTGACCTTTCCATTCCCCTGACTAATTCCATCCGCATCGTGAGCTCTTACAAAGAATTGTGGCTCAAATATTGAGGCTCCCTCTCGAATGGTTCGACTGTATTCTTCGCTTTCGAAGTTGGGATAGTTATCATTGACATCGACGACATCCACAAAGAGATTGGCATTCGATTCCCGTCCTCCGCCATCGACAGCCACCACAGTCAAACTATAAGTGCTCTGTTTCTCGTAGTCCAGAGGTTTCTGTAGGTAAACACCGCCTGTTTCTGGGTTAACATAGAAGTTGTCTGCTCCAAAACCCTTAAGAACATATTGCACATGTCCAAACTCCTCTGAATCCGCATCGGTGGCATTTACAAATCCAATTAGTTCATCGGTTGTGAGATTTTCGGGAGCGGTGAAGCGATAAGTTTGCTGCGCAAAAATAGGAGCATTGTCATTGGCATCCAATAAATGGACTTCTACTCGTGTCTTCGCCTGCTCCACACCCTTCGAAATGGCTACCAAATCGAATTCGAACTTGCGCTGAGCAGGAGTATCGTAATCAAGGCGACTGGCATCGAGCACCTTGACCACAACTGGCGTGCGTCCTTGTCCCTCACTAGGGGACACTGCAAAGACGCCTTCCGAATTGGAGACATCCCTAAGTTTCAGTTGATACCGACTATTCTCGCCCATGTCACGATCATCCACAAAGATCGAAAGACCCGGCAGTGGCATTCCATTTTCCAAGTTCTCCGCAATGGAAATATTAAAATTGGAGGCACTAAACTCTGGTTTGTGGTCGTCAACATCTGTTACCACAATCGTTACCCTTGTTATGGAATGATCCGCAGGTATGGCACCATCGATTAACTCTGTGGCTCTAATGGAGAAGACATAGACACCACCGTTTTGTAGTATATCAGGATTCTCGCGATCTAACGGCTCATTTGTTGTCCTCAACGTCGCGGTTCCCTCTTTGGGATCTCCGAAGGGTACTAGCTCAAAGTGACCAAAAGGTTCGTCCTCCAAGGAAAGGAAGATCTCACGTGGAATGCCTACATCACCGTCAATAGCCTTAACTGTCAGAATACTCACTCCCGCCGGAGTATTTTCAGCGACAGTTGCCGAATAGGGAGCATTGGTGAATACTGGTGCCTGATCCTGCACATCGACGACATTAATTGAAATGGTGGCAAAGGAGGTCAGGCGATTTTCCAGCGCACTATCCGAGGCAGCTATGGTCATAATGTAGGAGGGACGACTCTCAAAATCAAGCGGCTGCTTAAGCGCTACTCTTGCTGTATAATTTCCATCGGCCAACTTTAAGGCTCGCACTTCGAAAATATCGCAAATATCGTTTTCCTAAGAGTAAGACAAAGTTAGCTGGATGAAAATGTTTGAGAGCATTTGTAACCTACCTCAACACACTTTATCTGCACTTCCGCATTGATACCTTCATCGCGATCTACAACCAGAACTGGAGGTACCACACTCAACTCAGCTCCAACTGGCAGAGACTCGCTGACACTGGCCGTATAGGGTCTTCCAAAGAACGTCGGCTGATTATCGTTGTAGTCCCGCACGGGAATCTCTCGACGCTGGGAAACCGTATTGGGTTCAGTGCCAAAAACGCCCTCATCGGTTATGCTGATAATAACCTCAATGGTATCTTGGGTCTCCCGATCAAGTTCTTGTCGCAAGCGCACAACTCCCGTCTCCCGATCCACGGAGAAAACTGGGCCAGATATGCTATACTTGAGACGGCCTCCTTCCGGATCGATGCCTGGTTTAGTCGCGTGTGGGAATTAGAGAAGTGAACAACAAATTAGTTGGGCAGCAAAAGCGGTTTGTTTCAGTTACCGACACGCTCACTGCTTTAATTACGAGCAGTCGTAGTAACGTCACACTGTCTGTCTGTCGTTTTGTCTGTGGCAGCGTGTGAAAAATGCAAATCAAGTTCCCACAACCTCCTTCTGTTAAGTTTCTAGTCTAATGCGTCGACAGTTTAGTTGGGCGTGGAAATGGAGCTAACTATGTAACTAAAAATAAATAGTATCTTTTTTCTGCTGGGAGTTGAACCAACTGAGCTAAATATGGTTTGTCTTTGGCAGTTTCTCTTTCTCTATTTTGGAGAGTGGCAAGGGGGCACAGGAAACTACTTACAACTGTGCCATGCATCAAAATTCCGAAACCCAGCTTGAGGGCAACATTAGAAATTCTGACAAACGAAAGAAAACAAATCCCAAAAAGATCCCAGCGGCAAAGCTAACAAAAACAACAATAATAATAATAAACCCGAACGTGGTCTGGAAAACGACTTTTGGCACAGGGCCAGACGTAGAGGTAGACAGATTTTTTTCCCCCATTTTCAAGTTTGACATCGGCACGAGGAGAGTAGAAGTGGAACGTTGGTGGGGAACGGGAGGAGAGCCGACAATTGCAGCTCCACGACTTGTACACAAAGCGGGAAGCAAACAACACGTTCTCCGGCTTACACTACACCCAACTTTACCAATTGCGGTCACCAACCCGACCAGACCAAGCAGACCAACTAACCTGGCCAAGACGACTTCCAGCCCCGTCGGCACCGCACCTTTTCTCCGCATTGACGCGTGAGTGGCCGTTTCCACTTTTTAATGTACATAATCACATTTTGTAGTTTTTTTCTTTTCTTTTTTTTCGGGTTTACATAGTTTTTTATATGATTTCTCATACGTCTTTGGGCTCTGTACTATTGTATTGGGTTAGCTATCTCGTGTACGATCGTTGTTGCTGTTATTGCCCCATATGGAATCTTGTTTTCGGGAATAACAACAAAACAAACTGAACCCAGTGTAATAACAATTATGCGAGAAGATTTTTCTACATTTCCACTTTTCACTTGCCGAGTTTTTCTGCTTTCGGGGGATTAATAAATTGTGATTTCATGCTCCACGAAGCGTATTTGTTAATATTTTGCTATTTATTACTTCAACACACACTCGAACACAATGCAGCACAAAAATTGTAGACAATGGAAACTCACCCGCATTGTAGCAACATTTGCCCAATTATTTGGGTTTATTTTGGCGTACATTTTCATAAAAGAGCCTAAATAATTACTGCATGCTATATAATTATGTTATTTCGCCTCCCTTTTTTTTGCAAATCATACACTTTTACATGGTATTAAATATCTAAGATCGCAAAAATAGAAAGTTAAATAAAAGTTTTTCAATTTAAGAAATATCTTAAACGTTGTTCCAGAAAAATGTTTGGAGATATCTGGAAATACAACTATTGGGCATGCATGTTGAGGAAATAAATTAAATATTTGCACAAAAGTACAATTATTTCAGATCTGTCAAATTCCTCTAATAAATTTAAGCATTTTTTATAAAAAATAAACTGTTGTTTAAAAAATGCGAAATGAGTTTTACAGAAACTATGATAAGCACGTATAGTAAATAATTTAAACAGGATCGTGTGTTCCGTTTTTGGCTTTGAACAGAGTAGACAACATTTTCTATGATAAGTGCATAAGTATCCTAAGTACACATGGAAGTATCTAAACAGACATGGTAGTAATGACAGGTAGATAAGTGCAAACTCTAGAGATCACTTAAAAGATCTAACATATTCCCTCTAATAGACCGCTTCCCAATTTATATGTACACAACAACATTCATTTCCGTACACATTCTATTATAAAAACAGTCAACAAATAAAATTATTTCACAAATTCTACTTTAAACAGAGATAAACAAGTCTTCACTATCATCACCTTTTTGTTAAGGTCGAAGATCTGTTAAACTAGATTTTGACTGCATTTGGATAACCTAATTATAAATGCACGTGTTTATGGCCCTGAGCGTGCTTTTGTTTGAGTTGCATGCATTGATTAACTGCTGTTGAGTTTTATTTGTCAAATGGCCACTTTGAATACCAAATGTCCAAATTGCATGTCAAATATATATATTTGAATATTGATATAGCCAAGTAAATTATCGGTAAATTGACCCACTGCAGCTCGGGCAAACTTCGTGATGCAATCACTTTGATGATTGCCAGTCAAAATTGCAATAACAAATTATGCAGCTTCCTGACTCACAGTTTAGCCAAAGCAATCTTAGCGTTTTGTTAACCTGGCTATTTTTCAATTGGTGTGTGTGTGTGTGTGTTTGTGGGTATTTTTTACGGCACTCTTAGTTTCAAACGCAGTAAACTGTAAGCTTAAACATGTTTTTTTGAACGAGTATCTCACGGATGCGGCTTCCAAAACCCAACTGATTTCAGTAACCAGTCACTCGTAGATAGACCCACTCCGCAACCAAAATGTGCACAACTACTTGTTGGCACTTGCAATGAGGACTTTAACTTGATATGATATACTATATATATATATATATTATACATCTCAATTGAGTTGCAACTCAGGCATCAACTTGAAAGTCGTCTACCTGCGCGACGGCATTAAATTACAGACCTCTCATCGTTTGCCACACTAATAACTGGGCCTTTGTGTTAGGGTGTCAATGGGCCAGTCTACGTGCCACAGAGGCAGGTGTGCAGCTAAAGGTAAAACCAAAACCAAAGCTCAACACGAGCTCAACTCAATGGGATCTCGTGCTGCCGACAGTTTGCTATTTTTTGTTGTATAATCAAGCGACGAAAGGTAACGCCAAAGTAAGTAGTACACTCAGTTACATTATATTTGCCACCCAGCTTGTGGCACTCACAAGCTGCCTGCTGTAAGTTGAAAATTGCGAAAGGAAGCGATTACGTCAACAGGTGTGAAGAGAAGTGACAGAGACACACCTGCAATTGGCGTCGCTTTCGATTGATTGTTGGTATTAAAGTAAAAGTGTCATAGATTCTAAAGTGGCAGACACAACAGGCGGCAAGTATCTGCCCCAAAGCCAATCATTGGCCACACGCCATTCTCAAAGCAATTGCTGTTATCATTATCAGCGCCAGGTAGCGGCCATTATCGTTCGTTTGTTTTGCTATCGACAATTGCTACGCACAAACGTGTTCAAATGCATTTCCGCATCTTTATAAAAAAAATACATACAAGCAGATACAAGATACAAAAACTACGCTCACATTGTTTGTGTTTGCTGCAATTGATTAACGAACTGCATTCTTGTAGAGGGCCAAAAGCCTAAACATATCGCAAAACATGAATTCGGTAATCGGACTCAGGTATTTTTGATATGTATGTACATTCGTGTACATATGTACGTACATATCGGGCATATGCCTGAGGCATGCAGAAAAACGTGCTGACAAACAGACAGACAGACAAACGTACGTACTACATATATGCAGAAAGAGACCGAAAGAAACAACACTGAATACTCTCAGCAAGGTTATACAGAGACACACACACACACACACCCAGAAAAGTAGGTGGCGTTGTGGTCATAATTTTTAACATTTTTCAATTAGACTCGTACGTGTGTGTCTTTTTGGCCACAAATGATATGAAAGTCAGTGCATGGCAAATTTGTTGATTCGAGACAGAAATTACAAAATAATTAAAGCATCAAATGACCAGCAAAATATACAAACAACATTCTATTACTACAACTACAATGGACAGTGATTACTGCATTTTGGATTTGCATGAACCCGAGCCCAAAAAATAAAAAGCTTGGCTAAAATAATAGCCCGTTGTTTAGTGAAAGGCATTGTGAGAATTGGTGGCTATTGTTGTTGGTGCTGCAATGTAGGAGTTTTAAAAACCTTGACTTAACCATTAGTTGCTTTGACTTACCTTTCAGCTGATAGACTGGACTGCCAACTGGTGTATGCTCCGACAGACTGAACCGGGACATGTCTCCCGTGCCTGCTACGAAATGCGGCGGATGATTCAGCAGCTGTGCCGTAGTAGTTAATCCAAGTAACGGCAGCAGCGGCAGACACAGCAGCAACATCGATTGCGACGGCAGCAACATGTTGCCGTTGCTAATTTCAGTTGCCCGTTATGTATCTATATGTGTGTGTATCTGTATCCGTTAGCTCGCTCGAAGAATTCGATAATGTTTTCTCAAGTATTTAGCACGACACGATTTACACTGCAACTCTTCGCTATAGCCAGAAAATGCAAAACAAGATTTATCGTTAAAAGCAAGCCAAGAAACTTAAATTTACAAGAAGAACTAAAAATAGACAAAACAATTCTTTCAATGTTAGCCCCAACGCGCAATTGACCTTGGCTCTGAGCTTTGAGCTGGCAATGCAATTGTCTTTGCATAAACTTTGCGCTCAGTCAGCGGAAAAATGTGCGGACCAAGTTAATATAATTTTCAAATTCAAACGTCTGTTTACACTGCTACAAACTAAGCCTTGGTTAGCCTAATTGAAAAGTCACGCAATTAAAAATACATTTGACTAATTCTTTGAACGGTAGAAATTTTGTGTTGGTTTTTCTGTATTTTTGTGAAGCAAACGCAGCGAATTTCACTTTATGCTCATGTGAAAAGTGGCACATGATGATGATGAAGCAGCTGCTGCCGATGAGTTCCAATCATTTGGGCTTTGAGGTGCTTCTCTTGGCCAGCGTCGAGCGATTGGCAAACGCTGCCAATGGCTTTCTCGCGCAAAGCACAGACTGAGACAAGAAACAGCAAACAGCTGAAGAATGGCGAGCGGAGAAAGGGGCAATGAAGGAGACTAAGGCGAAGAAAGCAAGCAAGCAAGCAATCCACACACTAAAGACCAAAATGTGCAAAAAAAAAAAAATAACTAAGAGGCAGCTAAAATAAATACAAGAACTGGTTGCGCTCATAGCGTGCTCGTAGATATATAAGTATCCACAAGATACATATACATAGTTTTATGGTCAGCACTGTTAGTTGTTGCTATTTTTTTAGGCAAAACATACAACAAGAAAACGGAGCAGAAAAGGAAGTAAACACTATAAACTGCTCAAGTTCTGGATGAGTTCGCAACCCACGAGCATAAACCACAAGTTACCACAGTATCGCTCTATTCACGTAATTAGATGCACAGTTATTAACACTTTAAAAATGATTATTTCACTTTTATTGGCCAGCGAACGACGGCAAAAAAACGCACCGAGAAACAGTCGAAATACACACGCAAAAATCCGCCAAAGACGAGAGTATGACGCCAGGTACGAAACTTGATTCTCGTTCCGAATTATTTGTATTTCTTGTATTTTATTTATTGTTGTTTTTGCTTTCTTTCGCTTCACTCGCAGCGCCGACTTAAACCGTGGAGACGTCTTAACGACGCGACGCTCGCTCACCTTCTGTCTTGTGGCCGTTTTACCTGTTGCCGTTCTTGGCTATTCGATCTCAGGTAAATACTGGTTTTCAGTTGTTGCCGGGTTTTGTTTTGATACACATTTCGCGCATGCGCAAAACGAGTGACAATGAAAATATTTACAAGTGTGTACACACTGTCATAAAGAAAATGAATATTCTACGCCCGCCCGAAAGTATGCTACACTTTATATCTCACTTTCATGCAAATTGAATTTAATTTTCATTTGGTGTGCAACAATTGTTAAAACTTAATTACTATACAAATTAAATATTTAAAAAAAGTAAGCTACTGTGATTTAAAGAGCATCGTCCACTTGAAACTGTATCAGATCCTCAACGGGAAAGCGAAAAAGCGATGCTGTCTGCGCCTCAGCAGCCAATTGATCAATGTGTGCGCTTTTGGGAAAGCGAAAGTGATCGTGTTGCGCTCCGTAGCGTTGGTGGCTGGGAGGATTACCAGTTAATGCTGCAGCATGGGGAAATTGAGGCACCTCGGCTGCCACAATGGGATGCTCAAAGTCAAGTAGCGACAGGTTATCACTGCGAGAAATAGAGTGATTAATTGGAATTTGTTGTGGTTGCTGGGTGTGATTTTGCTGTTGTGACTGCACCGCGGATGTGGAGCTATTGGCCGCCTGACGTGGCTCAATGGGACTGGGTGGCTTCGGTAGCGGTGGATCCCGCTCTGCCATAGTAATAGCATTACGCTGTAAACCAGTGCCGGTACCCGTTCCAGTGCCAGTTCCTGTGCCAATTGAATTATAGTTCGAATTGTGATTGTAAAAGGGATTTGTGGAGGGGCGAATTGGTGTCAATGCCGGTGGCTTTTGTTTGGGAAAAACATTCAAGTGCAGCATTATCTGATTGGAGTGTGTGTCCACACTGCCACCATTGCCACCATTTCCACTGTTGTAATTGGGTTGCATGCAATCCTCGGTCATCACGCTTGGCTGCGGCTGCTGCACATACTTCTGGGCCTGATAGAGGGCCTGCTGTTGGCTATATCGTGTGGCCTGATCGGGAAAGGTCATGGACATGTGTGTAGGTGCTTGGGTGGGAAACTTAAAGGGCGTCTGATAGATGCCATGCTGCATATGAGATTGGCCATAAACAGGCACCGAAGAGCTGGAGGGCATCGAGTACTCAGTCTGGAAGGGATTACGTAGTACCGAAGTTGGACGTGAGGGAGGCAACACTGGGTAAATATCCAGATTTACTTTAAATGGAACTCTCTTGTGCTGCGGCTGTCTTGTGGCATTTAGCGTAATCAGCGGCGGAAAACTTTGCAGGAAGGGATCGGCTACATAATGCTGCTGACTGCCGTGTTCCAGCAACATGTTGTAATTGCTTTGCACCAGTTGCTGCTGTTGTTTCTTCTTCTGCTTCTTGGAGTTGGACTTGCCTGCAGGCGGCTGCATGGCCAACAGATTGATATCCTGCGGTGAGCGTGGCTTGAAAGGATACAGCTGCTCAATGGCAACACGCTGATGCGGAGCACCGCCATAGATAGACATGGGCATACCCATTTGCAGCATTGGCAGCGGAATGCTGAACTGCATCTGCTTCTTGCTGCGCTTGCCACGCAAGAAGTTGGCAATGCCACTCGACTTGAGATTCTTATAGCTGCCAGCTATGTGCAAGCCCGTGGGCATCATGACCAGCGACGGAGGTGTCATCTTACTAGGCATTACACTACCAATGTGCAGATTGTGCAGTATGTCCTGTATATTATTTATGCCCAAATGGGGACGCTCTGCTTCGCCTTTTTTGAAATGCTCGGGCAGCGGACCCTCGTAGGGAAAGTGAAACGGCTTCGGCTTGAAGTCCCTGTAATCCTCACGCAGCGCCAAGCTGCCGGGCGTCTCCGAGAACTGGCGCCGCAACATGCTAACTGACGGTGGACGCTGCGTAGAGAGGCGTGGCGGCCTGGCCAGCTGATCCCGCAGAGGCGTCATGGTAACAGATCGCTTCGGTAGACGCTCATACAGATGACTATCATCCAAGTGGTTGTTGGTGTGGCTGTGGGTGTTGGTGTTGGCATCGCCATCAGTCAACAATGTTGCGTGCTGGAAACCTGTTGCTGCCGCTGCAACTGCAGCTGATGGTGGCTGAGGTCGTCTCGCTTTCGTGCGCCATGTTCCGTAAATGGGCGCAACATCGTCGGCACGCTCCAATAAATAAGCAGTTTCGCCAGCAGCTCCTTCTGCTTCTCGTTCAGCTTCTGTTACCCCTTCGGGTACTCCCCTTTGCATGTCCATAGCATTCGAGTGCAACTGCAGCTGCATTTGTTGATGCATTTGCTGTAGATGTAGCTGCATCTGCAACTGTTGCTGGCGATACTGTTGCTGCTGCTCGTGCTGCAATTGTTGTAACTTGGCACGCATCTTTTCAATGTTTTGACGTTCCGCCGCTTGCGTTAAGTTGTCACTTTCGGCACCAGTTGGAGACGCCGCTGCCGTCGCCGTTGCTGTCACCGTTTCAATCTCAGTCTGACCTGCCGTCGGCTCAATGTGGTTGGGTAACTGCTGCTGATGTTGCTGCTGTTGTTGTTGCTGTGCTGTTGTGGAGACGACCTTGACTACCATAAGAGACATCTGTAAAAATTGAAAGTGGCATTAAGATTACAGCATTGTGCTCATTGGCACCTGTCTCACAATTGTGTACACAAATATTAGGCCCATAATCCGTTGGCAATTTCTGCCGTTAGCCTTTTTAAAGCCAACTCCTGCAGGATCAGGAACCAGCCGTGCGCTCTTAACTAACTCTGGCTCTGGCTTTCCAAGTGGCCTTCTAAACATTTTTCCACACTGCGATTTGCTTTAACCGTCTCGCTGTTTTGGTATCGCTGGTATCTGGAGCTGGTGCACCTGACGCGACTTCCTCATCGCGAATCGCAAAGACGACTGCCTGCAGTTTTGGCCAAGCAGCCCCTAAAAAACTTGCAGTTTACTAATTAGAAAGTTTAACAACAACAATACAACAGAGCACACAGTCAGTGTGTGGATACGAAAGCAAACTACATAAATATATTAATTAATTAAATGTTTTCGTGCTGCCGATGTGTTTAAAAAGCAAGAGATATTTGGCGAATCAAAATGCAGACACCATGAAAAACCAGAGATACTCCTAACAATAGCATAAAATTATATGCTAAATTAAAGAATAGAAAACATAAATTGGACTCCATTGATGAGCTGCTTAGATAAATGGTAATTTAAATTGGTCGGTAACTATCCAACAATTTAAATACTCATTCATTATACTAATTATTATTAAAGTACTTAATTTGTGATTACTACATTTATTTTTATGAAGTTTAGATACTTTTCAACACTTTTCACTTACAACAAATGTTCAGTCCAATGTTATAGCTGCAATACCCTCCAATAAACACAAAATTAAACATTCGATAAACTTAATTTATTGTTCGGGGTTTTTGGAAATTTGTATAAAAGATATTCATTTTATTTCAATATATAGAGCTAAATAGTCTTGAGGCGTTTTAGCGAACGAAACTTGAAGCACAGCAAGATAGTATCTTTTTTCGCAGAGGGTTGTGTGGGGTAGGGGAAAAGGTATAGACTTTAGATTTACAAAGTTGATACATAGATCCCTAATTGTATGAGTATGTGGTTCATTAATTAATTAATAAAAAAAATCAAACGAGTTACATTTCTTGCTGATGGTTCAGTGGCTTCGTGTCGTTTGCTTAATTGGATTTTGGAGCACCCTTTTGGAAAACGCTTTATAAATCATTTTGACTGCATTGACTAGATATATCTAGCCCTAGAGATATGGTTGGCATTGCATTGCTAGATATACTTGGTTTTTTTATTATTATTTAAAAAAGAGCATCAGTTATTGCATCCCCTAATTAGACAATATTATTTCAATTAAAATGAAATGAAATGTCACCCATTTGTCCGTCGTTGAAATCATCGACGGTGATAACTGAGCTAGTTAACCGGGCGCTTAGAAGTCAAAGGGAATGCTGGGCTTGGGGTATTGGTAGCCCTGGTGCTTAGTCGTTTGTGGTGGCACGCTAGCCCTGGTTGGTGGGGGAACGTATGGCGTGGTCCTACGAGTTGTGGGCACTGTGGCACGTGTCGTTATCCTCTGTGTGGTTGGGGGCAGGTACGTGGGAGGTAGTGTCGGTGGACGAGTAGCCCTGGTTGGTGGTGGGGTAGCCCTGGTGGGTGGGGGAGTAGGGCGACGAGTCGTCGGTGCCTGAGTGGTGCGACGAGTAGTCACAGGAGGCTGTGGCTTGTTCGTAGGAGGCAAGTACGTAGGAGCAGGTGTGGTACGGAAAGTGGGACGAGCTGTGGTGTAAGTTGGTGGTGGTGGTGGTCTACGAGTAGTAGTCACTGGTGGCTGAGGCTTATTTGTGGGTGGCAAGTAAGTTGGTGGTGGTGTTGGTGGACGGGTTGGTGGGCGAGTTGGGGGACGGGTCGGTGGGCGGGTTGGTGGCTGTGTAGCCCTGGTAGGTGGTGGAGTTGGACGACGGGTAGTCACTGGAGGCTGTGGCTTGTTGGTAGGGGGCAAGTAGGTAGGGGCAGGTGTGCTAGTTGTACGCACGGGAGCCCTAGTTGTGGGTGGTGGTGGAGGTCTGCGAGTAGTGGTTGTTGCTGGAGGCTGAGGCCTATTAGTGGGAGGCAAATAAGTCGGTGGTGGTGTGGGTGGGCGAGTTGGGGGACGAGTGGGTGGACGGGTCGGTGGGCGGGTTGGTGGCTGTGTAGCCCTGGTTGGTGGTGGGGTAGCCCTGGTAGGTGGTGGAGTTGGGCGACGGGTGGTCACTGGAGGTTGTGGCTTGTTGGTAGGGGGAAGATAAGTGGGAGCTGGTGTTGTGGCACGAGTAGTACGAACGGTAGCCCTGGTAGTGGGTGGTGGTGGTGGTCTACGTGTTGTAGTCCTGACTGGAGGCTGTGGCTTGTTGGTGGGTGGCAAGTAAGTTGGGGGTGGTGTTGGTGGACGGGTTGGTGGGCGAGTTGGTGGGCGGGTCGGTGGGCGGGTTGGTGGCTGTGTAGCCCTGGTTGGTGGTGGAGTAGCCCTGGTAGGTGGTGGAGTTGGGCGACGGGTGGTCACTGGAGGTTGTGGCTTGTTGGTAGGAGGCAAGTAGGTTGGAGCTGGAGTGCTTGATGGACGGTAGGTAGTACGAACTGGAGCCCTGGTTGTTGGTGGGGGTGCTGGCCTGCGAGTCGTTGTCACTGGTGGCTGAGGTTTGTTGGTGGGTGGCAAGTAAGTGGGAGCTGGGGTGGTACGAGGAGTAGCCCTGGTTGTAGCCCGGGTGGTAGCCCTGGTTGTAGCCCTGGTTGTTGGTGGAGGTGCTGGCCTGCGAGTCGTTGTCACTGGTGGCTGAGGCTTGTTGGTGGGTGGCAAGTAAGTAGGAGCTGGAGTAGTACGAGGAGTAGCCCTGGTGGTAGCCCTGGTTGTTGGTGGAGGTGGTGGTCTACGTGTTGTAGTCCTGACTGGAGGCTGTGGCTTGTTTGTAGGTGGCAGGTATGTGGGAGCTGGGGTGGTACGAGGAGTAGCCCTGGTTGTAGCACGGGTGGTAGCCCTGGTAGTAGCCCTGGTTGTTGGTGGAGGTGCTGGCCTGCGAGTCGTTGTCACTGGTGGCTGAGGCTTGTTGGTGGGTGGCAAGTAAGTAGGAGCTGGAGTAGTACGAGGAGTAGCCCTGGTAGTAGCCCTGGTTGTTGGTGGAGGTGGTGGTCTACGTGTTGTAGTCCTGACTGGAGGTTGTGGCTTGTTTGTGGGTGGCAAGTAAGTAGGAGCTGGAGTAGTACGAGGAGTAGCCCTGGTGGTAGCCCTGGTTGTTGGTGGAGGTGCTGGTCTACGTGTTGTAGTCCTGACTGGAGGCTGTGGCTTGTTTGTAGGAGGCAAGTACGTTGGTGGTGGTGCTGGACGACGAGTCGTTGTCGGTGGTGGAGGTGGTGGCCGACGGGTTGTGGTCCTCACGGGAGGCTGAGGCTTGTTTGTGGGGGGCAAGTACGTCGGTGGTGGTGCTGGACGACGAGTCGTTGTTGGTGGAGGTGCTGGCCTGCGAGTGGTGGTCACTGGAGGCTGAGGCTTGTTGGTTGGTGGCAGATAAGTGGGGGGCAGGCGCGTTGGGGGCCTTGTCGATGGAGCCCTGGTCGCTGGTGGCCTGGTTGGCAACTCGAATGGTACATCTGGAGGAGGGTAGAAGTATCCCTCGGCAGCACGAACCTTGCGCTAAAATGGACCAATCTATCAACCAAAGATCCCCAAAAATTGAAGGTCAACTTACCTCGTGGTTATCAGCCGATGCGGTGGCAACTGCCACAACGCAAAGCGCCAAGACAAAAAGTGCACTTCTCTGTGAAGAAGAAGAAGATGAAGAACAAGAAGAATTGAAAAAGTTAGTAAAAGAATTGCAAAAGATTTGACCCTAAACACCTGATTGGAGTTATTTCTAATTGCCTTATCGAATTGTTAGCTAATGCTAAACGGCTTTTAACGCTCTAGGCCTAAATGCAAGGCAACTTTACATGAAAAACACGTTTAAAGTTCAGACGATGTCAGGCATTTAGATGAAGTATTCAAACCAAAAAAAAAAAAACTACAAGAGCAGCAACAACAACATGAACGGTATAAATTACTCTAAAATGTTAACGTGTAAAGTTGAAGACATTCAACTTTGACAGCATCTCTAGGTCACGGTAGTCATCGACTAAACCGAGCAGATCCATAGTTTATTCAAATAACTTATTTAAATATTGTCGTTGTTGTTGTTGCTGTCTTTGTTTGTTTTTCAACATTTCTCAGCATAAGGCTAATCAAAACATAAATGCAGGTGAAATCATTAATTACTTTGGAGACAGAGAGATCGTTTTGACCAAAATGCAAAGATATTAAGTCATATCCACCGCTGTCTTCCGCTAGGGCTGTCAACGAATTTAATGTTTGATAATTAGCATTTTATGCGATTGCCATTTAAAATTTCGACAAGGTCATCTTAAAATGCTGTCAACGTCAGCACTAACTTTAACTTAACTCTATCTTCAACGATAACGAAAGTGGTAAATGTGCTTAGAACTGCAATTAATTTGCGGACAGACGGATTTCCAAATACTTTAGCTAAAGAATTTTTTGATCACTTCAAGATATATATGGTATATGATTTATGCATGGACAAAAAAAAACAGCTAATTATGCAGCAAACCGGATGGCCAAAAAGTTCTGTTTGACTACTTTTAGCCATCAAATGCCGCAGAATTATATAATAATAGCCATCGGCCATTAATAAAGTGAGAAAATCTGAAGTCAACGCTCACCAAAATTAGCATACGCACTAATCATTGGCACAGACTGCCATCAAATCGGTTTCCAGTTCCCGCTTATACACAAATTTCTTTACCCAACCCATAGAATATGTTTAAAAGATTTGCAAAATTTTGACATATCGCTAAAACACAAAAGCGGCAGGAAAAAATTATACATTTATATATTATTTAAATGTAAATGATTTAAACTTTTTTTGTTGTTGTTAATGAACTTGAATTTGGTGATCTTCTAACTTGTTTGGTATTCAGATTTTTGGATATTCCAACAAACAGCTTGAGGGACAATCGCTTGGTTAGCACGTTGGGATTTAATGCGAAAGTGAAAGGACTAGAATCTTATTCGCTAAGCTCATTTATGAGCACAATAATTGGCAAATTTAGCCACTGCGAGGGCTGTAATCTGTGTTCTGACTGATGGAATGTTCGAGAAAGATTCTGAATTCGAATAGCTAATATATTTCAGCTTTTTGTTCGATTTTATACGTCTTCATAGACATGTGCTTTCAATCGATTCATCTATTATGTTAATTTATAGTTAATTAATTAATTTACACATGGCAATGACCTTGCGTTCATATTGGGAATTCATCAATGACGCACATTTGGGTCAAAACGTCGACGGAAATGACGAAATGTAACGCATTTTCTTTAACTGGCGGGTTTTCAATCATTAAAATCGATTGTTTTGAAAAAATTACAACGATTATAAAGATAAGATATGCAAGATATTAAAAACTGTATGTTTAATGAAGGTAAAGGAAATGGGATGAGTTCATTTATGTTGCAAGAATGCAGTGAATTGTGTAACAGTTTAGAAATAATGATCTAAAAAGGATATCAGTATTGCAAATGATCAAAGTTCATTAGATTATAACAGTTTAACCCAAATGAATTATTAACCTTGCGCTGAGGCGGTTCTTACAATTAAAGCTTTGATCATTTACCGATAAACTCTGTTGCAATCAAAAGACTTAAGCAACGAACTTGCTGCTGATCATTAACTGACTAGCAAAACGACAAAGCTGACGATGATCGTCTTTCAAGAATATTACAAAAATACACATGTAACTTAAGGCAAAATCTTAATGGTCATTTGTCTAAATATGCCGCCAATTTAAATGTCAACCCATGAAATTATGGAAAATTTGTAATTTGTTTTTTCTGCAAAAGATTTGCAAACAAGTTTTAATTTTATGTGACATAGAAACTCAAATGATTGCAGCTTCTGCTTTTGCACCTGAACCATCTGTTAGCCATGTTAATGATTTAAGACACAAATTCTGACAGCCAGCACTGAGCACTGAACACTGTCCACGTGGGTGCCCCGAGCGTATGCGTAATATTTGCAAAAGTCTCGCTAAACTGTTGATTCAGCGGTTTGGTCATTTTAAAACACTTGCTGCTTTTGCACAACAAAACGTAAGTTAGAAAATTAAAAAACTCTTTAAATGTCACTTGGGCAGCAAGTTGAAGATATACTCGTTAGATAAGCAATCGTTCAAAAGTAATTGATTTAGTTTATTGTCGGTTTGTTGTTTCGTTCACTTATCTCTCCGCCTCTGTCTCTCTCTCTCTCTTTCTCTCTCTGCCTTCTCTTCTTTCTCTCATACGATTTAAGTCTCTTGTTTGGCACTTTAGTATTTGTTTAGCACAATTGTCTGTAGGTTTTTTTGTTATATTTCTTTTATTGCTTTTGCAACTAAAAGTAATTTTAGTTACCATTGTGAGCACTTTGAACTGCAACAGACGGCAGCTGGATTATCTCGCTTATAAGTTTATTAATATATCCCGATAATAACGGTGTAACGACGGTGTTATATGTGTATAATCCTTGTGTTCCGATCGTATCAAAATTCAATGGTCAATTGAATTTTTGATCGATGCCAAGCAAAATCAAGTTGCTTCAACTTCTGGGTCGACTCTGGGCTAGCAACTAAAGCATCAAAACTTGTAGATTCTCTACTTATATATACTCGGGGCGCTGCTGCTGCTTCTGCCTCTGCCTGCTGCCTGCTGCGACGTCTTGGGCGACAGCTGTTAACACTTGGACAGAGTGAAGATGCTGCTGCGGCTTCGGCTGCTGCTGTTGGCAACAAAGACGACGCTGACGCCAACAACAGCACAAACAACTGACCAACCGGTGCCAGTTTCGGTTTCAATTTCGGTTTCAATCTCAAACTCAATCTCTCAAGCTAAAGCCCAGTCCCAGGCCCAGGCCCAGTCGTTTAGCAGCTTTGCAGACGAACTCATCGTCGCAATTATTTGTTGTTTTTGCTGTTGCTGCTCTTGCTCTTGATGTTAAGGCAGCTTAACAGTCGCATAACATTAGTACACGCATTTAAAAACAATATACAAAATTTTGATTAATAAAAAATTAGAAAAAAAACCACCTCAAACCAAAAAAATAAAATTCCAGCTAACAGCTGTCCAATTGTCAGTGTTAAATATGTTAGCTGTTGATGCTATTGATATTTTTAGTTAGCTGCTTTAATTTGAGCAAATTTATTAAATGACCAGCGACTAGCAGACACTTGCTCATTTAGACATTTAACCAACTTCAGCCTAAAATACTCGTATTTCATTTACGCCTTTTTTTCTCCTTCTTTGTTTTCTAGTTTCTGTTTGAGAAACAAGTATATAGTTTTTTTTCTTTTTTGGGGTAACGCAAATGATGGAATGTGCTCGTCTTGAGTGTTAAACATATTGTCATGCAGTGTCTAATTTGTAAACGAGATTAACATTCGGACCGCTGTGTTGTAATTTTGGCAATCGCTTTCAAGGCTTCAATCGAACCACAGCAAAAGGCAAATATTTGTTAGCATCTGTGTATATAATAGATAAGGTGTCTAGGATTTAGTAGAGGTGAAATTAAGTGCATAAATCAGTCAAATTGCATGCAGTTCAAATTGCTTGTCTTACTTGTCGCCTGGCGGGGATTACAGTGAAGCTTAGGCCTAGATGAACCGGTTGAGCTGCTGCTGGTGCGTGCTGGCTGTAATGTTTTCTTGGGTCAGTCGTGGCGTCCAATTCCAACTTTGGAATTGAGCTCTGAATGTTAAGGTAGGCGCGTACACAGACGCTGCAGCCCCAATAACCAAATGACCTTTAAACGCAAAATGCGCTGTCAATAAAAAAAAAATAAATAAATAAAATACAAAAACAAGAAAAGCAAAACACACACGCTCGAAAATCGCCCGAACACATATTGTTTTTATTAAAAAAAGATGCTGCAGCCAGTTAAAGATAGAGATGCAGAGATTTCGAGATGTAGAGATGAGAGCTCGAGTTGAAATCGCAGTCGCAGTCGCAGTCGGTGCAAGTTGAGGCCGCGGCGCATCATTTTTGCGAGCCAAACGGGTTTGATTTTTTTACTCTTTTTGTGTTTAAATAACACACATAAGTAGATAATAAGCTGCATTTATTTATTTATTTATTTATTTACTTCTACTGCCCAAAATAACACGATCTCTAGTCACGCATCAAAGCATCAATGGCAGTGCTCAAAACTCGACCAATTGGGCATGTGCTGCCCACGCGACAAACTCAATATTTGTGAGATTAAACAGCTTCTAGTTGTAGCTAAATATTTACTCTATTATCTAGCTCAATCTTCAATGAGGTGCTAAACTCTCGTATATTTCCAGAAATATCGTATACACTTCACAACAGATCACAACTGAATCAACGGTTAATTAAATTACCAACTGAATTATGAATGCAGTATTAATAATGAATAACAATAACTGGATTTGTCTTTGTTTCATTTAAACATTGTATATGACAAGTTCTCATTTTATTTTTAACTCAATGAACACTCTTGCTTTTTTCTATAGAAAACAAAAGGATTTCACGCTGAGACTCAACGAAAAGAAAGTGAAAGGTTGTCACTTTCTAACATTTAGATATTTGGGTACTTCTAAAAAACACCAGTTAAAAGCAAAACTTGTTTGCCTTTGCATTTAGTTGTCTAGAACCATTTTATTTTTGGCCAGCATACACTGTGAGAAAAGACAAGTCTATAAACTAGCAACATTGATTGACGTATTTTGATATCTAAATGCGGAAGTTGGGCTATAATCAGAAGCTCATAAAATTGGTTCAATTTGGAGGCTTCTAGAACTCTGAACTGGTTCTGGAAGTGCGGAATCTTGTATCACGAGTTATAACAGCACACATTTCTTAAAACAAACAAATAGCAACTAAATTATTCCATTGTAATAACGAGTATTATTTATTTGTATGAATTTTATTTAATTTTTTTTAAAGGTTGTCCGACATTTCAAAAAAGTATTGATCTTTAGAATTGGTTTCTTTCATCAAAGTACTAATAAAATAAAACTTGTTTTAAATGTAAGATAAAAAAATATAAAGAGGCAGTAGAAGCTATTTTTTATATAGTCGTTGCTTTTTGTTAAGCCAAAAATCGAAGATTTAGAACTTGAATTTGGCAAGTGTAGAGCTTGACTTTAATGACATTATCAAATTGCGTTTATTCGAGGCACTTAAGAATCAACAAAGTGTGTTAGTAGTCATTAAAAACTAGCTATAAACTTCATATTAACATATTAACATAATGTTTACAAATGAGTGCTATGCAGTTGCACTTAAATGAAACATAGATGTTATGACTTTGGCATTAGGAAGTCACCCTTAAGAAGCTAATTACTTAGATGGCCATCAGTTGATATTTAGATACTTATCCATCCGCCTATTAATTGTTCTTTTTAATGGCAGCAAAGCTATGAAAGATACCTCCACCCAGGTGAAGTTACAGATGTTGGACAGATGGACCCATCAGATACATTTATAGACATTTGTGATGCTGGTGACGACTTGAAACAATTCGGGTCATAACTTGCTTTGCACATCTGCTCTCGGAGGCAATGACACTTGCCGACTTGCTGACATTTTGGATTCGTCATTGTGAGACAAGACTTTGAGAAATATAAAGATGGGCTGTAAAATAGAAAATCAGAAGAGGAAAAAAAAAACTGAACATTTTATTGCAAATGTTTTCCAAATATTTTGTAGGAAAGGAAAATTTAAATATTTGATTTTGTGACACATCATGGTGCATCATCCGCTAAACTTGCAACACAATGACTGATGTTTTAATTTTATTGAATCTGCCAAAAATGAGTCGAAGGACGTGTTGATTTTATGGATCGATCAAATGGACAAATCATGTGCATAAAATTGATTAAAATTAATTACAAAACTGGCTTGTCAAAACTAACGCACTCGATGTCCATGACATGGCCCAAAGCCACTGTGGATGCTGCACCGTGATGCGTTGTCTAACCAGATTTAGTTTCAGACTACGAATCATATTCTAGACACATTTAACACTCTATTGTGATACATTGGATAGCTTTAAAATTAGCTAAATTAAATGCAAACCATTCATTGCTAGTTGCCTGTTTGGCTTTTGTTTTATTCACTTTTTGTTTATTTTGGGTGCGGAAATAATTTGTAAGTTTTATCGGAGCAAATTTCGCATTTAATTAGCGGAATATGTTATATAGCTGCCACTGAGAGCCGTAAATCTTTCCATTCAGGTGTTCGGGTTATAGATGATTCTCGACCTACAGCTATGTTTGTCTATCTAATCCTAGTAATTAAACACCTGCACGCACTAACGATTAAAATTAAAATCAAGCATTTTTTTTCTCACTTCTCTTTGAGGGGGAACAAAAAATGTTAAAAGAGCTGACATAAGAATAGGCTTGCTGAATATTTATAATGGTCTATTCAAGCCAAGATGTCCAACAAAGATATATATTTAAATTTGGCGGATCTTTATAGAAACCACATTAAATACATTTATATGTATTAATTTCCACTCAAATGTCTCGTTGGTCAGTTGCGTCAGCAGAATCAAAGAATGAAGCGATTTGTGTGTGCGTGTGTGCGAGTGTGTGATTTTTTTTGGACATCTTTAATTGTGCTTATGATTTATGCAAATGTATCCTTTATATAAACAAGCTCGAAATGAATCAACATACCAGTCAAGGCAGAACAAATTTTATTACTTGTCAAGCTGCTTTAGATTTATATTTATGTAAATAAGCAAATCCAGCAGACAACCAGACAATCAGACAATCAGACAACCAGACCAACTAGTTCGGCATCACATTTCAAATCTTCACTAGTTTTAGCCATGTTTAAGGAAGTCCAAATATATACAACTATATAACTAAGTAGAAATATAGAGTAGTATATGCAATCGATGGCTGAGAACTGGATTAATACACATACAATAGCTGTTTATCTGTCTGTCTTCACTTCTCTTCACATTGTTTATTTTTATTTTATTTGTTTTAAATCAAAACATTTGCTCAAGGTCTTAGGAAAGTAAAGTTTTTTTTATACTCGAATTAAATTATGTAAATTAAATTGAAACCAAATTATATATAATTTGTATATATTTGTTTGAAGCAATTGAAATTCCTGATTTATAAATGAACGGCAAAGTTCAAGCTGTTTTCAGCATATCATTCACTTTTTATTTCATTTTATTATATCGCGTGTGAGGTAATTTATTTAACCTGATTTTTTTTCTTAACATTGCTAATGTTCAATAATTATTTATGTCCAAATCTTCTGCTTGGACAGTTATTTTATGCTAATCACTTGGATCCTATTTGGGTTTCTTCTTGTTTAATGAAAGCAAACCAAAAATACAATAAGATTAAGACTCAGCATTTTGATCTTGTTGTTTTCGACTTATGTAATTAGCAATGGAATAAATTGTATTAATAATAATTGGATATCATATAAATTTTAGTGTATTGAACAGCATTTTCAAGAAACGTTATTTTAGCCAACAATTAAATAACTCAATGAATTTATAGGTCTTTAATTACATACACAGTTTACTAACGGTGCTTTATTTATTTTCTTATTTATGCATTTTTAATATACATCTACCATATAGTATATGCCATTATAAAATTTATGAAGTAGCTGTGAAATTTCAGTTAAAAACACTAAAACCCGTAATCAATGGTGTTTTGTTTCGTTTTCATTTCATCTTTTTGGGAAGTCCATTGCAAAGGTGGCCCAGAAAACACGTTTATTGCAGCCGACCATTAATAAAACGCATCAAGGACATTTCAGGCCAACCGCAACCAGTTTTGGGAATGGCAATTTATTGCCCCAATTGCCGGGCATTGGCATTGAAATCCTTGTGCCTGGCCAATTCACTTGGCACTTGGTTTTGGCCTGGTCTGGTCTCGTCTCTTCTGGTTTGGCCTGGTCTGGCCCGAGGGTCACAAGCTGGGGAATCTGTGTCGGTGTCGAGATTTTTATCGAATTCCGCAGAAAACCTGTTGCTCTCAGAATCAATTTGTGGGAAATTATGTAATACTTTACACACATTTTTTTTAGCAGAAGCGAAGCGAAAGTTAAGAAGTTGATGGCATATAATAAATTTAAGCTTATAATTATAATTAGCAGCAGGGCTTGACAGCTGTCAAGTGATCATTCAAAGTATATGATTGAGTCAATTATTCAATTGGTTTTGAAAACGATTCAAGAGCATCTCAAAACGTTCAACTTGAAACTGAAAGTGAAACAGAAAACGAAACTGAAACTGAAGCAAAAAACAGTTTTGAGATTTGATTTATGGTCATGCACATCAGAGTCGAAAACAACTCGATTACTGGGCTGGTAAATTAGCCTAGTTGTATATAAAATATCAAAGAAAACTTAAAAAGAAGAAGCCAAATTTTAAGTGCAAATCAAACCAAAAAATTGGAGCATCTTTGTTCACACGCGCCGACAGACACAAGGCTGTTAAGTGAACTGTGCGCCAAGTCAAAACAAAGGCAAATTAGAAATATACATAAACTCAGCATATATACATAATATATACATATAAAGTTTTTTGCATGTGTGTTTGTATCTGTGTGTAACGGCGGGTTCAACTGGCTGCTTAACACATTCTACGCGTCTTGGCCAAATTTGTGCGAGCTGCGACAAATAAAAAAATCGAAAATCGAAAATTAATTTTAAATAAACGACAAACCGAACGGGTTATTTAATTTAAAAGCGAACTGGTTCGCTTCTTAATACCAATCAAAATATATATGTGTACTTAAATATATATAAATTGTGTATCTTACAGATACATATGTATCTGTATAGCCTTACATCGTGCTTGGGCCATTCAGACAGATAGGCTATCCGACTCTGGCTCAGACCTGAAATTCTACGCCCAATAATTTACAAGTTTTGCATGCAAATTTCCAAATTTGACTTTTGATTTTATTTTTCCCCTTTTTTTAAGAGCTTGGATACTTAATTCGATTCCATTTTATTGACGTCTACTGTTTGCCGTTGAATTCATTTGGAGTTCAAGTTCGACGCCTTTGGCAACAAACATTTCAAAATGATTTATCTGTAAATTGATTTTGAACCCAACTTTTGGGGTGATCCAATTGCTTGGATTTCCGCATAACAAAGCGAGGAGTGATCTACTTCAAAAAAGTATGCTACAATAATTTTAGACAGCAGATCCTTCTTATATGAAATACTATATAACTATAAAGCCATAATTATAAACACAATTGACACTTTTCTAAGGGGCATCAGACTCCGTTGCGTCTAGTTTGTCAGCTGAAGGTTATTTGGCAGACAAGTTTTATAAAGCGTTTTATACGTGAGTAGCATCAAATTAAAATCAAATCGAGATAAATATAAGTAAATAAAATATAATTTTGGTTTAAGGCAAAGGCTGTGGCTGTGGCTGTGTCTATGGCTGGGGCCGCCGTCTTTAGCATCCAAAAGCCACATAAAATGGACGCCTAACTATTTATTAGCTTTAATTTGAATTTCGTTTTCGTATAATGTTGCGAACAAAACTCGTTGAGCCGCTTCTGCAAAGATGCTTCTACATATTTCACAAAAACTAAATACACAATAATACAAAAAAACTAAAAAGCAGAAACAGCCACAAAACTAACACCACAACAACATCAAACTAAAAATCAAGTTCACCTCGAGTGTATCAAATTTGTATAAAATTCATCAGCCCGCAAATACGTCAGATGGAAACATGCACATATATATATATATACGCACATACGTATACAAATACATACTTACATTTGCTTTAAAAGCCACAACATTTCTTGTGTTATGCAAAACAGAGGAAGCACTGTGGTCGCACTGCCAAAGCCAACTTCACAGATACATAGGTAGCAATAGATACTTATGCACGTACGAGATACGTATTTCCATCGCGATGATCAGCTTGCAAAGTGTACCTGTTGAGCATCGATTAGCATTAGTTTTTTTTTAGTATTTTAGTATGAGCATTAATGATTTTCACTAATATCATAAGACATAAATCAGTCACTTGTTTATCCATTAGATATGGCACCATCTATTTGCTGTTGAATTCTTCTTTCCTCGGCAACAAATTTGTATGGAACCAACTGAATTAACATCTGCACACATTAATTATTATGTCTTTTATGCTTGTAGACAATATGTTTAATGAATACCCATTGTTTATACCAAGCAACACATGGTGCTTATATATTTATTTTTAATTTCGCTTATACGCATATTAATAATTATAGTTTTTATATTGCAACCGTTAAAACGTTCTCAACAGTCTTGTATTTTATCACGTATCAAGTATCAAATTTTAAGGCTACTTAAAATTTACGAAAAATTTTTTTTTTTTTTTAAAGGTGGGCGTAATTGTTTCTTATTGATTTACCGTTTTGTCGTAGGCGAATACTTCCACATATCCACAATATCAACCTGATTTTAATTTAAAACAAACTGACAAATTTGGTAAAGTTGCTTCTCAAATGAATACAAAAATGTTGTCCATATAAAATGCCACAATTCCTAAAAAAAAATAGAGCGTCAATATACCAAAATTAAATATTCACTTAAGTACATAATTTTATTTTTTATAATTGTCGAAATTTTTATATAATCATTAAAAACAGGTTTTTAAGATTTACTGTAATTCTTGCAGAGAATTCGGAAATTGAATTGAACAATTTTATAGCATAGTTTTAGGATGTTTTTTAAATGATTTCATTGGCATTGCACAGTGGATAAATAACGATGAAATTGTAACAAATATTTAATTTTGAGAAATGATTTGGTTTAAAGATAATACAGATACTACTACTGTACTACTGTTGAGGTATTCAATAATTCAATTCCTTCAAAACTAAGAAGACGCTTTAAATATTGGTTTAAAAAAATTTGATTTATATGAAATTTATTTTAACATTTCTAGACTTCCTGCCAAATAGCTAGAATGCCAGAAACGATTTTGAATAACCAATAAATATTTAGAAGCATTTCCAAACCTCTTTTGATAAGATTCAGTCAATGTCAATCATTTAAATAAAATAAAAAAACACTATGTTATTTATAATTTACTATTTGTATGTTTTATTACAAAAGATCGTTTTCGTAATCGTTGTGCAATTCACTTAACAATTAGACGCAGTACACTAGTCAAACTAAAACATAATACATACAGCTACTTAAATGGTTAGTATATAGATTCACAGGCACACAGATACATAGATCACAAACAGATACATACAGACAATTAGTACACATGCACACACATTCACTAAACATAAATCTTAACTACATGATTGAAATCCTCCAAGGATCACGTACGAGACGATGAATGACAACAGAATTATATGATTATCAAAAAATTTCGCTTAATACATTAAAGGACTAACTGTTAAACTAATGCTAAGACATCATGCTCTTTTATGTACAGCTCAAACAACTAGAAGATACACTTTGCATTTTTTAGTATGGGCATAGTTCGTAATTCGTTAACTTAATGATAAATCTGCTTTTAGTTTCAGACAGATTCAGATACATTTATTTTGGATGCAACAAGTCTTTTGAATGTGAATGCTTCGTTTGCGCGATTTGCGATTTGCGATTTAGTTTACAGCTCCGTCGAGTACTCCTCGGGATTGACATTGAATTTGCGCCAACAAATGTGATCGCTTGCGGCCGCAGACGTGGGCGGAGGTAGCTTATTACTGTTCACATTTACCACAGAGCTGGCGGATCGCTTGATGTGATTACCAGCCGAATGCAGCGCCGGCGCCGGAGCCGGAGCCAGACAACCTGTGGAACGACCCAAAGGATTGCGAGACATGGCCAAATTGGCATTGCCATTCACTTTGCCATTGCCATAGCTAATGGACTCATTGGAGGGCGATATCTCAATGCGGGTCGAATGATTTCCACTGCCACCATCCGAGAGCCGCCTAATATAGACTACCTCGCGGTGTTTCTCCACGCTCGCTGGCCCCGGCGGTGGTCTGCCCAAGGTCTGTGGCTGGGCTGTTTGACGGGCACGTTGCGAATATCTCAGTGGTTTGCCATCGCTGGCCTGGAATGGCACGTACTGCTGTGTGATGCCTGGAAACTTGTCCACGCTGATGTCCTCCTCAATAGCCGAGTCCCCGAACATTGACCCACTGTAGTTGGGTGAGCTGTTGCCGGGCGTCGAGGACTTCCAATGGGTCTGATGCGCGTGTGGAGTTTGTCCATTACCCGCAAACTTCTGGGCACTGGAATACTGTCCCTTCTTGATGGAATGCGTGTAATCACGTGTGCCCCGACGGCGCAGCGTAAAGTCACGACGTCCTGTGTCCTGGCATACGGAACGCCACTGCTTCCAGGAGTGACGAGCCAATGGATCCGCTGGTCCCCACTCCTTGGCTGGTTTAGAGGCTTCGCAGATCATGCCAAAGAAATTGTATTCCACCTGTCGGAATATCTGCACACACGCGATCACTAGTATCACCGCCAGGGCAAACAGTATTGGAGCCCAGCGTGGCAGGTATTCGGCCAACAGATCAAACTGATCGTCGTCGGCACACCACCAGACCAGTATGCCCGTCAGTATAGCTGGACAGCTGCACCACAGCCACATCCAGATGCGGAAAATAGGACGTCCTATTGAGAACTCCAGATCCGTATATATATTCTTTGCTCCATAAATCCAAGTAATTGCAATCAGTTCAAACACCAAGGCCGTAATGGCCAAAGTGCCGACCAGACGCGAGTCTAAGACACGGGCTATCAGGAACTTGGGTGCCGCAAAGGACATAACAGCCACGACCAAGGCAATCAGGCAGACCACATAGTTGGGACGCCGTGGCACTAGACGCGTCGAGGTGTACACACCCACGGTGATGGATACGAGGGCGGAGAGTATGACCAGCACATAGATGAGCGATGGAATTAAATGTCTGACGAGATCTCCCTCAGACTGGGCGCCAAACACGACACGGTCATAAATGGCAGTCAATGGCTTCAGTTCATCCATTAATCCACTCGCCGAGGCATCAAACTGCACCATGAACAGAGTCACGGCAATGGCATTGATGAGCAGATTAAAGCACAAATAAACGACCGAAGTGCGCACTGCATCGCCTTTGTACAGAAACTTGCCTGTCAGCATAGGCAATGAACCAAAGCCACAATTGACGGAGAACAGCACCTGGATTAGGGCATTAAACCAGATGTTGCTCTCGGTCAACAGATGGCCATCAAATGGCCAGAGCAGTGGGAAGTAGTGACGTGAGAACGAATTGCGCACTTCCCAGCCAGTCAAGACGCAGAGCAGTAGCAATCCCGCCAAGCCGTAAACGAAGAGACTACGCCGTAAAATCTTGCCATTGTGTGTACTAGAAGATTGAGAAAAATAATTAAATTATATTTATCTTAGTGACTTACTGTACTTACCACAACATGACCACTATCCAGAGACCAATTAGGCCAGCTGCCAGCAGGCCAAAGTAGAGTGGATTGCGCCAAAAGGGCGTTAAAAAGGTCTGATGCAGGCACTCCTGTCCACTGTTTCCAGTGACCATGTAGCCGTTCTGCAAAATGTTACATTTATTATAAATATCAAACAATTGTAAATGTTTTGTATTTTAATTCGCAAGTACTTACCATACTCAGCTTGAGATTGCCCACACACTCGCGAAATGGTATTGCATTCGAGGCAAACATTCCCACATAGCCAAGCGCCAAGACGGCCTGCAGTGATACCCAGATGGCCGATAGCCATGATGCAAAGCGACTGATAATACAGGCCCCTAAATGAGCAGGGGAATTTCAAATAAAAAAGTTATTAAAAGTTACAATTAAATTATATTTAAATAGCATATAAAAGAAATGAGCTAGAGTTGATTTAAATGCAGCAGGAATAGAGGCCAAGTTTGACTGGTACCCACCTATGAACCCTATGCTCTTTTCTGATTAACTAGGATCATGTTTCAAAATGGTTATTAAATATAAAAACTACATTAAGTAATCATTTTGTTTAACTAATTCTAATCCGTTATTAAATCAAGTGAAGGGTTTTTTGTATTATTTTGTAAATTTAGTTGAAGTCGTTGATTAGGAAACTCTGGTACTTGTACTGTTCAAGCCAATGTAAATTGCATCAGGTAAAACAATAACTATTATAATTTAAACGAAATCAAATTGGACCAAATACAAACTAAGTAAAAAGGGGCGATACAACGAAGGCATTCCTCTGCAGCACCCAGCATTATGTGTATTATACTGAGGTCTTTTCGAAGGTGTTGTGTCGTAATTTGCAGTTATATTTTTTTGGTTGCATTTTTTGCTTTTTGCCATTATTAAGTATGTTGCTCATATTGCTTATTTTTGAATCGTTTGTTTTTCTCATTACAATTGATTTTTTCCTTTTGGTTTATACTTTTTTGTTCATTTAGAATTTGCCTTAAACGTCTCTATGGTTATTTTTAGTGGACGCGCCGTGCCAGCAACTGTTTCCGTTAGGCGAGCTGGATAGACATATGTTGTTGGTTATATATCGTCTGGTACCGGAGATCTCAACAGCTAATCCACGTTATCCAAGTGTACACCACAACTTAGATGAAATGCTACTTCTGACCTTGACAGCTGACATCGGCAGCAGCATCTCAAATGTTGCTGTTGTTGTTCTTTGTGCTTCTGGACGATTGTGGGCCGTAGCTGGTGTTCCAGGGAGATGCACAGGGAGAGCCCAGGCAGAGTCCAGCTGGCCCTTGAGTCGCAGGCGCCAGCAGTGGCGCGCCAGCGATTACACGAACGGGACACACACACCAATGCATTTTGAAGGTTTTAATATTTTTTTTGTATGCTTTTTCTGAGTAGATTTTTTTGCTTTTTTTGTTTTGTTCATTTTGTCCTGATAAACACGATGATGATCATTACCTACTAAGTCACATTTAAGTTTGTTCGTTTTTTTTTGTGTATTTTTTTATGTATTCTTTTAAAGATTTTTTTGTTTGCATTGATATACTCTTGGTCTGATAGATTTTTGCTTTTTGTCGTTTGTTTTTTTATCATTGCGTTTCGTGAATTCTTGTTTAGACTTTTGTTGTTGTTTTTATGTTTTGTATATATGCATATATATATATATATATTTGTACCTATATATATATATATACATATATATTGCTCTCTGCATTAAGCGTTTCGCTTTTTGTTTTGTTCGATTTTTGCTTTTTTGCTTCAGAGGAGTTTTTGACCAAAGTTGTTTTGCGTAACTTATTCTGCTCTGCCATCCAACGGACACAATTTCAGATTTGGGTTAACGGGATGTGTCCAACCGTCATTACTGCGAATGCACGACCGCCCCAAATGTATCCCCAAAATTAAACGGTATTTATGCTGCACCAATCGGAACAGCAACTTGAGAATTATAAGCCAAAGGAAAAGTGCACTCGCTGCAGCTTTCGCCAAAATAAGCTTTAGTCCTTAGCACAGGGGGTTGCACTAAAACAGCTTTTGCAAATACTAAGGGTTGATTGCAACCTGTTGTGTGTTGCGTGCAGCCAATGTTAACAACCTGTTGCCTTACCTTTGAATATGGGCGAGGCACGCCAGGTGTGCGCCGCCCCTTGGCCCAAAAACTGACCGACAGATATCTCCAGCAGTATCATAGGCAGACCGACTAGAAACAGCAGTATCACATACGGCACCAGGTAGGCCGACCCATATCGATCCAGTTCCCGTGGGAAGCGCACCACATTCGCATAGCTGACGTTCAGGCAAATGCAGAGCACAAGGCCACGAAAGACCGAGCATTTTGTCTGCAAACGAAAAGACCAAAAAGAAAGAGTAATTATTTAAGTTTATTTTTATTGTTTTCTTTGTTGTTAGCAACAGGTGTCTAGCATCCGGCGAATTAGCGAAAAGAAAAAACCAACAAACCACCCACAAAAAAGAGAGTCATTATCACTTCCGGCACTTCCGCTTTCAGCTTGTGTAATAATTATATTGCTTTTATTTATTTTAAGTAATGTTTATTTGTTTTACGAGTCACACACACAGCTTCCTCACAATTTGGGTTCTTATAATTCGTGGTAGTATTTATCTATCGCGTAATGAGCGGCAAAAGAAAGTAGCGCCCCATTATGGTAAGGTCTGCGAAGAGGCCAAAATGACGACGCCTGCAAAATGTACCGCATAAGCCCATTAGATGCGGGCCAAAAACACCGCCAACCACAGCAGCAACCATAACAACAACTACAGTTGTAAATACTTTCAAAAACGTAAACGAAAAACTAAGAGATAAAAGAAAATACAAAAACCTAACAGCTCGAAGCAGAAATTACAGCAAAAACCCTATACATAAATTCGCTTGCTACGAATTTAAGTGAAATTCATTCAGTGACGCTCAGTTATCCGGACGAATAGACAGACGGAGGGACGGCGGGACAGACTGACTGACAGACAACGTGACGCCAAAACGGAGCGTAGTTAATAAAGCGCAAAAACCGCAAACAGTGAAAATGTAAACAAAATAAAGCTAAGAGCGCCAAAAAACACCTAAACCTCAAGCGCAGTCCAATTACACTAGATCACACTATACGATAAGTATTGCTATTAATAGATATATCATGTGCATGTCTCGGGTATTAGTTAACCAAGCATAACAACAATATTTATATCTTTAGCTATTTTGCATGCAGTTAATAAACTTACTTTCCGATAGTATCGAAAGGGCACATCCTCGTGCACAACATACAGATAATCGGCTAGATATTTTGTTGTTGGTATTTCCATCTTTGGACAGATTTTATATTGTTTATTTGCGCAAAAGAATTTGTCATTTTCTTGCATTTGATATTTGTTGCATACAATTTATGTAGATTTTTCACGTTTTAAATATTGCAATTAAATTATGCTTTAATTCAATATTTTATCAGTGCTATAAAGAAATGTAATTTAAAATTTATAGTAATTACAAGTTCTTATTTATTTTAGATCACAACGTGTTTATCCGATTTGGGCACAAAATATATGCAAATTTTTAGCAATGACTTTTAGCATTTCATTTCATTTCAGACACAACAAAAAAATGATCAGAAAAGCAATAATGAAATAAAATAAAATATAATAAGCTAAGAAGCCGAAATGTTTAAGAGATATTATAATACAGCACATATGTATGCATATGGAACAAGTTATCGCGTTACGACAACGTCGCTTTAAATATTAATTGGCAACACCTTCATTGCTTAGCCCTGAACCGCTTATTGAATGTCTTTTGCGAATTGCCAACGACAATCGCATCGTATATCAGCGATTTCTGCGATTTGCTTTTTCTGATTTTTATTTATTTTTTTTTTTTTTTGGTTACTCTTCAACGTCATTGGCAATGGTGACATGAACGCGTGGATCGCTTGTTGGTTCCGTAAACGAAGACGCAAACAAAAAAATGAAGACGTTGTCATTAGATATGGATTGCATGTATTATAATCATTGCTAAATTGATACACGGAAAAGCTGACAGCTCAATACACACACAAACACAAAGACACAGTCTACACGGCGTATGCGTAATGCAATTGACGCTAAAATAAATTTGTTGTAATTCATTCAGAGTCTTGCAAATGATTCGTATGGAAATTGCATTGGTTTCGCGAACCGTTCGCCACTCATCACTGTAGCAGCGCCGAGCAGCAACTGCCTCAAGCGAATTTGACGAAAATTGTGCACTCCCGATTGGGGGAAAATCGAATGAGATGCCGAAAAACGAGTTTTTCCATTAATGAGTGCCGTTTTTTGTTATGGGCTTTTCTTTCTACTATCGCACTCACTCGTGTTACAGTTGAAGCTGCGAAAGGGGGCGTTTGAACGGGGTACGGAACTTGAGAGGGGGGAGGGAAAACTTCTGCTAAGACACTGGGGGCGACCACACGTAGCGTGCGAGCGAGCATGAACCGAACCGACGAACGAACCGAACTGCTCTCTCATTAATGCAGAACTGACGCTGACTGAAACGATTGCGCGGCTCTAAAGCGTGGCTTTCTATCGCACAGTCGCTGCGCAAAGTCAGCGCCCAAGTGCCGAACCAAACCGAAGTTTGTGCTCACACTTCGGCTTTTCTACAACTTTATGATACACTTGTTTAATACATTTTTTATGTGTTTTTACGAGTTCTTACATTTATTTCCACTCGTAAACACCCACCATCTAATTGAAAGTTCTGAAGATTGTCGCGTTAGTATTATCGTGTCGTGGGCATAATTATGTTAGCCAAAGGCAACAACAATAGGCGGGCAAAAGCAGGAAGTGGGCTAAAAGGCAGTAGAGAAACTTGTCTATTCGTCTTGGCCATTGCGTCTTGACTGTCTATCTTTGCACAGCTAAATTAAATTTCATTTTAACACGTTCTAAGGCAGACCGAACCACCGGCAGACAGACAATCTCATAATTTTTATAATTATTATGTAAGCATGCGAACGCAACTGGCGCATCATCTTGACGTGAACCTGAAATTGAACCCGCACACTTGAGACATTGTAGAAGAATGAGAACGCGAACGAGAACCAGACTGAGAATCAGAATGAGAACAAGAATAAGAATGAGAATGGAAATGAGATCGACTTTGAGTTCGGGTTCGAGTTCGTGTCTGGGCGCATAATTAACGACACTCAGTGTGCGCCTCAATAAATAAATAATAAAAATAAAAAACTAAACACATCAAGCTCAGCTCAAAACGAACAATGAGCGTTAATAGAAAATAAAAATATCATTTTTTATTGACGCACACGTTCACAGTCTCTCCCTGTACCCCTGTATCCCCCTTTAAATAGAATAACAACTACAATTTTGATAGTTGGCACGTCAAATGTAAATATATAAAATCGTCATATCGATTCTTTATTGGACCTCTCTACGGACCATGGCCATAATCGAATCTTGCAACGGAAATGTCGACCTCTCTACGACGTATTGATGGATTGGACAAACTCAGTTGAGAGCGTGACTTTCCCGAAAGCTCAATGTGTGTTTGATAAGCTTTAATTGGCCGCTGTCGCGGCACCTATTAATACGAATGCCTTTCTAGTAGGTATAATAGACTCAAAAGTCAAAACAAAAGTTGACTTCGGCGGAAACTGAGGAACAGTTTGATAAATTTATTTTATGTTCGATTTCCACAACTCTAATTGTCAGTTTCCTAAGGAGTATATATTTTAAAATCTTACACGGTATACTCAGTGTCGACTACCCCAAACTACCTGCTCGATTGTGTCTGCATATTGTGTTATAGAATTTTTACTTTTTGGCCTTACATTTAGCATTCATAATTGCTTTATTTTCATAAGTTTTTGGTGTCTTTTGTCAGATTTGTGTGTTTGGCATTTCAAATGAACAAAATGACCGTTGAAATTTTGCTTGATTTGAAAATAATATATTAATAATAAAACGAATAAGAATATAAGGCTTCAACGAGGCGGCAAAAGTAAAAGCGTGTTTCTGGTTGGACAATGGAATTCTAAGCCGAGTGGAAAATAAAAATGAATGTGGCCTATAAATAAGCCTTTCATTGATTTTCTAATTATATTATAGTATTGATATTGAATTACACATTTTTTTGTATATAGAATTCATAGATTCAGTATAAGATTTTGTGGCCTTCTCACTGATTTGCACAGCTGCACAACAATTACGCGCACAGTTTTATAGAGTTGATTTTTATATTTCATTAATGTGTCTGCCTCTGACAATTGTGCACAAAACTTAACTCGACACGAAATTGGAGTGTGAAAATGCGTTCACAATGGTCACTGAAACTGACCACAAAAGATGCCTGGCAATCTTTTGTCAACAGATTGAATAAGAGACAGCTACGTACTCGGACAATCTCTTTGTGTCGCTTGTGTTTTGTGTCTTCTGTCTTGTGGCTACTTACTTGAAATGTTGTAAAGTGCAAATGTTGTGATGCAGCTAAAGGCACTCGAGCATTGCGATCTGTCAGTCTGTCCGTCTGCTTATCTGTCTGCTTGTTTGTCCGTCAGTCCCTTTGTGACTTGGCTATTGTTTTACGATTTTTTGGTGTGTCTTGTCTAATCAGAGGCAGGTGAAAGGAGTTTAAAATCATGAAGCCATATAGCTGACATATCGTTAACTAGCCAAGTACTTCGTTACACCCAACCCGGTAGCGCAGTGTAGCGCAGCGTTGCGTTGCCCAATTGTCGTCTCTTTTCATTTCGATTCTTCTGTCTGTCTGTGCACATACGTACACATCGAAATTCTGCTGTCCAATGGTCACTGAACATCAAGCAACTTGGCCACTTTCACTGCGGTGGCAGCTTTCAAAAGCCCATGTCCGTCCAAGCAATTCTAATAACCGCCAATTATCATATTGCTTCCCACAACCGCAGTGTCGATTTATAAGCGCAACTCAAGCCGGTTTCGACTCGGCATCGGTTTCGATTTCTATGTACGCGTGGATTTGTATCAATGCAATGAAACGATAGCAAAATGACGTCATCAGTCAACAGAAAACGCGGCATATCATATCAGATCAGTAAGTCGAACAATATTACAATTTTTAAAGCTATTCCCGTCCCATTCGCTCCTTCTTAACGCACACAAAACGTGCAATTGGCGACGAGACGCCGAAATTCGCACCGAAAGTACGAATCGAGCAGTTGCTGCTGCCGCTGCTGCTGCACAAACATTTTTTCGTTTTGTTGAACTTGTTAATCAGCGAATTGGAAACGAAAAGGCATAAGAGATGAAGTAACTGATACAAGTGTATGTGCGGTGTGTGTACAACACCCGCCTTACAAACACAAACACACAATCAGACTCGAAACACGCTGAGTAAGCGACGGGGCGGCTGCTTGTTTTCTGTTATTGTTATTGTTATTGTAACTGTGGCAAGCAATTGCAAATCAGTCGCGTTCATAAGCACTCCTATTCATATGCGCATGCGAATAATTATTGTATGATTGCGACTCTTAGGCTTAAAATAACTTATGCATGGCTAACGTTTTTCCTATTTTAAATAAATAAAATCGTGCTGAGAACATCGTTAAAAAAATATTTATAGTTTTGTTATTTTTTTACGTGCAACTTTCCCAAACGAAAATAAAAGACTTAAGCGACAAACTGACAGCCTAGAGGGTATGCTATGTTGTTTTTGTCTTAGCATAAAGCCATGACAAAAACTGTAGCATACTTTGTGGTAGCAGCAATTATTGTGGTGCTGTTATTCGCTAAAGAAACTCTGCTACGTAAGTGTTATACAAGTAGAAGTTTAAATAACTAAATTTCAAGCGTATGAAATTATTCAATCATAAGATTAAGAAATAATAAATAATTACATCTGGGCTTACAAATAAAAAAAAAGAACTTTAAAGATTAACTAAAATAAAAATAATTCAACTGCTAATTTATTTCCAGCGGTTTCTTTTAGCTTTTGATTAATTTTACATCAATACAAAGATTTTTAGCTTTTCTACCTGATTAGCAAACGATAATAAACATTCCCAGTTAGTTAAATCGAAAGAATGGTAAATAAAACGATTCTATTTTTGGTTTAAAGATAAATCACAATAACAAGTCAATTAAACGTTCCTAAATTCAAATTAAGGACACCAATGTTAATTGGACAAACCTAATTAAAAGCAATTAGCAGCTCTTTTGGCATGTTTCAACGTGCACTTTGCACTCGTAAAACAAATGCAATTAGCACAATTTGTAGAATTGCCGCTAGACATGGAGACTTAAAAAACAACAAAAAATTGTACGCCCCACGGACGGAAAACAGACGATCGGGTAGACATGTAGAAAAGCAATGATAAACTGTCTGAGCGGTAAAATTAAACCCGTGCCTTACTAACCCAAATAAACGTCAAACTAATGCCGAAACTTGTTTTATGATGTTGAACAAACAACAGACCACAACCCTATAAACCAGGCGCATTAAAACAACAAACGGCTTTAACAACAATCAACTATTTCTTTAAACAGTGGACAGTCCACGATTTTTGACTAACGACATGGAATTTTGTATGAAGATGTCAACAAAGAGTTGTGCTATTTTTTGCGCTTCTCAAGGCCCCATCCCCGATAGCAGTCTGTCCATAAGATCGAGTGTTTAATGCTGAGAAACGAGTTTGTCTCCTTGCGGCATCGTCACAAAATTATGACAAACAAACCATGTTAGAAACAAATAAAAAGCGCTTAAATTAACGCATGGGAAATGTCTGGGCACAGTGGCTGTCATAAATAAACCAACCACGGAAGCTCTCTCACACCTAGATAAACCCTATAAAGACCAAATTCCTATCACACGTAGTCGCTAATCAAGCTGATTGCAATGATCTTAGACAAGTTAAGCGTTTCGAATCGATTGATTTCGTATGAGATACATTCACTTCTAGTTCTGGGTCACGTACATTCATAAGATTTGCTAGATAGAGCGCAAGTGTGAGTTATTGTTTCATTCATGACTAACTATACATATAGCATGATAACTGATAAACTGATTTCATTTAGTTTTCCGCGTTTTTGATAAACAAGTTAAGCGAAAAAAACTGTGAAGTATAATTTTGGCATTTAGATAACTGGATTTTCTTGATTGGATAAAGTTTTTGTATGCAGTTTTAGCTAGCTAAATCTAGACACGTGTAGAGTTAAGATTTGCGAGAGTTCTTGGGAGCTATTAAGGAAAGGCTGCAATGTAAATCTGCTAATCTAACTACTAGCTAAAGCTATAAATATTTAGTTAACTTTACTTAGTATACACATTTTGCTTTCCGTGTCTTCTTCACTTTAAAACATTCTCAAGGAAGTCGAGTTCGCAAAGCTAATAATAAATATTTATCACGTTCTTATGCAAATAACATAACATGTTAGATTAAAGTATATTGCAAACAAATTGCTAACGGTATGATAAAGTATAATTTTATTTATAGTAGCTATATATGCCCATCCCTCTCTTTTGGCCAACTCACCTGTTGATTTGACTCATCCTCCGCCGCTGGCAACAGCTTGGCATTACTCGCCGTCGTGATGTTATGACCGGAATGCGCTGACGCTGATGCCGATACGGAGACAGAGGAATAGTTCTTGGAGACGCGATCGTGTAGATCGTGATGCTCATGATAACCCTGGATATCTGTTAGGGTATTGTTGCTGCCACTCAGTGTAATGATGCCACTGGAGCTAATGCGTCCCGAGGTGGCTGTGGTTCGACCACCGCCACTGTCCACCACACTGGACACGGTGGATATGCAGCTGCGTGTGGTTTGCGGTGATGGTGTTACCGCTGGCATTTCGGCATCTGCCTTGGCACGTCGCATATTTAGCCAGGACATGCGTTGCGGCTGTCGGCGATCCAAAGTTGCCGCATTGGTTGCTCCGGTGGCGCCTCCGATGTAGACGCAAGTTCGTGCATTGCTTGACTCGGTGTCGGCGGGGCGTGGCAGTGTCGCCATGCCACCGGATATGTGTTTGTAGGTGGGCGTGGTCGGAGCTTTGACACTGAGCTGCTCCTCAAGGGCTTCAACGCTGATGCGATTCTTATGAGTGTTGCTCATCGATTAGATCTGAAAAGAGGAGACAAAGAGCACAAAATTTAAGAGTTAAAAAGTGACGCAGAAACATTGTTAATGGGCTCAAAACCGAACCCGTTTCAGTTCACACGAAATCACAAAAATTTATCCGCTTTAAACATTTTTCAAACGAAATGATTCACGTGTGGATTTCGAGGGTTTATCGATTGGAGACAGCGATTAGCATGCGAATGGAGTCCAAATTTTGAAGCAGAACAAAGCGTATGATATCAAAATCAAATTCATAAACAAAACCGTTGATCGAAAGTAAAATTTGCAACGAAATATGAGAAAGTGAAAGCTGCAATTCTAAAATAAAAAGCCCTTTTAACAATGGGCTTTATTAAGCATATTATGTACGATTATGACACTATGGCTGACTTAATGAAAGTTCTGCTTTTTTATAAACCTTCTCTTCTCATTGAAGTTATTATACAATACAAATTGTGGCAATAACTTCTGTTTGCGAATTTCACTGAACTGAATTTCATTCCACTGAGTTTATAGTATCTTTATCTCCCTTTGAAGCACACTGAAAAGCCAGAAAGTGTATGAAATATAAACAGAAACAGAAACGCGTAAACAGAGACATAAACAACAACTGTTTCAACACGAAAGTCAAACAAAGAACTTTGCTCGACTTACTTAAACATATCATAGCTCTTCTTAGTCTTTACTGTATTGTGTATAAAAACAACCTGATAATGTACTTTGGCTCATTTCTCTACACATTAAGTTTATTACGTATGATGTGGGCGTAACTATAAGTAGTTGTTGATTAAGCAAACTCTGTGCAATTGGGCAGAATTAAGCAGATTCGCTTAAAGTTTTTCTAAGTTTAATACCACATGTTTAAGCAGGAGAAAGATCATCTTAGCAATAAACAGTTCGTTGAGCTTTCATGTGCTTTTTTGTTTCTTTACGTTATACCCTTAAGAAGCATTCTTATCTGCCAACTTACTCAGCAGTTACTTAAGTGTAAATGAGCTTTTGAAGCTTTCAGCACATAAACTGTTTTACTGCGTTCTTTACACGAGTTGAACTAGCTTTAATGTGCTTTTAATACTTTTTAATGCAAAGCAATCACTGATTATATGGTGCCCATAAATAGGTTAAGATCAACAGTTTATTAAAATAGACTAAAAAGTTTAAACGCATGTTTAAACAGCTTATAAATTAAATTAATTAAGTCAAGAGCATCACTGAATGTAGTATTTTACAGAGGAGCATGAAAAACAAATTTCGATGAGTGACTCAAATGATATCGCATGACAGAAAGGTTAAACAAAAGTTGTGTCATTTTGTTAATGACTGTTTTTTCTCTTTTTTCTATCTTTTTTTTGCTTTGCTTCGAGATTGTTTTTGGTTTTGTTGTCTTTTGTCAAACAAAAGGCAAAAACATCTTATCGGCACAATGGCATACATTTTATCTCAACCCAAAATACACACTAAAAATAACAGCTCTTATCACAATCACTTGGAATGCACAATTTTACAAAATAATTATGCACGCTTGCACAAATAAATGAGCTGAGCTCGAAGTATCTGTAACCATAACAGCAACAACAACACAAACAGAAACAAAACGGTCAACAGCTTTTTTTTATCATGAGTTCGTTGCCATTGCTGACCACGAAACAGGCCAACAACACCCAGTCCCTCTAGCCCTCATCGTCCCTCTCCCTCTCTGTATTTGTATCTCAATCTTAAACAAATTTGAAGACTGCAAACAACGCCTGTTCAAAAAGAAACTACACATCATTTAATCTTTACACTGACACAAAAAATTACTATTAATTACTTTTAGGTTTTAAATACCACACTTGATTTAGTAGCTTAAAAATAAACATACAAAATTAAACCATTTATTTTAAAAGCGCGTGCAAAATTATTATAGGTGGAACAGAGCTGAAGTTTAATCAGCTGCAAATTTAAGCAGTGCAGTTTTTAGTGCAATGCACTTGACTTTTTCGCTCTGTGTACGTACTGACGTCGACGCTCTCTTAACGCAAATTAAGGCACCAAAGTGGACGGCGGCTGATTTCGTCTTTTATGGCTGTTTATTATTGAACAAAAATTTTGCAAGCAAACGCGACTGAAATTGCGACTGGCGCCAGCCACAGTAAAAATTTGCAAGCCATACAGATTGCAGATACAAATACAGATACAAAAAACACAGATACAGATACAGGTACAACTATAGACACTGATAGGCATGTCCAAAGAGAAATGCCGCTTGTTTATGTATATACAATATATATACAAATGGATGACTACTGTACAGTAGGGCCTCGCCTCGTTGGACTCGCTGGACCGTTGTAAGTTGGGCGTAAGTCAGTGTCTGGAACCAAAGTCGAATTAGGCGACAGTCTGCATCAAGTTACAGGTTATTAACAGGTAAAATGCTGCAGCTCAAACGTACATACGTCATTATGGCCAACATTCATTCTACGTATGTGTTGCTTTTCTTTGTGCACTCAAATTGAACGGCGACAACGAAAAAACACACCGAGAACAAGAAAGGAAAGTCGAGTGGAGTTTAGACGACTTCAGTACGCCCTGTAACAGTACGTGTCAGCGAGCTTACAAGCTGCCTGCTAAACACTTGACACACTCCCAACAACCATTTGGTAATACCCTCAGTGCAGATCGTGTAAAAAGTAATGTTTTTGTTGTACTTTTTAGACTTCTCGCTTGATAAAGGTTCTGACAACACTCGAAGCACCACTCGCAGAGCACCACCATAATGATTACCAGCAGCACCACCAACGCCGGCCATAACAGGGGCATAAAGCAAAAATCAACCAGGCATAACCACAAAAAGCCAACTCGAAATCAGTCAGTCCGCCAATGGGGAACTACAACTTGGCCTAAAGTCAAACATTAACACAGCATTTAGCCGAACTTGCACTTGTGCTCTCTTGCCGGCTAAATTAAAGTGTTCTCGTTTTAGTTCCTCGTGTTTTTTTGGTAATAAACTGAGCTCAAACTGAACTCGAAATTGTTCTGGGAAAAAAGAGCACACACGATTCTGGGAAATGAATCAAAAGTCAGCGAATTCATTATAAACTTTTAACTTTTATAACGAAATATGCTAAATATTTTGGTAAAGGGTGTTGATTGTTTATCAACGATACAAATGTGTGTATAATTTAGTTATTTAATTAGTTATTTTGTCGCATTGCTGCCATTTAAAGCATATTTCCAACTTGTTTGGCATTTAAAAGTTTTTTTATATCCGGGAAGCGGCCACGTGAGTTTTTATCTTAACCTTTTTGGAGCGAAAGTCCAAGTATCTGAACCTGAAACCTGAGCTTTAACTCAAAGGTCGCACATCCAGATAAAGTTTAAGAAATAAAGTTTTAATTTGTAGACTGTGGATTCATTAGTTAAGCTTAATTACAAGTTGAAATGCTTCTGAAAGGCGCTGAAAGCATGAAGTATCTTTGCGTGCAAAGTATCTTTTGCAGCTTATTATCTGTATTAAGCGTTTTTTCATTTCTTCTTTTCTTTTGTAATTGAAAGTCGCGTTGGCAAGAAAGGAAAGTAAAACAAGATGAAATTGTTTGTTTGTTGCTGTTCGTTTGTTACTTGTGTTTTCATTGTTGATTTTACTGTCAAGCGGCAACATGAACGAAAGTAAAAACAACAAAACAAGACAAACTTAAACTGAAACAAGTTCAACATAATAGTGCATAATATGAGCTATGTCTATCCATCAGATATGTGTATATTTTATACAGATGCAAGTGACTATAGTCATTTCACAGTCGGCTTGACACAGTTTCTCTGTGTATGTGTGTGTGTGTGTGTGTGTGCTTGATGGACTGTATCTATGGTCGCCAATAGTTAGATAGATAGATTATGTAAAATGCTACGCGTTTAGACCAAGACTAACGACGCCGCCTCCGTTTACCTGTTAATAACAACGCAAAGATACAAGATGCAAACTACAAAACTTGGGTAAAAGTGTACACATATCTGTGCAAGTGTGTGTGTGTGTGTTTGTGTATCTGTGTGTGCGTTTCGCGTTGATTGCTTTTTATTGATTGTTCAATCGAATGTAATTAAACGTTGCCCGTTTGCCGGCTGCCTTCTGCTGTGGGGCCAGTGGTGCAAATCTCAGTCCGACACGCCCAGACGCAACGAGACACGACAAAACTTGTCGCTTCATCGATTTCATTTACAAAACTTACAAAACAAATTCACAAACAATTTAATTTTTGTTTTTTTTTTTGATATTCGCATTTAGCAACAATTGTCGCGGTTTCATTTTCTTTATTTTATTTCATATCATTTTTATCATTCGGCAGTTGCTCTACTTAAACGGTTATACCCTGTAGTTTGGCCAACAAGTGGATTACTTGACTGTGGCAGAGAGAAGTAGGTTTCGAGAACTCAATAATTTTACATATGCTGAATCTGTGTCAGTAATTTAGTTAAATTTCAAAGACAAAACAATGATAAGGTTAGAATCAATGAGGAAAACTTTATAAACAATTAAATACGATAGCTAGAAGCACAGGGTCTTTGGATGTCTACGCCACCGTTCGATTGCAACTCTTTCGACTAGTTTTTTTTTTTTTTTGGAGCACACGTCCAAAATTTCGCACTTCCAAGTCAAGTGTAATTAAAGCAACGCAAATAGCATAAAGCTCTTTTCACAATTATAAAGATCAAGGCGGATTATAAAGACCGCAACCGTTGCGGATTTAACATAAAAAACATATCCCCCTCTTCCCCCTCTGTCTGCCTCTCCCTGCCTGGTTTATTGCTCATAGTATTAAGCAAATTGAGTTAATAAAATGCCCCAATGGAGCGTAAAAGATCTGTCTGTTTGTCTGTCCTTTTGTCACCTGTCAGTGGGTCAAGAGCATTAAGTTGGCAATTCAATAATTATGTTTCAATCTATACGTTGCTAGCAAACCCTCTCAAGAGCAAACAGTCGGAATCCAGACAAGTTATTTGCAGATAGTAACATTGTAGTTAAAGTTACTGTTGTTGTTGCTGTGGTTCATCTATGACTCGTCGAGTATCTGAGCAATGATTTGCATAAATATTACGTCTAATTGCAGCTACAACCTGTCTCTACACCTGACAATCATAATCTCATGCCAAACAATACAAATATCTCTGAGTATCTACAACGTCATACAGCTACAAACTTTGACTTGTTGCCCATTAAACAAAAAATCAAAAAATAAAAAACCAAACTAAAAAAATTTGTATTCGCACAATGGCAATTATTGGAATCATTAGCTACAAAAATGACCCCATGCCAGATTCGGAATTGAGCAAACAAACAAATCTATTCAAAGTCAATAGAATCGTGTAAAAAAACAATAAAAAATAAACACGAGGACAAAAAGCAATTACACTGAGCTGTGATATAACAAAACCAAACCAAAGCAAACCATAACAAAATAAATAAATAAATTTATAAACAAAAGTTTACTTTCTTCAATTGAATTACCATTTAAATTGTTAACAGAATTCGTTTTGCTTTAGCAGAATTCACGCAGACAGAGAATAATGTGTTAACTGTTTTTGTTGGTATTTGTTGGTTTCTTAACTGTTACACTGCACAAACTGGTAAGGGGAGTTGTGGTGCTCCATAAAACTCATTTCACCGGCCGACAGAGTATGAAATTGAGTCGCGTCATTTAAATACAGGTTCTCACTCGATTCATTCACATTCACAGTCAGATTCAGATTCGAATTCAGATTTAGATTCACACGAAGCGAGTATGAGTACTCGTACTCGTACTCGTACTTGTACTCAATGATGTCCGAAAATCAATTTCAATTCAATTGCAAAATTCCAGGAAATTACGTCGTAGTCGTATTTTTTTATATTTACTACTTATATAGTATTTTTTGGGGTTTTCGGGGTTTTTGGGGTTTTATTCTCAGCACTTTGGATTCAATGCGTTCCCACTGAAAATCTGTGCACGAAACATTGGAACAAAAAAACACAAGGCAAATCAAAACAATGATTTTGAATTTGGTGGCTGGAAGAGACGCGACGACGACGACAGGTTTGGTAAGACTAAATCGAGCGGTGCACACCTGAGCTGAGCTAAGCTGAACAGAGCTCACCTGAGTCAAGTTGAGTTGCGTTGCGTTGAGTTTGGCTGACAGGTAGACAGACTGAGAGAGAGAGAGAGAGGAGGTATGTTTACAAACCAGCGATGGTACGCAGCAACACGTGTAGCAAGCGCAATGTATCTGACAGATACATGTTTCGGTATACGGTGTACTGGTATCTGATCAGTTAGTTGACTACACTAGTAATTGCATTAATATCTGCTAAACACGCTAGCAAAGCGAACACACAATTCCCATATCAGTAATTTTTACAGTTTACCTTTTCTCGCACTCTCTCGCCATTCAGAGGAAGAAACCTTCCAAAAAAGAAGACGAACACCCTCCCCTCAGTTCCCTCAGGCGACGTCTAACCCATCCCATGTACGCGAGGAAGCCGCACACGAAAACAAGAACCGAGAACAAAGTGCGCATAAACAGGAAATTAATCATTCGAGTGTGTATAATGCCGATACCTTTTCACATGCCCTCCTTCTCGCCCTTTTGGGTAAATGGGCAATGGGTAAAATGGGTATTACCCCGGCTACTCTGTACGTCCCTTTACCTGTGTCTAAAATCCCAAAAACCCCGAGGCCGGACAGGGAAGCAAATAGTAAGAAATAAAAGTAGGAAACACAATACAGCTGGAACTTCATTAAGGTTTTTGGGTAAAGATACATTTACACCGAGCTGGCGAAAATTTCAAGGTCAGCACCACAATACAGTTTACAACTTCATTTCGGAATTTGGTTATTTATTTTGACTTTTCGATGTTTCACACAAAAACAATGCGAGAAAAACAATGAACGCTGCAGGTAAATGAAAAATGCTAAATACTAATGAGTTCCTCGTTGCCATTAAAAATACTTTGATGATGATTCAATGTCGATTTGTCTGAAGATCTTCGTTTCGCTTATTAATAATTACAGCTCGGGATGCTGTTTATTTTATTGGAGTCTGTGCTGCGAGTTACCGGTTTCCGGCTCATTTCTAATTTTAAACAACAGCAACAATTCTCAACAATTATTATTCTTAATAATAATTCATGCGAAGTTCTCGTGCGATAGAACGAAACATTTGCCATAATTGATGATGCTACCGAACTCAACACATTTTGATACACCCAACAACAACAAAAAGGCTACAAATTCTATAAATTATGCTAGTGTTAAGACATTTGCGCCACTTGGTATACATTTTTTTTTTGGCGTGTGCAATTTTTGTGGCACGAACTTTGGGTCAAGAGACTCGTCATCCGCTGTCCGCCCCCCGCTTCGATTGCCTGATGCTTCCGCATTAATAGCTCTTGGAATTTTAATAGATTTTAGAATTTATTTAAGCTTAGATTCTACTAAAATCCCACTTTATACAGTCTACAAATTTCTAGTTAAGCTTAAGTGATTTGTATGGATTTGTCCCATTATAATCATCCCAAAATCATTAATAAAGCCCCGTCGCAAATCTAAGGATAAATGTTTTCAGTGCCCGAAGATATAATCAGAATCGATATAACCTTTTGTATTATATGGTTGTCCGTCCTTTTGATCACAGTTAATTTCCGTTAAAAAGCTTGCTCATTGAATCTCTGGATTATCTGGTATAAGTTCTATAATCAAATAAAGCTCTCTAAAGGTTAAATAACTTTTTCATTCAAAGAAGCATCTAGAAAAGATTGGGAACTGTATAAAGTTGTTCGGTGTGTACCTAATTCTAATTCCTTTGTTCTGGTTAGCCCGGTCACACTGTAGCTATGTCTTTATTCACTTTTTATCCGCTGACAGAGGGCAATTGTGCGTGCAAAAGCGTCATGAAATTGCCACACACAGAAAATAATGGTCGGAAGCAAGTTAGAACTGTGCAGACATATGGAAAGCCCAGAGAACTGGTCTATAAACAATGTAAGACACGAGTCCGACGACTTGACGATCAGCTGCACGTTTTGCCGTGACAAAGAAAGGGACAGCGGAAGGGAAAGAGTCGCGAGTAGTGGCAAAGAGGAAGGAAGTGGGTGAGAGGAGGAGGCGTAACGGAAGGGGACGTCTCGACTTTGGATCGTGTCTGCCTTTCTGGCCACCGTCTGTCAGTTACCAAATTGAGTGCAGCGCCATTTTCCACAATATGCTTTACTTTATACTTTGTATTCTCTCACTCTCGTGCTCTCCCTCTTCCACTCTGTTCTCTGTTGTTCCTCAATTGCCTTTTTGGCCACTTCCCAGCCATGGCAAAGAACTTCAAGACAGCCATATAAGTAAACTTCCATAGAAGCCAGCGGCCCAAAGAACCGGCAAAAACCAAATTGCACCACTTTCAGGGCGTTCTGCTCCCCTCTCTCTCCTCCTTCTACCTTAAAACAGTTCAAACTGTGTGCTGTATGGTGGAAAAAACCAAAGAGAGGCATCATTATCATAATCAAGACCATTATTTGCTGCAGTGTACCTTACTGACACCATAAATGGTTGCAAACAACTTTTATTCTTGAGTTTAAGTTACTTTCAGGTGAGTTTTTTAGCCAGCAAGAAGCGGCATTAACACCCAATGCTGTAAACCTGGCTAAGAGTGCGGAATGGAGTTTGAGAGGCAGCAAATAGCGAGGTGGCCCTACAGCAACAGCGTTGACATTTTAGCTAATTTATAGCCAGTCTAGGTACTTTTATAACAGCAAATGCTGTGGGTTTGAGGGTTACACAGTGAGAAATAGTCGAGTTAGTACTGAGAAGCTTAAAGATGAAATTACTTAATTAATTTACATTATTGTTAAGTTTTCTAAAATTATTTTAGCTTTTTTAGCTAGTTAAGCTCATGGATTTGATCACCACTCGTTGCCTGTTTTGGGATTTGATTAATGCATTTGTTGTTGTTAATCACATGCTTGGCATTTTGAGAACGAGTAAGATTCACTAGCACACGTATTATGTAGTTAGTCTAAGACCAAGTGCATATATTTGGTTAGTTAGTCGTCAGGTTTCTCGCTTGCTTTTTATTTGTATTAGTGGATGTTGTTGTTGTTTTTCTCTGGGTCTTTGGAAGTGACTTCATTTTCTCAGCAGCTGACATGCAATCCGCTTAATTTCTATTATCGTATAACGCCATTGTTTAAAACAATGTGCACTGCACATTTCCACTGCATAATCAACCAAGTATATGCAATACATATTAACTACATAAACAAACCAACACAAACTATATAATACTTGTCCATATATGGCACACTTTAGTTATTTTGTGGGGGAGGGGCGCTGTGCTTTTTTTTTTTGTATTTCGATTACCAAATTTAAAAAGTATGTAAAAAGTGGAAGCGTCACGTATGTGCACTGAACTGACAAACCGTCAAAACAGTTCAGCTATATAAATATTTGAACCTGGTCAGCAGTGATTAGGGGGAACTTGCGCATTTGGCTAGAATCCAATAACAAAACAACTACAAAAAGAACAAGCTGACTCCACAACGACAAAAACAGGCCAATAAAAAAAAGAGTCTATTCTTTTAATTAGCCTACACTTTAAACACAAAAAAAAGGTTAAAAAAAAAACTAGACGAATAGCGGAACCACTGCAATTTGAACTTAAACAATTCGAAAATAAAGTAAAAGTTTCGTAAAGAGTCTAACTAGGTTAAAAAGATAAATTAATCAAAAATAGAAGCTGATATGATACTTTAAAGTGCAGTCTTTCCAGTGCCACCTACAGGGTCTAAATTACAAACAAGCCAAGAATTATCTAAGAATTTCAACACGACGCTCGGTAAACACACTTGTTGCATTTGATAAATATTTACATTGATATTATTATCATTGAGTAATGCCATTTGTTCAGAAATGTCAACGAATTCAAATATTTACCCACAAACAACATGACATAGTTATATTACCCTCTTTGTTATTTACCCGATTTTTTTTAGGGGGTAACCTCAGACTTCGTTGGCCATAAAGCACTGAGACAACAACAACAACAACAATGGCCAGCAGAAAAGCGTCTGAAGAGCGCTCATGACTCAGTTCAAGCCCACAAAGTGCCTCACCCTTTCCCCCTCCCCAAATGACTCCCCCTTCGCCTCTACGCTACCTGTTAGCCGTGTTGACAGTCAGTTACCAATGGCAACTCGAGTTCATCTATTCTTGACAATGCTCAAAGTGAGTAGCGAACAAAAGAAAAACAATAAAAATAAAGAATTGCGACTGCAAATATTACGAATGACACTGGAATGAGAATTGAGAATTCGCAGCGGATATTGCACAGCCTTATAGTGTGTATATAGTATAGCATTTCCTTTATGGCCCCTAAGTAAATATAGTAAGTTGATAGCAAAAGAAAACAGAATAAAGTAAAATGTATAAATAAATAAATTAAATACTTTTCGCAAGTGCTTTTCAATTGGTCACGCTAAATGAAACGGATGAAATTTCACACATTACTTGTGTTTTTATCAACAACTGGAAAGCAGAACAAGTGCAATTGTTTATTTCCAATGAGATAAACTTGGAATATTTCAACTTGAGAGTATAATAATTTTATGCCTGCCAGTTTAAAGCTTTAAATTTTAATTTAAGAAGCTTTTGTTCTAATATTTAACGAGCGTCTGTGAGTTGCATATAAAAATTAAACATAACCTTAAAGCGTTTAATTCGTGCACTTTATTGCGTAACACACATTTAATCCAAGACCCATTAACGTTACTTTTTTCTACGTACATACATTCATACATAATTATTGTTTTATTGACCCGCAGGCACATAGCGGAAGTTGAGAATGCATTGCAACAACATTGAACTTGATGAGTTTGCTTCGCCAATCGCTAACTTCGGACTTATCAAGGTGGCCAGCTTTTAAGCACAGCCTATATGCAAGTAAGTATGTGTGTTTGTTTGTGTGTGCAGCTTAAAATACAGCAAAAGCTGCTACAGCTACAATAAGAACAGCAACAACAAGAACAACAGCAACTGCTGACCGCGAGAACAAACGAAGTTGAAGAGCAGCAGTAAAACGAAAAAGTGTAGAATGGAAAGGAAATACTATGACGTCGCTGCAGTTGTGTATGTGTGTGTGCATTTGTATGCAAACGAAATATAAAGAACACGAACAGGGAGCACACGAAACGGATAACAAACACACATACACACACACACAAACGAAAAGCGTGTGCATAAAAAATGCAAAGGCAACGAAAAAACTTGTCGAACTGGTCGTTTACTTTAAAAAAATAAAATGTACGTTACTGAGCTCGAGACAAGGCAGCGACAGCGACAGCAACAGCGGCGGCGACGGCGACAAAAACTGAGACATAGGGCAATGGCAACGCCTGCGCCGCCAACATACAAGGATCGCGACTGTAGACCAAAACTTGAGAACCCTTTGGGAAGCGAACCTTTTAGTCACGCAATTGTATTCACAAGTGAACATCCAGAGTACTTCAAAGGGAGTCCACGTTTAGTATATGCACCGTGTTTGTTGCCAATTTAGCTGCGATCGTTGCGGCTTTTTCAATTTCCATTTGCATATCAGCAAAACGCACACACGACGCAGTCGCCTCAAGCGACGTGACAATAATTTTCAAATAAAAATGCACACAGTTAAAATTCAAAGCGGTAGCGACTCAACGACCGTACGGTATGAAACGCGACAAACGACTGAAAGCTGCTCTCGATCACAGACTCAGAACAAGCAGCCAAGCAGTTTTTCAACTCTCTTTGACGTGCACTCTTTTCACTGGCTCTCTCGGTAGTTAATTCTTATTAGCACTCCAATTGTTTGAAAGCTGCTCTCATTCGCTGAGCAGGCGGCAAGGAAACAGTGCTGCCATTTCGCATTTTCTCCGTCAGATCTAGCGTTATCAAAGATTCGATTGCGTGAAAGATTAAAAGCGGCGGGATGCAGGAAATCTAAACTTTTTTATATTTAAACAGATATAGCTTTTTGTGCTCCTAAACAACGGCAACACTGAACGCAAGCAACGCAACTTTTCTGGCTCTCTTTTGTACTTTGCGTGACGCTTAGTAAAGCGCATGATGGACTCTCTAGTCTGGTCTTGTCTCTCTCGCTTTTCGCTCTCCCGCCCTCAAACAGTCAGCTGCTTAAATATGTGCGCGTATATTTTTGACTTAAAAAAAAAATCGCTCTAAATACTATTGCACTTAAAAGTAAACTGCCCAAGCGGTGCGATCCAACTGATCTGCTGGACTCAACTCAATGGGAGCGCGCAATGTCTGAGAAGAAGGCGAGTATGTCCTGAATATTGAACTCCAAATTGATCATGGCGCCCGCATAACATTTCTGTATGCGCTCCTCCAAATAATTGTACTGGGCTATAAACTCCTCCTGCATGGCATGCCAAACGACCTGCAGTAGATTCTCTTCCTCGCAAAGATGCTTATCCACCTTCTTGTAGAGGTTCTCCAGTCCCTTTTTAACCTCACGTGCCGGATACTGACTGATTACCTTGCGTAGTTCCTGCTTCGAAAAGGCCATTTGATAACTAATCTCGGTCTCTTTGACGCCCTGCGCCACTTTCAGCTGCACTCCCTCAAAGAATTGCTAAAAGTATTCCGAAATAAATACAAATAAAGTCTCTACAATGATTAAGGCCTTACATTGAGCTTCTCCAGCGGTCTGCCAAAGTATTGTGTTACATATGCTTTGAGTGCATCATTGTAGCGCAATTTGGCCTCCTTTTTGAGGGCATCCAAGCCAGGTACCTTGAGCTGCGCCAACAGAGCATACATATGGTGATAATTCTCCATGCGTACGACCTGTGACGGTGTCTTTGGATGCTCCTGCGAGTGTATGCTGATGCCCTCAAAGATGGCATTGACCAGCTGCAAATACCACTTCTCCATGTCCGTACGTCGATCGGATTTGCGGAAAATTCCCTCCGCTGTCTGGGCGAAATTTTCAAAGTTCTCCACATAAGGCAGTATGGCTTTTGAACGCTTGGGAAGCTTTGCCTCCTTAATCGATTGCAACTGTTGTTGCATGAAGCGATCAAAGTTACGCTTGACCTGCACCAAGGCCGAGGCAAAGGTCATGCTGAGAAAGGAATGTGTGTCCTGGGCGGACATGACGTGCTGCGTTAGACGCACCAGCACATAAAGCGAATAACTAGAGGAAAATGATAATGTATCAGTTAAATGAATGCTGGGAAATGGTAGAGTATACGTACAAGCTATCCACGCGCTCAAAGCTTTGGATAAAGCTAACTAACTCGGGCTCTAGGCAGCCAAAGAGACCCATCATAAGCTTTCTCACATCCTCATTGATTTGCCGATCAATCCTCTTTTGAGGCACACCGCCTTCAGCGGTGGCACTGGTAGGTGAGGCAGTTGTGGCGTTGAATGATTGGGACATCTCGTTTAACTTATCTTTGCCCATCTCCAGAGTCGTTTGGGTGTTCTTTGTTGTGGGACTTATCACATCCATCTGAAAGAAGTTGATGCAAAACAACTGTTCCTGTAAGGCAATGGGCTCCAGTTCAGCCAAAACTTTCTCCAGCAAAGCATCGAATCGCACACGATCAGCGCTGTCCACACCAGGTCCCCATTGATCCCGATTAATGCCCAGCGTGCCATAGGGAATTGTCGAGATGGTCGACTTTCGCGACGAAGTTGACATGTCCAGATCTTCCCGAGAGCTTCGCAACTTGTCGGACACCTGCATCTTGGCCTAAACAAACAAATAGTTTAAATTCGAAGCCTTTTTAATTGCTAACTGAACACTTACCAGGTTAAAAAAGTTTCTCACATCGCGATCATAAATCTTGCTCAGCGATGCCGTATAGACACGCATCAGGCCATCGTAGGTCTTGCGGTCCATGGCCTTGGACCAGTGCATCAGCTCCGTATAAGGCGTTAGCTCGCGATGCACATTGGAGTGATTAGGCAGCGTTAATTCCGTGCTGGTCAATGGCATGTCACCGATCTCATTTCCCAGATGTATGAACAGATTGTTGAGGAATCTACTGACCGTTGCCGAGAACTTCTGTTTCCATTTCTCAAAGCATTTGCGTTGGTACTGCACGGCTTCCAGCCGGAGCAGGTTGGGATCAATGTCGCTATTCATTGCCTGCTGCAAGCACTGTGCTGCAGCAATGGCAGCTTTGCGTCCAGCAGCTGTCTTAAGATCGGGATCCTCTAATGCCTTCTGTTGGCTTTGCGGCAAGTCCAGTTGGCTCTAAAGGAGGATCAACATATTAGATTTACATACCTTTCGAAAACTTAGTCAACTTACTATAACTTTGTTGAGTTCCTTTAACAATTTAATGTTATTGTTATTGGCAATTTCAATCATTGCATTCTTGCCACCAATCTTCTCCATGGTCTCCTTCACATGGCCCAGAATGTCCTCGTAGGTATCCAGACGCGTTTCAAACTTATCGGCCTCGTTAATTGCCTTATCTATGTGCTCCATCATTTTCAACACCTTTTGTTCCGATGCCAGCACACTCTGCATGTTTGCCTGCAAGAGATTTGCATGAGTGACAGCAATAAAAATATATTTCTGGAGCTACTTACTCCATCCAAGTCTTGCAGCTCCCTGGACAACTGTTCGATAAACTGTTCTGCGTCTTTGATGGCAAAATCACACTCCGAGAAGAGTTTTCCCAAATCGTTGGCTTCCTTGTCTGTTAGCGCTGTAAACTCCTGAGCCTCCTCCTCGTCCTCCTCATCATCTGTGTTGGCTGCCTTTTGAGGCACATTACCTGCCGGCGACCGTCCAGCGGCTATCTTCTCCGGCGATTTCTCTGACAGCCAAGATGCGGGCACATTACGAAACTCGGCGCGTGGTCCACGCACAGACTTCTGTATTTGCCTATTAAGCACAGCCAGAAAATTCTGGCGCTCATGCAAATTGAGAGCGTACCACTTGTAAAGCTTTTCCAGTTGAATATCAAACTCGTGTGTTTCGAACTGCTCATTGCGTCCATCGATCCATTTAATTTCGTCCAGTTGCCAGCTCCGCTTTCGCTTGAACTCGGTTTCCCGCTGATCGGACTGCTTCACAAGGCAGAGTGTAATGATTGGAACTGGCGGCGCTGTCGTCACCACACAAAGATAGCACGCCCGCTTGTCTTTCTTTTTAAAAGTCTTTGTCACCGTCACCACGGAAAGCAATCGTTCTCCACTGCCAGAGCCACTGAAGACCTCTTTTTGCAGTATGTGCTTGATGTTGGCCAAAGTGCCAATAGTCAGCATTGCTACGGAATGTTGGCAATGGCCTCAGGGCGATTCTAACAGTAATTTAATTGTTTCCAAATTGAGGAACGCCTCCGCCAAAACAGCTGTTCGATGAGACACCAGCACAACGGCGCTGACTTCGCGCGAGTCAAAATCTGCGCGCAGCCAGCTTAGCGTTGCGCGAGCATTTCATGGGTCGGTCGTACTTGGAGCGCCATTTTAAATTTTGTATTTCAATCAGATTATTTGTTAACCAGTGTTCAGTTGTATTTTCATTTAATATAAATTTAACAGTGCAAAAATAAATAAAATCAATTACTGACTTTATTTGTCAATTAAACTTAGACATAATTAAAATAAAAAATATTAGGCCACCTGTTGTCCGTTGCTGAAAACACTCCACCTATGTTTGATGTTGCTATATGAAAGTTTAAAAGATTTTGTAAATACTTTAAACCGTTAATTTTCACTAGTACGCTTATTGACATATTATTTAGATTCAAACTTTAAATACTGTGCTAAAATCCAGTTGCAGAAAATAAATGATTTAGCTCGTGGATGATTGAACTAGTTGTTCTTTCCATTTTACGTTCATTTGAACAAAATGATACCTCTTTAGTATTTTGAAGTTTGGTCACACAGGTCGATACATAGGTAACATCGCTGGTGAGTAGAATTACGCGAAAAAATCTACATAATAAATACAAATTATAAAACTTTTTGCAAATTTTTAGCAATCATGTTGGTCAAACACATCCTCAAGCAAGGTCTTCTGTTCAAAAATGGTATGTGTACGCGCTACAAATTGATTTTCGGCTTCAAATGTTAACCTTAAAAATTACATAATGTGGGCGATTTTGCTCCTGAATCGCAAGACAGCTGGACAAATTATTGATTGACTATTTTTTGTTGAACTTTTAGCTGGCGCCCTGTCGCGTGCTGCATACCACGCTGGTGGCCACCACAAGCACTCCACCATGAACGATTTGCCAGTGCCAGCTGGTGACTGGAAGGAGCAGCACAGCCAAAACAATACCAAGTACAACGCCGCCCTCTTGACCGGAATCTTGGTTCTGGCTGGTACCATTGGATTCGTAAGTGACCTTCCCACTTCGCACTAGTATCTAATCAATAATCCCTTGTTTTATGTGCAGGTTAAATCCTCCGGCTTGATTCACTTGAACTACAGCCCACCCAGCAACCTGGATTAAGTTAAAAACTACAACATAACCGCGTACATTGCAAATTAAATATGTGTTAAATAAGCTTAAAGTGGCGAAGTAGTAAATCACAAACCCAAAATACTGTTTATCCGTTTGTTTATTTCTTTAGTAAACGGGGCCATCATCCATATTGTCATCCTCTTCGTTGTAGGCCTCTCCATTGTCAAAATAATCATTGGCGTAATCGTTCTCTTCATCCATTTCGTCATCCAGCGCTGCCTCAGGATCCTCCTCCTCTTCATGTTCCGAATCGGATTCCTGCTTAATCTCATCGTTGTCATTCTCAGCGCCGCTCTTTAGCTCCTTCTGCTCCAACTGTTTCAGTCTGTCCTCAAGATTTGTTTTCTTTGCAACTTGCTTGGGTTTTAGCTCAGCTGCTGTTCTTTTACGACTTGTTGAATTTAATTCCCTGGGCATTGCTTTGTAGTTGAATTCGGGTTGGGCTCGGTTCTTCAGACGCTCTAAAGCCTTCTACAGAATTTGGAATATTATTTACATTAATGCAATAAATTGAATAAATGTGTTTGCTTTGTTTACCTCTCGCCAATCTTTGACATCTGTTTTTTTCTTTTCTTGGCTGGCTGAGATAATGTAGTAGGGTGAATCTCGCATGCGATTCAAAAAGTCTTCCTTCCAGAGCAACTGATAGTTCTGCGTTGCAGTTGTCTTAAAAAACATAATCATAAGTGAGATGTGAAACCAATGAGAGTATGGCTACGTTCAGCAGCACAATTTTAAAACGAACCATCAATATAAATGTAGAAAACATTCAGCCGAACCGAAATTAACTGCATTTACTGATATAATTTGATAAAATTTCAAATCACAATGTTTGAATTCCTTAGAAATATCAGCTGAACTGACCCAAACTTACCTCCAGTGTGATGGGTTTGTTCAGCACCGGTGGAAACGTTGGCGGAGGCGCTGACTGCACTTGTGGCATGTCTTTGCCCACACAACCGAGCGCCTGCATCTGCTCTGCCGTTAGGGTGCCTGTTTTACCACCACGTCCTCGTCCTGCCATCCTTAATGCTTCCTATCCACAGATTTAATAAACTTAGGCGTTTGTTTATGTTTGAAACTGTGCACACGTTTATTTCAGCAATCAAGAGCGCCAGCTGTGTGCCAGGGCTACGTCATTGAAGTGCGCAGAGTTGCCATGTAGTTAAATAATTAACAAGCAAAGTGATTTAAACATATTAACGTACATTTATTTTGGTTTTGCAATTTGCACTTTATGCTTAAGCTTAGAACACCTAATATAAGTATTGTATACAGAAAAACATGTTAATATCAATGCTTGTCTAAAAAAAATAAGGTTTGGGTAAACATTCGATGAAATTCGCTAGAGTCAATTAGTTTCTGATGACAAATCCAATTGATCATCTTCCGTTGACGCCAGTCCCACTTTTTGCATAAGTTCGGTTAGTTTTTGAGCCTTGCGATCCTCATTGTGAGCTATGACAGTGCACAGATGTTCTGTAAGTAATTCTTTCTTCTCCGACGCATTGTGTAAATCAATTTTTGCCTTTAAAAACTGAGCCTCAATCTTAATGTATTGCTTTCTGTAAAAACAATTAGTTACAAGATAAGAATAATCAGTTGAAGACGGAAATGTGTTTTTGTACTTACTCTACATTGGCAAAATGCACACAAGCCGTGTCAATTTGTTTCCGGAGCAGCGCCACATCAACGGCAAGATCGCTCTCTAGTTTCGAGAGTTCGTGACGAATCTCTTCTATTTTCCGCGACTCGGCAGCGGTTTTCTGTGTGTGTTGCTCTATAGCTTTGTACAACATTTGCTTTTTTTGCTTGTTCTGCTCCTCGATCATTTTGCGATGCTGCTCAAAGTCTTTAAGGGAAATTCCCTTAAAGGGTGAATCCGTGCTGAGTCTCTCCTCCGTGGAATCTTTGGTGCTGGGTAAAATACTTCCGTCATCGTCAGTGGTGCTGCTTATCTTCAAAATTGAGCCTTCATCGGTTGTCTCGCTGTCCACACTTCCGGTATACGTGGCAGCAGAAGTCTTACCGTTAGACGTGGGCGCCTTAACGGATCCACAGTAGAGCGCCTGGACCAGAGACTCAGAGAGATCAACTTCCAAGTTGAGAGATTCTTCGCTTGTCTTCCCATTATCGCTTGGCGTGGGAGTAGGCGCTTCTTTAGCTTGTGTTTCTGTGGGAGTGGTAGGCCTCGATTTGGCCTTGTTGGTGGCAAGTTGTTGTGGCATTAATTGAGTTTGTTGTTGCTGCTTTCGTAGCTGATCCGCCTGACGATACATTTTATCCGGCATCCGTCTAATGCCGGGCTGGCTTTTGAGCATTTTTAGAGCTAACAAATACACAAACACACGCACATTAATCTATGTGTATCACATTTGTTTTGTTTAATGCACACACACGCACACCAGCCAATCAAACTAATTGGTCGATGATGGCATTAAAATTTACCTGCTTCTTTATTAACTTTGTTTCCCTGTTTCACTCCGGTTATTTTGAGTATTTCATCGTGGCTAAACCCATTAAATTTCTCAGCCATAATTATGTTTTAATAAATAATTAGCCATTAAGCGTTTCCCACAACACATCAGCAAAAGCAAACACGACAAACGGCGTTGCCAGATTACCATAATTGAGGATCACTACATTTCGATTGCTTTGCGATAAGATGTTATCGAAAAGCGGCGAAGGCCCGCGCTGTTGAACAGAAACTAATCGATTTTCAAATCAAAAGAATTGCTTTTATTGCAAAAGTTTAATGCCCAATTCCGCGCGTAAATCGCTCACATTTTGCTCCCAGCGCTGCTCCCAGTAGACGGGCAGCAATGGCTTCATCTGTTTGCCATTCTCGATGGCCCACGGCAAGTAGCGCTTCAAGTACTCTCGACGTTGCCTAAAAATACAAAAGTAGCGCACATAATAATATGTTATTAACCCTATAAAGTCCAAAAATATTTACTTGGGACGCAGACGAACAGCACCAAAAACGGCGCCGCCATAACACATAGGCAGTCCAGTGTTCAGGGCCTCCACCCACTTGACCGCCACTTCGCCCAGCATATTTGTGGGCATATTGAGCACTGTGTGCACCAGATCATGACACTCCCGATAACGTGTCATCAAATAGGCTAATTTGGGATCCTCCAGGAAGCGTACTTCCATGCGTGAATCGGGAGTCACTTGCTGTACAGGGTATCAAAAGTCTTATCAGCTGTACGCACTCAAGTCAAGTGTACTCACGTTATCTTTCAAAAACTTGGCATAAGTGGCTCCAAATGTGTCAGGCGGTAATGCCTCCAAGTGATTGAAATCAATTGTATTGCTATTGATGCGTGGCTTCTCTGCCAAAATACGACGCCCCTCTTCGCTTGCCTCCATGGTGTCCAAGATGTTCAAGAGAGCACTCTCCCCAGTAGTTTCCCCCAAACAGGCAATCATGTCATGTCTGTAAAACAAAGCTACTAAAGCAGGAACAGGCTGGTCAAAGCTGTTTAGTCACCTGCGTGGATCAAGAAGTGCCGCAATGGAGGAACCTGCGCCAAGCAGCAGCCTCTGGAATGGCGATATTTGTATGCGCTGCTGCAAATACTCCCGCTCAAATGCATCTAGTGGCTCTGGAGCAGCTGCATCAGTGGTCACAGTGCGTTCAAGCAGTGTGCGGCTAGCTCCGCAGCGCTGGAGCAGCGGCAGCGTGACTTGGTAGCAACGCCGCATAATCACTGTAAATATGAATGACGTGTTCAGGGGGTATAACATATAGCATAAAGAAGCCTTCAGATGGGTGTGCACCTCGTTTGAGCTCATCATTTACAAATGTGTGTATGACTTGACTTTAAAAAAATTAAAATCAGCGACCCTGAATACACGTCCATAAGTAATACGTGGCTACAATAATGGACGGCGAACGCAGCTTCAAGTAAACAATTTGTCCACATGAAAAGCAGTAGAAAGATTCAGTAAAAAAAGAAGAAAAAAAATAAACGTAAACATTGCCGCCCCACAACGGTTAATGCTAAAGACCGACAGAAATCCGATAACCGGTTTTCCTCCTCTCTTTGTTTATAATCACAATTGAACCTTCAAAAAAGCGTCTAAAAAGCAAACCAGCCAAACTTCCATAAAGCAATTCTTCTATCTTCTGTTTTTTGCTATTTAATTATTTTTTTATTGCTTGACTTTTTTTTTTGTGGTTTTTAGCCTGATGAGTTCTGTTCGTAGTTGACACGTAAAATAGTTTTTTAACGCACAAAAAGCGCCTTAAATTGATGATTAAACACATGAGTACATATATTTGAAGGAGATAAGCTTCGTTTTTTAAGATAAGCGCAAAAATCCGAGTGTAGAAAACTGGGAACTTCCGTTCTATGTATCTGATAAAACTGTGAACAAACAATTTTGAAGCAACATGTGTTTAACAACTTTGAGATTGTAATTAATAATGTTCTATAACCGGTAGTCAAGGGAGTTGTTTGCAACATTATTAACAATTTAGAGTACTATTATTTACATCAATTCAAAGGAACAAAACGTGTTTATGCACATTTTTCTCAGGGAGAAAGCATAACGATATCTTATCAACTGGTTCCGTCGCATCGCAATCTTATCAAGTTTTCCAATGTTCTCGTTAGAGCTAATCAACAACTGTGCAATTAACTATGTGTGTGAGCCATTATGCACACACATACATGCATATACAATATATTCATTTTCCATTATCAATCAATGAGGAGTTTTACGTCTGTATTTGTTTAACTTATGACACTTTTCGTACATGTAATTATGTTTGTGGCTCAGTGACAAATTTGCACATTTATCGTAATAGTGTAAATTTACAATAATTATAATAATAATAATAATAGCTAGTGTTTAGTAATCAAATATTTAAATACATAACTACATATGTACAGTTTACAGTTATAGTTATAGTTACAGTTAGAGTGACTATATATGATTGAGCTTGCTTTAACTATTTGTATGCCGATTTCTGCTCAATTCTCTCAACTCCATTAGAATACATAAAACATTTATGGCTTTGGCAGAAGTGCATCTATCTCTCTACATTTCTCTTTCTCTATATTTCTCTCTCTGTATGCCCCTACGATGCTCTAGAGCGACTAGAGATTCTCTCCACGGGAACTGGGTAAATGAATCTGCTTGTCGGGTGCCTGCTTCCTTCGAAATGTGACGTAGGTGTACAGCAGACTGGCGAGCACACTGATATTGATGCCGATGCAGTTGAGCCAGGAGAACACGTAATCTCCGCCAATGAACATGCCCAGGTAGGTCACGCAAATGTTCTTCAGACAGCCAACAATTGTGGTGGTCAGTGCCGAGTTGAACTGGGTGCACACAATCGTGCTGTAGGAGAGTATGAAGCCCATGACGCAGCTGAGCAGGAATTGTACTACAAAAGCCGGATCATTCCAGCTGGGAAAGTCCAGGGCCTTTTGTAGATCTCCCGTGAAGTAGTTGAGTGCCAGTGCAGGTAGAAACATGAATAGCGAATTGTAGAACATCAGTCCGTACTTTCCAATCTCGGATGTGTCCAGTTTCTTCTTAACATAAACTCCATTGGAGGCCGTCAAGGCATTGGTGATCATCACATATGTATACCCTTGCATATTGAAGGATAAGTCATCGGAGGCAGCTATCAAAGCGCCACCAATCATAGCATAAACACTGATCTGAACTGCCGTCGTTGGCGTGACTCCGAGTATTTTCAGTTCCAGCAACATGGTCATCAGTATGGAAAATCGTCGCAGCGCTGCAAACATGGGCAGACTGAGTGCTTTGGTGCCACCCAGGCCAAAGATCATGTTAAAGCCAAAGATGAGGGGCAACGGAAAGATCTTGGCGAATGTATTTCGTTGCAGCGGCGGGAAACTAACGAGTTTCATACGTTTGCTAATGCCAAGCACTACAATGCTAGCTGTTAGTTGGCCGAGGCTAAGGAACAGGAACGATGGGAAGGCGTAGGAGGTGAGAACTGTTTTGTTCACCACTGTAATCATGAATGATGAGATTCCGTAGAACAGCGCGCTGCCAACCTTTTTGAAGAACACAGCAGAATCGGCTTCCTCTCTTTCCCTCTCTCGCTCCCTCTCCCTGAGACTCAAACGCGTCTCTTTTGAACTGCCTTGATGTGAGACATTCAACAGGACTCCATTAGATTTTCCCTCATTGTCGCTGTTATCGCCGTCATTCCCATCGAGCAGCGGTGTTAAATCCAGCGCAGTGCTGCCACCGCCTCGCGAAACACTCATTCTAATTGCCTTGTACTTGTTTTTAGTTTAATTTTATTTTTCGTTTTCTGCTTCGTTTGTTCTCTCCGTTTGTTACGACTTCGAGTTATGCATGTGGAATTGTGTTTTGTTTTTGTGTTTGCACGTTTTGCAAGTTCAACTTATCATTTCACTTTACACGCTTCATATCGTATTTCCGATTGGTTAGTTTATGTTAAACAATTGCTAAGCACACATATTCATGTATTTTTCTATCGGTTCTGTTGTTTTTGCGCTACCTTCGGTTGATTCAATGGAAAACTATTTTTACCGACACACTCGCGCGTCTCACTCTCTCACTTTGTAAATGAACATATGTGCGGCAGTGTGGCCAGATATAACTATTTGTAAAAATACATGTATAACAAAATGCAAAATATACCAAACACACAAATTGTTATTTACAATTTTCAAAACGCGCAAATATACCAACCTGATAACATTAATTTATGTAAATGAGCACTAAAAGTTACACTTATGTTTGCAAATAAACGAATGGTTATCCAATGGCTCACGGAGTGCTACAACAAGACAACTTATGGCCAGCGGGAGCCGGTGCACAGTTTCTCGCAAACCAACTTTAATTTAATGTTTTACTTACTGTGATTACTTAATTTATAACGAGAATGCACTACAATTTTAGTTAAATAATTGTTTAAGACAATTGCCACTGTTTGACACAGCTGTTACCGAAATAGTAAAACCAGCACACTGAATTCTTACCAGCGTAATGGCAACTCTGGCAGAACAGCTGTCTTGATTTTCTTCAGGTCAACATCAAATTGTAGCTTTGTTTTCACTAGCAACTAATAGGAAAACTTAGCAAAATGAGCAGCTCAAAAAAAAGAATGAAAGATGACCAAATACCCAAGCCAATAAACATCAAAAAGGAGAAAACGGAGGAAGATCGGACACTTCAACCAATTTCTCATTACATTGATGACCGGCTCGAGTTGGTCAAACAAATCTTTGGTACCCTAAAGCCAAAGACAATCATGAACCTGGCACCAGAGTTTCTGAAGGTAAGAATGAGACTACAACTAATATAAATGGAAGCCAACTATTTTGTAACTTGCAGAAGACTAGCCTGGATGAAATAGAGGAACTCTGCTTAAATGAGCTGCTGTGCATATCGACCAAACGTCTCAAGTCCATTATAGCCGATACACGCTGTCCCACTGACACTGAGAGCTCCGAAGACTCGGATGTGGAGCACAAAGAAGGTATGTAAAGAACAACAGGACACATCAATTGCTCACCTTACATATTTGCCCTTGTAGAACACATTTCGCTTGAGGAGATTTCATCGGATAGCGACATTGGAGGCAGTGAATCTCGACGTGGTAAGTACCCAGGCATACCAGTAAAGCACACATTGGAGTCGAATCTGACTAGCTTACATACATTTAATTTGGGGTCGTCCTGAAAATTGTCTGCACAACTGAACGTCACGGTTTAATCAATGATTACGGGATTTATGTACCATATTTGAATTTCTCGCAATTGAAGACGGGCGCCACGTAGAAAGCACGCAGTATGCAGACATCTTCGCCAACGCCAAGTACAACGTTATCGTCCTCTTCCTTACCCACTTCCAGTGTGACTACAAAGTCACCCACCTCCAAACAACCCTTGCGTCGCATGAATTCCACACCAAACTCAATGGGACTGTATCCACACTCGTTGAGCTCCGTGGTGTATAAAATGGGATGCATATTTCGTCGCAAATGCATCGTTTTGGCCAAATCGTACTTGCATTTGACCGTCTCCTCGTCGTCGTCCGAGTTTAGTGGCATCATCATATAAACCGGGCAATAAATCTCTGAGCGAGCCAACGCAACACTGGCATTCTCGCACTTGGTGAACACAAATATCGCCTGACACTCGATAGTTGATATCGTGCGTATGATAAAGTTAACAATTGTCTGATACGAGGTCAATATGCTCTTGACCTGCTGTTGGTTCTGCACAACACCCACACGATAGTCCCGTATGGGCATTAGTTTCTTTACAATCAATGGGTATTTGTTGCACCACGGACTCTTCTGCATGTGTATGGTATCGATCTTCCAAAGGAATTCATGCAGCTCGAAGCGTTTAAAGTCATTGCAACGCTCGAGCGGTACAGTGCCAATCACTGGCTTCTTCTGGCAATGGGCAATGGGCAGAGCATCCTCCATGATGTAGTTATAGACACAGCAGTTCACATTGAACATGTCCGGTATCCAAATGTAGTCCAATAGCTTGATAATCCCCAGCAGATCCAACATATTATTGCGCACATACTCAAAGTCAATGCAACCGATGAGCTTGAAATCAAAGACGGTTTTCACAGCCGTGGACAGTGCGCGCAGGAAGTTCTTGCATCGAATCTTGGGCAGAATAATAAAATCGGCCTTCAGACTAACGGCACGGTCTAAATCGCTCTTGAACAGTTCGGTATACATTTCTTCCGAGAGAGCGTGACATTGTCGCGGAAGCTCAATGAAATCATACGACATGAGCAGTCCGGCATCGATGATTAGCACGGCCAATGCTTCGTTTAGGGTCTTGACAACACGACAACGTATCTCTTTTCCGATGAGTAGCACATCGTTCAATTTAATGGAGCTAAGATAGGCATGCAGATTGATCACATAGACAATTTCCCTGAAGCCGGTATAGCGATAGGCGGGATCAGTGGTCAGTGTGACGACAGCACCGCGTGCCAGCATTGTTGTGCAGTTGTTCCTCAAGCGTCCGACACGGCAACAGTCACCGTTAATCTCCAAGGCCAGGCCCGTGGCGGTACGAAGTTCCCGTTCATCGGCATGGGCGGAAATGGCAATGTTTAGTGTCTCCATGATGGTGGCGAGCTCCTCAGGCTTGAAGGCAACCATATCGATGTGAAAGGTGAATGTGCCGTGCTCCAGCATGCGACGGAGTTCGTCGTGGGTCGTCTCCATTACAACTTTGGCCATTAGGCCCATGTGATAGTAGCGACGACGTCGTCGTTTTCTCGCGTGCTTCTCATGCGCATCGCAGGCAGCCTTAAATTCCCGTAATCTCTGCTCCAGCTCCTTTTGGCCATTTAGGCGTACGGTAAACTTTTCAGGATCATGATCCGTCTCTGGCTGCTGTTCCTCCAGCTCCGTGTTTGGAATGCTTACATTTTCCGCAACTGTTGTTGCAGCCATGGCGGACAATTAATTTATGAAATTAATTTAGTTTATATTTAACTTGTTTTTGCTATGCTTCGATTTGAAAATTTTTATATTTACAGCTAAGAAATTGCGGAAATCAAACGCTAAAAAAGCCGATAAAAGCAGTGAAAATAAGGAACGTAAGTAAATATAAATTCTAAGCAAGTTTATAAACCGATCGCCTACTAAAAGTAAAACTAATCAAACTTAAATCTCCCACGATTCATTCAGCTGACGGACAGATCAGTGTGCTGGAGTTGCTTGAGCTGCAGGCGCGTGCACGTGCCATACGCTCCCAACTGGCCATGGAACCCATCACCAAGATCGAGGTGAAGTCCGATGACGAGGAAGACCAGAGCAAGGATAATTCCAAGAATAAACGCAGTCAGAAAACATCGGAGTCGAGAAGTAAACGCAAGTCCAGCGAGCGCACAACAAGTAAAATGCCAAGCAGAGAGCAGCAGCATCAGCAAACAAATGGCAGCAATGCCAGGGAAGCTTTAGATACAGCACCCAATCGAAAGATTAAGCTAAAGCGCAATTATCGTGCCACAGCCAAGACACCAGAAAAGGAGCCAGAGAAGCAGCCTGCACCAGCTAAACCAGCGCCAGAGGTTCATTCGGAGTCCAACAAGTCCCGTTCGGCTTCTCCAGATGTCATACCCATTCCAGCGGAGCCAGAAACGCTGCTTATAAGCGACAGCACAGATGACGAGGATGCGCCAATGCCACAGCTAAAGAATGCGTCAGCTATAGTAGAGCCGGAGCCAGTTGAAGTGCCAGCGCCCAAACCAGATGTCGAGAGCGAACCCGAGGAGGGTGAAGTGCGGGAAGAAAGCGAAACTGAAGCCGAACCTCAAACAGAGAAATGCGAAGAGAAGTCTAAAGAGCAGCCAACGGATGCAGTAGTAGCTGAGGACTCTGAGAAGCCAGCAGAAGCAGTTTCAACCGAAGTAACGCCAGCCGAAGCAGTTCCAACTGAAGAAATGGAGACCGAAACCCAAAAAGAGGAGGAAGTCGTTGATAATGTGCCCGCTGTGGATGACGAGGATCAGAACGACGATGTAATTTCCATAGGTGGAGATCTTGAGCATGAAATGATCGAGGAACTAGCCAAAGTCACCGACGAGCCCGATATGAAAGTTAAGAACGAGAAACGGACTGAGCCAGATGAGGAGGACAACGATGTCATCTCACTAAACACCAGCGAAGATGAGCACGAAAAGCTGGCAGAGACCAGTTCAGAAGTAATTGCGGTTTTAATTAAATTTTAAATATCTTATTGATAATATTTCAAATGATTTGCAGTCTTGGCGCACACGTTATCTGAAGAGCTCCAAGGTCAATCAGGTGCTCGCTGCTTCGCGACTGGGAAAACGTGTGCGTGATAAAATCAAGGAGTCAAAACGTGCACAAAAAAAGCACAGTGAGGGAAAAGGCACCAAGGATGAGAAGGCTTCGCAGCAGCAACAGCAGCAGTTTAGCTCTAAGCATGAGGATGGCTCCATTGAACAATACCAGGAACTTTTACAGCACCGCCAACGCAAGAGTTCCAATAGCAGTAAGGGTGACAAATAAAGGAATCCAACTCTGACTCCGTCTCCGAGCGCGTCTCCTTGTCCGTCTACGGTTCCGACATTAGAGACTGTTATTGAAAAGTCGCTCAGTAAACGTAGAATTATATAGCATATAAAAAAAACTCAAATAAAATAGCAAGTCGCAAGCAAAACGCACAGAAAATTTGAATATTTCGTGTTAAGCGCATATTTGATTTTCCGTTTTTTATATATTTTTTCTTTATATCTGTATACCCTGTAAAAAGGGTAAAATAAAGTATATAAATGACAAAATAAATAGTTTTAGTAAATTTAAAAAGGTTTCAATTAAAAACGTTTGTGGCCAATTATAGTTTTAAAATTAAAAGAAATTTATTTTTAACATTGCAAGTGTTAAATTAAATAACTGAATTGAATACAAAAATATATTATTAATTCATATACAATTATATTATATTTTTAATTCATATTAAAACTTAATACTAATTTATTTTGAAACTAATATTATTTTTTTTAAATAATTTTTAAAGGGTAGCTCTAAGTCGACCCTTAGTGCAACTTTTTATTTATATTTTGGCTTGTCGCGTTTTTAGTTTTGTTTGTAGTTTAAAAGAAATGCGAAAGCTATGCCTTGTCATTTCCGGAGTATAGTTTTGGAAGGTTGGTAGACGTGGAGTGAGAGTGAGTGTAGTTGCCATTAACGAGCCGCACGCTACGTTACGCATTCGCCTGGAGGTAATGGCAGCAAGTTTTGGAAGTTGTTTTTTCAAAAATCATTACCAAAATTTGATGTTTGTGTATTTTGATACATTTGAATTTAACCTAGTTTGACTTTTGTCTTGGAACTTGACTCGATTGCCACCCTCGAGGGGTGGTTGGGCAGTATCTCAATTGAGACACCGACTCTCGGTTTGTTAATGTATGTGCATGTCAGTGTGTGTGTGTGGGTGAGTGCGCGAGCGTGTTGCACCATAAACGATGATTGTTTTATCAGAGACTACGACATGTTGATAAACTATATTAAAAAATGTGTGTGTGTGGTGTGTAAAATGAGAGAAAATCGACGCTCAGCTAGACACAGCGCATGTGCTGCACGCTGAGGGTGTGCGAGTGTAGATGTGTAAGTGTATGTGTGAGTGTGTGTATTGGCGAATCCATCAAGTGGGCGCTGCAGGTAGGACTAAAAAATGCAGCAATTAATAAATATGAGCACCTAAAAGTAGGCAACACTTTAAAATAATATGAATTTTAAAATAACTTAATTAACTAAAACTTGTTTTAATTTGGCAGTGGGAGCAGCACACGCCTACAGCGTTAAACGCCCACGCAGCGAAAGTAAACAAAATAGCAACAGAGCGCAAATATATATTAAAGTGCTCAGTGGTGGTGGTAAGAGCTGGTGGTGGAGTTGATGTTGGTGGTGGATTTGCCTATATCGCTCTCTTGTGCACTGCCTGCGCTCTTTACGCTCTCTCGTGCACTGGCTGTGCTCTTTGCTTGCGCTCTCTCAGTCATTTGTTTGCGTGCGTGCGTGTGTGTGGGAGGGAGTTTGTGCATCCTTGCGGGACAAGAGAGTGTGGAGCGATGAGAAGGGGGGTGCGGGGACGAGAACGGATTGGCGACGACAGGCTAGCAAACGGAAAAACCGAAGAACTCGAAAAATAACGAATTCAGTCTACAGAAAACGCGTACGTGGTGCAGAAGTAGCCGCGCGTGGCCACCACAACGGCGTGCTAGACTTGTCGGTATGATAAATAAGTGAAACGCCCTGTACAAGTTCTGTAAGTTTCAACCAACAACAACAACACTACGAGAAGCAACAGCACAGCCAGAATTTAAAGCTATAATGATAATAATAAATGCCAATCTATGTGACCGATTTTAATAACTCTTCTCTGTGTGTTCTGTGTTAAATGAGAAGAAGAGATAAATAAGATTTGATTTAGCCAAAAAAGTAACTGGAGCCACAAAGTGCTCGGCCAAAACAAAGTGTATCAAAAAGTGTGCTCACAAATGTAAACAACAACAGCAGCAACAACAACGACGACGACGACAACGATAACTACAGAAACAACCGCAACAGCAACAATCACAGCAACATCAGTAACAACATAAAATGTTGCAAATTTTTTTCAGATCAAGACCAAGCTATGAGTTGTCAATCGTATTCGTCTTTTTGTTTAACAAAATGCCGCTGTTAATCCAATTGAGCAACATAATTAAACTCGTTACATTGCGCGTTTATTTTCATATAAGTTTACACGTAGGATTAAGGTGCGCTCTCTGACTAGAGACACTGTGAGTCCAAACCAGTTAATCCAAGACTAAAACAAGTTAATCAAACCTTAGTACGCTTAGTGCGCTTTACAACAAATTTGCTTGCTTCAAATTGAAACAAATCAAAAAATTATAAACAAAGAAACGAAAAAACTAAAAAGAAACTTAAAGAAATTGGCTAAACAAATTGGCATAATCAAACATAAAATTATTTACTTAATGCTTATAGTATGACTCCCAGTGCTGTTAATTTCCAATTGACAAAGTGTTTAAAGTAATGAAATTCGAAATTGGCATCAAGAACTTTGTGGAAATTGGCACACTCACACAAACATATATATTGTCAATAATATAGCTGAGTGTAGTTTAAATAATTGTATATATATTTATAACATTTCACTGTCCCTTTACTACTATATATAACTAAGCACGGTGCATGTACTTTGAAGAATTGTCACATGGATTTAAACTTAACCCATACTTAATTTTCACTGCAGTTCTGCTGGAATATGCAGACTTTCCGGGCTTGTAGACAATTTTGTAAGAAAACTTTAAATTAAGAATAGTATACATACTTTTATTCAACTGATAGACACCAGAATTGGCCTTTTATCCCTGCCTTTGGGCGCTTTTAAAGGTTTTTTTTTTCAGGTCATAAAATGCAAAATAATTATGAGTTTATCTTCTATTTTTTGTTGCTATCTTTTAGGCGCTCTAATGCACAGCGCTCTTTGACGTCCCCATGACGCACACACATACTCAAACACACTCACACATATATACACTTATGAAATTTAATTGAACTAATAAATTCTATGTGCTCTTTATACCCAGCAACCATAAAATGGTGTAAAGAGGGTAGATTAACGTTGTGTAAATACAGCGCACTGAAATTAAGCTTTTCGGCAAGATAAGGATTATAAATATTGTTGTTAATAGCCACTATATTTACCAATAAAAAATAATAATTTGCCTTAATTTAAATGGGCAGGCACTTAATTGAAAATTTAAGCCTTGTATTTGAAAAACCAATCTTAGAAATGCATTCAGATTATGGGTTTGTCTTCTTTCAAAGAAAACTTTACTCCCAAAGGATAATTTCCAGCCATTCTGTGCCATACAGGGTAGCTTCAAGTTGAGCCCTACACACACTTATTAACTGCCGTTGTTTATTAAACAACGCACAGACACACTCGCAGAACAGAAACGCATATATAGCTGATATATATGTCATAAACTTTTATTAATAATGAAAATTGTACTAAAAATGGTGGGGCAATTTATTAAAAAGTCTCATTAGCTGACAGTCAGTCACTCACACACACACACACTCTCGCACATAGAAACATTGAAGCACTCACACCCAGAACCACTTTGACACGAGTTTTATCGCGCATTACGCATACGCCACGAGGACCCTACGGGTGCTAATAACGTAAAAATAATAATAATAATAATATGTATGTACGAGCTAACGGGACGAGGGACATTAAAAAAAGGGGCAGCGAGAGGAAAAAATTGCGATAAAGGAAAATTTTTCGATATGGACATTATTAAAGAGCAACTCGCGCTGTCTCCACCCACAGTGCTGCACCACTAAAGTACCCCCCTTTGGCCCATTGAGGGTGGGTTCTGCAATAACTTCGCTGTGAGATTAAGTATTTTTAATGCGAATGCCAATAAAAATATAAAAAATTTCAACGATAAGCCTGATAAGATCGAAATCAATTTCATTATAATGCATATGAGTACTACGTATTTGTACATATGTATTCGCTATATTAAATATGGTAAAGGAGACTGATAAACAGGCAACCAATTCCAATCATTTATAGCATGTGTTGTTCATGCATTTTATATTTATTTATTTTTTTGGTTTTTTTCTTTATGTTTGTGCTCCCTTCTTCTTTCTTCTCAAAGTCAAAATCAATAAATTTTCCACAATTTCGTTATTTTTTTTCTTGCTCTCCGCCGCATTCTCATTTTCTCTTGCTCTGCGCCAGCCCTGGGCTCATTATTAATATTTTTACATTTTGTATGCCTTTTGATATTTCGCAAAGCATAGGCCAAGGCGCCAACCCGTCAGCCCGCCACGCCTCCTGCTACCCGTTAGCCATCCAGCAGTGGGTTGAACCCGCCCTGTATTTCATACCCTCCCCAATCGACCACTAGGCGACTGCTTAAGTGTTTTTCTATTATGGCCTGCCCATTTCCCCAGTGCTTTTTACCCCACCAATATTATATTTGCTTTTAAATATTTTGATATACAGCACAGTTGAGGCTTATAACTTGGCTCACACACACACAGAGAGAAAGCTAAAACTCAAGCACCTAGTTACCCAGTGGGACCCTAAAGTAAGAAAATAGTTTATATAGTCAAGAAAAGATATATGACAAAGTATATTGATTTTTCGCTGTATGTTTTAGAAGGTGCATATATAATACCTATAAAAATACTTTATAGTTCAACATAAACTTATAAATTCTTGGTACAATTGCATATCGAACTTTAAAGTTATGTTAAAATGGATATAAATTTTAAAACTATATGGCTTTAAGCAATTGTTTTATTACTCAACTTGAACTGCAAGTAATTGCTTTAAACAATAAATTTATTGCATAAATATAATTGTCACCACTTGTCTTACAAAGTTTACTATTGGGCAGTATGAATTTCAGTTAGCTTGTTCCTGCTGGGTGCTCAAGCACAGAGCTACTCAACCAGCAGCAGTTCAGCTGGCAGGCATTTTCTCATAAAAATTTCGTACTCGAATAAGACGAAGTAGCTTCACACACACACACACACATACAATCAAATACATTGAGAGACAGAGAAGCAAAAAGTAACCCGCAGGCATTTGGATGGTAAATGTGGGAGGCAAGCACGAGAGAGAGCGAGTGAGCGAGAGAGTAGGGGGTGAAAGGGAGGCGGTCGCCAAACTTTGAGGCAGCAGCATGGCCAGAAAACTGTAATGTAAAGGATGTGCGCCATGGAGACCGAGACGAAGCCGAGTGTAACTGGAAAATAATATTTTTGCCTCTCTCCACTTATTGCTGTTCCATCCAAAGCATGTAATTCCTTCCTTCTTTTTTTTCTGCTTCTGCTTGTGCTTCTCCTTCTACTTTTTCTTTTGCTTTCTTTGCGTTTCTTTTGAGTGTCAGAAATGGAAAAGAAAATAATTTGATGGTTTCATAAAGTCGCTGCATGCCGGCTGTGTGCGTTGGGCGGGGGCGTGTGGATATATGTATGTAAGTGTGTGCGACAGTATGTGTAAGATAAAATTGCAAACTTCCCCACTCTGTCTCTCCTTTTCGCTCTTTCTCTGTATCACTAAATATAGAAGTGTTCTGTGTGTTTGTGTGGAAACGAGGACGAAAGCGTAACAGCGAAAATTTATGGAATTTTTGTTCTTCATCTTGTTGTAGTTGTTGTTGTTGCTGCTGCTTATTTTTCTCATAGTTGTGAAAATTTCTACGATAGATTTTTCTTCTGAGCTCGAAAGTACGAGTATTTGCTGCATACTTTTGGGCGCGCGCTGTCTAGGGTGCCGCGAGGGGAGTTCATATTTAGATGCGTGTGTGCGAGATAACGATGACGATGACGATAATGACGATCGCTAGCTTTTCACTGCTGCCCTCTCCTCGCTTGCCTTCTCGCTTCCACGCATTACGAAAACTTGGCGTCCGGTCAAATACACTTGCATTATTATAAAAATGATTATTATTTCTGCTTCCCTTGCCCATAACACCCACTCACTCACACACACACACAGGCAAATGGCTTAGCTTGTGTATACACACACACACAGGGCTTGTCCTTGTCTCTGCGTAAGTGTGTGTGTGCTTCATTATTAATTTTTCTTGTATTTTTTCCACATTTTTCGTATTTTTATTTTATCATGCCTCACACACACACACACACTCTGTGAGTCGCTCACATTTACACCACTCAGGGGATGGTACACATACATTTTCATATAGTTTATTGTACAAATAATATTTGATAGAAAAATATTTAGTGCACGAACGAGATGGAGATATGTGTGTAGTTCTCCTATTGGCTTTCCCTTTTTTTGTATTTTATTTTTTTTTTGTGGGGGGAAACGGCACAGCAAATATGCTGGGAAATTAATTTTTCACTCTGTCCGCCATTCGCCGTGCAAGCGAAAGATGTGAAAGTGAAAATGAGAAAAAAATATGTATAAAAATTTAACTGAATGAGGCAAAGGCAAATGGAAAATGATTGGAAATATTCTTCGATGTTCGTGTGGGTATGACTATGTGAACGTGTGTGTAAGTGTGTGTGTATGCGTTATTATTGCAGTTATGTTGCCAACGTTCGTTCATTAGTTTCTAATGAGATTTCTTACTAATGAGCACGTTACGCAGAAACGTTGGAAAATTCTGAAAGCAAGTCAACTGTAAAGAAAATGGAACATTTCCTGAGAAGGGTGCTCTCTGATATATACAATTGTACAGTTTAATGAACAGTACAATCGCCCTGCTAAATTCTACAAAAGTTTCTCTAGAGACAAAAGAAAATAATGGACTGTAGCTTTGATATATGCTCAGTTTTCAATGGATTTGGAGGCTGAGGAAGTTACCCTCTGTAAGATTACGATAGTTAAATTAACTCTACACTTCATAAACTATATACAAATGTAAAGTAATATTGAGCAATTAATTTTTTTTTAAATCATTAAAATAGTTTTCAAAAACTATTTATAGCTGAATTCCTTGGTCTCTGATCATTGCGTTAAGAGCTTTGACCTTAAAATAAATAATATTTAATTTATGACTCAACAAGAATTGAAATAACATTTCGCTTCACTCCAAAATCAATTTGTCCCAAATATTTCGGTCTAAGCGAGCGAAAACCTTTCAGTCCCTCAATCTACCAACCAAATTATCCGCCCCCGCTGTCCCAAAACACAGCACTTTTAAAAAGGAATAATTCGGGGTTGATTCGATGGCTGGAATAATTTCAATTTGATTTTCATCAAAATATTAATTGCATGCTCAGCTGGGCGGAGGTGACAGGCGGGCCATGGGCATTGTGGCAAGCACTCTGCTCCTACATATACATATATATCAATCATATCCTGTGACGGCAACTCGTCAAAAAAAGGTGCACGCACTCAGCCCTAAAACAATTTCAAATCGTAATTACCCCAAAAAGGGTCTAAGAGTAAGGACAAAGTCCATTTACATTGTATGGAGTGGGCGGTGTTTAGTGGTTTCCAGAGCTGCTCAGTGGTGTCTGTGGTTCAACGCGCTTCGTTTTAAACTCCGGGGAGGTTAACGGTTGACACTAGGAAAACTATAAAGGAGCAGTGGAAGGAGAAAGGAAAAAGGGGAGAAAGTTTTGAAGTTGTAACCTTTATTTTAATGGCATTTGGCTTTGTTTACATTTCGCGTGCACACGTGTAGTTGTCCAGCAACAGACATGCGCCTACTACTGACCCAATCCCACCCACAGTCCTACATCTACCTGCCCCATCCGCTAGCCCCCATTGGGAGTGTGTGCGTGTGAGTAATTTCGAAAGCGAAAGTGCCGGCATCGGCTATTCGGAAACCGAATCTAAATCCGAATCCGAATCCGTTGGCAACCACAACGTCACTACACTGGACATGTGCCGACATGTGAAAAGCGAAAGTGAAAGTCAATAGCAAAACCTTGACCACTAGACGTGGTCAGACAATTTAGAACGCCGCCGCTTCTGATGCTTACTCCGACTGGGCATCGCAATCGTACTCGGAAAAGGAATCGGAATCAGAATCGTATTCTGTCTCTCTGACCAATGAATTTCAAATGCTGTTGCTCTTGCTCCTGTTTTGGGCTATTTTGTACGCCTGGTTCGTTCAACCGGCAATTCCACACACACCAATACACACACATACACACGTATGTGCACACATGATACCAGCCGGCACCGAGTGCCTGAAGAAAGAATGAAAAAGAGAGAGCGTCACGTTGGGGGCAGCAGCCTGTAAGCATCGCGCATGTCTAGAAATTGTAAACGATGCGTGGCAGGACAATAGATAGAGAGACAAACAGAGAGACAGGCAGAGAAACGATTGAGAGACGTACTGAGAAACATACTAAGAGACAGACACTCAGACAGACAGACAGACGGACAGGCGAAGACCTGGCAAGTCACTTTCACTTTTCGTGCTGTCATGTGGTTTTCGTATGGGGTATGTGTGAGCACTCGTTGGAGCAAAAGGGGTGGCACACAAACACACACGACACACTCACGCATTAACACACATACACACACACATGCGAGCATCTTGTAAAGTCAAAATCAATCTATCAATCCCTAAGCAAAAACGCAAACATTGCGTTGCAAATATCAGGGGAATTTATATGTACACACGTAAAAATATATCGTATGGCCGAAATATTTTTGGATAATATAGGAAGGAAAAGGAAGACAAAGTAAAAACAGTTCGCCTCAAATTAAAACAACAGGGATTATTATTTCGAGAAAATAGTAAACATTTTAATCGAAAAGAAAGTAAAGGAAATTTATGACTAGAAATATTAAAGAATAAGCAATTAATGGTCATAACTTAGCAGAACATTTGACAGTAATAGGGACTATATACATATTAAAATTTACTGCTGAAATCACTCTATATCAACTATCACTCTATATCAATAAATCGGCACTGAAATTCGATTCGAATTAATGACTTCTTGAACCACTTTTACATTTAAAAAAAATCTTCAGCTTTCACTTCTTGCATTTCTTAATTAACTGTCAACACAACCACACAAAAATCAGCTTAAATAACTTATCATTTCTCTATTACAACCTTCATGGATATTATGTCTATAATTTCTACCCCTCGACCAAAATCAAAGGGATGATGATGAACTTCTTGCCCAACGTCTTTCATCTTTCGAGTCAAGAAGGCAATTATTTCTGGTGTTTGTCATCAACTGAGAGGTGTGTAAGCAGAAGAAGGAGAGATTGACGAAATTGCTTTAATCAGATTTGGGTTCAGAAGAGCGTGCACAACTAACATCTCTGGAACAGAGAGCATGTCAAATGCACTCACTTCGACACAATAGTAAAAGAACGAATAATAACTGAAATTTCATTCATTCCATCTTCTTTCTATATACTTTTTTGAGCCGCACCCTTCGTAAAGTCGCAACAAAGTCAGAAATGTGGAATACATTAGAATAACAAAATTGTATGTAACTCTGCTCGACAACAATAACAACAGCGATAGCAACAACTACAACGACAGCAACAACAACAACACGAACAGTAGTTAGAAAAACAAATTGAAAAACTATCGAGCATTGATAAATTGGCACGAGCACGAAAAAAGTCAACATTGATTGCTGGTATTAGTGAGAGAGTTTCCATGTATGTGTATGAGTGTGTGTATGTGTGTGGTGGTTACTGAAAAGTTGAAAAAAAGGGGCGGAGCAATAATGGTTTTCCGGGCAGCGCTGCTAGCTTGTCGCGTTCTATTGTTGGTGAGCGCATATATATTTTTTTTAAGGGAAATTATTTGATTTTTGATATTTTGGGGTGTTTTATTGAGGTTTTTTTTTTGGGTGAAAAGCAGTGAAAAAATTGCTGTGGGTTGCTATCTGCCTGAGTGTGTGTGTGTAAGGAAAACTATTAAAACTGCTGCGGGGTGTGTATTGATACAATTGGTAGTTACTGAATGTGTGTGTGTGTGTATGTGTGTTTGTGTATGATTTTAGTATCAATGTTATTGCTGTTTTGATTTCGCGCGATTTCACAGTAGTTTTACTTTTTTTTGTGCTGCGTCATGCGACAGTTGAAAACGAGCTAGCCACTTGGCAGGACACGAGCAGCAGCAGCGAAGTGCGCATGCGTCAGTGTCTCAGTAAGCAGCGCTAACTGAACGAAACGAAAACGAGAACGAAATCAAAACAAACCAAACGAAACGTAGTGAAACGCAGTGAAGTGAACGAAACGTGTTTAAGAATTCAAATAATTGGCAACCCACGCGAATTAAACGAAAGCTCATAGTAGTTTTATAGCAGTGAGCTTATTAAAGCCTGAACTAAGCGTTGCCAACTACAGATATTAATGAGTACGTAAATTTAAGAAAAACTTAGATAGTATTTTTTTGTAATTTAAGATTTAGACAAAGATTTAGTCAACTAAACTAGGTAATTAAAATTTTGGACAATTTGTCAAGGTTTGTCTATTGCTTAACAGCATTTTAGTCATTTTCATTAAAGCATACGCAGCGCAGGCAAAAAGAATCAAATAAAATAACATCAAACTACCTTAGGCTTTATAAAAATCCCAACCACACTCCCACACCAACACACACACACACACTGAGAAATGGCGCACATCCTGGCTGGTATTTTTGCTTAACTCCTCAAAGTACCAAAGTGGACGGAGAGCAAAGAATTTGCTGCAGAAATTGTATAAAAGCAAAGTCAACAATAACAACAACTACAACAAGGACAACAACATCAACGAGAGAACCAATTTCCAACCATGGAAACTTAATTTATGTCTGCAGCATAGTTGAGAATATTTTTCTTCTGCCTTCCGAGTCGAGAAAATAGGGAAAAAAATAAATTTTTCTTTTTCGGTTTATTTCGACATTTTTGCCTTTGCCTTTGGCCCCTTGCCACACGTTGCCAGGCAGCCGCCTCGGCCACCCCTCACCTCTCCGCCCTTTCCAGCCACTTTCCACTTTTCTCCCCACTTGTTTTATTTTATTTTTTTTTTCGTTTTTGGAGCCGTCTTCGTGTCGTTGTCGGCTTCCTTTTGCTTTCTTGAGAATCAAATTTATTTTACCAAGTCATGTTGAAGAAAATTTTTATAAGTTTTATGCGCAGTTCAAGTGACGGTGTCAGGGGGGGCGGGCGGTGAGAAGGGGGCTTACAGTAGGGTGTGGGTCAGCTGGTTGCCAAATATTACATTGGGCGGTGTGTGTGTGTGCAGGAAAGTAGGCGGGGAGGCATAGGAAAAGTTTGTGTGTGCTTCGCACAAAATAAGCAAAATTTGTATTCCTTAAATCGGATGACTTTGTATAAATTTTCGTGTACGGCAATGGGGTTGCAAGTGTGTGTGTGTGTGAGTGTGGGGGTGGGTGTGTGGTGTATGGTGTATGGTGTGTGTGGGTGGTTGGGTTGGCAAAAACACACAAAAACTTTTCTATATATGTTTAGCTTTGCGCATGTATTTGTGTACATAATGGAAAAATTTTTCATAGAATTTGCACAAAAATGAAAAAGTGCCGAGAGGAAGAAGTAGAAGAAGAAGCAGCAGCATTAGCAGTAGAAAAAAAAAGAATGGAAAAATTACCGAGCGGCGAGCGAAGGCAAAAGAAAAATGAAATTAAGCGCATAAGGAAATGAGACACAAAATGTTGTATGGCAAGCTATGCGTGTGTGTGCGAGTGTGTGTGTGTGTGTGTGCGGGTGTGTGTACAACATTTTTGGCAATATGCTTTTGTGGATGGAAGTTTGAGCAGCAAAGGGGAAAAGGAGCTGTTTGGCAGGAAAGAAGCAACATAACACGATTTAAGCTTCAGGCTATTCATACCGTAGGATAGTACACGCCCCCTCTGTCCCTGACCGCTCCTTCTCCTCATGTACATGCACATGTGACCCACACAGAGTACTCCTTTTAGTGCCTAAACCCAATCAAATCCCTTGTATACATTGCTGGCATGCTTAAGCTTCCTGCAACTTTAGACACCCAATTAGTATATCTATATACATATGTACACATATTTTTTGGGGCTTCTTTAATTAAAGCGCTGTCTCTCTTTGTTCTCTGTGCAGTAATATCATCCAAAATGGCCGCATCCATATATGCCACACCACCGCCGGATCTGAGCAGCGAGGACACTGCGCTCTCCGATGTCTCCAATTCATCTACACTTCACACAAATCGCGGCGGCAGCAACAACAACAACAACAGCAGCAGCAACAACAACAACAACAGTCATACATTGCAGCCAGATGAAGCCACAGCAGAAGTCACAACCACAGCCAGTACAACAACCACAGCAGCAACAGCAGCAGCAGCAACAACTGCGACAACACAAGACGAATCACAGCTGGACACGGAGTCAAAGTCAAAGTCGCCGCTGGGAAGCAGCACAACTGAGGCAGACATGGCAGCAGAGGAGGTCGAGGGGGGTCTTGAGGGGCTTGAGGGACAAATGGATCAGACGGCAATGGCCGCGATGGCAGCAGCAGCAGCAAATGCAGCAGCCATGCAGCTGCAGCTACTCGAAGCGCTCAATGATGCGGCCAAAAAGCGACGCAAGCAGCACAATCCCAGTCGTCTCGAGGCACTCAGCCTGGCTGGTGGAGAGGGGCAAGCAGGGACGGGGACGGGCGTTGTCTCGGAGGAGGCAGCCTCAAATGCCGTCATTGACTACGAGGAGAAACTCTCGAAAATGTTGCTGCCCAAGTCCATAGTGAAGCTGAAGCAAACGTTCGAGTTGCTGCAGCAGCAGAAGCTGCAGCCCGAAGACATATCAGAAGCGGAAGCAGAGGCAGAGGCAGAGGCAGAGCAAGAAAAACAGCAACAGCAGCAACCCCACTCCATGATGAACCCCTATCAAACCTACTGCAAACAGTGTGGCGAGAATTTCGAAACCGAATTCAAGCTCAGTCTGCACATGCTGCAGGATCATCAGCAGCAACAGCAGCCACAACAGCAGCAACAGCAACAAGCACAGCAGCAACAGTTGTCGGGTGATGAGACCGTTGATTTGCTAAACTCCTTCAAGGTCAAACTGGAACGAGCGGACAGTCCCACGCAGCTGGAGCTGCAGCAGCAGCAACAACAACAGCAGCAACAACAACTGGAACAACAACAGCGTCTAGAACTGGTCAATGGACACGGGAATAACAACAAGGAGCACGAGCTCTGGTTGCAGGCAATGGCACAACAGCAGCAGCAGCAACAACAGCAGCAGCAACCGTCTATGCCGGGCATGCCCACCGCCTTTGGCTTCTCGCCAGAGGCAGCCGCACTTGGCTGGCCACTGCTGGGCATGCCGGGGTTTGCAGGGGTGGAGGGACTTAACCGTCCGCCGCTGCGCATCTTTAACCCGGAGGCGTACTGTGAGCTCTGCAACAAGGAGTTCTGCAACAAGTACTTCCTCAAGACGCACAAGGCCAACAAACACGGCATTTTCGATCCTGTTGGGGATCTAAGCACGCCCAGCAACAACAGCAGTAGCAACAACAACAATAACAACAACAACAACAGCAACAACATGGCCAACAATAACAACACGAGTCTTGGTAGCAGCAGCAGCGCTGGCGGTGTCGTCTCTTCCATGTTTCCACAGCTGCAAATGCCGCCACAACAGCCAGAACCGGAGCTAACACCACCAGCACCACCAGCGCCAGCCACCGTGCACTGCGACGTCTGCAGCAAGCGGTTCACCAACGTCTTCGCCATGCGGCGACATCGCGCCAAGCAGCATGAGAACGTCGCTGGAGCAGCAACAGCCACGCCCTCACCACAACGCGGCAGTCCCAACGAGCAGGTCGTAGCACCAGCAGCAGCAACAGCAGCAGCAGCACAGCCAACACAACAGGTCAAGCTAGAGCCACAGTCGGAGGCAGTCACTCCGACCAACAACGAGCCGAAACCCTATCAGCTGCCCGAAGGATTCCGCGAGGACTTCACACTCGAGCAGGAGGAGGTGCCCTTTGCACCACCGCCACGTAAGCTGCCACCACAGCTGCAGCAGCAGGCACGGGAGTGCAACGGTGCAGCGGAGAAGCTACGGCGACTAGGCGTACAACTGCCAGAGGCATTCTGCGAGCTGTGCTGCAAGGAGTATGCGAACCGTTACTTTCTGCGCACGCACAAGTGGAAGCGTCACGGCGTCTTTGTGCCGCCCGAGGAACTACAGCTGGACGGCGGTAAGGAGGAGGGACAGCCGCTCATCTCAGGCGGTTGGCCCTTCATGCCACTCAATTTGATGCTAGCCAAGGCGGCTGCCGAACAGGAGCAGCAGCAACAAGAGGGCGAGGAACAGCAGCTGCAGCAGGGGGAGGAATTGGGAGAGGAGCAAGAGCAACAGCCCAGCAAGCGCATCAAACTGGAGCCATACGAGGAGTCCGTACAGAGTCCGGAGAAGACGGATGCCAACGCAATGGGATTGCAGAATCTGCAGAAGCTGCAATCGATGCTGCAGCAGCTCAATGACTTCAATGGTAAGCGACCATTGCCCTGCCACCTCTGCGGACGCGAACTGGAACACCAGTATGCACTGCGGGCACATCTTATGACGGAACACGCCGGACAGCTGCTGCCCGAGGCACAGCCAATGCTCTACCCACACCAACAGCAGCAGCAGCAACAGCTGCCACTAAAGCTTTCCCCCGGTGGAGGTGGCTCACCAGTGTTGGCTACTGCCACGCCCACGCCCAACGAACTGCGGTGTCCGCAGTGCGAGCGTGACTTTGGAACAGCTCAGGAATTCAAGCAACATATCGCCGAGGTGCATCTGGGTCGACTGCCACCAACCAGTCCGCTGCGCGAAGGCTTCTACACGCCCGAGCGTGGCACAGGTGGTGCAGTTGGACCAGGCGGTGCAGTGGGCGGCACACCAAGGGCTGCCTACACAATAACGCCCACTTCCAGCTACTGCGAGATCTGCAACAAGGAGCTGTGCAACAAGTACTTTATGAAGACGCACATGCAGCGCATGCACGGCATCGAGATCGAGAATGGCGCACAGATTGGTGGCGTGGTCTGCAACATATGCAACAAGGAGCTCTGCAGCAAGTACTTTCTGCGCGTGCACAAGCACAACACGCATGGCATCATTGAGGACGGTGCTCCACTGCCACAGCCACGCGGTCAGAATGGACTCAAGGTCGAGGCACAGCAGCAGCAGCAACAGCAACAACAGCAGCAGCAACTTATCGAGCAGGACATGAACATGACGCCACTGTCAAGCGACTCGGGTGGCAGCAACGAGCTGTGTCCACTCTGCGCCCGCCAATTCCGCAGCTTCAAGTGGCTACGTACGCATCTACTAAACGAACACGGAGCTGCGGGTGTGGACAAGCTGCGTGAACTGGAGCCTCCTACAGTGGTTGCTGCCTCCGGAAGAAGCAAACCCAACAGTCCTACGCTCAAAATACCCAATGGAAGTCCAGCAGGTGCCGTCAATCCGAATCCGGCCAGTAATCTTGCCCAGGCACTGCAGAATGCACAGCAGCAGCTCTTTGGTCAGATGCAGCTGCCGAAGGGCATGCCACTGCCACTCTCACTGCCCCTGCCGCTGCCGGGAATGTTTGAGCAGACGCCACGATTCAAGGAGTATCAGTGCTCACTGTGCCCCTTCACCACACCCTATTACGCATTCCTCTTCATACACGAACGCTCGCATGCGCTGCTCAACAACGGTGGCGTGGCCGAGGGCGAGACCAACGTGGCTGCCGAAGCGGAAACCAGGGACAAGTCCTTCGCCCAGGTGCAGGGTAAAGCCAGAACTAAGCCAAGTCGCCAAGAGAAAGCCGACAATGAGCACATGGAAGCAACGAATCTGACCACCAGCAGCAGCACCAACGCCAACAGTGTGAAGACGGCACGCACTCCGCCGACGCCCACAACGCCACATCCCTCGCCAGGCAGCGTTCCACTCACAGCGGTGGCTTCTCCCAAGGCACGTTCTGCCACTGTAACGCCCACGCCACGCCCCAGCACCGCCAAGCCAGGCACACCCAACGGACTTGGCACCCTACGTTCAGCGGCCACGTCTCCTTTCGAGCCGTGCAGCGATCTGGCCAACGGCAGCGGTAAACCAGCTAGTTACGCACAACCGTTACAGTCCGAGGAGCCCTACCAGATGCAGGCCTTCCACCTGTCTCCCGCTGATACCGCTGCCGAGGGGCTGTTTGCCCCTGCTCTCGTCTATTTGCCAGTGCGTATGCGATCCTCGGAGTCGACCACGTTAAGCTTCAGGCTGACACCGGCTTAGGTCACAGTCCTAGCTGGGTCTAGGTGAGTCCTCAAAGGGGCTATTCAGCCACAATTCATCAGAACACAACACAACACAGTACCAAAGGTGTTGCCAGCGTATGTAAGTTAAAATTCCATAAGTTTTGTTCACAACCATAGACCACAAATGTAGCACAATGACACGAGCTTAAAGTGTGCGAGGAAAGAAAGTATGTGGAGTAAATAATATTGGATTCTATAAAATGTAGGACGATTTTCTTAAACAAAGATATTATTTTTACAAGCCACAAGCTTCCACATACCCACTGTTTCAGAAGTTCTAAAACACATTAAGCTAGTGTCGTTGTGCTGTAGGGCTGATAACAGCTGATAACAGTGCTGATTGACTGTTATTGGCCCACTTCCCCTGACCGCCAAATACCCGTTAACCGACAAGAAGACAAGACAAAATAGAGGAACTACAAAAGACTGAGTGCGCATATATTAGTTGAGCTCATTATTAAAGTTAATATACAAAAAGACAAAACTAAAGCTTAAATAAAAAATAAAAATAAAATCAAAATCAAAAACACAACTACAGACTCGTATACGGATCTGTAATTGTCGGCATATATAGAAAAGAATTAATGGAAATGAGTTTTGTGTATAACATGAAACCAGTTACTAAAAAAAAAAGCAAATAACAAGCAAATAATATTAAAATCAAAACGAAAAAAAACAAAATTACAATAACAAGTCCGTTTCAGCTGGCAACACATCATATTTTTCTATATATAAATCCATAACCGATAACACGAAAGAAATCATACAAAAAAGATGATCAAGATGATTATGATGAAGAAACAATGCATTATGAAAATAATAAACCATAGCATATATACAATACATACACGTACATACATATATCTACATATATCTCTAGTGATTAATATCAAAGTTCCTATGCGTAATAGTAATTTTTAAAAGCCATTAACGTATCGTAATCGGGAGAAACGGGAAAAGGAGGAAACTTAGTCAAAAGGAAATTTAAATACGTACATAATTCATAAGTTGCTAAACAGTTAAAGGCCGTGGAAGATGAAGAAAGAGGGAGTGGCAGTAGAGAAGGCGTGTGTGGGATTTAGAAGGATATACATATAACCAAAACATAACTATATCGTAGTAGCCATAGCCATACAATAATCTATATAGGTATGTACGGGTATACGGCTGGGTATGAAGTGTTTAGTATAAATGATTTGGTATAACAAAAAAAATAAATATATACTTAGTAGTGCTAACTAGTAATATGTATGTACAAACTAGAGGTACACGATACAAGCTTCGGCATACGAGTCTAAGGAGAAATTCTATGCACAAATTTGCTCAAAATCAAAATAGGCGAAAAGATTCGCAAAGTAGAGAAAAACACAGAGAAAGGTATAGAATCTAAGGAAAGAGTTCCATAGCAAACAACTTTTAAGCAAGCACACACACACACATGACATACACTCTGTAGATAAATTATTCATTTCTGCTCACAATCTATATTTTCATTTAAAAAAAAAAAACTTTAGCTAATCAATTTCAATACATACAACTTTCGACAGGATTTGATCTTAAAGCACACGCATGCCAAATACACTCACACACCCAAACACACAAACACACACACATGTTAGTTGTACATAAAGCATTAGAGATCAGAGAAAGCGACTATATCTGGTAGTCACTGTAATAGAAACGATTCTGTGCGAATGATCGTTGGGAAAGGCGCCAGCAAAGGTTTATTCAGCAGCAGACAAACACGAACAACTCAGGGCAAAAGTACAATGACCATTAGTACTTTTTTTTTATATACTTACTAAATAAATAAATTAAAAGAAACAAGCTATAAACAAATATAAATATAAAATAAATTTTAATTCCAAAAAGTAAAACATATAAATAAATGCTACCTCAGACGGACTTGAAAACAATAATTTAAATAAATGAATTTAACATTTATGCTTAAAAGATAAAAAATATTGCAGAAGTAAATGAAATTTTTAGTGAATTTACCTCAAGAAACCAAAACCAAATGAGCCATACAAAAAACTAAAAATTAAAAGATTAAAAACCAAAGCACAACAATTTATAATTATTAATTAGACTTTAGTTAAAAGTATTAATTATTAATCAAATTATTATTATGATTTTGCTATACAAGTTTAGTTTTAATTGTAAGTGGCACTGACACATTCCAAAAAGCGAACGCACTCCAAAAAAACCAAAAAACCAAAAATTTATACGCAAACTGACCAAAGTACGATGCTAGTCGCAAATATATAACCACAACAAAGCTCATTCTAGTCAACATGGGGGGAATTACAGCTGCATGGCGAGGCCGTTACTGCGTAATTCCCTTCACCAAAACACCTTTATAGATGATATACAAACCATATTTTCCAAAACCAAAGCAGACTCGTCGTTTCCACACAGCGCTGGGCACATTTTCATATATTATTTTGTAGTATTTAAGGCGTTTGTTCTTTATGAAAATTTGTTTCAGTCGCTGGAAACCTGACGAGTCTATGAAAATAGTAAAAATATAATTAAACGATGAGCAGTGATGTCAATTTAGCTATTTTTAATTTTATTTTTTAAAAACGTGTGTTTTTTAAAATGCTGCGTGCCTTTTAGCAATTGCATCGCTGTTCAGACACTAAACCAACAACTAAAAAATCAAACAAATAGCAAACAAAATTTATAGAAATAAACAAATAAATCAAATAGTTTATAATTTTCATTTACAATTATAATTACATTTCAATTATATATTATTTTGTATTGTATATATTAATAAAAAGAAAAAAAAAACATATGTATTTGTTAAACTTGAGTTGAGTTTTCTCTTTATTTATTGAGTTGATTTTGTACACACTTCTTTTCATTTTCCCCTCTCCACTTTCCGAATTTTCCCCTGTCAAAGTGTGCCAGTCCCGAGCCGGGTGTTAAAAAAAACCTCGAATTCTACATGAATCTTATCGCAGCCCTTAAAAAATAAAACTGTCATTGATTACCGACAATTGGTTCTCACAAGCAATTGCAGACCACAAAATGTTTCTTGATTTTTTTTATATTTTTTTTAAAGAACTGAGAGTTGGTAATCATCTCATAGGGGCCAGTACTTATGCCGGTTGAACGCCTTCGAAATTCAATTATGAAATTGTTATTTGATTGAATTTTCAAATAAAAATTTGTCAACAATGGAAGTTAAGAGAATACAACATGTTAATGCTAATGCCTTCTTTAAAAACACGACAGCTGCTACTGAATCGCAATTGGAATCTGAATTCAGAATTCCAAAATTTATAGTCGGTCTTATCAAGGGGCAACCCTCATAAAAAGCGAGTCTCCGCTTCCGGCTCAACCCCCACGCACGGACCCTGATTAGTCTATTTGCTTAAAAAATACCCTCCAAATGATTAGTGAAAACAGCGATAAAAAAAATTATATAAAATAGAAAACACAGAACGGAAAATAAGAGAATAGAACAAAAACCAACACGGTCAGATGGAAACGCTGTGAGGGTCAAGCCAAGCGCATTTTCCATTCCATTCCATGGAAAATTCAAATTGCGCAGCTGCTGCTGCTGGTAGTAAAAAATATGCAATTGATTAAAAATGCACTGAGAGAAACTATGGTCATTGGCATGAGTAGGAAAAACATGAGAAAACTCTGCGCTGTCGTAGCTACCCTTCGGTGCTTTTCCGTTAATTATTTGTCACGTGTCCATGCAAATTTCATTCCATTGATTACGCTACAGATATTCGATACTCTCTCCCTGTTTCTTTCGTTCGCCTATTGTGGGCTGCTGCAATTATATTTTAGATATAACTATGAAAGTCCTTGCCAATTGATATCGGCTGTCCGTTGTCCGTCGTCCGCTGTTTGCTGCCCAGGGCTGGGAAGCAGCAACCCTCAAGAAAGGTTCGATTCACCCTCTTATGTGCATGCAAATATATTGCTTGATTTTTTTCCTGCATTTTCTATTGAATTTTTATGGCAATTTATAATGGACTGGCACATTTTTGGCAATGTGCTCGTAATCCTGTGCCAACAATTGTTGTACTCCCTACGTGCCACATCACAGGGTGGTGATGGTGGTGCACCGTTGCTAGTGCCACAATTTGCATGTTTAAAAGTGTGCAGCGGGAAAATGCAATAAGGCAAGCAATATTCTAGTATGTGAAAAATGAAAAATGCAATTTACTTGACATCGTGACATTTTCCGAAGGGTGTTTCAATTCCACCCCCCTCCTACCTTCACTCAAATAATATTCAGCACCATTTGGCAAATTCTGTATGCAAATTTAAGCGTTGCAGCCATTAAACGGCATCACATTATTACCATCTTTCAATAATTCCAGCTCTTAATATCCGGCACATTTTAGCTGAATTCTGTATTATTTATTTTCCTATAATTTCCTTAACTTTAAGTTTATCTACACTTTTTACACTTTCTGTTGTGATGAACACAAAAAGAGCGCACAAATCAAAAAAAAAACAAATTGAAATGAATATTTAAATGAAATAATTGAATAGGCATATATATTACATATACTTTATGTAAATTGGATAAGTAAACAATTTTACAAAGAACTTGCAACGTACCTTTAAAATGAGCATAAATCAAAATTTTGGCCGCAGACAAAAAAAAAAATACAAAATCTGTTGAGCTGGATAAAAAATCAAAAACAATTTTATTAGTTGTAAGAAAAACTCCCAAAAAAAAACACAAAACAAAAAAAAAAACTACAATAAAAAAACATCAAAAAACAATTCTTAGCATTTAGTTGTAAGCAAAAATTCAAAATTGCATTGAAAAATTTATTATTATTAAAAGGATGTTGAGTTAAGGACGAAACGAGCATGAAAAAAATTCAAAGAACGAAATGAAACGAAACTAAAGACGATGAGCGAAAAATCAAAAGAATTATATTCAAAACAAAAATTGAGAAATCAAAACAATTTATTTTGCAATTGGCAAATAAATATATACATATATATATATACATATATATGTGTATATGTATATGTATCTAAATATATATTATATTTAACATTTTACTCTTCGAAAAAAAACTTTGTTATTATGTAAAACTCTGTGTGAAAACAAAAGGAAAAAAAAAAAAACTTAAAAATAATTATTTATATTTATATATTATGTGTAATGTGTAACGAAATGAGAACAAACATTAATGATCAAGAGCAGAATCAAAAAGCAAACAAAAAGCAACCCTAAACTAGTCCACCCCAAACCTGATCCCCAACTCACACACCACTCCAACCTTATCCCTCTTCCCCAGCCCTTCAAGCCCACACTCCTCACACCTTTTGTCATTCGATTGTAAGCGAGCATTTATCAAAAATTGTATGTGTTTTAATGATTATATTATTAAATATATATACAACCATATACATATATATATTGTATGAATTTAAACCATTAAAAATATAACAAAAATCACACAAATTGTCTTTTTAATCATAAATCGAAAAAAAGGAACGTGTCATCATCTCCACTTATTACAGTTTCTCGCTGGGTATCATAATTTCTCTTTGATTTTCCGACTCACGCTGCTCTGGAAATTTCTAAGCTGATTTTAGCGGCCCTTGAGACAGATTTCCACGCCCCCAAGCTGCACCGTACGCCCTTTTTGCTGCTTCAACTTGTCGAGTTTTGACATTTGCTTTCAGTTTTTGGCTCACATCTTGGCCAAAAGCAAAAACCACCACCCAGCATCAGTTGCCAGCTCTCTCCCCGTTATCTACCCAGTCTACCCACCGCTCTCTCTGAGTTTGGGAAATCAGAGTATGTCAATATTTGTATTACATGCGAGTATGTCTTATCAATAATTTTCTTTTTTTCCTTTTTTTTTGTGTAAAGAATGCGCCTGAAGATGGGAAAACGAGATGCTTGAGACTAAAAGCGAATTGCGGCCAAGCGGAAAGGCATTCTCTCATCTGTTTGTGTATATGTACAGCATACCACATATAGTGTTATATAGTATACTATATAAATTATAGGGTGTGTGTGTGCGACGCGTGTTTGTGACAGTTCCATAGTTTGATGTGCTTCCTGTTTGGCCAAAAACTTTTCATATAAAAGCCTGTTTGATAATTCCGCAAAATACGAGCACACACTGCTGCCCAAAGAAGCCAAGTACTCAGCCCTCTCTTTCTCTCGTTTTCTCCCTGTTTCTCTCCTTTACTCTCTGTAGAAAGAAATGATTTCCATTGCGACTTATTTGCTTTTTTGTTTGTTTGTTTTGCTTATTGCTATCTCCATCAACACTTGGCTATCTGTACTCCAGGGATATGTCATAATGAGCTGTCGCGTCTAAGTGCCGCCCTCCGACCTCCGCCCTCTGTCCTCGCAATTCAATTCAAGACTTTCCCTCTGCCTGTTTGTTGTGACTGAACTGGTCATTAACTCTAAATGTACAAGTTGAAAATTAGTTTTTAATCGATTTTACAATCACACACGCAGCACAACCCAACAAATTATACACACACAATGAAAACCAAAGAACTGTAAGCACTATAAACCCAAGACAGCACCACCAAGCAATCAAAAAAATATAGACACATTTATGTATTTGTGCTAGTGTGTATTGGTTTGCATGTGTGTATGTGTGTGTGTGTTTGGGTGCGTAATTTGGACTCCCAATTAAATTGTGCAGGCGGAGGCAGCGACAACAATTTTGTCACCATATGCTTTGGCACCATTTTCAAAAGTCGTCACTAGCAAATACCCTGTACTAAAGTATTTGAAAAAGGGGCTTTTGAAAGAGCAAAAGGAAAAACACTAATGGGACACCATAACAAAATCTGTGTATCAAACATATTACTTTTACATAAAGGTAAGTACTTATAAGAGGGAATACTTGTACTTTTAGAAACAGATTTCATAGTAAATGCATATCCCAATTAAAAAATATAGGTTACATTAAATACCCTGTATTTCTTATAGACAGAAAAAGAACTACACTTTTAAACTGCCTACAGGGTAACTTACAGTCGGTCAAAGTGCCTAGTGCTGGTCGCAAACGGTTCCAAGTCCTTGGGTCGTAGTGTCAAAAACCTAGTCTCAACACGCCAGGCAGTCGGCACCATAAACAACAATAAACAACTACCAAAAACTTTAATAATTTAACTTATTATGGATTTTTGGTTCGGAAAATATTTTTTTCCTTCTTTTTATACTCATTTTCCATTCATTTTCCAGCTGTGCGGTGAGGGTGGAAATTTTAGTTTTATTTTCCATTTTTTTGTTCGGTGTTTTGCTGTTATTTTCGGTGGCATATGCACATTAGAGGCGAAATGTGGCAATTTAAATAAATGACACGCACTAAGCGAAGCAAAAGCAGCAGGAGAGTGTATACACGACGGAAAGAAGGGAGAAGTAAGAGAGGGGCTGGAGAAAAGGAGCAGAGGTGCTAGAGGGCGGAACTTGGGACTAATGAGTTTTCAGAACGCAAACGACAAACGGCAAATGGTAAGTTTTAAACCATTTATATTTCTTATAGTAAACCAAAAAAAAAACCAAAAATTGGAATATGAACAAAGGACAACGATAAATTTGGGATTAATAGAGTGTGGCTCAGTTAATGTTTTTGCTCTGCGGATAGAGTAGTTGCCTTAGCACATTTGTAGTCACACGCAAACTGATTACTGAGTATCCTGCATTGAACAGATCCATTTCCTCCTCTTTGAGTATAAAGTACGGTGTGTCCTCACTCGATAATGGCATTATGTCAAACAACAAATCAGCTGCATCGCGCCTAAAAATATCAACAGCTCGATAGGCCGCATCCTTGGAAAATTGCATAGCTGCTTGCACCTCGGGATCGTGTAAGAGTTCCTCATTGAAATCCTTGGGCAGCCGCAAAATGGCCAAGTCGAGTTGCCACAGCAGACGACGTACAATGAAATCAGCAAACTTACGTCGACGATATTTGTGTACAATCTTAAAAAAGCCAATCTTCATGACCACATCCATCCTCTCGTTTGCCATTAGCACACACAGATGTAATAGAAACATCAAAATCAACAATATAATAAAAAAAAATCGTTCTTGTGTCGCCATCAGCGCCAGATCCTTATAGTACAGCAGATCACGCTGCTGAACCACATAATTGTGCTCCAGGAAGTAGGTGAGAATACCTATGAATGCGACGGCAACTCCAAGACTGCGATGAAAGCGTTCCAGGAAACGCCTAAGGCCGTCCAAGCTGTTCATATTGGACTAGAATGAGGTATCGAAAATTAAAAAGTAAATTATAATTTGTTTTTTGTCAAATTATGTATAAATACATTTATAAAACGTCTAAACTGAAGGATGATACGAAATTCTCTAGCAATGTGACTGCTCAATAAAGCAACAATTACAGAGTTTCAGCTAGGTATAAAAACTGTTAGAACACTTAAATAACAGATAACTCTCAGTAGGCGTACATATAATAGTTACAGTCAGTGAAAGAGAGAGAGTATTGAAGGGGGAACTGTGCGAAATAGATAATGCTAATAGTGAGAGTATGGGTGGGAGCAGAACGCCTAGCTTTCATGAGCGCTCTCCTTTGGCAAACTGTTAGAACAGCGAGAGAGCAAAAGCAGAGGCAAAGCTACTCAGAGTAAAGGTGGAAGGGGAAGACGCACGCTCTTAGTTAGGTAAACCAGCGATCTGTCATACTTTAAACAGCCAGAGAGCGCAATTTAATGCTAATGAGAGAAAAAAGGGAAGAGAAAGACAAACGTGGGCGCTGTGCTAGCAACTGAAGTGTAGAACAACTTCTAGATTATTTAAATTGCTGTTATACATTCAGCTGTGCTACCTTAAGCTGTCTCTGCTACAGTTATATTACTGCACTTAGAATAGTATTACAGCAAAAGCAGAGCCACTGAGCGGGAAGGGCAATGTGAAATGCTGAGCTGAAAGAGTGAGCGAAACGTCAGCATTTTATTTAGTACGAACGGAGAACTTTTACTTTCAGTTTCTGTTTCTGTTTCAGTTTCCAATCTGTTTGGCAGCTCTCGCCTTATTCGAACCAAAGCCATCAAACTAAACTGGGATTTAGCTCAGTTTGTTGCGTTTTGAGATTTTTGCGCCTTTCCCTTTCAATTGGATACGCACACAAATACACGAACACACACGCTCACATACATAGCCATTGGGCGTTGATGAGCCGCGTGGGAGGTGGAGAAGTGGAGGCACAAAACTGCCCCGAGGTGAACACACACACACACACGCATCTACATGCATGGTTACATAGCAAGCAGCTACAAGGGAGCTGCTGTGGCAACGGAGAGGGAGCAAGAAGTAGACAGAGAAAGCAGCAGGAAACAAGCAACAAGATGGCAGCACATTTTGTATGAAAGTTGAGAGAAAAATAAGAGAAAAATTGTAATTTTCATCAAAAAAAAAAAAGAAATACGAATTTCTTTTTATTTTATTCTTGCTTGACCTTAAAGGCAGACAAGCGGGCAGGCACCGTGACTACAACGACTACGGGATGCTCTGTAACAGTAAGATAAAAATTGTCTAGTAAAATTTGGAAAGTTTAAAAGCTCTGAGCTATAGCACTGCCTTTACTTTTGCTTCTTAGCTGCCGCTTTGATCAATTGAGTGTTGAAGCTGCCTATCTTAGGTCGGTTATACCCTTCTGCTTGATAAGGTAGAGCGCATAATGAGTAGCTCGTGTCCGCCAGCTACACTTATGCATAAGTGTGTGAGTGTGCGAGTCCGTGTGTGTGTACAACCGTGCGCATGTGTGTGTGAGGTGAGGCTATCGAAAAATTCCAAAATAAAAAGAAAAATTTAACGCAAAGGCAAAAGGCGAAAGTTTGGCCTGGTGTGGGTGGGGAAAGGAGGAGTAAGAGTGAAAAGAGGGCTAAGAGGGGAGTGTGTGCGAGAGGATGTTGCCAAAGAAATGATGCTGTTCCCGCTCCCTCTTCCTCTACCATTGCCATTGCCTACTCCTGCCACTTGTGATGCTGTAAGACGGCTTCTCCAATTTCAGGGACTCATGACGCCCTTTCACATAAGGGTGGTCATAGCTCTACTGCTTCTTCTTCGTCTCCTGGTTGTTGTTGGGAGTTGTTGCTATTTGGGTGCGTGTGTTTTGTATTAGCAGAGACCAAGGAGGGCAACGCGACGGATGCTAAAGTGAAAAGTAGTAAATTGAACTTTTTTTTTCCTCTTCTTCTTTTTGGCTTTTGCCTGGACATTGGCTTGGGTTGGAGTTTTTGGGTTAGAGCAGAAGGGGATTTGGGTTTTTAGGACTGGGTTTCCTCAGGGCTCTTCCTCGGCTGCATGTGTGTGTGTTCGTTTTTATATTTTGTGGGCAATTTGTACTTTTCTGCGTTCAGCACTTTTTGCTGCTGCTTCGGCTTTCTTTACTTTCTTTTCACTTTCATTTGTATTTTATTTTACGGCATGCGTGTGTCTATGTGCGTGTGTGTGTGTGTGTGTGTGTGTGTGTTAGTGTGCGTACTTATTGTAGTTTTTGCTCGAACCGCTGCGGCATGTGGTAGCTGGAAGCTGCTAGCTGGAAGCTTTGGCTTATTTATCGCTTTTCAAATTAAAGTTGAACGCTGGGCAAGCTGCCAAATTATTTATAGCAATAAATATGAGATGCGATTAATTAAAACGTACGAAAAATCAATCGCAGCTTGATAATAAATTGAAAACTACAGCATAGAAATCAGAATGCCAAAATTGCCAAGCCAAATAATGGGCCAATATTCCAGCAAAGATTAGCCAATCTCTGTATAAAAGTGTGTGTGTGTGAGTGTGTGTCAAGTCAGGCAAAAGTGACGAAAAAATAAATGGGCTTAATATATACATACGTGCACTATGTGTGTGTTACTGTGTGTGGGTGGCAATCAAGTTTGACTGTTTCAAGCCAAGTGTCGAATATTTCAGCTCAAATGTATGCTACACTTATTTTGTTTTGTTTTACGTGATTTTGCAAACTCAACTCATTATGCGAAAATCAATAGAAACTAAACGCTCTCGCTCACTCTCTCTCGCTCTTTCACTCACTCAATCGTCTACTCTCTCTTCCCTGCAGTTGACTACTTTTATTTTTGCTCAGAACTGTTGTAAGTAGTTCAATTTCAATGACATCAATAAAATTTCGATAGAAAAATCGTTCGGCTCCAAAAAAGAGAGAAAAAAAAGCAACGGCAAAAACAAAATTAATTAATTTATGTGCCCAGCGCTAGTTGGAATTTTCCATGGCAATACCCTCACACACACACACGCGCACACACACACACACATACGCGCACACCGACACACAATCTATAGATACAATTTTTCCAATTTCAACGTCATCATCCAACATTTTCGTCCTAATTTCGTCCGAGTTGTTGTCGCCGCTGCTGTTGACAACAACAGCAACAAGGACTCATTACAAAAACATAATAACAAAATAAATATTGAAAGAAATGGCATAAAATTATAAAAGCCCTCGTTCGTTCGCTCGTTCGCTCGTTCGCTCGCTTCGAGCAAAACAAAATAAGCAAACGCAACTTGACAGCAACAGCCTGAGTTCCCCACCTCTTTAACCCCCTCTAACCGCCGCTCCGTCTTCCCCTCGATGCTTACAACAGAACTCAAACTGAGGCGCCCCCAATGCGCCAATAAATTTCATGCACTATCACACGGACACACACACACTGACACAGACACACTGAGTTACAGATACAGCTACAGATATTGAAGTGCGTAAGTAAGCCGCTTACAAAAGTGCGTGTATCTGCGTGTGTATGTGTGCGTGTGTATTTGTGTGCGGTCAGCTTTTGTGTTGAGTTTATATTAAATAAGTAAAAAAAAAAAAAAAAGTAAGCAAAGGGGCGAAATACACAATCTGACGATGACCAACTGCCCAACTGGCCCAAACCCGTCCCAGGTCTTTTCATTTCCCTTCTAGCTCCTTTTCCCTTCCGCTCCTCTACCAAAAACACTCCAGACTTTTATTTTTATCTGTAGGCTCTGTATGACAAACAGCAGCAGCACATCAATAACTATAAGATACTTTTACTTAGCACACACACCATCTATCTGTATTTTTATCTATCCATTGGGTTTGAAGCCTGGTTTTAGGGCTATAGATTGTCTTTATATTTAGAATTAGTTAAGACACTTTTTGTTAGTTTTTTCTAACAGTTTATCTTTGATTGGACAGTTTTTGCACCTTTTTATGAGCCAAAAATAATCTGTATCTGTTTAAAAGGCAGTCAACATAGCTATCAGCCTTGTAACTCAAGCTTCATAAAATTTTAAATCAATTATGTAATATTTATGGTTTTTAAAAAATATGTAAAAATCAGCAACATTTTTTTAATTTCAATTTAGTTGTTTCGAACTCATATTTTTAGAGTCTTCTAGTTATTGACTAGTAACGTACTAACTAGTTATAGCTAAAATATATCTAAAAACCCCTATAGTTTACTTTTGGACATGTGAGCATTTTCCTTTGGCACGTGTCTTGATTTAAAAGTCATAATTCCCGATGCCAACAACCCTAACAGAACCTTAAACCTTAAATAACAAACACCGCGATAAAGCCAACTTTAACACCAATGGAAAATAATATAAAAAAACACAATAGTTTCTTATCTTTTTAGTTCTATTTTTTTTATGGGAAACTACAGTGCGACCCCTCTAAATGAGACCCTAAGTCCAGGACAAACAGACGCGCGCCAATAATATATCGAAATCGAGTAAAGTAAACATAAACTCATAAAATGTACAAGATACAGATACAAATGCATGTGTGATGTTACGGGTCGTTTATAGTTTAAAAACCTCTGTCCTCTGTCTACTGTCCCCTTCCCCTTGCCGTATCCCCGGTCTCCTACCCTGTCATTTTGCCCTTCTCCTTGCTCGCCGTCTGCGCATTGTCCGAGCTTGGCAGCTGCTTTCCGATACAGAAATTGAAATTGAAATCAACACGCGTGCGAAGCGCGAGACGCGAACGTGCTCCAAACTGAGAGGGAACCTGAGAGTTAAGTTGGGTACACTGAGAGAAATGAATGAGTATTTTATGCTTAACCTTGGACTGAAATTTTTAGCCAGTAGGGAATCAGTAGCCGTAGAAACTGTAATCTTAATTTTATGGATGTTTTTGTTAAGGATTTTATTTTAGCCCGAACTTCAAACATTTAACGCTTATATACCAGTTTTCTTACAGTGTATTCCATAGTTTAGAATTAGACGGCACAAAGGTCGTGGCAAAGGGTTGAATGTCGCACACTAAATCAATTGTACACAATTTTTCCAACAATTTTCGTTGAAAATGTGTAAAATTTTAGCCCAAAATTTTGTAAAAGGGGTCAACAAAATTACTTTCAAACGGATTGCAGCCGTGGAAATGCAGTGATCTGTGGAAAGGGTTTTCATTTTGGGTGTTTTTCCAACCCTTTCGCTATTCAAAAGTTGCAATTTCGTTGCGGATAATGCGAATTTTCCAGGCAAAAATTGTTCAAATTTTTCTTGACATTTTGCGCAAAAATAGAAAGGGATTTTCAAAGGTTGAGGGTTAGGGGCAGGGGGGTAAAAGGGTCACCCAAATGCCGCCGCGCATTGTGTAAATAAAGGATCAACTGCACAACTGTCACACGACCATGCGAAATTAATAAATTACAGTTTTTTCACAAAAAAAATTTGCCAATTTTTGAGAAGGAAAATTTAATTTTTTTTTTGTGAAATCTAGTGTAAAAGAGGGTTGGGGCAGAGGTAGTGCGATGAAGGGGTTGTGACACATTAACTGAACCCATTAATAAGCGTTGCCAACCCCGTCCGCGACCCCGACGCATCGCCTGACACGCGTGGGTCAGTGTCAATCGGACCTCGAACGGAACTGAATCCTCTTCGTACCCGTACCCGTACCCGCTCCCAATCACAAGCACGTACCTATACCAATACCCGCGCCCGGATTTATAATCGACGAGGTCGCTGCTAATGCGTCTGACAGGCGAGACACAAAAAAATGGGTGCAAAAATACAAAAAATTTACCCAAAAAAAAATAACACAACTTTGCGAATTGAAACAAAAAAAAATTGGGAATTTTTCAATAAATTTGCACAGACGGCGACAAAAATAGAAACAACAATAACAATTGTGGAGGGGGCAACTCTGTAAATTTTGGCTGGCAATAATCCTCTTAACTGCGAAAACTGTCGCAGAAATGCAACAAAAGGATCTGCACAAAAAGTGAGCTACGGGGAAGTGCCTAGTCTAAAGGCAGCTCCAGACGTTGTTTGTTCTGTTGTTGTCCACGGCAGCATTTCAATAAATGAGATTTCATCTGAAATTAAGGGGAAAATGCTGAAAATTAATGATCTCAGCTTAGCTGAACCTTTCAAACGCTTCGTTTGTTATAATTGACGTAAATTAAAACGATTTGTTTAAAACTGCACGGATACTTCTTATTAGTAGGCTACTTAGATTAGAGAATAATATTCTAAATATGTAATATAAAGACTGCAACATGATATTCTATATTAAAAGTTGGTAAATAAACAAGTAAGAAAGGCTACTGATGCATCTTTACATTCAAATCAACATATAATAAACTTGATCTGCTTGGCTTTATAGTCTCCAAGATCCAGTGTTCATACGGACAGATGGATAAGCGGACAGACGGACATCGGTATAGCGACTCAGCTGTTGATGCTGATGCAAATACTTTATGGGGCAGAAATGCCTTCATCTGCCTATCCTGAATTTCTTCTTTATCTCTCTATCCTGTTCTCTATCTTCCTCTTTCCCCTTCTCTCTCTTTATATTTGGATCATTACTGGAGCAAGCGTACTTCACTGCAATATATGAATATTTATCAACACTTTTAGTTTTGAATTCTTAAGTCAGTTTAAAAATGTTTTTACTTACTCGTATATTATTATCAATTATATATACTTAATTTATATTAAAGTTATCTACTATTCTAATACAACAACCACTAAAATTGTATCGAATACGTATAACACACTTCTGTTTCAAATGATATGGCAACGCAACATGTTGCAGGCGACATCTACAGTCCTACTGCTATCCTTATCGAGTGTTGCAACCATTTTAGTACATTACTTACTTATCCGCCGCACCATCCGGCACAATTGAGCTAACAGAGGGCGCTATAAAAAATAAAATCAAATACAGCGCCATCTATTTGTTAAGCGCCTGTTTATTCGTTTCGAACAACATCCTTTTGCTGACTGTAAGCCGCCATCTATTGTTGACTGCGTTAAATGATTTTATAGCACTTCGGAATTGTTGGCAACATTTTAGCTTGAAATATTTATCGATAACTGCGGCAAATTTGAATGGTGACAGTTGATAAATAAGAAACTTGTAAAATTTGAAATATTTTAAATTCTTTAAACTGTTTTGTTTTAAGGAAAAGCTTTTAATTTCAAGAAAGTTTGCTGTCAGAGCAGCGACAAAAATCAGTGCACATTAACACAGTCCAGAGGTCTTGACTGTGGTGTTTATTTGTGTGTTTTTTGTTGTTGTTGTCGCTTTTTTTATGTTGTGTCGTTTGCTGGTGACCCAAATTCCTTTTAAGTAATCTTTAGTGATAAGCGGAAGTGCATGTACTAAATACGAAAAATTAGAAGTGTGTCTGCGTATGTGAGTAGGCAAGTGTGTGTGTGTGTGTGTGTGTACTTGTGTGTGGAAATAAGGAAAAACTATGCCCGCTACGACGTAATTAGAGCTTTTTATGTTTCATTTACAACTTAATTAAGAATGTATTTGCGCAGCAGCGACGACGACGACGTGAACGACTACGAAGCTGACTCTCAATGAACGCGGCATGAATGAATCGTATGCTATATGGTATATGGCACACTACTGCACGTAGCCAGAGTCTGATCCAAAGCCATAGCCACAGCCATAGCCATAGTTATAGCTATATGTAGCTATAGCTATAGCCATAGCCAGTGCCCCGTCTCCAAGTGCCATGAAATATGAAATGTGTACACTCGGTATGAATGAATGAATGAATGAAATGTGTTGATACGATGTGAGGTGTGGGAAGAGGGGAACAGCGGGTGTAGTATGTGTGTGTACGCCGGATCAGGCCAGGCCAAATATACACACCATATAAACATACACACACACACTCTAGCATAACCGGAAATGAGTTAGTTGAACTTCCGTCTTGGAGCGACTCGGAATCTGAATCTGACTCTGACTTTCTGACTCTCTGACTTTCTGACTGCCACTGGCCTGCAATATTATTTTATGCGCGACAATAATTTGCACAGTCATACAAAACGACGACGCGGGCAGCAGAGAGGCGAAACAGTGTTGCCAGAAAATGGCCAAAAAAACAGCTATGTAAAAACAGCTTAACTTAGTTTGGTTTAAATCACTTTAAACAGAAACCCGATAAACGTATAGTTGTTGCTATTTGTGGCAAATCTAGCTATAAATCGGCTGAAAAGACAGCACTGTGTAGACACAAAGAGGCGTAGGACGGACGTCCGATGAGAGGCCTCAAACGAACACTGTGGAAGCGACTGGAAATGATTGCTGCTTGCCCGCTGCTAACAGTGCTCTGTGTATGTATATGCACGCTATGATCATAAGAACGAAGACTCGCACAACTATGGATATAAGTAGGTATGTGTGTGTGTGAGTGTGTGTTTGTGAGTGTGCCTTTATCAAGATGACCTTAAGACATCTACCTGAATTATTTGTAGCTTCGTTCACTCGTTTCAATTGCAAACACTGCGAAAAAAAAGGCTGAATGATCGTGGCGTACTGGAAAATGTTTGATTTCCCATGTGCCGACTGGAAAGTGTTAATCCGTTAATTACAATGCAATAGTTGTAGATATCTACAAGTATCTACAAGTATATTGACACACGTCTTAGCTGTGCATTCCTTTAACGCCATTTTCCGTTTGGCAAATAGTCAACATTGTAGATATCTTTTATTGTCTGCAGACGGAACGCTTTGAGTTATCTGCTGGATTACATAATGACACTGTAACGCCATTAAAACTGTCTGCAAAACTTTTATCTAAGGTCTAAAGAGGTCAGCATATTAACCCCATTAACGAACCACGCTAAGTTAAAGATACATTAAACAGTTCACTTGTAAGACAATCGATTCTTAGCTTCCTCTGAAGATTCTTGAATACCTATGAAAGATTTAAACTGTAATTTTCGTATAATCCCAATTTTTAAACAAAAATGTTCATTGGGTTCACTTAGGAGAAAATAAGTATCTATGAATGCAAAATGCATTTTCCTATCGATTCAAATAAATTTTATTCAAGAACTTTGTTTAAATAACTTATTGGAAATATTTTTATAAATCTATATATAAGTGCTTTAAAAACAATTGTTGTATAGCAAGTTTAGCTACATAACTTAAAAAATATGCTTAAGAATTGGTAGCCATTTAAGTCCATGTATTAGATAGTATCTGTATCTTTAAGGATACTTATAAATTCATTCTCTTATTTGCTAATGAGACACTTAAGTATCAAGTAGTAAGTATGATATAGAATCTATGACATAAAGCCCAAATATAATTCCCTTATTTCCCAGTGTTCCCATTAGTGGAATTTACATTTTTGCTGGTACTAGAGTTTTAATTACTAGAAAAGATACTTTTTGTATCTTTTAGTTACAAAAAGTTAAAACTTAACTTAGTTTAGCAATTCATTAAGTTTGTAAACATTTTCTTTAGCTGAAATAATAATTAAATCAATTAGTGTGCTTGTGCAGTGCCCTCCCCGCCCCGTTCCTTCTCCCACCCTACTCCCTTAGCTCCCTCCTCGCTGCCTTTGGTCTAGCTGATACGGTGCGCTTTTCTTGGCTTTTTCAGAAAAGTTTGATTTCCATGTGAGTTCAACTGGAAATGTTGGACTAACGGAACTGTTTAAAGTGCAGTTTGTAGTCTACAGTGTGCAGTTTGCAGTGTACAGTGTACAGTGGTGAAAGTGCTGCACTTTTCACATGGCCATAGGCCGCCATAATGTTTATCAAATGTGCAGCGAGTGTACGCAATCTCTGTGGCAGCCACAGGGGCAGCTGCGACGACAGAGGGGCCAGCAGCGGAACCAACTACAAATCAAGCAATTTACATTTTGTGCACTTTTCGCCCAACACACACACACGCACAACTTAAGTGTGTGGAAATATGAAAAACGCTGGTAACCCGCATATCTCGTTTAGCATTTTGTTTTTCTATATCTTATAATTTTTGTATTTTTTTTTTGAGTTTTCGTTTGGTCTGTTGTCGGGGCTGTCAGTCAGTTCAATTTGGTGAACAAAAGTTTTCAATTTCTAAATTAAAGATATGGTTAAATGAAATTCATAACGCACCAAACATGCATACATATAATTAGCCAATTACGAGTATCTAAATGACGCGCCCTCCCCACCCCCACCCCCATCCCCAACCAATTTGAATGCGTATATAGTAGTGGGCGGGGGTAAGTTACAAAATGGGGGTAGTACTTCTAGCTCTTGAGCTTCGAGTGTTTTGTTATCGTTTACAGTTATAGATACTCTCTGCGACGCTGAGATACAAGCGCGTACTAGCAGATACTCGCAGCAACGAGTACGCATGTGCGCCGGCGCTAACAGCTAACAGCTGAAGCTCAAGTTCCAGTTTCTCACAGCTTTCAAAAACAACAAAAACCAAAAAAAAAATGAAATGAAAGAAAAGGAGCTGACACAAATGGCGCATCAAGTTAAGGCAAGGGTAGCAAAGGGCGCGGGCAGTTAGGCGAGCGGGGTGGTTGGGAAGGGGGAAGCTTTCCAGTGCGCAATGATCTCATTTCACAAATTCTAACACAAAAGCTTCAAGCTCACATTGGCCTGGCAACAAAGCACAGCAATGTGCTCTCTCTGGCCATGCGGTTTCTCAACTTGCTTTCCCCTCTCTCCTTCGCTCTCATCCTTACCCACTCCCGTTCTCGTGCTCTTTGCCATTCCCTCGATCACGTTCCCGTTTCCAATTGCCGCACACGTGCGCCTTGCTGCAGCTAACTTTAAGAGTGGAACAGAGACAGCGCTATGGGCAGTGCGTGTGTGTGAGTGAGCAAAGGAGTGAGAGAGATAGTTAAGCAGAGGCAACCACCCTGAACGTAGTTCGTCTCAGGGAAACTAAAAAGGGGTCGGGGCACCCCATTTTCACACACATTTTAGGAGCTATTGATGGCTGTGAAAATGTGCTTATGAATATGAATAGATTTGAGCCACTCACTGTGACCCTCCTCATTCCCTGCACACCTACTTCTTATTACCTACTCCCAAGTTAGCTGAGACCCTTTTGGCCAAACCACTTTATAAGAAAAACTAGCAGCAGACAGTTAAGCAAGACGACTGCTAGGAACCCTGTAGCTGTGCTGGGTTGGCTTAACTCTGCGAAATATCCTTATGAGTGTTTGAGGCATCTTTTAATGTATATTTAAGGCAGAAGAGGGCGTGTCACTGAGTTCTGGAAAGTCTTACAGATGGGCAGACGGAATTACTACTGTCGATGCTGTTTGAAAATAAATACACACCTTAGGTTAAAGGAGTTTTCTTTAAACATAAATTCTTCCTTTTAGGGTGCATTCCTTACAATCTTTTATAAAAGATATATTCACATACAAAGCTCACGTACACCTATGGATAACACATTTTAAATCTTTAGGGTCCTGTAGCTTCACAATCTATAACAAAATGCAGCTATCTGCACTTTAGAGTAAGATATACAACTTCTGCACACTTCTATTACACCCATTTTGGCATAGAGTACAGGGAAGATGTAGCAATAAGTCCATGATCTCCCAAGAGCTCAGCTGGAGGGTAAGTAGTTTCAACAAAAGCGCATTCTTGCCATAGAAAATTAAATTAAAAGGGGGTTGCCAGACAGGATATAACTTGCAAGCTTGTAGATACATCTGCAAACGAAACGTGGCCAACTGAAGGCCAACTGCTACAACAACAGCAACAGTAACAACAACAACAATGTGCGCAACTAGTTGAAGTACAAGAGGAAATGCTCAAGAGTGTGTAAGAAAGCGCAGCCAATTGTGTATCTTTTCTCTCTGTGCGTGTATCTCAGAGTGTGTGCATGTGCGTGCCAGTGTGTTTGTGTATATCTTATGGCCTAAGCACTGGCGCTGGCCGCATTCGCAAAGCTTTATTGGCCGACACTGCCACCAGACGCATTCCGATGCGTATCCGGGATTGTGAAATGTTTTCATTTCGAGACACATTTACCACTGTGTCTACACGCCGTCTGTGTGTCTCTCTCACTCTGTCTCTCTCACTCTCTCTCTCTCTCTGTGTCTTTGTATCTTCTGCGTGTGTTTGTTTCTCTTTCTCTGGGCCACTCACCTACCAAACCAAAACAGATACGTGTCGCATTTTAAATATTATCGAGACCAGCGCATAAAAAAAAAACAAAACAGATCAGCGAAATGCTTCGTGAGCTTTTATTTCTATCTATCGAACAAACAAAAAAAAAACTACATTATTTTGGTATCTATTTTGAGATATTTTATTACACGCATAACAATCAACTCCAAAACATTTATAAATGTCTTCAAAACAATTTGCTCTTTAATTATTGCTAAACATTTTTTATAGATTAAGCTAAAGATTGTTTTGGATTTTTAAAGGGATATGAGTAGAAGTCTGTATACTTTATAGGGTTATAATTCCCTCTGCAAGGGTACAACAACTATAGTAAAATAAAATAAATAAAATGTATACTTTAAAGCTTTTAAAATTAACTAAAATTAAATGAAATACATAAGAAATATCCTGATACGACTTCATCCAACTTTTTCTAAATTATCAATCGGTTTTTATATTTTATTCGAACTCTCCTGTTTCAAAACTTAGTTTTAGAGATCTTTAATCAACTTTTAAGTTTAACAGTTTTTTTTTCTTTATTTTTACATCACTTAAGTTCAAATATAAATTCATATAATCATAACGTTCATAATTTAATAATCAAAAATTTCAACATAAACTATTTTTAAATGTTGCCATTTTAATTAACACATTAATAAATATAATTAAATTCTGATCTTAAGTCTGTTATTACTCTTTCGTGTTGTATACATTTATTGGTAATCCTAATTAAGCTTAGTATCTAGTATTGAACTATTATATACCATTATTAATGTGGTTCTTAAGTCTAAGAAGAGTTTTACTTATGCACAAAGTGTTCTAAATAAATACATTTAAGTTCTTAACCAATTTTTATTAACAACTTCCGTATCCTTTTCTTAAAAGTAAATTTATTATTTTTTGTTGCTCTTTGTGGAGCTAGTTCCATTGACAGCCTGAACACCTCGACCGTTTGCAGTCATGATGATCCGTTGTTCATCATGGGCATTTAGAAAGTCACCCGGAAATTCACAGCCACACACGGCATATTTATGCTGATTAGCACCTTTTGGTTAAGGTTAGCTCAGCCCAAAGCATGTGTTGTTGTTGTTGCTGTATTTGGATAACTGTGTGCATGTGTGTGTTAGAAAATAATCAATTGGTAAATATGTTTATCACGACTTTGGGCCAACAACGTGCATAGCTTTCGTTTCGATTCGTTTCCATGCTCCACTTTGGTCAGTCTCAGGTTGCAGAGGGGGAAATCATGATGGCAGAGGGGCAGAGGAAGAGCAACAGGGGGAGGGGTACAGACATAGGCATTTCATGAATGAAAATCGCTGCAGCCGGAGGCCAAACGTATACATGTATGCATGTGTTTGATTCGGTCTCATGTATGTGTGTGTGTGTTTGTAGGTAGATAGACGACATATTTGATTATTGATTACTTATCTGGTTAACCCCTTCTCCTTTCCCCTTTTCCCTGCTGCCTTGTGGCTTCTTTCTTATCATCGGTGGCCTTTTGTAATAAGCAAACAAAGCATAAATACCAACACATATCAAGTTGTTGTCGTTGTTATTGCCGTTGGCATGCTTGGAATGTTGTCCGATCAAACGGCCAAGCGCCCAGCTCCCAACTCACCTTGAGTCGCACTCCAAAAAAATAAAATAAAAGAAAAACAAAAAATAACAAAAACAACGTTTGGCGCTTGCGCGCAGTTTAAACGTTGGCGTTGACTTTGGCGTCAGCGTCGGCGTTTGCTGCTTTGACCCAGTGTAACAAAAGCTCACGTTTCGTCTACCGCTCTCTTGGCTGCGCTCTCTCGCTGCGTCTCTCTCTCTTCATCTTCGCTTCTCTTCTCTTCTGTGCGCTCAACTGCAAGCTCAGTCACATTGTGTGTACTTACCAATACATAGTTATATGAATGTTTTGTACTCACCTACAGAGCGACAGCAGCAGCAGCAGCAACAACAGTTTCACTTTGGAGGCTGCGCTGTCGGCATTAGTTCAAAGCTTTGTAACACCACACGAATGTGTCTTCGCATGTGTGTGTGTGTACAGGGCACACACGAATGAAAAAAAAAAAACATTGGAATGTGGAATGTGGTATTCATTGACAAAATCAGCTTTCAAAATGATCTCACTTGTATGAAAAACAGTCAAACCAAATCGAAAACCGGTTTCGTAGTCAAATCAGAGAGAGAAGTAGCACTTTTAAATTTTAGTTTAGTTCGTTTTCCTTGAATGTAAATACTTACATAAATTATGAATACATGGAGTTCCAAGTAATTCCGTTTTCACCGCACGTGCCTGAAAGTAGGGAACTCGAGCCACATTTAATAATTATGATTACTATGTGTGTCAAGTCGAAATTAAAGTTTGCCAGTTAGCACATTGAACCAATGAAGAAATGAAAAAAAAAAAAAAAAAAGAAAACAGCAAACAGAAAAAAAAAAAACCTTTCAAAGACTGTAGCCTAAATATTTTCACACGCGCAAAGAAAAAGCAAATAAGAAATGAAGAAACACGAGCATCAAAGAGAAACAAAAAAAAAGACAGCGACTAAATTCGGGCAGAGCATCAGCATCTTACGGTTTTTGCTTTTTAATATAAATAGCACACACAATTAGTGGCGCTGAGGTAGAAGAGTGTGAGACGGCGCTGAAGAACTGAGAAACTAAAAACACACACACACACACATGCACGCACACACAAAAGTGTATGAAGAAGGAAGAAAAATAAATTGTAAATATTTCAAACTTATCACAGCTGCAACTATTCCCGTTCCCGTTTCTGTTCTCATTCCCATTCCCATTTCGATTGCTATCGAGGGGAGTTTATCAAAATCGAAACGGGGGGTCGATAAATATAGCCAAGAGGGAAAGGGAGAGGAGTGGGAGTGGGGTGGTTTGCGTAGAAATCAAAGGTGCACGTAATAGACAAACTTCGACATTTACTGCGCAGGCGCGCCCTGTTGGTGCGAATGAGATAAAGAATGCGCGTGAGAGGGAGAGGGCGGTAGCGTGAACAAGCGCCAACAACAACGTATTGGAATGCTGGGAGCAACAATCTTCATTTAACAGTCATTAATTTAGACGTCGTTCCAGCTGTTTGACTTTGGCGTGCTAAGGGAGCGCCCGCTGCCTCTACTCCCTCTGCTGCCGCGGCGGCTGCTCCCGAGAGATGATCACACGCTGCTCTGCTGGGAAGCTGTGGGAAAGTATGTGCCGCAGCTAGCAGTTAGCAGCGACAGCGACGGCGGCAGCATCAAATTAGGTCAACATTTTTTCATTCACTCTTTTTCGTTGTTATATTTCGACATATTTTCTGTGTGTTTAGTTTTTAGTGTTTTTTCTTTTTTTTTTTGTATTTTTTCTATCTGCTTCTTCATTATTTTTGTGTACCTGCCATTTTTTATTAACACAAACTTTCTATTGAGCGGACAACACACATTACACACACACATACACACCTACAGATATAGTTTTTGCTGTAACAGAGCCACACACGAACTCCAGCAGACCGTAGCATTCACCGTTACTTTTTTTATAGCACATTTTTATGGCCCAGACCTGGCGGTCAGGAGAACTAGAACTACTGCCGCCCCGTTAATACAAATATAGTTTTTAATTGACATTTATTGTTTTTCATAAATGTAAAACGGCCGAACAAACTTTGCATTTCGGTGGCACACATGCGACAGATTCAACCAACTGATACAAACTGGCACAGCTTTGACTATCGATAGACTAAGCAAATTCGATAGCTTGGCGATAGGCCAGCCGATAAGGACAACGGCATTCCTCAACTCGTTATTACTGCTGCACTCAAAGAAGACGACGACCACCGCCAACGTTTCACTGTTGGCGTTCTTTTGGTCTGCTTCGTTCTTCTTTTTTTTCGCTTTTTGCGTCCAAAAACAACAATAACATTAACAGCAGCAAAGAAAGAACAAGAACTACAAACGGGATCATTTTGTCGCTGTCCGTTTACCCTTTTTCTTTCTGCCTACTTGGACTTTGGCGTCTGTCCCTGTCTCTCTGTCTCTGTCTGTCTCGCCGCCAGCCATCAACTCCGTTGCTTTTGCTTCGCATGAATTTTTGCTCGCCCGCTTTCGTCTCTCTTTGTGTTCTGTTCTTGTAAAACGGTTTTGGCGATGGTTTCTCTGGTTCTGCTTGCTTGCCCCGTGTTGTTCTTGTTGTTGTTTGCTGCTGTCGTTCTTCTTGTTGTTTTGGCTGTTGTATGTTGTTGTTGCTGTTTTTTTTTTCCTTTTTGCTGTTGCTTTTGCTGCCAGCCCGCATTCTATGCTGGTGGTTGACTTTTATTCATTTTGCTTTTTTCTGCTGAGTGATGCAACTTTTCTGTGTGGCGTTTGAAGACCGTAATGCATGCCCAAGAGCCAGAGAGTCGAGAGTCCAGCGATTGCAATTATGATAGGCACACGAGGTAACCCCCACCTCCTTCTCTCGCTCACTCTGACTCTCCTTCCTCTTCTTTCTACTCTTTCATTTATTATCGCCTCCAACTGCATCGTGTGCGCAATAACCATCGAAATTACTTTAGCCACAAAGTGCCGCAATTAAAGCTTCAAAAAACATTATTAAACTGTTATGCAGTATAATCTACAGATATTTTGTAATACACTGATTTTATATAATTTTCTGAGTTTATCACTTATGGATTGTAAACTAAAATCAAAAATTTTTCAGCTGCAGCTCACGAATTTCTACTTTACGCTGCCAAAGTTGCAGCTCAACAATACTAAAGTTAGGCTCAGACCCACGCTTTTGTCGTATGACTCATGCTACAAAAATTTCAATTTGAATTTCTAAATAGACGCTACAAACCAACACACACACACACACACGAACGACGACGGCGTCGACGCGCAGCATCCAATTTCAGCCAATAAATATTTTACTTCGTCTCTAAAGACGAAGCCGAGCTTTTGTCTTCGCGTCTTGTAACTGACAGAGAGACAGAGGCAGCACATGTGAGTGTGTTTGTGTGTGCGTGAGAGCGCATTGACTGCTGGCAAATTCCACAAGGCTTTACGCTCTTTACCCATGTGGCCTGACTTAGAGGTTAGAATCAAAGAACTCCTTAGATGTCAATGGATGCTTTGTGCTGCAATACGACGACACAAAGTCTTGGCCGCATTGCTAGACCGCGACAGAGAAACCAGTTTGTGGACACATTTTTTCTTCTTCTTAGTTTTTTTTTTCATATTACTCACTTTTGAAGCGCAAGTTCTATTTGGCTTAGTTCTTCTCGTAGTTGAACGGAACCGCATTCCATGCTACGTCAATACAGGCGCACAAAGCTCCAAGCCTCACTCACGCAGTCGCACAGCAACACCAACACTCTTACACTTATATGAGTACATACACTGGGAGTAGAGTTCTTTAACATTAATTTTTCCACGCTGCTTATGCTGTGGGCCACCTCCCGCCAGTTCCCCGCCGTTGTTGTGTCCAACGTCCCCATCCATTCGTTATTTGAACTTTCTGGAATGCGGTCGCACAAGTTTCATATGCATGTGTATGTTTGTATGCTACGTACTGTCTGTATGCTTGTACATGTATGTGTCTGTCAGTGTGTGTGTGTGTGATTTTGTCTGCTTCGTTTTGCTCAGCTCCTGCGGAGCCTTTTACTCATTTTTCTTGTATTTAATAACTTTTTTTTTTTGTAATACTAATCTTGCAACGCTTTGAGAGTCATGTTTGCATTTTAATATTTACTTTTCACACTGTTTTCTTTTTTTTTGTACTCTTATTTATCGTTGTCGTTACATCCGTTCTCACACAAAACGGCAAAGTTTAAGGCAAAAAACATCCGCGAGCGACTCAGCAACGACCATGCGGCTGCACCTACAAAAATTTACTGAATGAAAATTTGTCTTTTCTTTTGCGCCGATCTTTCGTTTTCGTGCTGTTCGCTGTTCGCAACGTCGTCGCGCATGCGCTCGTATAGACAGAGACAGCGAGATGGTTGAATAGAGGCCTCGGGACGAGTTGTTGTCGCGGTAGACAGAGGCAGCGTAGCAGCGACGTAAGCAGTGACGCAGCAGAGCGGCAGCGCCAGTGACTGCAGCAGCGACAGCGACAGCGACGTAAGCAGCACTTCGAAAATGCTGCAGTTGCTGCTGTTGTTGTTGTTATTATTATTGTTGTTGTATATTTCGAAAGTAGTTGAGTGTGCATGTGTGTGTGTATCTGTCGCTGGATCTGTATACGAATCTGTAGCTTTGTATTTGTGTGTGTGTGTGTGTGTGTGTGTGTGTGTGCTAGAAAGTTTCGATACTACTCCATGATGATGTTTGGGTAGCATATGAAACTTACAGAACGGCATTCCACAAACAAACTGACACTACTGCGCCCCCCTCCCATCCCCTAAAATGTATCTCGTAGCTGTATCTCATGCAGCGTCCGAGCTATGCGCTACTTTAGCCTTTTGTCCCAAACACAACGTCAATGTCTCTTTGAGTTCGCATTCGCTGCTCGTTGGATTCTTCAGCTTTGTTTGACTCGTTTTTTTTATTCCATACACACACACACACACACACACACACATGTATTTTGTAATGTTGTAATCTACGAAAAAGTTTTGTTGTGTGTGGTTTTCGTAAGTGTCTTTTGGAATGTTTGTGTGTTTGTATTTGTATCTTTTATGTTGCTGTAGCTGGTGGCGTTCTTTTGCGTAAACAACACACACGCACACCAGCCGAAATTCGCCATTGAACGGTAAAAAACAAATTCCAACGTGTTTGACTTTGTTACATCGACATACGTGTGTGTGTGTGTGTGTATTTGTGTGTCTGTGTGGACTTTTTCAATTACATGATTGTAAATGGAATTTCTGAACTTTTTGTGAACGAGGTCATTTACAACGAAAAAAACAAACACAACAACAGAAAAAAAACCAAAGCACAACGATCGTGGGGAGCCAACGATAGACAAAAGGGGGTGTGACAAAGAGGGGTGACTGGGTATTAAAAAGCTGTCTTTGTTTTGGTTTTTTTTTTCGATTTTTTTTTTGGTATTTTGTGTTCGTCATGAAGGTATTTATAGGAAATTCCATAGGCATTACTCTTTAAATTTAAAATAGGCGTTATTTATAGTTGCAGCATGTCATGAATACCAAAAAGTGCAGAGGCGGGAGGGGTGGAGGTGGAGGTGAAGGCGGAGGGGCTGGGGGTACTTTGTGGAGGGGCCCAGCGAGCCAAGAATGTCAACCGATCGACAAAATGTGGGTGACAATGGCCAAGAAAATAGCTGCACAGTTGTAGATACAAATGTATCTCAAGTTGATTAGCAGAGAATTGTGTCACACGCGCTGCCAATCAAATAATTCTACGAACTAATAACTACAAAATGACTGTGACTAAGAAGTTAGTTGGTGTCATGTGAGTTTCTCCGAGTTTTCAGCGTTTTCTCTATAATTTTCGTTAGCTTTTTGTACTTTACATTTTGTATTGTAGCTGCTGATAAGCTAGATACTTTTGCAATAAACTTGTAACTGGTATGAATGCAAGTCCATTGACAAATTTAAACACTCGTCAGTTCAGACGATCGATAAGTGACTTCGATGACGACAGCGACGGCGTCAACTTGACGCAAGAATTTCTGGAATTTCGAAAGTGTACACACACCTGTCGCACACACACACACATACACATGAGCACGCGCCCAATCTGGCTTATCAAAAAAAAAAAAAAAACGTTGAAAACTAAACTATAAAATACTTGTGATGGAATTGAGTCACATGCTTAACACTTACCTGTACGGGGGAAAGCCAGCACAGCCAGGTGGGAGAGGTGTTTGGTGAGGGGTGCAACGGCCTGTAAAAGAAACAGAGATAGCATGAGTGTGAGAGAAACGGAAATTGTTATAAATATTTTATTATTTATTCAAGGGATTTCTCAATGCAAACACTGAAGTTAAAGTGCGCGGACTTTCGACTGCTTGAACTACATTCGAGTACAACAACACTTACAACGTCAAGCCGCACAATAATAATTAATAAATCTTATCAGAACTGAGTTTATATTGCACACAAACAAACACACACACACACAAACACACACACACATAAATTTATTTATTTTAAGCCCTTTGAGCAGTGACGTAAAATGTTTGGAATGTGATTGCAGTGTCACGGGTTGATTGCACGTAATCCTCAATGGGTTAAGCCCACAGCCACGCCCCCATCCAGCAGTGCCTACCCATCAAAAACTCTACAGAAACCTTTGTTTTGGCCTTAAAGATGTTTTTAAGCCGTCTTAATTGAAAGCACGTGATGTGCTTGAGGTGCGGGCTTAAGGGGGTTAAGGGGAGCTGGGGCTCTGGGAGTAGCGGCACTAGACCCCCTGCTAGACAAATTGCACATAATTTCAGGTCGAGCGAGCGACAGCGAAAAGTGCAGCGAACCTGCCCCAAATCCCCACAGACAGTTAGAGCGAGATAGGTAGAGGAAGAGAGGGAGGAAGAGTTAGTGCTGCTTATGCCCTACAGCAGCTAGCTAGTTAGTTAGTCTCAGTTGACGACGTCGTCGTTGCAGTTCTCAATTCTCAGCTCTCCCTGCCCATCTCCCTTTCCTGCAGCTCGCTCTGCTCCCAGCCATTTTCATGGAAATTATGTCGTGTGCAATTTTATGCATGAGAGAATCAGTTGCAAGCAAAAAACAACAACAAGAACGAACATTAGCAGAGCTGAAGTTGGAGGCAGAGGCAGCGGCAAAGCGCGTTGCAAACGCCGTCGGCGGCCAAAGCACAAAAAACACAACAGTAACAACAACAACAAAAACGAAAAGTGGCTTAGGTTTGATGATAAGCCATTGAAGCCGCCGTTGAAGCCGCCGCCGCCGTTTGTGAGAGATGAGAACTCAGCCAAAATGCACTGCACACGAATGGGAAGCGCAGACTGTGAGTGCACAGTGGGACCAGTTAGCACAAAAAGGGAACAAATTTCAATGGGGAAAAAAACTAAATTTCAGTAGCTAAGCTTTGCTAATTCTATATAACTATTTTCTAAGCATATAATTAACATTTTGATACATATTTGTATTTTTTGGGCAGTTTAAAAATATATTTATATATACAATGAATTATTATTATTTAATAAACATTTTAATAACAGTTTTTATAAAGAATTCTACTTAGCTCCTAACAAAACTAGTATCTAAACTAATCATTTTTGTCTAACTTTCATTAGCACCTGTTTCTTTAGTAAGTTGGCAAAGGGAAACGTTTAGCCCTTAACATTTTATTCCCAAATAGACAACAGTCAGTGCCAAAACACCTTTCCCCATGTCCGATATCATTAAATATCAAATCTTTAATTAATTCTAAACAGTTTTCCCAACTTTTTGAACCACTGTTCTGTTTGTATAGGACTTTTGGCGTGTTGCATGTTGCATGCATTAGCATACAAGTGTCGGGCACTACGGAAAGTCTGAAAAGTCGGAAATCGAGATACAAGCTACTTTTGCTAACGAACCTGAGCCAAGTGTTCAGTGTCTAGTGTCTCGTGTCTCGAGTCTCAAATCCCGAGTCTCCAGTCTCGAGACAGTGGAGGAAAATGCATTGAAGCGGCGCTGAGAGGTTGATGCTACTAATGTTGCCACAGCTACAGTGGGCGCTGTCTGTGTGTGTTGACCCTTCAAATGCACTACTCCCCCGTAACACCCTTACATTTGGTGAGGCAGCGGAAAACTGCCGCTTCCTGGGCCCACACAGCTAGGCTGGAAGAGAGAGAGCGTGTGGGAGAGCAGGAGGCATGAGATGCTGGCATAATTATAGCACATTCCATGCCACAAAGTAGCTGCAATCGGATGTGGCTACGGATTTTCGCTTCCAAGTAGGCGTGTGCTAATGTGGGCGTTCACCGCTGTCACCCTGTCGCCACTGCGCTGCAACTGCAACTGCAGCTCCGCCTTCGATCTGAGATGTATTAATGACATTTGGCCCAGTTTCTTAACAGTTTTTCTCAGTTTCATTTTTATATATACGTATGTATATATATATTTTGATTTTCAGTTACATCGTGGGGGCGACAACGACGACGACGACGACACGTAACTTTTAGCAGCTGTGCCGCAACGTTGGCGTCGGCGTCAGCGTCGTGTATTTTTTTTCTTCTTGTCTGTCTCATTCATATTCATAAATTTATCGTCTTTTTGCGTAAAGCTGCAAACGCAGCGGAAGTTGCGCGACCCCTTCCCCCCACCACTTCCCAACAGTTGCCCCTCTTTATTTGGCAGACAATGTGCCGCTCTATTTTGGCTGCGTTCCGATTCCCAATCCAAATCCGAATCCCACTTTCATTTCCACTTCCATTTCCACTGCGTGTTCCCAGGCAAAGGGAGCCAAAAGTTCAAAGCACTATTGAACTCGGGACGCGCAACACTTTCGCCATAAATAGCAAAAGTGACGGCAAAGCCCCGTTACCCCTACCCAAACCCCTTCCCCTTTCACTCTCTACTTCCCGCTTGCTCTCCTTCTGTCTGCCTCTTCCCACTTCCAGGCAGCGCTGCGTTATTTTATCAACGGAAACAGCGAAGAGAAACAGAAACAGAAACCGAAGCACAGCAGACGCTAGTTCAAGTGGGAGAGGGAGAGCGAGAGTGAAAGGAGCGTAAGGGGAAACGCAATGGGAGCAAAGAGTGGCGACTGGCAGACAATGCACTATGGTGCGTTTGCCCGAATTTATGCAACTTAGTTGCTTCTTTAAATTATTAAAATTTACCAAGTTCTTTTGAAAACAACTTAAACATTTAAAAAGTTAACATTTAATTGCACTGACTAACGCAACAAAATAAGAAAAACTATAGTTTTTAGTTGCTTTGTTTTAAAGTTACTCCAAAAAAAACGTGCAACTGCACCACAGTGCAATGTTAGGAAGTAGCGAAAAGCAATACAAACAGCAAACGAAAATAAAGAGAGACTGAATGAGAGGGGAAAACAAAAACAAAAGTAATGCCTCAATTGTGTGTGTGCGTGTGCGTGTGCTTGTGCGTATGCGCTTGTGTATGTGTGACGTATGTTGCTTCCTCCCGCTCACTTCCTGTGCGTGTGGCCTGGCCTAATGAGGAAGTGGAAATGGTGATGGATATGGAAGTGGAACTGGAAGTGGAAGTGCAACTGCAGCTCGAGGAAGAAGGTGGCAAATGCAACTGCATTTTGGAGTGCCAAAGACAAAACAAAACAAAAATAAAAACAAACAAAATAATGAGAGGGGAAGGCAAAGAACGAACTTCAAATACCCTGTACAGTAAATTAAAATAAAAGTACATTAAAATATTAAATATAATTTTTAAGAAAAGAATAAATAAAACATTAAATAATTTATAAATAATTAGGAGAAAGAATGTATACCCTACAGCTGATCAATTCTTTACATGCTAAGTGCAATGCAGGGTATATGGCACAGCGAACTGCAGACGCCATTTGGAGCCGAGTTATAGTCGCATTTAAGCGGATTGGCGGGTGTCAAGAGACAGGGGGCGGTTGGGTTGATGAAGAAAGGTAGGGGAACTGAAAGGGGGCGGGGAGGGGTCTATAAATAAGCATTTGCCCCGAACGGCCGGAAATATTGTGACTATATGAGCGCAAACAGCAACAACGACAAACGATACGAGTCCCAGTCTCAGTCTCACACGCTCTCCCTCTCTCACTTGCTGTCCTGCTCACTCTTTTCGCCGCTGTTTGCATGCGTTTCATTCATATTTTTGCGCACCATTCATTCATAACTGTGCATATGAATGGAATTGTTGATGGGAGGGGAAAGGAGAGTGAGAATGGGGATGAGACAGTGAAACGGAATGGGACAGCATAACAAAATGCTGGCAACCGCATATGGGAGAAGTTTGATTTGTTGTTGTAGTTGTTTTTGTTTTTGCTTTGTAGTTGTTGTGATTGCGACAATATGCAGTGAAAACAACCAAATACTGAATGTTTTGGGTGCTGACCCCAAAAAACACGACAACAACGGAGATACGGATCCGTTCCTCACTTATCAGTTCATGTACATAAGTGTGCGTGCGCGTGTGTGTGTGTGTGCTCAATGAAAATTCATTGAAATTTAGAGCAAATCTATAAAATGCAACGAAGCAGCAACAACTGCAAGCAGACTAAAGCACACACACATACACACGCACACACATGATTTGGGGGTCTCAATGGCTCGTTGGATGGCGTTGGCGATGGCGGCGATAAACTAACAACAACAACAAGAACAACAACAACAACAACAAACAAACGCAACGCATTGGAGCAGCGATGACACGGTGGGAAGAAGAGAACGGCAAAACCGCAGCGGAGGCGTCTGCGTTCACATTGGCATCGGCATCGGCATAGGCGTCGGCGTCTGCGTCGGCAGCGGCATCAGCGTCGGCGGTGGCAATGCATGAATTTATGAATGAAAGTGTATGTGATTATGTTTGTCTCTATGTGTGCGTGTGCCTGTGTGTGGGTCTGTCTGCATGTGTGTGCGCTCGCATTTAATGAATGAAAATCCCAAGCCGAAGCAGCGACAACACACACACACAGGCACACAGAGACACACTCACGCAGACATGTGTGAACCCACACAGTGAGACCACAGCAAATGCAGTAAAAACGGAAGTAAATGAGAACATCAAAAACAACAAGAAGAAGGTGGAGAAGGGGAAGGAGAAGAAGGGGAAGAAGAGAAGCAGCAGCAACAAATATGCTCCGATTGAAGAAATGAATGAATGGCTGCCTGATTTTAAACTACGGATAAGATACTTGTACAATATTTTATAGCTTCAAGTATCCACTCATCATGCGAGACACACACACACACACACACATGCATGTAATTCATGTGCTTACAGCTGTGTGCAAGAGAATAGTGCAACTTTTAAGCTAAGCTTGCTTGCTTGACTTGCTTAAATTTTATATATTTTATAAGGAAAGGAAATGTAAATTTAAAATTTTTCATTTTTATAATTTAGTTAAAGCGCTTCTATTTACGCGACCATAGCTGTAGGTTTAGTTTTATGTGCTTGTGTGTATTCGACTTTAATCTCAAGATTAGATTGCTTTTAAGCTCTTGTTATTGCTCATAGCAATGAACATTTGTCCGCCTTGCACTTTGCCTTAGCAATGAGCTATTTGGCTGCCTTGAACATTTCAGCTGCTATAATTAATTAAAAATATATTAAAAGACAAGTTTTTTAAACATTTACATAAAATACAGAAATATTATGAAACAATTATTTTGTTATAAAAATAAATTAAATTTGTAATTAGTTTAAATTTTGCGCATAAAATGCTATGCAGCAAACATAAAAGTATGCTTTAAAAAAAAAATCTATGAACAAAAATATGATATAGAAAAATCTGATTGAAGTGACTAAATGACTGAGAACTGAAAAATGGCAATTTTAAGAGTTACTGCTAAAAATAAGCAAAGATTTGTTACTTGGATATCGACATACAGTTTCCAGAAAACAATTAATTACGCTGACATATTTATTTATTTTAAGAATTTTCTGCTGATTTCTATAGTTTTAGTTGCGAATTTATGATTAGTTGCCGATTTTCCTGGAAAAAGAACACAATTGGGAACACATTATTTGCCTTTTTCGTTACAATCGGGCTCTGAGTCAGAAATTGGGTCCAGGTCCAAATTAGATATCGCCAGAGTTATATATAGCGTATGATTGGTCAGGTTAGATTATGGGATTCTAGGGAAATTCGATTGAATCACAAGTGCCTATGACATTGAAATTGGTAATGGAAATCGTAATGGAAATGGAAATGGAAATGAAAACGCCACTTGGACTCACCGCACAAAAAAGTCATAAAAAATAAAGCAACAAAAAAAGAAACTTTTGTAAAAATTACAAAGAAAATATATGTGGGTATGTAAATAAAAATAGAAAAATAGAAAATTTGTAAGATTACTTTTGTTGTTGTTGTTGTTTTTCCAACAATGACGCACAAACAACGAGTATTGCAGGTAAAAACACATTTGAGAGCTAAAAGCAAATATAAATACTATATTATTATTTGTTGTGGATGGGGATGTGGATGGGTATGGGGCTGTGGATCCTCTATACGATATGTATCTATATAGCCCTGGCTTGACTTTTACGACTTAATATTTATCGAAGCGGTAAAATTACAAACAGACGCCACAGCGAAAGTGATGCAAATGACGCACAAAACTTTACAAGTTTGTCTGACAGTGTAATATCGGTGAGAGGAGTGTGAAGTGGGGTCGGGTAGGGGCAGTTTGTGTACGTCATTGAAAAAACTGAATGAAAACGAAATGAACATGAAATTGGCGCACAGCAAACACAATTACAAATGGGTAAAAACACTGGAGGCTTTTACGTCAGCACACACACACACACGCACACACACAGATTTGTTTTGTTTTGTTTCTGTTTTTCGTATTTAGATTACGATTATTTATATTAGAGGCATTGCCCGATGACGTCCTATGGCCATTGAAGGAGTCCAGAGACCAGAGCAGAGACCAGATTTACATTTACCCGTCGCCATTTTGCAATCTCATTAAGTGTGTGCGCGTAATTATGCCAGACACTGTGGCAGAGTTGCCAATAGATTTATAAATACACACACACGCACACACGAAGCTAGCAAATCGATAATTATCGAGGGGGAGTCATAAAGCGATCACACAAAAAAAAAAGAAACTGAGAAATACAGGGTGCTCGAGTTTTGTGCTGAAAAGCTTTTCGCTTAATTGCCGATTTCTTCGTTCAGATACGTGTGCTTGTGTGTGTGTGTGTGTTTTTTGATAAATGCGTAACATATCAAAACTGGTTCAATTCTGTTGATAGTTTTTCATGTCGTTGTGGTTTTGGTGTTGCTGTTGTTGTTGTTGTTGTTGATCGCGCCTTGACTGTACCAATCTTAATTGCGCATTTAAATATGTATGTATGTACGAATGTTTGTATGTATGCACATACGTAGTATAATAGAAAAAGAAAAACAACAACAACAACAGCAGTTGAAGCAACATACGGAACACTATTCACAGGCAGCCAGCAAATTTACAGCCCATTGTGAACTTTGAAGCTTGAGGGAAAAGGCGCCTCTTCCTCCGCCTCCTGCTCACCCCCGTGCCCTACTGCCTGCTGCCACCCCTCAGTCTGTCCATCTGTCGGTCTGTCTGTAGTTCTCTCGACATTTGAAGCTGCGCATATTGCGCCTTGGCTATTTATTATGTATTATAGTTTATGGGCTTTGCAAACAAAACAGAAGCGTAGTGCACAAAACGGTTTTTGCGCACTATTCTCAGCTAGTTAGACAGTTAACCAGTGTCAGGTAGCAGACCCCCTTTCAATTTCGGCACGTGTCGCTAAAATTCAAAATGATCCCCAACGATTAATAAATTTGTTCTAATTGGATGTTTTAATCATTCAAATTTCCAGCTCCAAATTTAAAATAAACCGTATTCTGGGCTATCTGGCAACGCTGAGCGCAAAGGTCACCACAAAGAGAACGAGAGAGCTTAAGAGAGCAGAGCTACAACAACAACATAAAGAGCAGCAGCGACAACTTGTTGCGCCTGTGAGTGTGTGGGTGAGCAAGGCGTTCGCGTGTGTGAGAGCGCGAGAGAGAGCGCGTATTTGAGAGAGCGAGCTTTTAGGCCTTGCTGGCCTTGCTGTTGTCTGGGTCTGTCTGTCAGTGCGTCCATCCGCCCGTTCGTCTGGCTGTGTGTCTCTGTCGCTGTGCTTGAGTGTATGATTTTTTTGGTGCGCAAAAAGCCGAGCGCACACTTAAGGACACATGGCCAACGCAATGAGAGTAGTGTCTCTGTGTATGTGAGTCTGTGTATGCGTGTGTGTGTTTGTGGAGGACTTGCGCTGTCTGGGTTTAAACTGCGCTGCGCTGCTGTTGCTGCTGCTGCGGCTGCAGATGCTGTCAATGCAGACTGCACGGAACAGCTGTTTTCTGTTGTCAGTTTTTAATGCACGGCCGGACGCGCAAGCAAAACAGCTGTTTTTAGCTGCATTCAAACTGACCCCGCTGCTGGCAGTTCAGATTTAGATATACATTTAGTACAATATATGTATATAGTCAGTGTATACGTAAATATAAACTAGTAAAAGTTTAAACAAATTGCTTGATACTTACAAACAAAGCCATTAGGCAGACTGCTGATGTCGATGTCGATGTTGATTATATAAGCAGCCGTCGTGCACACACTCATATACACTCAGGGCTAATGTCTGAGTGTGTGTGTATGTGTGTGTATTGGAGTGCCGTGTTGTACTTGTGTTGGTGTGTGCCAGTTTAGTAAATGCTCAGCACACGCACTAACTCAACCGAACGAAAAGTCGTCGACGACGGCGGCGGCGACGGTGACGGAGACGGCGGTGGCAGTGACAGCGACAGCGGCAGCGGCAGAGGCAGCAGCAACCTCAACAGGCAGATAGGCAAGTTTGCCTTTGTTGTTGGCTCTATTTGCCGTTGTTTCTGTTGCTGTTGTTGTTGTGCTTGTTGCTGTTTTTGTAGTTTATTTTGTTGTTGTTGCTGGGCTGGCGGCGACATTTGTGTCGTATCTAAAACATTTGCGCTTTAAATAAATATACAGAGGTATTATAAAAAAAATGAGGCAAACTACAGCAACAAAATTGGTTCAATGCACGCCGCCAAAGTGGACAGGGCAGCAGCAGCAAAGCAAAGGCACCAAAGCGCTTATCACAGGTGATAGCAGAAAGGCTGGGCTTGAGTTGGAGTGGGAGTCGGAGTGGGTGGAGTCGAGGGGCGGTGGGTGGAGCTGCTCCCTCGCTCGACTGATTTTATTGCTCTATTACTCTATAGCTTGGCTTCGATATTTATTTATAATTGATTTTTTAGCAACTTTGCTGCAACTTGATTATCATCATTATCATTATCATCATCATTGTCATCGTCATTGGCGTTGTCACTTGTGCCTTGTACAAAGTTCACTTGTTGTTCTTGTTTTCTGTTTCTTTTTCTATTTTTTATTGTTTTTTTTTTTTAAATTTTTTATAATTTTTGTTTGATTGTATAAGTTTCTTGTGGCTTGTGCGCCATTTTATAAATTTTTGTTTTACTTTTGTGAGTGTGTGTGTTTTTTATTTAAGTTTTTTTTTTGTTTCGCTGCCATTTTTTATTTTATTTTATATTTTTTGGTATTTACTTTTCTGCTTCTAATTTTAATTATTCAGTTGTGAAGCTCAAAAGTCGCGCGAAAGTTTGTTTTAATTCTTCTTCTTGTTGCCGTTGCTTTTGTTATTGTTGTTGTTGTTTTTGTTATTGTTTTAGCGCATTTAAAACGTCGTTTAAGCTTACGTTGCGCTTACGTTACGTTATGGCATTGAGCTGCGAGTTTTTTTTTGTTTCGGGGGGAGCCTTTAAAACTGCGACGCAAATTTGCAAATAATTTGTTTCTTTTTTTTGTGTTTTTTTGTGTTTTCTTTGTTTTTGTTTAGCTCTCGATCGAGTTGAAATTGGGTTCAAGTATTTCTTTTTTTATGTTTGTTTAGCAATATAATTAATAATTAGTTAAATGGCGACACACACACACACTCACACAGCTGCAAACACTCGCACACACACAGAGACACACACACACACACACACACACATACAGATACAAGAGACACAGGCCAACACCAACACCTTTGCACAGTTTTAATTGAAATTCACTTTGATGCCGCCGCCACCGTCGTCGTTGCCGTCGCCGTTGCCGTTGTCGTTGTCGTCGCAATCCAGAAAAAGCAGAAGGGAAGAGCCAGACAGAGCCCAGAGCAGTTAGCCCAGTAAGCCGCGTCCAGGCCGAGCAGTTCACCCTCCTTCTTGACGTTGGCGCTGTCGGTGACGTACTGAAACAAATGCCTCACCAAAGTTTAGTTTGCTGCGCATGGTTACTCAGACAGCATACACACACATATGCAGACACAAATACAAACACGAACAGTAACACAAACAGAAACAGAAACACAGACGCAGCAGCAGCAGCAGCACCAGCAGAAGCAGAAGCGAGAGCAACAGCACAAGCAACAACAGCAGCAGCAACAAGGCACGCTGCACTATGGTGCAGTAGCTTATTTTTTTGGAATCAATTAACAACTAAAGCATTTCAATTATTGCAACTGTTTGTGGTTTATGGATTTCAGAGTCACTTACCAATTTAGTATAATAACAGATAAATTTTTTTTGTTTTTTAAGCTATTAAATTTCTACTTATAAGACTTCTTAAACGTATGGAAAAAGCAAGTTATCATGCTCAAAATCAAATACTTTTCAGCGAATCGACTAGCTAAATTATTATGTTTTTTATAACAACAGTCTTGTTATGAAAAGTTCAATTCAAACTGGGCCATAACAGTTATTTATCCCTCTGTTCACTATGCCTAACAAATATGAAACTTTAACAACCAACTCAATTCCATAAAATGAAGCAAAAGCACCACAGTGCGCTGGTATCAATGAATGCCTTGAGTTGCTTTGCCTTTGCCTTTGTCGTTATCGTTTGCTTCTCTTTTTCTCATTCTCTCGCTCTGCCAGTGTGCCCCAGAGCCAGAGCCATAGCCAGAGCAGCAACAAGTACGCGAGCAGAAGCCGTCGTCGTCGTCTTCAAATGACTGAATGAATGTGGCGCGCAGCTGCTGCCGACACTGTGAGTGTGACTTTGCATGTAATGGTTAACGCCACCGTAGAAAAAATATATAAATTTCGCTTGCTTGTCTGCCTGCACTGGTGCTGAAAACAATAGCAAAACAAACACACCGACACCTCACACAGCCACACAAACACACACGCACACACTCACACACACATGCTATGCCAAAGTGAGCACACTCGCTAGCTCGCTCTCGCTCTCTGACTATTCGACAAAAGCTTGCGGTCGGCCGCTGGTGTGCATGTGTATGTGTGTGTATGTGAGCGAGTGAGTGCGAGTGCTTAGGCACAGTAAAAAATTTTTATGAACGAAGCAAAAAGAAAATGGCGGCATTCCTATTGCACTTTTAGCGTATCAATTGCGATTTAATGCCATTAAACGATCACTTAGACATAAAATATGCCATAGAATTGAAGAAGCAATAATGAAGGTAGTCAAAGTTAATGGTTTAATAAGGGAGTATCAAGCGAGTTGTGAGAAAAATAAGTAATTATTTGTAGCTTTGCAAGGACTATTATATGAATTGTTGACTAAAAGGGCATTAAAAGCTGCGTGAAAGTGCACAGAGATGTTTTTAAATATATTAAGAGTGTTTAGTAAGAATTAAAAGTATTTTAATTAAAATTTGACTTGAATTTTAGCTGCAAAATGGTCAAATTTGGGCACAAAAGGCTGGAAACTTATGGAATTTGTCAACAAAAAGTTAGTAAAAAGACATTTCTAGAGCCTGAATTATTTATAACAAAGTAGAGAGCAGCTTTGGTGCAATACGAAAGTATAAAGTATAAAAAAAGTTAATTTTGTTAGCTAAAATATAGGCCAAAATAGCTTTAATCAAGTAAAGTTTGGAATTTCTTGAGCTAATTTCACTTTAAAAGAGCTTAAAATGTTCTAGTTTAAGCTTGACTTTGTAGTTTACTGAACGATGCACGCTTTGTGCTCAGTGTAGGGCCCAAAGACACTCATGAAACACACGCACACACACACAAACACACACATGATCGAAATCAACGAAATAAAAAGCCAAAACCCAAACGAAATCTGTAGAAAAAATTCCTGTGCCAGAAGCGCGTATGTAGTACGTACACACACACACACACACATGGGCACACTCAAGCGTACGTGTAGAGCAGAGCAAGAGGTTTAAACTAACACATACGCAGCAGCAGCACACACACTCGCATAGCGTGTGCCATATGAAATGTGTAACATCGCAATACATATGCAGACATTTAACAAGCGACTCACCGACACTGAGATACAAATATACTAGAAAACATTTCGATTTTGGGCATGGTGTGTGTGCGTGTGTGTGTGGAGCTGCTTGATATGCCTCTCCGTGTGTGTGTGTGTGTGTGATGCCATGAGGGCATTTTCTAATGGCAAGCATGAAATTGAAATGAATTTGATATCAAATAAAATGTACTTACACTCGAAATATGCAATTAATTGTACACAATTATTAAACACCCCTCAAAATGTGTACAATGGGCACTAACCCTGCAACCCAGCACTGCCCAGATACTGAAACGGAACTAACTACGGGCTATTACGAAAGACGGAAGTAACCTTTAACCGCAAAATTCAACTGATATCAGTTTGTACGACTTGTCATTGTCCAGTCGCATTTAATCGTCAGCCAATAAGAAAGAGTAACAACAACGATTGGCAGGCGAGTCGAGTTGCCCTCACAAAAACAGTTTTAAACATTTTCATTTCCCCTTTAAATTTGCCCCTACGAAATTATGTATTAATTTGATCCTAAATGCTGCCAAGTTAATTAAACGCTTTAATAATAGTCCACGTGCTAATGCTGACGTAAGGGTCGAGACAACGCATAGGGGCGTGCACAATATCAACGCATCTCGCTCACACACACACACTCGCACACACACATACTGAGACACACACGCACAGTGGGGCACAGCAACAAAAAAAGTTTAGCAAATTTCTTTCTATAAAGATCGCAATACACACACACACACACACGCATATCAAAGTAAAGAGAGCCCAAAACTGACGTATACACAATATCGAGCATGAATAATAGTCAAAATGTCGTCGAAAATTCCAGAAAATCTGCAAAAGTTTCCAAAATCCATTAATATCCTTGCAAATTCCTTTAAACTGCTTAACATTTGCTACCAATTGTTGGCCAAATTGCGAATTTTGGCCAAAATCACGTGTTCCTACGCGTATTACACTCCAAATATCTCATATACAAGAGTCAGAGAGAGAGAGGGAGAGGCGGAGAGCGAGTGGTAGTGGGAGCGGGACAGTGATAGCAAAGAGCGAGCACCCGAAATTAGCAACAAAAACCAAAAAAAAAAGAAATAACAGCAAAAAAGCTTCACACCTCGCTGAGAGAAACTCACGCGTTGCGAATAAAAGCAAGAAAAACAAAATGGCCGCCAGGTGAATTTGTTGACGTGGTTATGCTATTTTTTTCTGTTGCGTGCTGCCCCACTCCCTCACCTCCAAAGTGCTGTAATTATTAATAATTAATTAAATTATTTAGTTTACTATTATTTACTTTACTTGCATTTTGTTGATTTACTACAAAGGCAGCCATTTTGTGGCTAAGAAACGCTTGAAAGACAAACAAAATGGCCGCTGTGTAGTACTGGAAATTTTTTAAAACTACTGCAGTTTTAACGTTTAAGTGCTTTAAAGTTAGTTATTAATTTTTACTAAAATAGTTAAGGCGTGCACTAAACTATTCCTTAGTTATTTAACAGTAGTAATTAAATTATAAGCGCACTATTTTGTTATTAAATTAGTTACTAGCATTAGCAGCTTTTAAATGACAGTTCTTATAGTTTTTAACTTTATTATAAATTTTATTTCTGTAGCTTAAAACTGTTATTAACAAGCAACTACATTTAACTAACTCAATTATTTAAGTAAGTACCATATTTGTATTAAGTTTATGACTTTCAAACTGTAGCAAATTCCACATATTTTAAGTCATTTTAAGTGAAACTTTTTTCACTAAAAAGGCAAAATATTAATTCAAGATATTAATATTAAGAACTTTACTTTGTCAGCTTAAAACTATTATTAACACCCAACTAAGTTTAAATATTCTGAATTATTTAAGTCAGTTCCATATTTTAAAACTGTAGCAAGTCGTTTTAACTATTTATTTTCCACTAAAACAGTTTTAAATTTAATAAATTGTTTTGAATAATAATTGTTTTTTAAATAAGTCCTGAAATTATTGAATTTACTAAATAAAAACCATTTTTATTTAACAGTCGAGATAAACTGCAAGTTTTTGTTAGTATTTAGGTTGCAGCACAATTAAAATTTTTATCGAATATTCAAATATTCAATTAGATTTGGCCTCAATTTGTGACTGCGACTGCGACTGCGGCTGCTGTTGCATGCAACTTGGCTCGACTGCGAAACGAATTTTGACCATTCGACTTTGATTATTCAGTGGAACTCGGGCTTGTACCAGGGCGGGGTTGGACTGAGCTGGGCTGGTCTGGGGCTGCAGTCGATGTCTCCACCATCACCTCCACCTCCATTAGCATCGCCGTCCCAGTCTCTGTCTCCATTAAAATGCTCCACTAACTGCATTCCAAGAATTCATAAGTCAAAGATCGAATGCTGCTGTGCTCCAATGATAGTGTGCCCCACTCACCCCCCCGGCCAACTCGCCCTGTCGCTGACCAGGGCCACCCGTAGCAGACAACAAAGACTCAAATTGAATAAATAAAGCACAAGATTTATGCATACGAAATTAATAAATTGAAATATATGTACACAATGAATATTAGACACTAAAAAGTTTTAACAAGTGCAACAGGCATTTAATTTGAATGCGGCTCATCGGCAACAACAGCGCCTTTATCAGTGGGCGAGAGCCCTAGCGCCCCCCTTGGGTACTACCCCCTACCCCCACACACCCCACTCGATGAAACGACAAAAGAGATTAACACCGAGTTACCATCAAATGGGCGAGAAACCAGATATGAAATATGCGCGATAAGACCAAAGTGCATTGGTGTCAAAAAACTACTTACACGAAGAATGCAGGCCAACAACGAGCACGTATCTCTCTGGGTTCTTCACACACACACCAGCACACACACACACACACACACACACTTGTTTTTTTTTTTCGTTCTTCGTTCATCATTGTGTTGAGTGGTAAAGTGATGAAATGCATTGCCACAAAACACACATATTTACTTATAAACATGAGAATGAACCAAGTCCCGAGTTGCAGTCACCGTGTAGCAGTCACAGTCACATTCCCAGTCACCGCGAGTCACTGTCACCAGCAGCGTCAGTCAGTTTCAGTTTCATGAATGGAACCCTGGGAGCAGCGTTAAACTACAAAAACTACAAGCTACAAAACTGCAGCTGCAACTAGCGCTGGCAACTGTTGCCGCTGCCACCACCGACGTCTCTGCCACAATGTGGCATGAATGAACTGCGCTGGCGCCTTTCATACACAGTTCGAACTATTGTAATTACTATAAGATTATGCAAAATGCATTTATGCAATTAGTTGTCGGCATTTCAATCTTTAAGACGCGAGAAAGAGAGAGATAGAGACTTGGCTCTGAAACGGAGTCTGTGACTGTGATGGTAATGTTGATGGTAATGGTGACTCTGACTGTGACTGTGACTCTGTCTGGTACTGAGTCTCAGACTCAATCGGAGTCTGCGTCTGAGTCATGGGGGCAACTGGTTTGACTTGACTGAGAACAAGTACAACGCGTACCTCTAGTTGCAGTTACATTGCCAGCAAGTAGTTGAAACCAGCGGCGTAGCCACCAAGATCCACAAGGGGGAGGTAAGCTGTAGGCATATCATTCTTGTAACTAAAACAGATTTAAATACTTTTTCTATATTTCAGCTACTTTTAGTGACTTAAAACTATCAATTTAATTGTTTTGCTGGCCATTTTTTAACTCTTTCTAACAATTTTTAAAACGGTGTTTAATTTATAAATAGCTTTTGTCTTTAAGGAGACTTAAAACAAATCAATAATTAATATTATAACATTAATAAATATTAAAATACCTGCGCTTTAATTTGTTCTGCTTATAATTACAATTTGTGTGTTTCTGCTTTAAGTTTTCTTAAAAAGAAATTTTGAAATTGTTCAATTTATAAATTATTATGAAATTATAAAGTTTTTGTTTGCTATGTTTGATAATGTTTCAACTAGAATAAAGTTTTTATTTTAAGTAGATTTGAATTTAATAGATAGCTTCCTGATTTGTTGCTATAAATATGCTTTAAAAATAACAGCTAGATTTAAGTTCAAAATAGTACAATAGGCTAACTAATTTAATTTTTTTTTTTGTGTTATTACATTCTTCAACCTTTAAATTTCAGTTTTAATCCCACAACCTATTTTTTATAATTTTTAATTCATCAATTATAATTATAATCATCACCAATTTATGTACTGTTTAGTTAGGCACTCAAAACTTAAGTATTTTTTGATAACTTAAACTAAATTAAATTTTTGCCTACGTTCTTAACTTCACTGAATGCTTAACTTCATAGTTCTTAACTGAAAAATGCCCTGAAATTTCAATTTATACTATAAAACTTTGTTTAATAATTTCTGTGTATTTCAACAACTGTTCAGAGCACAACAAGAGTAAGTTATAGCTGTTGACAAACTGTAAAATTGAGCACTTAAAAAAGGTCTACCAAATTACGCCCTTTTCTTAGCCCTATGATTTTCTACATAATTTCCTTAAACACCATTAATTATTGCCAATTAATCAATAAATTCCATTCATTTTACATGAATTATGCTACAGGTTTTGATGTGGACACCTCTGGCAGTAGTTTGTTGCAAGCAATCTAGCTGCCACACCCCTTGAGCCGCCCCTGCTGAACTACGACCATCGACTGTGGCTCAAGTGACTGTGATATGAAGTCACGATATTGGAATTTGTGTCTTGATGATGATGATGATGAACAAATGTTGTGCAAGAGCCACAGAGACAGAACTGCAACCTGTTGGCATTTTGCAATTAAAATTTCTAAATCCATTCAGCTTAGAGATTCTAGCTGCTAGAGACTCTAGTCTCTAGTCACGGCTTTAATTTTGAGTAGAAGTAAACAACATATTCATTTGATGGTCCATTGTCTCGTTTGTCGACATCGGGCATTAAGATACTCTGTACCTATTGGTCTATAAGATCTCTGGGTCTATTGACATGCCTAAATTTTCTCTGTTATGCGATCAATGGCAGTCAATAATGATCATAAAACGATGCCGATGGGAACATGATTGGGAAATGCCATCAACATTGGGACATATCAGTATAAAATGAATGTCTGTCTTTGGGTCCAGTGTCCAGTCCACAGTCCACTGTCCACAGTCCCCTCTTCATAGTCCCCTCTTCATAGTCCCCTAAAATACTGATAATAATGTCGCCTGCGGGAAATTCCTTTAGCGGCATTTAAGGCCACTTAATTATGCCCCGTTGAACTGAACTAAAACTCAACTTAAATCAACTCAAACTCGAACTCAAAATCAACTCAACTGAACTGAACGAAACGAAACGGAACTCAACTGAACTGACCAGGTTTCAGTTCGAGTCTCAGTCTCTACCGCTCTCTCCCACTCTCTGAAAACCAAAAACCAATCCTAAATTCCTGGAATTTTGACTCTTGTTAAATATCAACTGCTGTATTTGTACACGCCGGCTCTTCGACTTGGTAGGGGGACCACTACCCCCACCACTCCCTTGTGCTGCCTTTATCCCTGTCCCTGTTGTGTCTGCTTTCCGTCTGTCCGAGTGTCGCTTTGTCTGCTCTCCGCTCCCCCGCTTGCTGCACTTTTCTGTCTGCCGGTCTCTCTGTCCCTCTAGTGGTCTCTGTGCGTGTGTGTGGTGTGTGTAGTGTGTGTGTGTGGTGTGTGTTGTGTCTTATGCATTCTCGCCCAGCAGCACTTTCCTGCCTGAAATATGTACAGCAATTTCTTTACATTTTTCATAACTAACAAACAATGAATTAAAGTGATTAAATCCTTTAAATGAAATAACGAATTTTGTATTTAAATACTTATTAAAACTTAATTAATTTATTAAAAAAATATTTTTTAAGCCTTTAATTTAAGAAACTATAAATATTTAGGACATTTGTCATTTTATTGCTATATTTTGGTACATTTCGTCTATGAAATCCTTGTCTTTACATCTAAAATATTTTAGTGGCTTTAAATAATTTGCAAAATTCATAATTTCATTCTACTTCAACTCAATAAGAACAGTTCTTATATATAAAATACACTTTTAAAGAACTTCGGTGTTCAGTTAAGCATGTTCAAAGCCAATTTGACAGGAATCTACCAATCTTTCTTAGATTTCAAGACTTTTTTCTCTACTTTAAATCAGTTTTTTAATTCTTTACTATCTAAATCACTCAGCTATACAGGTAAAACTAATGCGTTATCCTTTAGAATAGTTTGTAATACTTTGATTTATAACTAGTAACCTTTTATGCCTCTTTAAATCTCTATTTCAACTACACATAAATTAGCAGACTATTTCTACTGGGTCTCTTGACCTTTAGGATGCACCTTTTCCATAGACTAACTTCAGTATCAGTTCGCAAATGAGCTGCTTATAGATCTCAACGCAGCTAGAAGCGAATCAGCTAAAAAAAAGCGTCAAAAGGCTTTTTGCAGACACCTCCAAGTAGAAGAAGAAGCAGAAGCAGATGATCGAAGATTTAGCCTCAAGTTGCCGATGAGCGAACCAATTAGATCAAACGTTTACTCCTGCTGAGTGGCAACAACTTCAGTGCCACAGCGACCAGCGAGTAGAGACCTTGCCCCGTGCCTCAAAAGCCCCCAAGACGCCAAGACACCAAGACACCAAGACTCTTCAGCTACAAAACCCGGCAATGTAAATATACACAAAGTTACACCACACACACACACACACACACACACACACGCACACTCGGCTATCAGACATTCTTTACGTACGGTCTACATTCAAGAGTAAAGCGGGTACAGGGCCTACAGGGCAGCAGTGGGTTGCTGGGGGATGAGGAGTGTGTTGTGGGGGACATCGATGATAATATTCATTCATTTGATCAAACCGCCGAAAGACGTCAACAACAACCACGAACCAAACGACGACTTTCATTATGCCCCAATGCCCAATGCCACCTCCTCAACCTTCTGCTGCTTCACCTACTTCGTTTACTTCTTCTTCTTGTTCTCCATCTTCAACTGCAGCGACTGCGCCGTTGGCAGCGACTGCGCCAGCGACTGCGCTTGCCGTTTAACCATTCGAAGATCGCGCGACCGCCCGAATGCAGTCCAAAATCAAATTGAACCACAGCAAAGCAACAACTACAACAACAGCAACGAAATCATATTGCCAAAGTAACAGCAGCAGCAGCAGCAACAAAATCAACATGCAACAACAACAACAACTGCGCTGCACATCATTACACTGAGCAAAATACCAGACATACCAAAGCAGTCAACGTAATGGCTTAATTTAAGAGCAGAGGGGGACTCTGGCTTTAATGCAACTGAGTTGGTAGCAGCTGCAGGGCTTAAGCAAGCTAAATTAATTTAATTAAATAAGTTAAAATAATTTAATAATAAAGGACATAGAAGTTAAAGTATATAGGATTTTCATAGTTGCTCTGAGTAAAAGGTTTTACTAATCTTCAAAATTGTTGATCATCGCTTGGTTTTTTCAAGCACAAATTTAGCAGATACTTCTTCAATTAAAAGTCAATTAAACAAGCAATCAAGGATATTTATAATCAAATATGTAAAATTTTTAATTTTAAAAAATTCTTAACCAGCTAATACATTTAATTGTTTGAGTAGCAGCATTCTTAACTTAAAAGTTTCTACAAAGAAAACAAAATATACAAAATGCATAAAAAATATTCAATTATTTAATTTTAATGCATTTCGTAAAATATTTCTTATTTAAAACAGAGTTTAGAAGCAATAATAAGCTTAGTTACAGAATAAATAATTGTATGTTATATATTAAATTAGAAAAAATAATTTTTCAGCTTTTTTATTTGCTTTTTATATTAAAATAGGAAAATTCTTTTTTTTTTTTTTCGCTTTATTATTTTCTCTGTTGTCATAGCTGGAAAATTAAATTGTAGAACTTCTAACCCATTTTAATATAGGGTTTTAGGGTTCAATTAGATAGCTGCTTTATACTAAAATTACTAGAAAACGCAGCTCCCAAATCTTAAGCATTTTCACTAACTAATATTCTATAAACCGACTGGCCTTGCCAAATAAATATTTATAGTTTAAGGAACAAAAGACTTGTACTTAAAGAATTCTTTAATAATAACGTTTACATTTGATTATTACTTTGATTACGTAGACTTGTCTATAATTTGATTATGTCTATAATATAATTATGCTATGGGCAGCATAAAGTTAAGCTCAATTTTGCTATATACGAAAAGGAAACGATTTTTTAATTTTTCAGGAGTTTTATTATATACAACACAAACTTTGTTAGTTTACTTAACTGCTCAACTTTTTCTGTGCTTTTCTTTATTTAACTTAATGCTGCCTACTACACTGCTGAGCTCTGCATTAATTGCCTGAGGAATGTGCATTCGATACATGCAATTTGTTGCAGTGCACACAATCGACACATTCACTTATAGATTTAAAAATCGATGAGAAAAGGAATATGTTGAACGGGCGTACGGTCTGTAGCACGGCTCAAAACTGCTGTCCACTGTCCGCAGACAGTGGGAGAAAGGAAGACAGGGAGAGGTAGAGAGGCAGACAGGGAGAGTGAGACGAACACACAGACAGAAGACGAAGCAAAGACCTCTTTTTAATGTATTGCAATTCCAAGAATTTAGGAAGAGGAACGTGAGAAACTTTGTTTTTATTATTTTCTTTTCTTTGCATTTCATTTCGAGATACGAAGCCAAAGCCGAAGCCGAAGTCGAGGCTGAAACTGAGGCTGAGGCTGAAGCTGAAGCTGAAGCCTTTGCTTCAAGCCTTAACAACGTAGTGCTGTCTCTTTTTAACGCTATATGCCTCTCACTCGTTGGCGGTGGCGGTGGCGGTGGCTATTACTCTTACAGCTCCTACATTGGTTTTGGGCCATGGCCAATGTTTGATTGCAGTTGCCTTTGACTGCGTCTCCAGTCGCTGTTGCAGTTGCTGTTGTAGTCGGCGTCGCTGTCAGCGTCGCAGTCACAGTCGCCGTTGTGGCATGCCCCAGACATTCATATTGTATACACTTAAGTTCTTGTGGAATTTCGTATTGCAGCAGCCAAAAACGGCGCATTTTAAGGTGCAAACGTGTGCGCAAAGTGCCAAGCGAGGGAGCGCTGGGGTAGGGATGGGACAGAGGGGTGGCGGAGTCATGCCAGACTTGGCTAATAAAGCCGGCGACAAGAGAAAGCCGAAAAATTCCGAGACAACAACATTGCAGCACTTCTTTACTTTATTTTGTTTTTTTCGTGTAGAAAGCCAGAAGTGTTGGCGTGGGGGAAGAGGGGGGGTTAGTGCGGGGTGGAAGGGGGTGCAAGGAGGCATGGTCTGGTAGTGGGCAGCGCTGCTGCCGCATTTAGTTATTCTGTTTGCTTTTTGCCACATTCTGTTTTCCTTTTGTTTGTGTTTTGATTTGTTTTTGCATTTGCAGCGACTTTTTGCCACAGTGTGTGGAGTGTGTGTGTGTGGAGTGTGCGTGTGTGTGTGTGTGTTGCAAACAGTCCATTTCTTTTTGGGATGCTGCTGACGTTGCCCCCACTGCCCCCTGCTCCAGCTTCCCGCCTCTTTGCTGTGGAATGTGCCATCAACGAAGCTGCATAATTTTTTTTCCTCCTTTTGTTGTTGCTGCTGCTGCTGCTGCTGTGGCGCAGGGCAGCGACAAAATTGCAGAATCCTGTTGCCATGATCGTTAACAAGATGCCAAGACAACGGTGGAGAGCAGCAGTGGAGAGGGGGGGCTGTGGCAACAATCTGGAATCTGTGGGAGCTTCGAACTTGGCAGCCAAATTAAATAGGCGCAAGCGCTTGAGTTAGCCACGAGTTCTGGCCAAGAGGAGAACGTGCAGTTGTTGTTGTTGTTGCTGTGGCTCTGCTATGCCGAGTTGATTGTCCTCTCACCTCAAGTTTTTGGCCCGAGTCGCAGTCGCTGTCTTGGCCTCAGTCTTGCCTCATTTTGTTGCTGCTTTTTGCATGGAATGCTGCCTTACGGGTAGAGAAAATCTTCTCACCTCAGCACAGACAACAACAACAGCAACAACAACAACATCTTTAGCATTTCATTGGCCCAATGTAGATCCGGATTGCATGTTGCAACTTGCAACTTGCAACGGATGCAGCAAAACAACTGAAAACGATTTATTCTTAATACACAAATCTAACTACAAATTTATTTCTTCAGGAATTCGATAACTATCTATCGCTCGTAATGCTTCCTAATTATGTTTTATCACCGCATGCCACAAAGTTCGTAATTGGTAGCATTTTACACCGATTCTTAAGTTGTCTACTGTTTCTGGGTATTAAAAATTAACAAGTTAGCAATGTTTTAAGCAAGATTTCCACTAAAAAACATTTTAAAATTTAAATTCAATTCCATTTTGGCGTTTTTAGCATTTGAAAATTCCCAAAATCTTTTTTGCTGCTGTTAAAAATAAATTAATATATGAAATTTAAAAATTAAAAATTTTATTATCTAAAATTGGTTTCGATTATTTTTTTTTTTTGTAACTGAGGCATATAACATAAAATTCCGAACATTCTGTTATAATTTTCGACTTAATTTCGAGAACTGTCGAACCATTAAGTCGTAAAATTTAGAAAAAACTTTTAAGATAATCAGATTTTTGGTGTTATTTGGAAATCTTTTAACATTGCTACACAATCTATCTGCACAGTGTCCTCAAATTTTATTTATTTCGATGGTTTTTAATAGAGTTTTGAACTGTAAATTATTATCTGCTTGTATAGGCTGTCAAATTTATTAAAAAGTTATATAAAATACAAATATTAAACGCAAGTTTTCACTTCCTTAACATACTTAAATTCTTAAAGTTTACAACTTTAAGCCAGTTATCCTTTAAATATGCAATTATCACATTGATTAGGAAAATAATTGTAGATAAGGCGATGAAGTTGATAGCCATCAACGAGTTTAGAGCGTGTGGGTTTAGTGGAAATAAGAGCAGAAATAGGAGTAGCTAGAGGAGCAGTCAAAGAAAGGGTCAAGGAAGCAGGATAAGGGTAAGGGAAAGGGTTTTGGTTGAAGGATGAGGCAGCAGGCGTTCCAGTTTTTCATTCGAATTCGGCTTTTGAGGATGTTCAACGGCTGATTCTGTTTTTATTCCCAATGCTTCTGGTTGCTTTTACACCCGTCTCCCCAAACTACCGTCCAAACGTTCTCCCGTCCAGCCGTCCTTCTGTCCGCTGCATACTGTTCATTATGATTATTTCTGGCAGGCATTTTGGGCCGCCGACTGCGACGCCAACTACGACGGCGACGTCGACGTCGACGGCGGCAGCGAGCCTGAGCCTGTGCAAAAATCCGCACATAATCTGGCAAAACCAGTAGAACAACAACAAGAAGTCGCCGCCACTCGGCAGTCGGCACTTAGGACTTGAACGTGGACGTGGACGTAGCTGTGGATATGGACATGGATGTGAATGTGGATGCTGCAACTCTGCTCATTTATAATGGGAAATGTGTGAGAGGCGCAGGCGCAAATCCCTTTTCTTACCTTGCCGCACGTTACCTTTCCTGTCAGCCCTTGTTGTTGTTCCTGCTGTTGTTGTTGTCGCGGTCGTCGGGGTCGCCGTTATTGTTGCTGTGCGTCTTGGTCTTGTCTGTTTGCGTCTGAGTCTCAGCATCAGCCCAACGGCTTTGGCTTTTGGGTTTTTGGGTTTTGTGTTCTCGTCGTCGCCGTCGTCGTTGTTTTCTCGTTGCCTTTTGTCCTGCGCATCGCATTCGAATTTTCCCAGAAATGTTAATTATAATACATACATAACACATATTCATACATAATTACTCGCATTTTTTCCATGTCCATATCCTGTTTATGCCTGTTCGGTTTCGGTTTCTTAATGCGCTAAATAAATTTGCATGCTATGCGTTTTTTTATATATTTTGTGCAAAAAAAAGAAGGAAAAATAATCAGGAAAGAGGCGCATAAGCTTGTTTTAGTATTGAACTTGATTTGGGTATTTGTTGTGCGCCAGCCCCCCTACAGAAAAGTATCTCAGAGCTACCAAAAGGTGTTTAACCACCTCAAAGAAATCAAGGATATAGCCATTACCGAAGATAGGGCAATGGGAATAGAGCTAAACATGTTCTCACCCTAACAGAAAGTGTTGAGCTGCCTAGAATTTTCTAGAGGTTTTCTAGAGGTTTTTTTCTAGAGCTGTCTCGAGTATTCTAGAGGTTTCTGAAGGGATGAAAGTTATTTAAGGTTCCAGATACTTTCCACAATTAGTTCAATATAAATTATATTTTTAGCTAGTTTTTGAAAATTTAGAAACTTTAAAGAGCTATTAAAATAAAACTTTAATTAAGACATTACTAATTAAAATACATTTAAACGCACACGTTTTAAATATTAATTATGTAATTTAATAGTTTTTATTACTAATACGTTTTGTAAGTACATATTTGTATGCCTTAATGGCTATTGAATTTTCGGTAATTAAAAATAATTTAATTACTTTGTTGACACAGAAACAAAAAAAAAAAAAATAAATATAGTACATAAATAAAGAAAAATTAAATGCATACAGGCAAATGTTGAAAAGTTTAAACAATTTGCTACAACGCAATTTTTGAGTTTTCTATCAAATTTATAAACCGCCGCCATTATGTTTTTTTTCAACGCTCTCAAAAAGAACAGCAACAAAAACACCAACAACAATATCGAAGACGGCAGCAAAGAGCAATAGCGAAGCCCTCCCACTTCTCATTCACCCCAATAGTCCACAAAGCATGTTGACGAAAGCTGTGGCGGCTCTCCAAACGACAGCAACAAATATGTCAAAAACTAACAAAAAGCTAGTATCTCTCACACTCACACTCGCAAACGCGAGCAAACGTACACACAAACACTCACTCTCTCTCACACAAACACACGCACACACACACACACACACGCTCACTTAGGCATATTCTCGCAAGCGCCAATTGATCGCTCACACGCGCACATGTGCGCCAATTTCTCACCTACACATGCGCGCTCTTTCACACACATACGCTCTCATGCTCATACTAATCGCAGTACAAACGAAAACGGGGGACAGAGACGTAGATCACGTAGTACGCGGATACTCTCAGACTAAAACTCGTGATAGGTGAGAGGTGGGCGTCAGAGCGCTCGAGGAAGCGGCAAATACAAACACAAATACGAATACAAGCACAAACACAGAATAATTGACGTCGACAGCGACAGCGACGGCGTAGAGCGTGAGAGCAGTACATACATACATATGTATGCATATAAATGTATGCTTGTAAGTTTGTACACACGGACACACTCACACACACACACACACACATGTACATAAAATAAAGCATGGGGCCAACTAACGCCACCCTGTCTTGCCAGCAAAGCGATAATGAACGAGAGAGTCGACTGTAACTGCGACGGCAACGGCGACGGCGATTGGGGCTCTAGAGGGTCGGCAGAGGAAGGGAAGTGGGAGCTGAGGCGTTGCAAACCAGTTGCGGTGGCAAGTCGCAATACCAATACCGCATTCCAAACGAAAGAGGTTAGACCTCCGCCGTCATTTCATTCACAATTTTCAACGTTGCAAGCAGCAGCAGCAGCAACAACAACAACAGCAACCACTAACAGCAGCAGCAGCAGAATGTTCGGGAGCCGGGGCCATTGACGTGTTGCGGGGAGCGCAAGCGCAGCAACAGCACACTGCTGACTGCAGACTGCAGTCTGCATTACTGGAGTTGTTGTTGCAGCTTTAGATTGCACTCTGCTGCTGCTGCTGCTGACAGAGACTGAGACTGCGACTGCGGCTGTGTGATTGACTCTTCGCGCTTGGCATGCGACACGGACACGGACATTGTTTTGACTTTGAAAGGGGTGTAGGAGGGGGTAGTTAGGCAGGGCGCCAACCCAAAAACCAAAAAAATGTTTCGACTATGTCTTTAAACAAACTTTGCCTTCAACATGCGCTCTCTTTGCTCTCAATTTGCCTGCTCTCCCTCTGTCATTCTCTTCGTGTCGCTCTCTCCTCTGTTTCGTTTATGCTAAAGCCTTGAGCGTACTTTGAACTCAATGTTGATGAAATGCTGCCACGATGGCAAACGCGTTCCACGTTCCACGATCCACTTGCATGATTCATTTTGTTGCTTAGGGTTAGACAATTCATCTAACTGACAATACAGCAAACAGTCAGCATAACCTGTTGTCTTAATTTCTTACTCAAATGGCAAACGAATTACAATAAATTCCTTAACTAGTCGTGTAATCGTGTTATCATCATTATTTACAATTACACTAACACACACACATGCACGCAGACATTGTTCATGCACAGCGAGAAATGCTTAAGTAAATAGCAGAAAAGGAGAGAGCAAAAATAAATGCCGTTACTTTTGTGCATAAAGCAAAAGAAGATGAGGAGATGAAGAACTGAACAGCTGAAGAGATTAATGATTTTTATAGTTGGTCTTGCAAAGTTTGTGCTGCATGCCTGCTTCTTTTTTTGCGCAGTGTAGAACGTGCAGTGCGTATCTCTTTTAGATATTTGGTCTGCCGTCGCGCGGCCTATGCGTAGCCCGTGCATTAATAATAACAGCAACAGCGACGCCGACACCGACGGCAGCAGCAGCAACTGCCGCAGCAGCAACTTGCATACGAAACTTTATTTTTTTTTTCTTTCTTTCTTGTGTTCTGTGCTACACTGGCGAAGCTACAATTACAACAAGCAGAGAGCAGCAGTGGCGACGGCGTGCCAGACGTGTGTACATACCTACACATACTTCAATGTTACCTAATTAAAGTTTACAAGTAGAAGTAGACGCTGTCGCAGTTAAAGCAACACCAAGCAGCAGCAGCAGCAGCAGCAACAATAATAATAACAGCAACAGCATGATTCATTGGAATGCTAAGAATTTTTATATGTTTCTATCTACATATGCATGTATGTATGTATGTATGTATGTTGCTATGTAGGATGAATGATTTTGTAACAAACAGCAACAGCAACAGCAACATCAACACCCTAAAAACATCAAGGCAAACACTGCGCATGTGGAATGCAGTAATGGGGACCAAAGCATAACAAAGCAGACAGCTCGAGTAGCGGGTGGAAGAAAGGGGGAGCAGGGTGGGTAAGGGTAGTGTTGGGTTGGGTTGGGCCCACAGATCGCGAGACACTGTAAGTCAAATAGACAAACGCAGTCGAAACGAGACAAATAGCTTCCAATAGATAGACAAATATTCATAGATGGTAACCAAAAGAAAAGAAAAACTTGGTAAATTTTTGGAGATACCCACTGTCGCGTTACCCACTGTGCCACACATTGAGTCAAATGATATGCAAGTTGAATGAGGAAATCGTCAAGCGCAGAGATCTGATTGTGTTCTCTGCACATAATTGGGCTACACTGAAAAAAGCAAGGGGAGTCCTTCGATTTTACCCCAAAAAAAATGATATAGAATCATAAAAGAGGTGCGTTATCTAAAGCCAACATTTCAAGTCTTCTTTAGCATTAAATACTTTAGTTAAAACCTTTTCTCGCAGTGTACTCCCACACGCACTTGGTTCTCCAACAACCTTGGGCTGAAGCTTGACTAGTTTAGCCCTTTGCTATAATAAACTTGAGCTATCTTAGGAATGTGCAAGATAAAATACCAAAATTTCCCACACAGTTATTTATAAGAACCATAACTATTTGGTAGTTTTCCATAACGTAGCGCTATGGCCCAATAATTGGGCACCAGTCATAGTTATAGCATGATTTACCCTCTTTCAGACAGATACGACATAATTTACGCTCTTTATAAAGAAAGTCTGTGTTAATTTATGCCCAATTTTAATCGAAACTTTAAGCCGCATTAAATATTAATCTTAATCTTATTATAGTTACACCTCTGGCATTATATATAGTTTTTATACATACATATAGTTTCTCCGCCATTAGATAAATCGATTCCATTAATTTGTGATAGATTTGAAGATCAAAGTCGATTTCCATTATAAATCGATGATGATTTAGAGCTGCAACCCACTTTAGTGGGAACACCCAGCACACAAGTTCCCACAAACACACACACACACACACACATTGATACACACCCACACAAAGAGATATACTGAGAATGAATGACCTAGACGAGCTATAGACCATAAAGACCATGAGTGCATAAAGCCACACCAGACTATACAGAACTCAAGTGTCTGGGTTAATAATGGGATTGCATTGTAGGCGGTGTTTTTGAAAAAGAAAACGGGATAGCAGGGCTGTGACTGGAAAAGACCCTGTACACAAGTCTGCAAGGAACTGGAGTAAACATTTAATTTAGCCTGACTAAACTTGGTTCTACGACCGATTGTTCCTGCAAACTAGAGCACTAAAAAATCAAACTATATGTGAGTTACTCTAGTCTCTAGCCACACCTTACACACTTCTTTGAACTACAGGGTCTAAACATATCAACGCTTCCATATAATGCATAACAAACAAATTGGGCATATTTGCCTTTTTGCTGTCTCTGGTACTGATCTCTATCCTCTGACTGAGTTCAAGCGATGCCATTTCGCTGCGTGTGACAAGGCCCAAATGCCTTGGTCAGCATCGTATCGGGAGTATTAGGAGTATCGGCAGTATCGATGCATTTGCTAAATTCGTAGAACTCATTGAGGAGGCATTTGAAATCGGAGCCAACTGGGTTTTTCTCAAGAACCTAACGTCGGTCAGTTGCATTGAATGCTCGCTGGGGTTTTCCAGGAACAATCTGCACTCGGGGACCACCGACCACTAGCTACGTATATAATTTTAGTACAGCGTGTAATCATTTTTGCTGACAACAACTTCCTGTGACACAAACAAAAAGAAAATATGTTTTTAAAGTGATTAGAGTCTTGAAATCGAACGTCAGCTCCTGTGGCCAGTCGTGTGTGTGTGTGGGTGTGGTTGTGCCAATATCAAAGCAACTGTGCCGCAATATTGCATCTCAAGTGTGGGAAGTGATGTGTTGATTACAAACAACCCGAGCTCTACACTGACCTGAACCCTGACCAATTTTAAGGACATCAAAAGACAGCACCGTTCCAAGAATTCCATGTTACTCGTTGCGAAGGAGGTTCTGGGCTTGGATTACTGTAAATATGCAATCAATTCTTATCGACAAACAGACGACAGATTCTGTGGCAGCGTGAGATACTTTTTTATTCTCACACACAGACTGAGATACAAACAATTGCAACTAAAAACCATTCATGAAAACACTCACAAGAAGAGAAACGAAAAGAAGAAGAAGAGCTGATTTTGGAACTAATTTGTGCACTTTTATCTCACAATGGATTTATCACCCCTTAAAAAAACTATAATAGGAAATAGGAACGCATCGTTAAGAATGAAACCCTAAGAAAACACAGCGAAGCAATTCGCCGGAAATTTGGCAACAAAAAATGAGGTTTTCAAATGTGGGAACTAACCAATTAGTAAGGAAGGATCTTCAGGACTGCTTCGCATGTAAATAAATGTACTCGAAACGTGTTTAACAGAACTACAACTTGTCATAACATAATTATTTTGATTGCTTTGAAAATAAATGGTCTTAAAGAGCAGAATCAGATGAAGAGAACTCTAGAGGTAAGTGCTTTACTACTACTTTACTACTTTAAATTTATATAAAATATCTGTTATAGATATGGTTAAAAAATAGCTTTTTACTTTATTTAAAATTAGAAATAAATGTTAAACCTTGTCAATTAAATCTTTAAACAGTTTCAGTTTTCTTTGTGACTAAAACAGATTTGAACCTTAAGTTGCTGCTGTTTTAAGAAGAACTAAGTGTTCTTTGTGTAGAAAAGAGTAGAGGGTTCTATTAGGTTTGTCAGAAGCGAAATGTACGTGTGTGTAGTACCATTACAACTATCTTCAACAAGTTTGCCTATAACCTATAGCTATCATGGCACAAATCGTTCGGAAATGTAACATTTGTATGAAGACATGTAATGTTAGTTAAGCTAACGCTACCAAACTCACACATTATGTGTAAATCATGGTTATAGCTATCTGCAATAAGTTTGGTTCAGATCGCACAGCTATATTCTATGGCTTCCATAGGACAAATCGGTCGAAAATTAAGGAAATGAGTTCGGGTTCTTTTAAAGTCGACTCGTATCGACTATAAACTTTTTTACTTGCTTTTTTTATACTTTTTTATTATTTTCTATTCTAAAACTGAGCTTTTTAAATGTTTGGCTCTAGGAATTTCATAATCTTTGGCTTATTTGTTGGCATTGGACTTAATCCCTTTGCAATTCTTATGAATACACTTTTATAATTTTTTTCTTTGCCCTTTACATTCCGCTCTTTGTTGCACTTTTTTTTGTTTTGCATCTAAAAAAAAATAGACGAGACTAGAGACGCCACAGCTACACTGAGAGAATAAGTCAAGCATATCAATCTTAAGCTAAAGTCCAGTAAGTGGAACACATTCAGAAAGCTTTTTCTTATGTTTAAGTGATTTTTAAGTCAGTTATTCCTTAAATTCAGTTATTTTGAACTTGATTTAAGTGGAAATTAAATAAATTGTTTTTTGTATTGTACCAAAATGAGTCTGCATTTTAGCACAACTTGCTAAAATCTCTGTCTGTGCAATTGCCTAATTTTAGCTTATTGGCATAGCTCTTTTCTCTCAGTGTATGTCTTCAGGTTTGAGCTGAGTTCCAGCTTCAACTCCAACTCCAACTCTTTCTCACATTCAATTCTTGTGTTTGCGTAGCTTTTGAAGTTGCAGCGACAACATCATCACCATCAGCAACACCAACAACAGGGAACAACAACAAGAGCAGTAACAACAGCATCACCCGCGTCTCGTCTCCATTTGTCCACTGGAGTGCATTGTGTATTGTTGCTGTTGTTGTTGCTGTTGTTGTTGTTGGTATGTTAAGTGCGTGGCGCGTTGGGTCTGGGCCACGTCGCATTTGAATATGAAAAGCGTTGCCGTTTGTGTGGTGCCATAAGGTATGTGGTCTCTGGTATGCCTGGAATGCAGTCTCTCCCTTCCCCAGCTCTCCGTCCGTCCGGCTGTCCATACGCTCCGCTTTGCTCGACCCATTGTTATCAGGTACGCCTTGAGCAAACTTCAGTGTCTAGTTCAAAGAGAGAGAGACCAGCACATTAGGGAGTGCCATATATGCACCTAAGTAGGTTCCAGCTACTTGGGTAGGTAAGCAAAGGTTCGCTCTTGGCCAAGTTAGCATCTGCATACAATGGCAAAGAGAACAGAAAAGAAGAAAAAACAAAGGCATTGCTAATTTTGTGCCAAATAAGGCTGGCATCATCAAGCAGTAGCTGCCCCTGTCGGTGCCGCTGTTGGTGCCTCCGTCTCGACTGCAAGTCCAACGGTCATTTTCAGCCAAGAATGCGGAAGAATGACTCAAGAACTGTGAGCAATAATTCGAAAATAAATGCACAGGAAAGAAAAAGCGCTTAGCGTTTCCATCTCCATCTGCAGTTGTATCTGTAGCTGTAGCTACATTTGTATCTGCATCTCCATCTCCATCTGCACATGCAATTTCCAACACGAAGACGCATAGACAACGGATGTGCGTTGTGTTTGTATGTGTATGTCTACTTGTGTATTAGACTCTGCCAAGAGCTATGACTGCTGGCAATCTGTGGTCTTGTCTAGACTCCAGTGTTGGCCCCTAGCAACAGCAAACTGAACACGAATTCAGCATTAGCCAACGCGCACAGGAATGCAAAGAAAGCTTTTCCAAAGCCAAACAAATATTACGATTTTCCCAAGTGCAAATATTTATAAGAAATGGCAATTAAACAATTGACCAACAGGTGAATAAAATATACGAATATTAAACAAGTTCTGCTGCAAGTTTGGAGGCTCTAGCTCTTATAGACTTTGAGATCTAGTGGTTTATGCAGACAGTCACCTAGTTGGACATCGCTGTATCTGGCAATCCTAATACACCCTCTACTCCTTTTGAGTACGAGTTCTACTTAAACGCCCAGCGTACAATGAAGCTTTTGTTGCGCCTGAGCTTTGAAAGCTCAGCTCAAACAGCAGCACTACTCTTTGTCAATGCTGGCGTTGCCAGACTGTGCTGTTTTTGTCACTAAAGTGGCTGCCCCCTCGGACAGCTGCGGTGTCACAGCAACAATCAATCAAAACATCAACAGCAGCAGCAACAGCCGAAGCAGCAGCTCTCGTCGTCTGCGTCTCCATCTCCTGTCGCTGCTGGCTATGTTTAGCCATGTTTGCCATATACACACACAAACACACACACTCAGTCACACACACACACAGGGGGGACATTTGTGATCTAACTGTCTGTGACAAATTTTATTTCTGTAGCGGATCGGCGACGTCTGTCTCGTTCATCTGCTGTTTCCTCCCCGCCCCAATACCCTCCACCACCCACTTCCCCTGCCACCCCTCAACGCCCTCTTTGGCCAAAAAGCGCTCAAAAAGCTAATGTCACTTCGCAGCATATTTAAAAGCACATAAAGATGTTTATACCAAAAATAACATGCAAAGGCAGAAAGCACACAAAGCGAAGAACCAAAAACGTACGATCTGCACCCCAGTGCCCCTCACTCCCCTCTAACAGCGCCCACCCTCCGCTTGCTCTCTCCCTCTCCCTTCTCTCGCCTGGCTATCCACATTCGCACCTCTCCTCTCGGGCAGACGCTGCTGCTGCGCTCGTTGGACCAAACAGTCAAAAAATAGCCTAGCGACAGGCCGAAAATAAACGAAAGCAGCAGACGACGCCAGCGCCGACGTCGCTGTCACTGTTGGCGTCGCGTGCTGCGCTGCTGCTGCTGCTGCTGCTGTCGCTGACGTCGCTGGCAAAAATGTCGCAATGATGGCGCTTCGTGCAAATGATCTGTGGACGTTCTATGACCGCCAGGGCTGCTGACGCATCTGATGAGTCATCGCTGTGTTAGCAATCCTTTGGCGATCCTTTAAGCAGCTTTTTGTATTGCCTACTTAGAGGCGCAGTGCAAGCATTCCTCAATTTCCCTTTCGCCCCTTGCGCCTTCGCTCACTGCAGCCCTGTGACCGTGTCCGCTACTCTGTGCAAACAAATTAAATATTGTCTGGTCTCGCCAGAGATTCTCTGTATCTGCTTTGAGTAATGGACAGTGCGGAGACGCCGCATGTCGGGATACGGAACAAATCTGTGGGACAGCCGCATACATTTATAGATCGCTATTTGCATACACTTCCATACAGTTGAGCCTGCTCTAAAGCAAATCAAATATTCATGAATTGAGACTATTTTGTAGTAATTGAGTAAGGTATTAACAAATTCTTCAGATTCGGAACTAGAAACAGTAAATAATAAATAATATTAAATACTAAAATAAATATAAATAAATGAATATATATTTTTTTTTGATTATAATTTATAGTCAAGTTTTTTAATTACTTAGCATTTGCTATTTAATTTAAATAAAATACTAAATGAAATGCAGTGAAAGCTCCCTTGGCCGGACAAGCGAAATGTTTGCCTAAGAGAACTGATTTTGTTTGAAATTCATGCTCAAAAACTATAAAATTCGTCCGGCTCAGGCAGCTGTCCGCCTGAGGGGGCTATCCGCGAGTAGAGCTTTCACTGTATAAATAAATAATTTATATTTTGGTTTTATTTGTAATTTAACACTTAAGTTTGGCATTTATAAAGGCAGATTTATTTTACATTATTTATTTATTTATTATTATTATTATTATTTTAATTTTTTTATTTTAATTTTTTTTTTTATTTTAGTTTAAATTAATTTTAATTTTAATAAAAATTTAATTAATTTTAATAAATTCGTTTATGTAATTGAAATTGCTTAATACGACTAAAAATAAGGTACTTAAGTTAAAAGAATTTTATTAAAGGAATTAAAATGAAATACGTTTAGCTAAAAGTGGGAGTAAATTGCCTAAAGCGGCTTAAAACATTACTAATAATAATTCATAATATAAAGTTGCATGCTTTACAAGTAGAAAAGTATAACTCATCATTAATAAAAATCAATTAAGGCGACTTACAAGACCTGTGGTAGCTAACTTAACCAGAATTGACACAGATAAGGACACTGAGATATACTTTAAAAAAGGACTAATAGAAATGCCTTTAGTTATAAATTTAAATGGTTTCCAGTCCTGCCAACTTTCACCATAGCCAATTGTGACTGTACTCAGCACATACATATGGATGTATGTGTGGCTTGGTACATGCTAGATCATTCCTACGGATGGCAGCGTAAATTCAAATTCAGATTCACTTGCCCACAAAATTAGAAATTTAAAACAACGCCAGCAGCAGCAGCAACAACAACAGCAACAAAATAGCAACATTTTTCAGCGTCTAAATAAAGTAGCGAAAAGCGAAGAAGAAGCACGAAAAAAAAGAACGACAACAAACAGGAACAGACACAGAATAGAAGATCGGAAAACTACAAAAAAAAAAGTAGTATAAAAAAAAAAAAGAAAATTGGAAAAGAAAGCAAAGAAAACGAACAGGGGAAAATCCTAAGCAAACAAAATTTTGTTGTCTTCGAGAGCAAAAGTTTTATTTTAAAGTTATATAGGGGAGATCAGCAGCTAGGCTATATCTAGTCCCTCTCCATCTTTCTCTCTCTCCCTCTCTAAGACTAAGGCCATCTCTGTCTGGCTATCTTTATCTAGCCAGCTAGCCATTGTCTGGGAATGCCCCATGCTCCGCCGGATGGCACAGGAATGCGGCGTCTTTGGGGCAGCTGAGCGGGGCTGGTGGGGGGGTGGGCGCGTTGGCACGCCCACACATGAATTCCATACTTCCGTATGGGAAGCAGTTCCCTTAATCATTGCAGCTCAATCATCGGTCCAAAATAGCAAATGTGTCTAACGAAAGCATTTCCGTTATTTTTGGAAGCCATTGACGGGGGCCTAAAGACCCCACCCCTAGGGTGTGCGTGTGTGTGTGTGTGCTGTGGGTGGTTGTGCAATGCCGAATGGGGGAATATTTTGAAGTGATTTGCGCCTCGTGATGAAATGGAAATGCATTCCGAGTAAAAGTATTTTCCAGTTCCCAGATAGCTATAGCTTTTATATATATACCCCCTAACTTATCTGATTTGATTTGATCTCGCCGCTGATCGTGCTGTGCTGATCGGGTTTACTGCCTTACTGGCTAACTCATTAGGTGTCCTGCTAAAAGTCATAATCACCTGTCCACCCTAAATCAGCTCAAACCCATACAGACACCTTGGGAATGAATATTTCTTTATGCACCAATGGCAATAAGATCATCTCCCTCTCTCTCTCTCTCTCTCTTTCCTTCTTTGTCTCTTTCTGATCGTGGTCCAGAGTGCAGCAGCGGCAGCAACGTCCAAAAGACAAATTCTTGCGTTTTTCCAGGAATTCACTCAATAAACTCAAACAAAACCCAAACATTTAACAAACGAACCAGAGGCAGCAGCAGCGTCGGCGGCGGCAGCGGCACAAAAAACCAGACAAAGGCCCAAGAAAACGACTACTATGAAGCAGACACTGAAGGCACTGAAGACTGTAAAGACTTTTGAGGATGTTGGGCACTTTGGAGACGCTGGAGACGTGGACAAAGTCGCAGACTCGCTGCTGAGCAAAATACAAAATAAACCTAAAAGGCGCACAAGGAATTTCAAACAAGAACACGCAGAGAGAGAGAGAGAGTGAGTGGGAGAGAGAATGGGCGACAGAGAGGTAGAGTGAGCGCGTTGCATTGCCGATGAAGCTGTGAAGTGGCGCAAGCAAGCTGTGAGCACACTCGACCAGCATGGAGTAAAAGAAGAAGACAATTTGGACTTACTTTAGGGCTAGAAATGTACCTAACTGAAAAGCACTTTAAAACTTTGAATTTACAATAACTATACACAAATCTAAACGAAATCAAACTAAAAGAAATGCAAAATTCAATTTCTTAGACTACACTCATTTATTCTCCGTTTCCATAGCATGCTTTGAGGCGTCATTGCTGTAATACGTGATGGGTTTGCAGTAACGAACTTCAAAACCAGTTCTAAAACTATTTTCACAACAACATCTTTTCAGAATTTGTTACCTTTTTAGCTATCGAGTGCGTAGAAAACTTCCAAGAAGACTTCCAAGTGTGGTGTAGCATACTTTTTGGAGCTGTAGAAAGGTTGGCTCTATAAGTGGAGAGTTGTAACAAGTTAAAACATTCTGTAGTGTATAGAAAGGTAAGTGTTCGTATTATCAAATAACTTTCATCTTTTAACCCAAAGGTCCTTTTTAAAATAGTTTATATATTAAATTTTGTTTATTTATGTATGCTAAATTACTATATTCATTTCAATGTTATCTTTACTAAATTTGATATTTGAAAATACTTCAAAGCATTATTATAAACTATTTTTTTAACACTAATTGCACATACACTCTACATGCAGACTATTTTTTTGTCTTCATTGTTAACTTACAAATAGTTTAATTAATTTAAAAAATCTATTATGGCTTTCGTTTTAGTTAAATTTGCAGAACTGTTGCTGATAGGCTGTGCTACAAGTTGAGGAAGGTTCTTTCAATCTACAGTGTTGGGCAGCGGCAGTTGGACTGTTACTAGAGCTGCCAGTTGGTCTGTAGAAACTGTAACGTGCAGTTGACCGGTGGGTGGTGGGTGGTGAAGCTAAGTTAGTTACCATGCAGCGTTGCCAGATGTCAAATAAAATCTAAACAGCGAGCAGAGCAGAGTCAGAGTAAGCGAAGCGACGCTGCACTGCTTCTGTTAGTACTGGCGCTGGTGCGGTACTTTTGCTGCGCACTGTCGTTGGTGGTGTGTCCAGTGCTAAGCGTATCCTCTAAAAATTATTTATTAACATGGTAGAAATTCGCAAACAGGTTAAAACGACCAATCAAAACAACAACAACAACAATAAGAGGAAGCAGAACAATAACAACAACAGCAACAACAACAACAAAAAGCGGCGTCAGCCAAAGACCCAAAGTGCAGATAATATTAAAAGGCAGTCAGGCAGCCAGCCAAAGAGCCAAGTTGGAGTTGGGCCGACTTCGACTGCGACTGCGGCTGCGACTTCGACTGGCAGACACATTTCGAAAAGGGCCAACATGAAATTCCATGGGAGTCATTGACTTTATTATTATTGGTTGGCTGCTTGGCTGCCCGTCCGTCTGTCCGACAGTCTGACTGGCTAACTCACTGGCTCACTGGCTGGTTGACTTGGCTTGCTTTTGCCTCAACTCTGCTCGGCTTGACTTGACTTAACTCGGTTGGAGTTTGGAGTTGAGTCGAAGTTGGTTGCTTGCTTAATTTTCTTGGGAAAGTTTTTTTTTTTTTTTTTTTTTTTTTTGTTGAAAGTTGGGCGGCTTTTTTGGTTTTGGTCTTTTTCTTGACTTCTTTCTTTTTTGCAACTGAAGTAGTTGGCGTTAAAACGAAGGTAAATACTAATCATTCGGTAAATCGCAAAGTTATTCAACAGCAGCAGCAACAGAAACCGCAGCAAATAATTAAGCTTTAGCTTACAATTCAATTTAAGGTTGTATGTGGCTTAAAAGTTTAAATAAATTACTTAAACTATTTTAAAAGTCTAGAAAATGACGAATTCTAGTTTAATTGATGACAAATTTCAGTTTAAAAAGACACTAAAAATTTAAAAATTTATTAGAATTTAAAACTTAAAAATTTTATTGAAAGCATTTCAGTTATCTTGTTCTATTCACAGCTTAATAAGTAATTCGATTTAAATACATTCTGTAAGTTGGAGATAAATGCCAAATGCCGCACAAAATGAAGTTTTTAATAAATTCCATTAATACCTCACCTTCTTTCTTATATTTTTTTCTTTCTTGGTAACAGGCGTGCGCCGTTGATTTGGGCCAAATAAATATTGCTGCATTCACGTTAGGATCTCGCATGGCTGGAATGTATGGAATTTACAGTGTTTTGTTTGAGTCTTTTTCTGTTTGCTGCTTTTTGTTGTTTTTTTTTTTTGTGTTTTCGTCGCCCTTCCATAGAAACCGGAGACTAAAGAAGACTAAAAACTGAAGACTGCGGCAAATTGATACTTTATTTATAGCGAAAACGCACCAAATTGGCAAATACCAAAAGTGCTGCGAACTGGGCGCAGTCAAAAGATTAAATAAGCAGAAATTGTGATTTTTTATGGGCTTCTCTTTTTTGAAAGAGTCCAAAACGATTCATTCTCGTTGCCAATTCCGATTCCGATCCTCGCAAAGTCCGCTTAAAACTGTGCCTGTGTGTGTGTGTGTGTGTGTGTGTGTGTGTGTGTGTGTGTTAGCACTGTTGGTCCACTTGGGCTTAGGGATATTGCAGTCGCCGCTTTGGGTATGAATGAATTTATGCTTTTCTTATTTTATGTGTGTTGTTTTCACAGGAAATTCATTGAATGCCAAATTGGTATAAATGTATGTGTATGTACATGCATTTCAATGTTGTTATTTAAGCCACACTCCATCTCTCTCTGTCTTTGTCTTGCTACTTTCTTCACTTACATATTCTACTTTAAATAAAAAATTCATATATATTTGTTTTTTAATATTTTATCGGCATTATTTTTGGCTCAGCTGATCAACATAATTGTGCAAAAATGCGAAACGGCCAAAACTTGAGGCAGGTAGACACCGGCAGGCAGTTTGGTAGGTCAAAACGGCAGATACGTTTAGTTGTTTCTTGTTGTTGTTGCTTCCCACGAGCATTAATAAAACTGACACGTCTTCCATATGCCAAGTTTCTTTTACACAGTTTTTTTTTCTTTCGTATATTGCCAAAATGTCGCCGCCGTTTGCGCTGGCCTCGAAACCAATAGCAGCAGCCGCAACAACAGCTACGAACGTTGCAGTTGCTTAATTGAAACACCAATTTGAAATTTGAACTGCGCGCCGGTTCGTGTCTTGGCTAAGTATTTTAAGCACAGCTGGCAGTGCTGTGCAGCAGCGTGGCCAGGCTGCTTAAAATATGTGCAACATTCTGGCAACGCTTTGCAGCTATCGCGCGCGTTCTTTGAGTTGAAGCAGTGCAGCTGATAAGAAAACGCAGCACATTTTGTGTTTATCTACAGCAAATCCAAATCAATATTAACCTTATTACCATAGGCTACTAACAGATAAGCTTCAGCTGTTATGAGAAGCTGATATTAATGAGTTTGCTAAGCAGTTCGAGATACACACAGACATAGAGTGAAAAGATTTGTTTTTGTTGTTGCTAATATACTGATAAGAGAACAGCAGCAACAGCAGCAGCAGCAGCAGTAAAAGCAGCGGACATAGAAAACAATTACGAACTCGCCGGCACACGTAGTACGAGAATAGCAGTCAATAGCAACGCAAGCGAAAAATAAATTAACTAAGTTAATCGGTGTCAGCCCATTAAAAGCTAAAGACAGAGACAAAGATAGTAGCAGCGATTAGAACGACCCACAGCAAAGATGCGCAGCTTAAATCGCTTTCGCTTGATAACCTTTGATGTAACAAATACACTACTGCAGTTTCGCACCAGTCCCGGCAAGCAATATGGTGAGATTGGAGCGCTCTTTGGAGCACGCTGTGATAACAACGAGCTGGCCAAGAACTACAAGGCCAACTGGTGAGTAAAGCCGTTGAGACTAGTCTAGAAAATTGCCTCAACTCCTTTCCAGGTATAAGATGAATCGGGATTATCCGAATTTTGGCCGTGAGACGTCACCGCGTCTTGAGTGGCAGCATTGGTGGCGGCAGCTGATAGCAGGTGAGCGATAATTTGCAACTGTTTTCCATTCCGTGTTCAAAGTACAAAAGTTAAATACGAATACACAACATTGTTGTAGGCACCTTTGCGGAGAGCGGGGCACCCATACCCGACGAGAAGATGGAAAACTTTTCCAATCATTTGCTGGAATTGTATAAAACCTCAATCTGTTGGCAGCCCTGCAACGGCAGCATCGATCTTCTCCAGCAACTACGCAAGCACACGCAGTCGGGCAAACAGTGTCGGGTGGGCGTTGTAGCCAACTTTGATCCTCGCCTAGATGTCCTGCTGCGAAACACTAAACTCGATCAATACCTGGACTTTGCAATCAATTCGTATGCCGTTAAGGCGGAGAAGCCACAGCCAGCTATCTTTGAGCATGCCATGTCCAAGTCGGGCCTGGAGGACCTAAGGCCGGACGAATGTCTGCACATTGGTGATGGGCCCACCACGGATTATCTGGGTGCCAAGGAAGTGGGTTGGCATGCAGCCCTGGTGCATGAGAAGAGCTATGCGTATCTGGTGAAGAAATACGGTGTGGACATCAACAGGAACCATGTGTTCGCCAGTCTCTATGATTTCCACAAGAAATTGACGGACGATGCTGTCGTCTGGTAGTCAACAAAATACAAAAGAAATTTCAATTCCTAAGATCATTGTACTTTTATTGTTGAAACCCGCTACGTTTCAGTTTTGGCCATAAATATATTGCCCAGTGGATTTTGGGGCTTCTGGCTTTCGGTATCGTACTGCGAGCCAATGGCCCATAAAGATTCCAGGTCGTATTCCTCGCGCGCTTTAGGCGAGAACACGTGTAACGCTATATTACCTGTGGGCATAGGATAAATAAATATTTAAAATGTATGTAGGGATAAAGTGTAGTCTTACCCAAATCCATGGCCATCCAGTCATGACTCTTTTCGCCCTCTATGCGTGGCAGAATATCGCCCTTAGCCCGTTTAATTTTGAACATGCGACGCACAAAACTCGTCGTGGCCAACATGTGGCGATAGCTGCGAGCACTGCACACTACGAGATGATCCACATACTTAAGCTCCTCGGGCACATAGCACACAAAGATGTCATCAACATTTTCCTTTCGCAGCAGCGCCACAAGATCTTCCACATCGAAAACGCCGCGAACGCCTCCTAAAATATAATTAGATTTTCAGCCTTTAAAACTCATCGGTACAGGGTATAAAAAAGTTTCACTTACTCTTCAAATTGAGCCCCATGTACTGATCCTCTTCAGGTTCAATTTGTAGCTCGCTTTGCTGGTAACGTGCTTCCTCCACATCAAAGATTTCTAGTGCTTCCTCATCACGGAAAACTTTGTATTTATTTTGCACGCCGCCAGCTACAAATGAGTGATTTGGAGTGTCAATCGCTGGCTTTGAGTTTGGCTTTGTTGTTTGTGATTCGGGCTTGCTGAATTCATGGTGGAAGCCACGCAATATTGGTACACTTAGACGCTTATCACGTATTAAACGAAAAATTCGTGTATTTAACATTATTTATTTGTTGAAACTGAAATTATTACGCGACCAATCAGCTGTTCGGTTCTAGACATGACAACTTGTTGAAATTTGTAGCCAGTGTGACCGCACTCTGCTATCGACTTCTTGAATCGATAGGCCGATAACTTTAGTTGCTCGTCATAGAACACCAATTACTGCTAATTTTGCGGAAGGAAAAAAAGCGAAAGAGAAAAACATTACTAATCAAAACTAAACGCATGCACTTGGTGTTTTAACGCGAATATTGTAAATAATGTGGCAAAGGGTAATCGCTAGTATTTAGTTATTTATATACAAGTGCCGCTAACATACACACACGCCACAGCGTGACAGCAACAGACAACAGAACCGTCAGACCGTCGTCGTAGTAGTCAAATTTTCTTACGCACTATTTACTCGGCTCAGTCGTGTGTCGGTGACGGTGTGTCGAAAACAAAACGCAAACGATAGAAAAGCAAGCAAACATTACAAATTAATCTAAATTCCAAAGTAACACAAGTTAACACACAATCGAGTGCGCAATGAGTGAGAATCCAACAACAACGCCGACAAAGGATAACACGCCCGCCAGGCTGAAAATCGAACAGGAATATAATGACAAAAAAACTGGATGGATGCGGTACTACAAGGTAAGTAACAATATTATTGTAAATATGCATTTATTGTACACCCAAAAGAGGCACAGCCACAGGCCATTAGCAAGAAGCAGAACATGAGCACACACTCACAACTACAAACATGTTCCTACACAAACACAACCAAAAAAATATTCGTACAGATATGTGCATGTATGAATTCACTCAGACGCACATACAACTTTTATTCCTTTTTGATTCGATTTCCACGAAAATGTGATGAGTGCGCAAAAGGCTTCTGCAGATGCCGATGCCTCCAACACTACTAACACACACACACACACACACACACATACAAACACATAGCAACAACTACTTTACGTAGGTACGTGTATAAGCATACCTATGTTTGCATGTGTGTGCGTGTGTTTTTGTGCCTGTGTAGACATGCTGCTCACGGTCAGCCCCACTGCGCTATTATTGTTGTTGTGCTGTGTGTTGTGTTTTTGTTGCTGTCGCTGTCATGTGAGCGTGCTCTTGTATTTGTAGCTTTTGGTGTCGGCGTTGGTCAGCAGCAGTAGCAGCAGCCCAACTCCAGTCTTTGGCTTGAGTTTGTGGCGCTCGCGCAACGTTAGCCCGAAATTTCACAGACACATTCTCTCACACACGTACACAAGCAAAACATTCGCTCATTTGAGCGCTAACGCTCACCTGCTGCACTTTGCATGCGCTCTCGCTTGTTGCTCTTGGATGCTGTTAGTGCTGCCTCTGCCGCTGTTGTTTGCTGTTTCTGTTTTTTCTCTTTTGCTTGTGAACTGCAATTCGCTCAAATTTGCTTGTTGTTGTTGATTACAGTGGCCATTTTCTTGTAGACTTTGCGCCGCTCGCAATGCATACCTGGAATCATAATCATTTGGCACACATGGGAAGAAATTACGATAATGATTACCAAAAATTTGTTTCGACGTTTATTGTATTCTATTGATAAAAGACATACGCGTCGTTGGAGTTCCGCGAAATGTTCTAGTTGCTATTCGTACGCTTAATTCCTAGGAAATACATATTTATATACATATATATTTATGTGTGTATGTATGTATATGTTTTTGGATTTCATTTGTTTTGATTGCGGCCTGTTGATAATTGAATTGCTACGAACAAGTACACAGACATTTGGATTTCGTATGTATGTGCATATGCATATGTATGTTACAAACATACAATATATGTACTTATGTATGTATTTGTATGTAAATCACAATCATTCGCACACTACAAAAGGTTGTGAAGTGCGCTATTGTGGGAGGGGAAGGGAGAGAGTGTGAGTGACGCCAAATACTTTACTATGTGTGGAGAGTTCGATGAGCTTTCGCACTGAAAGTTTGCAGTACCGTTGCAAGTAGTCAAAGTGTTTCACACGTACACACACACACATACTTTGCGAAATATGAGCAATTCTTTAGCTTCTTCTTGGCACAAAGGGCATGCGTCTGAGTCTGGGTCGGTCTGAGTTCGGCCTGGGTTTCATTGAGCCTCCCGTTGCTGCTGCTTCGGTGCCTTCGTCTTTGGCCAGAGCTGGAGTTCTGCTTTATGACCAGTTCCGGTGAATTGTGTCTTCAGCTGTTGTGTTGGTTCCCCGCTCCGCTTCGCTTTCCGCTTTATCGTCGGTCTTTGCCCACTGCCACTGCCACTCACTTGAATTTGGATTTCACGGAATTTAACTTCGCAGTTAGGATGACATTGGCTGCGTGTATCTGTGTTTCTATGCCTGTGTCTGTGTCAGTGTGTGTTTGAGTTTTTTTTTTTTTTTTTTTTGTGTAATGAACGCAATTTGTTGTTTGCCTTTCTCGCCCTTCTGTCTCACGGTGTGTTTGTTTCTCTCTGTGTGTGTGTTTGTGCGTGCCTGGTCCTTTGTGTGCTGCTAGGATAATCAAATTTTCCAACTAAATCAGTAACAATACAGAAATATGTACATACATATATGTATATAATTTGATAAACTTAAGCATACTGAAACCAAGCTTGATGGCATCCTAATTGTTTTCACTTGAAAGAACTTTCTTTTGTGCAAATGAACGTTTCCAATGAATTATGCCGAACCAATAAAACCCAAACATTATAATAAACAGAAAAACAGTTTAAATTGTTATGCTTTATGCGCAATTCCAAACATTTAACTTGAAATGTAGCCAGGTATACCACAGTACCGCTTAAAGAGAGAGCTTTTGTGCCCACGAAAACAACAAGAAACTATGCTGCATGCAATCTATACCCTGCAAATGCAGCTTGCTTATGCGGTATATTGACTTTAAAGAAATAACAAATCCAACCAAATAAACTCGTAGCTAAAAGGTATTTTATAGTCCATTAAACTATTTATGGCGCTTTATTCATGCTCTGGAAACTCAAGCTACATTTTCTTGTTGCAATAACGGCACAGATTCAGATTTCACAACTGTTGCATGTTAACAATGCCGGCAGTAGTGGGGGTTTGGGGGGGAGGAGAAGGAGGTCACCTGAATAGTCAAAAAGCATAAACTAATAATGAGTGACTTGCAAAATGATTGTAATGCGAGTAAAAATACTACAAGGGTTTTTTATTACCAATTTCCACAATGTTGTTTGGTGCTATGAATGAAAAATAAGTTAGGGAAAAGAGTTATCAAAGGGTTTAATAATATTTGTTTAAATAATTCATTTGGAGTAAGATTTATTGTGTAGTGCTACAAGGTCTTACAATAAACTAAATTTTCTTTCACTACAAAATGTATCCTTTGATGTATTTCGGTTCATTCCACTGGCTTTCTGCTTCGCAGTTGTTATCGTTTAATGTTCTCTCCAATTGAATTTCATAACAGTCGCCAAGTCGTCAGCCTCAATTTGTGCTGATTACCGAGGAGTGGCTTGACGACTCTGAAACTGATTCACCTACTTAATGACGGAGCTGACAATTAACAGCTGATTTTTGCACTGCAACAAATAAACTGCGTCGCTCGGCACTTAATTCAACTTATAAAATGTGTACAAAATAAAATTGACTAAATGCCTTGTTAGTCATAAACAAATCAGTAAGCTCTTCCCCCTTAGCCAACCAACGGTTTTTTTTGAATACAAATTGAAGTGCTAAATTGGTTGGTCGGTTGTTCAGCAATCACAAGACTCAATTTGATGATCACTTGGGTTAGAAAAAGCAGGAAAAACTACGTAGACTGAGACGACACTGAACTTGTTGATATTATTATGCTTTTTGGTTCAGCTTTTCGGCTGGTACAGCTGATAAGCATGCGAATGCTTCAGATAATAATATGGGCACATTTTGACCAATTAGTCATGGCCCAAATGGCTCGCATCGACATGTTGTCGCTTGTATCATTTGGGCCAGTCGCTAGGCCATGATAAGAAGAGTTGTTGTTTCTGTTAGGGCTATCCCCAAAATAACGTAACGAAACAATCAACACATTTATACGTACTGCATTGTGAATCACTGCAGAAATATATGATTGTAACTCCCCCAACCAAATTCATTCATGATGATTTATTTTCTTTTTGGTATTTTTTGTGATTACAGGATATATGTGAAGTTTGCGATCGTGAGGCTAAAGAGCAACAGTTTACCACAATAGAATCGGAGCGTTCACAGAATCGAGGACTGAATCGATATAGGGATGTTAATCCCTATGATCATTCGCGTATTGTGCTCAAACGTGGCAAGTTTGACTACATCAATGCCAATCTGGTGAAAGTGAGTCTCAAATTGATTATACTCATAGTACAATATTTAATTAGTTATTTATTTTACAGTTGGAACGCGCGGATCGTCAATATATACTGACACAGGGTCCGCTGCCGGATACGGTGGGTCACTTTTGGCTTATGGTATGGGAGCAGGACTCAAGGGCCATTCTCATGCTCAACAAACTGATGGAGAAGAAACAAATCAAATGTCATCTCTATTGGCCCGATCAGTTGGGCAGCGAGCATGCGCTCAATCTACGGGATGTTAACTTATCCGTGGAGCTAATCTGCTGCGAGAATTATCAGAACTTTGTGCGAAGATGGTTCAAGTGAGTTGCCCAACCCGTAATGTTGTCTATAAAAAGCCTGCTTTGCCAGATTAACTGATTAAAAACGATAACACATAATGCCAGACAGATTGGGTTTATGTAATTAGCATTGATTAGCGTAAAGCCCATGATGAAATTGAGGTGAACAGCCTAAATATAATGTAATCATTAAACGACTGATCTGTTTGATCGCCAGATCAGCCGTAAAGTCTGTTGTAGAAAAGGTTTATTAACTTGAAGTTAGCTAAAAGTCTGCCTTTAAGAATACCTGTACTTGGGAGGCTATAAGAATTTATTGCGGAAAATGTTGCAGCTTAAGTACAGGGTCATTTGCCACCACTTTTATCTCTCTTTTTACTGCTCTTGTCATTCTCTAGCTAATCACTTTGATTCTTTTGCAGATTAACCGATCTCGAAACGAATACGAGCCGTGAAGTTATGCAATTTCATTATACGACCTGGCCGGACTTTGGTATACCCAGTTCGCCGGATGCCTTTCTTAAGTTCTTGCAACAGGTTCGCGATTCCGGAGCATTGAGCAAGGACGTCGGTCCCGCTGTTGTGCACTGCAGTGCCGGAATTGGTCGTTCCGGAACATTCTGTCTTGTCGACTGTTGCTTGGTGTTGGTGGACAAATACGGAGAGTGCAATGTGGCACAAGTTTTGTGCAAACTTCGCAGCTATCGCTTGGGACTCATACAGACATCGGATCAGTTGGACTTTTCATATCAGGCCATCATCGAGGGCATTAATAAATTAAATGATCCCGTACGTATTCCGGATGAAAATTCACGCCCAAAAAATTGCCGTAATTGCCGTAAAATTCAAGAGAGGGAAATCTAGCAAAATTTTCAAATTGTTTAAATGTTGTCGTTTTTTTTTTTGGTTTTGTTGATTGTTTTAAAATGTATAAATAATCAATTGTTGAATATTTATAAGTAAACTCTCAATATTGTAGTTTTTTTTTCGCTACATTATGAGGTGATTTAATGCTTAGTCAGAGGTTTAGTAACAGTCTCTAGGGAAGTGATTTGTCTAAGTGGACATTTGATCTCATCATGCTTTTACTTTGCAGAGTTTCCTGGAGGCAGAAGAGCCAATCATTAGCAATGACACGAATCCACACACGCAGGATGAGCAACCACCACCGCTGCCACCACGATCGCATTCCCTTAATCCACAGCCTTTGCCACTGGCCCCCAACACGGGTGGTGTACTGTCCCTGGACATGCGAGCGGCACAGGCGAATGGCGAGAATTTGGGCGATGGCGATGTCTTTAGCAGTGATAAGCCGGCACTGAGCAGCAAGGATGCACTCAACAATATTATTATCAATCAACATGAGATCATAAATGCAGAGGTTGCCGACAGTTTGCTTAACAATCGGCCATTGCCGCCGTTGCCAACGTTACCCCAGCACAGTGAACTGGAGTCGGACAGCGATGATGACATTGATGACGATGAGGACTATGATGATAATGACGATGACAATGATGACAACGAGGATGATGAGCTGTACGAGAACATTAATGGCGATAAAGTGGAACAAATCAATGGAGATGTATCAGTGTCACAACAACCACACGAGGATGATGTTAATGCCAATAGCGAAAAGCCAACAGCCGTCGAGCAGCACAAAGTTAACGGCATTGATTTGATAACGAGGTAATTAATTGAATTAAATTTTTTTAATTAAATTTTATTTAATACTTAAATGCTTTATTCATAGTTCGGGAGATGAGCTGAAGCGACGAAAACGCAACGAATATCAGTCTAATTTGGAGCAGAAAGTCAACGAGATCAAACGGAAGCAGCGAGAGAACGAGGACAATCAGCAAGCGGCGAAAAAACGAAGGTCATTACTCACATATATAGCGGCTGGTGTTGTTGTGGGCGTTATTGCCGCCTATGCCTATACGAAGCTAGGTTAAGTCTGAAGTCCTTGCCACTGAATTGCGAGACAGGAAGTAGCACATAGTTGTAGCAATTAGTAGCAGTATATATGTATGTATTTAGTAGTGGCATTAGCGTGACAACAATGATCCCAACATTCTGGGCATATGTATATGTATGTATGTATGTATGTAGGTCTTATCGAGCTAACATCAAATGTCAGCGCGACACAAACACTTGCACACAAACCACACACTCCCACACACAGAAGAGATGGTCAGGCGTACCGAATAATCGATAAATGCGAAAAATATCGCATTTGTTGCGATATTTATGACAATGCATAGGGAATTTTTTACAAGAAAAATAACAAAGACAAAAAAATAATGGAAAAATACGAAAGCACTTAAAAAAAAAAACAGCAACAATAACATTAAGCAAACCTTGTCGGAGTAGCTAAGGAACCCCAAAACCTTTCAAAAGAGTAGATTTTTGCGCAATAGACTGAACAAAATTTTAGAACAAATTTTTCTGATAAACTTACATTTATCCCATGAGCGTGGAAACTGAAACGGAAGAGAAAAACCTTAAATATATATATATATATAGATATATATATCAAAATGTGTAATATTCATACAAATGCAATATTTTTTTTTATTTGCGCTCGCTAACAATGTACAATTTATTCATTTATTCTAATATGAAATAAAAGAAAGTTGCTAAATTGAGAATAATTTATAAATAACATAAATTTGTTGGTAACACAGCACAACAAGATTATTCATGTTCACGCTTCACTTGTTTTAGAACACACAATTTGGTCAAAACAGAAAAGACTTTGATTTGTGAGGAAATGTATGTATAAAAAGATATATACTCGATATATAGCACGATGTGTTGTTATTTATAAAGATTTATAATAAAACACTTGTTTAACGAATCCAACAAAAATTTGCAACAAGATGGTAATGTGCCAAAAGAGAAACGATACGAAAAACTATAGAAAAGTTTTATCTAATTTAACATTATGAATCGAAACACATTGTTTGCCCGCTAAATGTAACTTTACTTTATGAAAAGAGATAAAAGAAATGAATACAACGCAATGAAGAAAACTTGAGCTGGAATTTGTAGAACCATTAAAAAGATTCAGGCGCCCATTAAAGCAATAAACGCAAAAATATTTAGCACAAACAAGAAATATATAACAATTATAATATAAAAATACTTATGATACGAGCAAAACCATTTTGTATTCTAAAAAAAAAGTAATGGATTTAATTGTATGTAATCTGAAAGCAGATAACAAGAATGCAAATAACGAAACTATTTAATGGTTTTATAGTAGTGTAAGAGTATAACCGACTCCCCAGATCCCTCCCTATCCATCAAACTAGCAACTGGCATAACAATTACATAATATAAATACAGGCACACACCCATTAAATACGTGCAGCGTTTATGAATGCAAGAAAGAAACGGAATAATTATTTTTATATGTGTAATTCACAAATTTAATAACTTAAAATAAACTAATCACGACCCACACAAGAAGAAAGCGATGATTTTTATAAAATGCATACATATATATATAATACATATTTATATAAATATATTTAAAGAAATATAATGAACAATACCTATAGTAATGCCTAGTTAACTGAACATTAGCTAAGTACACTGACACACAAAAGTAAAACAACCACATAACACGTAAAATATATACATACTATATGCCTAAATGAGTAAAGAGACAAAAACGAAAGTATTCAATAAAACGTTATATTTAAGATACAAATCAAAGACTTTTTTTCACCCTTTTCTTCAAAAAATTATGATTTTTTTTGTCTTTTTTCTCATTTGTTTGCAGACGCCCAAAACGCCAAATTGTGCCCAAGACCAAGTAACCATCCATCAAGAACCCTGCCCCCTTTGCACCAACGAACCAAAACTGAACACACACAATAAACATATCATTTCCCACACCTGTAGCAACTTAACATTCTAAAATAAACAATAATTTTACAATTGCTGTCCCACAACGAAGTACTTGAATTTTTACTTTCATCCATTTTGTTTTAGACTAATATTTAACTTGAATATTTACTTCAAGTACGAAGTTCGTTTCTCTTCTCTTAAGTTTTTTCAGATTTCGTCAAAGTTAGTTCAAAATTATTGACCGTTTAAAAAGTAGGGAAAATAAGTACTTGGTATAATACTGGGTAGCACATCGATACCGTATTTCGATACAGAGTCTGAGTACGATATCTGTGCGTATACTGTACTCGATACTCAATTCACAAAAATACTCTATCGACGACTTTGTTTTCTTTCTGCTGATATAAAGATTTTTGTTAAAATCAAACTAGTTTTAATAGCAAGTGCAGCATCCAAATTCAACGAAATTTATAATAAACACATAGAATGCCTGCAATAGAAGAGGCAGAAATTAATAAATATCTATCAAAGGTACGATGAGTCATAGTTTTTGTGCCTATCTTAACTCCCTCATATTCATTATGTGAAAAGAAAACGCAATTTAACTGCTATTTAATTAATCATATCCAACAACTGGTTTGTTTATAGTATAGAAATGTGGCCGCTACACGAAAAGACGTCGTCGATCTGCTCACAACTTATCGCAGTCTGACATACGATCTGCAAAAATTTGGTATGTATAAAATACATACATACATACACACATAAATATTTATAATAACAATCAAAATAAACAAATTTCCATAGTTTTCAATGATGGAAGCGCTAAGGATTTGTTTCAAGTGCAGGGTACCATACCTGTGGTATACAAAAGTACGTACACCAGCACTTAAATAATTGAAATCTGTATTAATGTATTATTTATTTAACAGATAACACCTATTACATTCCCATTTGCATATGGCTAATGGACACTCATCCACAAAATGCGCCTATGTGTTTCGTGAAACCGACAACAACAATGCAGATTAAGGTGTCCATGTATGTGGATCACAATGGCAAAATTTATCTGCCATATCTGCATGACTGGCAGCCGCATAGATCAGATCTTCTATCGCTTATACAAGTTATGATTGTGACATTTAGTGATCATCCGCCCGTATACTCAAAGCCCAAGGAGCAGGTGCAGGCCCCATATCCATCGAACTGTACGTGCAAGTGAAAGCCAATTGTATAAAATGGTTTAACTAAAATCTGAACTTACTAATTTCAGCTTATATGCCTCAACCTGGTGGTCAAGGTGCTGGCAATTCATTTCTGCCTTATCCCACTGCTGGTGGGGCTGGTGGCAGTTTTCCGCCATATCCGCCTGGTGGTAACTTTGGACAATATCCACCAGTAGGTGCATCGGCAGGCAGCTCCGCCGGTTACCCACCCTATATGAATTATCCACAACCAGGAGGAGGATATCCGGGAAGCGCTGGCTACGTAAGCTACACTGACTACATTTATTTACATAAGGTTTATTAAGTTGTATATTTTCTGTCCTTAGAATCCACCAGCCACTGCTAATGCCAATTCAACAGGCACCATCACGGAGGAGCATATAAAGGCATCACTCATAAGCGCTGTCGAGGACAAATTGAGACGTCGTATTCAGGAGAAAGTCAATCAATATCAGGCTGAAATAGAAACACTGAATCGCACCAAGCAAGAGCTGGTGGAAGGCAGTGCCAAGATTGATGCCATCGTAACGCGCCTGGGACGTGAACAGATTGATCTACAGAAAAATATTAGCATATTAAAGGACAAGGAGGAGGAATTGAAGAAAAGTCTAGAGAATCTGGAGAGTGCTGAGGCCATTGACCCCGACGAGGCTGTAACCACAACAGCTCCTTTATACAAACAGTAAGTTTAATAAGTTCTTTCTGCATATAATCATTTTCAACTGAGTTTTTATTCCTAATAGATTGCTTAATGCCTATGCTGACGAAGCTGCCACCGAGGATGCCATTTATTATCTGGGCGAGGGTCTTCGCGGCGGTGTCATTGACCTGGAGACGTTTTTGAAGCATGTGCGCACGCTCTCGCGCAAACAGTTTATTCTACGAGCCACAATGCAAAAGTGTAGGCAAAAGGCAGGACTCGCTGGCTAAGAGATTAGATCCGATGAGACATAGTGGTCCCTATAATTTTCACTATTGCGTTTTAAAAAGTGCAACTAAATAATCATACCGCACACAAATTCAACTTGTTAATCTGAACAATTCGGTACTGTTTTAAGCTAAATTTGAATCTATTAAATAAATACCAACAAGAACCCAACGTACGTTCACACGCCCACACACACATATTTATTTGCCGAATACATTTACCAGTAAGGAATGTTTTTATTTACTCTATAAATCTCAGACATATATGCCGACGGTGAGCAGTAGAAACACAATGCCAAATCCAAGGAATATCGAGGCGCACAGACTGATCAGCAACTCCTTGATTAGCGTACTCTCTTTTGTGCTCTTTCGCGACACCACAAAAACAAAGAACCAAGCCGTAAAGAACGTACCAATAATGAGCAGCACAGAGGCGAGATGGGGAAAGACCGCTGGGTTGACCGGTGAAACGTAACGCTGCATTGACTCCATGCTAATAATGCAAACAAATATATTATTAATAACAATATTTAAACGAGTTTAATTTATTTAACTAACATTGACTTTGATATTTGCTACTTTAACTTTTTATTAATTTCTTCTTGTACGTGGCCCGGCCTGCGCAGCGGTTAGGGTTGATGTGAAAACATATCGGTTATCGATTTATTTCAGCCAACCTGTTTGTTCGATACATTGCCTATCGCACATAGAAGTTCTGGATGTTGTCCGTCTCTAGCCAAAACGTGGTTTTGTATAAAAAAATTAAATAAGAGAAGTAGAAGTTAAAGAAGTTGCGCTTTTTAATGTCCAAAAGAACTACAGCGATTAGAAAGTTTAATCTAGACTGGCACGATGAACGATGTAAGCAGAAGTGTTAGAAACCGCACATACTTGTCAGCCACATGAACAAAATTTCTTTGTTTTAATTTTTTAGCTTGAGGAATTGGACAGCGACAGGCTGAATGAGCTGGAATCAATACTATACGCTACCATACACTATAATGATACAACCAGCGAGGATCAGCAGCCATATGCAAAGGGCGCAGATGTCGACGCGCAGTCCATGCCACCTCCATTACAGCAAAATGAGCAACAACAACAATCACATCTGCGCATTGTGAGTGACAAGCGCGTAATCAACAATGCCACAGTGAAACCACGTTATTGGTCAGAGATGGGCAGTGAGGCTGCCTCCATAGGGGATCCGGGCAAACCAAAGACGAAAGGAACCACGCCAGTTCAAGGTCAGTGCGAATATATGTACCAATGTCTATTGTTATATGTAAACTTTCTGTACAGGGTGCGTCAAAAGGTTTAGTTGCGTAAAATTCATTGTTTTTAGTTTGTGTTGTCCGCTTATTTTCTAATATGAAAAAAACCTATAGACAAGTTTCCTATGCTGAACTTGTGCTGTGTTACCTAACATTCAAAAATAATTTCACCACTCAATGGAATTATGCGGGCAGCAGCGCGTTTCCTTGATCGCCTGCTCGGCACGCTGATCAGTCACGATTAACATGTGACATGTGAAGACTAGAATATGCTTCCGAAAACTCCACCTAAAACCCAGTTGGCACAGTAATAGTCAGTTGATATTCATATATTATTGTTTAGACGCCAAATTATTGCTACTTGTGTCTGGCTAACACCATGACACAGCATTGGGTGCTTCGTCTCATGAAGACGCATTCACGCGCCTTTCGTAATCATCTGAGCGGAGTAAATCATAGATTTATTGTATTAATAACACTCAAATTGCTGTGCATTGTATCATTGATGGACTACTATTATGTCTATTATGGCCACGATCTGATCTATTGGGTTGAACAAATTAATCGTCATCCATTGGATTGGATATTGTCAATAATTGTCCTGACAACCACTGTGCACGTCCTAATGTCCTGTCTCGAGGTGACACTATTCGAATCCCTTGTCAGACGTAACGCCTGCCGTCATCATAAGCCTCGTCAGGATATTGCAGAGCGTTACAGGCGCTTTATATTTATGCGTTTGGTAAAACAACTAGAGACTGCATTAAAAATGCAAAAACGTTTTGGGGAGCGCAATGAAAATCTGCAGGATATCGAAATGCTTCAAAATCTAGTATCATCCCATCGGCAAATTCATCAAGCGGTCGACGAGTTTCGCAACGCTGTGGCAGTGCTATTATATCCAAGTCGAGCTGAACTGGAAATGGATGCTTATATCTTGTATCACATTGATGAGGCACAGTACAAGAACCTAATCAATCTGGGTTATAGCATTTATAAGCCCCCATTTAATGTTATTCGCAACGAGAACTTGAAGCGATTGCTCAATCCGATAGGATATTGATTCCCTGTTTCTTGCCTTTACTATCAATAAAATCGTCTTATTGTTCTAAAACATAGTCCATTATTTATTTTACAGCCCCAACGACAGCAGTAACTGCAGAGAACCCATTTAAGGAGCAGCCAATGCGAATGTTGCCTCCAACTACTGTTAAGACCAACAACAAGGCCAAGAAGACCACAGTGCAGCAGAAGCTGCTACAGCAACAGCAACAACAAAAGAAAAAACATCTTCAGCAGTCGCTGAAAAAGCAACAGCAACAACTGCAACTGCAACAGAAACCACCGAAACCAGAAAATACCTCAAAACCACCAGCTGCTACTGCAGATGAACCCGAACGTTTTGATCAACGTTTGTTGGTGGCAATACCACCAAATTGGTCTCAGGTCCAGCGGGAACGTGAACATGCCCGGGAGCGAGAAGATGCACCCTTTGGGAAGGCAGCTCGCAAGTTGGAGCAGCTACAGAAGCTAGCACAAAAGCGTCAGAAATCAAAGCGTGTCCAGCAGCAGAAGAAGTTGCGGCAAATCAAGGAGAAGCCAGTGGAACTAATCGATCTGGTGGAGAGTGAAAACTCTTCGAATGCGGATGATGTTGTGATTGTGCCACTGCCACCAGTGCCCATTATAAATATAGATGCGAGCGATGAGGAAGAGGAGCCGACTGTGGACGTGGAGGAGAAACGGCCAACGGCACAGCCATACATGGAGGAGAATGCCATGGATGCCACCGATGTTGTGCTTGGTGTCGTTTGCTCTGTGGAACCCGAACCAGTACCATCAGTGCTTACTTCGCCCTGTAGTTCAGTAATGTCCAGCGATGATTTTATTGTCCAAAAGGACACAAGTCGTTTGATTGCCGATCATGCACGTGCCACTGATGAGGATCTCTTGGTGCTCACCGAGAATGCCATCAGGAATGCTGCTGAGCCGGATTCACAAACGGAAAGAGAACTAGTACCGGATAGTTCATCGGAACACGAGTTTGTGCCACCCTCCAAACTGGATCAGATCAAGCAAAACTTTCGCGTTGATGAGCAACAGTTTCGTGCTCTGGATGTGTATGAAAGTGAATCGGATCTCACCGAAAGCGGCATTTACTGCAAGGCGAAGCAGAAGTCAACGCCCACCGTTATACGCAGCGTGGACTCCAATTCGGATTCCTCAGATGTAGAGGCTGTTGTCGACAGCAGTGTGGTGAAGACAAAGCGTTTACGCAAACGTCGTGCCTCAAGCACCAATCAAAGTCAATCGGATCCTAACAACGATCACGAAATGGCAGACGATACAGACAGCGATGACAACGACGTGGAGGCAACGGGCGTGCCTGGTATAGCCCGTGGCATGGCAGTGGAACGTTGCAAGCGCAAGATTAGGCGCATTAGTCAAAGGCCTTCCTCGGACAGCGCCGTGGAGACACGTAAGCCTAAGGCAGCCAATGATGCTAGCTCGGATAGCGGAGATGCTGACGAATCACTGCCAACTGCACGGCAAATTGCTGAGCGTCTTCTTAAGCAGGAACAGGCTGTGGAGCCCACAATGTATGCCATGGAGAGTGAAGGATCCGATGCAAACACCGAGGATGAGGCTGAAATGAATAACGCCATGTCAGAGCGAATCATTAACGTTTTCGAGCGCATCGACGGCAATGCAGAAAACGCCACGCGTAAAGTGCCTAATCTCAGTGAGACTCTGCAGGAGGATGTGGAGGTAATGGAGGTGAGCACTACTGATGAACAGCAGTCACTGGATTCAGACGTTGCTAAAGTGCAGGAGCAGAAAGAGAACGTTGCTGAAATGGAGGCAGAAACAATCGTTCCTGAGCCAGAACCAAAGACTGAGCTAAAGGAGGATAATGAGGTGCAAGTGGAGCACAATCTGTTGGAGCTAAAGGAACAAATGTCTGGTGGCGATCTCGTTGGCTGGAATGAAGAAATGTGCCGCTTCTACAACGATAGCTGGCATGGGGAGAATTTCAATATGCAGAAATTGCTGAAGTCCATGTCAAGTAAGTCCATGGAATTCTATACTAGTATAACTAAACAGTTCCCATCATGCTTTACAGGTCAACGCAGCGAGTGGCGAATTATGAATGCAGATCGCTTTCCAGTTGTACGCAAACGTTCGAATCTTAAGTGCAACAACTGTTTTGAAATGGGCCATATGCGTTCAAAGTGCCCGCGTCCACGTAAACCCGTCGTTTGCTACACCTGTGGCATGACCGGACACGCAGAGCCACGTTGTCCCAATGCCATTTGTCTAGGCGTAAGTCTGTCAAACCAATACAAAATGTGATTCAAATTGATCGTGTATTTCTTTCAGTGTGGATCCAAGCAGGCGCTCTATGTGCAGAAGTGCAACAAGTGCTCCTTCAACACCCGCGTGGTCTGCCAGCTGTGCAAGATGCGTGGTCACAGCACCGACATGTGTCCGGACAAGTGGCGTCGTTATCACTCCACCGTATGTTTACGATTAAACGATCATTAATCCTTTCTAATGTTTACTCTTTCTTTTAACTAAACAGACTCGCTCCAATGAGCCCCTCGTGGCGAATGTTCAGTATCGTACGAAGCATTGCAGCAATTGCGCGGCACGTGGGCATCTATTCGAGGAGTGTCGTCAACGCATGGGTGAATTTCGCCAAACCAATTACTCCAGCTTCATAATGTCGCACCAGAAGGTCTACAAGGATCGCACTGGTCCCATCAGCTATTTAGAAGATGAGGCCACATTTTTTGGCATTGATACGCCATTTCATTTCAACTGGAGCACGGAGTTTAGCAAGAATAGTACCTATGCTCGCTTTCTAAAAGCCGTTGGGTTGGCACGTCCACAAACAGCCAAGCAAAGGAAGTCCCTAGCAGCGCCACAAGTTAAGATCTACTCAAATGACTATGTGCCCAATCCACTGGCCAGAGCAGCACGTAGCAAAGTTACAACTGCCACTGCAACTTCGACTGTGATAACCGAAGCGTTGCCGGCCAAGGATAGTGTTGAACCAGAGACTGTGACTCCGTCGGAGGCTCCACAAACAGAAGAGTTGTTCATTGTGGATACTTCTAGCGAGGCTACAGAAGCTACTAATATGCCAAAATCCAACAGCACTGTGTCCACAACTGTGAACAGAACTAGCATACCACCACATGACTTGGATTCGGACTCTAATTACAGTTTCTCCGAGCACTTTGAGGTGCCCAGCTCCACGAGCACATCGGCAGAAATCAGTGTGAATGCAACGACAAACAAGTCCGGTCCAATGGAAGATTTGCCGGATATAATACCACTTAGCTCCACAAACGATGATAATGATGATGAGTTTCACATCAGCAGCAGCAACACTCAGGGCATCTCCATGTGTGTGACTAACAAAACAACAGCTTTACCGTCAAATCAAGAGGAGAGTTTACCAGATTTGCCATCGGAGGCAAAGATTCTAATGGCCCAAGATCAGACACAGTATCTTTTTAGTCCGGAGGGACGTCAGTTCCTCACCGAATCGGCAAAGCAGTGCAAGGTAAATGTACGCATGGATTTCGAAGAATATGGTTATGTGCTGGTCATATATGGCCTTAAGAAGCATCAGGAAGATCTGCAGCTGCTGTTGCTGCGACGGAATCAGGAGGTGAAGCGCCGGAGCAGCGACTTTCAGAGCCAAAAGCCACCAAAACGCATCGATGTACTCATACGCTTCATACGCGATGGCATCTCCAGTTTGTCTGGTGATCTGGGCAACGCCAAGAATCATTATTTTCGCATTAAGGAGTTGGAGCAAATGAATACCAAGAATGGCTTTAAAATGGCTGAACGAAAGCGTCGTCAGCTGAATATGATACTGTTTGGTCAGGCTGGTCTTGGCAATGGCAGCATGCATTTGGATCAGTTGCTCGTCATACTTAAACGGCTGGTAGAGGAGCACTCTCCCGATGGCAATGCCACTCCTGCACTGCGCAATGAAATCGAAGAACATTGGCGTGTCATCTTCAGTTCCTTACCACACACTGACTACGAGTCCTTGCTGCAGAACTATTCACGTTTGGATGTAAAGAATCGCTTGAATAAGCTCTCACTGGAGCCCAAGGTGTTGGGCTTGAGTTCACCGCGTAAATCACAGCCGGCGGTGAAACGTGATCGTGCTGCTTCGCCGCCACCACTTCCGCCACTTTGGCAGCAACCGGCAACAGTTACAAACACAATTGCAGCAACAACAGCAGCAGCAACCGCTGTGTCTGCTAACAAGCATCGTTCACCGAAAGGACGAGCCTTGGTACCACCCTTACCACCTGTTTGGCAGCACGAGGAGCGCTCACCTGCACCAACTCAGGTGCATCAGAGCAACAGCAACAGCAACAATCGTACACCAAAGCAACGTGCACAGCCAAATGGGAAAAAGCAATTGCCACTGCCACCCATTTGGCAGCACGAAGATAAACAGCAGCAGCAGCAGCAGCAAAACAACCGTGCACGTACACCAAAGCAGCGTGCACAGCCATATGCCAGACCCACTGGACAACAGCAACAGCAACTATTACCGTGTAATAATATGCAACAGCGTACTCCCGCCAAGCTGCAGCTGAATCGTCCGTTGCAGTCGGAGTGTGTGCGTCTGCTTGAGGGCATGGAGCAGAATGGGCGTGCTACTATCAATTCGGATGCTACAAAACCATCTGTGTTTTGGTCACGTGAATCGCTCAAGTATCTGGACAAATTGTTTCAGTGCACTGCCAATTCGGATACGCTGGAGCGACTGCATCGCGTATTGGATCGTTCACGACGTGGTCAATTATCACATAACGATTATCGTGCCGTTATTCGATTGTATTCGATAATGGAATCCAACTAAAAATGATTGAATGGGGGATTACAGAGAGGGAGGGGATTACTTATCAGTTTTATGGTCAGCAGAATGAGCTTAATGAAAATGGATTTAGTTTTAGTTACTGGGTATGTCGAAGATATTACCCAATTTAACGAATATACATGTAATAAATATGGACTTGAGTTTAATTTTTGCAAACTAATCTTACATTTATTCTTTGGTAACAAATATAATAAATACAAAAAAATGAAGTGATTTAGCTTTTGTGATATTATTCATCATCTCAAACTCAACACAATACTGTATTTATTTCCTATATATATTTTTTTTGTGGTTTTGGCGATTTGATGCGAAGAATGTTGGCAGTATCCTTGATTTGGTCCACATCAAGTTTTCTTTTGGGGAAGAGGAGGCAAAGCTACACTACTTAGTTGAAGATCGATTTGGTGCCAAGATAGTTGGATAGTTTGCTTAGTTAGTTAAACATTCTGCAAGCACAAGAGATGAAAGTAGTTCTACATATGGATATATTTATATATAATATATATTTAGTGTTAAACAAAACTTTTAACAGAACATAATTTATTGACTAGAAGGATTTACAAGAATTGAGGACAACAAAATAATTTACATTTGGAAATATCTTGTGTATTGCTGCTGTTGCGCTTATTTAGTGGGAAAATCGGGCCAGTAGTTAATATAGTATCTATGTGTAGTTCCCTCGAACAATCGATCCAGCCAATTGCTGAGACCATCCAATAGATTGTCCTCGAATAGAACATTCGACTCGGTATCGGATTCCTCCGAATAATTCACACCCAGGAAATTGCCAATCTCCGGATCATCATTCCGATCCAACAACTGTTTGGTCATTTTAATCATACGCTTGGTGCCGCGAGCGCATTCGGGATGCTTGGCATGATAAACGCAGAAGTATTTGCGGTGTCCATTTAATGCAATGACGGTGCCAACACAATTTCTTGGATTGATTTGGAGATTCTGATTGGTACTTAACGAGAGACGCAATAGCTCCGAGTACCAGGACAAACCCTTCTCAATGAGCATGTGTCCAAATAACAGAGTCTTGGTTCTCCTATATGGCCAAACAGCCCGATGATAGGGTGGTATCAGTTTGGGACGACTCTGCAAATCCGTAATCAATAATATGGTGCGACAACCAGGCTTAAGGAGACGAACCAATCCATTGTACTTCTCCGCCCGGAGCTCATAGAGTTTGAGCTCTGGCACATGTTTGTTGGGCTTAATGCACGATCCATCGGCATTGATTTGTCCCTGTGCCTTGAGAGTCTCCTCCTCGGCACGGACAAAGTACATCATGACATAGCCAATGCCAAACATAAAGGCAATCGTTCCCAGCAACGATAAGGCGGCAAAGAAGTGCTCATCTTCAATATTATCCGATAGATAGTCCACCAAATAGAGCAAACGAGCTATCCATTTACTTAGCATTCCCTGGGCATGCTCGTCCAGAAGATTCTGGACGTATGCCTCATACGTTAAAGCCTCCGATGTCTTCAAAAGTCTTTGTATAGTCAGATTAATCTCATGTTTGGTGGCATTAATGGCCGTATTGTTCAGATAATCTGTAGTCTTTATGTCAAGTTTAGCTCCATCAACCCATTCGTATTTGATCTGAGTGCTATCCCTACGCCAAATGACCACAAGACGTAGCAGATTGTCCTCGAAGGAACCCTTTGAAATGGCATTAAGGAAATCCGCTTGCTTCTCCTTGTACATGTAAGCAAATCGTACTCTTTCCATGCTATAACCACTCTCTAAGGCAATATGTCTCAGTGCTCCCCTGGCAATGTCATAGTCCGGTGAGTTCTCCGTAATGAGCACCACACACAAACGCTTTCGGGGACGATTCCATTCAGCGGGACAAACGCCCTCGAGCACCTCTTGGGACGAGAGTCTTGGAAGCGACAAGTATTGATTGGCGGCGATTATGTTCTCCAGCGTCTGAGTGGGTATATCGGCCATGGAGATGCTTGCCACCGCTCTCAGAGAGTCCTCATTGAACAGATATAGTGTATCCAATTTGGGATTAACCTTGAACCGATCTGATATAAGCTTTGTGTTCTTGTTGGTGAGATCAACGAAGCCAAATGCCACACGATCGTGAAAGGCAAAAGCTGAGATCAGATATCTTAGTCTGGTCACGCTCCTCGGCTCCAGGACCAGAGCGCGCACTCTATTATCGGTCCAGCCGTTGAGGAAATCATTGAGAGTTTCATCATTCACACGCTGTCCGATCTTAAAGGGCATCTTCTTGCGTATAAATTCAGCCAGCTTCTGTTGTGTATAAACATTCTCGCGATACACATAGCTATGTCCACCTAGAACTAAGACCATCCTAGGGATATCATCTGCTCCAGTTTTGCGTAGAATGGTTGGTTCGTGTGCAGCATTAATGGTAGCAAAGTGGACACCAAGTGGCTCAAAAGTATCGATTAGTTTCTTGAAGGCTCCAACGATTCGTATACAGCCGAAGCACCAATCGTTGTAGAACATAATAATGTGCAATTGGTTCTTGCTCTTTGGTATGATTGTTTGATCGAAGTAGTTCGATGTGACCGACAACTTGTGATATAAGCTAATGTCGTGGTCAAACCCGAATTGTTTGCCGAAGAACTCCTCAACTGGGTCAAAGCCGAACCGATTGTAACCGCTGTAATCATGTTTTTGCTTCAGATAATGCGAATCTTCACTGGTCACTCCGTGTCGGTCATATACTCGTCGTCGCTCGGCATCATTGAGCAGCTCATAGGCCTTTTTAATTTGCACAAATTTACGCTCAGCATCCGGATGATTGTTTTTGTCGGGATGCCATTCTTTTGCCAATTGTTTGTACGCTCTTCTCACTTCCGGCACCGAAGCTGTCCTACTTATGCCCAGCTCCTTATAGGGGTCGTTAATGGAGCACAGGCAGACTGCGACAAGTGCGTATATTGTCAGTAGTTTGAAGATCCAATTATTTTGCCACATTTTGGTAATTTTGTCACATAAAACACGGTCGGATTATTCCTTTTTTCTGGTCTGATTATACGTTCGACTCGCGTATAGGGGTTGGTCCGTGCTCCAAATACGAGGAGAATGATTGATGAAGATATTGATTTTTTTGTTATCTTAATTTTAATTTATGCAAAAGATGTAACAATAATTACAACGCCAAACATGGCGTTTTAATTAATTTGTTATGTTTATTCACAGAACAAATCGTTTTGAATTATTTTTCTATGCTAGATAAATTATTCGCTACACCCAACAGGGTTGTCGCGGAGTATAAAACTGCAGTGTTGTCGCTGTTCTCGTAAATAATACATTTAATAATAATACATACAAAATTTAACTAATAAACTAAGTATTTAACTAACTTAGCATTCATTTAATTCTAATTTAATAAAATTTGTTAAGAACTTTTGCAATTTTTGGTCATTTGAAATTTAAAAACAACTTGCGGCGGTATCGTTACAGAGTTGCCAGATCGATGGTAGTGAGCTGCATACCAAGATGCATTTAGTTCAAAAAAATACTAATAATACTCAGTAGTAACGTAGTCCAACACTGAAAGGCTTGTCCAGCACTAGTTAAATTAAAGATAAAATATAGCCAGAAATACGCGTGTGTGACGTGCTAATAGCTAAATAATTGTGCCTGCAGTTCTACTACCTAAATAGACTGAAATTCAAGCAAGTGTTTGTGCAATAAAAATTGCTGCGTTCGCAAAGCGCACAATAAAGTAGAAAGAAAATTTGAAACATCGGCTACTGGCTACGGGCATTACAAGCCATAGCCACATCCCTTTCCTCTCCGTCGCAGTCGTTGTCGTTGTCGCAGTCGTTTGTCTACTTTGCGTTGCGTCCCGTATGTAAATGTAACCGATGGACGACGAAGGCGAACCAAACAGATGATATTCAGCTAAAAAAAAAAAAAAAAACAACAAAAACGAAGCGCAGCAGCAGAAGCAGAAGCAGCAAACATGTACATATAGCCATATTATTCAATGAGTGTGTGCGCGAATGAATAAAAGAAAATTAGATAAAATATATAAAATGAAATTAGCGCACGCCTGAATTTCGAGTTTGGCGCAAGGTGAACCGAACCGAACCGAACTGAATGTACATAAAAGTCGACGAAAACAATTTTTCAATTTTCTCTTTGTGTGTGTTGTGCGTGCGAACCTGAAGTTGAAGTTGAAGCTGCCTGCCACCTGCAAATGCAATTGCATTGATTTATGCATAGATACAAACGTACATACATAGTTAAAAGTTCAATTCGCAGAGGATATATACATTAGTATATACAGCACACATGTGCATGCATATATGTGCATAAATACAATCACACTTATTCGCGCACTCACACACACACACACTCACACATGCTGGCTGACTGACTGATAAAAGCCTCATACACGCACACATAAACACGCATACGACTCTCACAGAGAGCTTTGTAAGTTTACGTTTATGATTATTTTGTAGCTGTTTATTTTTACATACACATCTGCATTGTTGTTGCTATTGTTGATGTTGCTAACACATATTGCTCTGCTTTCCGTCGTTCGTTTTCTATTTGATTTTGCAAACTCATTGGAAAAAAAAAAATAAAAAACTTAATTACATTCATGGCTTTGCTGCAACAGTAATTACCCCACCGACGAGTCCCACTGAAAATTTCTTACGGTACGCAGCCAGCCCCCAAGAGCCAAATGTTAATTATGTGCCGCTACCAGTACCAGTACAACTACAACCACTGTGCGCCCCCTCCCCGCTTATCTACCCGCATTCACACATACATACATGCATACATATGTATATGCTCATATTGTTGACGCTATTCACGTCGCGTTTGTTTATACTCCATACAAACACACTCAAACTCACACACACACATGTACTCCTACAATTTTTGGACCGTTGCACTGTGATTCAGACTCTTCTTGAAACTGTGGTCTAGTAATTGAGTCGTTAATTTGTAGATTGTATGAAGAATGGCTTTGTAGTTCCTTTGAGCATTAAACTTGTAATTAATATACATATGTATAACGAGTAAATATCTAGGCTTAGTCTAACCAAGTGCAAGGCTTTTTCAAGGCTTTTGTTTATTTTTATTTAGTTAATCAATCGTCTAATTTTAAGTGTATGACATTAAGGGTGATGACTTCATGCACACTTAATTAAAGTTAATTAATTTGGAATGCTCAGTTTTAAAAACTTTATGGAAGAACGAACTCTTGTCTTAAACAAAATGAGTTGAAATTAATTATTAGCTAATTAAAGTTTTGAACAAACTCTGCTTATAATACATTTAAATGCCCAATGAATCACTGTGCGTAGTGACCCATACGTGTGTGGGTCTCTGGACACACCAACGGACCTAATGGTCGCATTTTTCAACACTCTGATAAGAGTGACATTTGAATATTTGCGTGCTTTTACACGCCTCAGAGCTAAACGCGCCACGAAATAAGGAAAATTAAACTCAACTCGTATTATCATAGAGCCCAAGAATTGCAGGCCTTCAAAGTGACTCAGCAGCAGCAGCAACAAAAGTCGTGTTAATGTTAATTATTGTTACTGTTATTATTGTTATTAAATGCAATTGGATATTTTGGACAATTATTGTGGCAAAACTGAAGGACAGTTAAGATTAATTGAACGAATTTCGGTACAAAAAAATGTATATATTATTGATTGCTTGATTGATTGAATGTCAAATCAGAAATTCCAATCGACATGTCCTTTAGCTTCAGTAGCAACGCATGCGATCTGCGTCACTTACATTATACATATTTATGTTTATTTATTTGTTTATATCTAATGTATATTTTCAATATTAGTTTACTGATTGTAAGCGTTAAATGTTATCTATAATTCTTTGATTTGTAACTGTTCAATGACGAATTTGTTGTTCTTTTGCTTGCAGTGACACACAGGAAGGCAGAGCGACAAGTTTGGTTGGGTTCAAACAGAGCGAACTGGAACTGGAACTGGTACTGGAACGGGACTAGAACACTAACTGAAACTGGAACTGAAACTGGAGGAGGAGGAGTATAGTATATAGCAGACCGTGACCGACCAGAAAACAAGTCCAATGTCCAATAAAATCAATCCAAAACGCCGGGAACCGACAGCAGCAGCAGCAGTTGCAGCAGCTACGGCCGTGGTTGCCACCACCAATACGAGCAGCTCGACCGGCTCAAGTGCTGGGAATACATCGTCGGCAAACACATCATCATCGTCCAGCTCATCACTGTCGTCCGCTGGTGGCGGTGATGCGGGCATGTCCGCCGATCTGACATCACTATTCGAATGCCCCGTTTGCTTCGATTATGTGCTACCACCGATCCTGCAATGCTCCAGTGGTCATTTGGTGTGCGTATCATGCAGATCGAAGCTCACATGCTGCCCCACATGTCGTGGCCCCTTGGCCAACATACGTAATTTGGCCATGGAAAAGGTTGCATCCAATGTGAAGTTTCCTTGCAAGCATTCAGGCTATGGCTGTACTGCCTCGCTGGTATACACAGAGAAGACCGAGCACGAGGAGACATGCGAATGCCGGCCGTATCTGTGTCCATGCCCGGGTGCATCGTGCAAATGGCAGGGACCGCTCGATCTAGTCATGCAGCATCTGATGATGTCACACAAAAGTATCACAACGCTGCAGGGCGAAGATATTGTATTTCTGGCCACCGATATTAATTTACCCGGCGCCGTCGATTGGGTTATGATGCAATCCTGTTTTGGCCATCATTTTATGCTCGTGCTGGAGAAACAGGAGAAATACGATGGACATCAACAGTTCTTTGCCATCGTCCAGCTAATTGGATCACGCAAAGAGGCTGAAAATTTTGTGTATCGCCTTGAACTGAATGGGAATCGACGCCGTCTTACCTGGGAGGCAATGCCGCGTTCCATACACGAGGGTGTTGCCTCAGCCATACACAATTCGGATTGTCTGGTGTTCGACACATCGATTGCCCAACTGTTTGCCGACAATGGGAATCTGGGCATCAATGTAACCATATCTTTGGTCTAGACGACTCTGCTATCTCGTGGCCAAAAGAGTGTGGCTTCTTCTACAAAATAAATGTGCATCGTTTCTAAAACGATACGATTTTCAATACATACAAGATACACGATACACGCGAGATGAACACGATTATAACATACGTATACTTAATGTCACATAATCATCAATAACAACAACAACAAGAACAAGAACAACATTGATAGCATGCAAATTGAAATTGTGGAAGTGAATAATGTACATAGAGTATGTATGTGGGATCGGTGGATCTGTAGATCTGTTTGTCTGTCTGTCTGCTGTCTGTCTATCAGTCTGATTGTCAGTCTCTTGCCAATCTGGCGTTAATTATTAGTAGCTATTAGGTATTTCATTTAAAACTAAAAGATAGGCAAAAAAGTTGAAGTTAAAACAAGAAAACGCAAAACGGAAAAGTGAAAGAAAATAGAAAGATGGAAAAGAAACAAATCATTTGCGTTCTCTTATTTTTTTACTGTGGGTTTTTTTTTAGTTTAATTTAGTTAGTAAGCCGATCAACGTGGGCAAAACACTTGGAGCGAAGCTGCCCACCATTAACACACACACACACCACACCCAAACACAACACTCTCGAACACACACACAAAGTACATTCATATACATCTATATACTGAGCAGTTAGTTTAGTTTAATGTAAATTATTTTATACGATATACATTGTAAATGCTATAAAAGTAAACATCACTTTTAACAAAATGCAACAAAAAAGAATAAACATTAACTGATATAATGAATAATAACATAATATGTAATAACTCGAGAGTTGTAAGCGACAATTTGCGACAATTTTTGTTTCATGCCAAACGAAGGAAAATGTAAACTATTTTATTTTTAAATATTCTTTTTGCAACAAAAACTCCCCCTTAAAAAAAAGACACCTACACAGATTTTGTTCGGAAATGAAAAGCAATCTTTTATATATAACACTACATAGTTTAGACCGATCCGATCTCCCAAAACAAAAAGCAGTTGATTTTATTTGTTTTCTTTGCTAAGTTTCAATGTCAACAAATTGCAATTGGAAATTGTAAATTAGGCAGTTATTTTAAATTAACTGCAATATGTTTAGTTTTTAATAAGAAAACAACAAAACACACACACACACACACGACTACACACACAATGACTACTACAGAAAATGAAAAATAAACGTGATTAGTAAAAAAACAACAAAAAATAAATGAAGTCAAAGTTTTAATCAATGAATCATCGAATTATCGAAATTTCAGATGTTTAGTTATTTCTCTGGCTCGTTATTGATATACACATACATATATACAATATTTGGCTATACTTGAACATAGTTTGGCTAATACTAGCAGGCCTGGCTATTTCCATGGATTTATTGCAACCAAGCAGACGATCAAATTTTAGTTATCTTGAAACCTTAAACAATTTTTAACAGAACTAAATTGCCAAGCGTACGAAAAATTAATACTAAAAATTTCGATTTTAACTTTTTTTTTGTTTTATAGACTCTTCTCGGTAGATTTGCATTCCTCAATCGCGCCGTGAATAAAATTACTCAAGTGTGCTGCCACGGTATATATTGTTATTGTAAGACGCACATACACTGACACACACACACTCTGACAGACACACTGACACACTGACATACCAAGAAGCACACACGCGCGCATACACACACTCTAAGGCACAAGCGGAACAATGCAACCACGTCGTCAGCGTCCGTCCTCGGATTCACCACAGGCAGCTGCTGTGGGTATGCCCAAGGATTCGAATAACAATCAGGAGCACGATGGTTCGCTGGATCAGATGGAGAGTAGCAGCAGCAGCAGTAACAACAATAGCAGCGATTGCGACAAACCCGGCGAGTTGGCAACTAGAGATTTTCTAGTTTCTCTGCTCGAGTGTCCAGTTTGTTTTGGCTATATGATGCCACCGATAATGCAATGCTCGCGGGGTCATCTCATATGCTCACAGTGCCGGAACAAGCTGAGCGTTTGTCCCGTTTGCCGTGTGCCATTGAGCAATATACGTAATCTGGCCATGGAGAAGGTCGGCTCTAAATTGATATTTCCCTGTAAGCATGCCTGCTATGGCTGTCGTGTGCGTCTATCGTATTCGGATAAGAAGGCACATGAGGATGATTGCGAATTTCGTCCATATTTTTGCCCCTATCCGGATGATAAATGTGTTTGGCAGGGTGCACTTAAGGATGTGTATAAACATTTTGTTAGCACTCATCAGAATGTCATTACGATGGAAGGCACCGACATCATCTTTTTGGCAACCAATGTGAATCAAGTGGGCGCACTGGACTGGACCATGATACAGTCGTGTCATGGCCGTCATTTCTTGCTCTCATTGGAAAAGGTACAGCTAGGCGAGGGCTGTCAACAGTATTTTGCTGCATGCCGCATGATTGGTACTATGCGAGACGCAGCCGATTTCGATTATCTTATATCATTAGAAGCCAATAATCGCACCCTTAAGTGGAAATCAAAGCCACGCTCCATACGTGAAAATTTCTTAACCTATACTAATGCCGATTATCTGGTATTAAACAAATCAACGGTGGAGCTCTTCTCAGAGGATGGTAATTTGGCATTAAATATCATTATCAAAAAGGCAAACAGTGGAGGCCAGCAGGATTGAGGATTGAGCAAAATCATCATTACACAATGTGTCCAACATGGGGGCCACGGACAATTCTGTATTGGTCCAGTCCAGTCTCAATAAATAGTGTATATATTCTTTATGTGCCCTTACATATGTATATGTATATAACTTTGTAAATTTTTTTTTTTGTGGCCAGACATCAAGTCATTCGCGCTGGGTGGCAATTGTAATAGCTCTGATAAAAAATACATCAAACAGATAAATCACTAGTTAAGTTATTTATTGCTTTTAATTTATTTTCAGCTTGCGCGCTTGGTTTGAATCCAACTGTTTCGCGCCCAATGGTGTAGGTTTTCACTGTGACTGGCAAATGTAGAGCTGCAACTGTTATCGATAGCTTGTGTGTATGTAATCGAAATCGTGCAATCGGAATCAATAGACCAATTTTTTATTAAAATGCCAAAATAAAATTAAATAAATTGAAATCATGGACGAAGTGGATAAAATCATCCTGCACCAGTTGCAACAAATCGATGCCAGCATTGAGTCCACGGATCAATTGGCCAGCTTTACGCCGGAACAGGTGGTGCGAGCAGTCTCCAGTTGTTTGCTGGAAATCAATCCAGCGCTGACGGAGCTACCACGCTCCTTGCCCGGTGGTGCGATGGCTCAGCGTTTCAGTGTGGCCACAGTGCTGGCCGAGCGGTGCAAGGAGAGCGGATACCGTGGTGACATTGGCTACCAGATCTTCCTCTATCCCAACGCCGTGGAGCTGCGTCGTCTGCTCATGTTTCTCATTGAACGGCTGCCAAGAGAGCGACAGAATTTGGACAGTGCTAGCAAGGCTAACGCTCTCAACGCCCGAGAGCAACTACATCGTGATGTGCGCAAGAAGCTCTCCGAACAACTTAAAGCACCGTGGGTGCCGCAGTTCTGTCGTGCAGTGGCCAATAGACAGAAACAGGGCTGCAGTTGCCAGAGCATCGAGTTTAAGCCACATTTAAATCTCAATATTCCAGCGGCCAACTTGGCTGAGCGCAGTAAAGAGGTGCAGCAGTACTTTGAACAGCTAGCACCCAATCTCTTCCAGCAAGTGGATGCCAGCTCGTATGATCTCATTGCCTCTGTATTGCACAAAAACGATTTGGAGCGTTGGGGTGAGCTGGTTCCAACGGCCGTGACGGTCGTAAGTCCACGGGTAGAGGAAGTGCCTCCCAGTCCATTGCTGCAGGTTGTCGACAAGCTACCCGAGAATACTGAGACGGCGACACCACTTCAACAACTGGGGGACCAAGTGCAGCAGCTGCGTATACAATCGGAAAAGCTGATGGCTCAGCGAAAGATGCTGAGCGCTAGCACGGAAGCACTGAAGGCACGTGAATGCGCTGCTATCGCTGAATTGGACAGCATACAGGCTGTGCTCAAGTTGCATGAAAGAAGCTGCCTGGTGCTTGCTGATCCGGAAGAGAACCTTGCCAAACTGGAGGCCTTGCTACGTGCCACCGAAGCCAAACGCACAACATTGACGCAACAGTGGCAAGATTACCGCAGTCCGCTGTTAACCAACCTGGAGAGCCTGAAATCGGCCAAGGAAACACAGCAGGTGCAGACAGTGCGCACAGGTATTGAGCAACTGGAGCAGGAACTGCTGGCCAAGACACAGCAGCACAATGAGCTTAGTGCACGCAGCGCGAAGCAGTCACAGTTGGCACCACGCAAGGAATACACGCGTCGCATACACGAATTTATTGGCAACATACGGAAACAGAGAGATGACATCTACAAGGTGCTGGATGACACGCGTCAGCTGCAGAAGCAACTCAATGTGGTCGCTGCACAGCTGGAGCGACAGTTCAACTACACGGATGATTTGCTCTTTCAGAGCGCCAAGCACGATCTGCATGCAAAGAAGGCCTACAAGCTTTTGGCCCAATTGCATGCACATTGCAATGAGCTGGTCGAGTGTGTTACCAACACGGGCAATGTTAGCAAGGAAATACGCGAACTGGAAGTGCAAATCGATGGTGAGAAGATGAAAAATGTGCTGACAAGTCTGCAGCAGATCACGGGAGATATTAACAAGTTTGAACAGCACATTCAGGAGCTGCAAACACAGATACGCACAGTGGAGAATGCAATTACAGCGGCCTAGACCGCATAACGATATTAGAATATGTATTACTTATGTATTAGTGCCAATTATAACAGATCACTCACGCATAGCGTAGTTTCTTGTAGCCAATTTATCATTCTATGCATTTTAATTATCTGTAATAAATAAACGGACCTGATCAATTTCAAAATGTTATCAAAATGTTGGACTGTAAGAGATTTTTAACTGTTTTTCGCTTAAGTTTCGATCAAGCATTGCGCACAGTGGTAACACACGCTCAATAAATACCAATCTCTTGAGCGAAATGCTTGTTAGTGTGAATGGGCTATTAGCCGGCAATGCGCTCTCTCTTTCACGTTTGTGCTCTCTTTGAGAGCATGCGCTCTTGTTATACTCTTGCATTGGCAGTTATGCGAATTTGTTAAGCAGCTTGCAATGTGCTTTTAGTCTTGTAAAATTACTCAGAATACAGTTTTTATAATATAATATTTATTTCTTCTAAATTTTTATAATTCTAACAACATACATATAAAGCTTTTATACTGGCTTAGTTTTGTTATTATACATGAAACGCCTAAAAGCTTTCACTCTGTGCTTACAACTGTTAACGCAAGAGTATTCAATGTTCGTGCTGCTGCTCTCTTAGCTTTTCTCTCTTGCTTTTCTTTTTGTTTTACTCCCTCTGGTGTTCGAATGTAAAGCGGCAGTTGAAACTGGCGACCTCGGAGCCGGCTGTTAGTTGTTGCTCGCCTTTTGAAGTGTTTGAAGCTGCTCAGCGCGTTGGCGGCAGTTTTTTTTCGTGTCGTGTTTTCGTTTCCTTTTTGTTGATTTACTTTCGTTTGTTTTTAATTTAAAAGTAAATTTCCAAGCAACAGGCACTTGGCTTTAGGTCTAAGTGCTTACACATACACATATAAACAGCATAGAGCTCAAGGGTTTCAGTTTTCCTCTACAAAAAAAATATAACTAAATAAAATATAAGAAAATAACGCAAAATACGAAACATATCAAAATAAAGCACTTGAGTTGTGTATGTGTGTGTGTGTTTCAGTTGATCAGTGTCGTTGGGTGCTCTTACACTTACTCTGGCTGTTGTTGGTGTTGGTGTTTTGCCCTGTGCCGCTCCAGAACTCGTTTGTGGCCTAGAGTTTTAGGTTCTTTTGCATGCCGCGATAACAAGTTTAACCGGTGTGCGTGTGTGCCGCGTGTGTAATTGTGTGTGACGACTGCAAGTGTATGTGTGCCTGTGTGTGCTTGTGTTTAAGCTGTGTATGCGAGTGTGTGTGTGTTTGTGTGAGTTTGGGCCTTCTTCAACAAACTGTTGCGCTTGGTCGCTGATGACGTCGACGTCCCTTTTGGCCTGCTCATAATTAAAATTAAAAATAAAATATGAAAACGACGCTTAACCAATTGAATTTCAATTAGAATTGAAGGTCATGGCAGTAGCAGCAGCAACAACAAAAACAAAGTTAAACATTTGCGTGTTAGAGCCAAAAAAAATATTGACCTCCAATTTAGCTTTAAGCCGGCCGGCTTTGGTTCAAATGCTGCTTTGAGACCTCTAAAAATAGTGATGAAAACACAGTTGAGTTCGGCTAACGGGGCACGTCACACCTGCCCGTCAACAACACGCCAACAACAAACAATTATCAAACTAGCATTAAACAAAATTAAATAACAAAAATAAAAAAAAGCGGGAAAAGTAAAAAACAAAAAGTGAACAAAGTGTAGAAAAAAAAAGTTATTTATTTTTAAACGACTACGCAATAATTTGTCTAACTCAATTTGCCAAAAAACTGATAAAATTGATAATAAATTGAAATTGAAATTATTTTCTATTATTTTCTATTTTATTACCATTTTTTTCCGTTCGTTAGTTTAGCGTGCAATTGCAATTTAGAGGTCGAGACGTGAGAGAGTGTAACGAAAAGCAATACAAGCAATTAAATAACAGCTAAACAACAATTGTAATCAATAGTAATTATATAATTAAATTAATTAACAAAATGACACCATCGCCCACAAAGGAACTCATGAATGCGCCAATAATTTCGCGTCGACCCCGCGAAGAATTCGCCGAGAAGGTGAGTAATCTCTGAAATGCCGTGTCCTTTTGCCCATCTCCATAAATACTTGTGCGTACATCAAATAGCACCTTCTGGCTATTTATAAAAAGCAACTATACGATGGACTTCCTCTGGCTTTTATTAATCGTCCAAATAAAAGTGAGAATCAAATAGAAATAGAAATGTGAATAAATGGACATCAAGACTTGGTTGGTTGAGCACAAAAATTGAACTGACTTTATTCCTTAAAATCCTAGGTCTTATATAGCTACAAATTACAGCGGAGTACAGCTCTCCTCTAAGAATTTGGTGTTGTACCCCACGCACAGGATAGAGCGTGGTTTTATATTTAGAACTATTTTTATCTCAGGCTTCGTTGCCAAGCATGGGAACGGGTCGCCAGCATAGATACAAATATATTCTTAGATTATACATTTTTGAGTTTACATAGTCTCTTAAAATAATCTCTCCGGTGTTCTAGTTTCATTGCTTGAACATTCTGCCAAGGGCCACAAAAAGGTGGTAGTTTAAATACAATGGCATTGACATATTAACCTTAGAGTAAATATTTTTATTTTTTTGTTTTATTTTTATATGTGAGGAAACGTGATCGTTTGTAGTCTTCTTGTTACATTTATTTTTCTTATTATGTATACAATTATAACTAACAATATTATCAAACAAATTCTAAAGATAGGTGACCGGATACATGATGAAAGTTAAGGTTTTTTAATTCAAAATGATGATTTTAATGTCATATAGGTCATTCTTTAATTGATCTATCTCTACTGTATGGTTGATAATTGGATATCTCAATGGATCCCATATAATTTTCGGTATCTCACTTACATTACTTATATAATAAGGTGACAATTTTTCGTAACTTTCGGAGTGAATTACATAATTTGCAACTAGAATTTTATCAACTGTTCTAGCAGTACAATCTGACTTAATAGATAATATACCTTGTTCCGGTAAGTCAATAATTTCCTGGTGAGTATGGCTACACTGAATATTTGCTTTTAGTATTAGTTGGTACTTTGAAAAGCCAACTACCCTTTCTATTTAATTCAACCCAATAGTTCGAGTAAGTTGATATCATTTTATAGACACAATTCGATGGTCTGTTCGGCTTAAAAGGTGAGACCTCGCAAGAGTCATCATTTGCATTATTCCATGGCCAGTTTCCTTCGCAAATTCGTTTATTTTGTTGCCAATGCTTGCATTTGTTTAGCGCTGCTTCTGACATTAAATTATACGAATCAATTGCAAAGTTATACACTATGTATGGGAACTTTAGATCGGCAATTATTATTCCCTGTTGGTTTTTTTAATTGGTAAGGGAATAATTTTAAATACCTGAGATGAATGTCTATTGAATAAAGGTATTTTTTGCATTTATTATTATTTTTTGTCTAAATACAACCCTTTTGCAGTTAGCAAAGTATAAATTTCTTTTAGTTCCGCACCAGTTCTTTTTCCTGGTAGAACAAGTGTATCAGGTATTTTGTCTTTAATGTAACTAATTTCCTTTTTTAGTTGATTTGGTTTTAATATATTAGTGTTTAATTTTCCATGATTGACGTCAATAAGCAAGCTGATTACTCCAGCTTGAACCTTTTCACATTCATCAATCAATGAGTTCAACTGTTTTGTTATCATAAAGAACTTTATTGATTCCTTATATACAAAATAGCTTTCCTTAAGAAGTTCGGTCATGTTGTCTACTCGTAGATTCATACTGTAAAAGTTTTTATTTACTTCGTCTATTGTTTGTTTCAGAATGTTTTCAGTGGAATCAATTACGGAAGCCTGTTTTTTGGCTAGATTGTCTATGTTATGTTGATTTTCTAACAACACAATCATATTTTCTTCCATTTGAGTTCTATCATCTGCATCCATGAGCCCGAATACCATATGATATAAAGATCCTACGAAATCTAAGGGTGATCTTTTCTGTCTTGGAGTTCTCTGCGTCATAAAAAGGCTATTGTTTTCCTCTACATCATCGATTTGTCTTTGCATGTTGTTCAGTACCAAATTACATTGCTCCTCAAAATCATGCAATTTTCTACAAATCATTCGCATCTTTTGTATAATTTCTTTCCCTTTCTCTATCATAACGAAGTAAGTGTCCATATCATAAAACACAACTAAATCCCATGATGACGTTATTACTTCTACGTCACCCATCGGATCCAAGTATATTGATGCTGTACTGTTGACTTGTTCAACTGTCCATTTCTTTATTTCGGTCTTAATTGGAACCGCATTGGATACTTGACAAATCAGCATTAACATCATCATGGCTAAATACAATCCGATTTTTGAAAGCCTACCTCCTCTAGTTGAGCGTTCCTCATTTTTAGAGTCTTCTCCTGACTCTTGGACTCCAATTAGAGGACATATTTTACTAATAGGACGCGTTACCAATCCTTCTTGTACTCTTATCTTCGCTACTCTAACTTTTTCATCTGCGCCTTTATGAACTTCCTCAATTTTCCTAGGGGCCATCTCGCTGGATGACAATTTTCGGATTTAATTAACACTATTTGCCCTTTTTCGATATTTTTATTTTCACGTTTCCATTTATTTCTTTGCTGTAAAGTATGTAAATAGTCTTCTTTCCATTTTAACCAAAATTCATTTTTAATCCTTTTAATTAATTTCCATCTGTCTAAATTGTTTATCTTCTCCTCATTTATAGACTCTATTACTTCCAAATTAGGTCTACCAATCAGAAAATGTCCCGGCGTTAATATCTCCATGTCCTCAATATCTTCTCCAGTAGTGTATAGGGGACGAGAATTTAGCACTCCTTCAATCTGGCATAACAGAGTTGCAAACTCTTCATAAAAGTTAAAATCGTATCACCAATTGTTCTTTTTAAGTGATATTTCACCGATTTAACTCCCGCTTCCCAAATGCCACCGAAATGCGGTCCTGCCGGCGGGATAAAATGCCAAGTGATCCCTTCGCTTTCTAAAATTGGAGCTACTTTTTCGTTATCCATAATAGCTTTTTGAAAATCTTCATTTAATTTTCGTGACGCACCCACAAAGTTTGTTCCATTATCGGAGTAAATATTAGCACATTTTCCTCTTCTTGCAATGAATCTTTTAAAGGCTGCTAAAAAATGCATCAGTTGTAAGATCACTTACAACTTCAGATGTATAGCTTTGGTTGCCATACATACAAACACAGCTATGTAACCTTTATATGACTTAATTCCTCTGTTTTTAGAACATTTTATATGGTATGGCCCTGCGTAATCTACTCAGTATTTAGAAATGGGTAATCTGGTGTAATTCTATATTTTGGAAGGTCTCCCATTATCTGTCCTGCTGTCGTCTGCCGATATCTTGAACACTTTATACATTCTTTCAACTGTTTCTTTAAACTATTTCTAAGTCCAAAAATCAATATCGTCTTTGAATATAAGTTCTCATCAGGTTAAGTCCACCATGCAATGTTTCTCTATGTGCCTTTTTTTATTATTAAGTCCGTAAAGTGACTTTTGTTTAAAATTAAAGGATGTTTTACCTGAAAACATGCATTAGAGTTCCTTAATCTTCCACCAACTCTAAGTAACCCATTTTCATCTAAAAATGGGTTTAAACTTAGTATCTTGCTTTTTTATGTCAATATCTCTTTTATGAATTATACATTTAATTTCTGCATCGAAATAAATAATCTGCTGTTGTTTAATTACTAAACAGCGTGCAGACTTTATTTCATTTACAGTTAAATACGCTGGAAATACTTTTTTGTTAATTTTCATATCAATAAATCTTAAAACATATGCAACTACTTTTTTCGAGTTTTTCTATACAGGAAAACTTATCTGTTAATTTCTGAATAATATCAGAATTATTATTCAAAATAGTTGTGCAAACTAATTCATTTTCAGAATTTTCTTCCTTTGGCCAATATTCAATTGACTTCGCAAGCCAATGAGGTCCAGTCCACCAAATGTCACAGTTTTTTAACTTATCGGCATCTATTCCTCTTGACGCAATATCTGCTGGGTTGTCTTCTGATTTGACATGCCCCCATTCTACTTCTTTTTAATTTTTTAATATCATCTGTTCTACGCCTAATAAATTTATTTTTATTGGCTCCATTTTTTATCAAGCAAGAGTAATCGTTGAGTCGCTCCATGCATAAGATTTTGTACTTATTCCTAACGCTTCTTTTACTCTTTCCATTAGTTTTGCTAACAGATGAGCTGCACATAACTCTAACTTAGGGATCGTTTTCTATTCTTTTTGGGATTAACTTTACTTTTTACTAGTAATTATCCTTACTGAACTTCCGATTTTTGCATACACAACTGCCGCATATGCTTTTTTCGGAGGCATCTGCAAATCCATGTACTTGGGCCAATACATCGTTGTGCATTTTTAGCCATCTAGGAATTCTGAGATTTTCTAATGTTATTAATTTTTTCATAAATATTTCCCAGTATTCTGAATCGTCTATTGGTAATTCTTTATCCCACTCTAGCTCACCTAACCATAGTTTTTTTGCATAAACATTTTACCGACTATTGTTACAGGAGATAGCCAACCTAAAGGGTCATAAATTTTCGCTAATGTAGACAATACTGTTCTTTTATTAATTTTTCTTTTTTTGTTCACAATGAATATTAAATTTAAATTCGTCTTTTACAGGTTCCCATTGTAATCCTAGCGTCTTGACTGACTCATTTTCTTCAAAACTTAATATTTTTTTATCATCAGTACATTCTACGCTTGCCACAACGTCTGGATTGTTGGAGATCCATTTCCTTAAATTAAATCCCACATTATCTAATTCTCGCGAAATTAAATTTACAATTTCTTTAGCCTCCTGTACTGTATTAGCGCCTGTCATTAGATCGTCCATATAAAAATCATTTTTTATTATTTCACTAATGTTTTCATTGCTACATTTGTAAGCAATTTCTAACAAAGTCCTGGTCGCTAAATATGGGGCTGATGCGGTTCCGTAAGTAACTGTTGTAAGTTTGTAAGTTTTTAATCTATCCAACGGACAGTCTCTCCAGAATACATTGAGATATTTTGGTCATCTTCATCAATATTTATTTGTCTGTACATTTTTCTATATCAGAGGAGACTACAACTGGCCATTTACGCCATTTTAACAGAATATCAAAAATATCTCTTTGAACTCTTGGTCCTGTCCACATGATGTCATTTAGGCTTTTCCCATTTGAACTTTTTGCTGACGCATCAAATACAACTCTTAATTTTGTTGTTAAGCTACTATCCCTTAGTACTGCTTGATGAGGAAGATAATATTTTCCTACTTCGTTTGATTCAACCATATGTCCTAACTCCATGTACTCCCTCATAAACTGAATATAATTTTCTTTCAGTTTTAGATTTTTATTAAATTTCTTTTCTAAATTGTGAAAACGTGCTAAAGCTTGCGTTTTAGAATCTCCTAAGTTCGTATTTTCTTTAAATGGGATTTTTACAATAAATCTACCATTGCTATCTTTTCTAGTTGTTGCTATATAGTTCTTTTCACAATATTCTGCTTCTAAGTCGTCATTATCTTCATCTTCTAATTCCCAAAATCGATCCATGTCTTTAACCTCGATTGTAGTTGCTGTTATTACAGAATTTCCCTTTGATTTGGTGCAGCCTGATACTACCCAACCAAATTCCGTATTTTTGACCCAGGAGTCCGTCTATTTTAATAATGCCATTTTTCATTATTTGTGAATATAGATCGGCTCCAATTATCATATCTACTCTGCTCGGTTTGTCAAAATGTGGGTCAGCCAAAACGTAATTCTGCCATTTATATTTATTTATCTTTATTGTTTGGATTGGCAGCGCTTTCATTAATTTTGGCAAACCGATTGCTTCTGTGTAAAAATTTTGTTTCTCATTATTATATGGTTTTAAACACAAGTTGACCTTGTATTTTGATGAGCTTGAGTTATTTGCTGAAACTCCACTTATTTTTTGTTATTTTTTTAATTCTAAATAAGTTTAGAGTTTGAACAGCTTCTTCTGAAATAATAGTGCACTGCGATCCACTATCGATTAATGCTCTTAATTGCTCAAAATTACCATTATTGGTTTGCACTTTCACTATTGCTGTAGCTAATAGTGCTTGCTTTCAGCAACACAAGTGTTCACTTTCTCGTTAGAAATGTGTAACATTGTGTTGTGTGATTTTCTGCAAATAGTACATAATATTTCACACGAGCATCGTTTATTCCTCGTGAATTTTAAACATTTCATACATAATTGCACTTTTCTTACTGCGTCGATTCTCTCTACTGGACTCATGGCTCTAAATGTATAGCACTGTACTGCATGATGTCCAGGTTTCTTACATATCGGGCAGTTTTCAATTCTATGTTGCTGAACATTAGAATTTTTCTTTTCATCGTTTTTTAATGAACTAATGGAACCATATCGCTGTTCCAAAAATTCTTTGACATCTGACAACTCTTGAATTTCTTTTGTCTTTCTGACGTAAGATTCGTATAGTTGTAGTGTCTCTTTATTAAATTTACGCAATATAATGTGCGCAAAGATACTGTCTATTTCATTAGACATATTTGCTTTTAATTTTATAATATGCATAGCCTCATTGCTAGCATCAATAAAATTTTTATCTGCTTTTCAGATTCAATATTTAGTGAAGGTAAATCAATTAACCTATTTAATTGATCTGAAAAAATTTTCCTTTTATTTTCGAACCGTTTGGTCAACAGTTCCCACACAACATCATAATTATTTACTGAGCCAGTGAGCAAATGTGATACCATGCTCCTGGCTTCACCTTTTTAAAGCCGATTTTAAATAATTAAATTTGACCGAAAGACTTAGGTCCTCTCTATCATGAATTATTTCCATAAATAATTCAAAAAATGAATCCCACTCTCTGGGTTCCCCCATAAAAAGTGGGTACCTTAATTTTTAGGTAAAGCTGGAAGATCTTCTGTCTTCACGGTTACCTTATTACTGTTGAGACTTATATGCTCCAATATGTCAATCATATTGTTAGCATCAAACTCTAATTCAGAAACATCTTCGTTGCATTGGATGTTTTGTTTTTCAAAGAAATTAATTTTTTCTTGGATTCTATTCAGAGAAAATTAATTTTATTTTTTTCTAATGCTACTCCATTCCGGGTAGCATTTTTTAATTCTTTTTCAGTTTCCTGAATATAATTTTTAAGTTGCAACAAGTTTTCGTCTAACTTATCTGCAATCTTATTATTTTCAACTTTTTCTGGAACATTTTCTGTTCCAGGATCAATAATTTTCTTCGAACATATATATTGTTCACTAATTGATTTAATTGTTAATATTGTTTTGTCAAATATTTTTTTTTATTGAAGTAGTCGTGATCGACTGCTCCAATTTTAAAAAAGAATAGAGTTGTTTGTTACAAATTTGTCTTTCAACTCTGTCAATATTTCAATAGATTGGCTGGAAATAATTCCAGCTTCAATCTCCTGAACTTTTTAACTATTACTGCTTGCTTTTCCAGCAGATTAATTGTTGCTTCTGACAACATTTTAACAATATATTTTAAAACTTAAGTTTCATGCACTTATCTTATGTTGTGATGAAGCTGACTCTGCTGCTGATGCTGATGCTGACGCTGCTGCTGATGCTGCTGCTGTTGACTCTGCTCACGTTGCTGCTGATGCCTCTGCTCACGCTGCTGCTGATGCCGCTGACGATGCTGACGCTGACGCTTATGTCGCTGATGCTGCTGCTGTTGACTCTGTCGCTGCTGTCTTTGCGGACGTTGTTTTTTTGGCTCTTGGGGTTGTAAATCCTCTAGCCACTCCGATTTCCGATTCTATTGCTTTAGAATCGACCTCGTAGTTTTCTTTTTCACTTTCCGATGTAAGCCTCGGAAACGCTATAATAATTTCGTGTCGATTTATATTTTTTTTTTTTTTTTACCGCACACAATTCCGACGTAAAGCCTCGGAAACACTAAAATTTTTTTTTTTATTCCCTGCCTCTTTTTTCTTTTAGAGCGCTAGAGTTTTTGTTAATCCTCTTCGGATATTTATTATCTCTGTCTCACATGGAGAACTAGAGCAATCAGTTCTGTGCTTCTTATCACTGGTGGAGGATAGCAACAGACCAATTTATTTTGCAACCTTAAGTATTTCACTATAAGGTGCTGGTTTAAAAATTCTGTGTCTCTTACCACTGGTGGGGAAAACAACAGAATGCTCGAAGGACCAATGAATAAATGGACATCAAGACTTGGTTGGTTGAGCACAAAAATTGAACTGACTTTATTCCTTAAAATCCTAGGTCTTATATAGCTACAAATTACAGCGGAGTACAGCTCTCCTCTAAGAATTTGGTGTTGTACCCCACGCACAGGATAGAGCGTGGTTTTATATTTAGAACTATTTTTTATCTCAGGCTTCGTTGCCAAGCATGGGAACGGGTCGCCAGCATAGATACAAATATATTCTTAGATTATACATTTTTGAGTTTACATAGTCTCTTAAAATAATCTCTCCGGTGTTCTAGTTTCATTGCTTGAACAAATGATTTTGCTTTGTGTTCTTGCCATGGCTAAAAAATATAAACAATTTTGTCTTGCCTTTTGTTGAATTCTGTTTGTTTGTCCAATATACATATGTACATAGCACATAGTACATACCAATTGTAAACATATGTAGGCTACATATCGGGGTAAATAAATGTCTGCTTGTCTGCCATAATTCAGTCAGTTAGCCAGGTAAACTTGACTTATTTTCAGCACAAATACGATTCTTTAATCACATGCCACTCACTAGATTCAACCACTCTACCTCTGACTCTGACTAATCATGGAAATGGCATTTGTTTCGTGGCTCATAGCCAAATCTGATTGATAAGATATCGACAGTCAGCCTAAACATCAACGTCAAACTGTTAACTGATAATTGATAACGCTTTTGTATAGCAAGTAGTGCCATAAAACTGTTCAGCATGCACTTGTGGCAGTCTGCTTTATGGGGCAAAGTGTAGCTAGGTTTTTCACAAATATTTAAGCATTAAGATTGCATACTTGTGATACACTGCAAGAAGTTGAGTGAGCTTAAGCAAAGCGAACTTAAAATTGGTTGGACAAAATAGTTTACAAGATTGAAACTAACAACCGTTTAAAGGTGTTTATCTGGGACTATTTGGAACTCTACCTGAGTTAAAAATGTCACACTGTTATTTCCTAGCTATGTGCTTACAGCTTTAAGCATAATTTGTGTATGGCATTTTTAACAAAGTATTTTAAGCAAGTATTGCTAAATTCACATAGCTCACAGCGTTAATTCTCAACTTAAAAATTAAGTAACATTTCTTAGCATAAGCTTTTTTTGTGTTGGCCCAACTGGCTTACAAAGCTTACAACTTCAGGCATAGTTTGTGAATTGGGCAGCACTTGGCTCACAATGTTCACACAGTTATGGACCTGCTTATTGCTTACTCCTGTTTGCCTGTTGTGTGATTAAATTCTATGAAAAAGTATGAAATTATTTAAACATTGAATACTTATGAAGTATTAATTAATTAAAAGTTTTACAGTGTTTAATTAAATGTTGTTTGCTGCTCAAAACTTAGAAATAATACAAAAGTGTTTTAAAACATATAACAATTTTCTGCAAAGCTGATTTACTCAAAAACTCTTTAGTAAATTAAATTCTGTTTGCTGTTTTAAGATCAAATTCAATTTAATTTATTTAACATTTTATATACAATTTAAATTATTAAAAACTACAATTGAAACACACTATTGATTGCAATGTCCCCATTTATTTTCAAACTCAAATTTCAACGATTATTGTTTGCATTAAAATTCATATTTGCAAGAGCAACAACAGCAGCATCTGCATAATATTTTGTAGCAGGGACACATTCTAAACAAATTGTTTGTTTCTTTGCATGTTTGCTTTACTTTAACTTGTTCTGTTTTGTTGCAATTGCACTGACGTCAAAAATTCATTTGAAATGCAAAAATATAAAAATACAGAACAACAAATTCCAGTGCTCAGCTTAAGTTAAACGAGAGGTCAATGAGTTACAACAATAAAAAAAAAAGCGGTCAAAACACAAAAAACGATGACAGAACGAGACTGTAAAGACTTGTAGCTAAATTCCAACACGTTAGTAAACAAATTCGTATTCGATTATTATACAAAGTCGCTGTATAGTTGTGAATAGCTCACAGAATAGACTCATATGTAAATCTGATAATTTACTGCTAGTATTGTTCTGGTTCGTTGCTTTCACAAGGCGTTCAAGACGCTTCAAGCGCTCAAAGATACAAATGTATCTTTGTATCTGCGACACCATCAGCAAACAGTCCCCAGAGTGAACTTTCAGCGCAATCAGCAAGAAATTTCATTCCACTTCTCACTGATTGATTTGCCACAATTCCAATTTGCGTGCTCCAATGTTAATTTCATTTGCAAACTTGCTGCAGATCAATCAATTTGCTGCACACGTTGAGAATGAAGATTTTCTTACCGATAAGTTAGCTGATGGCATTGGCCAATTTGTCTTTGGACTCGCCTTAAAACTGCCATACAAAGTCGACTCTGTGTCGTGCTAACAGCTAATTTTGAATATTCTGCATATGTGTTGTGTTTTTTACAAAAAAAAAACCAAGAAAAAAAAATAACAGAAAACAACAAAACAAAAAAAGAATTTCAGTTTAAATTGTGGGCCACATAACGACATGCCGTGCGAAATCTGATGCAATCGATGAGATCATCGCAGAACCTACAGCAAAACACAAAAAAATTGTTAAGCGAACCCGAACCTGATTCTTAAGCGAAACTCACACGAGCGTAATGAGCCGACAATAATAATAATAGCAATAAAAATAATAATACTACTTAGTGCATTAAATGCGAAATACACATTTAATTGTTTAATTTGTAAAGGCGTTAAAAGCCAAGACAATTCAATTTTCCACACAGTTCACACATAGAACACCCAGTAGGAAATGTGACAAAAGTGTGAAGTAACAAAATCGCATTCATTGCTGATAAGCATCTCGAAACGAAAACAATAAAAAATTCATTTAAATTTATAGAATTGGGACATTGAACTTCTCGCTCTCCCTCTCCCACTCTCTCTTCCCCTTTCTCTCTCTCTCTCTCTATGATAAGAAATTCGAAATTTCTGAGCCGAGTTTATTGATTTGCATAACAATCTGCAGCTGAGTTGGGCAGTCAACACTTTCCGAATTTAATGAGTATCTGTCGGTCTCTCTCTCTCTCTCTCTGTCTGACTGTTTGTCGTTCTGCCTTTTGGTCTTTCCGTTAGCTGATGCATCATCGTGTTGGTCTCCTCAGATCTTTGCTCCTCAGTGATGCATCAGTTCCTGCAACTTTCAATTTCCATTGCCATGCACTGGCAGCTCGTCGGGGCAGGAGGTAGGAAGTGGCGTAGAGGCAGGGTAACCCCAAGTTTTTATTTTATTTGGTTTTCTGCTCTTGTCGGCATTTCTGTTGAAATCTATAACTGAGTCATACCTACAGCAGCCTCAAGAATCCAGAATCCATGCGAAGATCTCATATTTGACACGGAAATCGGATGCTGTCTATAATGTTGTATTTCATTTAAGTGATGACTATGGCGACTTTTGTGGTTTTCCACATGCGCTTTATTATACTATATGGTATATATAGCTATAAAGTCTAAGTATACTACACTCAGACACTAAGCTACCCAATTGAGCGAAATGTTGAACTACGAGCTGATTTTTGACTTAAATATTAGTCAATATTAATTAGTGCTCATTTTACACTAGGAAAGTATTTTATATGTATTCTATTTTACATATTCTAATTTTACACTAGGAAAGTATTTTATATGTATTCTATTTTATATATTCTAATAGCGAAAAAAAAGCGATTTCAAACAATTATCAAATCAAATAAATTCAGTTTTAATATTGTAAGCAAAATTAATAAAAATAGACACAATTTTTTACAGACATTTTATGACAATCATTTTTCATAAAATGAAAATGAACAGGCAATCAAAAAAAAATGTATATGTATATTTTAAAAGATATTTTATAATCTCCAAATTATACAAAAAATTATTTTTTTAATCCCGAAACTTTATTTGGAAAATAACATTTATTTTAATGAAGTCATAATTTAATATTTAAAATGTGAACTGTATTTTTATTCAACAATTTTAGAGAAAATCTATTAATTTTAAAAATCATTTAGTTTTAGTCATATTTAAATCTACACAACTTTTAAGCTCGATGGCTTAGTTTTCTAGCTAAGTGTATATTTTGAAATATGTAACTGATTATTTGTAGCAGTTCCAGCCGCAGGTTTATTTGCGTTCTGAATGAATAGCACTCGTTGACTTGAGCTTAAGCGTTGACGACTTTGTCAACTTTTAATTGCATTATTTGTTTTCATAGCTCAGCAATTTGTGTGCAAATGTCTACAAGGCAGGAAAAAGCTGCTAAATATTTCATTGATTTGGTTAGAAAACGCAGAGAAGAAAACAAATTTAACATCCGTTTGTGTAGTGCTAGAAATAACTTACTCCACTCTCGACTGCTTTGAACCCAGCCCTCTGCCTGTGCCTGTGCCATCAGCATATTCATCTTCTGTCTTGGTAATTGTTGCGTGTCGTTGTTATATTTCCCAGGGGCGTGTTAGTTAAACTATATAGATACGCACTGGGTGGGTTCGAGTGGGGTAGACAGAGAGAGCACACACCTTTGCCCAGCCAAGCCAAGTGGCCAGTGGGCCAGTTAGCCAGGTAGCCAGCTGGCCATAAGGCTTGTCATATCATGTGGCAGTGTTTGCGCAACGCGATGGTTGCACGAACATCGTTTGGGAGGCAACGGGGATGATGTTTTTCCGCCCCCACAAGCCCCCCTGAGCGTGTTAGAGATGGCAGCTCAGCAGAAAAGGCGTAATAAACACCTGTAACTATTATCCGGTTTAAGTTAAAAGTTAAATTTGTAATAAATTCCAGTTCATTATTAGCTCATTATAATTTGAATGAACAAGGGGTCTACTGATCAGCGTGGGGTCTAAACTAAATAAACTCTGTTAGTAATTATGACTCCAAGTTAATTAAAAATTAAGCAATTAATTAATAATTAAGCGCTTTTGCCTTCTGTGTGTCATCTCTAGTTTGTCTACCTCAAAAATATGCGAGTTGCTGTGTTTATGGGGCGTGGCATATTGGCGTGCGTGCCGCCCATTGACAGCGCCCAGTTCCACACACACACACTAAACATATGTATAAATATTGGTATATTATTAATTTAATTGATTTTTCGGCTTAATGCGTTGATTTCCCAAAAACACAACAGCTGGCAAAATAACAACAAGTTTATTGCAGCCATTTGTTATTCTCGTATGCGTATTTTTAGCTCAATTTTGAGAAAAGTATTCAAAAAATAGCAAGAAAATAAAAAAAAATTATTTATGCTCAAGATTTTTGCATAGCTTCCCAATCCAAAGCAAACCAATCGGTGTTCTACCAGCTGCCCAGAGTCATTAACTGGACTTTAATCCGAACTCACGTAACCCCCGAAAGCAATTAACATTAGTCACACATTTATGGGATACGCACACACTCACGTTCACACACACACACAAGTGTGCAGCATTCGTGCGATTTGTTTGGCTTTGAATTCGTTTTAATTATGGCTAATCACCTACAAAGTCAACGATACAGCTGTTGAGCGAATTATGATCGAGACGAGATACAGATACAAATGTATCTGATAGCTATTAGTTGCCATTTGACACGATTGTGTTGCGATAAGCGTTGGCAGCATTTCAAATTTTAATGAATTAATTTCTTATCTTGAAGACCGCTAAGATTACTGCCGAAACAAATTAATTAAATTTAATTAAAATGCGATTTTAATGCTGGAATTGGCTTGATTTAAAGACATTTGACTTATCATGCCAGTAAAATTAATATATGTACTTATTAAATGTCAATTTATAAGCAACATAATTCATTTCTAGACAATTGTATATGTAAACTTTTATTTTATAATTTATATTACTTTACAAAAATTTCAATTGTTTATACTAAAGTTATTAGCTTCAAAGATTTTATTTTTTATTTATTTATAAACTTTTTGTTTTATAATTTAATAAATTTTTTATATGCAACTTAAACATAAAATGTTATAGCTTAACAAACACTAACTATATACTTCCAAATTTTAAATTGTTAATCATAATTTGTTTATAGACTTTTAGGTCTTATTTTCACACCCCTCATATATTTTTATTTATTCCATAAATGTAATCCACGCTCTTTTTAAATTTATTTAAAGTTTTCATCTTAATAGTTTTATATTTTTTAATTTTTATATCATCACATGTTATGCTTGTCCTTCTAACACTTAAATATATAAATTTAAATAAATCAATTAATTTCTTTAACTAAAAGTTACTTCTATAAACTGAATTTATGACTCCCACAACTTTTGTTTAAATCATACTTATTTATACCCTTTTATGTACCTCAAAAATTAAACAGATTAATTACATAAATTCACCTTACAAACTTCTAACTCACTTCTATTGCTTTACTTACTTTTTCAAAAGGAAACACAATTTGAAAACAATTTCTTTAAAGTTTATTTTTAGCTGTGCGTAAAGTTTCTTGGGGTTTTTCTGCCTTTTTTGGGTAACTGCCCAAAGTTTAGTTGATAACGAACGCACAGCAAACGAGTTGTGTTTGCCAATAAGTAAATTAAACAATTATTTCGTCTGTTTTTTTTTTCTTTTTGCCTGTTTTAAAAATAAATTTCGACGTCATGGCCTAACGTTGGTAACTGGGCACAAACTAAAAACAATATTTTGAAGACCGTTAGCGGTCTTACTACTCGTACAACACTCGAAAGCAACAAACGAGGCAACATTTCAACAACTCAACAGCAAACTCGAGTGTCTGTTGCGGTTGTTGTTGCTGTTGCTCTTGCAGCTGCTGCCTGCCGCTACCTCCTGCGTCTCTTGGCCATTAAAATGCCATATGGCCTTTCTCCAAAAACAAAAAACACAAAAAATTCAAATAAAACAGTCATGAGGCACGTCATGAGGCACAAACAGCAGTTGCTTCCAACCCCAACCCAGTCGCAATCCGAGCCCCAACTCCAATTCCATCTCCATCTCCATCTTCTAAGAGTTGCAAAGCTCGCGTCATGCGTGCCACTTGGCACCTATGCGGATAAGAAGAGTACCTAAGGTCTGAGCGAGGGTGGCTCGAGTAGTTATGCACGTAGAGAAATGTTAACTTAAATGAATTTTAGTCTATAGCATTTTTAATACTTTAATAGGGTCTGATTTTTATTTATTTTATTTAAGCTGAAGCTGATAAATTTTTTTAAATTTATTGAATTTTTTTTTTTAATATGTAATATTTGTGTGTGATGTTAGTTAATAATTTTTAAAAAAATTTTAGAAAATGGTAATAAAAATATGCTTGTTAAATAAATTATTTATTATATTTAAAAAAGCAAATTTCGAACAATTTAGCTTGTTATGTAGCTAAAAAAATAATTTTCTGATTGAAACTTATAAAAATGAATAAAGTTTTTTATTTTAAATTTTAAGTGATGTTAAAAAGTTATATATTGTTTATAAAAAACTAATTTATTTATACAAATAACTAAAATTTAAAATAAAATTTAAATAATTCATTTTTATCTCAGAAGATTAATTAAAAACTATTTGATGAGACTTAATCTTTGTCTTAAAATTAAATAAACTTTTAAGTTCATTTATAAATTATTTAAATTTTAAAGCCATATGCCAGCCATAGCAATGGCTTTCCACATAAAGCTAACTATTTTAGCTGCACAAATTCTGGCAACACTGGCTACGTACAGTGGGCAATTTAGTGCGCTGCTCGCAACGTGCAACGCCGGCAACCGGTCACGTTTTGTGTTGTTGTTGCTGCTGCTGTGGTGGTTGTTGTTGTTGTTGCTGTTGTTGGTGGTGTAGAGTTAAAGAGTCAGCGTCTAGTCGTAGGTAGCTTATGGCTATGTCTCTGGATGTGGCTATGATTGTGGCTATAACGCTGGCCCGTGGAGACTAGCGGACAGACTGAATGGCTGAGTGGCCAGCTGTGCAGACCGCTGCTCATAACTGTAAAAACACGCTCGCCCACTTCCTTGGCGCAGGGGACAAGCAGACGAAGGGAGAGAGAAAGATAGTGGGAAGGTGAGGGGGACAGACAGATAGACAGAGCTGGAGGGGTGGACAGTGGGACAAACTGACATATTATCCATGTGGTGTGTGTTTGATTTTTGGTTTCATTTCATTTATTGCTTCATTGCTGGCATTGTTGTGTGTGTGTGAGTGTGAGTGTATGTGCTTGTCATTGACAGACTGTGCGTCTTTGTGTGTGTGTTAAAATTTAATTGTGCTAAATGTGCACATAAATATCAACTCAGATAAATACAATGCAACAATAGCAACAGCAACAACAATCAGTACTATATACGATATATATATGTATATATATCTGTATTCACAATTCACAATTTTCAATTTTAACACCCACTGATGTTTTGGCTTATTCAAAGCTTTTTGGTCTGAATGGAAAGTGTCGTAGTACGTGTATCTGTATCTGCTGCCTGTGCTGCTGCTGCCTTTTGTTGCCTGACATTGGCACCAACAGCTGTCACTGCGACTGTGTGTGTGTGCGTGTGCTTGGCTGTGTGTATGACTTAATAGCTGATAAATAATGCTCGTCACAACTAAATGCATACAAAATGTGTCAAATGCTCATTGGCCATTATCGAAATGAAGCTACAATTGTATCTCAAGGGAAGCAGATACATTTTTATTGCGCTGCTTGCCACACTTTCCTTTTCCTCTTCCTTCTACTCTTCCTCTTGTCCTTACTGCCTCATAACTAAGGTCCTCGAGGCACAAATTACTTCAATTTGCACAGTGCCATTTGTGGTTATGAATTGAACGTGTTTATGCGTGTCTGTGCCTGTTTGTACTTACAAATAAACTTGTTTCGTTAGTTTTCGTGTGTTATACGCACATTTAATCAGTAATTCATGAATTATATTAAATTAAAACAATAATTTAGAAGCAGCTTTTGATACAAATTTTATTTCATTCTTTAAGTAATGTTGATCTCATTGCATTTTTTAGCGGTTTCATCTGCTCATTTTTTAGCACATTTTTTCACACTTGTGGTCATAATTAGCTTCCAAATAAAATAATTATGTGTTTTTTACGCTCCGCTTTGAATTATTATTATTTTGTTAAAGATTAAACAAAAATCCAAACAATTCGCATAAACAAATTTATTGCATATTCCCATACCGATTCCCATTTCCATGCCAACATCTCACTTGATCTACATAATAAACATTTTGCCGTAATAATAATTCTCTAGTGTTGTGTGGTATTTTTGACCTACTGCTGAGTTCAGGCTGCAGGCTAGAGGCTTCGGGCTGGTGGCATGTGGCATGTGGCATGTGGCAGGCTAACAAATCAGCCAAAACGTTCGGCAAGTGCTTGCGAGATGTGCCACTGAAATTATGCAGCTCAAATTTAGTATAACTTTAACAACTTGTTGTGCACAGCTCGCTGAAGAGTGTTTGAGTGTGTGCGGGTGTGTGTGCGGGTGTATGTGCTGTGTGTCTATGGATTTTCATGTTCCTGTGATTCTGCAAATGGCGTGAAACTTTTTTTTGTTGCACCGCCTGCTGTGATTTTAGATTGCCATGAAGTGTGTACATGACTTGTGTTTTGTAAAAAGAGGTTGATAGCTGGGCCCAAGGTGAACTATTTAATGTGACGTATTCCTGGGAACTCTAACCAGGCTAAGTACTTATTCTGTTAGGACTAGAAAAGGTTTATACAAATTAACTACTAAAATAATAAAAGTATGTAAGAAGTTATTTAAAAAGCATAGGCAAATTAAATATTTTAATTAATTTATTTATTTACGCAAACTAAAAGCAGGACCGAGTATACAAACAATTTACTAAGTTAAATAATTGATAATTTATGGACGAAAATAACTCCAAGAACTGTCCTAGTATTCTTATGGCAGGGAAGATTCAGTCTGTTGGTGTTAGATAAAAGGCGAAGATTAAGTTCCCAATTATGTCCACCTGCAGCCCCTTCTCCCCCTTTGACTCAATTTTCCTAATTTACTCTGCTTTAAAACAAATCCTATTATTTTTCATTGCATACTTTTGCGCTGCTGCTTTTTAAGCCGGAAAGTATGCAACAAATTTATGCCCAGCTTATTTAATGCAGCAGCATTTTAAATTTTATTTGTTTATGTCATTGATTTACATTCATACTGCCACAATTAATATTCATGTGGGAATTAAACACTTGCGTATTATGCGTTTAGTCATCGTAAATAATTAAATGCGAACAGCTGTTGCCATTGCTGTTGCTGCTGCCACTACGGCTGCAATCAACAGACTATTCGCATTTTGTATTATTACGCCGAGCTACAGATACGATCTAATGACTCGCACAAGTTTGGCGGAATCGGAAGCGAAACAAATCAAATGGCACGAAACTCAATCACTCATTAAGGCGAACAATGAGGCGTTTGGCATTAAAAGCCATCGATAATTTCACAGTGGGTGGAAGTCCATTAAAAAGGTTAAAAAGCAAAAAATTAATTTAAATTACAATAAAAGAAAAAAGAGTTTTATTGCATGCGAATAAGAATTAAAATTGTATATATATTACAAATTAAATTAACTCTTGCTTTAGTATTGATTTAAACTGTCTCAATTTTCTGGTTAAAAAAAATAAATTAATAAATCTAAAATTAAAATAAACTCCATGGAAAAACAAAATCAAATAAAAATTTCAAACATTTTTCAATGTGCAAAAATATGTTTAATATATATAATAATATATTTTCGTGTAGGAGTTAATGTTTTCTAGCATAGTATATAATTTTTTAAATAAATATTTAAAATTGTCAATCAATTTTGACGAATTTATTCATTCATTTTCTAAAAAAACTAATTTTTAACAAAACAATTTCTAAGACATTATAAATTCTGGCTCAAAATAAAGTTTAAAGTATTCTGCGTTACATTTTACTATTTAAAATTAAAATAATCCATAAATATTGCAGGTAAATGTAGAATTGACAAACTCGCACCACTGTGCGGCTCTTATTGTTAGAGAACGGGGAACTGCTTAGTTGGCACTTCAAACAGTCAAGCAAACAAAGGCCAAAATGCGCGCAACAAAGCCAAAGCTGAGGTGTTTGTTGGCCTGTGGTTGTTGTTGTTAAGTGTGTGTAATTGTTGTTGTTGTTGCTGCGGTTAGTGTTGCATTGTGTGTTAAACGCTAATGCGTTAAATGAGCTGTTGATGCCCCGCGCCAGATAACTAATTAGAGCGATTTCTGGTGCATAAATTACGAAATCGAGTTGGGATTCAAAAAGCCCTAAAAAACAGTCGCCTACGCAAATGAACACACACACAGACACACTTAAAGCTTTGCTATTATGGCCATAATAATAAACTTGATGATGACGTTAAGTATACGCCAAATTGGTCAAAACAAAATAGAGAAAAATGACAAACGATCCGACGAACGACACGAATCAAAAGCGAAGCGAAACGAAGTGACTTCGTGACTACAAAAAAAATAATAAAAATATGCCGAACGTCAAGCCACAGAAATTCTAGTGATCCGCGTAATAACTGAAGTTGTTGCTCCGCTCATTTGGCTCAGATGTCGATTCAGTTGCTCCGTGGCAGTTGCCAGCGCCAGACGCGATTTCGATTTTTGAAACGACAAAATAACGAACCGTGAACGAGAGACGCGTTTAGTTTGTACTTTAGACACGACAACACACGAGACGACAGTTTTCTCTGTTCGCCTCAAGGTCATAGGTGAACATGTCATTTTTTTCGCAACATACGCTCCTCGCTGGCCTCGTCCCGCAAGAGCTCCTCACGCGACACAACGCCCGTGCGCAGCACCAGCTCCCGGCCGGCAAGTGTGATCAGTTCCCGACGGGATTCCACCACCAGCTCCACGTTACAACGCGGTGATACCTTCATACTCAATGAATCGGAGGAGGAGCCACCGCGACCCAGTGAATCCAACAGCAGCACTTTGGAGAAGAAGTCCAAGAAGTCAAAGGTTTTTAGCAAATTCAGCACATTCACCAAGCGCAAGAAGACACCTTCGCCAGAGGAGTTGGCCAGTTATGAGCATCATCCCAGTGACACAGCCACCAACACGTACTACAAGTGGCGCAGTGATGGGGATCGCAGCATGCTCGACTACGATGCCAATTCGGATCCCTTTAACTGCCTTTACGAGCGGGATCAGAGCAGTCTGCGCAGCAGATCCTCCACAGAAGCGGCTTCGGTACACCGCCAATCCAGTCAGGGCTCAAATGCCTCAAATGCCTCGGGTGGTAGCTTCGATTCCAGCACTTACCGCAAGAGCAAGACGCCTACACATTTAAGGGAGCAGTTGGAGCAGCTAAAGACCCACTCCAATGACGATCTGCTCGAGGAGGATGAGCGTGACAAGTACAAAACGGTCACCCTAAGCAGTTTTCGCAAATCCTTTCGTGATCGCCTGCTGCAGCAGCAGAAGGAGACACCGCACAATCCCGCCTGGTTCGTGGAGGTGCCGCCACCGCCTGTGGCCGCGCCAAGTCGCAGCAGTCGCGCCGAGTCCAAGGAGAATCGTCCCGACTTTCTGGTCTTTGACAATGAGAACTATCGCCCGCAGTCACGTTCCCCACTGCGTGATCGGCCCTCACGCGAACGACCCGCACGCTCCAGCACGCGCTCGCCCGTCAAACGCAACGAGACTTTTCGCGTGGCACAGCCCACGTTACGTCATCGCTCGCCGTCGCCAGAGAAGTCTGCACCGCCCGCCTCTTCCATACGCATTGAGATCAAGAACTCCATTCTGCCGCATTCACCAAGCCGCCTAGTGCCGGTGGGCGTGGCCAAGCCCATGCCTACAACAGAATACTACGCGCAGCGTTTGTTGGCCAGCAGCGTGGCCAGACAGCCGCTAAATGGCCACACTGCGGGCAAGTGGCAGCGACAACAGGGTCTAAACACGTCTATAACACCACAGCAACAGCAGCCACAGCAACCAACGCGTAGCAGCGGCCGCTATCAAACCCTTGTGCACATCGGCAGCGAACAGGGCAAACTATCGCCTGCTCCTGCTAGAGGACGCGCTCCTACGCGTGTGCAGCTCTACGGCAGCAAACCCAGCAGCCGACAGCAGCAGCAGCAACAGCAGCACGTACCCTCCGCCACCTATTTTGGCGGTCACTTTAATTCAACTGGCACCACTGTGCACGGCTTGGGCAAACCACTGTCCAGTTCTCGTCTCGCACACGTGGGCGTACCCAGTGCCAATTGGGGGCGTCAGTCGCAGCAGCAGCAGCAGCAGCAAATGCCCCGTGTTGTTGCTGCCCCCGCAGCACCGCAGCGCCGCAATCGTTCGCCAATCAAAATTCCATGGCGATAGATCAATAATATTCGAATTTATTCGTAAATATTTGAAAGCGATCGAGAGATCAGACACTCATTGAACCGCAATCGACGCAAATCTAAAAGCAAATAGCTGCTGTTTGCTATGAAGCTAGAGATGAGCGCGTGTCACGAAAGAAAGACGTGATTGAACAGTTTGTAAATAGATTTTGATGAACAGTAAAAGATTTTATAAGATATTTAAAGCTACTTTTAAAATCTATTTGAAAACAATTGAAAGCCAAAGAAACTAAAGACAATAAGCAGACGCTGAAGTTACAGAACAGAATTTAGTAGTAAAATATGAAAGAGTTTAAAACAATATGAAAGTTCAATTGAAGAAAATTATAAATAAGAAAACCCAAAGCAGTTGTAAGTAGAGTAAACTTTCTAGCAGAGTTTTGTTTAGAAGCTGTAAAGGAAAGACAAAATGTCTAAAATTTGTAAAGGAAAAATATTGAAAAAGTATAAAAATTAAACTGAAAACAGTTAAAACATTTGTAAAATTTGGCTACGCTGTTAAAAATCTTTCATGTTTTAGTGGACAAGCAATGAGACAGCAAGAAAAGTGTTCAGAAGCACTGAAGAAATTAAGAACAGGTTGGCCTAAGTACCGCTTTTGACACTAAAACGCATTAAAAAAGTATTGAAACTCGAGTTAAGTAAAAAATATTGACTTAAAAGAGTTTAGAAATCGTTAAAGTTGTGTAACTTAAGCTTGAAATGACTAAAATTATTTGATGGAATAAGTTTGATCATAGATTTTATAGCAACTACTTCTGTTCACGTGCCTAGTTTCGTGTCACGCTGCCATCTCTAGCCAAAGCATCGACTGTTGATCAACTGAGTTAAGCGACATCTCTTGCGTCATGCAGAATCGTGGGACGTTGTGAATATAATGATTATTATTACTATTTATTTATCTTTACAAATTGTGCTAACAATTGTCGTAGTACCGTATTTGTCTTCTTCTTCTGATTGCTCTTGCTCACTCTCACCATGTGCGTTGTATGTAAAGTAATTATAATTAAGTAAATAAATGAAACGAAATAAATGCGAATAAATATGCAGCAAAAGGAAGAAAAAAAATAAACTGTGTGTGTGTTGTGTAAATTGATAATTATCATTTGTTGGCATTGCCCGTGGCCAGAAATGAATTTGGTAATAACAAGCCAGGCTTTAAGTAGTTGCAGGGCCATTAACAAAATGAAAATAAAAATACAAATAAATAAATGAAAAAAGTGGAACGCACATGCTAAAAAAATCCAGTCAATTTCAATATTATACGATATTTTATGGAGGTGTTAAATATCTTTTTGGGCTCGCCACTAAAAATCTTGTATTAAATTTAATTTACAGTTCATATACGTAAATATATATTTCTTTTCAACTTTTCTGGCTTGAGTTCCCGGGGGAAATGGAACGAGCGTTACGTGCTGAGCATTCCAATTGGGATTTTTATTATTTTCGTTTCTATTTGCGTTAGAAAGCTCAAAGAGATGCGCTTATTATGGCCATATTTGGTTACGACAATTCTTAATGCTTAACGGCATAAATCGTCTTATACTCAAAACAGCCGCGTGACGTCATCAAGTTGCACCTTTTTGAGCGCATAAACAATACGAGTGTATTCACTTATATTGTTGTGAATGTATTTAAATGAATCGCGACAAAAAAAATGAGTCTCAACTGAGCCAAGAGTGATTCATTCGCCTTTTGATTTGCTTAACAAATTTTAGCATTTCTACCGTATTTGGTTGCAATTTCTTTGCAGTGCTTAAATACATCAATTTATACAGTATTTGTTTCAGTCAAGCGGCAGCGGCACAAGGCAGTAGTGCTCGGCTGTAAAGTACCCTGTACTTTTTTTGTTCCCCCAATTACAGCGTGTTTAGCTACCGTGTTCACCCACTCAAACTAAGTTAATTGACGCACAGATTTCTGATTTTTAACTTATGGCTTTGCTGTCACAACACGTGATGCAGCCACATCAATAAATCATTAAATCAATACAGAAATTCAAACAGAAATACAAAATAAATAAACAAAATTTTGTCAAAGCTTCAGGTTTTTGGCCTTTCTCCATTCTGCACTTCTTGGCCTTAACTTAATGGCTAATTAGCAAAACGCTGTGGAAAACTTATACTTTGGCCACGCTAAATCACTTTCTAATGTGGCCACAAAGGGGCCACAGCTTGATGGCCAAAAAGCCCGAGAAGTCATCAGCTAAACTTGGCTAAAACAACAGCTACAACTAGAGGCGGTTAGAGGCTGATCTACGCATGATCTTGAACTACATAAAGATATAAACTTGGCAGTTGTTGTTGCAACGCATTTGCCATTAGTGGCATTTAAGCCATTTTCTTTGGGCCTGCGTCTTAACTAGAGTGTGAAAAATAAATGTAATGTAAACTTTGGAGTTGTAACCTCGCTTGGGTGTGATACCAGATGGACTAGAGCTATTGCGTGGGTTCACAAACAGGTTCAAAACACGAACGTTGCAGCCCAAAAAATTGTGTTAATTAATGCGAATTTTGTTGGCTTTTTGGCTTTTTTTTTAAGTTTTTTTTTGAAATTTCGCAGAACTGACAATTTCAACTTGTAAATGTTTAATTCCCCACTTAAACTCTGTGTTTTCTTTGTTGTTTTATTGTTATTTTCACCGCAACCGCTGTCTGTGTATTTTGCAATAAACAAATACAACTTACGGATTCTCTTGTTCTGTTGCTTTTTAACGATATGTGGCTCAAACGTAGTTTGTTTTCCAAGTAACTGAAAGCCGGTTTTTTGTCGACGACCTACGGACTCTACTTTGTTGTTTTTAGCTTTTTTTTTTATAATTTTTTCTACATTTAAAGTGTAGACAAACAGTCAACAAACGCCGCATCGCGTCATAGTTTCAAAATGTATCTTAAACTTGACTGAGCAGCTCACTCGGCAACAGCTTTAGCTATAGCTATAACTATAGCTATAGCTACTTTTACATATATATAGTCTGCTTGGTTTGGCCAGAACTTTTGGTTCAAGTGCGTGGGCGTAAACTGTCACTGCTTCCATATCTAACCATATCTATGCATATATTTCTTGGTGGGTAGAACTAGTTCCCATTCTCAGTCCCATTCTCAGTCATTGACTCATTTTAGCCGATATTTGTTAATTTGTATGCAGCTAGCATGCTGGTTACCCGCCACCCCCCATTCCTCCCACCCCTCAAAATATTTTCCCAGCTGAATTTTTGACTATTTTTTTTTTTATTTACATTTGAAATTGGATTTGTAGTTGATTAGTCTCGACTCGCATGACATCATTTTATAGTAAATTACATTTATTTATTTCTCTTTTTTATTTGTTATTTTTTAGTAATGTTTTGGTGGAGTGGGGAGTGGCTGGCAGGGGTTTCCCCTTGTTTACGATCAGTTATTTTGTTCAATTTATTTGCTTATTAGAGTTGCGGCTTAAAAACAGTTTAAATTTAATTTGTTTGCCTGACAATTTGTTTTTGAAATTAAATTAGAAATCTTTGTTATTTTTTTAAATTTTGCTTACTACTTGGATTTTTTTAATTTAGCTTAAATTAGTTAGTACTTAAACTAAATGCTAAATCTTTATACTTTGTGTGGTATTCAATTCATTTGCTTGGTTTGCTTATTAAATAAATTTGTTTTGTTGACATTTTGTGGCTTAAATGAAATTGGAAATCTTTGCGGCACATTTGTAGACCCTGTACTGAGCAGGGGGTGTATTGGCAGTAGCGAAATGTGCGTAACAGGCAGAAGAAAGTATTTTCGACCCCATTAAGTATATATATTCTTGATCAGCATCAACAGCCGAATCTTATAGCACAGTCTGTTTCCGTCTCTCTGTCTATCTGTATAAACACCTGGATCTCAGAGACTTTACAAACTAGAGCCTCCCAATGTTGTAGGTACAGGGCCTTCTACAGTCAGCTCGCTCGACTTTCTTACTTGTTTTATTTTCATTCAAGTTGCTTACTAATTTGTGATTTTTTATATATTTAAATATTTTTCAATTAGTTTGTTTTGCGGTCTTTAGCTTAATGTCAAATCTTTCTCTAATTTGTATTTAACTAGTTTGTTTATTATTTAATTTGCGGCAAAAACTGTTAAATTAATTTGTTTTGCTGACATTTGGTGGCTTAAATTTAAATAGAAAGCTTGTTTATTTTATGTATGGATTGTTATTTTATAAACCATATACAGTTTGGAGTTTTTTTTATATTAAAATGTAGTTTAAATTAATGCGTTTTGTTGACATACGTTTCTATCCAATACTTATATAGTTTTGACTTAATATAAAATAAATCAAAGTGTTTTATATTAAAATATAAAATCTCTTTTTAAGTTTCTCAGCAACCTACTTCAAATCATTAAATGGTAGGAAGCTCGTATGAACTTATAATTATTTGGCTATTAATAATAATTTATTGACTGCCTCTGTGATTTCCCCTTTTCGCTTTTAGCTGATATTTGAAATGTCATCTCTGTTAATTTTCTATAGAATTTTGTAAACATTTCTACGCTTTTCTGTATGCATTATAGATTTATTGTGATTGTCATGTGCTTAATTGCCACATCATTAAGCCATGTGGATTTGCAAACAACAGCAGAAAAAAGGCAAAGAGCAAAGCAGATCAGAGCAGGGCAGAGAGCAGAGCCGAAGTCTGAGTTTGGGCCAAGTTAAGTGGAAGTCAAACATTTGCTCACTAGAGTAGACAAGTTGCAACTTAATGCCGCATTCGTCAGTTGTCCTCGCAAATAAAAGGCAGCATTGTCTGATGGCTTTTTGTCGCCCATTTGGCCAACAACCATAACCATTCATCCTGCCAACCGAACAGCAGCAGAGCCAACCAAAGTTGGCTTTCAACTGGGTCAGCATCGATTTTCAGTGTGCGACGTGTCACAATTATCGTTGGATTCGACGAGTGCCAGCAAGACTGCCAAAGGGCCAAAAGGGGGAGCCTGACAGAGGCAGGAAAGGGAGCAAGGGCGGAGTCAAAGCGGAGTGCCGCCAAAACTGAAAAAAATGAGGTCTCAATTTTGAAATGCACTCAAAGCTTTGCTTCACTGCATTCTGAATATTAATGTGCAGAAAAGCCACAAAAAAGAGGAAGAAGAAGAGAAACTAAAATACAAAAAACTTAAATTAAAAATTACTAAATAAAATGCCAGCAAATTTTACTGCAGTTTGGCAGCCACAAAAAAAAAGAGGGGAAACAAAACTCAGTGACAAAGAAACATGGCCAGAATCGGAATGGAAACGTGCCAAGTTATTGTTTGTTTTTGTTGCAAGTCACACACACAAACACACACAGACACACCACCACACTAACACGTACATATATTTTGGTGTAATTTTGGAACAAGTGTCGCTGGTTGCCCTCTAAGCCTCTTTCTCTGACTGTTGACCTCTCTGGCAACTGCAATTGTAGCTGCATCTGTATCTGTATCTGCATTTGTATCTCGAAACATTTTAAAGAAAGGCACCAAATAAGCACATGTCGCTTAAATGAACACTGCAGCAATTAAAGTTTATAATTGCCAAATACCTTTTAAAGTGGGGCCTATAGGGTATATTAGTATTAATTAAATATTTTTTCTATGAGCTGAAGTTTTTATAAATTTTATTTGAAACACAGTTTGATTATTTTTGAGTACGAACATTTGTTTACAGCGTATATTCCACTTGTAGCCTCTGCTCACTTTCTGAAAAATAGATTGTCATACATTTTGTTTAAATCAAAGTCCGCTTTTCCCATTATTATTTATTACAAAAATATATTACAGGGTAAATTCGAGTCCTAACCACTCTCAAAAGTCCACTGCTTGCTTTCTAAAATATTCACTTTTTAATAATTACTTTTTTTTAACATTTATCCATGCCATAGTTAATAATGCAATTAAAAATGACTAATTACAGGGTGTCATAATACGCGAAGTGGATGACGGCGTGCGCTGTGAGCAGTGTAAATCAGAGTGTCCCGGTTTTGCGGCCCACGATTGGAGGTAAGTGTTTGTTCTTGCTACCACTAAATAATTACACTACCATACACTGCGTATACGCAACGTTCATCTGCCGCGTCAAGTTTGGAGCAAGCTGTCACTTTAAACGGCCGCCACTGTAAAAGCTTTTACAAAAGCTTACAAGCGCTTTAGTACAACTACCGCTAGATGGCGCTCACACAAATCGCTTACGTTTATAGTTATTTATAGCTGAGTTTGTGGAAAATGTCGATTTGTTAACTTAAATCAATATTTTTTGGCGTTTCGCACAAACCGTCTGTCACCTCCTCATTATAAACGAGCGCCTGGTACCGTTTTTGGACAAAAAGATAAATAAATAATGCGTCATCGTTGAGCAGCCGTTGCCAAGAATTATTTTGATCATAAAACTTGAAAGAAAAACAAAACGTTAAATTAAACGGTAAAACCGCAATGGCTAAAGGCATCCTCATCCAACTGTGGGCGGATTCTGGCCAAGAAAATGATTTGGGATGAGCACTGAGTGCAATGGCATGCAATCATAATTTATGGCAATGCAATACAAAAATAAATATTCAATTTATTTAGTTAGCATTTAATGGATCTGTTAATGGTGCAATTGATGCTCTTCTAATTGTACTATACTATGTGTAATATATATATAATTATGCAGTTTTGCGTTTAGATAGCGAGTGGGAAATTAGAATGTGAAGCATTTTGCCAATTGGCATAAACATTTAATGGTTTCCCCATTCTGGCCACAAATTCAAATTACGCTATTAATTTGTGAAATTAGTTTCGCTCTCCTTTTGTCTAACTGCGGTTTTGTTTGCATTTTCATTTCCATTTTCATTTTGATGCTGGCCGTACGCCAAATTCATTAGATCGGGGCAACTGGGCGCAACTTCTGATGATATACGGGGCGTATGTGTGTTTTAATTTCTTTATTTTGCAATTTTTTATTGGTCTGCTCGTGGTGTGTAGCTTATGCGATTTGTAATCACCTTTTGCATTAATTCAATTGATTTATTCTTGTTTTCCACCATAAACCTTTTTTATTGGCGGTCTGCTTGACATTAATGGCCAAGATTGTTGGTAATAAATGCAAAATTATAATAAATAAATAAACCTATTTCGTAAATACTGAAAACTCATTTTAATGACACGGAAGTAAATTAAATTGAGCAAAGAAATGCCAACAAAATTGATGTCATGAGAACAGATAAAAAATCTGCAGTGAAAACTTAATTTGCTGGCTGCTTGTCAAATGGCATAAATCGAAGAGACTTTCAGCTGAATTTGGAATGCCTAAAACACCAAATGTCTATTAACTTACTTAACAGACACAGAAAACAACAAAATCATTACCTATCTTATAAAAAACTCAGCGTGACATCAAAAACTTTTTGCACTGTCCGCAGGGGGCGTAACTCAAGTCCACTGGGTGCGATCGTGCTATCAGTCGTTGAGCGATCGTCTCACTCGGCTTGCTCTTCGGTTCGATATTCGGCACTCGGCTGATGTTCGCTTCACTTGCTGCATTGGCAATTAATTTGTAATTAAAGACCTTGACTTGCTTTTTGTTCTTTTTACTGCTCTTCTGCTTTGTCTCTCTCAAACACTGTGCTCTCCACTCACTAGCCTTTGAAAGCTTTAGCTTTAAATTGATTTCGATTGGGGCAATAAGAGCTTGAGCATGAGTGTAGGCTTCCATTGAAATGTTGCAATTAATGCTCAACTTTTGGGTTCAGCTCAAGTTCATAAAACACAGTCGCGGAGTGTGCAGTTTTTGCAGCACTTTTTAGGGCCAAACGGTTGAGTAATAAACCTGCTGACATTGAGTAAAGCTGACAGACAGACAGACAGACAGACAGTCAGACTGTTTGATTGACTGACGAACGTCTGCTTGTGAGCTTCGTGTTTATTCATACGTCGTTGATTTTAACTTTTATTACTTGCCTAACGGAGCTTCAGCTTCGTGCCCGCATTTAAGTCGCACAGCTGCTGCTGCTACTCATTCGTTGTCGTATTTTTAGTTTTTTTCTTCCATAGTTTGACTCACGCTCAATTGTCGGCTTTGGCACTGTTTGCAAATTTAACAGTTGTTTTTCATCGTTTGCGCGTTGCCCACACGATCCGCTGCCATCGAAAACGAATTCGCTTCGTTTGTGAGTGCAGGTGCATACAATTAGTCGGAGTTCGTTTTTAATCTTTCTGTCTGTCGCGACTCGCGAGCGAAGCTTTTCATGCACAGTTGCTAAACCCGCTCTCCCGTTCTCTTGGTCTGTCGCACTCCCGCTCTCTTCCGCTCTTTGACTCTGTTTGTGTTAAACGTCACTGCAACTGAGAGCGCGTGTGAGTGTGTGTGTGTAAATTGCTTATCGGCACACGCATTATATATGACCGCTATAGATAGCTTAGCGGCCTGTCAACTGCTGTCATTGTTTACATTTTAAAGTTGCGTGCTCATTTGTTGTCGTGCGCGTTTAACAGTAACAGCAACAAAGTTTCGTTTAAAATGCAGCTGAAGTTGCGGTCGGCCATGTCGACGTCAGGGTCACGTGATGTCTTTGAGGTGCAGCCAGTGTTGGTTAAAAAACAACCAAAGTTTCCAACACGTGAACGTCATATGGCCATCAGGCGTAAGAAATCAACGGCGCTTTTGTTGACCAATACGCCATCTATTGGCAAGCAGTACAATGAAAGGTGAGTCTCAATCGATATTCATCTTTTAAGATTTCTTACCAGAATTCTCGTTAGTTTTGAATTGTGAATTCACGCGATCGTTAGCAATTATAGAAATATCCCATCGCTAGTTATTCCGCTATATAGTTTAATGAACGCCCGACAGCCACGGGCAAATTTTACGAGTTATTGTGTGATAATTATGACTGAATGAATTTCGTTGGCAAATGCCGAAAAGTATTTTAATTGATCATCAATCTTTGACTGGCGAAAAGCATGAAAATTTCAAATAAACTATGTTTTTTCTTCTCTTTCTATTGTGTTGTCGATTTTTAGCTGCTGTTTTGCATATTTTCGCACTCATTTCAAATATTTTGTATGTTTATTGATCGAATTTCTCATTTTAAGTGAGCACAATTGCGAAATTACAATTTACAGAGCAACAGGAAAGTTATTGCCTTAATGATAGTAAATTTACCGCTTCGATCTGACGCAATTTGTATATAGTTTGTGTGTCAAATAAATCGTATGGCTCAATTCCAAATGTATTCGCTGTCTCTGAACAAGAGCTGGTGCCCCCCATTAAACCCAATTAGTCTCGTATAGCCAGCTACCAAAAACCAAATGGTTTTTTTGCCAGGCGCGAGTTCAAGTCCCAAAAAGAAAATCCATTTAACGGTTGCAGATGATGGCAAATTATATTTTACTTGGTACTAGTATAAACACATCAATGTTTGGTCAAGATCATCTGATGTTTCTGCCACAAAACAGGTCCAAGACGAAAATCGGACGAGTGTATTATATATAATGGGAATTTAAATGGAATAGGAAAACAAAAACAAATCAGTGGCTGTGCTACCTGTAAATAATGGCATTAAAGGTAATGGTATAGCGACAAGCAGCGAGACAGACAAACGTAACTGCAAGATACGTGTATCTGTAAGTAACATAGATAACTATGTATGCCGATAATGTTGTGATTGCTGTTGTGTTTGTGTTTTACCTCAAGGCAGCTGTAATTAAAAACGGCAAATGACAGCCACATGTATCATCGACGGGCAGGTAAATAAACAGAGCGAAAGAGAAGGCAAGCGAGACACAGAGAGAGAGACAGAACTCATTACATTTTTGTAAGGTTCGCACACGAATCAAGTTTGTATCAATATTTACGACCAATTGGATATATTGATAGATGGACTCTGTAATAAACATTGCGCATCAAATGCATATAAATAAAACCCAATAAAATCCACAGATAAATGTCTTCAAGTCCAAGGTTTTTCTCAAAATAAACCACACAAATAAATCAATTTCACTTTGCTATTTACAATTTCTTGTGCTATACTAATTAAATGTTCATACATAATATTTAAAACCAAAAATAAAAAAACATTTCAAATTTATACATTTCCCCATTGAATTGTTTAATCAATTATATCATTTATAACATCTGTGTTTATTTAAAGCAGCAATTGTTATTCATATATAATCAATGAGTGAAGTGGGTGTTTACCGAAAAGTATCATAATTCTATCAAAAGTGCGTATTAAAAAATCATAGCATAGCTACTTATTTTTCAAATTCCATATAAAATGCCCATTACTGCTATATATCTTGATCTTAGCATGACTTAGTACTGTGTTTATTTCCACAAAAATTTACAAATCTTGAAGAAAAATGTGTTTATTTACTAGCTATATTAGTTTCAATATGATTTTTAGTCAGCAGCATATTCAAATTTTTTCATGTTTTATTTTTAAAGTCGCCGTGAAGTATGCTATGTTTTTTTTTCAAGCGAAATTGTGGAGATACTGAAACTTGAACTGATCACAATTCCCTTTAAATACATTTTATGACTTATTACAGCTGTGACACTGCATTTCCTTAATCATGTAGCTTATTTATGGCTTTGACTGTATCTTCAGTCTTTTTTGCATAGTCAATATGCTCGACATACGTTTAAGCAACTTTTTACAGTATCTTTATATGATATTACTTTGCGTATTTTTTATTAATTCGACTTTTTTCCGGCTTATTCCCATCAATAACTTGATCATCGCCAAAGTCACGTTTTGAGCGTTTTGTAATTGCACTTAAAAATACAAAATTTACCTATCTTAAATACCCTGTACAAGTTTAAAAGGTAGCAGGAAGCTCGATATAGTCATCTTTCTGTTGAAACTCAGTTATTGTTGGGGTTTGGAACACTAAACTTAGCGTGTGGACTCTTTATAGGTTCTGGCAGATCAGGTATATGAAATGTTTTTGATGCCCAGCCCCTTTTGGGCTTAAGTTTGTTAAAACAAAATCCTAAAATCTTCATATGAAATGCTACAACCCAAAAAAATTATGTAAAGAGCGCGGGATAGGGTAAGTGATTGCTATCACTCACTCTATAGACTCACTTACTTGCCTAAAGTGTACCCTGTATTGACACAGGGTATATTACAGTCTTGTTGGCTTGTCAGCACTCTGCATACTTTTGTTGTTTAATGTTGCTGCTTATCAAGTTGATAGAAGGCCTTGCCATACCGCTCATACTCCCTACGTCTCCCTACTCACTCTTTCCGACTTGGCCAGAGTTAATAATGTATGCAATTTGTAAGGCTTGGCTTTGACCAAACGTGCGCCTCTAATTAAGAGCATTCTTCCCCCTCTTATCCCCTCATTTCCCCTCCTTGATGTGAGCAGTCATCAATCTTGAGTACACCTACAAAGTACAGACGTAGGGAGTACGTAAGCAGCTAACGTGGCCAAGACTCGCTGACATGGCTCATATTGCTGACTGCCCTACCCCTACCCCTCGGCCCCTCCACTACGCCATCCACAATTGAATCCAATTAATCATTAATGTTTACGGCGTTCGCGATTTGTGCATTAAAAACAACAAAAATCTCATAAATTACGACCCGTTCCTCAAAAGCACGCAATGAATCTTTATCTTTTTTCGTTGTGTTTTTCCTCTGATCATCTTGGTGGGGGAGTGGCTAGGTGGGCGGTGGGATAGTACTTCTGCTAACGTCATGGCGAAAAGTGAGATGGATGAAAAGTTTTGGTTCCCCTCGATGCGTGTGCTGTCCATCAGAGTCTCAAAGTCTTGACTTCCATGAATGAAAACACTTGGCCCTCACTTTGCCACAAGCCACGCCCCCTTCCATCCCCGTAGTCTACACACTTTTTCTGCCTGCTGCCAACACTTTGCTCACGTTTGTATATTTTTAGTGCAAATATACAAAATTTACCAAAGTGCTGGCCAACTGAACGGCAGCAAGAAATAATAAGCGTAGTCAAAATATTTTCATAAAACCGACAGTCGCATACACTTGGGTAGAGAACAGGGTTGCCAGCATACATAAAAAATATTTTTAATAAATTATTTAAGCTTTTAAGGAATTTGAGGAAGTAAGTGTGAGAACCAAATGGAAAGTAACCAAGAAGTTTTGCTAGAGATGACACTATAATTACTGTTATTTTAGGGTTGCTTTGTTAGGTATTACAACACTGTTTTTACGTAAAAAGCGAAATACATCAGTATTTCCTTATTAAACATACCATCAATAGTTAATCGAGCAGACAATCAGGCTTTTAAAAAACTTTATGAAATTTCCTAATGCTTTCCGTTTTCTAACACTACAAGTTTTGCCTATACCCCACTATACCACTAAACACAGGGTATCTGCAACTCGGGCCACATTCAATGGCATCATAATATTTTTACGGGCCATTTGCGTTGTCTTTATGGATTTTCTATGGTTGCTGACAATGTGCTTTCCCCGCTCTTACCACACCCCCTGGCCGACCACCGCCTCCTTTAATCTATAACATTTCAATTGGCATTTTGCGGCGGCTACTAAGTTGCGAGTCTTTTGTTTATAAATATTTGTAATTTGTTGCATGTTTTACTGATTCCGTTGGATGTGGTAATCAAAACAAGCAACTTGTCGCCGCCACTTGATAAATGTGGCTGCCAGTTGGCCACTTGACTGTGACCTTGGCCGCCTTTCTCTGCCCGCTGGTGGTGCAGCGGCAGCGGCAGCGGAAGCGTAGCGTGCCGCATCCCTGGTCTACATTTGGCTAATGCCACATCTCTAATAAATGCAATGTCTGGCGGCCATTAATTATCCACGTGCCCCCAAAATGATACTCACCTCAAGTAAAGACCACCGTAAGGCAGCCAAGCGCACTACCTGTTGACTGATTAACGTTGCAAGTGAGCAGGGCGAATACTCACACAGACCGTACACACACACACACACGTGTCGTATTTACTTAAAACAAAATAAAAGAGAGCAGAAGTCAATGCATTCGGTTTGCTAATAAGCGGTTGCCGGCAAACGCAGTGAGTGCGGTGTCATTATCGCCTCCCTTTGCGCTCTTTCACTTACGCTCTCACTCTATCTCTCTCTCTTTGTCTGTCTTTCGATTGTCTCCCACGTAGTAGTGGAGTATTCTTACCGTTTGCTTTCTTTCAGCAGCGCAGCTGCTAGAGGGAGCTTCGTTAGCGCTACGCTTCGGCTGCGGCGGCGTCGTCGTTCGTTTGCCGACAACAACAAACACAACCACAACGAGGCACCAGACCAGACGACGACGCCGACGCAGAAGTCAGTTAGAATTGACTTGTGTAACGGTGCGGTTGTCGTCGCGGCGGTTTCAACGCCCTTTATTCTCGCTTCGTTAACGCGCGCGTTTCCCACGCGACTTTCGGACGCGTTTTCTGTTTCGCTTTTACTTGGTTTCAAGCGTTTTGTTTACCTTTTGATGTGCGCGCAAAAGAGGTGCAAAGACACAATAAAAATTTAAAATGTATATTAAATTTAATTATAACAATATTTAATATGACAATCATATGTTTCGATTCTGTGGTTGTGACGTCTGTGCTTTGGCTTTGAATAAATTTGAATCTCAAGTTCAAGTGCTCACTGAATTCTTAGACTTATCTCATATTTTTCCGCCGTATCTCTATTTGTATCTACATACAAACAAACAAAATGCCAATTGTTGGCATATTTTTGTTTACATTAATCCATTTGCGGTTATTGCTAGGTGTAAACATGAGAAAATACTGTAGTACTACAACCAGCCAAAAAAAGAAAATCATGTTTTTCATTAATTTGCCCAAAATATTTTCATTCGTCATAGTTGTTGATGTTTTGGTTGTTGTCTTAAACAAGTGACAGGTTGGGCTAATTATAAAACTAGCAAATTTATAATACTGTAAACATTTTAAATCATAATTTTAGGGCTAGAACTAAATTCTCTTATTTACCTGGCGAGATCTGCTTACCCTTTTACGATTTAATTAAAAAAAGCCCAATATTCTTTAAATACTACCACATCTGTTTAAACAAAAAGCATTTAAGAAAAATATGTGAAATTCGTTGGCCAAAACAACAGACTTTGTTTGAAATTAGTGAAACAAACGTCACATAAATTGCCCAATTTTATTAAATACAAATTGAAAACGCGATAAGATAAGAAGTACTTAGTGGAGAATCAAAGGGCGAATGGCAAAGTGCATGCATCCATAATCCCTCTTTGTGTTTAAAAATAGCATGATTTTTCGTAAATTAACAACAGATTGTGAGCAGATTTCGTGAAAATGTCATCCGCATCCAGCAAGAGGCAAAGGGCTTGGAAAGTAAAGTAAATCCAATGCAAAAATATAAATACTAATGTGCTCGCAAGGCCATGATAATTCACAAAGCTTAATGCAATTTGACATTTGCATACAAACAAACACACATACATGCATGTACACAAAGTAACGTTTGCAAATGAAAGTAATATTTACATGTACGCGTGCATTCGTCTATGTGCAAGTCATAAAGCATAAATAGTGCCTGCTCCTTCTGCGTTGTCATCGCTAGAAAAACAACAACATGAATTGCAGCTGAGCATCAATTTGTGGCGGAAGCTTTTAGTCGCAGTTTCATCTCCCTCACAGCTAGCATCTCTCTCTCTTCCAATCCTCTCAGCCGGTGTGCTCTTAATCTCCTCTCCCTCTCTGCCCTGTATACCTTAGTAGAGTGATATTATGATTGGTTCGCTGCTCACTGATTCAATTAGTGGTGGTTGCTGGCCAGCTACACGCATAATTTATAAACTTATTTACTAAGTCGTTATGTAGGCCACTAGCCTCAGTAGAATGCATTATTCTATGCACTATTGTTGCTGTCGTCGTAATCGCATTAAAAGTCATTTAATCGAAAGAGAGCACTCTTAAATCGCGTGGGTGAGAGAACGGTTAAGCTTTTAGTTGGATATCGTTATATCTACCTCCCTCCCTCTCACACACACACACATACGCACGGACAGACAGACACACACCTTGCGCTGAGCTCGACACTGCAAGCTCATAATTGAGATTTGTTGCACTCCAACGTTGATTTTAATGCGCGCTTTTATTGTTTATTGTTTATGGCGCAACATGTTCAATTATTGTGGAAAATTGGATTTTCCTATCCCAGCGGGGAAGGAAGGTCAGTGCAAACAAGTGTCTGTGTGTGTGTGCGCTGCATGTAAAGCAAAAGCCAACAAGCCAGCAAAAAGCAAATTGCAGACACTAAACAGCGGTCTGATAGAAAAGTGCTTTGGTGCTCTGGTGCCTTGGAAACTGGAAGGGAATCGCCCCCTACGTTAAGGGAAATGTCAGTTTGTCGCCAAAAGTTTTCCAATTGTCGGCCCTTTGCTTATAAGCATATAAATGAAAGTGACTTTGGGGCTTATCAATTGTAATTGTTGGCTGTGGCTGCCGCTCTCCTACCTTCCCCTCTATCGCCTGCCTGCATCTCCCTTCCACTCAAGCGAAAAAAATTGCCAAATGCTGCGGGCAACAGAAAAAGCTGTCGCCTGACTGTGTACTATGTATGTGTGTGTGTGTGTGTGTGTGTGAGTGCGAGTGTTTGTTTGTGGAACACTTGCTGGCTTTTAATTACATTTATCTGACAGCAAAAAGTTTGGCAGCGACTTCTTTGCTTTTTGTTTCTGCCGTGTGCGTTATGTTTTTGTACCCTGTATTGCTAAAAGCTAAAGCAGTATTCCATCTCCAAAGTAAACAAAACATATGTATTTTTGATTGGCAGTTTTTTCTGCGTAAAGTTAGCTGCGCTTCAATCATTTCAAATGCGTCAAGTTGGCTGCGTTTAGCTCAATGTGAAGTGTTAAGTTGGCGGTTCAATACTTTTAAAACGTTAAGTTGGCTGCGCCCTGGCGGCTCGTTAAGCTAATTAAAAAGTGTCCGAAAAAAGCAATTAAATAATTGTACCACTTAAGCACGTCCATTAAATTAAGCGTTCAGACTACAGAGTATCTTTTGAGGTTTCAGCCAGATAACGTTGTGGTATTTAATGCACATACTACTGATTGGTCTATCAGTTATTTTAATTGTGATTTTGTCACAAGTCAATTGAATAAAATCTGCGCTATTTTCGTTGATAAACGCACAACTGTCACAAAGTTGATATGGCAAATTAAATACGCACATATGAATGTTGTCTCATTGTCAGTTGGTATAATCTGAAACGAACACGTTTTAATAGCAGAATAATTGTTTATTCTCTGATAACGCTGCGCATCCCGCAGCTGTCGCAGAACCGCCAACGGTGACTACTTTGTGGAACAAACAGAAACTGCGATTATTTACATAGAGCATGGCTCCAACACACACACACATAACACACACAAGGACACACACTTAGGAGTTGCATTTGCTGTTATCTGTTTATAGAGCAGCAAATAAATCGAGCGAAATTTCTTCTCTGCGTATCTTTTTTCGTAGAAATCTATTAATTTCTATTTTACCTAAGATCAGATATTTGCATAACTAATGAAGCCCAAAGGGGACGTACTAAATTGGTCAAATCTGTTCAACTTTCGTTACAAAACTAAAAAAATACTTAAGATTTACTAGATATTTTCTTTAACGAATTTAAATGATTGCCATTATTTCCATTTATCATACGAATCGAAGAAAAGCAATACGCTTACTCATCATACCCCGTTGAGCTCAGAAAAATGGTTTTAAATTAAAAAGAGATTGTTATCTAAATTATCTCTTTGACCCCAAAAGAAGAGGAAAAAACGTAAAATACTTTTCGCATTTCGAATGCAAAATGAGAAACATAATTTGATCTTGATGGCAGTACACAAAGACATAACGCATATGATTCATATGTGTACAATATTTCCATTTAAATTTTTTTTAATTAGAATTATTAATGCCTCAACTTCCCAGCTACTTCCACCGCCTCACCACTTCAGTTTCCTCTTGTGTTCAGTTGGTGACTTTATTGCAAACCTGTTGCACTTTCCGCATCATAGTCGTGAGCAATTAGCGATAGTTCCTCAATTGGCGCTTAGTTCTGAATCAAGTCTATAAAAGGTCAACGAGTGATTTTTTGCAGTGCATTCTTCTCTCTCTCTCACTCTCTCTCTATCTATATAATTTAAAGAAATCTGCTTCAAGCGGCTTATCTGACTCGAGCATTTACTCATGGTCTATTTTTTAACATTATTACGTACTTGGTGTTATTCCATTTCGTTTCACTTTCGTGGCAGTTGACAATCTTTTAGTTTTATTTCCTCCTGTTTCCCCCACCCCCCCAAAAATTTCGATGACATCACACAGTCACCCCAACAGTTGCTGTCTGTGTGGCAAAGTCGGCATTTTTATTAATCTTATCAGAAAGTTGCCTTCAGGCATGCACTGATGCCTTTACCTTTACCTTTAGTTCTGCCTTCTTTTTATGGGAGTTTCTTTGAGTGGAGGGGTATGAATACCAAAGTGCTGGTCATTTTAGCTGGGATCGGTAGCTGGCATGGCATTTAAACATATCATATGAGCTCATGCCGAATGATGCCCCATTCCATCATTTGGGCATGTGTGTGTTGGTTGGGTGTGAGTGTATTTATGACGCTGATTACTTTTATCTAATTGAAAAATAAGTAAACAGTCAATTAATTGCAATGTTTTAGCCATTCCACAATAAACTAAGCATTTATTCTTTTTTCTGTTTTCTTATTTTGGGCGTATATAAATAAATATACGATAGTAAACAAATGCGAGCATTTAAAATGTATCGTTTGTTTAGCGAGCACATGAATAAAGGTTCAACTTAACACCTTAATCAAAATGTCAATGAGCAAATAATCCACAGCACAGACAAAGATACAGATACACGGCTATAGATACAGATACAGCTGCAGACGTGCCAAATGAGAGGTGTTTTAACTGATTCTCAATTTCTTCTTAATACGCGTTTCGAGGCGTCCAACTGCTTAAGAGGCCGTTGCCAAGACCAAAACAAACCAACAATTTTGATGATTCAAACAGAAAAGAAGAAAAAAAAAAAAAAACGCAGAAACAGATATAAAAACGAAGCAGAAACAGCAACCGAAACCGAAACAAATACAGATACAGATACAGAAGATACGAGTAAAACTTTAAATGAATCCGGGAGAGCAAAAGAAAGCAAGTTAATTTAAAAGTGAAATAAAAGCAAAAATAATAAGCAATAATCATAATAAACATAATCATAATAAAAGTTCCAAGTTCTCTGCCGAGTACAAAGTGCAGTTAACTTCAAGAAAAGTTGCCATAAAGTATCGTAAAGTCAACATAAAATGGTGAAAATGCTCGACCTGGACCGTCACGCTGAGTGCCCCCTGTGGGCGGCATTAGCTTCCGATGTGCCCTGGACGGGTATGCACTATGCGTGCCTTAATGTCCTCAATATTTACTGCAAAGTATTCGATAAAAAAGAAATTTACGATCTCATTGTAAGGTAAGCAACCGTCGTACAACATAATATTCATGAAAGCTCATGCTAGATGGCGCCACCCCGTAAGCTTTCACTGGCGCCTTTTACACATAGCGGAAGTTCATTGTAGCAGTGCACTCTACAAGTTAAGCTATTGTGAACTTGTTAAGTGGTTTAGAATATGGCGTGAAAATTATATAGATTATAAATTTGGGTTTGTAACCTATAATCAAGATAAACTGTCTGTTTGATGGGTGGTAGGAGCATCATATTTTAATGCCAAGCGTACATAAATTCAAGCAAAAAGTGGTGAGTCTTAAGAGGGAGAGAGAGCGCATCAGAGTTTTTTTTGTTGTAAGCTTGCATTCATACATGCTTGTATGTGTGCTTGAGCCTTTAGTTGAGCTCTCTGAAGTAAGAATGTGTGCATGTGTATGTGTGAGTAAGCGAGCTGTAAGCCAGCTGCTGCTGAAATTCACAACGTGATCAAGAGAGGATAAGCACTCCCGTGAGCACGCTTCCTCTATGATTGTCTTTAGCCCGCTCTTTCAGCTATGTGTGTGTGTTGGTGAAGCTTATGCTAGCATCCACAGTGCGAGTAAGAGAGGACAACAATTTGTACGTATGTGTCAACAGAGCTCCCGAGAGTTAGCTTCCACAGGGTGGAGAGGCGTTTAAGTGTGTGCAAGAGAGAAGAGAGCCACGCATATGAGAGTTGCTGTAATATATTCCACATCTCAGAGAGTATAATATATAAACGTTCACTTATTCTTTCTATTTTCAGGAAGACTTGCCAGTCCTGTAAGTGTCCGCGAGAGGCACATGCCATTTACCAACAACAGACGACCAATGTGCACGAGAGATTGGGCTTTAAATTGGTCTCGCCAGCGGACTCGGGTGTGGAGCCAAGAGACTTGGGCTACACGTGGGTGCCGCCAGGTGTTCGCGTCTCCTCGAGGGTTAATCGATACTTCGATCAGCTGCCAGAAGAGAAGGTGCCACGTCTGGGCAGCGAAGGGGCGCGATTGCGAGAGCAGCAGATCTCATATCAACTGCCCAAGCAGGATCTTTCATTGGAGCACTGCAAGCATTTGGAGCTGCAGCATGAGGCATCCTTTGAGGACTTTGTCACTGCAAGAAATGAAATTGCACTTGACATAGGTAAGTTCATCAAAAGAATTAGTTACAAAACTTAATTAATTTTGATTATTCCCGTTGCTTGCAGCTTACATCAAGGATGCGCCCTATGATGAGCACTGTGCGCACTGTGATAATGAGATTGGTGCCGGTGAACTAATTGTGGCTGCACCCAAATTCGTCGAGAGTGTCATGTGGCATCCAAAGTGCTTTACGTGCAGCACCTGCAACGAGCTGCTCGTGGATCTCACCTACTGTGTCCACGATGACAAGGTCTATTGCGAGCGTCATTATGCGGAAATGCTGAAACCCCGCTGCACGGGCTGTGATGAGGTGAGTGTTAGTTTTAAAATGTCCCGAATCCATTACCCACAACCAACCACAACCACAAACTGCCACTGAGCTGCGATTTGAGTAAAAAACTGTAGCATACTTTCAGGCTGATTCTTTATTTCCTCTAGCTTCTAATTGAATTTGAGCACACGCTGCTCGTTGCCCTTTTCTGTAGTTTTAGTTTTAGCTCAGAGCTCTGTTTTTATTATCTGTCGCGCAACCTTTAATGGACAAGGTGTGTCCGCTTAACTGTCCCCCCTAATTCCCTTTCAATATTTCTGGTCTGAGAGCTTTGACATTTTCATTGAACTTCATATGTTGTGCCATTAAAAAGAAAAAAGAAAATGTGAGCGCTTCCCTTGGCCACATTGCACATTGGCCATTACCAGGGCTAAAATGCGACACTGCCAACTGACAGTTCATTTCAAGACATTGGTTCTTGACGTGTTGACATCGTGCGTAGCCCACGAGATATTTATTCCCGCTAGCAATCAGTGAGTGGCAATCATAGAAAAGAAAAACAAAATGGAAAGCCATCAAATGGGCTTTTGAAATTTGTGTTGACAGTGCTAAAAATATAGCTTCAAATCAAGGCAAATATTGTGACAATAATTGTAATAAAACTCAAAATTAATAGATGGGTATATTTGTTAAAGAAGAAAAAAAAAAAAAACCAAGAGCTTAAAATTATAAACTAAAAAATTGGTTTGAAATAAAATGATTTTGTAGAAGTTGCTTATTACTTCTTAAAATATTTTATAGCTACACAATAAACAAAGTAAAGACAACACCTTTAACTAATATAAGTACTTAGAACTCTTCTAGACAATCCATCTGTTTTGATTTGCTCTCAATCTCTTTGGCATTGAATATAGTTTGTGTTCTTTAAGGCGATCGGTCACGCCCTCTTTGTTGTATGCTGTCAAGCATTTCTACTCATTATTTCTGTTATTGTTTTTGCTTCTTTGCACACTTTCGCTTTCGTCTCAAACAAAAACAAAATGCAAATTAACAACAAACAAATCAACCGACAGGCGACGACCCATTTATTTTTGGCACATTTTTCAGATATTTATGAGAAAAGCAAACACACAAAAAAGAGCAATACTTAAAAATAGTTTTTAAATTGTTTCTTTTTTTTTTGTTGTTTTAAATGCGAAAACGCTTCGAATTGAATGTTGTTTATTATTCGCAATTAATGTGAGTGTGTGTTGTGTTGCCACAAATTTATGGCAGCAACAACTGTGGCAACGACGCGACATTGACAATGCAACGGAACACAAAGGCCACGCGCAAAGAAAAAATGCTATTAAAAAACATAAATAGCAAACGGAAAATCGGAAAATCGGAAAATTGAAAACAAAATAAGAAAATACTCAAATATTTTTTGAACTCATTTGTTTCAAAACAATCATTCGGTATTTACATGCCGTGCTGATTAGAAACGTTTATTTGTTGTTTGCCGTTGGCCAATTTCGATTTGTCAAGCTGTTGCCAAAATAGTTGCACACCCGCTCGCACTCTCTCCATCTCTCCCTCTCTACCAGTCTCCCACTCTGTGTACCGTTCGCTCTTTTGCTTTCTCGGTGTTCTTGTGGCCAATTAGCGGCTTTGTCGTGTGAATCACTTGAGTGTCGGGCCCTTAGTCAGTCGCATTAATCAGTTGCAAGACGATCGATTAACTGGCAACAACTGTGCCTCCGCCGCGTGCAACGTACAAACGAAGCTCCTACGACCCCTAGTGCCTAACGAGAAAAGGGGAAAATAAGTGAAAAGTGCTAAAATATCAAAAGATATATTTATATATAGGTATACGATTTGTTGAAATCCGGAATTTTTGTGTGAATTTTCCCCCCCCACAACACTCATCAATTTTCGCACAATTTTCGCAACTAGCGAAAATTTTAATTGAATTACCTAATCACTGGTGCCCTGAGTGCCGCGAGAGTGATTTTCTGAGTGCTTTTTCTGGGGTGCTACTGAGTGTACCTCGAGTGTGTTGGCCGAATTGAGTGCGTGTTGAATTTTATATAATACATAGGCAGTGTCTATTCCCATCCCAGACATTGCAGTTGTGGCTGGCGAAGCGTGTGTGCCTGTTAGACGCAGCTCGGAGGATTACGCAAGACCAAAAGCCGCGCAGCAGTAGTATCAGTAGGGGAGGAGCAGCATGGCGGCTGATGAGATGCTCACCGGCGTCGGAGAATTGCTTTTCTCGCTCATCATAGGCTACTTGGGTGCCTTGGAGTTTGCCTTTGTGGCACGGCATCTCTATCACTGGACATGCCGGCATCCAAACGCCAACGAAGCCACCGATGTTGCTGCCGATGCACAGGAGCTGCCACGCCTAAGAGATCGTCTGGATAAGGAATTAGCCGAGGCAGCAGCTCGGGAAGCGGCATTCGGTAGCAATGTTATGCAGGATGGAGTTCCCTATAGCAATGGCTTCCGCTTGGAGTCACCGGAGGATAAGAGAAAGGCCTTGGCTGCTGAATTGGAGCGACAGCGTCAAATTGAGGAGGAGACACGCAAACAGCTGGCGGAGGCCGAGTTCAAGTTGGCCAAGGAGCGTGAAAAGGCCGAGCAAGACCGTTTGGCAGCTGAGGCGGCCGAAAGCGAGCGTAAAGTGTTAGAGGCGGAGAGGCAGCGGGAAGCTGAGCAGCGGCAGCGTGAGGAAAATGAAAGAAAATTGTTGGAAGCAGAGCGCCAGCGTGAAGAGCAGGAAAAGCAGCGGGAAGCCGAGCAGCGAGAGCGTGAGGAAAATGAAAGAAAACTCATCGAAGCAGAGCGACAACGCGAAGAGCAGGAGAAGCAACAGCAAGAGGGAGAGCGAACGTTTAGAAAACGAAAGAAAATTGTTTGAGGCTGAAAAGCAACGCGAACGCGAATACGAGGAAAATGAAAAGCGTATGCAAGAGCAGGAAAAACAACAACGCGAAGCAGAGGAAAACGCACGAAAGCAGCAACAAAGCGAGCACGAGGAGAATGAAAGGAAATTGCAAGAAGCCGAAAGGAAACGGCAAGAAGTGGAACGCGAACGGGAACTCGCTGAAGCCGCAGCGGAGAGAAGTCTCCTGGAAGTGGACGATGATCAGGCGAGAAGAGATGACGAAATTGTGGAGCGTTTGTTGGCAGCGGAGCGAGAACGCAAGTTGAGTGCAACGGAGAGTGAACTCGAGGAGGAGGCCATCATTCTGGAGCAGTCACAACGCTTGGCGGCCAGCAAAACGAATCTGGAGCGAAAACAAAGGTCAATTGAGGAAAATGCACGACTCTTTATGGAGGCGGAGGAGGAAATGGTAATGCTGCATCAACGCATGTTAGAAGCTGCAAAGGCGGAGGAGGAGACACTTTATGCGGGCCAAACTCCTGTTGTGGAGGAGCCGTGCATAAAGAAGATTCTGCCACCTCGTTTCGAAGAAGCGGAAGTCAATGAGCAGATCGAAGCACCCGTGGTAGTGCAGCGGGTGAAAACTCAGCTTGGACAAGGCAGCAGTAGCTTGGATCCCTACATGGTAAAGTCAAAGACTCTTATGTTTCCGGGAGTGTCTGATGAGGGCTCCTCCGTGGATCCCATTTCCAGTGCGCAATCCTCGTTCAGCACACAACCGTCCGAAGAGCGTTCCCATCAGTTTACGGAGGAGGAGCGTCTGGAACCTGAGGGGGAGGATAACATGCCCGATGTGCAGTACACCGAGGACTATTTGCGTTCCCTAGATGGCATCAAGAGCCGTCCATTGGTGAGGGAGGATGGATCGGGACGCAGGCGTGCCTTTAAGAAGCGACGCTCGAGTGGCAGCTCCAATTCATCGCGTGACTCACGCGCCTCACGTGACGAAGAGCTCAAAATGTTCACTTCTCTCGAGGAAGAGGAGCTGAGACATGGCGAGAAAGAGGATTACAATCCAATCAAGTATACAACAGAGCCAACACTGCGTGTGAAGTCACATCACAGACGCCACAAACGAAGTCCTGCCAAGGATGCGAAACCATCAGCAGATGTAGCCGGATCACTGGAAATGCTCGGCGAGGAAAGCACAAATCCCTGGGGCGAAGTAACGCCCGAGCACTACAAGGACACGGAATTTTGGAAACGCGAGAAGGCCTTGTCCATCAACGAGGAGGAGCTGGAATTGGAGAGAAGAGCCTCCGGTGAAGAGGTTGTCGAGCCGGAAAAGAACAATCCCAAAGCGTCCTCGTTCGAGGAGGCAACCAACGAACAAAATGAACTGGCGGCCACAACGTTACTCAAGCAGCGCTCCAAGGAGCAAGTGGTGAGTGTTTCTGGATTCAGGATAGATTTGGATTTTAACTAAAATATCTTAACACCAGGACAAGGACAACACGGAGAGCTCCAAGACAACGGAGTCAAGCGGCAGCGACATTAAATCCAATGTAAGTGCCAGGTTAAGGCCAAGTTACAGTTCATTGGCCTACTTAACACCCCACTTGGTCAGGCTTTTTCTTGCTTGCTTTAACCGCTTTCCATTTGCCTTTCATATGCTTCTTATTACCTGCTTCTGCTTCCACCTTCGTCTTTGCCTCTGCTTTCGCTTCGTCCTTTGCTTTTGAAGCTGCAAACCTCCCAAGCAACGGAGGAGCAGCCCCGACGCGGCTCTCCTGGCCTACGACGCAGTCCACGCATCGATGAAATCGATCATTACGAGGAACGTTGGCGACAATCGGAGGAAGCAGGTCATGTGACAACTCCACCGCCAAGCATTAACGTACAGCAACCAGATACGGCTCCTTGGAGGGATCAATACGGTCTTCTCATGGAGGGAATAAGTGACTTTTATGATTTTACCGCCTCGGTAAATCCCTCAAGATCACGACCCGGCTCGCGTAATCCCTCACCGCAGCCCAGAAACGTCGCCAATCGCATGGACGTGGACAACGAACACACTTTGGAAGTCTACGATGATACACAGCACGGCTTAGCGGCTGGTGAATTGAATTGTGAATCTGTGCTGCAAATGCTGGAAACCACCATGAATGGAAATGAAGTTCAAGTGGATCAGTTACCGCTACAAAATGTGGCAGATGATGTGACAAATGGCGAAGGTCTTAATCACATCGTACCTATGATTTTTGAGGCTACGGAGGAACGTGCGCGCACCCGTTCACGCTCACAATCTCAGCCCCAAACTATAACTGATCTAGAGGAGAGCATTCATCAGAAGGGTAATCAGATGGAAACACCTTCGAACGATCAAATGGAGCTGGAACCTAATGAACCCCATTTAGAAGTCTGCCTACCTCAACCTGTCATTGAGATCAATGCCATGTTAGATGAGACCATGGAGAACTCAGAAGCTGTGCCAAGCCGAGAAGAGATGCGTCTCTTTGTGGAAACCATGCGAGCTGAACGCAATTCTCGTTCCAGATCGCGTTCCCGTTCACCGTTGCCCACCTCGGATAACATCGCGCGCAGCTTGGAGACAAGACGCCAGAGACGCATTAAGCAAAACGACGAACTTTTCGATAGGCTACAGGATGAGGAGAGGCAACGAAGCAATTCCACTTCTCCTGTGCCGGTTCCTGAATCGATGACAGCTGCGATTCCTGAACCGGTGACATCTCCAATTCCTCAACCGATGACAGACCTAATTCGTGAACCGATGACAACTCCAATTCCTCAACCGATGACAGCTCCAATTCCCCTGCCTGTGCCCACCATATCAATTGAAATAACCGAGGACCCTGAACAGCCTAAAGAAGACGAAGAAAAGGAACCCGAAGATACACCTGAATCCATGGCCAGGCTCTTTGAACAACTTCGCTTGAATCGTTGTCGTTCACACTCTCGTTCGCGTTCGAGATCTCCGCTACCCAGTGCTGCCAATTTGGAGCACAGTTTGCAAAAGCGTCGGGAGAAATTGATAGCACAAAATGATGCGTTCTTCGAGCAGCTACAAGAAAGAGCAAAGACGCCAGAGCCCGAAGTTCGCGTTATTGTGGAGCACGTCTACGAGTATGAGGAATCCAATGAGATGGAAATTGATAGTCGGGATATGCGATCACTGTCACCATCTCGTTCCCGTTCGCTATCCCCTGCACCTTCACGTTCCAAGTCACCGAGTAGCGCATCGGGCTCGGAGGATGAAGATTCAACAAAGTTTCATCTTATGCTCAACTTGGAGTGTTCGGAGTGCAGAACTCTACGCATGAACAGCGCCGAATTGGAGAGTGTGCTGGCCAATGCCAAGCAACACGAGGTCGACTTGGAGGCACTTCAAAAACTGAACAGCGCAAACGAGGAGATGGAAATTCGATTGATGACACCTCCAAAAACGGACTACGAACGCACCTACTCCGAAGCGGCATGTGATCTTAAGGATGAGCTCTTGGTAAGCGGATTCAAGCGTTCCACTTACGTTGGAGAGTCCTTAGACTTGGGTGGCGCAATCGAGGAACGTTCTCGTAGTGCTTCCCCTTGCGTAGATCTGGATGAGGCCAGGGAACAAGCGGCAGCGCAGCGTGAGCTCCAAGCAGCCATACTGAACTCGTTGGTCACGGCAAGCGGAACGGGTGAGGCTGAGACGGAGAAACGTCTCGGTGCCAAGCCCAAGACGAGTGAATATGAGCGCACCTTCTCCGAGGAGGTGCAGGACACGCAGCGCATGAAGGAGGAGGCACTTTCTGGTGGCTTTAAGCGATCCACCTATGTGGGAGAATCTGTGGACATGGGCATCACATCGCAACTGGATGATCTAAGACATCGCACCGCGGAGTTTCAACGTTCACGCAGTCAGAGTCGTTCTCCCATTCGGGATGAACTGGATGCACGTGCTCTGAAGAATATTGAAGCAGAGGTAGCCAAGCGGGAGCTACAGGATCAGCTGTTGGATCAGTTTCAGAATTTCTCGCGTTATCTCAACGCTGACTTCTTGGAGAGTGAGCGACGCGCCTCGGACTCGGCCATAGTGCCACTGGATCCTTCTGCGGACTTGGAACCGGAGGAGTATCATCATTTCAGACGTTATTCTCTGGCTCAGGAGCAGCCTGTGGAGGAGTATCCCAGTGATGAATGCGTCTACATATCGCAAGTTGAAGTGCGCTCACTGACAGGCAAAAGAACTTGGTTCAAAGAGGATTTCTATACCCAAGACTTGGCCAACTTGGAGCTGAGTCTGATTGAAGAAAGGGAGAAAAGTGTGGAAGAGAAGTCTACATATATCTCGGAGGGATCTTGGGCACGTGCTGTGCTGGCTGCAGAGGCAGAAGCTGCTGAATTCGATGAAACTAGCGCCATTTACAAGTACGACATACTCGGCGAATACCCTGTAATTGATGATATCAGCAGTAATGAGAGTGACGATCGTCAAACGGTTGTTGAGATGGACGATGATGATGAATATGAATTTGAATTAGATGAGGGCATTTCGGATAACAATGAACGCACTCAGCCGACGGATGAATCCCATCACGATACCTCCGAGTGCGAGGAAGCCGAAAGAAATGCCGATCGTTATGCGAATCGAGGGGCAAATGATTGGGAGGAAGTTGAGAATGTCGATGAATTGGGAGATTATGGTCTAGACGATGGCGCTGTGGGTGGCACCTACTCCGATCCCGACTCGTTTATCGAACAGATCTACAACGATGCAGTGAAGAATCGCAAACAATCTGGCATACTTCGAGAGTACGAGACAATGATACAGGAGCAATTGAATGCCGAAAATGCGGATCAAAGCGAATCTGACAAAGATAAATCCAGTTCGGACAGTGAACGCTATGCCTTATGGGCCAAGACAAGGGAGCTGGACAGAGTTGAGGAGAGTAACAGACACAGGGACATTGATATATCGCTTGGCTTGCTGGAAAGCGAGCGCAGAGATACAGATATTCGCTATTTGGGAGACGCTCAGGTGGCAGCTCGGCAGTCAACTCGATTGAGAACACGCTACGGGTACAGTCCGAAGCTACAGGTTGGAGTACCAGAGGATGACATAGATGTGGATCTGAATTACAAACCTAAAAGAGAGTACAACTGGCGCAAGAACTTCAAATTGGACGATACTGAACCACAGGAACCTCCAGCAGAAGAAACCTTAACCGAAATGAACACAGCGGAAGATCTGACTGAAGATGAGGTGGAGAAACAGTTTGAAGAGTTGGTAAATCAAGAGCAGGAACAAGTTAATCCTACTGAAACAGAAGAGTCCCAAGACTTGCGCCGCTTTAGTCTAGGCGGCGAGAGCATTACGCTATTTAGTCGTAGTCCCGAGCGGGAGAAGTTGCCCGATGTGCCAGAAGAGGTGCTGCCGGAAATGGAAAACGGAGAAACAGAGAGCAATAAACCAGAAATGGTAGCTGAACAGCTCATCTCAGAGGAACCGATCAATGAAAAGCCAAAAAAGAAAAAGAGCAAGAAGAAGTCACGTAAGGAAACGAAAACAGAGGAGGAACTGCCCGATGATAATGATTCAGATAACCAACAATATATTCGTCGTAATTCTGAAGACGTAGAGTCCCTAACAGAAGCACCCAAGCGTAAGGTGCGCTCAAGACGCAGCTCCAAGAGCAGTGCCAACAACGAGGAGATGAATGGAGCTCTCTTTTCACCCCGTAGCAGCATTGGCTTTGCTGCAGAAGCGCTCGAGGGCATAGCCGAATTCGAGACAACAGAGGAAACATCGTTGAAAAAGAAGACCAAGAAACGCAAGAAGTTGACCAAAGAGATCAAGGAGATACCATCAGAGGAGCAGGATATCGATAAGGCTTTGGTGGCAGCTCTCTCGGAGATTGCGCCCATCACCGTGTCTGCTTCAACAAATCTTACTCCAGCCTCAACCCAACAGAATCTGCTGTCCAGCATTAGTGTGGGACAAAGTTTGTGCCTGACACCAGCCTCGTCCTTCGATGAGCCGCTGTGCCCAACTCTAGCCGAAGCGGAACATGTGCCCAGTGTGGCTCCAGCTCGCTCTGTAGTGGACACATTTGACATACTCAAAGACGCTAACTTTTATCCGCTTTTCTAAATCGCATGCTATTATTTTACACAATTCACTTTATGATTATACGATTAAATTGTTTTTAATTGATTTTTTTATAGACATGTTCATAAAGCCCAAACAAAAAAAGCTCAAAAAACCCAATTATCGTGCACGCTGTATAAAATTCAAGTCCAAATCCAAATTAGCATCCAAAACAAGCACTTCGATTTCGCACTGAGGATACCCATGACAATCCATGAATGTACTTAGGATCACATTGTATTATACTAACGAGCAGAGACCCAAAATCAAACAACACGAACGATATACCGAAAGAGAAATGGATTACTGTTACATATTATTATAAATTATGTTTATTATATTGTATGATTTATTTGTTAGTTTATTTATTTAATCGATACACGGAGAATAAATACAAAAAAACAAAAAAAAAAACCATTGTATATGAAGAGAAACATTCGTTGTAATCATTTCATTCAGAAACTGCATCTGACGCAATGTTTTTGCGCTCTGATGCATCTATAAATAATTATCCCCAGCAACAACAACAAAATTTTGCCAAATATTCAACTATTTGTATCTTTTTGTTGCGTCTTTTTCTCGGTCTTTGTCGGATTATTCGGAGCGTTGCAAAAGATCGCGAAAAATGCTCAAGCATTGAGATCATATCACTGTTGGCTGCACCGTCATCAACATCATCATTATGTCAATCGTCGTCATGATTATTATCAACGAAAAGTGCCAAATGCATGCGCCAAGTGCACTGACATTCAGCGTGAGACAATTGGCTATATTCGAGTACTCCTACCATATATACCCAATATACTATAAACTATATACTATATATAGCATCTGCTTGGCCCAATTTGCATTTTTGGCTCATTTCGAACGCATGATGTCATCGTTTTTGCGCCCGAGCATGTGTTGACTCCGTATAGGAGGATCGACAGGAGGAGGAGAAGGAGCACATTTGATGGGATTATTTTAATAGTCTTGTCATGCAGCCGCAAAATATACTTAAACTGTCATGGGGCTGAAATACATTTATCCCACACAGCATTTCCATCAGTCAACTGAATTTAATGACTGGATTTTAAATTCTGCTTATTGCGTGTCCAAAGTGTCTCAGGTTTCGTTGCTTAATGTCTGCCTTAATAGCTGTATTAAATTAAGTTCGGGTCTTTAAATATTTACTTAAATATTTTACACTGCAAATAGTTTTTCATAAGTTACTGTCAGCAATTTTTATTTTAATTTATTAAAGCAACCTTTAATAGCTTTCTTTACACACCTGTTCCTACAAGTATGCAAAGCGTAGCACCTAAAAGTATGCAACGAAATTTCTATATTCGGTTTGTTGCAACTTAAATTCTTTTTCTGTTGGTTTTCTTCGATTTTCTTTGGACTGCCGCAAACTCGTGCACTTGGATAATAATAAATTTTCCGTCAGTTGCGCTGAAATAATGTTGTCAACTTTTGTCTGTCAAATCCTTTGTCAAGTTAAGTAGAATCGTCAGCTGGGTACAAAGTTTTCAAAGCGATGTGCGACCACCAAGTGAGAAATTAAGTTTTTCCGCTGTCAAAATGATCAGAGATTGAAAAATCTTTTGCGTTTTGACTTCTACTTAATTGTTGTTGTCGTTGTTGTACGGTTTTTTCGCGCTAAAATATTAATGACACGAGAAACAGGAAAGTGTGTCACTCGAGTGATTTGTTTACGCAGCTCACTTTGTAGCCACTTGAGAGGTCTTTCAAATCTATTTGTTTTATACTAGTCAACTCATTTCTAATTGTCTGCTGATTCTTTTGGTCGTAAAGAGCACAGGGTCTACTTTTATAATAATCAATTGCATAATGTCAGTGAGATATATAGTATGTATTTAGTATTTCTACGTTTGGTACAAAGCAAAACATGCGAAATTCGCTGCCAAAAAGTCTTTTTCAATAGTTTTGTCTTTGACATGAATTCATTTTTCCTGTGTAGCAAACATTTGGCGCACTTAAAATCTGCCAGATATATTTATTTAATATTTTTTGATACCTGCACCAGAACAGTTCACAGCCATAAGAGTATGACACGTGTGGTATAGTACACGGTAGTGGACTGATTGTTTACGGAATTCCATACAGGTACGGGTATTTTGCAGTTCATATTTGCAGTTCAAAGAAATTTGTAGCGATTTGTACTTGTTGGCATTATTTATCTACAGCATCCGCACATATATATAAATAAGTCTAATTTATATATGTTTTTAGCTGGCCAAAATAATTTGAAATTCGCTTGAAACTGCTGGCAAATGAGTATTTTCATGATTTTCGAAATATATTCATTTTGGCCATGCCACTAAAATGAAACACCTTTTCATTTAAACGCCGTTTTTGTTGTTGTTGTTGTTGTGGCTTATTTTCCCCATCGTGTACACACATTTTTGCCATACTTGTTTTTTTATTGACGTGTATTGCCAGTTTTTACGCTTTCCCCATACCAATTCCCATTCCCCACGAATTAATGTTGTTTTGTGCCGCGTGCAAGATATGGTTAAATGTCATTTAATAGCCATTTTTCATTATTCTATTTATAAGATTATTTTGCTGACTTGCGCTGACACAATCAAATCAAAAATCAAAAAAACATTTTCCATAACAAACTTAAACTTGAACTCATCATTGTGTTGATCATTTACAGATCGAGCCACTGACGTAGTTTCTCCTTTTTCGCCCACTCTCTGCCCGCCTTTATCACTTAAGCTGAATGGTTTTCAAGAAAAAAGCAAAAGGAAAAGCGATAATCAACGCCAGACATTTAATTTCCATAATTTGAGCATTTTGATGCTGCTTTTATCGAGCGAATTTATAAAAATAAAATCTGGAAAATATATAGATTTATGACCCAATTAACGCCTGCGTGCAAGAAAAAACAAAAAAAAAAATAAATTTATGAAATGATTAATGCCAACGATGCTGAACGCAATTCACACACGACAACACGCAAACTTTTATCAAAAGATTCGCAGCAAAATGCAATTTTATTTATAGACAAAACTCAAGATTGCATTACACTCTGCTCCATTGCACTTCGTGTTGTCGAGTCGTCTGCTGCATTAATGCAACTTACACATATACACAAATTTATATACATATATACCCTGTGTATCTGCTTGCGATTATACACTCGCTCGCAAGTTTCAATCGTTAGAAAATTTTACATATCGTTGACTTAGTTTATAATTAAAGCAAGTTTTATTTATTCAGAGCACAAGAAGAATTTCTTGTACAGAGATACCCTGTACTAAATAAGTGAACTACCAATTAGAGAGTAAAAAATTAGCTAAGAGAGTTAAGGGTTTAACTGTTAAAATGTTACAGCTTAAATTATAAATAAAATTTGTAGAAGTTTTTTAGACAACTCCTACATTCTACTCTTTTATTATTGGAAATGCCTTTTATAAAACTATTTCCAATATTATTTTAAATTGGCCATCATTTCTTGAATAGTTCTGATACTGAGCAACACACGACTAATTATTGGCCAAGATCGCAGACAAGGGCTGAACTTGCTGCTTGCCCTTTTCTGCCCAGAACATAATTATTATTTTTCTTAGCCTTTTGTCTTGCCAATTTTTCGTAAAATCCACAGTTCAGTGCACAATATTCAGTTTGTAAAATGTAATCATCATTTTGTTATTTTTGGCCCCGTGTGTATCTGTATCTGTAAATTGATTGCTATTGAAATGTCAACTTGTTGTTTGTTTTAACAAATTTGTAAATCTCTAATGTGTTTAATACAAATGTTTGTTTGTTTTAGTTTTTATTATTTGCCTTGGGCATTTGCCCTTTGCTACAGCTGGCAGAAGATGTTAACGTATCTCTTTTGGCAATATAGATACTTCAACTATGATAGATATAGATAAATTTATTACATAAACCATCTATACATTTGATGAATTGCTTGGTTTATTCCACTTTCGTTTAGTTTCACTTCTGGCACATTTCAATTATCAATCAAGTATTTCAACAATTTGTTTACAGAATAACTTGAAAGTATCTTAAGTATAAGCATATAATAATCATTTTCCAGTACGTTTTAGCTGCAGCTGTTTGCAATACTCAAAATCAATTTCCATTGGCATTTTAATGTTTTGCTGCCTGTGCCAAAAATTGCTGTAACAATTTGTTGGTGTTGCAAAAATATTCAAAAATAATAAAAAGTGGTTTATTAATTAAACAAATGAGAGCTGATTTGTTAGCCGTAAAAAAGCTAGTATGGTAATAAATTTGGGAGAGTAAGAGCTAAAAATGGTTTAAAAAAAAAAATGGCAAGTTTTTATGATTTGTTAAAATTAAGTGCAGATTAAAACAAATATTAAATTATTTAATTTTTCCAAAATCTTTTATAAAGTACTATAAAATACATTTTGTAGCTTTGAAATAAGTTTAATTTTTGAAAATAGTAAAACAGCTAAATCTAGCTTTTAATTGGTTGTACTGCCAACACTGCTGCGCAGCCCACGCTGCTCTGTCCCTAGAAGATCAATTAAAAATCTATATGGATTCACGTTGCATGTGGCAGAGACGAGAGCACAAGTTGCTACTGTTGTTGTTGTTGTTGTTGTAATTATTATTGTTGTAATTTTGGTGGGTTTTATTGTTGTAATTGCTGGTGCCGCTGTAGACCAGACGGGAGCAGACCAGACAAATCTAAAGGAATTTATGCTCCGAGTGTGGGAGCGCCATTAAATGAGCAGAAACTATGACGATCTCCATGTGTGTGTGTGAGTGTGTTATTAAGAGAAAGAGGTGTGTGTGTGTATAGTTGAGACTTTGTGTGTCGTGTGCACAAGCGCCAGAGACAACAACAAAGGAAAAATGATTTTTTGGGAAAATGAAATGATTATTTCAATACGAGCATCTTGGCATGCGTATGTAAATGACGTGGGACAGCACACCCCCCATAAAAGAGCAGCTGCAGGTGTGTGTCTTAAACACACACACGCACACACACACCCATACACTGAAAGGCAGTCTTATTTTCTTTTGGCACCTGACATATTGAAATATTTTTAGACACATGTATAAATTATTACAGGCGAAATTGTAAACTTGACGTTGCATTTAAGATTCAATAATGCCGTTAATGATTAGCCCAGTTGGCCGTTGTCTAAGCCAATTTGTATTACCAGCTACAAGCGTGCTCCCCCCCACTCTCTCACCCTCTCTCTTTGCCACTATTTTTACGCTCTGTGAGACAGACAGTGCACGATCTCACTCACTCTCGCTCTGCTGTGCTCAATTCTCTGACTTTACGCTCACCATCTCTCATTGGCACTCCCCGAGATTTTATTTTTACACTTGACTCTGGGGGCGAAACTAGATACACGCAGCATTTCGTTGCCGATGAGATTTTTCAAAAGGTTTTCAAATTTTTTGTGAAACATACGCGCCAGTTGGCATCTCGACTCGGGAAAGTCCAAAACGTAACGCGAAAAATTTTCGACTAAATTGAAATTAATTTCGTGTACTCGGTACATAATAATTTTAGAATTTTTTTGAGGGAAAGTTTAGTCGGTCATTGGAGTGCAAAAGTTAGTTGCGTTGTGTTGCGTTGCGTTGTGAGGAAACAAAATGGCGGACGTGGAAATTATGCAAACGGTGACGGAAACGAAGAAAACGAAGAAGGTCAAGAAAACGTCAAAACGTCGCGAATCCGAAGTGCAAATCAGCGAGGTGGATGCCTCCACTGAGGAAAGGGGGTAGGTGAACGTGTTACGTGTAACGTGTTTTCCGTGTGGATCAGTTTTGTGAATCAGTTTGCAAAGGATGGCTATTGAATTGGTTTTTAATATCTTTTTACTGGCCAACCTTTGTAACGACTTGTTGCACTATACTCTCTCTGGTATTAACTGGTATTTTGGATGGCCGTGTTACTTGGCTCGGCTTGTATAAGTATTCTATACTTTTGTAACTCAAATCATCATCTGATAAACCAAATTTCAAAATGTATTATGAAAACTCTCATGCACATTCGATAAAAATTCACCCGAAAAAAAAGAGAAGAAATTCTATAAAACGATCACAAAGCAAACTATCCAAAGTACTACTCGCATATATCTCGAAACTTTTACAAAACGACACGTTTACTACCTTCTTTCCTCGGCAAAAATGTTTACTAAAAGGTACCCACATAAAACTGTCGTTGTCTTTAAATGTCTAATCTATGTCTACACATCCAAACACATACAAAAAAAAAGACCACAACAGAACAAACAAATAAACAGCCCACTTCACTCAAAAAACTTACAACTGAATTCAAAAACAAAACTAAAACTGTACAAAAAAAAAGTGTATACATACAGATTAAGATACATATAGTTCTAGCATCGAAATGTTTAATTTTCGTATTGAGTAGTGCCACAAAAACACGAACATTTTATACCAAATAAATACTATGAATACAGCCAACAGCAAACAATAAATATACAACATTTTTACACTGTCCCACACGCAATTTGAATGCAAACACTTGATTTATTATTTTATTTGTTTTTTTTCTCTCTGTCCATCAAATTGTGTATTTACTTGAAACTTTGTGTGTTTTTTTGCAGTTAATTTTCAGTGGCGAGTACACAAAGGCCATGGATAAGGATTGGCATTCGGGCCATTTCTGTTGCTGGCAATGCGATGAGAGTCTCACTGGACAGCGTTACGTCATCCGTGATGATCATCCCTATTGCATCAAGTGTTACGAGAATGTGTTCGCGAATACGTGCGAGGAGTGCAACAAGATCATTGGCATTGACTCGAAGGTAGGCATTTTTAGAGTAAAGTAAGGAAAAGAGAACAAGTTAGTAGACAAATAGCTTTCTAAAGCAACAAAATTTAATTTTTTTATATTTATATATATTTTTATGTAAATATAAGACGGAAAACAGTCTTAGTCACAAGTTTAGAAAGTCCATTAATTGAATTTGCAATTAAAGTTTATAAATGTATATCCAAACTATAAATTCCTATACTGTTCATTTACTGATGAACAAATTTTAATAGACTGCACCTCTCGAAATTTCGTTGTAGTTAGTAAAACATAATTTTAAAGCTCTATATTGATTTCTATTATTATTATTAAGACAAACTCTTCTACTTATTCCGATATTTCACACACGTTTCTTAATTCCTTGCACAGGATCTTTCCTATAAAGACAAGCACTGGCACGAAGCCTGTTTCCTGTGCTTCAAGTGCAATTTGAACCTGGTCGACAAGCAGTTTGGCGCCAAGGCCGATAAGATCTACTGTGGCAACTGCTATGATGCTCAGTTTGCCTCCCGTTGCGATGGCTGCGGTGAAGTTTTTCGCGCAGGTAAGAAAATCATTAGTTTACATTATTTTGTAGCATATTTTTGGGCGGCGTCTAAAAAATAGATACGATGAGAAGTGATGGGCAAAGCGCAGACTGGTTGGACTGGTGGGTGGCACTTGCTTTGGAATCAAGCAGCAAGGTGGTGGGTTAAGAGGGGATGTGTGAGGGGAAGTTGCTGGCATGTTTTTGTGCATGCTTAATACTATGCCAAATTAATTGCACTTGGAGAGCAATTTGTTAGCAACTGGCGACACATTCCATAAATCTCCAATGTGCACTGGCATATAAACATAAATAATTGACGCGTATTTGCATGCCCTGTAAAAATTTGTGATTAGAAGGGTATGCCAGTATTAGAGCAGGGTTTGATCAAATTCATTTCCATAAACATTTTAAAAAGTGATTATTAATCAGTGGAAACACTACTTCAAACTTCTTTGTCTCAACTGAATGATTTCGTAAAACTGTGGTTAATAAAATGTTTGTATGTTTAAAGAAAGCTGCTAAATTAATAGTACCTTTCACTAGTTTCACACTTTCTACAGGGTATATCGTAGTCTAATTCCCCGTTCCCTCTTAGCTACACCTAATGAACTTGCCACAGTTGAGTGCGTGCAACGTCCAGTGGCTGGTGCCTGGTGCCTGGAGCCAGTTTCTGTTTGCAATTCCCGTACGTTATTTTGAGCGATATCTGTTTTCATTACACGTTACTTTAGATGCAATTTGAGCGTTACGAGCACTTTGTGTCCAAGTTGACTGTCTGTTTGAGCTTGAATTGATGAACGACACAAGACGGTAGTTCATTTGAGTACAGTTCAGTTCAATTTGGTGCGGAGCAAGTTCATTGTCACGATAAACGGCCCACGCCAGGCAACCAAAACGAGCTCGAGAAAGATAAATAGAGAGGGATGTGGGAGAGGGAGTAAGTGGGGGACTCACACAGTCTCCAGCTGTTTCAGGGCCTGAACTCACAGGTGGACGTCATTGTGACGGCTAACAAAAGGTGTAAATTTTTGACAAGTTCGTTGTCATTGTTTTTTTTTTTATACTCAATTCAATTGGAGCGTTATGCAAATAAAACTTAGTTAAGATAAATAAAAATGTATATAAATACAAATATATTATTAAGTTGCGAGTACTTGTCACTTGTTTTGGTGATAAATTTATTGAGATAAGACGATACAATTGGTATTGTCATATCAATGAGAGTGTTAAGCACGTACCCAATTTGGCCGTGACACTTTCGTGTAAACGTAATGCGGCAGTTTATTAGCCGCAATTGAAGGCATTACCAAAATTGGCAAACACTGTTTGAAAGTACTACACGCTGGCATTGCCAATTACGAGGGGAAATAAATAAGATGCAGTGTAAATCTGAAATCAACATCAATGTCAGGCACCAAACGCATCCCACATGAGCGTGAATGACAATTTGAATTGGCATTTTGAATATTTATATTCGTATTCTTGGGGTCTTGGAGGTGACTCGAAGACAGGTGTCGTTTACACTACCAATTCAGGCATTTACTAATTGTCTAATCAAATTTACTTAAGATATTTGTATAATTTGCTTTATTGTCAAAACACTTGTTGTCTTGGAAAAATTGTGTTTTAATCGCTTACATCACACCACTGTTGACACCCCCACTTGTGCATAAATCACATAAATTAACAGGAATTATCGCATCTACGATGACAACGCCTTCAAATCATCTCTGTCATCTATGTTAATTCATGCGAAAGTCTATTCAAATCGTTCCACAGATCCACATTAAGCACTCGCTTCATGACTCACCAAAATTCGTATTTTTATTTATTTATAATTATTTGAATATTCTTGCGTATGGAACTTGTTTTTAGCTATTTGTTGCTCTTATGATTTGTGGCTTTTAAATTGCCTGCGTAGCGTTCAAAATGGAACAAAGAATTATTATTAAAGATCGCCGTTGTGCGTGTAGAATTAAATTAATGTATTTTTCTTTATATGGAAATAATTGCTTATATTTAGTTTATGATCTATGATTTTTTCTGACTCACATTTACGTGCTCGAGTTGAGGAAACTCTCTTTCTTTTTATCTTACTTAAACTGAAATCTTCAACTGTTGAACTGCAGTTTCAGTCACTTAATTGTTTAATTGCTTAATTGCGTGCTGATAAAAATTAAGCTTAACAATTTTATTGCAATTCAATTGATTTGTTTTTGTGCTGCCGAATCCCACGCACATTTTGCCGTCTAATGTCGGCAATTAATCAAACAAGTTAGTTACTGTTTTCCGTATAGGCCTTTAGGGTCGTCTTGGCCAAATAAGTAGCTGTTACAATTTCCAGGTAATGCCACTACTGGGCGGAGTTTTTGAAAGTGTGCAATTGTTGTTGACAATTTCCATATCACATTGCCCACCTGAAAATTATGCAGGCAGCCCACATAATTTGCAGCAGCTTCCTCAAGCGGATCACCTTAACGCCTTGGCAATGTCAAACTGTGCTTGAAGCACTTGAATTGCACACAACAACAGCAACAAGTTATCTGCATAAAACATAAGTAGTCAGTCAGCCAGTCAGTCAGTCAGTCAGTCAGTCAGTCAATCAGTCAACTAACCTGTTTCCGCCAGTCAAAATAGTTCATAATTGCATGAAGAGCCTAAATGGCACCTTGCCTGCCTTGTTATGTCTCCTCTGCCGTGTTAAACAAGACGATCTTTGTCGGAGAGTTGGCGGCAAAAACAACAACAACAGCAACAGTGGGAGAAGCAGCGCTGTCGCCAACTACTCACTCAACTCAACTTCAGTTGAGCTCAACTCAACTCAACTCAACTCACTCAACTCGCACTGTAAAGTAAACACAACGAAACCCACCACACCTCAAGCGAACTCAACTCAACTCAGTTGAGTTGTTTCTGTTTACGTTGCTCTGTTGATTGTTTCGCTTTAATTTGTTTCTTTTTTTTTGGCGGCTATTCTCAGTCTCAAAACGGCTTTCAAAGCGCTCGGCAAGTGCCGCGGATGTAAAATTTGTTTAAGCAAAGAAATTGCAATCAAACGTCAGAGAGCAACGTGTTGCATGCCTGATATCAATTGCAATTGCAGCGCGCATCTTATAAACAAGACATCGCCAAACGGCAATCGACAGTGAATGCGTCTATCAATAGATTAAAAACCAATTAAAAAGTATTTCCGCACTTAGTTAAACGCTGGGAAGTGTTCCCGTTCCGTTATTCAACTGCCGAATTTGGCACAGTTCAATCTGTAAACATTTTGTAATTGTTTAACGCAGCGCTAAAGTTATAAACAAGCGGATGAACTGTAACAACAGCACCACTCGTAAACTAGCCCTGATTCAAAGCAGTTGCCAAAAGTGTATCACGCTGCGTATACGCAATATATCATTTTGATCATATAGCTGGGCGTATGCGTGTGCCTTATCCCCACACAGGGCGACAGTTTAATTTGAACCCACACTCAAAATTGTTGAGTATTACACAATTTGAAATAGCCAAAAGAAAATATGTTTGAAATGCGAGCAAAATGTGAAACGGGATTTGGGAGTCAAGTTATCGTCTGACGCCTCTGCATAACCGTTGATAAACAGAGGGGGGCGGAGAGGGAATTACTAATCGTGTGGCAGTATCGTATTGCTTTGGCTGGTGGACTGGGGGCAGAGTGTCCAATAGAAATTGCATACCCAAAACCGGAAACAATTTGAGCTGCTTTTTTGGCTGCATTTAAAATGTGGCGATAGCATCGACGTGTGCCACATTTAAAGAGCTAAATGGAAAAAATGAAAACATGAAAAGCAGCACGGCACAATCATGAATATGCACGCAAAGGGGGAGGGGCTTTTGAGGGGGTATCGCCCACTTGAACTGGCATTTCTTTTAACGAGTGTTGTTGGCACTGCAATTGAATGCCAATTGAAATGAAATCGAAATCAAAATTAAAATAAAAACAAAGAGAAATAAACATTAAAAACAATATTGAATTGAAATCGCATTGAAGTTATGACGAAAACTTGAACTTTATTTTATTAATTGAGTGAGAGAGAAAACACAATAAAATAAAAAGAAGATAAAAGGTAGCTAAACCAATAAATCTGTAGAGCCCTCGATAAAGCATAAAAATGCCCAAGACGGCGCCTGTTTACCCATAAGAAACCCGCTTAAAAGCTCACACATATACACACAGAAACGATACCTTGAATGACATTTGGCTTTAACTTAAGTGTGGTTACGGCTTATCAGACCAATCGGAAATTCAATTTCTCTTTTTTTTTTATGAGAAAAACTAATAAATCTACACTCAAGATTTGTTTGTCTATCCCTGAAGCAGTTGACATTTGCACAGACGGGTCAGCGATGGCCCAAAGACAACAGGTTTACACCAGACACATATCACGATATCTGCCGATAAAGATCTGTCGTGTAAACATGCAGCTAAAATCAAGCTAAAAAACAAAGTAGAAGGAAATGTCTACAAAAATTTTGTGTAAGCGAAATACAAACTTTCAGCTATTTTTGCTGAGCTCTGCTCAACTGACTCGGAGAATTGACGATTTTGAAAATGCAGAGCACGAATCGAGAAACACTTTCCATTTTATTACAGTGCTGACACGTAATTGGGAGGTTGTTGTATTGTTTTATTAAATGTCGGCAATCAATCAATCATTTACTTAGATCACTAGACTTGTATATTTATGTGTTAGTTATAAATATTCGTATATTGACTGGCGAATTTCAATGTCGATCCTCCTCCGATCTCCATCTCCATCTCCACTTGACCTCAACGGTTGTCTTAATGTTTGTAGGCGTCAGTCGAGCCAATTTGTGGGCGATATCTTTGGGTTTGTTGTGCGACTTGGCAACTAGCTCAATTAGTTATAATTATGTGACACGGCGTTTGGGGTCTATTTGTCTATAGATCTATAAATAAGCTGCGGATCAAGCTCAGCCACAGTCACCGCCACAACAGCTGTGAAAGCCATAATAATGCTGTGGTTGTTTAGTTCTCTAGTAATCCGATACCCGAGGCCCAATTCTTGTCTTTAAAGCATTATCTCACTTTATACTATATATATTAATTGTCTCTCCATATTCTCAGACTCTGTTTCCTGTGGGGGCAATTTAAGATTTTTTTCAATTTCCTGCTTAAATTTGCGCACGCGTTTCATCAAATTTTAAGCAATTTATTTGTGGCTATTTTTGATTTTTTTTTTTGTTGTATTTTTTGCTTTACAAAAAGTTAATTATTTAATGATTTATGAAGGCAGTATTGTAGTTTTTTGTGTTGTAGTTTAACGTCATGTTATTTTATTTATAAGCATTCTCTAATTTTTTTTTTAAATGAAACTTGTTGTCTAAGCTGGAAATTTTTGTCGGTGGGGCCAAGTGATGTCATTGCCAGAGAGGAAGAGAGGGAGAGAGGGGGGAGAGTGAGAGAGTGAGAGAGGGGGTGTCAGAGAGAGATAGACGCCTTGTCGCCAAATTTGTTGTATTTATTTGACTTACACTCATTGAGAAGCGAGATCGGTATGAGATTAGTTTTTGGTTAGCCACAAGATTGTTCATCTCAACTGGTTCTAACTTTTTGCTGGCCCGTCCCAAATGAGTTGCCAGTTCAAGTCCACATTGCTGCTGACCCAGTTGTAATTTGTTAAACAAATCGACCGTTATTCGTGACTTAATGGGCCAGTTTACGAGTCAAAAGTGCTGCTGCTATATAATCTGATCAACGTAATTCATTACCAATGTTAGCACAAACCTAAATCAATCAAAATGACCGACGTGGATGTGCTTAGCTCCAGAATGAAATCCCGTTTGCATTTGCAAACCAAAACAATTGGTGCCGATCGCATCAAGAAGGCCAAGGATAACAACGAGGACATTGCCGTGCTGAGCATGTTCCTGCCAAATGCCAGTGCTGTTGAGGAGAATCGCAGCTTCTATTGCTCCCTTGGTGACTATTGTCGCATCGGTGATCCCCGTGCCACCAAAGCAGGTAATCATTTTTAATGAGCACTTTGTACTCATCAGTGGAACGGCTAATACTGCTCATAAATTATGTTAATTAAAAAAACCAGCGATACATCATAATTTATCAATATTACTGCCCATTTAATGGCTCATCTGTGTTGCCAAAATTGGTTGGAATCATAGACACCCACATGTGAAGGTGTTTTTTTTTGAGTCTTGAGTTTTGTGTGTCCAGATCTTCATAACGTCATCGCAGCTTTCGTTTGTTGATGTCTTTGCGATGAGTAATTTGACCCAAGTGGAGCTACACTTGGCGAAATAGTGGCCATTTGATGGCTTAAACTACTCGAAAGTCAAGCCATTTAAGCTGTGGAGAGGAGTTGGTGGAACTGGTTTATAAATTAACTCAATTATTATATTGTTTAATAACTTTATTTAACGTCTGTAGCCGTTTATAATTAAGCCAATATATTTTAATGAGTCCTCAAAAGAAAGGAGCATTTTTAGTCATTTTATTTATAATTGTGAAGCTGAAAAAAAAATTTTTGTAAGTGAGTTTTGTATAAATTCTTATATGCATTCAAATAAATTCTTAATTTTGTATGCAGTCTATAAACATTGTTTACCCAATTTTAGTTTTAACTGCCATAACTTGGCTTTATGCTAGCCGTTAAATCAGGCATTAACATGTGGTAACATCTCCAGTATCTCCTAATGTCTACAACACATAAAGCTTGTAAAGTGGCCATATGTGATTTTCCTACATATTTTTGCTGGCAATTTAAAGCATAACAATAGATAGACAATAGAATAATAACCGCCCTGACATTATTCCAGTCAATTACCCACTTCCCGCCCACTACCACAAATTGGCAGTCAGTGAACCTATTTGGCCAAAAGCAAAAAAAGAAAAAAAAAAACTTTTCTCCCTGGCCCTAAAAAACATTCGACATTTTCATGTTCCATGTCTTATTTTTGGCAACAAATTTCGAGCACGCAATAAATAAACCAAAGAGATTTGGCTAAAGGCTAAAATCTGTTCCACAATGGCACTATTAAAGCCATCGTTTGTAAGGGTTATCGTGTCTCTTCAGACTGGATAATTTGAATAATTTTTGCGTTAATTGTTATGAAAAAGTCTAGAGGAAAGTTGGCATTGGGAAATGGGAATTGGCAATGGAAAGGGCCAGGGAAGTTGGCTGGGAAAGGGGCAGGGAAAGGGGTTTTTGGTTTTGTTTTAGAGTGTTGCATGTCAGCTGCACATAATAATGATAAAAGAAATTGTATTCTATATTATTTTTTATGCATTTCCCATTGAAAATGAGCTGTGATTGGGTATTGTCCTGAATATGTCTGGAATTTGGGGTATTTAATAGATTGAGTTACTCACAAAGTTCAAGGTTGCAATATGCGAATTCAAATCATAATGGAAATTGAAATTGATTTGTCTAATATGCGTCTCCTTCTCTCCCTTTTCCCCCTCTTGCTTAGGTACCAAGAAAATGGAATACAAAACTCGTCAGTGGCATGAGAACTGTTTCTGCTGCTGTGTCTGCAAGAATGCCATTGGCACCAAGTCCTTTATACCCAGGGAGCAGGAGATTTACTGTGCCGGCTGCTACGAGGAGAAGTTTGCCACGCGTTGCATCAAGTGCAACAAGGTAAGAGAACGAGTTGCATATAAGAGTTTGGTTTAGTTAACTGTTTTTAATAACCTTTGCAGGTTATTACCTCTGGAGGTGTGACCTACAAGAACGAGCCATGGCATCGTGAGTGCTTCACTTGCACCCACTGTAACATCACTTTGGCAGGACAACGCTTTACCAGCCGTGATGAGAAGCCTTACTGTGCCGAATGCTTTGGCGAACTGTTTGCCAAACGCTGCACATCGTGTGTCAAGCCCATAACTGGTAAGTTTTCTTCATTTTATTTAGTAAATATTTAATTAACTTATTTCTTACCCCAGGCATTGGTGGCACTCGCTTCATTTCGTTTGAGGAGCGTCATTGGCATCATGATTGCTTTGTCTGTGCCAGCTGCAAGGCCAGTCTGGTTGGACGTGGTTTCATCACCGATGGACCCGACATTCTCTGCCCCGACTGTGCCAAGCAGAAGCTGATGTAAGCAACTGTATACGCAGGTCGAATCAGGCCAAGAAGCAGCCGCATTAAGTCAGGCTTGGCAGCGGAAAGCAGCAGCGAAAGTAGTGGCAAAAAGAAAATATGGGCCAAGAGCGAGATTTAGCCATATAAATATATTAAACATTAACAAAATTCAACGAAAAATGGATCAAAGCAGCGCATTGAGCGGCATATGTATTAAACGATATATACAAAAAACAAACAAACAAATTAATGCCTTACACATACATATTAATATTAGATATGAAATGGTAAAAAAAAACAAAAGCAAAAGCAAACAAAAATATGAAATCCTAAAATCAAAAGCCACAAATTTTAAAAATTATAAAATTAACTATTGTACGAGTGCTTGTATACTTATTAATATATAGCATCAAAATTAATATATGCATAAATTAAAGTGGGAAAATCGTGTGAAAAATTCTGCAGAAGAGCAAAATCAAAAAGAAAATTTAAGAAAATCTCGCTTGAATATTGATATTTTTATGCTTTACCAACCAATTGTATAAAACGTATACATATTTATTATTTGTAATTGCATTTGAACGCGAAAACAAAAAATGATGAAAAAATAAGATATTGTAACTATTGTTGCCACACATTACATAATTTATGTATGTTTATTTATTTATTTTAAGTTCTTTAACCAACACCAAACACACAGAAAATGAGTCGTAAAGAAAATGTGTGCAAAGGTTTTCTAACCGCGGGTTTCAGTTAAATACTTGTATTAAACACACAGTTTACGTTTTTATTTTATATATTATCTATTTTATTAAACAAAACCTACACACACACACACGTAAATATACCCATACACTATAAACGCACATAAACACACACGTCCTAGCAATTTAATTGTTTAGTTTTATTTTCACGATTTTGTGCGCGAAACTAAAACATCAACTCGTAATTATTTACAAATGCCAACAAAATGTCAATGTCCTTAACTATTTAATGAAATTAAAGCTAAATAAATTAATAATATTCATCGATAATGGTTGCCTTTTATTAAAGAATTTGTGGGCGGGAAAATTTTAAAAAAGTAATAACAGAGACCCGGTGTTGCGCAAAATAAGTAGCACTGTTGATCACGCAATGAGAGCACTGTAAACGCAAAAAAGAGCTTTCTGTTATGTTAATGCTTTGTCAACGTATATTGTGAACGGCAAGCGGCCAATAATAACAAAATCGAGATGGATAACGAAAGCACGCGGGAGTTAAAACTTATACTGAATTTAGGTATTTAATAATGGAATAAACATTAAATGACAGTGAGTAAATGCATATTTCCAGTGCTGGCGCAGAGCTGCTTTTTGGAAACATCAAACGCCGGCAACTGTCGTTGGACGGAACGCAGAAATGTAAGCATCTTCTAGTTTACCGTTTGGAATAAACATTGTCACAATTAATTTAAAGGGACAATTGCGAAGCTGCTCAAGTGGATGCATGCCAACATACTAACAGAACGTCCTGAATTATTTATGCAAGGAGACACTGTGTAAGTCCTTCCGAATCGTGCCGTGCGTTTGGATGCCAACAATTGTCTATTCTATTGCTTTTCAGACGTCCCGGCATTTTGGTCTTGATCAACGACACAGACTGGGAGCTGCTGGTAAGTTAAATAATAAAAAAATCTTTCATTTAATTTATTTTTTGATTTTAGGGCGAACTAGAGTATGAACTGCAACCGAATGATAATGTGCTGTTTATATCTACACTACATGGCGGATAACAAGACAATTTGATTGCTGTGTACCTTAATCAAAAGTGTTGACGCTGTAGTCATTTTATAGCATTTTGCATAATTGCCGAAAAATGCTATAATAAGCTTAGCTATTTATAGCGCTCTAGCTGTTTAAACAATTAGATTATGGCAACAGCGATTTCTCACATGTATTACAATTAAGCATAATGAATAAGAATAACTCTTGTGAAGATTTTTCTACCCTGTAAATAAATAATTTATTTTTGTATAAAATAGTTATTTGTAAAATATTTTAAAATAAAGTTTCATGAGTCAGAATTACGTCCCTTTACCAAAATGGCAAAGGCCCACACGATGATTCGGGGTTGCAAAGATTTTCTTCATTCCAAGTTCCATAATTTTGACATTAGTGGTATTTATACCGGCTAATGAATGAATAAACACTTGGGAATCATAAGACATAGCTAACAAAGAAAATATCGCATGGGAGAAGTCGCATGAAAGAAACCAAAAATTATTTACTGTATAAAGATCAGTATATGGAACACAAATTTTAACGATCTGTAATTTTAAAATTAAAACACATAAATTTCATTAGGTTATACTTTATTTAAACATAATTTACCATATTAAATAAATCAATAAAGTTGTTATAGTCATACAGTGCTTCGTTTGCAGAGCTTAGCGCAAGAACTACGAGTGCAAAAGCGATTTTTACTGCCACCACAGCCTTTATAGGACAACTTCTTGCAGGTTCGCAGTTTCGTGTCAAAATACCACATGTCTCTATTGGCATTCTTGCGGCAAATGGGCCAACCAGTGACGCCTCGATTCTTAAGTCCCTCGCAAATTTGTCCATCTTCTAAGAAGATACAAAATTCTAAAGTTCATTTATAAACATGCGAAAAGGCTTACCTGGAAATCCTTTGCATGGAGGATCACTACTCTCTCCATGCGTGCAGGACACGTACAGAGCCAGCAAACTAAAGATTATTATGTATTTCATTTTAAATTCGAACTGAATAATGATAGCCAATTTGGCAAGCTTTTTATAGCATACGTTAAGTTACGAAATGTTGATTAAAGAACAGTTGTTCAGTAGGCAAAACAACTGTAAAACAGATGAGAAGCAATTGTTCAGGCAGATAAAAAATTGAAAAAAGATAAAGGAAATCAAAGCAGATAGCAAACAATTTGCAAACCAAATATCTGGTTGAAAGAATTGCAAAAACAAGGCTGATATATTTCAACCAGAGGCATAATTAGACCCACTACTCTAAAAAATAGTAGAGGGGTCTATTAAGTTTGTCAAAAGAGAACAACAAGTTATTTACTAGCTTAAGCAGACTCCCAATCTCTGCGCTAATGGCGCTTAGAGATCTCTGCCGCTGTTTGTGTGATTGTTCGCGGACGCCAGCAGAGCGCACGAACGGTTTGTGTGTTTGTTCGCTGTCCTCTGTGGCGCTAATAAGGAGCACTCTCTGTTTACTATTTACGTATGCTCCCGCACTCTACTCTCTGTAATTGAATTTAAATTACAGTCTGTCGCTTGCTGCTGATTCTGATCGCCTGGTATTTCATACAAAGAAATCTTTGATTTTAGCCCTTCGCGGGTTTTTTTTCGTTAGTAATTCTTGCTGAAATACCAGGCCAACAAAAATATAAGCAGGTCGCAATGCAAAAATTATTTAATATTAACATTGAGTTAACATTATCATTGAGTTAACATTAACATTGAGTTAACATTATCATTGAGTTAACATTAACATTGAGTTAACATTAACATTGAGTTAACATTAACATTGAGTTAACATCAACATTGAGTTAACATTAACATTGAGTTAACATTAACATTGAGTTAACATTAACATTGAGTTAACATTAACATTGTGTTAACATTAACATCGAGTTAACATTAACATTGAGTTAACATTAACATCGAGTTAACATTAACATTGTGTTAACATTAACATTGAGTTAACGTTAACAATGAGTTAACATTAACATTGAGTTAACATTAACATTGAGTTAACATTAACATTGAGTTAACATTAACATTGAGTTAACATTAATATATATTTTCCATAGAATTGAAAGAGGTTCTACTGTTTTGAAGCAACATTTATTCAATTCTTTGCTTAATTAATTGTATACATTATTCATATTTTAAAGATATGCAATTATTTATGTATATTTTTACGATTATTTAAAAATAGGCACTTAATTTACATACTAATAACTATCTGTACGTTATAAATTTCGTTTTCGATTTTTCCTCTCTTGCGTTTTGGGGCGACGGAACGCCCATTTCGGCTGGCACATGGTGAGTGCCCCTCGATTTGTGTGTGTATGTGTGTGTGTGTGGAGTGTGTGGGTTGTTCGAGTAGATTAGGGTTGATTAAGATCTATGAAATATATTTCGACATTGACACATTGAATTCAATAATTTCAAATTTTCTAAAACAGGAAAGGGGAGAGGGAGGGGAAAATAAACGGATGAAGGCAAATAATACAATCGCATAAAATTGTTTATGACAAATTAACACAACTAAAATGAAATAAATAATAAATAACAAAAATAATAATAATAATAATAATAAGTATACATATGTTTTATATGATAATCTGAATCTGATGAAACCGTTTTTGCTAAAGCTATAAATTGTTTTTTTTTTTTTTATATTTTTGTTTCTTTTACTTTTTACTCTCGAAATAAGTATTCGGGCATCGGTTAAATTAAAATTCATTTATTGCTCTCCGTGTCAGCGGACTCGGCAGCATGGGCGTAGGACTTATAGCGACGTAGGATCACCGACGAGCTGCTGGTGCTGGCCATCGATGCAGCTGCTCCGGATGTCGACCAACTTCCTCTGTTGCCCGTCAGCTGCTCGGCTGCATGCGCATGATCTTGATCCGGCGTTACAGATATATCGGATAGTATGCCGCTTTCTGCATATATACATAATAATAACATTATGGGAGTAAGTATAAAAAAACAATTCCAAATATTTATCAAACAAATCGGAAGACAAAGAACATGCAACACGTGATCGGGTGGAGTGGGAAATAAACAGGTAACTAGTTGGGGTGTGTGTGTGGGTATTTACAGTAGTGTGTGTGGGTGTGTAGTAATACTGCAGGAAGTGTTTATATACATAGGGAGGAGACAAGTAAACAAACTAACAAACAAACAAATAAAACAAACTAAAAGCAACAGGTGACGCCTTAGAAGAAGTAGCACAAGTCAAGCTCAATACCCATGGACAGCTGGCTAACAATTGTTGTTGATCGTTTGTGATGCCGCTTGCTGTTGTTGTTGTGGTTGTTGCTACGGCTGGTGCTGTTGCTGTTGCTGCCTGCGTAGGTTGATGTGGGCGTGCCCAGTTGCATTCTGGAGGAACTCTCGGCTTCGCTGCTGTTGCTCAATTTAAGCGCCTGCGTTTCATTGATCAACTCCAAGGTGGCAATGTTGCTGTTGTGACTGCTGCTATTGTTGTGGCTATTGCTGCTACTGCTGCTGCTAAGTTTGTTAAAGTTGAGATTTAAGCTGTGGCGGGTGGTTTCATGGCCAGAGCAACCGCCGCTAATGGAGGAGCTGCTCGTAGTGCTCGTACCGCTGGAGAGTGAACTCTCCGAGATTAAAGAATTAGGACGTCGCATGCTGCCTTTGCCAGGCTCCACGTGACGCAACTTGGGAGCTAAGAACGAAACGGAATATGGTATCAGTAGAACAACAGTTTAATTAAAAACATTTACTTACTTTTGTTCAGCTGAGCTAGCGGTATGGAACGATCGCTGATCTGATTCTGACTGGGACGTATGTCCAGACAGGGCTTGCTGCCAATGCCCATTGAGGACATTTCTGCCAGGCGAATTTCTGTTAGACAACACCATTAAATCGGTTACTCAAACTTCTTTTAAATGATGTATAGTCAAAGCTTACCTCGATTTCGCTTCGCCTGTTTCCATAGCAGTTTCGATATCTCCTCGGTCCAGGCATTCTTGATGTCCTCCGACATGCACTGCAGCATCCAAGTGTCGTCTGGCTTCCGTTTCCTAAACCAAATCTCGAATTTGGTCGTCGAATCGCCCGTGTGCGCGGTGAGTCCAATGTCCGAGGTCTTGATGCTGTTCTTGTAGATGTAAATGTCCAGATTCTGAAAGTAGAAACTCCCTTAGTGAATTGTTCAACTTCCAGTAAAGACTACATACCTTATGGTCTGGAAAACGACGTGCTTTACTGAACAGCACCAGCTCCTCGAAGAGGAACACTTGTCGCAGTGTCTTTTTGCCACCGCGTCCTTGCCACACCAGAAACTCGTTTTGGCGCAGCAGACGACCCTGTTCCTTAACATTCACATCGCAGTCCCGCAGCGAATCCATGGCCAACAGATCGTTGCCATGACGCAGCTGGAACTTGACCATCTCCTCAGCACGCTGCAGTTCCTCCACATCAGCGGCAATCTCCTGCAGTGCCGCGCCCTCTACACTCTTCACCGCCTTCACCAGCTGCTGCAGCAGCAGTGCATATTTACCCATACGCTGCACTGGTTTCAGCAGATACGAGGCCAAATCCATTTTATCCTGCAGCTGTAGCTGCTTTGGCTTAAAGAACGAAGTGCCATATTCACTTAACAATGTGTCGCTCTTGGGCTTGTTCTTGTTGTACAGTGCATACAGGTAGAACTTGGATTCCATTTCGAGGAAGGCAGCGCCGACCTTTAAAGGATTACGCTCGTAACGCTCCAGTTCACCCAGAAAATGTGAGTTATGAAACTCAAAGATTTTCTCAATATTGCCAAAGATCACATTCCTCTGTCCACGCAGTGGCTGTGGAATGTCCTCCCGCAGTAGCTCATCAATGTAGTGCTCGATCACGTAGTACAAGGAGCGGACGTAGTCGCGTTCGGTACCAATCATTTCGCGCATGATCAATAGAAGCGTTCTGGAGGAAGTAGGAGGATGTTAGTGAGTTGGAAATTTGACCAGTTTAAGTTAAACTTTGTTCTTACTTTTGTATTTTTGGTTCCAAACAGCTGAGCTCTTCGGTTAGCTCAAAACTGGAGGCATGGCACTGTAGATGAGCATTCGCCTCCATGGGCGAGTGCATGTCCATGTAGCGCTTGGTGGGACGCTCAAAGCACTCATCCTCGAGCAGCTCATCGTGACTGAAAAAAGTTAAGGAAATAATTAAAGTTTTTTCTTTCTCTTGGTCACTTTCAAGGCTTCCTACCCCTTCTCGTTGAGACTCTGACAGGAGCAGATGCGTGCCAATTTCGGGTTACGTTCGCAGTTATCGCAGACACCGACTCCAGAGTCGGCAATCTTTGATTGCTGCTCTTCTCCATCGCCGTCAGCGTCGCCATCGGCATCGCAGTCGTTGTCGTTATCATTCTCATGATCGTGATCGTTGTCGTGCTCCTCTTCGGGTTCGTCCATGTCTTCCAGATTGCGACTCTCCCGCCAGCAACTGCAGTGGCTGCCACCAGTCGCACCCTCAAAGGAGCTGCCGTTGCCGGAGCTGCAGCGATAGCTGCCTCGCTTCGCTGCCGACTGTCCGGGCGTGCTGCTCGCTGTGGGCAGAGAGCTGCTCTTCCTCATAACCGCCGGCAGATGCTTCTCCAGAAAAGCAGTGGCGCCCAGCTCATCCGCGCGACGCTGTAGCTCGCCCAAAACAGCAGTTTCCCGCTGATGTTGCGTGAGCAGATGCAGCAAACTGGCACCTCCCTCGATGCGTTCTCGTGTCTTTTCCAATTTCTCCGAGAACTGATCCAATGCGGTCTTCAGATTGCGTGCACTCTCGCTGAGCACCGCAATCTTATTGGCCGCCAAGTGTAGATCTCTGCCCTTGGCCAAGTGTTTCTACAAAAGACATAGATAATTAAGTAATGCTTTGTATGAACTTTGTGTTGGCTTACGACTTACTCTGGCAATGAAGTAGTATTTTTCAAACTCCAGTTCCTGCGCTTTTAGTGTCGCCTCACTGTCCAGCTGCAGCTGTGCAAATTTCAGCAAATTTTCAGCACCGTCACTGGCCAGCCATGATGTGACCTAAAAATAAACAAATAAGGCACAGTTTGAGTCTTGGAGTTTGAGTTTGAAATTGAAACTGAAATTGAGTTCAGTGAGGAACCTTCAAAATAAAAAACACGCCCACGCGACGCCGTCAAGGTCCAATTCCCGACAATTTCCCAACGATGAAAAGTGAAATTCAAGCAAACAAAACGAACGACAATCAGCGATCCGACGACGAGCTGACAATCGAACGATCTGACGATCGACGACGATCTAATTAGCCTCCACTTTACAAATTAAAAAGCAATCGGGCACAAATCAAATAAAATAATTCTTCTATGGGTATTTTAAACTTAAGCTCCCAAAGGTAGAGACTACAACAACCACGGGCCAATCAACAATCTCACATTGATAATTTTGTAGCTCTAACCAATTTTTAATCACCTGCTGCGTCCAATTGAATTGATACAATCGATGATGCGACGAATTATGGAACAGAGAAGGGGAGTAGGTTGGGTTTGGTAGATAGGGGAACCTGCACTAACTAACCAGCTTCCAGGTCTTAGCTCTTAGCGTGTGCCGCACCGCATTCACTTTCCGTTTTTGGATTGTCTCTGTGCCGATCTTTGGCTTTGAGATAATGTGCCCCAGACACATTTGTGGGCATGTCTACAGCCACGTTTACGTCCTCCCCAATGAATGAACACATGTATGCACATATATATACTGTATATATATATGTTTGTGTCTGTTAGCAAATGGGGGAGCCAAGCTGCTCCAGTTTCACAGTTTGCCGCACAATCAGCAGCGACTCTGCCTCGCATCCAAAACTTGTACTCGCACTCGCACTCATATTCGTAGTTGTATTCGTAGTTGTATTCGTTTACTTAGAGTCCAAGTCAGGCTCTTCGTGCTCATCAGATATGGCAGCTCTGGCCATATGAATCGATTAAAGCCAGCATGAGCCAGTCAAATACAGGGTGCTTTACGGCTGCCACTTAATTGAATTGATAAGTTTCTTAATTAATTGATCTCTTTTTGATGAAACTCCCTTAGCAAGTTGAAGTTCATTTCATAGGGGGATAATCATAAATTTTTTAATTTAGCGCTCAACGCGTGTCCACAGATTCTGTTGTCATTATAATTTAATTGTTTTTAATTTGGGCACTTTCAAATCTATTATTAGGGAAAGTGTTTCACTTCACGCTTAATTTAATTGAGAATTAAGTTTTATAACACTGCCTTAAATTGTTTTTTATTTTTAATTCGATTTAAAGCACGGGAAAGGAAAACTTGAGAAGTTGTAAGATTTTATAATTATAACTGCTAGTTTAATATTCATTTCGACAACTATTAAATTAAAATTTGTTTGTCCTTTACTTTAATTTGTTTGAAAACCAAACAGTTGTGTTTTAGAATTATTTTTTATGAGAAACTAATCACATGGTACACCCTGTATTTTTTGGAGCCGGCTCAGTTGTTTGCATTGTTTACATGACGAGTCGCAAGGCCTTTTTTAGTTTTTATTGGATGCTGCCATTTGAGAGATTGTTTCTCAACGATTGCCACACACACTCAAAAACACACACACACAAACACACACACCGATCGACAGGCTTAAGTCAATAATAAATAAATTAATTGATTTACTAAATCGTTGGTTCAATGAAATGTTTAATGCCAGCGATAAGACTTTAGCCGGAAAGAAGCTGTTGCTGCTGCTGTTGTTATTGTTGTTGTTGTTGTTGTCACTTTTGTCGCTGCTGTTGGTGCCAGTGAAATCATCGAATAATGCAAACGGCAGACGATAAACAAATACAAAACAATAATAGAAACAAAAGTTTCAAACTTCAGCAAAAGTTTCAGTTGGATGCACGTTAAATGTGTGTACGTGTGTGTGTGTGTGTGTGTGTGTGTGTGTGTGTGTGTGTGTGTGTGTGTGTGTGTGTGTGTGTGTGTGCGTATGGGTGTGCGTGCGTGTTGATGACTCACAAACTCACATAGTTGGCTATTTGGGCTGCCAATTGTTGGCTGGCAGCTGTTTCAAGCTCACTGCCAACTGGTGACGGGGGGCGATTGTTCGCTTTGGAGTTGCCGTCGCAGTCGCAGTCGCATTCGGACTCGGCGTCGGAGTCGGAGGCAATCATAGCGCGAATCGAGCTCAAAATGCGATAACAATTAGCTGTGCACCGACTAAGCGCGACAAACGAACAACAACATGCCACAGCCAGCTCTGAATTGCAACTGTTGCTCGCACTTGAATTGTGCCGCTGGCACATCGACAACAATCATCATCAGGCATCGACAACAATCGCCGACAGTCTATCGCTAGCCCAACATCAAATACACACACACGCACACACACACTCGTTACTGTTGCAGTTTTATTTGTTGTTTTCGAGTCAACGAAAATGAAATGAAATGAAATTCAATCAAATCACAACAATTAGCCAGTGCAAATAAATGTTCAATTGGTGCTGCTTGGTGCTGGCAGCAATGGAAACCCTATTGGAATAGGCGGCACTGGAATTGGAAGCTACGAACGACAATAGACAGCAGAGTTGCTGTTGCTGCTGCTGCTGATGACGACGTCGCCAACATCGTTGCTTGTGTCAATTTGCTTAGCTAAGTAAATAACTTGTCATGTGGGAGAAGGAAGACAATTGAATCTTCTATGACTCTTTTATCTTACATCTCACTCTGGCTTCCTCCCACTCATACTATCTCGCTTGCACTCTCTGGCTTTGTGATAAGCTTGAGTACATATTTCTTTTTTGTTTCGACTTCTTCTATTTGCCACTGGCAACGAGCAACTGCGGATGTTGTCTTTTGTTGCTGCTGCTGTTGTTGCTGTTGCTGTTGTTGGTATGCTGATAAGCGATTGCAGCAGGGAGTTGACTGCACTCTGTCTTTATAATGATCGGCACATCTTAGAGAAGCTCTTTGACTATTGCTGTTGTTTTGGGTTGGTGTTGCTGTTGTTAGTCTTAGTGTTGGTGTTTGTTGTTGGCGTTACTCTGACATAAAACGCAAATTTAACGTGACAGTTTAACAAGTTGATCGCATGCGCCATAAAACACATGCAACACCTACAACAACAACAACACTAGCAACACTAGCAACACCAGCAACAACTCCTCCAACAACTATGTTGCTTTGAGCATGCGTGGCTTCCAGTGGTGTCCACAGCGGCAACTGTTGCTGCTGCTGCGGCTGCTGCTGTCGTGTAATTTACGCAAATGTCGCGTATTTATCTTATAGCCATAAACATTTTTTAAGCCACAATATCGAATTTATTTTGACACTTAACAAAGTTGTTGCCATTGTTGTTGCTGTTGTTGTTGTTAGAGTTGTTGTTGCTCATTGCTATCATAGAAAATTCCGACAGCTATTGGGATTTAAGTTTTGTTTTGCGTCTACATTTGTCTCTGCCTGCCTTTTTGGATTGGATTCTGTGTCTATTTCTGGTCGCAGTGTAATTTATTTGAAGTACGTCTTAAATGATATGCGTTTCCCATTTGCAATTTGCCACATTCGGAGTGTCTCATTTGATGTTGGCTAATTTGTTCCTCATGCTGCGTTCTGGCCTTATCCACAGCTGCTTATTTTTTGGCTCTTAACTTTTTACAATTTTAACGGACATGTTTAGTCATTTGCTTGCTAATTTATGGCAGTTATTCAGAAACTATAGCGACGCTAACTAGTCCCTCTCCTCTCTTCTCTTTCTCTCTCTCTCTCTTTCTATTTTCTATTACCCTTTCTCTTTCTGTGGCTAAGTGGCTAGCAGGGTGAAACAACTTGGCGGAATGCATGCGTCAAGTGAGTTATTAAACATGTATCTTGCCAGTTTGAGTGGCAAACATATCAAAGAAGCACTGAAAGCAACTAAAACATGAAAGCACATTAAAGCTTTGATTTGTAGCTTTTGATTTAAATGCAAGCAATCAAATGTAATAGTTGTAAAAAACATATAAATAAATAAATAAAGGACCAACTGCCTGAGGATTAATTTTTTAATTTATGCAGTTTAAAAAGTCTATTTATGAAAGTTTTTTGACCACAGCACACTTAATCTCTGAACCAAAATCAAATGCCCATATCATAAAATATTGCCATATTTTCAGAAAAACATGTCCCCATTACTATTGGCAGTAATTTTCAGTAAATATTTCAGTTAATGTTTCAGTTTAAATGAGTAAACTACAATAAAGAATTGTATTCTGAAAAACGTAAATATTTAAATTGGAAATTTGAAACTTTAAGAGCATCGTTAAATTATCGGCAGCAGTTAGACAAATTTTTACAGTATGTGCGGGTATGAATATGAGTGTAAGTGTGTGTGTGTGTGTTTGTGTGAGTGTGTGTACTGTTTGGCAGTTGCCTAGTAACTGAATTTGAAACTGAGGCTCGCTCGACTGCATTTTTGGTGAACTACAATGAGGCGTATGTATAATAAAGCAATTTCGTTTAACTATTTGACGCGAAAAGGAGATTAAAATTTTACTTATTTTTTCACTTTCCAATGCAACGAAGCCGGGCAGCAAACACGCCCCAAACCTCAAAGACAAATCCCAAACCAGGGGCAGTAGTCAGGGTGGCGGGCGGGTAGGTGCTGAGAGACAGCGAGTCATAAATTGTGGCCACAAAAGGCCAAGACGTTAATGTGGTGACAATATTGCATGCAGGCGACTTGTTGTTGCTGGTGTTAATGTTGTTGGTCGAAAAGCAGCTTTACTGCAGCAAGTGCAACAACAGGGGACTAGGACAGGGGCAGCGGGTGGGGCTGTGTGGCAGTGACAGTGACTGCAGCTTATCGTCGAATCAAAAGACGGAACGGACGTGACGACGCGTCGAAAAGAAAGAAGAAAAAAAAGCACAAAAACAACAATGATGACAGCTGTTGATGAAGTTGACGATTTCTAAAAATGCGTGTAAAATTAGTGTTAAAAAACATGTCAAACTCAATACGACAGTTACATTTTGACATGCCCCAAACGATGTCGGCGACAACAATTACGTTTTGTTCGCTGTCACTCTCGGTCTTGGACTTGGTCTTGGTCGTGGTCTTGGCTTATGGCTTTGCTTTATTCAATAAATATACGAGTACAAGTGCAAGTCCAAGTAGTTGCAGTTGCAGATATGCAGACATTCTAGGCGGCAACTCTGCTCTGCCTTGGGCAACTCAAATGTCTGCCAAGCTAAGCGTATGATTAACGTCTACATTGATGACACACAGCGACTCAAGCTGCTGCTGCTGTAGTTGCATCTTCAGCAGAAGCTGCAGCTGCAGCTGCACTGATGTCGTCTTCAGTCGAGAGCGTAGTTGAGGCATTGTTTGTTAGTTTCGCGTGGCGAATTTGCATGCATCAACCGGTTGCAGGCACTTGCGGCACTCAATATGCAGTCCCAGTCCCAGCCACCAAGAACCGAGAGTACCCAGCACCCAGATTCCAGATCCCACATCCCAGTGAAGATGTGTCTGCCACGCGAGGGTTAATACACGCGGCTATTATTAATGCCAAAGTCATGCCACTGTGAATGGGTCTCGGTGTTAGTCATAGTCTTAGACTTGGTCTTAGGCCCAGTCATAGACTTGTACTTGTATCTTCTTCTTTTTGGCATGTCGACACTAAATAAGCCTTCATATTTCATGGCCAGTTCTCTGGCTGACCGAGTTCTGTGCAGCTGCTGAGTTATGCAAGTTTGTGGCAGCCACCGCATTCCACTGAACCTACAGAATCCCGCTTGGGGTTGGGGTGGAGATCGGAGTCGGGGTCGAGGTTGGGTTCGTATGTCAGAGGCCATAAATAAGCCAAAGTTTTTGCTTCCGCGCCAACAACAACAACTTGTCGCTTGTGGTTTTGGGGCAGCTAGACATTGGCTACTTGTGGCAAATCTTGTGCTTAGTTGGTTATTCAAGGCGCGAAACAATTAAACATAGTTTTCATTGCACAAAGTCGCCGACAGAGCGCGCAAATTAATTTGAAAAATCAGACGACGACAACGATGCTCAAAGAAAGCGCCACAAAAATAAATCCAATTTCACCGTGTATTTTTATCTGTATCTCTTCACATGCAGCTATCAGCTCTTTCACCAACGGCAGCAACAGTGGTAACACCCAACAGACACACACGCACACCCAGTCCAGCACACACACAAGCACACACTTGTGGCCATAACTGGAGCTACAGAGACTGCCCCCGAAGCCGCCTAGGAGTAACGCAGCCGATCAACAATTTAGATATAATATCGCATATCGCATCATAATGTCGCCGTTGTCGTCGTAGTTGTCAGTGCCGCTGTTTCTTTGCTTCTACTCCTACTTCACCTGCCTCTTCCACTCCTACTTCTCCTTCTGCCTCTTCTCGTTGTCACAACAAAATGGCGACGGCGGCATCTTTTTTCGCACCTTGTTTGAATGCGCGCCTAATGGACGACAGCGACATTTGTTAGGTGGCGATGCTGCATTCGTATTCGTATTTGTATTCGTTTGTGTATTCGTTTTTGGCATTGCACTCACGAGTTGAAGCTCGTGTTGGCTCAGTTTAGTTGCGGTCTGTTAGTTAACTACATAAACGTATTGATTTAATTAAGACAATCAAGGCCAACGAACAGTTAATACACTTTATGGCACTTTAAGCTGCTAGTAACTTGAAATGAATTTCGTATAATTTATAAGATTCAATATAGTAAAATAAAACAGTTTTAAATAATTATTTTATAGCTGGGACATTAAATTAAATTTAATATTTCAAGCGAGTAAATTGAGCTTATTAATGCTAAGCAAAGATATTGGATGACGTATTCAATTAACACATATTAAGTCCTTAATGGCAATACTTTAACTTTAAAAGCAGTTTTCAGCTTATAAACAGTATACATTTTCAATAATTCTGTACAAAAAACTAATCTTTAGACATAATTTATAATTTTAAAATGCAAATGAGATAAATATAAACTATGTAGTAAGCTGAAGGTCAGAAGAAAACTTCTATTCAGCTGTAAAATATTCAAACCAGCAATTACTTTAGATACACCTAAATATTTTATATTAAAATTTCCAAAGATTTGCAGCCAGTTGAATGAAATGTTAAGTAAGTGTTGGCAGCAATTAAATTAAAGTTCATTGTATAACAATGAACATAATTATTAAAATTATAAATTGTTTGCTTCATTATGTTAACTTCCCACGCCAATTATTAAGTTGTTTGCCTGATTATTCGCAATGACAAATTAACAATGCTCGGCGAAAAAAGTTAGAGCAGACAAACTATAAAAAAGAGTGAACAAAAAATAAAAAAACTGAAAAACTCCAACAAAAATTGGAAGCTGTCAACAGGCTTTTAATTGAAAGCGTGTTGGTGTTAAATATTTATAGTATCTCTTAGCATGATTTTAGCAGCTATCGCGATATGACAGTCGTATGACAAGCAGGCAGCAGTGGAGAGAGAGAGAGAGAGGAGGGAGAGAGTGAGGCATAGAGAGCTAAATTGAGATAGAGTCAGTCAATCGGTTGAGCTGACAGTCGGTCATTTAGTCAGTCAATCAGTCTTATCGCTGAACTACTTTTGAATGAAAACTAATGAAATGAGCAACTCAAGCCATCAATGGAGCAATCAATGGGTCTTTTTAGAGACGTCCCATGTCCGTTGTCTGAGTATTGCAAATCGATTGAAAATCGCAAGCAAAAAAAAAAAAAACGCAACAAAATGTATTTAATTTCTTTAACCTTGCTTTCACTTTTCTCATTAACTTTTCGTCGGCAATTAAAATTCAATTTTTGGCCCCAACCAAGTATAGAGTTTTGATAAATTGCCGCACATCTCTCAGAGGCGGAGGAGCGTGTGAAAAATGTCCGAAAACTGTAAGCCGTAAAAGGCAAACTTCAAAAAAAAAAAAAAAACGAAAATCAAATAACCAACAACAACAGAAACGTTAACAAGGCGCTGCAAATTGTTAAATGCCAATTTCCGCAAATTATTAAATGAAATTGAAGATCCAGGAGCCGTTTATCTATGAGATACTCGCACACAAGTACCCAGGTATCTGCGTATCTTTGCAGTCTATGGCTGCGTGTCTGTCGTGTGTTTGCAATATGACATACTTTTGTTTGACTCAACAACAGCAGCAGCAGCAGTAGAAACCAGCAACTCCCAACAAACAACATGCAACATGCAACAATCATAATAATAATGGCAAAAACTTAATAGTAGCGCGAAAGTATGACGAATATCTAAACGCATTGCATTGCGAAGAAGCTGGAACTGAAGCTGAAGCTGAGAGTCTGTTGCTTTTATGACTGCGCTAACTAATCCCACAACAAATTATTGTGATTAATCAGCGAAATTGCATTAGTGGATGCAACGGAGTCTCTTGCGCTCTGGGCGTTGCCACAACTGTCATTGGCGCTGATTAAGCGCCGCCGAGTATGAAGATTAACCTGACCAGATAACGCGAAAGGTACGAAGAGAGCTCTGCATTTGACTACCATCTTCTACCAACTCCATCTGCTGTTTTGGGCCAACTTGTGGGTGCGTGCGTGCTCAATTATGTATACGGCAGCAGTTCGAGGGGTGGGGGGTGCGGTAAGTGCACCTGGGTTAAAGGTAGCCCGTGAGATGATCATGAAAAGCCATTCATCTCGCTGAGACCCTTGAGAGTTTCCAGTGAGTCAACTACTGTATTTGCTACGGTTGCATGCAACCCATTAACAAGTCAATTAAAATGCCAGGAAATGGCAGCTATGATTCGCAGATGCGCACTTCTGTATCTGTATCTTTTGGCAGACTTATCTAACGGCTCCATTTGGCAGCCAGATCAACAACACGGGCTACCGTTGCAACTCAAACCCAATTCAAATACAAATCCAAATCTAAAACCAAATTCGTATCCAAACCGAACTTGTTGTGGACATTAAGCGGATGCGCGTAATAAATTAATAAAGTCAAGACATTAAATGCAATGCATATTCAATTAACAATGTCAGCTGGAGTGGAGTGCTCTCTACGCTGTTTAGCTGTGCACCGCGTATCTGCCAGATACATTTGGCATTTCGAATGTGGATGGCGCATTTCCTGTTGACAGTCCTCTTTGCTATACTCCCCAGTGCACCCCCCTCTCTGCAGCCTATTCAAATGTTGCCAGCTCATTAAACCCTCTTCTCTGTGTTATCATAGCACCAACTTCAGTTTTCAGCTTCAACTTCAACTTCAGCACGTTATGTGCATATCAATTGAAGACAAACAAGCTACAAATATTCATGACTTCGAACGAAACAAAACGTTTCCAAAAATGTTTAGAATTTGAAATTTTGGGCAGGAACAAAATAACAAAAGGAGCGACAAGCGAGAGGAGAAGTGAGGGAGGAGTGGAGAATGAGGGTCTGTAGTTATATGGAATCTTTGGTGAAACTCTGAAGCTTAGAAGTGTGGAGGTATTTATTTTCTTTTGGCAAGACTTTAAGACTTCTATAAGTGCTTAAAAAACTGTATAAGCATTGCTTATGAAAATATCTTTTTCTTTTAATATATATTACAAGTTTAAGCTAAGTGAAGGAAGGGCTTGAAGATTTAATCCCCTTTAATACATACTTCTAAGATTTTGTAAGTAATTTCCTTGATGTACCTAATATATTTAGTACTAGTACTTTTACTGACAACTCACCTCATTAATCTCATCCTCCAGGGCGCGTTGACGCGTCAGTTGACGCAGACGCTCGCGTCGCTGCTCCGTCAGCTGCTCCAGACGCTGAGCAGCGCGATCCACTTCGCTGTAGAGCAGCGTTACTTTTCTCAGTTTATTTGCTGCATCCGAATTGCAGACAACTGCAGTGGGAACAGCAGCAGCAGAAGCTGTTGCTGTGCTTGTGGCTGCAGGGGTATTGATGGCACTGGCTGCCTCTTGGAGGCGCAACAGCTGTGTGGCGCCTCGCTTGCGCAAATTGTGCAGCTGCGAGTCCATAAGGGCACGACTGAGGGCACGATGCTGCCCATAAAGCTGACGTCGCGTTGGCAACCCTAGCAAATCGGCAGCGCGTATGTCACTCAAGGCAGCAACTAGTCGACCTCCGGCAGCGGAACATTGACGCTGAAACGCCTCGAGTTGGCCAAAGAATTCGCGCCACTTGAGTGCATCGTGATGATGCTGGCCCCGGAGCGAACCGCGCGGCAATTGTGATGGCGCAACACTTGTCGTGACTTGGTCCACGCTAATGAATTTAACCAAATGCGATGCCAAATGCGACTGCGATGGTGACGGCGACGGCGACGGCGACTGCTCCTGTTGTGTGTGTTTAGTGTTGGAAAGAAAAGCAAAAAAGAAGAAATAACAAAATTAAAGTCCAAAATAAAAGCCGTCATTAGTGACCAGGTATGTTCTGTGTTTCTCTATTTTCGGCTCAAATGCTGGCCATGTTAAGCGCTTTAATTGGCTGTGGGGCGTCAACCCAGCAGCCAAAATAAGGCTAAGACTGCGCCTCAGACAGTGGCTTGAACTGAGACTGAAGCCCTCTTAATGATTTCATTTTGTGGTGCAATCGCAAAGGTCAAACTCTGAACTTACCGGCTGATCACAGCTATTGTTGTTAGAGTTCTGCTGCTGCTGTTGATTGCACAATTGCAGCAAATTCGCATCGAGACAAACAGCCAAAATTTCACAATTGCCAATTTGCTTGCTTAACAGTTTGAGACTTTGGCAAATTAAGTCGATTACGCATAAATGTTGCGACTTCTCGATGGCAATTAAAATGGTAAATGTTTGTTGGGCGGGTTTCATTTGTTGTTGTTGCTGTTGTTCCTGCTGCTGCTGCTGCTGCTGCTGTGTACTTTTATGGGCAATGCTGTAAATACACAAGTTAAATGCAATGAGTTACAGTAAGAAGTGCACGGTCAGGTGCTCATAAACAACAACGTCATGTGTATGTGGTGTAAATTGTGAATGTGGCAGGTTGCAAACTTGCAACTGCAACTGCTCCAAAACTTGTGAGCAGCAAGCAGGCAATTGGCAACTGGCAACTGGCCACTTGCCAGTTGGCAACGCCCAAAACAAGTTCAACTTAATTGGCAATAAGCGGCCTCTGCCACTTTGGGCCACAAGCACAAAACAGCAGCCCACAACTAGATGAGGCTAGTTGAATGGGTGTGCTGTCGGTCTCTTCTGCCTCATCTTCCATCTAGCATACCCTTTGGAGTGTGTAACATCCAGTAAATATGACAAGTTGGTAGCCACTTTTAATCAGCGTAAATAAAAATTGAAAATTGCTGCTAATGGCAGCTGGCGCATTAATAAAAAGCCCAACAGGCATTTTCCTAACACTCTTCTTTTTTTTTCTTACCCCCAAAAAGCGTTTTATCCAGCTGCGTGTAGTCTTCAGTTCCCTCTGTGCAGCACTCCGTTTTTTTTTTTTTGCCTGCAGTTGCAACTAACTGTAAATACATGCCAGTAACTTGGCCTGGTCAGACGGTCAACCAGTCGGCCTGTTAGGCTGTTAGCCAGTTATGTTCTCACAGCAGTATTCGTCTAAGTATTCATCTTAGTATTTCTATTTCTATTCCTACTCATATTCCCATTCCAATTCCCATTCCTATGCCATCCACCCCCGTCAGAGAATCCGCTTTTTAGCTGATATTTGCACGCAATGCGCATGCGGCAGGTCGCGTTGCAAGTGGCAAGTGGCAAGCTCACTAGCTGCGGGCTGCAAATCTTCAGCTTTAGCTTCTCATTCTCCTCATCATCATCATCATCATCGTCACTCTGGCATGCTTCGAGTTTAATGATGCCGCACAGCACGGTCATCAAAAGCATTTGGCATTTCAATTTGAAAGCAACCTACACATGAGCTAAACCTGCCATAACATTTGTTAATGTGAGTCTACAACGAATTTCAAATATTCTACAATTACTGTAGAGAGCACAAATATTAACAGCTAATTTGCAAGCCAGAAAATGTTAAAGACTTTAACATCTTGTGCTTAGCAGACTTAACATGGAAATAAAGTAACTTAACATAACAGAAAAATGTTATTAGAGAGTTGTTTGTTCTTTTACTATAATAACGTTTTCTACTAATGTTAGGCCGACATTTCTTCCAATTGGTTACAGAGTAAGTTAACATAGCATTAAATGGAAAACACTTTAAGGCCCTAAAACATATATATCTGAATTAATAGAATAATTTTTAGAGCTATTCTAAAATAGCAACACTATTCGAAGCTGTTATATGAGTCTTTTGTATAAATCCATTCATTAAAATAATATTAAAGTCTTCTTAAATGTTTGCCAATTAAATTTAAAGCTGTTCCTGAACTTGTCTTCACTTTAAAATTATTAATTTAAACATGACATGTAACTGTTACTACTACGGCATTAGCTTAACATTACCAAGAGTATCATACATGCATAAGGCATGCCAAATGTGACCATAAATGTTAACAACAGCAACACAATAACATTGTGAGCTTAAGCAAATAGTTTGCCCCTGTAAACTATGGTTAAAATTTACATAGACATTTCATTAACAAGGCAAACTAGTGTTATTAGAGAAAAGACATAAATCTGACTTATGTAAGGCTTTCCCTGGCAGTTTTCTGGCTCCGTGAAATGTGGCCTAAAGATAAGATGTTAGTCATAATATTTGCCCAAAACTAAAAAACACGAAAAGTGCTCTGGGCAATTCGAAGTGATCCGAAAGAGCAATAAAGAAATGAGTACGAGTACGAGTACGAATGTGTAGTCCTAGTCCGGGTCGGATCGTATCGGATTGGTTGTGTGTAACCCGAGCTTTCTTTATACTCTGCTCGTATTTGTATTATGTATTATGCATTATGCGCGGGCATGCATATTAATACCTTTGGTAGTTGTGTTGTGCCAGGCGGCATTCAAAGATTCCCAGAAGTACAGGCCCATAAAAACAAATTTAATTGCAAGCTGTCACACGCAGAGAAACAGAGAGAGAGACGGGGACTGCGGCTATTCATCCCTGCATAGAGATGGCTTATTGTGACAGGGTCAAATGGGGCCCTAGGCCTGAAAGTGGGATGTGATGTAAGTTTTTTTGGATAAGAAATGCAATCTTGTCTCTTTGTCTTGTTGACACTGTCAGTCTGTCAAGTCTGGGCCTCTTCTCGGTCTTGTGGTGAAAACTTTACTTAGCTCAAATATTTAATATTTGCGTGCAGTGTCTGTCTGTCGACTGGCATTTGAAATTGGACAAGCGAGCTAATGAATACCTTACACATGTCGGCAAACAAACGCAAATAATGTCAATGACAGAGAGAGAGAGAGAGATACAGGGGGAGGAAGAGGGAGGAGTAGCGGGGGGAAGACGACACCAACTTCAGCTCCAACTTCAGACGAGAGTGGCTGTCCAAGTTGTAAAGTCTTTAGTGTCATCGTCATCAGTCAGACACAAGATTGGAGTTGTGCCAGTTTTGGAATTTTTGCAAAACTTCAAATTGCTTGTGCAAATGTAAAATGCAAATGTTTGTCAAAGTTTTCTACACGATTTGGCCGCATTTTATCAATTGGCATTGAAGCAATTAACATGCACCTGGAACTCAATTCTTTCTTTAACTACAAAAAGAAACGGGAATGAGTATATCAAATAGAATTGAAATTGCTATTAAAAGAGTTATGGAAATGGAAATGGGAATCGGATTGCGAATAGAAATGCCAAAGTCGTAAGTGGCCAACGAATGTGTTCTCATATATGTCGATTTAGATTTCACAGATTACTCTGATATTTCCAGGAATCATCGTGGTGGAGTAGCAACAGCAATAACAACAACAAAGCACCAATAACACAAGCATTCATCGCTGGGCCACTAAAGTTCACATCATAAATTTAAAGTGTCACGAATCTGTCTGAAAAAATCATTCATACGCCTGCAGCTCTTGTTCTCTCTTTCATATTTTGTCTCCCTTATGCACACACACACACACACACACATACACACACTCCTTCTTCAACTCTCTGCCATTGTCTCCTCCTTCTCCATTCGCTCTACAAAGGGAAGCCGAAAGAACACAGTCCCTCCAGCGACGTGTCTGCCGTACTTTAGTAGAGCCAACAACTGTTGCCTGAGACTACAGTCCAAAATTACACTACAGAACAAGGCACTGTTTAGCTGCACTATCTTGATAGTGCTTTTAACACAATGTTAGTCGAGCACTATCTTGATTCGTGATAAAACCTCATGTAAATGTGATTCAGAAATAGTTCACGAAAAACTCTAAGCAGCTAGTGATTAATTACAGTCTACTTATGTTATATAACATAAAAAAGATAAGATTTATTACTAACCACTTTTTAAATAAAAAGTTTGCATAACTGTTGCTTATCTTTGAATAAGTAGAATTAATTAAAAAATCCGTCAAAAGACTAGATCAAAAGTTCAATATACTCTATATTAGTTTTGAGATGTTCTAAGCTAAAAGTAGATTTAAGTCTAACATTTGTAAAGAAATTCATTATCAGTTGTTGAGTAATAACTTGAATTTAATCTTTAATCATCTATTTAAATATTAAAGAGTTTTACTTGCGTGTTAGTAGTAAAACTGGTTGACAGCTTTTACCTCAAGTTTAAAATAAACCCAATCCCATAACTACTTTTGTGATTAAAGTAAATTCTAATCTCCCATTACACTCAAAGTGCATATTTCCTGCTTAGTTTAGTTGTTGACTCAATTGGAGCGTAAAATCTTCAACACTTTGTAGATTTGTAGCACAGTGTTATCGACTTTTAGCTAAGGCCTTTGTTCCATTTTCTAAGGCAAAGTTCTCAGCATTGAACACAAGTGTGGTTCGTTCTCTTGTTGTTGTTTTGCTAGCTGTTGTTGTTGTTCTTGTTGCATGTTTCCTTTTAGCCAAAGTGGCAAATTGACTGGCGTTGCATATTCTGTAGCGGCAATGAGTTCGACTGCCTGATTGCCAGACAGCAAGACGACCCAGAGTTAGACAAGGCAACAAAAGGGAGGCAAAGCCTGGGAAGGTGCAACTAGAGTAGTGGGTACTGGTGGGTTAAGGGAGTGGGAGAGACAGAGACAGAGATAGCAAGAGAGCCCCACATAATGTCTTAAAGGCTTAAGTGCTGCGTTGTCGTTGTCGCTGTAGTTTTTCCCAGCGCCAGTTGGCTCTTCAGCCAGTTGGCTCTTTGGTCAGGCATTAACTGCACATTTGCATATCTGCTCGTAAATATGGATGGGCTGCTTGTGAGTCTATAAAATTTACCCCCTTACTGCCTGCCTGCTGATGATTCTGCTACGTTGGACAGACAAATTGAAATACCTGGTCCTGGGGCTAGCACACATACACATACACACACAGCTGTTGCTTGTGCTCATTCCCATGCGTTTTGCATTTGACATTAAACTGCCTGATTCTGATTGAGGCAACCCCCTGCTCCTCCTCCACCCAATGCCACACTCTTCAAAATCTTTATAGAGCGCAGATTTGCAACTCACCTGCACTCAGGTATGGTGCTGTAGTAGAGCAGCAGAGTGGCCAGCTCATAGCAGTTGAGTCCCGCAATTGCCACAGCATCTGCGTCCACAGTCACAAGTGGGTCGCCTTCTAGGGTGCGTGTGCCTGTAAACCAAGAAAAAAAGCAGAAAAATCAAATGAAATTTGTGTGTGAAATTCATGTGTTATGGAAATCGAACTCAATCTCAATTGCTTAAACTCCCTGGGTGGTCCCGACAACGTGTTAATGTGTGAAGAAAAAAAGAGTGTGTGAATTAATTGAATTGAATTCGAATTGAACTCGACTAGCTGTTAAATTGAATTGAATGCAAGTTGAATTGAATTGAATTGGATTGAAAAGCGCATTTCACCAGCTAAACGCCTGGCAGCCAAATTGCATTTGCCTATCGGGGCAATGGGGCAAACAAGGCAACAAAGGGGGCGTGGCACGCTGAGTTTGCCATTTTCAATTTATATTTATAAGCAAAGTTTTCAGTTAGTCAGTTAGTTTAGTTAGTTTAGCGAAAGTCTAGAATTATGCAGAGTAGCGTTGAAAATGGAAAGTCTACTTATATATATGTATATATAGTTATAGTTTTTGTAGGCCTACCTGGCAAATAGACGCCGCTGTTCAACAGTTTCTCGGGCAATTCACTGATCGAGTTGGGCGGCAACAGTTCCCTCTCCCGCTCTCTCACCCGCTCCGTTGCTGTCACCATGAACAACTCCGGCATTGAATCCGCTTCGCTGTTCACTGTTAAAGAAATTGACAAGTATTTATATTATTTATATGTATATTATTATATATATATTTTTAGATATAGGTTAATTGCATTTTAAACGCTTGTTGGAAACCTTGAAAACTGGTTCAGGATCGCTCGACGTGCTTTGCATAATAACGTTAACGTTAACGTCATTTGATTAATTTGGCAACAGCGCTGCCGCGCTGCAGCGCAGTCACCAGTAGCCCACACAGACACTTGACTTAAATAAATGGGGGCGTGGCCGTGCTAAACCAGTTGCCACCATAAATTAAGAGTTGCCACTTTCGCGTGCGACAGTTTCTGTTGCCCCATTATAAATGCGGCAGCGTCTGCAGAAATTCTGCACGGACTTTGTGGTGTCCACCTGGTGGCACCACCTGTTGATTGCTTAGTTGGCTGCTTGCTGGTGGTTTGATTGTGCTGCGAATACAAATGCCAGGTGCACGTTGCATGCATAAGTACACAGGTAATTCAATACACTCCGAGTTGCCAGAGTTGCCCCCGCACTTGTCAGCTGATTTATGCCCGCTTGCAAATTGCACCCACACACACACACACACTAGTACACAGCCAAAATGCGACTTCAGGTCGATCGCATTCCATTGCGTTGCACATTGGGGCCAGATTCGTATCTCTATTAAAATTCCACTTATGATAACTCCCTCAAATTTCATTTATAATTCGCCAACAGTAATTTATATTTCATTTAATGTCTTTATTCTGTTTCAAATTGATTGCATAACTCAATCTACACTTTAAATAATTTAATGTCATTTTATTTAAATTTTCTCGACTCTTTTATGTGTGTTTTCTCTGTTTTACAAGCTTTACACAATTTCTCAATACTATTTCTCATTAATTTTCCGCATTTTTTTGTCCAATTTAAATTTAAATAAACACATGTTACCTTGACAAGGGTCAATTCGATATTTTATGAGCAAACTAGTTCCACTGTGCAGTGCATTTGCTTTGGTTTCTCATTTAATTTTCATATTTTAGGCTTTGACAAATTAAAAGGCATTTGCACCGTTGTAGTTGTTAGTGTTGCTGTTGTTGGTGTGGAAAGACAACGATATTTTGTGGTTAACCAACGCCTGGCGGATGCTGTGGGCCGCCGTTGTTAATGGCTAATAGCTTTTTTTGTTGGCTTTTGTGGTCGAACCGTGGGCGTTGGCAACGCATTCTAGTCAAAGAAAAAAAACTGAACTAAACTGAACTGAAACTGAAACTGAGACTGTGATTCAATGTGTGTGTATGTGTGTGTGGTTTCTGTTACAAATGCACCGCCTGGTCAAAGATATTGGCCTTCAGTTAAGCCAACTGATGCAGATATACGAGAACTACACATGATTTGATTGATCTTTTAGAGGCGTTGACGTAGCTTAATATGAGCGTAGACATCAACCAGAATGAGCACAAAGGCAACCCAATAACAATTGGCGAATATAAACCAGAACCAGCTATCAGAGACGGCATTCAAACAACCCCGTGTATAAATATGATTATAATCATCCTTGCGATTTTTGAAACAGGACAATGGCAGTGTGTCATTGGAAATGGGATTACCATAGTCCTTGGGTCCATTCATGCCACAGCACTCGTGTGTCATCTCATAGTAGTACAATTTCTCGCTATAGAAACCGCGCACCACCGCATACGTATCGGTGTAGACAACCACTGAAAAACTACCTGAAATTAGCAGCACTACACTCAGCAGAAAGGCGAATGTGATGGCCTAAGAGGAACACAAGGGTTAAGCTTGAAAGCGTCTAACCAAAAGGCGGTGAACTTACCACCAAAAAGAGTGATTCCATGCTGCACATGACAAAGATCACATCTGAGATGAGCACAAAAGAGCATATGCCCTCGATCCATGCGAGCAGTGTGAATAGTGAGGCAAAGTCATATGAGTTGCCAGCTCGAACTAGCACATAAACATGTTGGGAGAGCACACCCACATACAGATACTGTTGTATGCATAAAACAGTTGTATTTATTTTATAAAATTCTACGCTAGTCTTACCACAATAACAAGATTGAGCATAAGACAGATCCAAGATAATTGATGTTTGTTAAACTCCCATTCTGTTTTAAAGCACATTATCAGAGTTTGTTCAGTAAATTGTTGTTTGAATATTAAATCAAGGACTAATTGGAAACTAAAATATAAAAGAGTTAACTTTCTGTAGAGAGAAGTTTGGCAGCAGATTGGTAGAGTTAAATGTTTGCTTCAAAATAAGCTAAAAATACTCTTTAAATACCGCTCTATTACCATACAACTAATCCAAAATAATGCTGATAAATTGTATAAAAAATGAATGAATTCAATTGCTCATAATCATTGCATAAAATGTTTTCTAAGCTTCGACAGCTAATCATACTTGAAGAAAGTAACTTTAACAAAAAGATGCTTATTATTTCTATGTTAGAAAACTGCGAAAATATTCCCAATCTAGTGAAAGTTAATGAAGCATTATTGTAATCATAAATACCACTATTTATCATGCAGCAAGTCAACTGAAAAGTAGAAACTTTCACTAGAATTCAATGCTAATGACAGTCCATTCGTATTTGCGTTTTGTATCTGCACAGAATCACTGTCCATTAATTGAATCAAATGTTGGCAAATTTATGCGCAGAAATTATATCAAATTAACGCTAAATTTGCGCACTATCAAAAAGTGGCCATTAACCTGACTCTAGACTTCAAGACTTTGAGATCTGTAGACTTGGGCGACTTGGACTGCTGAGTCCGACTTCAAAGACTGCGAAATGAGCTCAACTTTGGCTGCGGGGCGTTTAATTGAATATTTGAGTATTGTGGGGCGGTGGCTGTGGCAGCGGGGAGGCGTGGCACAGTTAAAAAAAATATACAGATTTGCATGCCACAATTTTGTCGGGGTCTGTAAATGCGGCTCTTACCGCCGATCTTGGTCCGGCGGCTAAACAAATAAGGCAAAAGCAACGCCCAGTTTGTGAGAGATAAGCGAGCGAGCAACTTGTTGCAAGTTGGTCATAGCGACGTATGCGTAATGTGAATGCATTATTACGTATACGTCGTGTAATTCACTTACCCAGAGATTGACGTTTCTCGCCAGCATCGGTTGCCTCCTCATCGCTGTCAATGTGCGGAAATGAGTCGCCCAAACAAAACAGCGGCAAAGCGGGCGAAATGGAAGGCAACAAAACATTGTTGTTGTTCGAGTTGTTGTTGTTGTTGTTTGAACTGCTGTTGTTGCTCATTTTGCTGTTGTTGTTCAAGTGGCTGTGCAACTCTTCGCTGGCACTGCTGCTGCCGCTGGAACTGCTGCGCTCGCTGGCATTGCTGTTGCCCGATGAGGTGGAGTTCATGCTGTCCTGTCGATTGGTCAGGCGCCTCAGCATGTAACGGTTGTTCAACAGTTTGTTTTTGGTAATTAAATCGCTGCGCCGCAATGCGCACTTTGGCGACCCAATGTTGTTGTTGTCGCCCATGTTATTACTGCTGTTATTGTGGTTACCATTGCTGTTGTTGTTGGCCTCATCGAGCTGTTCCTCGCCAACTGCTAATGGCATTTGCAACGCATTCAGCGACACGCGCTCAATACTCTGCTCCACGCTCACCAACAGATTCTGCAACAACAGTGGCAACTCTATAGCTTCGTTAGCTTGCCCCTGTCCCTGTCCCTGTCCTTGTCCTTGTCCCTGTCCCGTTGTTGCCATTGCCGCCATCGACATCTCTAGCTGAAGCACGCTCAATGGCTCTTGCCGTGGATTATTGTAATCTATATGAATGCAATGAGTCTGAAACTGACTCAAACTCCCCTCGCTCTGCTGTGACGAGCGCCAAACAACATATAGCTGCGGTGTGGCTTCTGCGTCAGTTTCTGTAAAATGAAACACACAAATTATCAGTTTTAGCTTGGCGATAAAGTGTTCTAGTTAACAGCTCTTGGCTGCTGCTGCTTAAAACTAGTCTGGCTTTAAACCGCTGCCAATTGGAGCAACTGGGTAGAATTACCAGCAGAAAAACGGGCTTTTATTTGGAATTTAGTTAATGGTTGATATTAATAAAATACTTAGTTTAATAAAAGTAAATTTAATTAGTTTTTTATGAGAAACTTATTACAAAAATCAATTTCTAAGCAAATGAAATTAAAGTCTGCTTTAATCAGATTTAATTGATAGCAGTGTTGAGGCCTCGGTCGACCCACTTACCCAATTTGACACACAGATAGAGCTCAGCTGGTTGAAGTGCGTGTGCGATCTCAAAATCGCTTAACTGCAGCACCAGCGATCCATTGGATGTGGCCAGAGGCCAGCCGGGATGCCATAACCAGGACTGTAACGATAGCCAAAAGAGATTTGCAGATTGAGTAACGAAATCATTTGCAAATTTTTATTATTACGACGATTACATGTTACCCAGCCCCGACTATGCTTCTTCCTGCTCTACCCCTCTCTAAACCTCCCTCGGTCTATCTCTTTTCATTCAACTACAGTGAAATTATGTAGACAACAACACCCGCAAGTGTTAAGCTGCAAAAAGGAAACCGAAAACTCCAAATCGCTTAGACTGAAAAGCGCATTAAAAATGGCTCAGGCTGTCAGATGAAGTTGCAGTTGTACAGAGCGGAGTCTCCCTATACTAGTATATATATTTTTGTATATATGTGTGTTTGACTGTGGGCCTATCAGATGGCGAGTGTGGCAGCTTTTGAGTGCCTGCCTGCCCCAAACTTGCCGCAGTGCGATGCAAAATTATAGATAAATCATGCAAGTCAAACTTTAGCAATTTTTGCTAATTTTTGGTTATTACCCACAGCGGTTTTTTTTTGTGTAGCTCCACCAAAACGCGACGGAAAATTCAAAAAACGCTAAAGATTTCACCCCTACGGGAATGTGAAATCGAACTTGCAACTCAGTCTTGCAACATGATGAGAGACAGAGTGCAGAGAGGGAAAGATGGAGAGGTAGAGTGGGAGCCTAAGAGGGAGAGACCTTATAGACTGTTTCGGGTCGTCACTGATCCTGACTTACTATTAATTGTTATGACGCGAAAATGTTTTTCGCATTGTTGTTAATTTGCCAGCCACTCGGAAAATGCTTAAAACGTTCACTCAAAATAAAAACTGAGACTAAAAAAAATATATAAAAGCCAAAACAAAAGCAACAAAATAGAGGTGCGCTCACATTTGGCTTGATTTATAGCACCTTTTTGGCTCAACACAAAAGCGCTGATATTTTATAGGTAACACACAGCGTTAAGGTTTAGTTGTAGTTGTTGTTGTTGTTGCACATGCCACAGACCCCACACAGCAGAGACAACAGCGACCAACATAAATCAATTGTTGTTGTGAAGCAGTGTGCGAGCGAGAGCGACAGAGAGAGAGGAAGAGGGAGTCTGCAACCAAAATCCATTCAAACAGAAAATGATCAATTTTGTCATTTGATCAAAGCCGCAGAGCAACGATCGCAACGCATCGTTTACAATCGATTGAACAAAATGATCATCGCGGTGCGGTGCCACACACAGCAACAACAGCAACAACTGTAACAACAACAACAACTTCCTTTCAGTTTGGGTCTGCTACACTCTATAGGGTATCATTCGTTGTATAAGCTCGCTGTCGCCACATGCTAAAATGATGATTCTCGTACAACATTTTCTGCTTGATTGACCGCCAATTTTATTCCAAGCTGCGTTGCTCTCATTTGTTGTTGTTGTTATTGCTGTTGTTGCCGGTCTTCATATCGTTAGGTTCTAAATCATTGGCATCGACGTCGCTTCGATTTCGTCGTCATTGACCCAAATGATCGCGTCGTTCGGACGCCGCTTGTCATTGTCAACGATGACGACTTTGCCTCCATCCAACCCCAATAAAAATATCTATATATATATTGAACTCCAAGCCTCAGTCTGTTGCTTTTTTAGCTCTCGATTCCTTAATTCGTTTTCTGTTTCTGTTTCAGTTTCTGTTCTCTTTTCAGACATTTTTTTTCCCATGTTTTGTTACAAATTTCTGCCCCTTTTTGGCTTTCAAAGTCAAGTCAGCGTTTGGCATTCTTTTTTACCTCATTCATTCTTATGCTTATTTGTATTTTTGAAGCTTTTTTGTTTGGATTTTTGTGGCTGTTGCTTTCAATTTGCAGCGGCGACAAATTTCCGTTCCATTGTCGGCATTTGCTACCTTTTTGTTAAAGTTTTTCTGTTGATTTTGTTGGCTGTCCATAAATCTATATATAGAGATTTTGTCGAGGATTTGTCTGAATCCTTTTGGAATTCGAATCTGATCTGCCAAACAGACACATTTATCATTGAGATTACCAGAATTTGTGCCGTTTTTGCGTCATTCCCGCGCCTTTGATGTTGAAAACTAAATTACAGTTGAGTTGCCACAAAAACCAAAAAAAAAAATTAAAATGAAAATGAGCAGCCTGAGCATGAGCAGGATTTCAAACTGATCTCCGACTGAGACATACGCTATGCAATAAAAACAACATTTAAACACACAAAAACAGCTAAAACTCTTTGGTAGCAAATTTACAAATTCCCGCTGAGTGTTAATAATTTTCTATTTCTTTATTTTTTTTATTTTTTGCGGTTTTGATATTTAATTTTGAATGCTTCGACCTTGCGAATCAAATTAACTTACTTCCGAAACACCCAAAAATACCAATGTTAACTGTTTTGCAATTAATTGTGAGTTAACAGTTTGCAGTTTTTATTTATGACACAATATGTGTTATTAAATGAGGCAATACCAATAGTAGCGGTGAGTTACAGGGTATACAAAATCATTCAGCGCACTTTGTGAGTAACGAAGGCGACATGCTGTGGCATTATTAGCATATACTCATATGCAGATCTTTAGATATATATATATGCAGATATCTTTATGGATATGTATCTACACGAAACACGCTGAAAAGTGTATCCGAATTCCCGTTCTCGTAGTCGTTCCCATTTCCATACCTACAGCCGTTGCCGTTTGGCAGCGTGTGGCGCCCAGCCTATGGCAATTATTCAATGGGGGTGCCGTCGCACCCGGATTGGGATTGGGTTTGGAACAGGGACAGCTAAAGATACAGGGACGTTGACGGAGCCGGTGACGTTGCCGGCCATTGGGACCACCGACAAAGCCACACAAAATTACGCATGCAAAAGGCGCACAAAGGCGTTGCACCAAAAGAAAGAGACGGAGTGTCAGTGGTAGACAGAGAGGGCAGAGGAACCGTCTCATTTCTACATATGCATTTGGCGTGTTTTCTTAATAAATTATAGAAATACAAAGCAGACAAAAAAAGACAACTTGTTGGCCGTTGTCCGGTAAATTATCCGTGTGTGTGTGTGTGAGTCTCTGTGTGTGTGGTACAAAGTGCGCTTACGCCCAATAATTTTTTTCTTGATTATATTTTTGAACTAACAGTTTTTTTGAAAATATTTTCAGGCAACACAACAAATAATTAATATGTTGGCAAAAAGGGCCACACCTGGACAAAAAACGCCGCTAGCGTATGTTTTAATTACACATACGACGCGTAAGCCGCCAAAGCGGCATGAGAAAACCAAAATCAAAATCAAGAAAAAAGAAACAAAAACAAAACCGAAACCAAAACGAAAACGATACAAAGGCGACAGCGACACGGAAGGCCGTTAATTTTGCGAATCAATTTGATATTTGGCGTCGCTGGTCTAACAATCGCTCAAGAGCTTTATGACTAATGCCATGAGAAACGGCTATTATGAATGGCCAAATGGCCAAATGAATAAAGAATTCAGAATAAAAGCTGGGAAATGCTTTAATGTAGTTAAGCATAAAGGAAACAAAAGCTAAATAGTTAAGATTAGAGTTAATAGAATTAAGAAAGAGCTGACTGTGGCTACTTAAGTGACTGAGTGACTTGAGATAAAAATACTTTTATAGCTAAAGAAATTCTATATTTAGCATGAAAAGACTTGAATAACAAAAGAACTTGCATGGCTGTTAACATAGTTTATGTGGGAAAAGCCAGCGATAACAGTCTGTGAATTAACATAGCTGTAAAGAATACAAAGACTAATACTAGAGCACTAAACAAACACAAACACTAAAACAACTTTCTTCTTGTTAGTAATACATGATTGAATTAGATTAATTTAATGCATTTGCTTAAGCTGATAAAGTAAAAATTCCATTCCATTTGGAATTCGATTGCTAAAGCATCTGCAAGTCGCAATTTGTGGCAAATCTTTGAACTTTTTGCACAAACAAAGCGAGTGAATTTATTGCCATCAACGTCACATTTCCGCTTCATCTACCAGAACGGCCATCAAGAGAATGGCACCACCAGCTCCAGCTCCACCAGCCACAACAACAGCAGCAGGCAGCAGGCAGCAGGCAGCACCTCCAGTCGGCTCTCTGCACCAGCAAAGTTAGGCCGCAGTCACCACACCTACAAATTGTTTGTTTTGTGGTGCAAACAGGCCGTGGACGAAGAAGCAGAAGGAAATCGGAGAGGAAAGAAGTACAGTGTATAGTATAAGCTGTATACTATATACTGAATTCTGTATTCCTCCAATGTATGTAATATTTATGTTTATTTTGCATGTCGTTGCTGGAGTAGCTGCGGGGCGCCGCAAAAAGGGGGAAGGCGTGACCAAAATAGATCAGGTCTAGGCTGTCATGCTTGCTGCATGGCCGGAATGCAATGGCAGGCTGTCTTCCCCAGCTACACTGCCCCTGCACCGCCCTCCCCCTCACCCCTTGCTAGACCATTGTAGCAAAGATGTTGGCATGCCAAATTCAGTTGCATAGTTGCCAGCTTTTTGTAGTTGTTGTTTCTGTTTTTTTTTGCAAACTTCTTCAAAGCGGCACTGGCAGCTAAATGATTTAGGTTTCTGTAAGCAGGAAGTGGCCGTCGATTGGGTGTTGAAATATTATAGGCCAACAAATCAGAATATCAAGCATATATCAGAATATATTCACAAATTATGCACATGAGGCACTTTAAAGCCTGTCAACTTAAGATAACAACAAAAGACGAAAGGCGAACATCAAAGTGAATTCGCTGAGACAGGCAAACAAAACTTCAACAAACTGTTGCAAGTTGCAGCTTGGCTGTTACATAAGTTGCACGTAATGCCTGAGATTGGGATGGCAACCAAAACAGAAAAAAAAAGGAAAAAAAAAACGAAGACAAAAGCTGGAGTTTAAGATTGAGACAAAGATGCGATCCAATGTGTTGCGATGCGATGCGAAGCGGCTCAATTACGAGTGCAATTGGTGGCAGAGTAACAGCAAAAACCGGTACAAGTTAACAGACTTGAGATTCTTCTGGCTGCTTTTGTGGTCTTTTGGTCTTTAGTCTTTTCTGTCTTTTCTATCAACCACTTTCAGTTCACAGCTGATCATGAACTTCGGCTGAAAACAGCTGAAAACGAGTTTTTATAGCCTCATGGCATAATAACAGAAGACGAACAACAAACGGCAATAAACTGGAGGACAGAACGAATAGCATAAGATGATCTGAGTCGGGAGAGTTTCAGTCTCAGTCTCAGTCTCAGTTTGAGACTTGCGCTGATTCTCCGTTTTGTAATTGAAAAAGTTGTTAGCCACATCAATTCCAAAACGGCTGTAAACTTGTTAATGCATTGAATCGGCGTATAAAAAGGGAAGAAGAAAAACATATTAAGAAAACGCCAATAACTGCAGTTAGAATCGAAAAAGGGTTTTCTGTTGCACTGCTTGATTTGATTTGGCTTTTCGCTTTTTGGCCAATAAGGAAGTAAAACTTCAATATAGATATACATAGGAAAAATAAATGAAAAACGAGTAGCGATTTTCTCAACAGAATTTTCTCATTCTCTTTCCTAGATTCCAGGAAAATTCTGAAAAGCCACAACCACGAAGTGTAATTGTTTGCTTTTTGGCGTTTTTATTGAGAAACGAAAAGAAAACAAAAAGATGTGGCGCTGACGATGACGATGACGATGACTTTGAGGTTGAGGATAAGGACGTGGCCAGCGACAACTACAACGACAACGACATCAACGACAACAACTGAGACAACAACTAAGACAACGCCAGGCAAATCGAAATAAACTTTATGCACGTAAAATTTTAATGAGCACAGCACGAAGTCAATTTCAATGCTAATCCGGCGGCCAAAAGCCACGCAGACAAACGGACAAAGAGTTGGACAGAGTTGGACAGTGGACAGTGGGACATTCATTCAATTGACCAGCAGTTTAGACCACCGTGTGCTCACAAACTCCAACACAACTGCATTGTAGGTGGTGGCGGTTTTGGCGGTGGTTCTTTCGTTGCATTTGTCTAGTCTCATATGTGCCCTTAAGCCACAAATCACGAAGGTGCCGCAATCTGACATCCTACTCACAATGCGCCCAAGGCAAGGTGTCGGTTTCGTCTCTGAAACTCAGTCACAACAACACTGTCCAGCAAAATACCAGAGAGAGATAGTGGAAGAGGGTAAGTAGTAAAATGCATAGGAAGTTCATAAAAATATGTAGAAGTGCCTAAAAAAATTATAAAAAATCTTAAAAACATAACATCAAAATATGTTGTATAAAATTATTTATTTTCAGTGCTACTTTTAAAGCCTTTGAGCTGCCAAGGGTAATGTGCACTGAGCTGACAAACTCTAGTTACATATAAGCTAACATAAATTAATTTATTGACAAATCCAGGCTAAATGTAAGTAATGAGCTCTTTAAATAGGGTAGCAGGATTAATAACTTGCATACTTTTAATAGTTTTAAATATTTTTGCAATACACTAAAAGAATAAATAAATTCACACATTTCTTACCAAGTTTCTATGCTGCTAAACTAATAAATTTTTAATATATTCCATTTAGAAAGAAAGATCCTTTGAAAATAAGTTCACAGGGTTTCACAAATATTCACAAAGAAACATCAGCTACTATAAGTTTAAGTTGCTAAAAGTTGTCCAATAAATTTACAGACTATTTTTCTTTACCAACAATCCCTACTTTATGCAACAAATATTTACGACTGCACTTGGCAACAAACAAACTGTTGTGCAGTGTAATAAAAGTTACGCTTGAACTTGACAAATGCACAAATAACGTGACGCCACCAGACAAGCAAATAAAAGGCAAGCAAAAAACAAAATGAAGAAAAGCAAAGCAAAAGCTAAAATCCTGTCCAAAGTTAAACCCGGAGGCAAACTCTCAAGTATTTGTCTAGTGGCTTGTAATGCAAGTAATCGCAATTTATTATTGAACCATTTATTAGAGCGTGTCGTTGTAGTTGTCGTGGTCTTAGACAAAACTACAAAATTTACGCTTGGGTTTGTCATTTCGAGTCATTCATGGGATTTGATGGCTTCCTTTTTTTGTCCATTTTCATGTTTATAAGCAAGCACATTTGATTTGGCAGCGAATTCGGGCGTTTCTCATAGTGGCTTTTGTCTTTGTCTACCTGTTGGCATTGCAGGAAGCATTCACCTTCTTCAGACGCAAAGACAGACACAGCCAGACAGTCAGACAATGACGATAATGACATAAAAAACAAAGTAAAACAAACAGCAGACGACAACAACTAACAGAGACTGGCGGGCAGTCTATCAGTCGCTCAGTCGTTCAGTCTCTCAGTCTCCCAGTCAGTCAGTCAGTCAAGCAAAAAAGGAACAGTGTATCCACACACATGTGTTTGTTTCATGTCTTCGTTTGCCTTTCCGTCCCCTTGTCGGTTTTGGTGTCTGCCACTTGACGTGGTTGCCGCCTCAAGCCCCAATCCACGCAGCTCCAACTGCAGCTTCGGATTCGGATTCAACTCCAGTCAAACCGCGACTCATCATCAGCCTGCGGCTTTTGTGTTGGGTTAATTACTAAGCGAGTCACACGCGCTTGAATAATTCAAGGCTATCGCATGCAATTCTCATTCTATCGTGTATCTATTGCCAACTCGCACAGCTGCAACCTGCAACGTCTTCTCTCTTTATATTTATTTTGTTTTTGTTTCTTTTTATAAATCCAAACATCATGCTGTTTGTTGGTAACATAATCTGGCTGAAAGCGACGCGATTTGGAATTGCATTTCTCTACGCAGATTGTTCTGCGGCGACAGTCATAATGACTAAGTATCTTATAATGAAGTGGTAAGTATCTTTCGTGTAGAATAACTATAAAAACTAGATACACCATTAGCCAGAGCTATTGTACTACGAGTAGCTGACAATAAACGACAGTTTTACAGAGCTAAACTTATGTCTCCACAGTAATTGATATGGAATGCAAAGATCACTTGGGAAAAACGAAACATCATTAAACTTCATCACTTTATGATGACTCTAAAAATGAGGCATAAAAAATGTATTGTGTATGTAAATAAAGAAACCCTTTTTATGTTAGCTTATTTTTAAGACTACGGAAAAGGAATATCTATAAAATAATATTTGTATTTGGTAGTAAATAAAAAAAAGTGTTCTCTGATTTCATTAAAGTCTTTTAATTTAAATAATAAATAGCACAAAATTTAACTAAATATCAGAAACTTCTGCTTCTTAAAAAAGTAATTTGGTTTAGAAAGGGTTAATATACTTTCCTAATCTAATTTACGTTGAATACTTTGTTGCGTTTTTGAGCCAATCAATTACTGCATTCAATGCGTCTATTCACATGCGAGCACACACAATTCATCCATATCAATATCCTTAATGACAACTTCCTCTCAAAACTCTAATTCGACATGTGATTGTCATGACTTTATAGCCAATTCACACGCACACACATGCACATAGAGCAGGTAAGAGCGATAGAGAGAGAGAGAGAGAGAGAGGCACATACATAAATACTCACTTATGCACAACACGTGTCCACTCATATGAATGTGAGTGCACACTCGTGAATGCATTTTACAAGTTATTTTATGCAAGCCATAAATATGCACTTTACACTTTGCACATTTCTTTCATTCCCCCGCTCTCTCTCTCCCACCCTCTCTCTTTTTTTCTCTTCTCCGCTTTTGCTCCTTGAGTCAACTCTTCGTGTTCGCACAATACAAACAACAATCCATAGGATACAGATCGAGTATCTTAGCTCTTAGTTAGACTAACACAAACAGACATAAAGACAGACTAACTAAAAAAAGAGTAGAAAGAGAGAGAGAGAGAGGTATAGAGGGAATAAGAGTCCCGTAGTGTCGAGTGGTGCCTGCATACAAATTATGTACAAACATGTTTTCAGAAATGTTCAATTCATTATCGCTAACAAATGCCGATCATGTTGTGTTCAACACACACAGTTCAAAGCACTTTTCCAGCAAAAATTATTGCCAGAGCGCAAAATCTCTGCCTCTTTCTCCTACCATGCCCCCCACCACCCCGCCTGCCTAGGCGTCCCCGTCTGTCTGCCTGTCTGGGGAACTGCAACTGAAATTGCAAATGGAATTGGAATTGGGTCTGGAGAGTGTGTTTATCAGCAATGTGGGGATTGATGGAGCAATTGCTGTTACTGCTCAACTCGGAAGCTGTTTTCTATCTATGCGGAAAATGCTTCCACTCCACAGTCTCCACAGTATCCACTCCTCACACCACAATCCACTCGGTAATTGCTGTATGTCTAAGTGATATGCCATGTTCCAGCTGCAGACTTTTGGACTTGGACCTAATCAGTTTAGACGACGGGTCGAGACTATAACAATAAAAGGCAGCCATCCCAGTTTGCAGTAACAATCCCAATTCGAATACGAATCCCAATTCGTATCCCATTCCCTAATTCAACCCTAGCACTCTTCTGTTTTCTGCTTTTCTTGTTTTTCTTTTATATTTTTCCAAGCGTCCACTTAATACACAACTTCCGCTTACAATTGAACGCACTCGAAACAAAACTCAAACAAAAACCTGATGAGAGTGTGTGTAGAGACCCTTCGTTCTATAATACCATACTATATACCATTCCATACCATACTTTGCTATATGTTTGAAGCTTGTTGCTGCTGCTGCTGCGGCTGCGCACAAAAGCGAATTAAATTACAGAACGTGCTTCATTGAAAAAAACAAAAAAAAAATGGGAAAAAGTATACAGAATATAAATAAATAAAACCAGAGGGTTCTCAAACAGTTTGCTAAGCTTTCGTATACCCTGTTTGTAGTTAGAAGTCGATGCATATCAAGTGCAACTTTATTCTACAACTATTTATACAACTTGATATACCCATAAATTCATTTTTGGCTCAGTTTAAATTGCAATATTCCAAATTAAATCCATAAAAATGTAATTGTTTAACTTTTGTGCAATCGATAGTAAAAAATCAATATGGCAGAGTGCTCCATAAATCGCAGACAGCCACAAATGCTCAACATGAATGAAATGAATAAATAGATGCAAATGTTTATTGCACAATGACCACTTTACAGGGTATAAGAACACACAACACACGCACTCAGAAACACCATTAAGTATCTCCAATGGAAAGAGCATTAAGTTTCATTATTAAACACAGGGACAGCGAGACAGACAGCAGGCGACTGTGAGATTGTGAGACGGAAAGCAGACAGAACGCACAGCTTGAGAAATTAAAAGGCAATTAAGATGCATCAGGCAGCTGCAGCGAAGACTTCTGGGGGCGCCCTCTACTCTACGCAGAGTTCAACATATGCCCCAGTCGAATTTTTTACGGCATCTGAAAAATCAGCTGCAAATGTGCGTAGTAATATTTGCTGATTGATTCGAATTTCAAATAAAAAACAAAAAAAAAAAACTAAAAAAAAAATCAACGATATTTGTTCTGAGCACATTGCTCGAGTCAAAGTTGTATATGTGTATGTATGTAGGTCATGTTGAGCACTTTATAGACTCCCACAGTCGGTTGAATGTGCAACATGTGTTCAGCCATTCATTTGGCACGCCACGGCAAAGTTCCAAGTACCACACTGCGTATGCGTAACAAAAATTACCATAAATTACAGTTTAGACACAGCAACGGCTCGTTGTCTGTTGCTGATAAGCGCATTTAACACAAATTCGTCAAGAACTTATTTTGTAATAGACAACAACTTATTTTTCAGTTACTTATTTCATCTACATACATATATGGAAATATATATAAATTTTTTTTTGAAAGGCTGCCCACACGATGTCTTTGGCTTTGTCATTGAATTCAAAGCCTATTTACGTGTCTTGCTTAGTACTCAGTTTTTAGTCTTTAAGTGAAGGTTCTAAAGAGGCCGCGTGGGTCGAAGGACGGTCAAAAGGGGGAAGCTCTTTTGACTTTGGCTTTCATTTGGCTTCCGGACTTTGCATACAATAATTGACATGCCAATTGTTTAACACTATTCAAATTGCTAACTGTTTAACATGTTAATTGACAAAGAGTTCAGGGCCAGCGAGAAACAACAGTTATTAATGCATGCAAAAAGTGGTTAACAAACAATTGAAAGAAAAAAATAAATGCATTTGAACTTTGAGTCATAATTAAATAAAAATCAAGCAAATTTACCTCGAAACTATTAAAAATAATAAATCGTTGATTTATATGCTAATAAAGTGTTTACTTCTTTAAGTAACTTTTTGTGGCACTTTTATTAGGTACTTTCGTTTGATTTTCTTTTTATTATGTTGATTACAATTTATTTGCTGTTGCACTGTAAACACTGTATAAAAGGCACTCTCAAGTAACGTTGTTGTTTCTTAGTAAAAATAGGCACTGCACTGGCACAAATTTGGATTTTGCCAACTGTTGTTGTTGTTATTTTTATGATTTTTATTTATTTTCTTTTTTATTTATTCCTTTGAAAATATGCTGCACATTTCTTGGTTGAGGCGCCTCCGAAAAAAACCAAACGAAATACGAGAAAATACGTTCGTTGCACGTTCCGTCTTCGTTACGAGTTTTCTTGTTTCTGCCGCTTACAAGACTGCGCGCCGCGAATTCAAATCTCAAACTGACAATACGAATTCTTCTATTCGCCCATTCGACCTTTTTTCTCGAAAGACTCAAACAACAATCATCTAAATTCGTTCCGCTGTTCGTGTCGCACCCGACACACGACGCGTTGTTGTTGCGTTTGCTTCGACTGTCAACAGTTAACTGCAGTTGCTGTGGCTTACGCTGTTATGCTCAGAGTGGCACTGTTATGCTCGAAATGGTAATGTTAAAGCGTCTGTTGCGTTTTACAGCCCGCTGTTAGTTGTAGACCTAAGTTAACAGCTTCCAGGGATGCTGTAAATGTGTTTTGCTTGCAGCAAAGTGCATTGTTTACATTTAAACTTTGGACTTTTTAAAAAGCAACAAATAAAGTAGTTTTGAGGATTGACAAATTAGGGTCAACAAATATTAGTAAGAGTGTTATTCAAATTAATCTTGTATAAATTCCTTAAATTAATTACAATTTGGCAGAAATAATGGCTTGGGAAATATAGGTCGAAATATAAAGTTATCTTTGCCATTTCTCATATTTCCCCTACAAAAGTATATATCATATGCATACTTTAAAAATTCTTTGCATTTAAGTCTACTATTAACTTTCCCTGTCTTTATTCTAATTTTTCTTGAAATTCGCCTTGAAATCGCCTATGAAAATGCCGCTTCAATTCATCTCAATTTCCATATGCATCTAAAACATTTCCAATCTCATTCCAATGAAAATTCCCTTTCCCTACTCATTGCCATATTCATCTGCATTTCCATAGTCGGGTAAATTGCGCATGTTCGCTAATTTGCAATGCCCCGAGAAATACTAAATGATAGATCTCTCTCTCAAGCAAGAGATCTTGTTGCAGATCTCTTATTTTGTGCCTTGCGGCGCTACAGAATTCTAGACTCTGGTGGGAGTTTGTAGGTACTTTTAGGGGGTGGATTGGGTGAGGGGGTTTTGCACTTACCTCGCCAATTTGATGAGTGGCGCGCAGTGTGGCGGCAATTTGTGCAAATTTGCATAGGAATCGCTGCTCAAATCGGTGCAGGGAGCCCTCGAAATGGGACACGAGCAGCTCACGTGCCTGGCGCATTAAAATCGCACGCGTGCGTGCCCAGTAGATGGGATAAATGTGCGACAGATGGCTGTCAATCAGTTGCAACAGCGTGGCATCCACATCCACATTCAGTGCATTTGTTGGGCCCTGTAGGAGTAGCAAAACGAGAGGGGGTAGCAGAAGGAAAGGGGCAGGGAGATGGCGTAAGGGACAAGTTAGTGGGCTAACAATTTTTGTGGCTTGTATAACGAACCTTGGCCTGCTCCAACTGCGTTTCCATGGGCCTGTGCTCCAGTCTTTTCTCCTCACTCTGCTCCTTCCGCTCCTCCTTGCTCTGCTCCACCGCTGTTACGTCTTCCTCGTCGCTGCTGGTCTCCTGTGGCGCAGCTGGCGCTCGTCTCAGACTCAAATCAAGCGGCATGGACTCGACATAGGCGCTGGCTGAATCCCTGCTACCACAGCTGGAGTCCTCCGTCTCCTCCTCTTGCTCCAACAGCTCCTCTTGCTCTTCACTGTGCTTCTCCTGTTCGGACTCCATTTGTAATATCGTGGGTGCTTTGCCGCCTGCTTCGTTCTTGATCATTGTAATTGTAGTTGTCGTAGTTGTTGTTGTTGTTCCTGGTACTGTTGCTGCTGCTGTTGTTGGCCTGCTCTGCTGACCCGTTAGGCGTTGCTTGCATTTCTTTAGATAGCTGCGTACTCGCGACTTGCTGCGGCTCACAGTTGTTGCTGTTGTTGTTTCGTTTGCTGTTGCTGTTGTTGGACATTGACAGCACACATAATTAGCATTTGGTTTGGCCAGCGTCGACAGCTGCTGCTCCGCCTGCTTCTGCAACATCTCCAATTCCAGTTCCCTCTCCTCATTCCCCTCTTCATCTTCCTCCACATTTAAATCCTCGTCGCGCGCTATGGGCGCTGTGTGGCCCGCTCTGGCCTCGTTCATGTCGTTGCTGTTGTCCGCGTCCATGTCGTTGTTCATGTTGTCCATGTCGATGGCCACTGCTAGCGGCGCCGACGTCGCGCTTTTGCCATCGATTTGAGTGTCATTCAGCACCAAGATCTCGCTTAAATGGCCCTGATCCACTAATTCGGCTCCTGGCTCGCTGCTTGTTGTCGTCGTCGTCGTCGCAGTTGTTGTTGCTGCCGTGTTTGTGTCAGTCTGCAATAAGGAGTAAAAAGACAGCTACAGAAACTAAGACACGTGTGAAGTTCAATATGGAAGTCAGAAAGGGCGAAGCTTTATAGAGCAGAGTTTAAGATTTATAAATATTTTCTGAAAATTTTTATTTAAGTAAGAAATCGTGGAAATATTGCTAAAGTTTTGTAAATGTCACAAAGTAGTACATCTTAACTTAATTTCATATATTTATTGTTGGCTCTATTGCGTAGTTATCGTATATCTTTTAAGCGAAGCATAAATAATTTAAATGTTTAGAATAAATTATTAATATAAGAAACAAACTCTAATTTAACAAAACCCTTGCTAAACTTAAAATAAATATATTAAAACTATAAATAACATTTTTAATATATTTATTAATCTATATGCATGAAATTGGCTTTGTATCTTTTATCCACTGTCCATCTTTCATCATTTAAAATATACATTAAATATTCTAAATTATTTTATGCAACAGTTAAGAACAGTTTAAAAACATTTCCTTTCAGGTTTTATGATTTCTTGCTGCTGATTTGTTTAAAGTGATTTTTTAGCTAATAACAAATCGAGTCTTAATCTCTTGTTAATTAAAAAAACTTTAGAAAGCTACTACTTAATAAATTTTATTCATTTTATACCCAATTTCCCTTGTACTTTGACAGACAGCAGCTCATTTCCAAGTTATACTAACATTATTAGTTATAAACTATTGGAAAGCATAGGAAATACACAAATGCCAAACATAATTTGGGGCACAACTTAAAAAAAATGAAGAGAAAAAGGTTCTTAAAGCACACGCGACTGGGACTGTGACGCCGACTGCGACTAGAATTGACTGAGGTTGATTTTGGTGTTGCCCGGGGCTACGAGGGCCCGACCCGATCCGGGTGCATGTTAAAAGTTAAACAAAAAATAAATTGGGGACAGCATTGATCCGATTTCAGAGTAGACAACACACAGAGAGCGCTAAAAAGGGCGTGGCGAGGGTAGGCGTTAAGTGAAGCAACAACAACAGCAGTTGGTGTAGCTACAACAACAACAATAATAACAACAACAACAAGAGTGCTACACATTTGCATTGCATGACAATCAAATGACTTTGGTAAGCTCAAAACGTCAAACGTTAAATTTACTTCGTTTGTTGTTGTTGTTGTTGTTGTGCACATTGCTGCCATTGTTGTTGTAGTTAGTGGTGCTGTTGTTAGTGTTGTTGTTGTCATAGGTCAAGTGTAGCATAGTAGAATTCACTTTCTTTCGCACACATTGCACACAAATTTGCAGTGAAAGTGTATAGACCGCAGTCCAAAAGAGCGACAGAAACGGGCTGAAAAGAGTCGATGCCGCCTCCTTTTTGACCATAACACATAACAATGCCACTGACTTTGGCTTTGACTCTGGCATTTTGGCTAAGGCATTTCGACCAAACGAAAAATACTTTAAAAGTTTCAACCTCCAAAACTGACAATGTGACACTTTTTTTTTTAGGCTCTTGTGGTTAAGCGACGCTTTCCACACACACACCACAGTAGTGTGTACACCCACAACTCACACACACACACACACATACACGTTCACACACCACTGCGCGTTGCCGCTCAGTTAGCCCGTGTTGCCACAACTGAGTCTAAATGTGTCCTGGTGCTGGTGCTGAGTCCTAGTCTAGACCATAACGTCTAGAGTCGCCGCCAGATGTCGCCAGCGGGCACTGCGCATGCGCATGCGCCACAATAAATTGCCACAAGATGTTGCCACAATTTGTTGTGCAGTCGGCACTTTGAAGTGCGGGCCAAATAAATACCAATAAATATATCAAAAATAAAAACTGAAAAAAAAATCAGAAATGAAATACAAATTTGTGTGCCAGATTTTTCAGTTTTGATATTTTCAGTTGGAGTTGAAATTGGAATTCGAATTGGTTGCCAGTGTTGCCCCCCCCCAGTTGTGTGGCACGCACACAGTCATGTTCAACAATTTGGCTGCCGGACGCAGCTCATCAATTAATTACCCTGATCTGAGTACAACTTGAAGCAACTGCGGACTCGCCTCAAGGCATCTAAAATGCGTGAGTTGAGTGCGTGTCTCGATCGGTGTCGTCTTCTTCTTCTTGGCCACTGGGTCGCGACAAGTTGGTCAAGTTTTATGGGCGGAAAGGAAATCGAAAATGTTGCACTATTTAAGCCAAGTCGTCTCTTGGGGGCCATTAAAGGAAGGTCGCTTCAATGCATCCAAAGACTAGACCTTGCGGCGATTGGCAATGAAATTGGAATTGAAAATTGGAAATGGAAATGGATTTGAAGGTGTCTGCGGTGTGTAGATCTGTTGTGATTTGCTGTGGTGCTTCTCACGCGTCTGCAGTTACAAACTAACGCCGCTCTGACCCACATTTCACATCAAAAATCAAATCACAAATCTTCTGCTCGTTATTCATGAAAAGGCCCCAGAAAAACAAGCTTGGAAATGAATTTTTTATGCATCTCTTGTCACATTTGTGTTAATCAAAACATTATGACTGCGTTTTCTTTTTTATTAATTGGACAAGCGCTCAACGGTTCCAAGTTCCAGAAGAAAAGACACCTGCGCACCAATAGAGACAGCTAGACAGTTGGACAGCTAAAACAGGCAGAAGGAGCGAGACGTAGCTACAAATTAAATTTATTGCGTGTGATTTTGATAGTGAAAAAGACAAGCGGAATACACAAAAATATATTGCGTCAGTAACTAATTTGTTAGCGCAGGCATTGGGTAGGGGAAGGGGAAGGGGTGGAGGTGGGTGCTGGTGACACTCTTAACTTGGCTTGCAACATTGGCCAGCAAATTGCGTTGGCGGTGCAAATTGCAATTGCTGCGGCGTCGGACTTGGAGTTGAAGTTGGACTTGGAGTCAAGGCAATCTTTATTTGGAGACACATTCAACCAAGTGTGTACAAGTGTGTGTGTGTGTGTGTGTGTGCGTGCCCCTGTGTGCGTGGGTGGCAGTTGCAACTGCTCCCGCTGCCAAATTAAGTGACAGCCAAGCCAAAGAAATTGAAAATTACTTGCCTCCAACTTGGACTTTGAATGCGTGTCGTTAATGGCTTTGCAATAACCTCCATTTGACCCCTACCAAAAAAAAACACCAAATTTATAATGAAAGAGAAATGATTTGGTTAAAACCACTTAAAGCCCGATAGGAAGCTGGCTATCTATATGTAGTGTGTTAAATGGAAATGATGTGAGAAAATCATTTGCATGCAAATCAGTTAAAAAACTGCTCAGTTTATAGACGACTCAGGTGACAAAACTAACAATGCAACTTGCTCTATCGATTACTTTATTAACATTTAAATGAGTTCATTGGAAATTCATTTACACTTTTAAATCAATTTAGCAAAACTGCTGAAAAGACTTTAAGTTATGGGGGGTATAAAAAAACTTTGATTTAATTCATCACAAATTATGCAATTTTTGTTTGCTTTTAATGTCAAAGATTTAGATGTAATTATTATTTAAACTTGAAATTAAATTATATAAACAAGTAAAAAGACTATAGCGCAGCGAGCACACTATAAAAGGCCTCTTACTTATTATAGTGCTCAGATTTCCATATAAATAAGTATGTTTTGGCCGATTTGGCCTATGTGAGCTATAGGACATAGTCAAGTTAAGGTATTATATCTAGTAGTAATTTCCAAGTTATGGTGTTATAGAACTGGTTTTATACAATTTTCATTATAGACTGACTTTTATTGCAAATTTTGTGGCTTTAGCGCTTATAGTCTCTGAGATCTAGGAGTTCATACAGACGTACTTAACTCTATCGACTCGGCTGTTGATCAATCAAAAGTCTTCTTCGCATTTCGCTTCTGACAAATCTATTAAACCCTCTACTTTTCCCTAATAAATGTAATGCAATGTTGTGACAGTTTTAAGGCAAACAACTTATGTACGACAATTAAATATTTCAAAAAGTACAGGACCAAGATAACTGTGATTTAAGCCCTTCCGTCTTCCACTCTAAGCCGCTTTATTTAAAACAAATATCAAATTTCCAAATGCAAATACTTGCACTTAATTTAAACATTAATGCAAGTCTGCATAATGCTTTCATAATCCTTTCAGTTCAGTTCAGTTGAGTTTAGTTCATTTCAGTTCTTATTTCATTTCCGTATTCCGTGCAGCTTATCAATAGACGTTGTTTTTCATTTTTCGTTTTTCCTGTCAAAAGTTTTCGCCCTGCAAGTCTTAGTATGGAAAAAGTCAAGAGTCCGAAAAGAAAAGTGCAAAGTTTTCAGTATTTTTTGTTCAGTTTTTTGTTCATATTGCAATTGGGCATGCAAAATGTTCGTATTCATTACGAATGCGTTTGAATTTTTCATGAGATTTCCCACGTTGTGCGTGCGCGCGCGGGAAAATATTAAAACTTAAACAGTTTTCATGTCGATGTCGATGTCTGTGTCTATGTGAATGTGGATGTGGATGTGAATGTCGCTGTCTCTGTCTCTGTCATTTTTTCGACTTTAGTTTTCTTCAGTTAACAGCTACGAATACAATTTGAAAGCCGTTCATCGCAAGAGCTGATGTTGTTGCTGCTGTTGGATCATGATAATAGTTAGAACAAGGAGAAAAAATGAATTGTTAGGATAAGCTTTAATTACTGAGATTATTGAATTGTCCAGTAATATACGCATAAAAACTCTTATACTTAAGCTAGCATGTAAGTTTGATTTGTATTCGGCAGTACAGCGGTCACGAGCGGGCGGTCAGTTCGTATTTTCGTCTCGCAATAGCCACACACACGCTGCCAAGCCTTTCCGCGATTGCTAAGTCTAACAATAAATTGTAATGTTTAAGAACTTGCAATTTGTTTTAATTTAATTAGTTTTTCGATTTTTCATGGCGCCCGAGCAGGGACTTTCAATCGCGTTCGTTGGTCTTTAAGACATTTCAAGGCTTTGGTTTGCTGTGTGTGTCGGTTTGATTGTTGCTGGTGGATTTCCCCTGGAGCTGTTGACCGTATTGGAATTCTGGATTTGAACACCCAGGAGTTGAAGGCACCCATCTTGGAGATAATACCCAGAATTGAGCCCAAGAGCGACTCTTCTGTTGATCAGGTGACAGTGCCTAAACGAGTCAGTGCAGGAGAATATAGAAAGTGCAAGCATAGAAGCGGCACAATACACATTTGAAAGTACATAGAAAAGTACTGCTCCATTTATTGCACATTAGAGACATTGCGTTTCGGCACTGATATATACTTGTGATTTATTGAAAGCAATTTGAAGCAAAACACACAAATCGAATTAAATAAATATACATAAATAAAACAGAACACTTAACTAGCGCAAATATATTTGTTACATTAATTTCGCATATCAACGTTAGCCGTTCCTCTTTAATTTCGCTATTCGCCAATATCTACATATTTCGGTGGTGGGTTTTTTGACCTTTGTTCTTTGCACATAATTTGCACATAAGTAAAGCGCAGTTCGCGTTTACATACATACATACAGCTGTTGGATTTGGCTTGCGGTAGTTAGCTTGTACTTTGTTAGTGTTTTACTTCGATTCTGCTTCGCTTTGATTTCGTTTTTACTTTGTTTGTGTCAACGCTGCGTACATACAAACGTACAAGCTAGCAAACATACAAACGTACGCTGATAAACGGCAAGCTTTTTAGTTGTTGTTGGTAGATCGCATCATTGCCTACGCATGCGCTGTTGTTGTTGGTAGATCGCATCGTTTGTCTACCTGCGCATGCGCTGTTGTTGTTTTTTTTAATTGTGCAGTCGAATAAGTCGAATATCAGTAATCAGCTGATTTTTTGTTGCGCTGGTGCGTTTGCGTAGATTGGTATTTTGTTGTTGTTGACAACTGTCGGCGCTTATCTACATACGCTTGCGTTTTGTTAACTGCTGTTTTTCTTTTTACATGCGAGAATTTCAGTTAGCCAGCTGATTATCTTGATCTTCTGATTTTCTTAAATCATATTGATCGACAACTGTTGTTAATCAACAGACCTCTTTAATCATTTGATTATCTTCGTCAGTCAAGTTTGTTGATCAGCTGATTATTGTCGGATATAGTACACTTACGTGCATTCGAATAGAGTCAAAATTTAATTAGTCAATATGGCACACAAAACAGACCCTAATGACACCGTTCTGGTTGACGCGGAAACTTGCCTTAGTGCTCGTTTAACTCAATTGTTTGTTAAATTGGAAAAAGTAGAGAGCGACATAGAGCGTCAAAGGAGTTCACTCATTAATAAAATGGTGACTCAAGCAAATTTGAGATTCAGTGCCGGCTAGACATACTAAATTCATACATTTCCAAAGCTATGGATCTGCAGTCAGAAATCGATGCAATAGATCCTGACAATACCAGTCGTGCAATGCTTGAGGAAACATGTATTTTGGCACGGTCTTCATACATGTCAGCCTTAAGTGTGCATCAGGCAGCAGAAGTCGTCCCTCAGCCTTCTCACCATTCACACTTGCCCAAACTAAAGTTGCCCAAATTTAGTGGTAAACACTCGGAATACAGACAATTTATCGGTCTGTTTAATAGCTTGGTAGACTCTGATCGCTCGCTGTCAAATATTGAGAAATTCAACCATTTGATATCGTGCTTATCAGATGAGGCGTTAGGCACCATCAGAGCTTTCCAAGTATCTGATGCGAACTACCCGAAGGCATTAGAAAGTCTAAGTCGAGTATATGACAACAAGTGTCTTATCTTTTTTGACACTCTTGCCCAGTTGTTTGACATTGAGCCGATGTCCAAGCCATCGGCAGTTGGAATTCGAGCAATAGTTGACTCGGTATCCGCAAATTTTGGTTCGCTAATGTCCGTTGGAGATGAGCAAGATTTCGCAAATGCAATCTTGATTCATATAGTTATGTCGAAGGTAGATCCTCATACGAAGTCAAGTATGAGGAACAGCTGGACTACAACACATTGCCGAAATGGGCCGACTGTGCTGCGGCTTTGAACAGGCGATATCAGCATTTGTCTGCTGAAGAAAGTTCAAAGTCTAGGATGAAGCAAACATTTGAAATGAAACACGCTAAAAATCGTCGTTTGCGTGTACAAATGTTGAAAAGGAAGTGGAACCCACATGCCAGTTTTGCAGTGCAAACCATATGATTGAAAATTGTCAAGGGTTTGCAGCACTGCCGGTTGACGATAGATTTAATTTCGTAAAATCTAGTCAACTCTGCATAAACTGCTTGCATTCAGAGCACAGAGTGTCCAACTGCACTGCGTCGAAGTGTAGAGTTTGTTCTCGTCCTCACAACACTCTCCTTCACAAATTCACACCGGTAGAAACATCACAGGCTTCTGCTCATCCTGCCCATGTTGATCATAGTGCTAGCGAAACCGATCAGGTAATCCTGGCAACGGCTGTTGTTAAAGTTCAAGACAGTCTCGGTAAGAGTCGAAACGCTAGAGTCTTGTTGGATTCAGGATCACAGGTGAACTTCATGACAGAAGACCTCGCTGAAGCCTTACGCCTTCAACGCAAAAACAAATGTTTAACCGTCAAGTCGGTTGGACAGTCGAGATTGACTGCAAAAGGCAAAGTCTCGACAATAGTTTCGTCTCGTGTATCGAGACATCAGTTCAGCGCCGAGTTTTGGGTGCTGAAATCGATTTGTAGCAGGCAGCCAGATTGTGATCTTCCCATCAATAGGTGGAAGATCCCAGCAAATGTCGAACTGGCTGACCCTGAGTTCCACAAAACCCAGAAAATAGATATACTTCTGGGAGCCGACTCCTTTTTTGAAATGCTTCGTAACGGACAAATGCGATTGGCGAAGGGTGGTCCGTTACTACAAAGGACGTTGTTTGGTTGGGTGGCATCAGGGCGGTGCAAGAAAATGCTTACCAAAGCCCAATATGTTGCTCAGTGATGCAACATAGAAAAGATGTTCGTTTTGAAGACAGTGTAGATCGACACTGTGAGGTCGAAGCTGTCCCGAAGAAAAGTGTTTCGGCAAATTATTCTGCGGAGCACATCGTTTGCAAACAAAGCTCTCGGGACAGCGCTCAAAAATTGACGACTGGACACTTTGGTGTCAATTTGTCAGTCACGACTGATCCCAAAGTGCTGGGGTCGTCACAACTTGTCAAAAGACATGTTGTTCCCATGATCTGGGAACTCGAGGATGTATATGTGAGTTTCATGAACGTAAATCTTGACCTTGGTCGCATGTTCATAGATACAGAAGTTCCACCAGGACCACGTAACACTTTTTTCACACCAGTGCGTCCTGAGACCTGAAAAGCAATTCCACCAAACTTCGAGTAGTAGTGGACGTGTCGAGTAAGAAAACGTCGTCATACTCTCTCAAGGAATTACTGGTGGGACCTGCGATTCAGAGGGATCAAATTGGTTTATTTGGTAGGTTCCGTCTGAACCGAACTGCCCTCACGGCAGATATCAAAACGGGCAATTTTCCATTGGCAAAATGGTTTTTAAACCATTATAACGTATTAGAAGAAGGCGGAAATGAGAAACTTTGGATTTCCAATGATGCCGATTCGACAAAAACGCTTGGCTTAAGGTGGACACCAAGTTTGGATACTTTTCGGTATCAATTGGTTGATAGCTTCGCCAAACTAAGTCCCACCAAGCGAAAAACATTGCTAGAATCTTTCGCGTATATTTTAGCCCAAATATTCGCGTTGGACCGATGTCGAATCGAGAGTGCGAGTTTCTCGAATGATTCAGAAACCGTACTACATTGTACGTATACTTCCACTTCATTACTTGCAACATTTGTAGCCAATAGAGTTGCAGGCCTCCAAGAGATGGCCAATAATGTATCTTTGAGACATGGACTGACATCATCAAATCCAGCCGATTTGTCGTCAAGAGGGTTTGGCGTTCAGAAACTCGATCAGTTCGTTCGGCTTCGTTGCATGGTAAAAAAAGACATTGGCCTCAAGGGTTTAAAAGAATACTCAGTACTCGTTTGCCTATCTAGCTTAGTAAGATTGCAATCGCTGACTATATACAGTCAAAGGTCGGACGATTTTGAAAGACGAATCTCTTTGATGCATCTAGGTATAGAATTGTGCGGTGCCACAGATGTGCTGGTAAAGATAAGAGGACGAGCCCCGCGAAAAGTGTATACAGCGGTGTTCGTGTGTTTTGCATCAAATGCGGTTCATATTGAGTTTACAGCAAGATCCAATAAACCTCTCATTTTAACAGCGTACAGCTTATTCGCTCGACGTGGCACGCCAGTCCGGCGATACTTGGAGAAGGGAGCCACATTTTCGTGAGGAACCTGGTGAAGGAGTTCCAGGACTCATTTCGAAGGAAGCAAAGCAGGCTTCTGTTCTCCGCGGAAGGAAGATGGAGTGGAGGCGTAACTCAAAGCGGCCCTCTCGTCGGTGGACTGAACATGCGGCAGATCCGCCGGCGGCCGGCGCTAATGCTGTCAGGGCTACCAAGGGATTGAAGGCGATCCCTTCAAGGTGGCCGGAATGTTGGATCATGATAATAGTTAGAACAAGGAGAAAAAATGAATTGTTAGGATAAGCTTTAATTACTGAGATTATTGAATTGTCCAGTAATATACGCATAAAAACTCTTATACTTAAGCTAGCATGTAAGTTTGATTTGTATTCGGCAGTACAGCGGTCACGAGCGGGCGGTCAGTTCGTATTTTCGTCTCGCAATAGCCACACACACGCTGCCAAGCCTTTCCGCGATTGCTAAGTCTAACAATAAATTGTAATGTTTAAGAACTTGCAATTTGTTTTAATTTAATTAGTTTTTCGATTTTTCAGCTGCTATTGTTGTTGTTGCATGTCACGGCTTTTTGCATGATTTCTGGTTAAAATGCAAAACTTAGTTGCGATAAATAAATATGCATGGGGATGGATGGCAAACAATGTGGAAAAGCGGCAACCGAAAACTGACGAGCGGATGCACAACAGCAGCAACAGCAGCAGCCCCCACCTAACAGCAACAACAACTATCAACAACAACCGACAAGAGCAACCATCGCAATTAGCTGCCACTGCAGGCAGCAGCAACGGTTTTTATTTGCCTGCTCTTTTACCACTTTTTTTTTGGGTTTATTGGCCAACACACAGCGCCGCTCCTCACCTCTCCCCACTCCTCACTCTCTGCCGTCCGCTGTCCGTGCAACAAATGAGCTACTGATAAATATTATTAGCGCATTGGCGGCTGTTGCACGGTTCACTGGCTCCACATCGCTGTCTGCCACATTTGTGGCCATAATCGCAATTTATTTAAATGCGCGTGAGTCCAGCGAGCGGGTGGGCGGCTTGTGCAGTAGGAGCAGGAGGTGGGGGAGTGGCACTCTTTGGCTATATACGATCGGTAGCTGATTTCAGTCCACAATTAATATCGACATTTTAACACTTAGCGCTGACTTATTGCATCTCTTAGTTTTCCCAGATTGTTATTATCAGCAGCTACGTTTAGGCCGGCAAACGGTATCAGCCAAATTGGCAAATGGCCAATAACTGCTCACTGCCAACTGCTCAGTGTATTAACTGTTGGTGGTCTCTTAGCCTGCTTAGCCTCGCTTTTAGCCTTCATTTCATATCATATCAATGCACTACAAATTACGAGTACGTCAAAAGCGGCAACTTTTTATTTATCATTATTTTTTTTGTTGTTTTCTTTTAGCTGCTTTCGTTTTTCTTTTTGGCCAAAGTCGCTGGCGTTTCCTTTTGTCTGCCAATTTTTTTTTGGTAAGCCAAAGTGCGGAAAATTTATGGCTATGATTTTGATATGTCAACGGAAAATTGCAATTCAAGTGGTCAATAAAAAATACAAATCTGCTTCTAAAAAATTGAATTGGGCTTGAAAAACTTGGAATACAAATTATTAATCATTAATGAAAACTTGAGATTTTCTAAGCTACTGATTAAGTGGTTTAAATGATGTTGGCTAACTTCACTCTTAGGCTACAGTTTCTACAGTTATTCAATGTCCACTTGGCTAAGATCTCTCAATTTTATGCCACTTCTGATTAATCAGTAATTGCATGCTAGCATTTAACTGATTGCAGCTCAACTACCAATCGATCTTGTCATTGCAAATTACTCAATTTATATCAATAAGTGCTGCTACAATTTTCCAGTTGACCCCCATTTCCAATGTCATTCATATTCCCCCAGCCATTCCCATTCCCAATTCAATTTCGATTTCGATTCCCAGACTCGACTGAATTTCCATTTCGTTTTTCTTTCCCATTGCTTCAAAGGGAACGAAGAGAAAAGAGGGGAAAGACGTACCGTTGTTGGCTGAATGGCCGCATACGAATGCCAGATCAATGTCGGCTGCGTATTGTGGCCCAGGTTGAGGCGCAGGCGAGCATATTGCTTCATGAATAGTTTCCAGATTACATAAGACATCTCGCTCGGTCGAGAGGGACTCAAAACTCATAAAGATCGAGATATCCACATGCAAATTATATGCGTGCCGATGCCAGGAAACCGTCTCGCGATCCAGGCTCGATTCAGACCAGGAGACTTATGGGGGACTCAGGGAGGAGATCACTTAATGCGTAGTTTGTGTTGCGTTTATTGTTTTCATAAATAAAGAAAAATGTTGTACGAAACGCGACGCGACGCGTGAAACGACTTGCATCGACTCGACTCAAACTGCCTGCCACTCCGAAATTTGTCGGTTTACATTATTATTATTATTGCTTATTATTATATGGCAATGGCGATTCACTTTACAAAAGACAGATTCACTTCATTTTTCACAAAACAAAAAACCAACAAAGGGAAAACTGAAGGGGAGTGGAGTGGGCAACGGCCACGGCAACGGCAGAGACAAGTCGCAGCAGTCGGCTTAGTGATTTTTGTATTATTTTAATATTTATTTACATTTGAGCATTTTGCATAACGCGCGGGTCACGACGGAAATCGTCGGCTGGCAATTTATCAATACATAGTTTGTTTTTTATTTCCATCCTTTTTTTTGTTGCTCCCACTATATACATATATAAATATCTATGTGTATCTGTATTGGGCTTGTTGCCTAAGGTAATACACTGAGAGCCAGAAAGGTTCAGGTCCAGCTACGTGCAATGTGCGAGGGGCCAAAATGAAAAACGCGCCAAAAAATCAAAACGCGCACACAAATTTTTGCGGGAGGCGTACGCGATTCGAGCCACGAGATCAATAGAAGGAAAAAAATACAGAAAACCGTGGCCAAAATCATTTGCTTTGGGCCGGGCCTGACACTGGGTCTAAGATTGGTTTTGGAGCCACTGAGACCAAGACTGAGTCTGAGACTGGCAAATGTCCGCGTCTGCGTCCGCGTCCGATGTCCGTTGGAAAACAAGTTCAAAGCGTTTGCGGCGCGCAACTAAATTGAAATGAGCTGAGCGAAAAATGTAAAAGCCGCACACACTCCCAACAAACACACACACAAGTCGTTTGGGGGTGCACAGCTACACACCTACTATACACACACACACACACACACCACACTCGCCCATTGCAGGCTTGAATGATTTTCCATACGTGCGAACGCTTTTCAATGCGAATCCATCCGCTCGCCAAACGAATGATTCGCTGAGCGCTTGATTGAATGCCACTCAGCTCTGTTCAGCTTAGTTTCGATGATGATGTTATGTACACTGTGCAACATTAATTACTTAACTAATCATACATAACATACTCAATAATACGTTGAATATTCAGGAAATATTACAATATTTATGGTAAGTACTACTTTTCCTCTAACTAATTAATATGCTAAACTTCTCACTGCTTTTCTCTAGCTCTGCTAAGTTTAGTAAAAAGTTTTTAGTACATAACTAAGCCTATAAATCTATAAAGTTCTTAGCTAGTCTAGGCTTAGTTCTACCCCATTTGAGGGCTGTTTCTTCCTACCTGTAAACAGCAAAAAGCTTTATCACGTAAATATATTTATTTATTTGCTCTAACCCCCAAATTCCGCATTGTTCTTTAAACAAACTTCCCACTTTTGTTGCACAGTGATGAATGAATACACTACACTCGGCTACAACAACACACCCACATATTCACTGGCTTGAGGGATATTTTATTGTTAGTCTGTTTTTGCGTGCTGGTCTTTGTTTAATACTCTGAGTGTTATTGTTTGTTGTACGTCTCCGTTTCAGGCCCCATAGACGTCTCATTCCCCATCCCCATCTCCCTGTCTCTACCATCCCAGTTCTCGTTCCCGACATTGTTTACCATAATTGCCAAGTGCCAAGCGAATAGAGCGACATCTGCCGCTGCCTTGAACTTGGCAAAAAGAAAAATATAAAAAAAAAATACTCCGATAGTTTCCATACACTATGGAACTACGTGTTATGTGTTTAGTTTACGTCTTTTGACAGACCTTTTGTTTACGCAGTATGGCAAAATGGTTCGACAACAAGAGCTGACAGCTTTTGTGTTCCGTTCTTTGGCATTTAATGTGATTTTAATCATCGATAACTTCACATAAAAATCACGCGAAACTCATAAGTGCTGAGAAATAAACATTTGGACATTGGGATAAGCAGTTTGCTTTCAAGGAATCAAATCTAAGCTAAAGACGACACACTTTGAATACCCTACAAAAAAATAGTTGGTTTTTTCCTCAGCTGGAAAAGCAATTAAATTCATGACTCAATTACTGATGCCAGCAGTTGACGAGAAAATTTAATTGTTTAGAATTTTAAATGTGATTTCTAACCGCAAATCAAGTCGGTACCTGTCACCTTTTAGTTGAACTTTTAAACGAAGCCAACTGTTTAAAGAGCGTATTATAATAAAAGTTTAAATTATTTATTTCAAATTATATTTTGTAGCCGGAACTACTCAACCACTCTTTGAACCAGTTACCCTGTTTCCTGTTCGAATTCCAAATTGTATCTATATAATAGAAAACTCTTTGATATGCCATGGGCGTACGGGGTACGGCATACGGCGTACTCTGCTCACTACGTGTTGTGCCTGCAACAAATAACACGCCCAAAACAATTTGAAATCGCACAAATAATTGCCAAAAATCCAAACACACCAAAAAGAAACTTTCATAAAATGGCATAAATTTGATTTTCTAACATTGCGGCTCGAATTTAAGTTGTTTGGTAATGTGCAAATTTGGCTTTAGAGTTTGTTTGAACTGATAAGAGATGACAGCCAAGGGGAATGGGAGCTGTTTATCAAACTGACAGCAATAATCGCTCAAGCCGTGGACAGGAATGGGTGGACTTGGCCAGAAAGAACAGAAGGAATGCGGAGGGGGAGGTTGGGGTCTAAAAGCTAACAGGCAGAACGGTGCTTCAGGGCCAGGCCAGGCCATGTCAGTCAGTCAGGCCGGTGGACACACCTTCCTGGTGTGGCCTACGAGAGTATTTAGCAAAAATACAAAATAAAACGGAAACGGAACAAAGCGGCAGACAGTTGGCGACCACCTAACGGTTAACAACGGACAACAACTTTTGCTTAGACTGGGTGGGTTATTTCCTCTGCGGTGCGTGGGGTGAGCTTTTGAGCAAGTTTTGACGTTTGAAACGCTTTGGAGAAATTGAACTTAGTCACGCCAATGCAGAAAGTTTTGTAACCCTTTGTGTGTGCTGCCCTTTTGGCACCCCCGATTCGCAGGAAAAAAGTAAATTAGCTGAAAATTACGCCAAAAAATTATTGGTTTTAATTGAATTTGCCTGGAAGCGATATTAATTGAATTCCCTAGAAACTGAACAAACTGATAGAAATCAATTAGACAACTGCAGTAGGGTGGCTTCAAATCGCGCCGTAATTGACCCACTTTGCACTCAGGACACTCACCCGCTGCGACTGCGATTGTGGCTGCGACTGTTGCTGCTGCTGTTGACGTCGACGCGGCAGCGAGAAACGCTTTTTAATCCACTTGAGCGTCGTTTGACGGCTGCGTGTTAGCGACATGCTGCAAAAGCTCCAAATGTGCCAGATCAGCACAAGGACGCACTGCAGCCACTCAACACACTGTTCGCGCGTGGGCAGACCCAACATTAAGCACAACACTCTCCGACTGACAGCAATAACAACAGCAATTTCATAACTTTTCAACGAGAGAGAGAGAGCGAGCGCTCGAGAGCGAGAGAGCGGGAGTCTAGCGGCACTTTTCACGTCACGCAATTAATACTTTAAAAGCTTTTGCACAATTTTTGTGTGTTATTATTTTTGTGTAATCACTTTCTTCTTTCTTTGTTGCACTTTTGATTGGGGGCGTAATTTGCCTTTTATTTATATTTAATGTTACCATGGACGGGACACGCGGACACAGTTGTTACTTCAATTGCGTTTGTTGTTTGACTGAGAATGCGGTCGAGTTTGCAGCTACTGAGACGATAGCGAAAACGTCAGCGGCAGCGGCGACAGAGCTGACAGTGAGAGCGAGTTAGACTGAGACGGAATACTGAGACCGAGACTGAGAGTGTTGCAGTAGGCGCAAATTGTCACCAATACGTTTAGTTGTAGTTGTAGTTGTAGCTGTCGCCGTTTGCTGTTACTATTTCTGTTGTTGCTATTGCCTTTTGCTATTGTTGATATTGTGTCGCTGTCTGTGCGCGTTTTGTTTATAATTTGTGTGTGGCTCTTTCTGGCGTGCGTGTGTCAAGCCCAAGAAAGTACATACGAGTGTATAAATAATGCAATAAGCAACAGCGACAAAAAACCCCGAAACCTTAAACGGCACTTTTTGCAGTCAGAGCACATCGCACTTCAAAGCCGGCGTCTCAGTAAGTAATCGCTGCTCTGCCGCTGTCGCAGCAACTGTCTCTGTCGCTAACTCTGCCCAGCCCAGCCCTGCTCTAGGCCGTGGTCGCTGCCGAAACTGAAACTGAGCTTTGCACTCAATTTTATTGTCGACAACAGCAACAACAACAAGAAACTACATGCATGCCAGAGCAGCTTATGTTCGTATGTTGTTGTTGTTGTTGCTAGAAATGCTGTCAAGGTATTGTTCTTGTAATAGGAATTATTTGGCCTCCGCATAGTGGTACAGAAAGAGCAGCTCATTAATTACAGTAAAGTGCTCACTCGTTAAAATGAACTTTGGCAAGTTTATAGAATTTGTATAGTAATTAGAACATACACATAAACTAATTTAAGTTGTGTTTAAATATTTGACGAATTACGCAATAATTTAAAGTCTATTTTATTTTACTTCCTATTAGTTGCACGCGACTCCACTGTGCCTTAATAACTTGTGGGTGCTATGTTTTTAAATTCATGCAAAGACGAAAGAAAAGAGAGTTTGAAAAGATAGACAGAGAGAGAGAGAGGAGAGAAAACGAAAACAAAAGCTCTGCATGCTAGTGCATTGCGTGGAGGCCGAAAGAGGAAGCGCCGAAAGCAAATTTAAAAGCAACAGTAGCCCAAAAGCTTTATCGCTGCTTCTTGTTGTTGTCATTGTCATAGTTATTTACTTGCGAGCGTTGCCAATGCATTTTTATTGCCGCGCTGTTGTTACGGTTATTTATTTATTTATGCTAATGTTGGTGTCGACGCCGCAGTCGCTGCCAACGCTGTCGAAGCTAGCGGCGCTGACGCTGCATTGTTCAGAATGAGAACAACTAGACAAAAGCAAATAACAACAACAACACGTGATTATAACAAGTGGAACTCACGCGACAATGCCCATAAATAAAGTGTTCTCATAGTTATCTGTGTTGTACGATATATTCGAGTATAACTTTTGACGTTGTACTATTTATTTATTTATGAAGAAAGTGCATTTTGACTATTGAATTCATACTTCCCATAGTTGGGAAAAATTATGAAAACTATTCTCAACACGTTTTCCCCACCGTGTTGCCAAAACTGATCACGAAGGTGCACAGACGATTCATGTGACGACTTGTTTGCGGTGTCCAATGCAAAACACCTGTGGATGGTGCGGCACCAGTGGGTACCACTCACCATACCCCTCGAAAGGGAAATACGTGCCACTTGGGTATTACTTTGTGGCATCCAAGTGGATTGTGATGCCGCTTTACTCACCTGGTACTACCGACCTGGTGGTAAATTGTCTGCTTTTCACCTCTGTGATAGTTTTATTGATGAATAAATTAGGTTTAAATCTAGCAGCCTTTTATTACAATGCTTCCGATTTGTCAGTCACTAAACTAAACCAACTAACTTAGCTCCGCTTGTATAGCTTACATATATATTTTGTACCGATAAATAGTTACAGTCTTACAATGGATGCCGAGGAAGATGCTGACAAGCAGGAAGAGATTGATACGAAGATACGCAAGGTTAAGGAGCGTATTGAAAAGTCCCTGAACTCGACTGACTATAAGGACATGAGCCTGGGTAAAAAGCCATCCAACTCCAATTTGAAGCGTAAAATGGGTTCCTGGATTTTTGAAAGTGTTGGAGGTTACTACATGCCCACAGAGAATGTGAGCAAGTTGAGTGTGAAGTTGCAGGAACAACTGCTCATACGAGATCTTATATATGCCTTCTCGGGCGTGCCCTCCTCCCACATACGTCCGGATATATCCCTGGACGATGTAAGTCAGCTGAAGACGGATCAGATTGATCAGGTGCGCTTCAAGATCGACGAGAGTTTCAGTAGTGCCTTTCGGGCCTTGGCCAATGAGCTACTCCCGTTGATTGGCTACTACATCAATGTGCAGAGTTTCATAGAAGACACCATTATGACAACCAGCTGTTGTCGTTCCTTGGGTGTTGCCCTGCATCGCCAAATGCAGCAGTACTTCGAGGTACAGTCGGGCCTAGAGACACAGCTGCAGGAGCAGAAACTAAACCTTACTCAGTTGGTGAAACATTTGCGCCCCTGGGTGATCACTATGGAGGCCTATGCTAGTCTAACCAGCAAAGCACGTGGCGCCGAGCTCTCCACTGCCGAGCTGCTCTCCTTGATGCACGAACATCAGCAGCACTTCAAGACTGAGGGATTCAAGCGTGTAATGACAGATGTCTCACACTACTACATGAAAATGGTGCAGCTCTGGACACAAAAGGGTGTACTCTACGATGTACGCAGAGATTTCTTTATCGAGGACACACAGGTCAATGACATGAGCAGTACGCTGCTCTCGCCCAAGCAGTGCTGCCACGCCTACTGGGCGCAGAGGTATCGTCTGCACATGGAACGTTTGCCCAATTTTCTGGAGCCACTACACGAGCAGATCTTTCTTGCCGGAAAGTATCTGAATGTGCTGCGGCAGTGCAATGCACACATGAAACTGATGCAGGTGCCGCTGCAGTACATACCTGGAGATGCAGCCCACAAGGAGTTCATACTTAGCAGCTACGAGTTACCAGCTAAGAAAGTACTGGAAATTCTCGTGGAGGAGCAGCAACTGCGGCTGCATCTGATCAATCTGCGGGGATACTTTCTGCTGCAGTCGGAGAAATTCACCAAATCGCTGCTGGAGAAGTGCGCGGGGCAACTGCAGCACAATGTGGACTTACTGATACCCGAGAAGCTGCAGAAACTGCTGTTGGAGGCGCTGCAGTGCAGCGATGATCCCTTCAAGCATATGCTACACTGCCAGCTAAAGGATTGCGACGTGGCTGGGCAGTTGGAGAGAAGAGCGAAGAAACTTACGGAGCAGAGAGAGGAGCAGAGCGAGAAGGAACAGGAGGGGGAACAAGAGGAGGAAAAGAAGCTGGACGGAGAACAGCAAGAGGATAAGCTGGAGATGAACTCCAGTGATATGGAAACCTCAGATGACTTACCGGAGCAACTTTCCATCTCCGGCTTCGAGGCCTTTACACTGGGCTATACGCCCAACTGGCCCGTTAGTCTGATCATTCACGATGAGCCCTTGGAGCAGCTGCAGCTGCTGCATCGTGTGCTCTTCTTTCTGCGCTACGTGCAGCATCAACTGAATGCCACTTACTATGATCTATCCAAGAGCAACTCCAGCGCCGCTACTTTGAGGCATCGCATGTTGGAGTGCCTGCAGCAGTTGGAGCAGCACATGCTACAAGATATTGTGGACACACAGTGGAAAACTCTGCTACAAGTCGTGGACAAAGCTCAACTGGTGGACGAGGTCTTAAATCAGTTCCAGGACACTGTGGAGCAGTGTTTGCTGCTCTGTCTGACCACCGAGTCCGTTACCTTTGTGCGTTCACTGTACACTCTTGGCCAACTGTGTCTCAACTTTTGTGGCTTCATCGAGCAGCCAACGAGTGTAAATTCCACAAACGATGTCAATGAATACGAAGAGGAATTCGACAATCTTTTGTTGGGCATTTTGGATCTGATTGTGGAGTTGAGCAAGCTAAATGGTTTCTGTAGCGAAAAGGAGCAAGAATCCTGCAAACAATTGATGCAGCGTCTCAAGTTTGTCTGCAAGGATTTGGCCAAGAAGTTAAAGCCAGTTCAGAATTAGTTTCAGTTGCACTTTTTACTTTTAACCCACCAAATTACAAGTGAAGAATTTGTAGCTGAAATTTGGCTTTAATCGGAGTTCAGAAAAACAGTTGCAAGAGTTTTTTAGAAATTATCTTAAATACATTTTAATAACCAGTCTAAAAAGAAGTTTAATGCAACTTGTTACTGGCTGTAATTCAGGTCACAGTTAGCCACAATGTTGCAGTTGCAATAGGCTTAGTTATTGGCCAGTTTGACTGTTTTTATGCCAAGTCACAAATGCGGCGCTTTGCATAATTTAGTGTCTAACACTGCCTCACAAAATTTAACCTTCGCCATGTCACGCAAGCGGCTTTAGTGTGGCTAAGAGTAGGTGTAGGTGAGAAATGTAAACGGGTTTTTAATTTGGCTTAATATATTTCTAAGCCAACACTAACGAGCTGATTGACTGACTGACTGACTGACTAATTGATTGAGTCTTTGTAACTAAATGCTGTAAACGTTATTTATTTATTTTTTAAGAAAATTCCATGCTAAATTTGCATAAACTCATAGCTCATAATTTTCCAAAATTTTGTATAAAATAAATTTGTCTTTAAATCAGACAATTCTGACGCCCAAATCAATCAACGGATTGTGTAATTTTTAACAAGTTTGTAAAGAGCCTTCACTGTAAATTAAATGCAGCTTAGTCGCTTAAACAAAAGAACAGCTCAAGTCGAGTAATGCGGAAATGAAAAGATTTCTTTAAATTGATTACTCACTTAAATCGCTTTTAATAAACTTAAGTCCTGCATATGATACTATAAATCGCTGCAAATGTTGCAATCAAAATTGCAATTGTTATGCAAGCGTGAAAAATGAGCATGAAATCAGTTGCACGCAATGCTGTGCCAAAAAAAAAAAATAAGAGTAATATTTAAGTAACTGGAGTATAAAGTAGCATATAAATGCCAAAAAATCGCAGCGAAATCAATTTAATAGTTACCGCTTAACTTGGCTCAAAGGACAACAGGTGGTCAACTGTTCATAATGATGATGAAGTTGTTATTGATTATGATGATGATGACGTAACTCAAACAAAAATGCCGGCCGGCGGCAACAACAACAAGAGCAACTCAACTACAAGTTGCAGCCAATCATAATGATCGCAAAATTGTGGTAAAGTTCAGCTGCATCTGAAATGCTTCCGAAATGTATATCATTAGCTGCAACTGCAAAAATGACGAACTGCCGATGTCCATTGCCATTTACCTGAACGATTTTCCACCGGACTCTGTTGCAGTTGCAGCCGCAGTCGACTGAGTGCCGTGGGAAAGCGACTGCGGTTGCAGTGGCATCAGTCGACTGTGTGTGAGTGTGCGTTGATTGGTGTGTAGCAAGTTCATTAAACCTATGACACGCCTCGACCACAACAGAGACACAAAGGGAGTGGGTTATAGAGGGGACTAGTGAGTGAGACTACAGATGACTTCATTTGTGCGCCGCTTAGAAATGTCATAAACTTGAACTCGCTGTTTGGAGCGGAAATGCCTCGTTCAGGTTCAATGAACACTTAATTAAGACAGCTAAATTTTTGGTTAATGCCCGTCAAACAATGAGCAAATCAAAACTGTTTGGCTAATATATCATTGCCAATTTATTGTACTTCAAGTTACAATGGCAATGTGTTATTGAATAGAATCAGTGGAAAACAATCAAATCGTGTCGGAAGTCGTTTCGGGAGAGTATTTTGTTTAAACTATTTTGCTAGAATTGTAAAGATTGAAGGCTATTAAATGTCCATAAACTGTTAATGATTTACACTCCCCTACAGCTCTGTTAATGCCTTCTATAACTCACTTAGATGAGGATTTCCACCCTACTATCTTCAGTGAACTTTTTCCTACCTTCCTCCCAACTTAAACTGTTTTCAAACTCAAGACTTTAATGCAAAAATAACTAACATTTTACACACCTTTTTAAATTCCTTAAAACACAACTATTCTGTTTCCTCCGGTATAATTTCTTCCACCACAACCAGCTCGGACTCGGGTGGTATATTCTGCTCGGAGGATTCTTTGGGGAAAGGTCCCAATGGACGACGATTGTACAACAGATCGACACCAAAGTCACATTCATCGATTAGATTATCGCGTAGCTTCTCTTTGTACCACAGCAAACGATCTGTATTGCCGCCAAGTGACTGATCCAACAGCTGACGACGATGCATACCACGTTCCAGTAACTCTATATAATCGATAGACTTGAGTTCGGGAAAGTTCTTGAGCTTCTCAAAGGCCTGCTCGGAGACACTTTCATAGGACTCGGCCATGGCCATTTCATTTTTAACCCTCTCCGCAATCATTTCACTGCGTTGCAAATCGGATATCTCAGCGGGCAGAATTCGTGAACGAATTGTGGCCACATCCTCGTCGACGTTTTCTAGAATTCGAGCATGTGACTCCTTTTTGGCGGTCTCATAGCTAAGACGCTCCTTTTCCAGCGCTGTTTCTCGTGCCAGTTTCTCAGGATCCATTTGCTTGCGGGACATCAGAATGGTCATCATGCGATTCAGATTGAGTTCATCAAACTTCTGGGCCATGCGCTCGTTGTAGGGCGCGGTCTTTTTGCCTGGTCCTCTGGAGATAAAAATGTTTTGCTTACTTTTTACTAGGCTTTAAACTAGGACTTACAAATTATCATCATCGGCATCGGAAGCACGCTTGCGAGGATTTAGTTGTTCGCGCTCCAAACGTTCTAGTTCCTTACGCGCCTCCTCCTCAGCCTCGCGCTTGGCCTCAATTATGTCCTTGTTCAGTTCGTAATACTTTTGCTCCCAGGCGCGTATGCTCATCTTACGGCTGATTTGTCTGAGCACATATTTCATCAGTTTCTGAGACAGTAAAGTAAAGTATACAGGGGGTTTTTTTTAGAGGGTTTAACCTATTAACCTACCTCGAGTTCATTGTCCAGCGGTACATCAAAGCTGTGTGGTAGCTTAACCATACGAATGCTGCTGTTGTAGTCCCCAATGCCCAGTATTTTGTTGGGCAGCGAAGGTCGATGCTCGGTGACGGCGGTGATAATGCCACCACCCAAAACCTCCGTCAGCACAGCGTCATCATCACGAGCTGAAAGGAGGAAAGACAGCAGATAGAAGAATCCATTTTTGAGCTATGATCGAAGGGTAGGTAAAGTCCTTAAAGCCCTTCTGGTACCTACCCAAAATATCCCAAGCCTCTAGAATGCCATCGTTGCGCGTGATGTAGAGCACAGCAGGACGTGACTCGCTCCAGGCCACCGCAGTCAAGTCACAAGGACGCTTGCGCCAAATGATAGGTGAGTCGTGGTAATCGTCCTTCCAGAGAGCAAAAACTGTGCGTCCTATGGAGGCAAACATCTCGGGATAAAAGGGATTCTTGCTCACGGCCACAATGGGTCCATCGTGTACCATGGCAAAGTTAACGGTGCTGTTCACCTGCTCCTTGGCACCTGCCTCACTGTACATGCCCTGCCAATCCACCCGAACGATGTGACCATAGTAGGTGGAGAGTATTAGGGATTGTCGCAGCTCGGGAGGATTCTTGGCCACTGTGGTGACTGGGTAATTGGCAGGTGAGGCATAGATAGCTTTGGGCGCTGGTGTCCTCATGGAGAACACCGAAGTGTCTCCTATGATTCCAGTCAAGGGTTCATTATAGGACAAACTGTACAAAGGTTTTATAGTTTTGTTCTTTAGCAGGGATTCGTTTTGAGTCAGTTCCTTGGGTAGATTTTTGGCTCTTTGTTGCAGCTCCTTCTTGGAGGTTTCTCCCTCCAGATTCCAGAAACTAACGCTGCCATCGAAGGAGCACGTAACGAAGAACTTGTGGTGATTGCGCTTGTCTGGATCGGTAAAGACCTTTCCAAAGTTGTTTAGATAAAAGTGTTTACTGAGCCAGTAGATGCCGGTTATGGCACCAGTTGGCGAGCTCTCCAAGGGGGAAATAATCGCGGGTTCTATTACAACGTCCTCGTTGATATCGAGCGTCCAGTCGAGAAACTCCCCGATCATTGCACGATACTTTGCCTGTGCTGGTGTCAAGTACTCCTCATCATCCAGATGCTCACAGCGTCCCTGCAGATCCCAGAGCACCAACAAACCATTCTGACACCCACCGAGCAAGATATCCCCGTTGAAAGGACAAAAGGACAGCTTGGTGACCTCAAAAGGTGCCTCAAATTCGAGTTTATAGTTGAGATTGTCAGCAAAACTCCAGAGTAAGACCGGATTCGGTTCCAGCACCGCACGCTGCACAAAGTTCACATTATGTGTGGCAAGCTCTGAGGTGGCCGGAGTGCTAAAAGCATAAGAGACGGCCAAGAGACCAGACAACGAAGGATACCAGTCGGTGCTGGCCACAAAGCGTTTGTCGCTCTTCGAGATGTTGGCAAAACAAATGAACTCCTGCAAATAGGGATTGGAGTAGTGCACCACCTGCTTGGAAGAAATCAGTTGATAGTCATTGCTGAGGAGTAGAAAAGTAAATGAGTTCGAGGTGCTATTAAGTGGGTTAATTTACACACCGATAGCTATCGATTTGATTAAAGTCGAGCGTGTCGAGCAGCAACTTCATTTGATCGGACATTTCGGGTGGTGGCTTGGGCACCTTATCCTCCGGTGCAGGGGTAGCCGGTCTGCTCTTCACACCTTCTTCCTCTTCCTTATCCGACTCGTCCAGCTCGAGGTCTGCAAGGAAAGGATTGGTATTTAAAGTAATATAAGAAAGTAGGGTAACGCCTTGGGGTAGGGTACCTCACCTGCATCGTCCAGCTCGTAGAGGTACTGCGACCAGGCGTTGGAGGGAAACGTAGGATTGGTCTGCTGCTCCTGGCTGATACAACCCGGCGCTACCTGCACGGCCACCGAAATGCGACGCTTCACGATGTTGTCGTACTTGACGCTCTCGTTGGGCAGCAGCTCGATGACGCCATCGCGCACATCTCGGGCCAAGCGACGCGTGAAGCCGATGTGATGTGGCTGCTGAATGGGATAGACACTCTGGATCTCGACGTCGACAGGTGCATCACGAAAGTGCTCCACAAGTATGGTCATCTCGTGCTCGGTGCCCATGCTGACCCAACGACGGGGCTTTTTGCGCAGACGTCGCTGCATGCGCCAACGCTCGAAGGCCTCCATGTTCTGTATGATGCCCATGGCGAGCTTAGTGTCCTTGCTGCTCACGTAGAAGATGTATGGATCACCCTCGGGTGGATCCTCCTCCGACTCGGTGAGTGTCGGGCAATAGCCAATGAGCACAAAGTTCTCCGGATTGAAACCCTTGAAGAGCTTGATCAGCTCAGCGGAATTCTCGAGCTCCTCAAAGAGCACATCTCGCAGCTCCTTGTACTGCAGTTGTTTCCAGGGAAACTCTTGGGTAACATTCAATCCCACCTTGATTTTTAGAGTCTTTTGCACAGCTTCGCTAAGAAGAGGTTTTAATACTCTTTTCAGGCTGACCATATATGAGCGAACTTACGTAATCATCACCTTTTGACAGGTGGGCAGCGAGAGCAGTGTGCGCCAGGATTCCTGAACATTGTAGACCTTCTGCATATCGGGCACATCTTCATCCGAATCGGGTAGCATGAACTTCTTGAGATAGGGCCTACGCTTCTGGATGCCACCCGGCTCCATGCTCATGTCCAACTCCCCCGCATTCTCCACAAATTCGTCCATGTTGTCGACTGGCTAGTTTCAGACCGTTTGCGAGCTACGAATTGAATTTTTTGATTGTGTTTTGTTTACATTTGACATGAGTTCAAAAGCTAATGCTTAACCATGGCAATGTCCTGCGCATGCGTCGTCCAAATTTCTCTCAACGCAACTGAAATTAAGTTTAAAACATTTTCACTCATTTACATGCAAAGTTTTGGAGTCAAGACCTCGCAATTTTTACTCCTCACAAGTCTTTTTGAGTGGGTGATGCAGACATTGTACATGCCACAGTGTTGCAGTTGTTACTGTTGCTGCTGCTGCTGCTGCGAAGGCATTTCACATCATTATCTTTGACCAAATACGGAACTTTGTGCTGCTGCTGCAAAAAATATAAAACGCAATTGTGTGTCACTCACAGAGGCTTCAAAAAACGCCAAAAGATGTGTGTATTTATTTTTGTGGTGCCCCACTGCTCGGACATGATCTGTGGCAGGCAGTTCAACAAACGTTGGAAAGCGTTGCCTCAGCTACGCAATCGAAATCGAATTCGAAATCGAAAGTTCTGTGATGGACAGCTGCGGTGCAACGGTGTCAATGCACCGCTAAGTTGGTTGGCGGGGGGCGTTGGGCGGGGGTGTGGCATTGCCAAGCTGACACACATTTAATGGATGCACGTCGCTCACTTTCATTTTCATTCATGCTGCACATTCTGGAGGACGCGTCGGTGGCAACTTTCGATTTTAAGCGGCAATTTATGCACCTGTCAGCTGATAACTTGCACCTCCGATTAGCCGCTGTGGTGGTGGTGGTGGCGGTGACTGCGACTGCTTTGCAAAATAAATCACTCGACAAATTGTTGACAAAACATTTCGTAATTTAAATAAAAAACGCGACAAGCGGCCGATAGTTGACTACCGATAGTTGGCAGCATGCAACACGAAAGAAAACAATAACACACACAAACAGTTGTACACACACTTATGCCGACTACTTCCTCATCCGCAGCCTGTAACCACCGCAACACGGTCACCGTCAACGCCGTCTCCAGCGCCAGCAGCAGCCAAAGGGGCACAACCAACAATGACGTCTCCGTTCAGTTTCAAGCTGATAATTTTTGATTGTGCCTCAGACTCTGCTCCTTTCTGTCCCCTCTCCTTTCCCCTCTGTCTGTCTTCACGCTGCTCATATGCAAAGTGAGCCTTAGACATGGCTAAAACAGAGCACAACCACAACTCACAATAGATCTGCGGTAACAGCCCAGCCAACCCCCTCAAACCGAAGTAAAAAAGAAAACTTATGGCAAATTTGGCATACTCTTTAAAGGAATATGTAGTGAAGAAATACATAGAAATATTAAGTAATAAGTATTCTAAGCAGCAAGTAACTAAATGTAAAAAATTACGGTGTGAGCTCAGTGCGCAAGTTAAGCTGCTTCGTGTATAACGCTTTTCAAGCTAAAATATTCCACAGTTGAAGGATTTTAGGACTTGTTCAATTTGTTGCTTAGCCAAAATTGGTTTCTTTTTCATTTTAATAAATCATTAAATTTATAACACTATTTTATTTTTTAAATGATGAGTAAATTTATTCTAAGAACTTTGAATCAGAATTTTGATATAGCAGTCAATTTATATACAATTGTTTGCCGAACAAAAATTCTGCACATATGAAAATTAAATTCTTTTAAAATATTTTAAAAATTTCCCAAGAAGCAATCCCTAATGCTCTTAAAGTAAATCCGCCAAGAGTTGTCACAAACATCATAGGAAATTATTGAATACTCCCGTTGAAAAAATGCAATCCAATGACAAACAATTGTTAGGGGCAATTCGGGGCTGGGCCAGGCTAAGAGGCGGTTTTGGCTAACGCCAGGCTCTTACTTGCCAAACAGTTGTACAACTGGCGACAAAATGTTGCATGTTTGTGGACGGCTGTCAGCAGCGATTGCCGTCTGCTGACTGCCGCTTGCTGCCTGCTGCCTGCTGCCGCACGTTGCATGCCGCCCGTTGTTGGCTGGAATAAATATGCAAAAAGGTGCTAAAAAGATCAGAGGCAGCGATTTATCTTCATTTGCATTTGGCGTCGTTGGTTGGGTGTCAAAAAGGTGTTAAGTGCCACAGTTGCAGCCAGCACAGTGCCTGCCACGTCTTGCGGCAGCGGCGCCGCTTTTGATGACAACGGCGACAGCGACAACAACGGTAGTCAAAGCGCATAATTTTCGATATTTTATAACTTTTTGCGGTAGCCAAAAAAAAAAATAGCTATTTTCTGGCACATCAATCCGCCAAACCGACCGCCCAATAAGGTAAGAGCAGCCAAAATAAACCACCTTCAGCATTATTAGCCACAGCCAAATTGGTCAAAAAACAATGCCCACTTCTAGGCAGACTTAGAGACTCAGTTGGAGTCCCAAAGATAGTCGCACCGATAAAAGGGACATGAAATTCAAATTTGACTGCAAATTTTACTTTGGCAAACTTATCAGGGACCGAGTGAAATTTGCAAATACGGCTTCCGTATTACGACGTTTTGTGAATTATTGTGGGAAATTTGTTAGTGGCCTAAATGGTTAACCAACTTAACTCCCACTTCTCTACATTTTGGTGGCCCAAAGCGGCGTACGAAACTGGGACACCCAAAACAGCCACAAATGGTCAATTCTGATAAACGAGCTCAATTAAGATTAGGCCAAGATTTTCAGCAAATTTCATTGATTTCATTGCGAAAAGTGCCAAAAGAAATCCAACAAAATTTCTGTACAACACAGCGAAAACCGACGCGAAACAGCATTAGGAAAATCAAAAGAAACCGCAGTTAAATATTAAATAAATAATAAATAAGTATATGCTTAATTAGTTTTACTAAATTGATTTATGTTTAGCTTTTCATTTCTGCCGTACTTTCACTACCTGGCAAAGCAAGTAATAAACGGATTTTATGCCTAACAAAATCTTTGCTTTACTTTATGATTTGCTGCTCAGATTTTAAGCAAATTTTATGACAAATATAATAATTAATTTATAGCTGTGTATGCGGCTAATAACATAAGCTAATTCCATATTAACCTGCGATTTTGACTGATCAAACACTTTCCCTCAATAGAAAATTTGTTATAAGCTGTTAAGGAAAATCTGTAAATTAGAATTCACATGTGGCAAAAGTTGCAGCCGCATCGAAAGGCGGTTGGCGGTGGCGGTGACTGAGACGCTGACGGTTTGCGGTGACAACGCTAATCCCTGCAAAAATATGCGCACAAATTAAGTATACAAAGTGAGGTGGTACATACGGCTGGTGCTGCTCTTGGTGGTGCTGTTTGGTGGGGTTGCTTGGCTTTTTTTCATTGTTGGCATATTTAAAGTTGTAAAATAGCGAAAAACACGTTTGACCGACATTCGTGACCAAAGTGCGGCTGCAACTCGCTTTGAACTGAAACTGAAGCTGGATATGGTTGTGGATGTGGTTGAGACTGAGTCTCAGTCTCAGTCTGTGGATATGGAGCTAAAACTGTGACTGGAACAGCAGCAGGATTTTAATTTCGATTTCGATTTCGCTTTGCTCGGCGACAAATGTGCTATGTCCGTCTTAAAGTCTACCAGTCTCCAAAGTCTGCGACCCAGGCCAATTGACCGTGTGACTACTTTAGCAAATGAAAATGGTTTTGAAAAGAAACACAACAAAACCCAACAAAAAGAAGGCATTTTTGTATATTTTCTACTATTTTTTGTATGAGCTAAACAAAACGCCAAAGCCAAACATAATTTATGATGCACTTTTGTGGGGCTTGGAGCCAGAGCTGCATTGTGACAGCCTGTGTGACTCATGTGCTGAGAGCTGAGAGACCAGAGCTGTTCCATTGCCAGGTGTCGCTCAGCATTCAAGCAAAAGTGAAAATGAAAATGACAACAACAAAAATTGAGGGTTAGCAGGGCTAACAGGGTTGTCCCTAAATTGCGGCGCATTGGATATTTATGATGGTCTTGGGTTTTAGCTGTTTTAATCACATGTGTGATACTGTGTACCAGTTTGGCGTACCAAAGTGCACTGACCTCAAGATCAAGCTCAACCTACGTAGCACAGTGTAGCGGCTACTGTATTGCGGTGAAAATCCCTCGCTATGTTAAACAGCGAAATCAGACTCAGGCTGTGGTCTTAGCCAGGCTAAAACTCAAGCTGAAGGCGCAGGCGCATGACTCTCGACGACAGCGGCATCAAGATAAAAGCGCATGACATACGGCGACAAGAAGCTACCAGAGACCAGACCAGGCCAACACAACGAGGGCTGCAGTCTCTCCCTCTCTCTCTCTCACTCTCTTAGCCAGCCCAACAGTAGCAACAGTAGCAGCGGCAGCTTCATCGTCATCACTTTTCAGCTGCAAACGGTCACCCAAACTCTTGTTGTGCTCCCAAATTTGGTCAAACGTGCAAGATTTCAGCCACCCGTTGTCAAACTTTTGGCATAGAAAGCGAAATTTACCAATGTTTTCGGTTTTTGACTCTGCTAACAGGCTGTTGCCTGTTGTCTGCTGTCTGATGCTGTTACCACGTCCAAAACAAAACAGTTGCCACTCTGCTGAGGTAATCGTTTTGATAGACAGACAGCAAGACCAGAATTCCTACCGTTAGAATAAATTAACAGAAACTGAAAGTATTTTGATTTGAGCAGAGAAATTAAGTAGTAGAAAAATAAAATCAAATAAATTGTTTAAAGAAAATAAAAAGAGAAAATTACAATAAAATATATTATTATAATAGTAGAAGATTTAAATAAATTGTTCAAGCTGGTTGATATATCGGAAGATTATTATTTATAGTATATACATGACAGCAGTTCTCGAAAATGTCAGGCTCTCCTGACAGTTACGGGAAGAAGGGGACGTATCATGATCGGTCTTATCCTACACTAAGTATTCCGGGGGTTCATAGCATTAGAAAATAATTATTGATATTTACCAAAAACTGTTTAATGTATTTAATATTAAGTTTCCTTTTGAAAAAAATTTGGAAATATGCCACAGAAAAGTTTAGAATCATTTAAAAATAATTTCCAACACTTGTTCTATATAAACTTAAAAATTGTTTTAGAAATTTAAAACTTTGCATATTTTTTTAAACAAATTTGTTTCTTTTTCCAAACAAATAAAATTGTTATAAATACGACTTAAATACTTTTTTTAAGCAAAAACTCTAGTCACTTTGAAACAAAACCATTTTTAACGAGTTGTATCAACAATGCCATAAATTTAGTTAGGTCAAATTGCCGCATGACATCATTCAAATAGTTGCTAAATTTAAATTCAAATACAAACACAAATTCCAGCTACAAATTCAATGCAAATTACCTGTGGCTGTGGCAAATAAGATAAAAGCAGAGACATTGGCAGCAGTATCAACATGAACATTAACAGCGGCCCACGCGGCGCATGTGTAATCAATCAAATGGACATCGTGCGGTGCCGCAGAGTAGGCGGGGGGTGTGAGTGGGGAATGGGAAGGGGTGGAAGTGGTGGAAGTGGGTGCAGAGGTTGAGACGCCGGTGATGGTGGTGGAGGTGGAGGCCAAGGCAGAAGCCACAGGGCGTTGCTAATGTTGATGGCTGCCACAGTGTCAGGGGCAGAGACCTGCAGTTGCCACTTGTTGCGGCTAATGTTGCCGGTGCGTTGTCTGTTGCACGTTTGTTGTTACCTGTACCTGTTTCGGTTGCTTCGTCTGGCATTAGAGGGCGTAATTACATTTTCATTGAGTGCCGTGCCACAGCTGCCGCAGCAGTTGCAGTTGCAGTTACAGTTGATGCTTCTTTTTGTTGCCGCTGAAGTGATTGCTGTTGCGTCGAGTTATAAAACTCCCATGAAGTTAAAAATTAATGCCAATTTCCGTAAAGCGAAAATTTGCATTGTCCGCCCGCTGGCAAGTTTAATGATTAATTTTCCCAAGCCAATTGCAGTTACCAATGTGACAATGACAGCCATAAACAACAAACCAGCTAAAGCGGTGGGCTGAGCTCTGTGTGTGTGTGTGTGTGTGTTTGGCTTCTACCGCCAAATCGTAACGAAATCAATCTACAATTTTAATTCACTATTTTTTTTTTTTTTATTTTATATGGCCAGCAGCTTAGAGTTACTCGCATAATGGCGATAAACATCGGCATGCACGACTCGCAGCAAGACTTCAGCGCCAGAAGTGATCTTGGCCAGGCCCAAACTGTTTGGGCAAAACCAACTGACATTTTGTTGGGTGTGCGCAAAGAACAACAACAATCGCAACGGGAATTACAACAGCCGTAACAATAACAATAACAATCCAAAAAAGGTCAACGGGCTGCAATCAAAATAACTAAATTTTCGGGAGCAATTAAAATGCTGCCACATGATCTCCGGCCATCAGATAAAAGCCCACACATCGACGCCACAACGGCGGCAACTTGTAACATTTGTCTTTGACGCCCAGCAAATAACAGGGAGAAAAAATATATTATGGCCAACAAAAAGGCAGCAACAAATTGCATGTAATTAACAGTCAATACAAGCAAACAAAGACTACAAAAAATTACGTATACGCATATACGTGATTTCGTTGGGCCGTCCAAGCAATTAATTTACCCATCGATTTCTGTTGGCCTCATGGCACTCAGGGGGCGTAGGAAAAGACGGCAAGTATATATAAAAGTTTTATACTTGTACATAAACTTCACCCGCAATCGAAAGTTGCGAATTCTTTGCGCGTTGCGTTTTTGAGTGAAATGAAAAGTGAAATTACTTATTATTAATGAAATTAATATATAAGCATGTTTTTGGATGCGTGTGTGCCAGTGTGTGTGCGTGTATGTGTGTGTGACAGCAACACGTACATATGTTAAATCATAAAAAAACGACGATAAATAAAAAAAAGTGCTGCGAGTTGAGCATCGGGCCAGGCCAAGTCAAAGCCAGGCCAGACCAGGCCAGTCCAGGGTATTCCATGGAACACGTTTCACAGCATCACAGATAAAAATGCTTTGACTCTGGCCCCGGCATTAAAAAGTTCACTTTCGTTTGTGTCCACGTTGCACGAATATGTGCGGCGGCATGTGGCATGTGGCATGAGGCATGAGGCATGAGCCATCAGGCATGTGAATGTGCATCTGCTCAATATGAGCTACTCTCCATTTGTATGATAATGAACACGTAAAAATTGCGCAAAACCAGTCGCTGCGCACCAAAAATTGTTGCAAATTGTTGCGGATGCTCAAGCGGCAGGCAGCTGTCCCAGTAACTCAGCCAGAGCCACCGCCACTGCCACAGCTACTGTCCCAGTTAAGATCAGTTTGTCAGTGAACCCAATTTAAGGTTTATTTAGTGCCCAGTGACAAAGTGACTGCACAAAATAAATGAAGGTCATCAGTTGCCCAAAATGTGTTACGATGAAATATGATCCGGAGTTGGATGATTACCAAAAGATACAGCTATAAACCAATTAGTTGGATCATTTATTTAACCAACAAATTTCCCAACAATTATGCAATCAACGAGAATTTATTGTGATCAATAACAATTTGTTGACATTTACAGCGGAATATGCAAATTCATTGCGAATTACGCTCAATTATTCAACTTAATTTGGATTAATGGCAATCACATAAATTGCACCCTATAAAAGTGGCTAATAAATGCAACAAATTTCCGTAGAAATGCGTTATAAATTTATGTAATTTTCAATTTCCTTGTGGCCTTTTTAATTAAAACATAAATATTTATATGGAATATTTCATATTTTGGTCACATGCCACATGCCGCGTGCCACATGCCCCATGCCACTTTTGGCCATGCGAGCCATGGAAATTAATTCGCCAAATAAATAATAAAATCATTTACAATATAATTGCAACGAGCCAGAAAACACTTTCACCTTCGCCACGATGCCACACGGTGCGACGTGGCTGGCGAGGGGTTAAGGGGTAGGCGGACGAGGGTTAAGGGGATGCCAAAGGGGAGCTGAGGGGGCTGAGGGCGGGTCTCCGTTGTTGCCGTTGTTATTTATGCTTTGTGGGTGTTCAACATGCAGCGTTTTGAGTCTTTACCCCTGTTTCTGTTTTTCTCTTGTTTTGTTGCAGTTGCATTTGCTGTCGTTGGCAGTTGCAATGTTACTTGTTGCACGTTGCCCGGTTCAGTGCTTGGCATAAACATATTTATGTATTAAACAGTTAAAATCTTTATGGCTTGCAAGTGCCTGCAATTAGCCAAAGCCAAAGTCGAAGCCAAAGCAAAAAGCACAGTCAAAACCAAAGACACAACCGATGCCAGGACTCGAAATATTACCACTTGTGCTCACTGCTGACACCGATTAGACGCCATCAGCCATTGGCCATTGGCCATCCTCCAAACCAAGTTATTCCTATATCAAATATTTAAACACTTGCGAATCTTTTTATAAATCCATAAAGAATTTCAAATCTTCAACTGTGTGAAGAAAAATCACTTGGTGTTTGATTAGCCCAAAGCACATACATAAAACATGGCCAAGATGTTGCTGATAATGGCCAACGACTGCTGTCAATATTTGTTTGGCTAAGTATTTGCCAAAAATCGCTGCACAGTGGTTAAGAAATCACTTTAAGCAGTCACAATGTGTGTGTTAAATAAGCTGTGAGGTAAGTTTCGAAATTTACGACTTTGAAAGTTTCCACAAATATTATATATTAATTATGTACAAATTTAAGCTGTTAAATATAGTTTCTCCACATTATTTCTTTACAGTTAAAAAAATAAATTTTTTTAGTTTCTCAGGATTTTTTAATTTTACTCAAGACTTTAAGTTCAATTTGCAGACATTTTCTTTGTGTTATTATAGCAAACTTTTACTGCAGGTCTGCAGAAATTTAATTAAATTTAAATGCATACTAAAAAATATTAAAAAATAAAATAATATAAAATTCCCAATTCCCTTCAATAAAAAAGTGTTGTTTTCAATATTTATTATAAACCTTTTTAAAGAAACTATAACCACTGCTTTCCAAGAACTCTCTTCTACATCCCCTCAACACTTCTTTCTAAGAATAATAATCATTATACTCGTCGCCTTTAACAATGTAATATTTGATAAATCAAAGATTTTTATCAATATAATCATTAACAATTTCAAAGTTGCTCATTTGGCTTGTCAATAATAATTTAATTGCAAATATTTGTAATCGATTTGGTAGCCGGCAAAACACTGAGCCACACAGCACAGTGTACACGTAGAAGGCTGGCTGGTTAACGGCTTAACTGGTGGCTCATAACTCATAAAGCCAAGTAAACAGCCGACATTTGTTATGTGGCACAAAATGCCAATGAACCCGAACCTGAGCGGCACCAATTTTAGTAATTTTTCCATTTATCTGTAGCTTAGAAACACAGCAAAAAGAGGTGAAAAACTTAACGGAAGCGACCTCAAGTGCCATCCAAAGTCAGGCGATAATTTGCGGCTGCTTGACATGCATATCAGAGCAGAGTTGCAGTTGCAAGTGGGGCTGACAAAGGGGAAGGGGCAGGGGCAGGGGCAACGCACTTGAAGGCCATGGCACAGACAGACCCGGAGTTTAAGTTGAAGAGCGGGCGGGGAGAGTGGCAGAGGGGAGACAGAGAAGTCTTTCGAGCCCAAAGTGCATGATCGCAGCGCGTTAAACGATGATTTAATGCCAATAAATAAGTGTAAACGTTCATTACAGATAATTAATGTATCTGCACTGTGCCGGCCAGAGGTCAACCGGGTCTTGATCTGTGTCTGAAGTTGAAACGGAGAGTCTCCCTCCCTCCCTCTCCCTCTCACTCTGTCTCTCCTTGTCTGCCGCTGTCTGAGGATTGGCTTGCGTTTCGCAAAGAAATAAAAGTGAAACTTCAATTAGACGCTTAACAGCATTATGGCGTGGACGATTAAGACTTAAATTACGAGTATTTTGCTGGCAAGTGTAAAAAGCACAGAAGATTTGACATTTCACCTGTCGAGACAGCCAAGAAGGAGGAGGAAGCTAGAGAAAGAAGTAGCCAAAAGGCCTGTCAGTCCGTGTGTTTTTATACTCTCTGCAAGAGTATATTGGGTTTGTGCAAAAGTATGTAACAGGCAGAAGGAGGCGTGGCAGACCCCATAAAGTATATATATTCTTGATCAGCATCACAAGCCGAGTCGATATAGCCATGTCCGTCTGTCCGTCTGTCTGTCTGTCTGTCTGTCTGTCTGTCTGTCTGTCTGTCTGTCTGTCTGTCCGTCCGTATGAACAAACAGATTTCAGAGATGGTAAGAGCTACAAGTTCGAGCTTGGTGTCAAACGATCACATATTTAGTCAGTCAATACAAGAATCTTTTTTCTTTTCGATGCCACGCCCCATTCGCCCACAATGAGCAAAAAACTAGACACACCTCGGGAAAAATCGATGTTTTCGGCAAATATCTCAGTAACTATGGCACCTAGGATCACCAATTTGGGTACGGAGGTTCTTAGCGACAGCATAGTTGCATTGCCATTTAAAATTTTGGACTGCCATGCCCCCTTTTCCCACACTTGAAAAAACTTTAAATGCCGTTTTTTGCGAACTTGTTCTTATCGTACAGTATTGTAGTGTATAATTCGTGTGGAGACTAACTATATTAAACTATACTGAAAGGCGCATTAAAATCGGACTATAAACAAGAAAACTAGAAGCGTTACAATATTGATAATTGAACGCAATATCAACCCATAGGTGCAAGCGAGATAGAAACACACAAGCACATGTTCGAACGATTTCGCTGCTTGTGTGTCGGCAGCGCTGCCCGCGGGCGCTGACTGCGCCGAATACACACATACATACATGCATGCATCGTATATTGTCAAACGTATGTGTATTCGCATACAAACAAACAGATGTGTGTTTGATTATGCTTAGATTGTTTTTGTTTCAACGTGTTTTAATGCAAGTAATACAGATTGTAATATCTCGATACCGATTTTAATAATTTAATCGGGACAAATGCAGAGAGTATTATACGGTCGGGCGCGCTCGACTGTACTTTTCTTTCTTGTTTTTCTACTCTTTGCTATTGATCTCTTTATCGCTTGCGCCTCGTTGTGCCCCAAATGCATATGAAAACTTTAACAGGAGTTTCCACTAGTTTTCCACTGACAATGTCGCCCAATTCGTCTTGCAGTTTTCATGCCCGTCGGCCTGGAAATTGTCTGTCTGGCCAAGGAAAAAAAAAAAAAAAACTTCGACTTGGTTACAGTTTGAGTTTGAGTTTCGGTTTCAGTTTCAGTTTTCGGCCTTTTCAATTTAAAATGTAAATCAAGTGTGAAGAAAAACACAAAATCTGCAGCGAAAGTGTTGCAATTGCAATTTGCTTGTTGCAAGGTATTATTTTTGATTTTTTTTTTTGTTCGATTTTTTGTGGCGCTTTTGACACTTTTTGGCTTTGGGGCTGTGTATTGATTTATTTTGATTGTTAATCAATTTGGCGCGCCCGTTGTTATTGTTGTTTGTTGCAAGTCTGTTTAATAGTTCAATAAAATTATAAATCAGTTGAGGTAACTTGCAGACAAAGAGTGTGAGAGGGGGAGACGGCAAGAGAGGAAGACAGGGAGAATGAGAGAGCGAGGTCCTACCTGTAAACTGCTAAAGAATGCATGTGACACACTTTTCAAGCGCCGTGGCAGCAGTCAGCTCATTTGTCAACAGGAAGCTGCAACTGCCACAAAAGCAAAAAAGCCAAAAAAAATACCAAAAAAAAAAGGTTGTGCCACAATTTGCGCATGCGCACGCAAATTACGCGCCATAAATCATGCAACGGGCGCAGTTTTGTTTAGTTTTTTGCGTGCGGCATGTGGCAGGATGGCGGTAGGAGTAGCCGCAACTGTCACCGTCGCTGATTGCCACAGCCGTAGATTAGCAAGAAGTGATAAACGCACATAAACTCATATAAATTGCAAAGAAAGTGGATGTGGAGATTGAGACTTTGAATTGCTTGCATGCCACATGTGTGTGTGTTTGTTGTGGTCGCGTGCGTGTGCAATTACCAGATACAGCAGCAACGGCAGCCACTGTAGTGGCACTTGTGGCATGTGTTAGTTTGACATTTGTCTGCCTGACCCTGACCCACAAAAGTCAGTGCAACAGTCAATGGTGCAGCGGTGCAACAAAGTCCGACACAGTCAACTTGCCGCAAGTTCAGATCTCAAATTGAAATTGAAAGAGAAAAGAAAATTCAGCGGTGCAAAACGTCAATCACTTTGCCACTTTTGTTTCCGCTACCCTACTCCCCCTCTCTCTCTCTCTCTCACTCCTGCTCTCCCACTGTCTCTGTCTGTTTCGGCCAATGTGGCATGCAAAATGCTGCTCGTATGCTTGGCTGCCCCAAAAGTGCCCCAAAGTGCCCCCAAGGTTAGCGGCACAAACAAACGGGCTAAAACACCAAATGGAACGAAATAAACTGAAGCTCTCGACTCAGTTTGCTGTTCACAGTCAAGAGTCCATCAGTGACTAGAGATGAGCCAAAGTTAGGCATAGATGTCGTGCTTAGAATATTGGGTGAATTATAAGAGTTGGGAATCTTTAGCTATCTACAGATTGAACCCAAGTGTTCTATCCCCAATGAAAGTCAAGCAGTTCTAGTACCAGCTTTGCAAACTAAACTTAAAACTCACCTAAAGCTAACAGATTTAAATCTCGCTATGCTTTTCATAGCGTCACGGTGTCATCCCTAGGCCTGAGGGGCATCGCATCGGCGCTTGCTTTGTTCTTCTTGAAAGCCAAACCCGAAACGTCACTCTACATACAAAACAGAACTGAAAAAAAAAAGAAAAAATTAATAACAAGAATAAAAAACTAAGAAAAAACAAAACACACACACACTTGGCTTTCCGCAGCTTGATTTTATTTTTATTTATTTTTTATTTATACCCGCACAAGTATTTTGAGTAGCCGTCTCAGCGGCGTTTTTGGCCGTTGCCGTTGCCGTTGCCTTTTTGACAGCCGCTTGGCATGTTCATTTTATGAGACTGAATGAAGCCTCGTCTACGTCTGTGTAGCTTTGTATCCCTCATCCAAATGCATTCTTAGAAGCCGTTCTAATACTTGCGGTATTTCTGGCGCTGCCAAGCTGATTAAAGCCAACTTCGCTTTGTTAATTTTGTCTTAGGGCGTGTTGCAAGCATCTTTTTCTGATTACAAATTGAATTTTATACGTTTGACTTTCGCAGTGCATTGATTTATGATATTTTCACAAAAATGATTCCATTTTTAATTAAGTTTGAAGAGTGTGAAATGCCTGGCAGCATTTGATTTATGCTGCACAGGTTCTACCATAGAATATAGCACATATATAATTAAAAATCAAACCAATCAAGCCACAAAACAATCCAAAACTAGATACATCGCAATCGGAGTTCGAGTTGTAGTCGGAGTTGAAGTTGAAGTTGAAGCTGGAATCAGAGTCGCAGTTTCAATTTGTTGTCAGCTTTCCCTTTGGTCAATTTCGAGCTCTCTGGTTAAATGCAGATCTTGTCTTTTTGGGCCTTGGACATTGCGTGCGATTGCATTACGAGTGAAATTTGTTGTCTTGGGACGAAGACTTGGACTTGCTTGCTTGGCTTTTCACTCGCGATCTGAAGACATCGATAACCTTTTTGCTTAGGTTTTTGTTTTTTTTTTTTGCCATCTAAGCTGACATCATCCAAGACAAAGCCACAGTATTGACTACGACTTTGAATTTAATGCCAGAGTTTTCATTTGGTGTTTTTTTTTGTTTTGGTTTTGATTACATCAATTTGGCGCTCCATTTGCATCTTCAAATGAAGTCGAAATGTGTGTCAGCTGCCTGGACTTGGCTGTCGCTTGGGTGTGGCTCTGGACATCGTCATGTGTATATAATTACAATAACTGCAACTTCAACTTCAACAGCAACTGCAACTACAGAATGTGTTGGGAAACCTGTCGCTTTTAATTAAAGGCCGTACTCTGTTTGCCGCCTCGAGACTAAGTAACTTTTCATGTTTCAAGTTATGTGCACAATTTTAAGCGAATGCTGCCACAACGCCTACAACAACAACAACAACAACTGCAGTCAGTTGAAATAACTTAAGCATTTAGTCATAACTGCATTTAAAATTGTTGTTATTGTGGCTTGAGTACTTTATTATTGTTTACATTTTATTCCATATGCAAAAAAAGGAAACTACACACACAACACACAACAAAAACTGTTGTCTGTCTGTCGAATGTCGAATGTTTTCCCGAGCTTAAAGTACGACCCACTTCTGTCATGTTGTACGATAAATACTTTGAGATTTATTGTTTGCCACAGTGGCAGCTATAATTACAATTTATGCCCCTTCGAGGCATACAACAACAACAACGCCAAATAAAACTTGTGCAACAAACATTTGAGCCAAGTTCAAAGCGTTGTGTTTTGAGGAAGCTGTCGCCAGAAACAAAGGCCATACAAATTGCCAAAGGAAGTTGTCTATCTGTCGCTGTTTATGTGTGTGACTGTCTGTCTGGCTGTCTACCTGTCTGCTGGTCTCTGCTTACCTGCCACACAATTGCCATTATTCTTTGCGATCATTGAAAGTGTATACGCGCAGATCTGCAGCACAATTTACAAGAGTTTCTGGTCTCACTTGACGAATTCTTATACCCTCACAATTTGGATCGATTTTTGATCACTCTAAGGTTTGTTTTGGAATTAATTGTAATATAAACTGTGGTATGCTAAGTCATGTTTAATACATTCTGATTTAAGAGTCTATATTTCAAATGGTTTGAATAAATTTATTTTGATTTATTTGTATATAGATTAAGCCGGATGTCCTTCTGGAACAGAGCATAGCCCACTTATGGCCCTTAGTCAACCGATCAGGAAGGATTAAAACGGCCTGAAGTCCTGTAGGAGCTACTAGTTTTATTTAAAGTCACAGACGATTTAAATGTATCATAAAATTGTCTTTAATTATATGAGCACTTAATCAATGCCCTTTATTTAAAATATTTGCAAACTCCATTTCCAGAAAGTTCCTTTGTATCCTTAAGATCCTTAAGAATTCCCAGCACTTTCCTATTACTTTCCTAGGTTACAAAATTAGCAATTATTTGTGTGTAACCTTTTGGCAAAGGGTAGAGCATCAATCAACTTTCGCATACCGTTTGGAGTCACACACATTACATCATGTGAGTCTTTTTGAGTCTGTGAGTCTTTGAGCACTTGGCTGCCATTGTTGAGCAGATAATTAAGCGCCGCTTAGCTTATGTAATTAACGTTGAACAGACACAAGAGTCAAAGAGTTTTTTTTCAAGTCTAATGAACCTCTCCTGGCCATGCCATTTTGGCCAGCTGCGTGCGTTGATTTATATGCGAGTTTTTGAGTGTTTGAAGCTGAACAAAAATAATGTTTTGTCACCGTTGTGGCCACAATTCGATCACTGCGCACTGAGCACTCAAGCCACGTTTATACGCAGGCTCTCAAAGAAAAAAATCCACAAAAAATATGGGGAGCACTCATATTTGTATTCGTATTCGTAACTAGATGGCTTAGACTCAATGAAGTCGAAGTTGAAAATCGAAGATACGAGTTCCTATCGCAGCCGAAACATGTGACATAAGTCGCCGGGTGTATTGCCATGATATATGAATATGACAAAGCGACATGGACAACTTTATTGGCTCATGAAAAGCGCTGTCACTGCCTGACTGACATAAATCACGAGCAGAAAATACACAAAAAAAAAACAAAAACAAACTACAACAGTTCCCAAAGCGTCTGCGAAAAAGCAGCCCAATCGACGGCCATCGATCGCAAGTAAAGAAAAATAAAAGCAAAACATGGTAACAAAAAATAAATCAAAAATCAATTTTCTTAAATGTTCAGCGACAGCAAAAACAGAAATAAATAAAAACGGAGAACAACCACAACGTGGCAATCTAAACTGTCATCCAGCGTGAAAATCTTGAATCTGCAAGTCTCCAAGTGTTTTGTGTGTGGGTCTTACTAACTGATAATCAACTAACTAACACAGCAGACAAAAGCGACTACACTGAAAAAACTCCTAAGGAAATAAGCAGTGTAGGCTGTAGGTTCTATAAATTCTAATTACCATAAAAACTCAAGTTTGTGATTTATTTTGGTAATTTTGTAAGTAGGTTACTTACCTAGATGAAGTTGTACTTGACCTTGGTCAGTCTACAAAGCCATATAAAATAGCCAGACTTAAGCTTTACCCACATATGTTTGTGGCTAATTACAATAAAGGTTAACAAAAGTGTAATAAACTGGTACAAACCCTGTAAATAGCAGAACAAATGGTGAAAAAATGGTTAGCGCTTGAATTAAGTGAAATAGAAATTTAAAATGTAATCGTCTTTAATAAGCTCTTGCTATGATTCTATATAAAATATGCCCTTAGTTAGCTTACTTTAACTCAGTGTACCGCACACACTTACCTAAAAAATCATAACAGAATTCTATTTGAAATCACGCTCTCTCCATTTGCTTATTAAAGAATTACCTGACCTTGCTACTGCATTACAAATTAAGCAATCGGAGTTGCCACACTTGGGAAAACCACATTAAAAAGCGAATTTCATGACATGAGCTCAAATTGAGAAACAAATAATAAAATCAAGCAGATATACTAAGCATATTTTCAGTAAAATGTAAATTTAATAGATGGTTATTAAGCTAAAAGCAGCCAAAGTTGTTTTGGCAGCACAAACTCGACCAACAAGTGAAGAAGAACTTCAATAAACGAGCTTTGCAAAGGGAAGAAGAAACTTGTAAATGGCACGCCACCTGGCGGCCAGCGGCGCAGCGTGGCCAGACACGCCATCTAGACACGCTATTAGTGCGCTGCTAGTACAAGTACTTGTGTATGTACTCATATTTAGTTTTAGCCTATTTAGTCAGTTTTATTTTGGAGCAACAGAAGTGAAACCCTTTTAGCCTATAAAAATATGTGCGCTCAACGCGCATGACCTCAACAATTTGGTAAGAGTTGAAGTGCAAACGCACATAAAGCCAAACAGCCATAACACACACACAAACAAACACACAAATGGCTTCAAGTGGCCAAATGGGCAAATGGCTAAAACCGAGGTCCTGTTGCGTGCGCCACAACAACAACTAAAAGTACTCGTTGTATATGCAATAGTAGTAGAGGTAGTACCATTGCTAAATGGCCAAGAATTGCTAGCTTGGCCAACGGACTGACTGACTGTATAACTGACCCTTTGGGCTCTTGGCTTTTGGGTCAGTTCAGTTGCGTTGAGTTCGTGACCAAAGACGGGCGCGTTCTTCCATTCATATTTCAAATTGTTTTTCTACATTCTGTATCAATTTGCAATCGCTATGATTTAGAAATTCTTAGTTTTATTGTGTACCGTTAAAGCCTGGCCTATTTATATATATACCGTATAAGTATTGGATTTGTTTTAGCCATGGGCTGTGCTAGCAGCACTCCAATGGTGGCAACTGCAGGCAGTGAAATGCTAAAAGCCGCCACACATGTCGCTGCCGATGTCAAGCAAAAAGGCGAATCTGCCCTCGAAGGTGTGTGTCTGTGTGTGTGTGTGTTTGTGTGTGTTGTGTGTGCTCTGTTGACATTTAAAAGCGCATTTCTCATAACTTTAATTGGCCTGCAGTGGCGCCTGAAAAACTGTGCTACAAATGCCAAACACACGGCGTATACACAATGCGTGACAGCAAATCAATCAAATATAAATAATCATCATCAAGCTAATTTAGTTACCAGCTAACCTTCGACCTTAAATAACGCAGCAAATTAGGCACAACTTGATTAACTGAAAGTTTATTGAACTATCGCATTTCCCAGACAAATAATGCCACATCATAAAGGACAATTGACCAGTACTGCGTGTAACTTTCAGTTTTTACGATACAGTCATGGTCATTTCTATAAGTATATATATGATTTACTTACTCATAAAATGTACGCACATATATATATATTATTTTTTCTTCCTTTTTATTAAAAGCATATGAAGAGAAACGAGTTTATTGCGTGACTGAGCGTCTAATTAGAGCATTGCTTTTATTTTAAATAATACGCAAATTTGCATACGATGTTGGCATAACACTTTGATTGATTCACTCCAACAAAACAAACTAATAAAAATCAACTAAATAAAACTAGCGCACAATTCAGACAGTAAATGATTGGATGTGGGACACAGCAATACTTTTATGAAGATTTTTCAAGCAATTCATTAATTTAATTGCTTTAAATCTTTAATTTTTATTATGGCAATTTATCATTTATTGCTTCATTAATTTTTATTTTATTTATTTAATTGAATTTATAAATTTTGCGATTTATTACACATTAAAATAAACTTTCAGCTCACTTGTTTAATATCCTTATCGTTAAATAGTCATAATCAAATGCAAATATTTCATAATATCGATTAGCAGACGGGGTAACTGAACTGCCTGCCAGCTGTCCATCATTGCGTTCAATTATAGATAATTTGTGTAAACAGAAAGCAAATCGTTTATTTTTCTTGCTTTTTTTTAGATGCTAAAGAAACACTCACGACCACTGTGGACACGGCCAAGGAGACGGTGAGCACAGCCGTGGCTGGCATAACAAATGAGCTGGGAAATGCCTTCAAGGATGGCACCGAAGCACTCGATGACGCCAAGCACAAAGTGTTGGAGGGTCTGCACTTGGAGACGCGACCGGAAGTCGGCAAGACGACAGAACCGGATGTGATGAGCAGCTCACGTGCACCGACACCAGCACTCGATGCAGATGCGGACAGTTTAAAGACTTCGACACCAGAGCCGGAGATTGAACGCGCACTGGCCAACAGTTCGGCTAACGAAGAGGAGGCGCCACCAACGCCAAAGCCATCGTTGCAAGAACTCGCCGAACTGAGTGCTCAAGTGGACGCAGTGGCAGCAGCAACAACAGCAACAACTGCTGGCAATGTGGCAGCACCAACAGCTGTGGAGTAAGTAAGCCAATGGCTGTGAACAGCAAATCAGCTAACATAAAGCCAGCATAATCCTCGTAGATCCACTGAATAAATCGTAGAAATCGCTGCACTCAGAAGTTATCGCGTAGCTTTGTATTGTAGCTTTTGTAGTTGAAATCATATTTGTATCTGTATCTGTATTTGTATTTGTATCTGTTTACCTGTAGATTGAAATATCATAATATTTATCCTATCTTACTATATATACTTACTGCTCTCTTTTTCTCTCTCTATACTCGACAATATGTAAATTGTAAATAAACAACTTTTATCTCTATGTACATATCATATAATCTGCATTTATTATTGTTGTTACTGCGAGCAAAGACAACTCAACTCAGCTCAACTCGCTCGCCTCTAAAATAACAAGAACAACAGCAACATGTCTTGTACGTAGTATTGGTAATATCTATCAACCTTATATATATATAATATAACTATAGCTCCAACTTCGGATCATCGAAGTTTCAAAGCTACACTCTTGCAAAATTTGTGGTTTAAACGGAAAGTAAGGTGGAACTTAAATATGTTTTAAATAAAGTAGACAAAAAGTTAATTTTTAAATGCTATTAAATGCTAAGAAAATTCTAAAAATGATTAATATCTTAAAAGAATAAATTGATGTGGATTGTAGAATATAAATAAATAAATTTATTTATAAAATTTTTCTAATATTCCTAATATTAAAACCAGATGAAGTTCAACTGGTATTCTCAACTGAATCCCTTCTTGAAGAGTATAGATTGGTTTCGGACTTAACAACTTTTAACCAGTCTTTATATTAGAAATTATGAAACTAGAATAAAATGTACTAATAAATTCTGGTTATAAATCTAAATCAAACTTAAGTTAATAATAAATGCACATTAGGTTAATATTTAAAAATAGCAGCTTTCTTTTTAAATGGTTACAAAATTAAAGCTTTATATTTTTAAAAGCATTTTAGAGCAGAGCGTAGAGGGCTCTATCATTTAAACTTCTACCCCCAATATAAAAATATTTTACTTTAATAATTTTGCAAGAGTGGCACAAAACCTTTAAAACCTTTAATACCAAACAGTTTCTCACGCGTTAACAGAAGAATTCTTTACTAACACGCTTAAACAAATACACACTTACACACTTACACACACCCACACACCCACACATACATACACACACACTGACATCACTTGCCACAAAATTATACTCATATAAAATAAAAACACACGCACACCTGTAGAAGTCGCTGGTACCGGCGTGTGGAGCATGAGGAGGAACAACGTCGACCCAGCACAACGGAGTGGGAGAAACTGGCCGATCAATTGGCCAAGAGTCGTAAATTTAAGCCATACGAAAGCTTTGCACATAGCCAAAATCAATTTTCCGTCTACAAGGATTACACTAGCCTGCGCGACAAACCTGGCCATTATGATGGCCATTTCAGTGGCGGCAATTCACAGCAATCGAGTGCTTCCCAGTCCCAATCGGATCTCTCCAGTGGCCATTTGACACCTGCGCCGCCCAAGCGTCGAGGTCATCGCGATTATGCCAAGTTCGTGGGCTCCGAGCAGCCGGGCAGCGTGTCGCGTGCCAGCTCGAGGCTCTCGAATGGCAGGACCTTTGATTACAATACACAACGCGAACGCATAAGTCTTCCAATAACCACAAGTCGCACACAAGTTGGCAGTCGCGTTGGCTCAGCGCTAAATGGCCGACGTTCGCTTTGGGCCAGGGAGCAGCCCGGGTTGCCAGAGGAACCACAGCACAGCTACAGTCCCATACGCAGGAGCAGCATGACCCCGGGACTGGGACTGCGTGCGGTCAGAGAACAACCGCATCTAGCCATGGCCAGATCAACCTCCAACTTGACAAGTTACTCAAGAAAACTCAAGGAAAAGGCAGGACTTTCCACGGCAGATGTGGGTAAAAAGCATTTACAGGCTAACCGTCGTCCCAGCGAACCCATAGAGAGTCTTAGGCTGCAGAGAATTGGCAGTTCAAGGCCTCAGCAGGTGCTTAGCAGGGAAAGGGAGCTTTCCACTTCAAAGGCAGCCGTCAATCTACAGTCCTCTCTGCCTACAAAGCATTTAAAAACAAATCAAAACGAGAGCTTTAAATCGCTGCTAATGGATTCGGCACGTGACATTAGCTCTGCCATGCTCCTGGCCACGCCCATAACAGCCACCTCCATGGTGCATAGCCCCTCCAGAGCCAAGCCTCTCATAGAGCGACCTGTAATCTCCAGTCCAATCTCCAAGTCAACGCCTCTGGCATCGCGTGCTTCCACTTTTATTGCAGAGACAACGGAAAGTCGCAACTCAGTTGTCAAATATGCCACGCCCATGCAAACACCTAAGCGGCAGACGCCAACACGACTTGGCATGGCAGCAACGAGACCTTCATCTGTCATCAAAGACTTAACAGGCTCCCCAAGGCTACCAAGAGACTCTGCACTGGAGCAATTGCTATCGAGTAGCACTACGACACCCAGGAAAACTATATCGATACATGCCACGCCCCAAAGGCTCAGCACCAAGGCTGATCCGATCCTTGCCAGTAATCCAAGCACTTCGAAGCGTTCATCGCCTGCAGTTTCGCGACCTTCATCACGAGTCTCCTCTTCCAGCAGCAGCAGTGAGGTGGTCATAAAACCCCTGAGTCACCTGAACACTCCCAGTGCCATTTCCGTTTCCCCTGGCTCCAGTCAAGTGGTGATGACGGAGTACGAGGACTTGGATTTGGAGGCAGCTTTGGCTCAACTTGCAGACTGGCGAGGCTCAACGACTACTCTGCATTCACAGCGTTCTTCCAATTCCCGTTTGGGACAGAGTAACTCGTCACGCCGCGAGTCACGACGCACTTCACCCTGGATTAAAAACTATGCGGATCACAATCACAGCAAGGAGAACAGAACCTTTTCTAGTTGTGGCATTGCCGAGTTTTCCTCGCCCTCAGCTCACAAAGCCATCGATCGATGTGAAATCTGCTGTAGCGAAATTGTGATGAATTAACAAGAATAAAACTAATATTTGTTAAAGAGCTTTTTTATATTTCAAAGCAAACAAGTGAGGAATTTAATTAATATTTTGTTAAGCAATTATTTTTATTTCAATTTCAAAGTTTAATACTTTTATTAATTTCAAATTATTTCAAAAGCTTGCTTGCTAAATCTTTTTCAAAAATTAATAGTAAATTGTGCATAAAGAAATTTAATAAAAGCAAAAACGTTCAACCGATTTAATCCCTAATAGTTATTTAACTTTTATGATTTTATAGCATAACATTTGTTTAAATTTTCTCTAACCAATAATAATATTTTTTTTTTAAACATATTAAATGAAATATTTATTAAATACTTTTCCATTAAAGCTCAAAACATTTTGAAACTGCCATTTTAAACAACTAACTAATGATAGTTTGCTAAAAGCTTCCACTTAAATATAAGCATAGTAAACTGTAGCTTAATTCCATTTAAACAAAACCCAACGACTTTAATACCTCCCAATACATATGATATAGTTAATCGAAATAAATAAGTAAATTGTATTAAAATAAATTAAAAAAAAGTAAATTAAATACAGTGCTAACATAAGCAAACTTGTTAATAAAAACCATTTTTAATGAATACTAAGCTGTTTATCTATTTAAAATTAAACTTGCGATTAACCCACACAAGCACAAATATAGCAAATATATTGTGTATATGAATGGCTATAATCTCTGCCTAATTGATGGCTTAATAGCAGAAGAAATTGAATTGTTTATCAGTGCCGTTCACTCAATTATTCTGCCACTTGTTCATTTTTGAAGCTGTTGGAAGTTTTATGTTCGTTTTGTGTTTCATGTTTCACGTTCCACATGCGCCACGTTGTCCCGTCCGTGACTTAATGAACTATTAACAGCAATGATAGTAATTTGTTGTAGCAGCAGCAGCAGCAGCCAAAGACTCGGCAAGGCAACAAATGAAATTGCTTTCAGCTTAACAACAGCAACAACAACAACTTGTCTTCATGGCACTTTTTGGCAAACAAATAGACAATTCAACAAAGCGACATGCAGACAAATGACTACAACAACAGCAACAACAAGAGAGCGAATACGATTTTGAATACGAATACAAATACGACTACACTTATTCATAGATTGCCTAGCATTTTGCGGGGGTGTCATATCGTTTTGGACCCCCATCGCACCTGTAGTTGTATACAGTCGCAATTGGCATTTGCAACTATTTTGGCACGATTTTCAAATTACGTACATTGACTCGCAAAATGTTTGGTTTATGCCGCAATTAATTTCCAGGCGGAAGAAGCAGCATCCACAAGCACCACCGCACCGCACCGCAGAGCAACGCAGCACAACACTCACCGTAAGTGGCCCCTAAAGGTGGTTCATCGGATTCAGGTGGTTTCAGGTGGTCTCAGGTGTCAGTGGAGGTGTGTGAAGTTGAAGGTCTTTTGTGACTGTGTGTGTGTGTGTGGCTTGTGGCATGACATTGAAAGTGAAAGAACAAGTTTTTTTTGTTTGTGAACACAATTTAACGGCGTTTTCAATGATCATTTCTATTTTTAATGACTATGACTTTTACATGGCCAAAAACATTCAAACTACAGTCTGACTAACTAACTAACTAGCAAACAAACAGTGGGTCTGAGTGTCTAACTGGTTGACTGACTGACTGACTGTCTGTGCTGTGCTGTGCTGTGGTTCATTGAACGCACAAACCACAACAAGTAACGCTAATGATCTATGAAGTGTAAGTGCTTTGTACTTTTACTTTCATTTATCATAAATGGAGGCGTCATTTGTGCTTCAAGACAGTTCAAATTAGCAATGCACCCAAAAATATGACTACGAATTTAGCACTTCATTTCTTGTTGTTGTCGTTTCAGTGGTTGTTGTCGTAAAACTAGCTTGTAATCAAATTTACATGTGCCAACAATGTTTATACGCACTGTGGGCCGTGGCGCAGTCATAAATGCGGCGCCACCAACTATCAGCAAGTGGCAAGTGGCAAGTTTCACGAACACAAACAACAACAACAGCAACAACAACAGTAGTGGCATAAAGTATGTTTTGTTTTTGGTGCAAAATTGATTTATGCAATTGTCTGTTAGCCACTAGCTGATTTGTTTATATGTGCAACGACAGCAACAACAACAACAGTGAGTCAAATCAATATGTTTATGCAACACGAACTGATTGTAGATTTTTGAGCGATAAAAATCAAGCGACAGCCAGAAGACAATGCCCATAACAGAGTGGTAGGCTTCCGCTACAAGTTGTTACCATTTCGAGCAGCCAGCACTGTTAGTGGCAAGTCTGAACTTAACAGCGCGCTGTTAAGCTTAACATTTTTCGACCAAAATTTCAATTTTTTGTTTCTGTTTGAAGTTGCGCATTTCAATTAATATTTCAAGTGGCAAACTGCAACTGAAATGAGTAAAACTGAAAAAAAAGGCGTGAATGGGAGGGACAGAGGGGTTAGGCTAGCTGTAGCGCAACGCACTTGCCTGACTTGCCAGACCTGGCAAAATAGCAATCATTTGTTAGCCAAACATTTCTACTTAGCCGGCTGCTTTCGTTTGGCCTTTTGGCTAACATTTTTGCATAACTTCGGGTCAAGACGGAAATGCAAGACAAGACGTTGGCCAGCCATTAATAATTTTTATTATACGCTCGCAACGCGATGCGATGCGATGCAATGCGACATGGACATCTTCAATGCGTTTCGAGAGCCTTTTGTTTTTAATGCGCCGAGCTGCAAACGTGCCCCGGCCACAAAGCCACATGCCACAAGACCAAGTCCAAGACATCAAACATGCAACACATAAACATCTGCTTTTTATCTGCCTTCTGTTTATTTTTTGTCTTTAGCTTCAGCTTTTTGTAGCCTTTTTTCGGTTTGCTTTTTCGGCTTTTCGGTAGCTGCAGCATAATCCAAATTAAATTGTCAAGAGAAATGACAATTCAATATGAATAACAACAACAAATCTTGTTAAGCAAATGCGAGAGTAACATAAAGCACTCTGTCAACTACAACAACAACAACAACACTACGAAGAAGAAGAGGAGGAAACTCTTTTCGGTTAAGCGTTAAAAGCGAAATGTCAAATTAAACTGTCAGAGCGACTTTTAACCCAAATTTTCTTCATCTTCTTAACATTTCGTGGGCCATTACATAAGCTACTTATCAGCTCTCTGATAACTGGGAAAACTCTTAGCGTACTTACATATGCATGAAATATTAAATAGAGAAATATCTCTCAGGGAGTGTGAGTGTGTGTGCGTGTGTGCGTGCGTGAGTGTTTATGTGTTCACACTGCGTAGGTGGCTTGTGCGGTCAAGCGCATAAATCAGTGCGACAGACACATACACACAAAAACACTGAATCAAGCAGTCGCTCATGCGTCAGCAAACAAAAGACTTAGGCAACGAACGCGACTCAACTCAAAACTCAACTCGTTGCTGTTGCAACAAAATGCGTTTTATGTGCTATGTTATAACTGCATTGTATGTGGTAACAGCTGCATCTGGAACAAGCACATATTCTTAGCCATATGTAGCAGAGACTCAGCCCTGTTAACGCCTCCCCGCACACTCTGCTTCTCTGGTCATACCTGTCGCTCTACCCAGTTTGTACTGCGCTAATTCGTGACTTTGTTGCTGCCAAGCCAAAGCCCTAAACACAACAATAAAGTAAAACCGCAGACAGTTAGACGATCTGTGAATGCACTTCCGGAAATTAAGCAGGATGTGAGCGATAAGCTGAGAACCAAAGAAGTTCAAACAATTTAATTAAGAAAGACTACTTTGCGGCCTGAAATCTAGAAATGAAGAACACTTCTAAAAATGAGACGCCTTTACCCAATTTATATATATATTTATTGAAACTCTTCTACAAACCTCAAGACACTGCCATTCTACCCAAAATACTATGCCAAAACTACTGAAAATAGCAAAAACAGTATACACAAATTGAGGTAGTCGGATGCTAAGCTCTTCTGCCAGACTCTGACAGTGGCTGCCAGGCCCAGGCATAAAATATAAACTGCAATTGGGAGTCTTTTTTGCTACTGCGCTCCGTGTGAGTCATGGGCTAGATCAGTTTTTTTTAAATACTTATATAGTATACAAAAAAATGTACTTACTGACAAAGGAGAGTGTCAGAGTGTGTGTGTCTCATATGGAAATCAAGCACTTTACTTTTGAATTTCCATGCAGTCCCAAGTTTCAGTTCCCGAGTCAGTTTTGTAGTACTTCGCTGAGGGGCGAACTGTTATATTCCCAGTTGTCAGTTAGTTGGGCTTGTTTCTGTTTCAGTTTCAGTTCAGTTCAGTTTCGATTTCGATTTCAGTGTTTTATTTGAGTTTTTTTTTGTCGTCTTCAGCAATTCGACAGCATTCGTTGTCGCCGACGACAAAGATAGAAATCGCATGACACGATCTTGTAGCCCGAAACAGGCGCCAGTAACCCAGTTTTCAGGTTTTTGGTTTTTGGCAACAGCAACAGCAACAACGTTAGCGACTCCCTTGGCCAAATGAAAATGAAACGTTTTGGGCATAAATAAATAATGACAATACTCAAACAACAACAACAACTGCCGCCAAAACAGGCAACAACAAATGATTGCAGTCTCCTCTCAGCCTCGTGTGCAGCGCTCGTATTTGCATTTGTTGTTGCTGTTGCTGTTGTTGTTGTTGTCGTTGTTTGTTGTCATTGTTGTTGTTAGTTGTTTGTTTGTTTGTTTTTCTTACTGCGGCATTTCGCTGTTTGTTTCAAGTTGTTGCTTGTGCCCAGGCCTAACAAGCACCACCAACGTCTGCCCATTGTCTTCTTGTTGTTGTTATTTTTTTGTTGCCTTTTTTTTTTGTGGCATTTTTCTAGATTTGCCAACCACCCCCGAAAAATAAAACATGCGCTGAACTTTGACATCGCCCAAAACAACAGCTGAGCTGACGATGCCCAATCCCACTGTATGCTCCCATTGCTTCAACATGTCTTGGCTACACTGCACAAAACTAGCTTAAGCCTTGAGGCATCCATCTATAAGATACAGTGAGTCTGTTAGTCAGTCAACGGTGCATTGAACTTCAAAACGCCAAGCCCATAAACTGATTGATTTCGCTGACAAAAACACTGAAAAAAGAAACATTAAATGCTGATTTATTACAAGCGCCATTTTGCTTAATTCTAATTTCGGTCTCAGTCGCAGTCGCAGTCTCGCGGTTTCAGTTTCACTTTCGTTTGGCAGTCCGTCAAGCAGAAATCGGATAACATCAGTTGACAGAGACTGGGAAAATGCTGTGGATGCACCCTACGCAACGGTAGTTGAAGCGATGTCCCCCAAAAACAGACAAACGGACAGACAGACCGAGTACAGAGTGAGCACAGAGTGAGGACAGCAGTAACAGCAGCAACGGCATGCCAAAAGTTGCATTTTCTACAACAAATCAAGGTGACTGGACATCAAGATAAAAACATAACAAACGATTTGACTAAGCCAAACAGTAATAGGCTCCAACCAACAACAACAACAACACACAGTGCATGGCTGCTAGGCTGCAGAGCGACCGTTATTGTTATTGCTATTGCAATTGCTATTACTATTCGCCTGGCTCTTACTCCTTCTCCTTTTCCAGCTTCTTCCTCTTCTTCGCCAGCTCTATCTCCTTGAGCCAGGCGCACCAAATTTGGTGCGAAACTGAAGCTGCGTCGCTATTTTTTTGCAACTTTTTTGGTCTCTCCTCGCAGGCTGTCATGGACATCGCACAGTGGTCCACAAGCTAGAATAAACTGACAGAACTAAGGCGCAGTAGTTGAAGCGCGAAAACTTGGATGGATTTTAAAAAGTAAATAAATCAGTGGGTGTAGCAAATGTTTAATATCTCAATAATTATAAAAATGCTAATATTAATTAAAAAATTATAATAATAAATATATCATAAAAATATTATTCATATTTTATATACAAGTAATAGTATATAAAAACTAGTGAAAAAAATATAAATTAAAACGAACATTCCAAAAAAATAATAAATAAATTTTAATAAGGGTAACTTTTGAAATAATTATTAAGCTATAGGTAAAAATTTAAGCACACGAGTCCTACGAATGCCTAATTTAAATTTGAATTTCGGTTCATAAGATTCTTTGGAATGTGGGTGTGAATTATCCTAAATTCGCCAGCGACTAATTCCTTACCCTCTATTTCTCTAGTTCTATCTTTGAATTCTCAATGGTGAACCATTTTCTAAGACTTAAATAGGTCTTGCTACACCCAATACAAATAAGGATTAAAATAGCCTAAGAACCACTGTGCGCCCGCCATTGTCGTCGCCGTCGTCGTGGTCGTCGCGTCGTGGCTGTCGTCGTCATATTGAAATTGAAAATAAGAATCGTATTTGGTAATTGCAATGAAAGCGAAAGGAGTGAAAACTTTTTGTAGTAAGTACAAACACGAATGCGAATACTAGGGGCCTGACTGTATGTGTGTGTGAGTGTGAGTACAAGTCTGAGCTTGTATACATAGTTTTTTGGTCACAAAGATAGATCACCAAGGATTGTTGGCCACTTTCTACACAAACACACACACACACAGTCAGCGACAAAAGTATTTATTGGAATACGCATTTGTGCAGTTCAATGACACAAAGCAGCTTGGATCAGATCGGATTGTATTGGATTGTATCGGATCAAAGGCAACTGGCCAACTGAAGTGGACTTGGCCCGCAAACGACGACACTTATCGTCAACTAAAGCCAGCTAAATAGCAATAACAACAGCAGATGAAATACCAATCGAAACCTTTTGACATTTTTATCACGCACACACACAGTCCTCCGTCCACACAGTCCACACAATCCTCAATCCCCAATTCACTGTCTACACAATCTACAGTTGAATGCTAATTGACCTTGACATGCGGAAGATTGTGGACGTAGCGACGTGTTGCACTTCAAAACTGAAACGAAACGTAAAGAAACGAAAGACTCAGGCAACGAACTTGACGGCACTAAAGAGAAGGCCCTCGTTGCACTTGATAAGTGTTTGGTGTTGTTTGTGCTTTAGTTGCAACATAACGCATCACTTCAAAACACACACACTTCGTGTTAATTGCAATTGAATTCAGTGTGACCAAATTGCGTAAAATCGGCAGTCGAAATTGCTTGTAAACAAACTTTTACCATTTCATTAATTTTTTGCTGTTTATTTTTCCATTTTTCCTCTTATTTTTTTTTTTTTTTTGGTTATTCCAATTAATAACGTGTAAACAAATTTCTGGTTTTTAAGTAGCTCTTGATTGCATTTTTTTTCTTTCGTTTAATTTAATTGTGTTTCTCAGCTTTTCCGCATGCGGTCACACTAATTAACATGCAGCGGGCTTTGACAAGTGTAAAATAAGTAATGGAAATTATTAAAAATGTTAATAAATAAACAAAGTGTACAAAAGTGCATTAAAAACTGACAAGAGGCCGTGGGGCAGGCTCAAGAGGCAACACACACTCACACACTTGCTTACTTCACCTTGAGACGTGTTGCAAGTTGTTGTTGTTAATAACAGTCTTTCGACTACAACTTTATTTTGTTTTCTCGACTGTTAATAAATGAAATTTTACCAACTACGCGTCACATTTAAAGCAGATGAATGCAAAACTGACACACAAAATTGCTACTTTATGCGATAGTTTTCCAAAGCTCCCCTCTCTTTCTATCTTTGCAACTCTCCCAGGCTCTCACTCAACTGCCTGTCGGCAATTTAGCGACACATTGTGACACATTGCCACTAAAATTGATAACTCTATTGACCATTTGGCTGCTGTCTGCTGCTTGGCTTGTTACTTTTGGCCGCCGGCTGATCATCAATTGCTCAGCTGTTGATTGATTTTGCTGATTGCCAACAAGTTTTCCATTTGCATTTTGCATTTTACATTTTACATTTTCATTTCACATCCCACATCCCACATCTGCATATGCATATTTACCAACGGCCAATTATAATTATTTTTCATTGATCAACGTCGTCGCTCTCTGCTCTCACCTGCCGCCTGTCAGATCATCACAGAATACGCTGCATTTTGTCAACATCAAAATCAACAACGGGTTGTAGTGTAGTCAAAAAAAAAGCAAAAAACGAAAGTCAATTGCACTGAGGAATAAGTGACTTGACTAACTGACCAACTAACTGGCAGCAGCTCTCACAAAAAGCCAACAGAAAACAGGCCGCATTGCTTTATTGTAACTTGTCCAATAAACGACCCAGACCCAGAGACAGTAACAGTAACAGTATCAATCCCAGTGCATATAACCCATAAACAACCAGAAAGCGTTAAACATTGATGAGTCTTTATATTGCAAAGATCTTGAAGACGGAAATTGCTTTAATTGGAAATAAACTCGCAGTTAGTACGTGTATCACAAAAGTATTTAGAAAAGGTACTGAGAAAACAGGGTAAAATAAACTAAACTATTGTTTCCTATTCCATTTAAAACCATTTAATACTGATGTTATTTAAATATTAAATAATTGACTTAACTGACTTTCAATTTCATTGGAAAGCAAACAACAACAGGTAAACAAATGCAAATCCAAGGTGCAGTTAGCAGATGATCAGAGACCTTGTCCGTCAAACTGGGTAACTGCAGTGAATGTAGGAAAACTTGTTGGATGCACAGACAAACCGATTGAAAGTGTAGACAATGAAATTGGCACTGGTTAGTTAAAGGAAAGGCCTGAATACACAAGTATTTTGCGTAGATTTAGATTTGTAGATTTGCCTTTAACGTTTCTTGATTTCATTATGAAAGTTGGCAACAAACTAGCTAGTTTCTAGCTAGACACTGTGTGTTGCATGTTGACAGCAATTGTATGAAATGCCACAAAAACAAACAAAGCAGAAAAAAAACCCTTTTCATGTAGCCACAACATTTGTTTGTCTCCAAGAAAACAAACTGAGAAATTCAGGAAAAAAGCTGCAAAACTGAAAAGCCAACAACAAGAATTGCATTTTGGCGGTGCTTTGTCTTTGTACTTGTCTCTGCTGCAGTTTGTTTTATATATTTTTTTTACAGTTTGTTGTTGCTTTAGTTGTTTCCTATTAACGATAAAATCACATGACACCAACTGGTTGCCGAATTGGCCTCGGCTGCAGTTTTCTGCTCTTTTTTTTGGTTTGGTTTGGCTGCTTGGGTTTTTGGCGCCGGCGCCACTAACCCAGTTAAGTCCTCCACAGAGATTTGCGTTGGCCAATTATGCCACATTAAATGCCGTTGCCTCTTATCGCACACAGGATAAACGGGCTACGGGCTGTGGGCTGAGGGCTGAGGGCTGAGGACAGTAAAAGGTCCATTGATTCGGACGGCTGCACAAATTACGCAACGCCAGTGTCAATTAAATCAGTTTTACTCCAAATATTTAACGGGCAGTGTCAACAGAGAGGATGGCTCCACAATATATATTTAGACTACAATATGGCTCAATATATTGACAAGGGCCGCACACCTTTTTGGCTTTAACTTCGGCTCTGGCTCTGGTTTGGGCCACGCCTGATTAAATTTATGTCTGCCCTGCATTGGTACTCCAATTGTTTACACACAACTTTCACAAATTAACCCGAGTCCAAGCCAAAGAAAATAAAAAAACAAAAACAAAAAATCAACTGCAACGTGCAACGTGCAACGGCTTGTTCCACTCGATTAAAATGCGGCAAAAATTTAATTGGACCCAAACGGGTCGTTTATTCTGGGTGGGCAAACAGTGGCGCAATTTAAAAATTATTAAGCTTTAATAGACTAAATGTTAAGCCAGTAAATAGTGAGTAATTAAACGCATAATAAATGAACGTGTTTTGAGTGGCATTTGGACTAATGTCTATAAATAAAATATATTTTATTTTGTTGATGAAGAGACTATTTAAAATTAGAGTTTAAATAATGGATAATAAATACTTTAAAAGATTTTGCCTTAAAGCCTATAAAGACTCCTTCAAAAAAACACTAATTTATAATTCCGAAAATTAGTCTATTTGCTCCACAGTGCCCTTGCCCGCTCGGTCAAGTGCAAGTGGTAATTTAAAGAATCGAATAAAGAGCGAAGGCATCGAGTGTCCCATGTTGGCGCCCCCATGTGCGCATAATTTCGATCAGCACTGTCGTCGTTGTCGTTTCCCCTCTTTATATTTTTTTTTGGGAAGAAAGTTGAGCGACAGTGGGACAGTGTTACAGTGTGACAGCGTATCTGCTGCACTCGGCATCGTTTCATGTGTTGTTAAGTGAAATGAAAAGTGCATAAATAAATCTGCCGCCTCGGCCCAACTCGTTGCACTTTCCGCGCTGCGCGTTGCAAGTTGCCAACAACGATAAGAATCAAGTCTGTGCAGCAAACGCAACACAAAAGAACTTTCGCTTTCGTTTTGGGCCTTTTTTTTACGAGACGTAGTTTTTTTGGCCTTTTTTTTTGTGATTATTCCCGTTGGCAACAAGTAAAAGTGCGAGTGCATTATTTAAGCCAAGTTTGGCTATTGAAATGCAACCGGTCGCTCGACGATGTGAAAATTGGTAATCGAGAGATGCTTAGGAGACACATACGCAAGTAAATGTATCTGTCGCTGCAACTGTAGATACTTATATGTAGATACATGTATCTACAACAATTATGTGGCGTTTAATGAGCCGCTGAAGTTGCCTGTCATGCAGTCTGACTGATGAGATTGATTGCATAAGCTGCATTCAATTCAACATTGTCAACAATTCTCTTACGCTACCTCTCCCTCTTCCACTCTGTCTCAATCTCCTACTCTTTCGGTGTCTCTGTGCCTGCTTACAAATTATGAACGCTTTCACTGTAGAATCGCTTAGAAGTGCACCAAATGATTTTCGCTTGTTAAGTTTATATGCGCAGCGCTGGCGAGTGATAGTAAAAGTGATAGTCGTTTTTCAATACCAGATTATTATGGCTTAAATATTTTACGACTTATATAACCACACACACACATACACACACACACACACACGCAGTCGCACACGTCAAAGCAATTAAGCTACCAAAACATACACACACTCGGGCACTTTTCTAATTAATTTCGAAATAAAAACGAAAAAAAAAATAAGAAAAAAAATCTCAATAAAATTTCATTTTCATTGACGGCCACTTTTCAACTGCAACTTTGTCTGATGAGGCATGGCCACAACTATAACAACAACAGCAACAACAACTTGGTACACTTAATTGACAAGTGTGAAACTTTCGATTTCTATACACCCATTGACATACAAAAATAGTTGGCAACACGAACCGAACCGCATCGTACCGAGTTAAGAGAGCCTAATGATCCCCGCCTGCAATGATTTGTTGTGTCTAAATGTCACAATTTTCCAAAATGATGGCTTGACGCTCTTTTGGTAGCAGGAGCAGCCACAGAGTGTGTCCAACAAGGTGTGCTCAGTGTCTACCCCAGAGTCGGTCTTAGCCACAAACTCTGTCTGAGCCGCGCCTGCTATCGACACGGCTTGATGGCTTCACTGATAATTATTGATATGGCTTGAAACGGGTGTTAAACTGACTGGTTGCTGTTTTGCGGTTTGCTATTTGGCTCCCGCTGCCGAATCTCCATTTGGCTTGACAAAAAGGCAGGCGCAATCAAATTAAATGATTAACTAATATTGCCACAGACATAGGCAATCAATTCGGTGTTTGCTTTTTAGACCCTGTACTCAAAAAGCACAAAAGGCTTTCTAGTTTCACAGCAGGTGGTGTCTGCGAAAGTTGATTGATCAGCAATAAAATCAACAAGTAAATTTTTATAGACTGGTCTGTTTTGCAAATTAGATCAAGCATAAAAATCAAGGGATGTTTACTTGTAAACACAAGCTTCTAAGCTCTGATCAAATATTAGATAGTTTAGTTGCACCTAATGAATTGGAAAGCAAGCTGACAAGCTCTCCCTAACTTATAGCAGGGTCTTTTCATTGCTGTCTCGCTCGTTTCTTGCTTCTCCTTATAGTCTGTTTTTTATTCGCATCTAAGACACCTTCAGACAGATTTGCCAGCCACTGTGGAACGTGCAAAATGGGTGAAATTTCTGATGATGTTGCCACTGTTTCTCCCGTGTCTTATCCCCGCCCCTCTACCTCTACACCTTTCTTCTCTCTCTCATCCTCTGTCTCACGGCGTGCTCAAGTGTTGCTCTGACGTGATTTTATATACTCGTACTACAAAATATATGTTTCAATTACCGCTGGCGGCATCGACACAAAATGTTTCGAAAATGAAAGTTGCAATATTTCAATTGAACAGCTTAATTGTGTGTGTCTGCGCATCTCAGTTGTCTTATGTTGTTCCATAAATTGCTGTTCACATTAAATGTATGAAGAACTACGTGTAATTTGAATGAATAAGTCATAAGACCAGTGGCATTGCTCCAAACTAAAATTTTGTTAAAGAAAGCAATTTAAAACCGAAAATAGTTTTAGACATTCGTGGGATACTTTGAAGGTTTATAGCTGAGAAAGAGTTCATTTGAAAGCGCATAATATTTATTAAAAAATTCTTGCTGATTGAGGAAAATATTATTATTATTTTTAACTAATTATAACTTCTACATAGACATTATTATACTCTCTGCAAGTTTTCTTTTTCCTCCATATTCTATTTTATTAAAATATCTTTTTCTCCATCAACTGTCAAAACTGTCCTATAAAATACAAAGTATCCTTGTGCTTCCCTTTAAGCATATTAACATATTAAAGCTGATGTGATCATCACAATTCCCAAAATCATATACCAGACAGATTTCATCTTTAACTGCAATCAAATACACGTTAGCATAGCATCCCAGAGAGCTTGCAAATTCTATGCGAAGTTTGATTTCCCAGAAAATGGCGAACAAGATCTCGTTTATATTTCATCTTTTTCTGACAACCCATAATTAAAAATCAATTTGGCGCGCTTAGAAGCAGCACATGTCAGCTGCAAACACACAGAGCGTGTATTTTGCAACAGCCGACAGCTAAAAAACAATAAAAAGTCATAATAAATAAATAAATAAATAATAAAATTAAAATCAACAAGAAATGAAAAATAATAATAAAGTTTGTTGCCTCAGTCTTTTGTTTTGTCAAAGGTGCAGGCGAAAATACCCCTACACCCTTTACCGCGAATCTGCTCAACGTGAGCTGAACATATCAAGCCTAATATCTTAAACACACACACACACACACACACACACACACATGCATGTGTATACAGTCTGTCGTAGATGTGGAGTTCACGCTATGTCAAGCATGATTTTGTTACTGCTTGAGGCTGAGTGGTTAAGTGAGGCTGCCGTCGCCTCCCAGCTGCCATAGAAACTCATTAATGAGCGCACAAAACTGGCATTTGACAGATTTTTTAATTAAAGCATACAAATTGCAATTTTTCATGGTTTTAGCCAAAGAAGCAGGCACCCAGTAAGACAGTGAGACAGTGAGGCACAGAGTTATGCTGACGGCACAACCAAAACAACTGCAAATATTTTAACTAGTCTGTTGAGTTAGTTGCCCTATTTAACCTTAAAATGCCTTATGCCTTTTTCCTACTATATCTAAACTTGATTCACGTAACACGTTAAACTGATTAGCATTATTAAAGCCACATGAAAGTCAAAAGTGTTATGAAATGAGTCGACTTTAAGGTTACAACGAAATGATATTTAAATAATTATTTTTACATAAGAATTTTTAGAATATTATTAGCTGCAGGTGGGTAGCAGCTGTTCCTAAAATTTAATTCTACATAAATTATTTTAAAAAATAATTTCTTAGAAATCTTTCACTAACAAAACATTTTTAAGCACTTCGTTTACATATTTTTACAGCATTATTAACACTATTATGCAGCCAAAGCCTTACAACTCCTTTCACTTTCTGCCTAATTATTCCAGCCTGTTCGACTCGCCCCCGCTAAACCGCTCGTCACCTGCTACCTCCCGTCTAATTCACATCCTGCAACATACATTGTTTTGGCTGAGATTTCGCACATAATTAAATTGCATAGAAATTTACATGAAATTAATCGTTTTATTGTTGTGTCTGCCGTGGCATGTGCCGTGTGCCGTGTGCCTTATGCCATGCGGAAGCGTCGCCCTACCAAAAATGGCCAAACAGTAGCCAACCGACGGCTCCCAGAGCTCCTCCTGCCTTTGCCTTGGCGGCAAACAATAAAAATAAAAAAAACTCCAACAAAACACGCAAGATTTATGCGCTGAAAGCCGCCAATTGGCGTCCAGCATTGAAATTATTGAGGAATTTTTTTTGTATAAGTTGAAAAAGAAGAGAGAAAAAATTTGAGATTTACGAATTTTTGCATTCATTAGATTTTTTTGTCGACTCATTTCACTTTCGCATTTAATTACGTGAGCGAGTCTGCGCGCGTCTGAAGAGAGTCTATTAATATGCCATACTTGAAAGATTTTTGCCCCAAAATTTAGAGTAGATCATTTACATACCCAAAGAGTTTAAAATCCATATCCAAAATTCTCTCAGTTGAAAAGCGTTTGTCGTCGGGTTTGGTTCGAATATGGCACTGCTGGGACTTGTTCTGCTGTGTTTGTTTGGCCACGCGGTGGGGCAACAGTTTATGGCTATTGAAGCTGGTGAATTTAGCCACAATGTCACTAATAATTGGCTCTCCGAGGAGTCCGAGTTCTTGACACGCCTGCAAGAGGGCGCTTTTTCCAGTAATCCCAACATAACAGCTCTGGAACAATCCGATGAATTTCCCACTCGCATTGTGAATGGAAAACGCATTTCCTGCCAACGTGCTCCGTATCAGGCTGCCCTGCACTACCAAGGACTGTTTGTGTGCGGTGGCAGCATACTCTCCCGTAATTGGGTACTCACAGCAGCGCACTGTGTGGCCGGCAGCTCAGGAAGATTTCAGGTGCGTGTGGGCTCCCAGCAGCAGCGTCGCGGTGGACAATTTCGTAAAGTGCGTGTAGTTGTGCCACATTTCAAATACAACAGCCAAACTATGCAGAACGATTTGGCATTGCTGCGACTGGCCACGCCCCTGCACTATAACAACTGTGTACAGCCCATCAACTTACCGGCTAGCAATGAGCGTTATTTACCCGAATGCTATATGGTCAGTGGTTGGGGCTATAGTCATGAATCCGCTGTGAATGTGCAAAAATATCTACGTGCCACTGTTGTCTGCAAGGTGGAACATTATCTCTGCCGGCAACTGTACCGCAGGGGTGGCGTCACCATCTACAACCAAATGCTCTGTGCCCAACTCTTGGGTCATGACAGCTGCTCCGGTGATTCCGGTGGACCTTTGGCAGTGGGAGGCACTCTCTATGGCGTCGTCTCATTTGGCATCGGCTGTGCCAATCTGCAGTATCCGGGCGTCTATGTGAATGTTCAGCAGCTGAGGGGCTGGATTCTCAGTGTTGCCAGAGAGTATTCTTAATAGAAGGTTTTAAATCAATCGGGAGCAGGAATTCTATAAAATAAAGAAGGAAAAAAGGATAATAAATAATAAAATATTTCAAATTTTATGTAATTAAATTATACATTAATTATATTAATTTATTTACATCTAAAGCCAAAATTAATATTTAATGTTGGAGTAGGCGATTTTAATTGAGAGCTATTAGATTTTATAGTTCAACTCATATTCTAAATAAAATAAAATATGTCCTTAAATTTCTTAAACTAATAAATGAGCAATTTATTTATCTGTGCCACGCACAAAAGAAGCATAATAAATTATCTTTCTTATAAATATTCTAGTTTATTAAAACAAGATCTTAAATTTATTGTCTTGGACCATTTGTATTCCTGGGCCAAAACTGACATACAATAGTTAATCAAAAATTAAGTTCTTCTCTGAAAGCAAAGAGCATAAATATTTGGAATTTTGTGTAGCTTTCTGAACGGGTTCAATTCGAGTTCAGTTCTGGTTCATTAGCATTTCTTGGCTTACAAGAAAGGTCGGCAGAAAGCGTTATCTCGAATATGAAATCATTTGATTCAAGTTGAAAGCAAATAATTCTGGCGTAGGTTGTAAAAGGAAAATTATGATTTAAGCTATTTAATGTCAATGAATATTAATTAATTAATTTGCTATATTTTAAATACTCACCATTTGTTAATTTGCAGAATTTTGAATACAAATCATAGAATCTTTTATTTCCAGTTTAGGCTCACACTTCCTACATTTTTCCCACATCTGTCTTCCTCAATTTTTGACATTAGAGTTGCATATTTTTGCCACTCACACTGGTGCAAAGCATTTTTGATTGCACATTTGTGTAAATTATGTATTTGTGCACTTTTGATTTCATTTAAACGAAGTTTCCTGATGGCCCCCAGCGCATGTCAAATATCAAAACCAAATCGCATCGGGGCAAGCAGCAAACAGCAAGCACAACAAAGCACTTGCGCAACACCACATCCATAGTCACTTTTATATCCACATCCATAGTCACATCCCATCCCATATTGTCCCAGGCTAAGTTGTGGCTGTCGGTTTTTGGCCAAATATCACTGCCATATGCGGTGGGCGTGCACCGTTAATGCTGCCTCTCGTTGCCTGCTTGCTGCTGGGATCTCAAATCCTCCTGCCTCTACTCCACTTCCAAACGCCACCTCAACTCTCCCCACTGGGGAAATTAACATAATCGTGCTCAGCCGCTGCCCGTTGTGCTTTTTGGCCACATTTGGCGCCCCCAAAACAAAGTGTTGAGTGCCTGGCGATGGCTGTCAAGTGGTTGCTGGCTTCCAGGCATTCAAACTGAGGGCGAGTACAGTGGGCACAGTGGGGCACAGTACCAACAGGTATTGACTACAAAATGTTTCAAGCTTTGTTATGAATTTCAAATTGTTTAAAACAAAGCTTAGTACTTAAAGTATTTAATTTGTTGGCCACATTTTAGGTCTATTCAGATGGCACAAAAGTTTACACATTTCATACTTTTAATTGCTGTTGTGCACATAATTTTTGTACTCACTGTAGTGCTTACCCGGAGCAACGTTAAGCACTTTGTTGTTGTACAACTTGAACGTAGTTAAATAAAAACGTTTTAATAATATAAAAATATGCTTTAAAATTTTACTTGTTTAGCACGTGTTTGTATATATGTATATATATAAATGTTTAATTGTGTGTGTATGTTTAGCTACGTATGTAGTGTGTGTAAATCTCTTTAAGCATTTAATTTCCATTTTTTTCGATTTTTTCTTATATTTTGTTTATCATTAAGTTACGCTTATACAATTTTTACGTATTCTAACCTAAATGTATACCATTTGTTGTTTTAGCTTTTTAATTTTGTTTACGATTTTATTCTTCCTCTTTTTTTATTAATTGTTTGTAAATTTTAAACTATTTTCTATAAAAATGTTCAACAGCAAAAATTATATGCAAAGCATTTTCTTTTTCTGAACGGTGGCCCACAAACACTCGAAAAAAAAACAAAAAAGAAATTCATTTTAAAAATATTTCGATTTTCCACTGTTCAATTTTTTTCTGTTTGCTGTGCACACCACGTAAAAAATTAAACAAATGTCGCAAAAAACGTTAAAAAAAAACATGTTTTAAAAATTTTACAATTACAAAGCACATGTACAAGAATTTTTGTTGTTTCTCTTGGTGAATTTTCCATTTCCTTTCAATGCACAAAATTTTTTAAAGCTATATAACAATTCTTTTTTTCTCTTTAACTCTAATTTACAAAATTTTCATCGCTTTCATTAAACTGTTCTGATTTTTGTTTTGTTTTTCGTTTTTGGTTTACATCATTTGCTGGACAACAACATTTAACAGCTATGAAATAAATAAATTATAGACTGTCCAATTGGAAAATTCTGCAGATCCTCAGTGCTATTAATGTTGTTAATAAAAGTAGTAGTACTATTATTTATACAAATTGGAGTTTTTGCAGGGTTTGTAAATTAATTGAGGAGCTATTACAAATATGTTAAAAATCAAATTGCACATAACTCAGAGTTAGCTTCGTATTATTGTTGTTGTTGTTGTTGTGGTGTTTCTAATCGGATTCTCTGCCTCTCATTTACAGCGTACAACACATCACATTTTTTACAGTTTAATAATACTTTTTTACATAAAATTTAGTAATCAATTAATTCATATTATCGCATTTATTGCTGCTGCTGCTCCACTTGTTCCTGTTTTTTGTTGTTGTCGCCGTTGTTCTGGTTTAGCTGCTGATTGATTGATTGATCGGTAGATAGATAGACTTCTTCATTTAAGAAAGAAACGGATTTGTGGCAGTCGCCTCTGGCTTTATCCACGGCATGTTGTTATTTTGCTGTAAGAATTCGGAATAAAATAATTAGTTTAAAAGTTTATGAAATAATTAAACTTTGGAAGGGAAAAAAACTCAAGTAAGCGAACTATCTACATGCATTTTCTAGCAACTAAATTAGTATTTTGCATAGCTGTTAATTGGATTTGTTAATTTGTGTTATCTAAGGTTACACCAACCAAGTGGAAGTTAAATTCAAAGCATAATTAAATATTTACAGTATTATTATTATTATTACTAGTTTATTGAGCAGAGAGCATGCACATTCGAATAAAAACATTTTACCCATTTGCATTGCATTGCATATTTGCATATTTGTTTGTGTTTTATTTAAGCGTCCAAGCCTCCATTGTTGGCTACAATTAGAAAATATTATGATCAACTGTGTTTTGTGGCAGAGCAGCTGCTTGTTAACTTGGCTATATTATGTTACGGAGCGTATGGGCAGGGAATGAAACCGTTCAAACAAACGGTCAAATAAATGGTTAAGTAAATAAATAAAAGCAATAAATAAGCATTTGATAAAGAAGAAATGAGTAACCCGAAACCCAAGACTATTTTGATAATGAAATAGATTTTACAGTAGTTTATGTTATTTTTTAATCCTTTTATCTCTGAATTGGCACCTTGGGTTACTATTGTGCCTCTTATATCATGTATCTATTCTCAAAACTATCTACTTTAACGTCTTTACATTAGGTTCTTCTTACTTTTTTCTTTTTCAAATAATTTACTCTTCAAACTGCATTCTAAACAAAACTTAACTACAAGCTTTTGAAGGAAAGATTCAAGTACAGGTCTAACCATTTCATATCTCAGTTGGAATATGTCTTAAAGTAAAAATTGTTATACAGAACTAGCAACAGACGAGCAATAAAAGTTAAAGTTAAACACAAAAATTAAGTAACGAAATTATAAACAAGACATTAAATATTATTTCGGTTTCATTCCCTGCAACAAGAACTTTTAATAGTTGCTAATTAATAGAAAATGATTAACAAATAACTAAAACGAACTCAAGCAAGGCAACAAAACAAATCACAAATCTATTTTGAATTCGTATTTGGTTTTGGTTTCAATTTCTAGCGGTTTTTTGGCAGCAAAAGTAAGTAACAACAACACAACGGGAGAAACAAAGCGACGTGGATCTCATCCAAGACGATCTCACTCACTTCCAGCTTGCAATGATTTCCAGCTGTCGTCGATGCACTCGAGTTGCCATAGAAGCCACCCGTTTGAGCCATGTTGCTGTCATAGCCCATTGGTGAAATGCTAACGCCTGGAGTCTCGGCAAGAGAATCGGAGAGAGCACTGCTATAGATGTGGGTGTAACTTGAGTAACCCGGAGTGCTATAGTTGCTATAGGGCCCAGAGGGCGCCGAGGGGCTGGGATAATAGGAACGCTGCTGCTGTGGCTGCAACTCATCACACAAGATATCCATGTTGCGTATGCTGTCAATGCTGGGATTATAATAGTTCTGTCCCAAGGAGCTATACATCATGCTATTGTTGTTGTTGTTGTGGTTGACGGACTGTGGATTGTTTGGGGGATTGGAGATGGGTTTACTGAACACGCTCAACAGCTCAAAGTCATCGCTTAGCTTTAAGCTAGTTGGACGCGCCTGTAGGTAATTTTGATTTGGTTTTGGATTTTGAAATTTGATTTGGATTTGAATGTTGCATGCAACAGTTGCTCAAATGAAAGGCAAAAGCAAAAAGAAGGTAACAAAATGCATGAAATAGGAAATGATAAAATATAGAGTATATCAGAAAAAGTAAAATACCAAATAAAACATGATTAGAGATCAGAGAGAAATAGAAGCAAAACCTGTTTCCTAAACTAAAACATAGTTCAGCCCGCACTTCAAAAACTCCCACCCTCAGGTACCAAGCGTTACCTGGTACCAACTCACCTGGGAGGCTGCACTGACACCGCCGCTAACCGGCGCCCAAGGATCCTGATTCATGTTAACTGCAAAGGGCGGCTGTTGTTTCAACTGATTGATGGACGGCACCTATTGAAAATATAGTTAATTAGAGAGTTTCCATTTGGTGTAAACCCAATTCACTCACCGCTGGCTGCTGTTGCTGGAATAGATTCGTTTTGGGTGGCATCACATTGTCCGCAAAAGGATTATAGGCTGGTGCAAGTCCCGATTGCGTTTGCGGCGCAATTGGCTTAATCAGATTATCTAAATTAACCAGAGCCGAGTTCTCGCCAAGGAATGAGTGCGGATCCTTGAGCGGTTTCTTTGCCGTGGCACCTGTCGACGGATGCATAGAGCTGCTGTTGCCATAATTTGTCGATAGCGGATCCATGTCATCGAGCAGTGAAGCTGCAAGCAGTAAACAATTTAGTTAAAGTTATTAACTACTTAGTTAGTGCACTAACTCACCGTTGTTGTTATTGGAGGCATTGGAATTGTTGTGTTCGCCGCTTTTATTGCGATTGGTTATCAAATCGAATTCATCAAAATCTGGTGACTGTTTCTGCAAAAGAGTAGAAACTTGAGTAAGGAGTAGACAGGGATTGACAGCTGGTAGCTCTACCTTGATGGCTCCTGTTTGCACTGCCTTCCAGGGATCATCCAGCGCTCCTGTGTTCTGTGTCTGTGTTGTCGCCCAAGGATCCGCTGGCGTGGCTGCCGGTGCCGCTGGAGGAGGAACTGCGGTCGGCGCTTCCGTTAGCCAAGGATCTGCTGCACTGCCATTGGTGGCCACCCTTTGTGGAGGTGCTGCCGCTGCCAGGCCAGCTCCTGCTGTTGATTTCGTTAGCCAGGCATCGACTGGAGCTGGTGCGGCAGCTCTGACACCATTTTGACTGGCATTGCCATTGGTTTGCAGCCAGCCCTCGTTGGAGGAACCAGATGCCACGGAGGGTGATTGTGTGCGCAGGCCCCAGGCATCGCCAGGAGGAGCCTGAGCTACTGCTCCTCCGCCCAATGGAACACCAGCGCTCATTATTGTACGTGGGGCTGCTGACGGATGCCAGGGATCAACCTGTGCCGTTGCATTGCCCGCCCATGGATCCGATAGCTGACTGGCCGCACGACCAGCTGGCGCAGCCCATGGATCAACCACAGCGGCACCACCAGCAGCGCCCAGAGGTGGACTTGAAATGCTAGTCGCGCCCAGCGAGATGTCCAGCAAATCCAGCAAATGACTCTGTTGCTCCTCCTTCTTGGGCGCCGGAATGGGCCGGCCATTTTGATCCCGACTAAGTTGGAGAGAAAGAGATTAGTCGGGAAACCAGTAAAGACAGTCTGAAGCACTTACTTAAAGTCTTGCTCACTCTGGCTGAGTGCGAGCTGAAGGCGCACATCATCGCTACGCCGCTTGGCCTCCTCCTGCTCGGCCTCCTCGCGTGACATGGCCATGGCCAACTGCAGCTGTAGCTCCTCCTCACCAGCGGTCTGTGGTCTTACCATTTCCAGCTCGGAGGCATTTTTCGGCGGTTCCTCCTGCCAACCCGGCGGCATATCCCGCTGTGACGGTCCATCAATATAACCATCGCTGCCAAATCCACTTGGATGCAGGGCAAAGCGTTCTTTAGCCTTCAGAGCCTTGACACGCTCATTCTTTAGACGCTCATCGTCCTTGAGCAGATTGACCAGTTGTTTTGCCTTCTCGCGGACATGGGTGCCCTGATCCTTGCCCTCCTCGAAGTAGACAAACTCCCGCAATGTTTGTATGGCAAAAATATTCTCCTTACACTGTTGAGCTACCTTCTCGGTGCCCGTTTTGATCAGATACTCGAGGAGAATGAGTGCCTTGTAGACATGCCGCCAGTTCTTGCCATGATCGTTCAGACGCTTCCATATCATTTGCATTATTTCCGAGAAGGCAACAACATTATACGTTAAATCGGCTATTTCGGCCATAATCGTTGCCGATGGCCCCCATGGATCATTGGACGTTGCCTCGCGCACCTTCACCTATAAACAGTAAAGAGTTGAGAATTCATTTCTATGGAATTCAGTATACATTTGTGTAAACACCTGTCTGGCAAACTCACCTGTGCATCCGAATAGTTGTGCGCGAGATTTTTGATGTTTCTGCGTAGTCCGGCGACATTGACCTGCATATCGTCTTTTTGTTTTCTCACTGTGTGACGAGAAGAGGTAAGAGGCGTATTAACATGGCTATAATTCAAATTGAATTGACTTCAACTACAATTCTTGTTTGTATTGGGTTTTATGTATAATTAATTTCTTAAAAATTCTCTGCTCTCCTCACAGCCGCAAATGTGTATGCAAATTGTTTGATAATTTGATAATCTGATAAATTGTAATTTTGTTTAAACGTTTTGATAACTACCAAAATTGAAATTTGTGTGTTGAAATGAATGTCACGTTACAAATGTAGAAAGTAAAAAGGAAATGGAAAAAAAATCACACACAGACACGAAAACACAAAAAGATTCCAATATATCGCACAGGGGCGCATCCGATGTCCGTTAGCTGATTGGTATGATTAATCCAGTTTGTGTGCTGGTGTACAAAGTGTGTGTCTGTGTTGTGTGTAGAAAACTTAAAAAAAACTAAAACAAAATGAGTGTCATTTATGAATTTGTTCAAATCAAGCCTAAAATTTGATCTTGATTTAAAACAAATGAATGAGCTTTCAACTAAGTATGGTAAAGCTTTCGCAAGTTTTTACGCTGAGTGTTATTTGCTGATGGTTTAATATGAGTGTGGCTTTTAAGCTAGTGTCATTGCAGCATTAGTTTAATCCCTTATCACATTAAACGTTCACGATTGTGGGTAATTAAAGTACGATTGCTCTAAGAACATATATAAATATTTTTGCAGTGTGGTTGTATAATTTTTTTAAAATTTTTTAATTAATGCAAAAAAACATTGAGACTTACTTTTTTCGTTTTGTTTATTGCGTTTGACTTAAACGAGTAGCTTTGTTTTTTTCTATGTATTTCTCTATATATATGCTATATACAGAGAGTGTTTTCTTTTAAATTGCTTGAATTTTGCGCAAGTTTCTTTAGCTTGTTTGATTCAGTTTTATTTTTTGGTTTTTAGGTATTTGTTTTTGCTGTTTAAGTGCTCCAAAGCAAGCTAAGTATGAGATACAAGATAATACAATCAAAATACATAGTATAAAAGTACATATATTAGATAAATATTGTCGTTGTACGAGTGCAACTGTAAAAGCACATCGAAAGTTATTAATTTTATTAAAATTTTCATTAAATTGCAACAACAAGTGCAATGAAAATCAAAATATTTATACACAAAAAAACCAAAACAAATGAAAACACAAGAAGAACTGAAGTAAAACTGTAAAATATTCACGCAAAAAATAAACTATCAAATGTTCCCTTGCTTTAAGGTCCAAGTTCAAACCTACGCGACACACCTAAGCGCAGAATGAGAGAGTCAGACAGAGAGCAAGTGGGACGAATAGAGAGACCCCGACAGTTAGAACGAAGAGAGAAATGTGTAATTTAATTTGCGACCAAACAAAATTAGCAACGTGAATAAACAGTGGGCACAAGTGTTTGAGCAAAAACAAAAGGACAGCAGATTTAACAAAGTCGACGCTGAGATACCCTTTAAATTTTACTAAAAACAGACATGTTAAATAGCTGACAAAAGCTGTTTGCTATGCTTTAACAAAGTCGACGCTGAGATACCCTTTAAATTTTACTAAAAACAGACATGTTAAATAGCTGACAAAAGCTGTTTGCTATGCCTAAAACTGTATTCTGAGTAATCAATATTTGATAAGTTTACTACATCGATTTATAGCTCAGCATAACTAATACACCCCTTAGTCAAACCACTGCAGCAGAAGCCACAGAAATGCAACAAGCAGACAAGGAGAATAGGGAAATAAAGAGTAATAGTTAAATGTCAAAATTAACGGAAGGTGCTAGCAAATGGCAAAATTGCAGCTAAGCTGCGTTATGCTGGTTCCACACTGCGTCGCACAGTGTATCTCTTGTTCACGTTTGGGCATTATGACAAATGTTTTTCCTTGTGATTGAGTGAGTGCATTGCAGTCATTTATTCCATGAATCCATCAGAGCTTTATAAGTGGAAAGCAATTGGATTAGCTAAAAAGTAATTTTATACTTTTAAGATTGTTTTTCTAGTTTTATAAACAAATGAAGCGAAAGTTCTAGAAAAATATAATTGTTTGTTTATTTAGAAATAGCTGCAAATACGTCACTCGCACTCCTACACACACACACTCTAACACTTACATAAAACAGCCTACTTTGACGACAGATAAACTGATAAGATTTAAGATAACGTCAACTGCTTATTGCATTGCTTAGGCAAATATTTCAACACATAAAATGAGTTGGAATTTTTACTTATTCTGTAGCTGTACTTGTTCTTTTTTCTGCCAGTTTCACGCACTTGACACATATTAAGATGCCGGTATGATGAAAAAAGCTTCGTGCAGAACTCAAACTCAAAAGCTCTAATTGAAACTCGTCGAACGGGTTTTTCATTAACACGTCTCTCAGTACATACACTCACTTAAACACACACACATAAAATTTACATTAATCTGACTGTCTGCGAAATTCATTGACCGCACAGTTGTAATAACGAGCAGTGCGTGAAGATCAGAGATGCAGGCCAGTGGTTAACGGTTTGTTTGTTTATTTTTTTGTTTGCTCTTTGCACGCGCCACTCGTCCGTCACTGCAGCAGCAGAACAAGAGAATGACGAAAACGGCGACACAAATAATTCAATTAAATGTCGCACAAAAAGTAAAACAATAACAAAATTAGCAAAAGAAGTCAAAGAAATTGGAAATGAGGGAGGTGCAGACACCGACCACACAATATATACTAGAGTGCGATGGCAAGAGAGACCGCAAATGAAGTGAAGTGGGAAGGAACTTTCTTTGTTGTGGCGCTTTATTTTTGCACTTGACTTTCGTTGCGACGACGACGACGACGGAGACTGAGACGACGGCGACTGCGACGTTTTTATTGCCAAAAAAATGTGTGTGTGCATAAACTCAACTGCTTGCGTTTTACTTTGTTCGAAGGAGAGCCTTGAATTTTGCACTGTAGGTTCAATGAACGTCGCCGCGTTTATGAAAAACAAAATTCAAGCGACGGAAGTTCACAGCAAACACACACTGAGAGCTTTTGCTTGATCGAGATCACAAACGAGACTGACTGAATGAGCACTGCCCGTTTAATATGCGTGATGAGAATTGATACGAATGTGATTTAAATGGCTGCCAGAACAAGTGCCGTACTCTTCTCGCACGTTACCTGAACGAAAATATTGCTCAGCTGATGTGTTGTGTTGTGTTCTACTATTTGCATAAGTTTGTTTGTGTTTTTTGCTGTGCTGTGCCTTGTTGTCTAATGTTATTATGAACTCTTTTGTGCTGCTTGTCCGTTTATCGTTTAGCGTAACGTTGCAAATGTGTGGAATCGATAATGCTGTTAAAGGTATGAGAAATTTCTAGCCGAAGGTCAGATTTGGTTATGCATGGCCCACTGTGCAGCCTGTTAAGTGATCATTTGAGCTCACTGTCTCTATTGCACTCTTCATCTCTCTCTCTCTCTCTCTCTCTCTCTCTTAAAAATCTGCTGCAGTCGCCTCTCGGGATGCATTGCGAGTGCTGCATTTATGTAGTTCATGCGGGCGCTCAATGTGGGGCGTTTGCATAGTGTGCGTGTGTGTATGTTAGTGTCTGTGTGTGCGTGTGTGCTTCTGTGATAACGAGAAATGCGATTAGATTTCATTGTGGAACAGAAACTACTGATTATATGAACATACATACAACTGATATACCACACAAATATGCCAAAACTTCATTCATTAGTCACTTTAGTTGTGAGAAGTCGGCAACATAATAAACCAGTTCGAAATGGCCCCAGGCTATGACTAAGCGCGAAGACAACAACAATGACGACGACGACGGCGACAATTGGACCGGCGAAAACACAGTAACAACTGTTATCAACAAAATAGAATAATATAAAAAAAAAACATGAAAAACTACAAACTACTACGAATGAAAAGATCGCACAGCTAACAATAGCAGTGAAATATATGTTTATGTATATATATAATAAAAACAACTTCCGTTAAACAAAGTAAGAAAAAATAAATTTGAAAACCACAAAAGCAAAAAGCAACAATGACGTACACACACATACATATGTATGCACACGCACGCATACATACATATATGTAGTATATGTATATGTACAATGCTTAGTTTGAATTTGTTGTACTTTTTTTTGCTGCCAAATGCATAAACAAATGGCAACTATTTTGAAATCAATAAAACGGAAATAAAATAACGTTGCTGCCAAATGCCAGCAACAAATACTAAGAAAGAAACTAAAGAGAAATGTTTGCCCCAACTTCTCTTTTCACGTCCCACGTCCGCTTACCTGCTGGCACTGCTGCAATGCTTCTGACTCTTCTCCCCTGCTGTTCCAACTCTTCTCTCACTCTGTCCCTCTCTCTTTCTCTCACACTGTCTGTCTCTCCACACTGCGTTGCGCTGCTGCTGCTGCAGTTACTCCGTGGCTTTGCGTGTGTTAGTTTATATATATAAATGTGTGAATATATGTGTGTGTGTGTGTCTGACCAAGAAACAACGGCAACTACTCCTCCCAGCTAGCTAGTTTTATATATTTTTACGACTTTCTTTTTGAATGCGCGATAGTCACAAGACGATGACAACAACGGCAACGTCAACGTCAACAAAACTTTTGTTGCAATTAATGCAATTGAACAGCGAGAACTTCACGCTTGACGATATTTACACTCTTAAAACACAAAACACGGAAAAATGCCAAATAATTTACGAACAGAGCAATGATTTTCTTGTTTTGTATGGCTTTTGCGTTTGCTTTCTTTTTCGCTGCTGTTTTGCTGTCTCCTATCGCTGATGATGGTATTTACTGCACCGATACATCGATACCGAAAGGTGCATCGATAAAGTACGCAGTGGTGCCAGCTATCGATGACGAAAAAAATGGCTAAATAACCCGCTAAATTTAGCTTAGTTATTTGACTTTTGTAGAGTATTTATTGTCACATGTGCAAGCTCAGAAAAAATGTACATTTACTTTTAAAATATGTTTTACAATTAAATAGATTATTAAATGTATATGGAATGATCAATTCGCTGTTGGCAGGCATCAAAGGCAACTGAGTTATCGTTCACATTCTGTAGCCAGCAGTATCATCGCCGACATTACTAATCGATTACTAGCCCAGAATTAACTGTTAAGTCACTGTTAATGGCAATATATCGATGTATCACTAAGAAGTCATTAACAGAGCTCTGTAAACTGTTGTGCTCTGTAAGAATGCTGTTAGCTGATAACCGTTACGTTTAAATTTTTGTGAGTTGAATTCACATAACAGTGATTAATTTTATATCAATATTATCGCTTAATTAAGGAAATAAAATGAAAGTTTTGTTTTTATTTATGACTTTATTTAGAATACCATTTCATTTTTTATATAATTACGCGCTACAAACTAAATTCATTTGTTAACCAACTGATAACAATATATTTTTGTATATATATGTGTTGTGTTTGTGTGTGTGCATGTGTGTATGTGCGCTGCTACTGTTCTGTGAGTGTATGTGTGTGTTTTTGCTCGTTTTTAACATTAACTCGATGCGTATGTTCTTCTTTTTTATATCAATCTGTTATTTTTTTGCTGTTTTCGTGTGTGGTTTTTTTTTTAGTTTTAGTTTTCGTTTTTGTTTAATGCTAAGTACCTACTTTTAAACATTTCAACGTACATATGGTGTATACAATTATTAAATATATATGTGTAGATGTATACAAATATATGCATATCGTATATCGTACGAGTAATCGATAACACTGTCACTTTCTGGCCAAACAAAATCGCTGTCGTTTCTACATTGAAATATTCCCACCCCAAGAAATTAACTTATAACTTAAGCCCGTCCCGTTAGGTTCTGTTCTATTCCATTTTGTTTCGTTTCGTTCTAACCCGTTTCGTTCTATGTCGTCCGTTTCGTCCCTTTCAGTCCCATTCCGTTCCGTTCTGCTTCCGTTAGTTGCCTTCCGTTTCATTCCGTTCGTTTCCTGTTTGTTTTTTGAAATTAATCGCATAACTCAAAAAAATAATAATAATAAACTGTTCGAATCGAAAAGGCTTAAACCGAATCGTAAATCATAAAACATAAAAACTAAATTAACTTAAAATGTTACAATTATTTCAATCGTTTCACTGCCACTGCCACGCCCAATGCCCACCGCCCTACGCCCACTGCCCACTGTCCACTGCCCACATGTTGCCCACATCTTTAAATAATTGTTTATGTGTTATGTGTGTGTGTGTGTGTGTGTGTTTGCTTTTAATGGGGTGAACCCCCGCCCACTGCTCACTCCTCCGGCGGCTCTTCGGGTATTTGAAGATTCTGTGCCGCATGCTCCATGTCTCCGAGCAGCACCGACGGATACTCCTCGTGCACTGAATTCGATTGCGAATCGGAATCCTCCTCGAGCAGATTCGACTTACTCGACTCCGATTCAGATGGCGGTACCACTGGCGCTGGCGGTGGCGTTGGTGTAGGCGTTGGCGGCGTTGGTGGCACCACTACGTTGGGTATAAACTCGACTGTTTCATACTCCGTTTTGGCCACTGTTTCGGCCACCGTCTGCTGCTGCTGCTCTACGTCTGTTGCTGTCGCCACTGATGGTTCCTTTATGTCCTTGATGGCCTCCACGACACTCGGTTGATCTACATTTCCGCCGGTAGTGATGTTGACGTAACCAGAATTCACTGCTGCCTCATGTGGTTGCAAGTTGGGTTCCTCAATGTTTAGTACAATGGGCAGAGTGTCATTCGGTTGCGGTGTTGTTGTGCTCGTTGTTGTTGTTGTCGGTGCTGTGGTTGTCAGCATTTCGGATGTTGCAAGTTCCGCACCTGCAACCTGCACAATTGGCGTCGTGTAGCTGCTTAAAGGCGGTGGAATTGTTGTTGTCGTTGTTGTGCTTGTTGTTATTTCCTCTGGCACTATATTTGTTGTTGTTGTTGCTGCTGTGGTGGTTGGTGTTGCTGCTGTTGTCGTCGTGTTGTCTTGTGCCTCGGTTTCCAGCACTGGAGCCGGCGTTGTGGCTGCTGCCAACAAAAGTGGCAGTGGCGGTGCTGTGAGTATTACTGGGCTTAGTAACGGTTTCCCCAACGTGGCTATAATCGGTGGCAACAATTCGTCCTTTTTGCTCAACAGTATTGGCGCCGGCATCAACATTTGCACTAAGGGCTTCGCATCCTCCGAGTCTGCAATCTTCAGTTTGGTCATCAGCAGCTGATAGTCAATGTTGTAGAGCATTGGGAGCACCGTGCACACCTCCTGGTCGTTCTCGAAGCAGGAGGAGCGTCCACGTATACGCGCCTCCCAGGCGGACATCAGACGACAGAGTTCGTTCAGGCGCACATCACACATGATGGGATTATCTGCAGGGGAGTGAGGGGTGTGGACATTAAAATATATTTAAATAAAGTTCATAGCTTAGTTTAGGCATTTTATAATTTTAATATTGAATAAACTTTAAGGATAAAATTTTATATTAAAGGTAACTTGAAATACTTTAAAATTATTAATTTAGTGTAGGCATTTAATAATTTAAAGTGAAGTAAACTTTAAGCAGAAAATGTGAAACTAAAGAAAACTTAAAAGACTTTAAAATTTTTCATATTTCTTTGCCTGCAACAAATTATTGTTAGCAACAACACAAATCTTTTGAATTACCTCATTAAGAAAAAAACTTTTAAAGATATTATTAAAATTTCAAAGTTTTTCCTAGTCTCAAAGACTTCATTAAGCCTTCGATAAAGATTTGTTCGAATAAATTTACACTCGAAAACCCACATTTAATTGCCTAACTCATAAAAGTATCTAGGAATACAAATTATAATGGATTTGGTTTTTTATGGTGTTCTACATTATTAATCCTTTTGCAGACTTAGATAATTTTTTAATACAAAATATTATCATACCGCACTAAAAACAATAACAAAATTTATTCTAAACTGTTTAAAATTTATGAAAGTCGATAAATAAGTTACTCCTAGCTTAAAAACTCTAAAGATTTTAAAGAATTCAAAAGGTAAACCAAATGAATAATTTCTAAAGCTTTTTAAATAGTTCAACTCGGAAACTGAAACAGTCCAATCTTTGCAGATATAAATATCTAAAAAAAACACTAAATTGTTTTTTCAAGAAACGCTAAATATAAATATGAAACTAATAAATCCTAACTCCAGCTTGTGCCGGCATTAAAATTAAACTTCTAGAAAAAAACCTCAAAAAGGTATTCAAATTAGAACCAAAGGTATCTGTAGAACCCAATAACTCTTTCAGTTTACTTCCAACTTTAATCAAGTCTTCCACATAAACTCACCATCCAAATGTATTTCCAGTTTACCGGGCACATTGTGATTCTTGCAGCGCGTTTTGGTGACGAGTTCATCCGAAATGGTTGTGATTTGGTTGTTGGTTAAGTTGACTTGACACAACACAGGTAGACCATAAAAGTCATGCTCCAGTTTGCTGATATTATTATAGGCCACCTTAAGTATTTTCAGATTAGGCAGCATGGTCTGAGGAGTAGAAAAAGAAAGAGCTTTAAAAATTAAGCTAAAATAGAAACAAATCGATTTCCTACCGTTTCCAGTTGCTTAAGTTCCACCAGCTGATTGGAGGTCATGTCCAGAATCTCCAGACGGTTCAGACCAATGAGATCATCCGGCAAAAGATGCTCCAAACGATTCTCGGACAGACTGAGTATACGAAGATTTGATAAACCCGCCAAAGCACCGTCGAGGGTAAAAATCTGATTGTGATCAAGTCGCAGTTCAATCAATGGCAATTCCAGCATAAATTTATGACCCGGCAAGAGACGTTGAATCCGATTATTGGACAAATCGAGGGCCTTCAATGAACGCAAACCGTGTAGCTCCTCCATGGAGAACTCGTCGATGTCGTTGAAGGAGAAATTTGCTATTTTCAGCTTGGCCATGGGATGCAGCGAAGAATTCAACGACCGTATGTGATTACAGGCCAGATTCAAGGTCTCAATTTGTCGACAAGTCTGAAACTCATCCTTAGCCAGATACTCCAGTTCATTATTGTTCGCCAGCAGTTCGTTCAGATACTGAGCATTACGAAAGACGCGATCAAAAGATTTCAAGCGATTAAAATGCAAATGGATTATCTCCAGATCATCCATGCCCGCCATATTAGCCGGTAATCTCTCCAATCGATTATTATGTGCCATCAACAGACGCAGCTTACTACCATCGGGTAGCTCTCCATCCAAATCTTTAATGTTATTCGCATTAATGAACAGCGACTGTAACATGGTCAGATCGTGTAGTGAACCGTTTAGTGATTCAATCTGATTTCGTCCCAAATGGAGTATGAGCAGACTGAGCGGAAAGGCACCGCGATCCAAACGTGTTATGTTATTGCTCGGAAGTATCAGATTCGTCACCATTTGTATGCCCTTGAAGTCGTCCTGTTGCACCGCCCCAATTTTGCATCTGCCGATGTCCAGTGTTTGCAGTATCGGCATGTGATTCAAGACGTGCTTCGGAATCTCGTCGAGTTCGTTGTCGCCAACACTTAAGTAGGTGACATTCGATAACCCGCGGAATGGCAGCTCAGGCAGCGATCTATAAATAGCGTCAAAAAAAAAATAAATAAATAAATTCTTATTACAAATTCGTGGCTCAAATTAGAAAGAAACTCAACTGCGAGTTGCTATTTTAAAAATGAAATGATTTTATTATAGATTCTGTAGATATCTATATCTTTTGGCTATACTTTTCGCCATTTGCCCATTAGATCTTGATAATTTGTGTTGCATACTTTTTGACGCAGCAGATTTGACACTGTGTGTTTAAAGAGTCAAGAGTATTGTGGAGTTTTTAATTGTTATTTATTTAGGGTATAGCAAAATGTATATAAACTTCAATAAAAGAAAGTATGCATATTTATTTAATTATTTTTAGTATTGAAATATTTATATTAAAAAAGTCAAGTAAAATTTCCATGAAAATTAAGGCTGCTGATTATTTTTAAATATTTTTACATGCTATAAGATTTATAACTAAGCAGTAAATATTTAAAATTTGTAATAAATTATTAAATTTATAAGTTACTTAGAGTTTGCTTAGTTCAAATAAATTTTAAAGTTTTATATAAATAAAACAAAATTCTAGAAATATATTTACTTCAAAAAAGTTAGAGCTGCTAATATAAAAAGAAATTTGTTAGTATTAATTTAAAATATTTGGAGAACTAAATATATTAAAAACCAGAAAATAAAATCTTATTTTTTAGTAAATTTAAATAATTATATTACGGTGTTATATACAATTTTAAATACAGTTAAATGCCTTTTATTTGCCTTCTTTAAAAACAAATTGTAATGCTTTTAAATACTCGAAAATATTTTACTTTATTAAAAATCTAGAGACAAAGTGAAATCCGAAAGATTTCTTTATTATATTTCTAAGAATTTAATAAGCGATCACCCAAAAAAGAAAAACACAATTTTAATCAACGTCCGATATACTCTAATTAATTTCCAAATGTAATCAACTTTTAAAATGTTTTTTTTTCTTTTTTGCCTTTTTAGTTAAAAAACACTCTAGTAAATCAATTAAGCGATTTACCAACTACGCTTTCCCTAGCTCAAATCAATTTATAAAGAAGCTGATTGATGGAAACTCAACTTGATATCAGCCCAACTGGAGAAGCTGATGACGCAGCTTATCAGGCGAATGCTTGGAATGCCAAGAAATCGGAAACTGAGTCTAAAACTGACTTCGGACTCAGGTTCTGTAATTGTATCTATATCTTTAGCTCCCCTCTATATTTGTATTGCGCTGTTTATCGATGACTAGAGGCGACTATTAAGTTGTCGCCGCTGAGGCGCCAAATCATGGATGGGAACTGGGCCTGTCTATGAAATGACTGAATAAATTGGCCACTGGGCAGGCAGTGGACATCCTTGGCGCCGTTATTGGCCTCAGAATGCTGGACAAACTCTCGACTGATTGGCAGTCGTCTCTACATATAGATATAGATATTTCATCTATTTTTAGATGCGCCTGCGTCTGCGTCTGCGACACTTGATCTTGATTGATTGCCAGTGGACCAGTCCTAGTCAGTCACTGACTGTTGAGCTCAACTGAACTGAGCTGAGCTGAGCTGTTGAGTAGCTTGTCAACCGTTGATTATGTAATGAGGAAAAGCGCAGCAAACTCAATGTTGCAAGGATGATGAATTGTTTTAGCCTGACGCTGCAATAGATACGCGTAGTGTATCTTTAATGAGTTGAGCGCATCTCGCGCGCGTTGAACTTGGCAGCACATGTTGAGTACTTGTGATAAAGAATGTACACTCGCAAAAATAACAGCTACAAACGCCTTGGTAAGAAAACTTGGTAATAAATATAATGAGAATATGTAAGACTTTTTAAAATTAAAGAGAGACTACCCAAAATGGGTTTAAAGTACACTCAGAAAATACCAGCTACTACTCCAAACCAAAACTTATTAATAATTGCTTAGAGAACATGGAACACTTCTTAAAATTAAAGAAAGACTTATTAAAATGGGCTTAAAGTTCCATTTTACAACACTACAATCCGCTGGGACTTTTAGTAAACTAAAAATAAAAATCTATACTTATAAAATTCTTGTATAAAAAATATTTAAAAAAATTTTCAGACTTCATATATTTGATGTCTTATCATTTTTAGTTTTTAAACACCATTTTTTGCTGTTTAGAAGCTGCTCTTTTATTTTTGCCAGTGTATGCAGTACATAGCTTGTATGAATGTATGTTTTTTTGTGCGTGTGTGTGTATGTTTGTCTGTATGTATGTACATCAGTGCAGAGACAATTCCTTAACGTCAGCCAATATAATTGTCACACGACCTAAACTGGCCTCTTGATCATTGATTGAACGTAATAATAAAATTCAATTGGGTTTCTCCCGCCCCCTCTCCCGCTCTACACCCCACTCACTCTTTCGCTCACACAGTGTTGCTGTCTCGCTCTCTTTCTTTTCATAAACTGGGCAAACTGTGCTGACCCCAAGCAGGCAGACAAAAACAATAATAACAATAACAAAAAACAATAACAATAACAGAAAACAACGAAACATTCCATTTTCAAGTAATCATTAGGCGGTGTGAAGTCTTCTTTCCATCCCCCCCCCCAAAAAAATAAGAAAATTAAAAAGAAAACAAAGTAAAAGCCTTCTTGTTTATTGTTTACTTTCTTTAAACAAATTATGAACGTTATCAACGACACACGACTCGGAATATTCCATAATAATGCGAGCAATAAATTATGTAGTTATCATAGTCAGACTCCGATTTCAATTTCAGTTTCCTATTCAACACTTTTCGCACTTTTTTAGGAAATAACTAAAGCACTAATCAGCTCGCTGTAGAGTATAGACACTGTCTGTGAAGACATTTGTTATCAGCCTGAGAAAAAATGAAAAGGAAACGAAACTAAAATGGAAATCATTTCCCTCACTCATGTCCCTAAATGTACAGTCTATAATCGTGATATTATAATTCATTCAATTTATAATACTCTCCACTGTCTACGAAAAGAAAACAAAACAATTTTGATTTTGATTAAGCGATCGTAAAAGTGATAATAAAAATCCCATTAGAACTTTGGCGCCAGTCATAAACTTATGACGAGCGCACTCGTTAAACAGCTGCTCTTATCACAGCTACTATAGCGACAAATATGTATATATACACATACATATATACAGACACACTTGTATACATAACATACGTTAAGAAATGGTCATTGTGATCTATGGTCCACATACACACACACACACACACAGAGCAACATGTACTCAAATCACGCAGAAATATATTATTCAATTGATGCTCAAAGATTCATTGAATAATTTTTTGTTGATTGAGTTTTTCTGAATAATTTTTACTTTACTTTGTTGTTAACACGTCTGAGTAGTTAGTGTTTAAAAAATGCTTAATTATTTAGTAATCAAAATCAGCTAAACATTTGCTTAAAAACTGCTGTTATTAAATCAAACTTTAAAGTTTCAAAAGTGTTCAAAAAATGTGTATAAATTTAATATAAATATTTTTATAAAATTAATTAACACAATTTAAATTTAATTATTAAAGTTGTAAGTTCATTTTATAATTGAAATATTTCTAGAATTCCAATATTTCCAACTGATTTCTAAGCCCAATTCTGTACAACGATTCATGATCATATCAAACACAAAAATTGATCACACAAATGTGAATTTTTGCTGACTGATTTGATGTGTGACTTGGCCTGGCATGATTTGGTCAGAGCGCGATATTAAGGCAATAGGTCAATTATTATAAATTGACATCAATGTAAAAAGTTTATACTGGACACATCACAGCAGAACAGAGCACAGCACGCGCTTATTGCGGGAATCGAAGCTACGTTGCATACACAACAAATATATAAACTTATATATGTATATATATATATAGAAATATATATATACAACACTGATTCGATTAAGATCTAGTAATTAAATCATTCAGTTTTACATACAAATTGCAACTGATGACAGTTGACGTTTGACAAATGATTTCTTTTCACGATTTCGAAACGTTTTCAAAATTATTTTTGATAAAAGAATTGGTAAATAACACTGATTGTTGTTGTTGTTTACCAGAGGTGCGTGAGCTCGAGAGTCAAATATCAATGAACTCGACTTATGAAATAGGCCTCAATATTAAATATTAAATATTATTTATATACAATATTTATTAATATATATATTTCTGCTATTAATAACAAGTTGAAATTCATTCAGACTCAAGTTGAAGAAAACGTGCAAATCCAAAACCGAATCGCATCGCATCGAATTGAATTGAATTGCAATTATCAGTTTACATATAGAGTATTAAGTATACGCCGCGTATACACAATCAAAGTGAGGGAGAGCTAGCAGAGAGCCAGAGAATTCAATGTAGAAATTGATAAGATAGAAAACCAAAATCGAAATGTTTTTTTTTTTTTTTTTTGGTTCGTTCGATGGTCTGTTCCGTTTCGTTCCAAGTCGTCTGCTTATTTGTCAATCCATCTAATCTTGAAGCTGCTCTGATAGATAGCCTGAAAGTCCCCACGATCCAAGTCCAACACGAAACTACTTGTAATTTGTCTCAATTGCAGACTTAAGCTAATTTAAAAAAATTAAATCATTTACACATCACAACAGTCAGGTCATAATTACCGATTTGGCCATAAGCAGCGTAAACAGCTCCCTCAATTGAGCATCAATTGAGCTCACTTGATAATGAGAATTTTGTTTTTTGTCTATAGATTTACAAATTTACAAATTTACATAGAAATTTGTTTTGTGCATATTTAAAAAATATTCCATTGTTTTTTACATGATTTTTGATTGGGTTTAAGGAACCTAAATTGATAGCCAGCGAGTGGAAAATTCTGTAGACACTCTACGGCCTTGAAGATTGATTTCTAGCCCAGAGATTGAGTCACCTTTTGGTTTGGTTTGGTTGGGTTACTCACCTTAGTCCATTCCATTGCATGCGTAGCTTGAAGAGATTAAAGTTCATATCCCTGAACGAACGCATCTCCAGATCATCCAGTTGCGAGTGGGTTATTTTCAAATCAATATTCACATCGGGATTCAGTTTATTGGCCAGACTATCGACAACGGCATTAAAGGATTCAAGTTTTTCGCATGCCAATTCCATATGATTTAATGCCTTGCCGGCTTCGCACGTGCACGGCGAAATTTCCGGACGTACCGAACATTGCAGCGTTGCAATATGAAATACGGCGTACATTAGGGAAGTCATTTTGGTAACAGTTATTACCAATTGTTACTGGTGTGTGTGTGTGTGTGTGTGTGTGTTTTTTTCTTTTGGCAACTCTCACTTTTATTTTGTTCACAGTATTCACAGAAATCCGCACGGGATTAGCAACCCACCGACAGACAGACAAATAGTCCAAAATTTATATTCTACTCGTTTTTGAACATATGTGCCGGAGTTTCCATATTTTTATTATTTTCGACTATGAGCGTGTGACAGCGCTGCTGTATTTCAATATTTCTTAAGAAATTTTTTTTAATCACTTGGAACTCGGCATCGAATTTCACTCAAAAACCCGCTTAAAAACCAATCCACAATCCACAATCCTCACTGTTCAGATTATATATTCGTAGTACACATATGTGAAGTTTTTCTGTTTTTTCAGTGTCTTCTTCTCTGGGCTGCACTCGCTCGCTCGCTCTCTCTCTCGCTCGCTCTGCTTTGCTCACTTTGTCTCTTGCTTGCTCTCCTTCTCTCTCTGTCAATCGTTTGGTTGACCTTTTGACATATACTGCTCAAATCTCTTTAATCTTCTAAGATGAACAGAAAAAAAAAATAAAACACCGTATTCTGGATTTGTTTTTGTTTCGATTCGTTACTTTTTCTTTTTTTTTTTTTTTTGATTTTGTTTTGTGTATTTAATTTATTTTATTTTATTTTTCAAAAACCCGCGAGATTGTGAATATATAGATTTCTTTTTGATATTTTGCTTTGCATATATGATATATTGGTTGTACGTTAGCAGTAGCAATAATTTTCTTAGCACCCGATGTCTACGTCTTTAGCCCAACACGGTTCGTTTGTGACTGGGAGAAATGCTGAAAACGCTGAGGATCCGTATGCTGGCAGCGCTGCGCTGCGTTGCGTTGCGTCGCAGCGACGTCGCTGCTGCGTCTGTCGCAGTCGCTGTGCTGTAGTTGTTGTTGTCAATGTCGCAGTCGCGCTCTCTCTCTCTCTCTCTGCCGCTGCTTTGGCTGCGAAACTTTTGAGCGCGTTTCTGAATGCAAAAAAGCTTTTGCTTGTTGTTGTTGCTAGTGTTGCTACTGTTGCTGCTGCTGCTGCAACTGTTACCTATGTAATTGCCCAGCGCCAACACTCAATTACATGTGTTCCTGTGTGCGGCGCCAAGCGTCAATCTCCATTTCCATCTCCATCTTCAACTTCATCTCAATGTTGAACATGTCGGCGCCGGCGCCGTTGTCTGTGCTGCTTGCGTGTGGCGCTGAGTTGCCCCCTTTGAGCTGCTGCTGTTGCTGTTGCTGCCACATGTGCATGTTGTAAGTGGAGTTGCGACTTGGTTTCGTTTCTTAGGAACCTATGGAACTATGCATTGGTGCTACTACACGTACGTACATCCATCCATCCATCCATAAGTATTGCTATCTGTATCTATGTATGGGGCATCATTATCATTATCATGTGTTTACATGTGTCTTCGACTTGTTGTTGTTTGTGCTGCTGCTGCTGCTGCTGCTGCTGCTGCTCTTACGCATTGTCCTTACACACACATACACACGCCACATGCGTTTTTGGAATCATGTGTGTAAACAAAAGTATCTTTATCTTCTCAGACATGTTTTCAATTATATGATGCACAAAATTTAATCTATCTTGCAACTGAATGAGCCGGCTTGTTTGCATTGATTTGTTATTGTAATTGTTGTTGTTGTTGCTGTTGCTTTTGTTTGTGTGCTTACAGATTAGCCACATCTGGCAGGCCCATTTGATACCCTGTAAACACGTTTGCTCTATAGCTAATTTGTGCAATTGCTGCTGCTTAGCTGAGGGCATTTTAAGGGGCAAGTCCTTTCTGGATTTTTCTTTTTAGTAACATATGAATTATACATATATTAATATACAATATAATATACAATTATATAATAATTTATGAATCACATATTTAAATAAAATAATTTGCCATCTCTACTATATATTCAAGTGTTTGTTAACACAAATTCAACTGAAAGTATTTAAATTTAAAATATTCATGGTCCCACATTAAGCAGTTATTACTCTAGGCATTTATTTTATCTGGTTAATTTTTAAAATATTGCAAATTTAATATTATCTAATTTTATTACAATTAATATCCATGTTAAACATATTTATTAAAAATTTATAACTATAAAAACAATTTTGAATGGCTTTATAAAAATATGATGAAATATTAAATGATATTTTAAATATTCTTATATCTTAAAATTTCTTTATAAATCCCTATACCGCCACCCTATGAATATTAATCCCCTTACATTATATTACACATATTTCCCTTTACACCTTACAGGGTATTTCACAGTCTGTACATGCCCAAGACCTCCACCTAATTGCCTTAACTGTGAATAGTTTGACATTCGAGACATTTGAGCTGCGCATTCGATTACCAAGTCTGTAATTAATTTACTTGGTATTAAATTAAGTATTTAATTGCTGTTTTCAGTCAGCAGAAAAAAATAAAACAAATTTATCAAGGGCCCCAAAAACAATAAATCAGCAAATAATTACGCTTCAAACTTTAAACTTGTCCATTACAAGCGGCAGTGGCAAACAGTGGCAACTTGGCGCCGCCTTATTGCAGTTTCCAAGGCGCCACATAAAGTGGATGAGAAGCGCGTAGAGGGGCAGCAGTGAGCATGTGGCAAAGTAGCAGTGAACACTCAGCAGTCATCAGGCAGCTTGTAGCATGCCACCATGCATCAAAGTCCGCAGTCTTAATTTATTTTGAAGTTCTGTCCGCGTTGCCATCGTTGCTGGGCACACAGCGCATACATAATTAACCAAAGTTCCCCTTTTCAAAAATTCCGTCTGTCGCCACAAATTCCACACGAATTCCGGCTGCAATGCGCGTGCCAGCCGCCACGCCCCCATAGCGCATCACACTGCCCCCTTTGGCAATTTTCTTATGCAGCCGCAACGCGTCTTAAACTTGGATTGCTGGCTGCTACACCATATTAGCCTGGCTATAACGTGTAAGGCCGTTAAACGCCCACACTCCATGCCAACTAACCAAATCGATTAATCGCATTTTAAAAATATTTAACGATTGCGTAGCTGAGCTATTTTTAAAGTCCAATCATTCTACGAAAAACATTTAAAAATATCAACAAATGTTAATTATTATTTATTCGCATATTTTTTTTAATTTCATCTCTTATATTCCGTCTCTTTTCGCACATAAATTATATCAACATTTGAGTGTGACAAATTTTTCGTGTTTCCTTTCTGTTTTTTTCTTGTATCTTGACGGCATTATTAGAGTGACTTCTTGGGAGGGATTTTGGCTAGATGCCGAAGTCATGTGAAATTCAAACTTGTTTGTTTGTGCCTCCGAAATAATTGATCGTTCTTCGATAAATAGTTGCTATTGTTGTAAGCACTGTGAGCACATTCCATAATTGGGGGGCCCACTCGAGATACAAGATACACTGCAAATTCCAGATTGATCGAGAAATCGAAACGGAAATGATCAGGCGCCCAATTTCCATTTGCACGTCAATGGGACGACGACGATTACGGTTGATGGCCTGGAATTTGGCTGTCGTCACGGCTTTGTCTGTTGGCCAATTTCTGACTGCGTCATTCGACCTGGGGACGCCATCGGTTTATCTTCAGCCTTTGCCAATTTTGGATTAACAAATTTTAATAGAGTTAGCAATCAATTAGCCACTGAAATCAATCAACTTATAGTTAAAGTTAAGCATATTCATAATTCATTCTTTTTTTTTCTTTCGTGTATTGTGTGTATGTACTTTTATTTAGCTTTCTTTTATGCAGTTGTCCTAAAATCTTTGACCTCCAATTTCGTGTAGTTTCATGTATTTTTTGTTGCTTTTTCTTCTTTTCGTTAATTAATAATTGTTTATATGTATGTATGTAGGTGTATATCAGCGGTATGTAATTATTTACGTTAATGTTTATCATTTGAATTGAAGCATGCACTTCCCGAACACTTCTTGTGACCTTAGAATCGCTTTATCAATCCTCCATCCATCATCATTTCTATCATCATTATCGTCATCGTCATCTCAAGTCGTTGTTTGCCCCTCCAGCTTTTAAACAAAACTTATCCATTAACTAAATTAAATACAGTATTTCCATTAAAGTAAAATTTACAACAAGCACTATAAACTATAGCCAAACTATAGCCACTCTCTCGTAACTAAATCGCCTACTTTTGCTGCTCAGTAAACTTGGCGATTTGCGGATATTTGCTTGGATCATAGTCGACATCGTGCTTGATACGCTCCCGGGCATTCGAGCGTACGGAATCCGTATACGATGCCTGTACAGCAGCATCGTGCGCAATTGCGCTAATCACAAGATCAGGATTAACAACTGGATTGCCACCGGTTGCATTTTGGGCTCCCAATCCGGTGCTCTGTATGGCACGCTGCACACCGCTGGCTATGAGACACTCCACGTTCGCTGGTGGCTTCTCAGTCTGAATGATCTTGCGTCGCTTCGCCGACATGCCCGATATGTAGGCATCTGAGTACGGCGGTTGTGCACGTGTTTGCTGTGTTTGAATACATCAAATGGTTAACAGAACTTTTAAGCCATTTACAACTAGTACTCACCTCCGATTGTGTCTGCAGATCTCGCGTTATGACTGGCAGCCAATCATTGGCGAAGTTATTGTGCCACGGCTCAGAGCCAACTGTAACAGCGGGCAGCGGTGTGTCCAGCTCTGTGGCACTGCTGCTGCTGCTGGTGGCCACATCGGCCATTTCAATGTCGCTATCAACTGCCTGTTGCTCCACCGTTGGCTGTGGAAGAAACGCAAGCGATGGAGGTGCAACAAATGGTTGCTATTAGTTGAAATCTTCATTAGCTGAAAGTTTCAATTAAAATGTCTCAGTGAATTTCAACTCACAGCTGCAGCGTCGGTTGCAAGCGTCGACTGCACATTGCGCAGCACCAGGAACTGTTGGGCATCTGCGGTGTCCGTGTGGATTGGAATTGTGGGATCAGTGTAGTTGCCCAAGAACTGCAAAGCCTCGTTACGAAAGTCTGCAAGAAGATGTGATTAATGTGGGTTTGGGTAAAGGATTCAAAGTGAACTTACTTGAACGCAGTGGCACGATGAGCAGACGCATGAGTTGACGCCAAAAGAGTTCAGCGTTGGCGCTGCCCAGGCACAGCAGCAGCACGCTGTAGAGTCGCCCGCGGAACTGTTCGCAGATATCCTTCAGTCGCTCCTCAAACTGGGCATCAGTGGCATTCGGTGGTGCACTGCACAGCTCGATGACGAGACGCAGACTCTGACGCAGCGTATTGCAGACAGAGTCGCGTGAATTGTACTCCGGTCGTTCGTACTGCGGCAGATAGAGCAGACTATCGGCAAACCAGTCCAGAGCACGATTGATGGCCGAGCGTATGGTCTCCTCGTTAATGGGCGCTCTCTCGAAGACGCTCTGATGCAGAAAGTTGCTCAGTTGGGCACGCAGGTTACTCAGACTTGAACTGGAAACAGTGACCGTGACTGGAACTGGTTCAACAACGGCTACGGTTGCTGCTGCTGCTGCTGGGGCTGTTACTGCTGTTGGTACGACTGCTGCTGCTGCTGGTGCTACTGGTGCTGGTGGTGCTCCTATTTCTGCTGCTCCTGTAGCTGATGATGTGGCATTTGCAGGAGTGGCGGTGTTAGCGTTGCCAAAAGCTACCAAGGCATTGTCAAGCATAGACATAACGGTTAAAAATCTGGATAAAATTCTTTGTATTGGCCGATTACTGTGCGGGTTCGGCCGTAAACGGCGATTAGTTGGCATTGAGAAGCGGCTACTACTGCTGCTGCTCGAGCTGCTGCTGCTGCCATTAGCAATAGCAAAAGCATTCCCGTTCCCGCTCCCAATCTCGCTACTGATAACAATCCCGTTCCCATTACCAAAGGCACCAGCGGTACCAACAGTGCCACTTGCTACTCTCGGCACACCTCTACCACGGCTCTCACGATGGCCGGCACGACGTCGTGCACACGTGAGACTTGCGCCACGTTGGCCACGGTGCGGCGGGAAACGTCTTGCGATGACTATTGATATATGACATGGATATAAATGCAAATTAGATGTCAGAGATGCAAACCGATGACGCTGACAATCCTACACAAATAACGCTAACTACTCTAAGCTCACAAAAGGTAATAAGCTCAGAGGGGTTTGTTTTTTGTATCTCTTTCTAGACTGATAATTGCACATTTGCCTAATTACTCAATCAATTTGCATGACAAATTGTAGCTAACAATAATTTGTACATATGAATGTAAAGTAATACTAGTAAAATGCTATTTAATTCAATTTCTATATATATCACAGAGAAATAATTTATTATCGCTTTCAGTTATTTCTCTTTATGCAAAGCTACACACACACACACACACACACACACCAACACATATTTTACTCTACGCTTCTCTTACACAAAGTATTTGGAATACTTTTCTTCACTAACTGTAACCCAAAGAGCGTAAATTAGAGAGAGTCACGCACAACTTAGCAATCGAGCTTATTTCTTTCGCTCTTTAAGCTGGAGTCGAACCACGCTTAGGCACACGAAGTGGCCTCTCTTACGTTAACAGAGACGCCGGCAGAATTTTTAGCACACCGTCTTGCCTTTACTCTCTTAAAGTTTCCCCCTTTATGCTGCTCTCAGCAAAACTTTTACTCTCTACTCTCTTCTACTTCTACTCTCCTGTAACTATTCGAAAAGAAATTAAGCAAAGTCTAAAGAGAGCGGCAATTATATGCAGAGGCGCCATCTCTTGCTCAGTAGTCAGAAATAAGTATTAAAAGCCTAACAGAAACACAGAAAAGTCTACAGTCTTAGTAACAATTTGTAATCTTTGTCGTTGGCTTAAAAGCAAAAACACGGTTTACATCTCTGGTGAAAGGTGTTGGGATGATGACATGGTGAGGCGAAGTCGTGCACTGCCCGAGACTTACGATCTACAGACTTATAACTTATAGCATTATTGATATACATTTGCTTACCCGTTGAATCGGTGACACCAGCTGTTGTTGGCGCTCGGCGATCGCTGTTGTTGTTGCTGCTATTGTTGTTGTTATTGGTGTTGTTGTTGTTGTTTTGGGGCAACGGTTCCGGCTCCCGAATGTGATGACTGTTGCAGGGCAAGAAGCGATCAAAGGCCGTATGCGTTGGCGCAATCCTTCCGGCCCAATTATTGTTGCCACCAATTTGAATTTGTGGTCGCGATGTGGAACGTGTCTGTGTTGCCGTTGTGGGCAATGTATTCGCTCTCTGGCCCGTCGAGGTAGAAGCTGCGCCAGCTCCAGCGCCAGCTGCTGCTGCCGCCTCGCCATTTGCCGTGCCATCTGTGGCGGCTGCTGGGCGTCCTCCATGCGGATGCACAGCAGCTGTCATCATATGCACGGGCAGATTTATCGACATTATGTTGGGCACATTGAAGCCCACATGGACATCAGCACCAGCGTTGCCTGCCGTAGCCCCAGCGGGCACTGTACCGCCTCCCGCAGCTGCTCCGGCTGCATTTGGAGCAGCTCCAGTCGCTTCTCCAGCTCCTGTGCCTTCGCTGTTGGCGCCTGCTGGGCGTCCCTGTGGATGCACTGCCGCTGCCATCATGTGCATCGGTAAATTGATGGACATAATGTTGGGTGCGTTGAATCCCACGTGAATATCGGCATCGTTCGCGGCGCTGTTCACCACCGCCTGTATCAGACGAGCCATTTGCATCTGTGGGTCTAAAAAGAAAGAAGATTTGTTAATTCAAGTCTTTCGAAGGGTTAAGGAAATCAATGCAAGCAATGGGGCAAAGCTATAACAGTATAGCTAAAAGCTATAGAAACATCTAGAACTTTTGATTAAAAAGCTGATTAACGGTTGATGGACTTAGTTGGCAACACAGCAAAAGCTTTTAACAGAAACTTTTGGTTAGAGTTAGAAAAGCTATAGCCAATTGTTAGGGTTAAGGTTAAGGAACTGACGGCAACAGGAAACTGACACGATCCGACGCTTAAGGATCAATTTGAAACTTTTGAGGAAACGAACAATAAAAGGCGTTTAAAAAGGGGGCGTGACACCTACTGGGTGGCGGCAAAGGCACAGGCACATACAGGCGAAACCTTGGAGTAGGTGCTTCATTGCCCACTACCGAACGCTCCTCTTGCTCATCTACAGGGACAACGACAATGACAATGGATAAGAATTTCCCAGAAGGAACACAACTGAATAACTCACCCATTACTGGACGTGCTTGTTGATGTGGCTGATGGCCAGCTGCATTAGCAGCTGCTGGTGCCACCATGGGTTCATCTACGGGATCTTCAACGTTGTCCATCGTGGGCACAATCCCCGCGAGCACTGCAGCAGCAGCGGTGGCCTCAGCAGCAGCCGCGGCTGCTGTTTGCCCGCCATCAGACGATCCTCCCCTGCCAAACAATTGATTGATGTTGGATTCTGGGGCGGGATTGCTGCCAGTCGCTGCTGCGCCTGCTGCGGGCGGTGCCACGACTCCGGCGGGCGGTGGGAACATGGGCACAGCGAGCATGGGCCCCGATGGAGTGTGCTGCATATCTGTAAGTGGTGAGCCAACTAGATTGGGTGTAAATATGTTATTGGAGCGTATGTAGCCACTCTGCTCGACGAGAATGGGACGACAGGTGAGGACACGTGGTCCAGGCTGCGACAGATCGAGCATCAGATCCGAGATGGCATGCTGGGCATGGGATAGATAGTGAAAGGCCTCTGAGACGCGATCAAAGATACGCTGAGCATTCTCCCGTCCAACCGTGTCCTGCTCCTCAAAGACGGGATCCTGTTCCAAAATCTCGTAGTAGCGATTCACAAAGGGCGAGAGGCGTGTCTGGACAGTGCGATAACGTTGAATGACATTGGCCAGCACCTGGGGACGTGTTCTGCGACGTGGCCCAATGCCAGTGACGGCCACATTGGAGTCGTCTTCAATGATCACCGCTGCAGCGGCTGTGGTCTCCTCGCTGGTATCACTTCCACCGGCTGCACCACCCGCAGCTCCGCCCTCGCTGCCCGTGCCACCGCCCTCGCTGCCTGTGCCTCCGCCCTCGCTGCCTGTGCCTCCGCCCTCAGCTCCGGCAGGCTGCTGCTGTGCTTCCCCCTCTCCACCTTCATTGGTGTAGACCGTAGGCAGCTGCACCACCGTATAGTTGCGACCGGGTGTGTTGCGTGACAGAGCAGCCGTGACTGCGTCCTGCACCATGTCGATGATGTTATTGTTGCGCGGCATATCCGTCGATGAGACGCCCACCTCGACCACAGTGGACTCCATGGTCCAGCGACCACGTTGCAATATATCCAAGGACTGATTGTTTAGGCCCACCTCGGGATTCTCCAGATAGGCGGCTATATTGTTGGCACAATCGATCATGTGGAGCGCAACGGTGATGCGATTAATGCAGAAGGACGAGGAGTTCGGAAAGCGATTCGGTGGTGTGCGAGTCTGCAAGGGATTACAACCAATAAGAAGGGTGGACGAGAGTCTTAGGTGTGTCTAATCTTACCCCAGTGTCGTTCATTGGTCCATTGTTCACTGGTATGGCCATGGTGCCCACCAGCATGCCGTCGAGTGCTCGGAAATACGGTGAATTGCGCAATCTTGGAGCCGGACGACCGGCCATGTTGCGGAAACCACCGCGCATCGGTTCATCGTTGTTTGTGGCGTTTGCGCCGCGCTGCGAGAACGGCGGGCGTTCGGCGACATGCAGAACTTTACCGTCAACATCTGTGCAGGTAGGGTGGGGGTAGAGAAGAGCGTGAGAATTTGTTGTTTGAGCAGCTGAAACGCAGCGCGCAATGACTCACCATATTCCTTGACTTGCTTCTCGTCGGCCAAGACACGGCCCTGGTAAATGATGCGTTGATTCTCGGCCGCAATGTTCGTCTTTTCGGCGATTTGATCCTTAAACTGTCGTATAGTTATCTGCAAGAGAATAGCGGTTTTATTGCCTGCATTTATGTCCAACACACAACCTCAAATACTAGAGGAAAAAAATATCCCACACACACGTACACACCAACACAAAATCAAACACACTTACCCACACACACACATATACACTTACCTCATTGTCGATGCTGAAGTCGTGTGTGCGCGCATCTAAAGTTTTCACCTTTAGGTTTATTAACATTTTATCTGCCGTCCGTCTTTTGTATTTGTTATTGTATCGTCAATTAGCGGCGTTAATTCTGTTAAATTCTTAACCTTTCACTGCACACAAAAAACAACAGACGGCTAGCTGGCCAAATTGAGGGGGGAAGAATATCGGTGTCGATGTCGCGATGTTATCGTTGGTCGTGTCGTTTTTGCCAATCGAATCGCACTCGCTTTGGCAGCCGCTCTCTTACTAACACTCACGCTCGCTCTCCGTATTCTGTCGCTCTTTCTCTCTCACTGCTTTACTTTATATTGCTATCGCGCTGAATTTTACAATCCGGTGTCGCCAAATTATTTTATTTACACAGATTTCCAAAAACGTCAAAGCCTCATCAACACCAAGTGCAAACAACAAATATGAATGGAAATATATATTCCGTAAATTTTGACAAACAGTTTCACGAAAATAGCTGCTGCCTGAGACGAACAATGAATGCTTAGTTTTTCGATTTATAAAATATACAGTACAAATTTGAGCGAACTAGTGTGGGGACTCCATAAAAGCGTTACGATTAGTTTAGGGTTAGTTTTGCTAAACTACTGGGCGGTTTAACTGGATATAATTAAACGTTAAGCTTATTTAATTCAATTTTTAATAAAATTTTGTTCAAGCTTTCGGCGTGTGCAGTGAATACTTTGTATGGAGTAGCTGTAAACAGCTGATTGGTTAATTTTAGTTCGCTTGTGCCATCCCTTTACTACCATGATTGAATTTCACAACTATCGATATATACAATAATACAATACAACAAAATACCTATCGCACATACCTAAAGTAATTATTGAAGCTTACAATCGGCGAATAAACAAATTAAAGCTCTTGGGTATTTTTTTAATGATTTGGCTTTCCACCAAATCCCAAAATACAGGTGACCAATATTCTTATTGGTCATATAATATTGGGAGAAAAATACTAAACAGTGGGAAATGTTACTTTATCGATAGACTAGGGTTGTCAGGGCAACACTCTTTTGGTTTTTCAATGGCGCGCAATTCAAATAGTTGATAAGTGGTTCATATATTAATGCTGTCTTGGTTAAATGTATATTTAAAGATGAATAATTTTTCTTTAATTGTTTTATTAACTAATTTATAAATGCGTCTAAATTTAAGTTTCTTTGCTCGTTAAATGTTTGCAAAATATTCCACCCATCACAACATTAAACGTTGACTTGAATTCCATAAAAAGCTTGACGTGCATGCCGCATATATTAACCCAGCTGTGCCCTCGCTTACCCCTCTGCTCCTACCAATTGCCTTCTTTGAGCTGCATCCTGTGGGAATTTTGGGCGGTGCAAAAAGCAAAGGAAAACAAGCAGCGTATGAATAATAAGAAATAAACCGGGAAAAGCCGGCGCTGCAGCAAAGGTGTATAAGAAGTTTTTCCCTTTGAATATTTAAGTGGCACGGTGGGGGGCGGTGAACGGTAGGGGGTGTGGCAACCGCAGCTAACACAATTTTTCTTATACCCCAAGAAATGTGCGGAAATGTGATTTAATGTCTGCGATTTCGGGACTCAAAATGATTGCCGAATGAAAGGGATTTCAGCAGGCAAAGAAATTTAATAATAGCTTGAAATATATGCAAGTATTTCGTATTTATTTGTAACATTTTTATATATATGTATTTTGAAAGAAAAGTTTATGTAAATAAATAACAATTATTTCAGTTTTGTTCACACTTTGCTCGCAATTTACAAATTGCTTTTAAATGGGCTGTAAAAAAGTTTTAATGAGTTTTCGACACTCTAAGCGGGCAGTCCATCTGTCTCTCTCTCGCACTCGGTCTTTGCCCCCCTCTCTCTCTCTCACACTTCTACCCCTCAGCTTATGCATTTTTATTTTCATTATCATCTTTTTTTTTTGGCTCACTTTTCCTATTACATTTTTTTTTTGTGCCCCCTGCCAGAAGTTTTCCGCTTTTCTGGGCATGTGGGCGTGTTTTCGGGGCGTGGCGTCTCAACAACAATAATTGCTTGTCGCCGTCGCTTAATGAAATTATATCAATCGGTGGGATCAGCCGAAAACGAGCTAGAAATTGCTATTATTATTGTTGTCGTGCATCTGGCAGCGGGAATGGAAAATGGAAAATGACTTTTACTTTTGTTAATCTTAATATTTTCATTAGGAACATTTTTGAATTTGCGTTTACGCATTGAGTATGAAAGTTGTAATCATTTCTTTGGCAACTTTTTGTAAGACATTTTCCTCATTTTCCCCATTTTCTTACATTTTCCTGCATTTCCCATTTCACGTGGCGGTCAAGGACTGCTCCAAAGTCTCACGTCAAATTAAATCAAGCTGTAATATAAAGAAAATTGAAGTCAAGTCCCCTTTGTGCCATAAACCAAGGACCGGAAAACCACCCACCCCCTGCCCTAACAACAACCCACCTCTCATTCACACACACACAGAGGTAAGGGAATTGTTCTCGAAATGGAAAACAAAATATGCTTGGAATTGTGGTTGGAGTAGCTAGTGAGTGGAACAGGGACGCAGATAGGCAGAGAGCGAACAGCTGATTGGCAATACAACAGTCTGATGCCTTAACCCTTAGTTGCACTACTATATGAAAGCAATTAATATTTAATAAATTAGTGCTTATAAGCAGAAAAATAACTACTGTTCAAAATTTAGCTAATTTATTACTCTTAGAATTCTAATTTTAGCACAAAAAAGTATAATTTATTTAATTATTGTACTACATAATATAAACTACTATTTAAATATTTTAACACACTACTATTTACACTACATATTATAAAAGTGTTAAAATTTCTACTACATATTTGACTGTCTAACTAATTGCGCTTATAGCATTTTTAGTTATATTAATCTAACTGCTCAAAAGCGGACACAACGCACACTTAAGGGTTAACCCTAATTGCAATTACAGGGTGTAGTATGTGTGCATGTATGTGTGTGTAACTGTAAATACTTTTACAGATCACACTTGTAATTGTTGGCAAATAATTTCCACTTGTAACTGGCAATTGCACTGACCCCATAAATATCGCTAAGTACGACGCGAATTTTTGGACGTGAACTTAAACGAAAAAGGCAGCTAAATTTATGGTCAACACTTAATCTAAGCTGTCAATGCGGTTGCAGAACAGAGCCAAGAAATAAAACAACAGCAGCAATTGGAAACTATCGTAATTGCAGTGCATTACGACAAACGTGAAATAGCACAACGTTACGTAGTAAATTGCGGTGTTACGTTACGAATTGACCAAAGCTCTGTGTTAGAACACACACACGAACACACACACATATGTATGTGAGCTAAAGAAGTCGTAAAGTTTTAGTTGCATTTCCGTCTTTCATTTCATCTTCGTCTCTGTCTTCGTTTTCGTCTTCTCCTTTGACTTTTAATTTATGTTTCAATTCCAATTAGCAGACGAGGCGCGTGGAGCTTTTATGCGAGTTCCGTTAATTGACTTTCGGCCTGGCGCTGGCGCGTCATTTGTAATTGTATACCAAACACAGCGGAGAGCGGGAGAGCGAACACGTCTGAGAGCGGCAGCGTATTAGGTAGGTAGGGAGAGAGAGAGCGTAAGTGTGAGAGCGCGAGGTTAAGTAATGCAGCTAATTGAAGTTCAAATTGTGCAGGGCATTGAGAAAAGCGCTTAGCCAGGAATCCCTTGAAATGTAAGCACTTAAACACACACGCACACACATGCACACACTAATGTAGGTGAGTGTGACCAGTCAGAAATAAAAAAGGACAACTTAAAAGCTAAAGGAGAAGACGAATTCACAGTAAATTCACTTAAGCGACGTAAAAGCAACGAAAGCCAATTTAACAGTCAATACAAAGGGACACACAAACCCTCACACACACACATACATTGAAACAGTTAGGCACCCACACAATCACATGACGATTGTAAGGCAAACGGAAATAAAATCAAGCATAAATGCAATAATACAATTTATGTGCCAAATTTCATAAGAGCCATAATGGACTCACACAAACACACACACACGCGAACAAATCAAGCAAAAGTCATCAACAAACAAAGGTGACTCCCACATACGTGAAGCGGCAGAAGAAGAAGAAGCACAACTCAAAGTGGAGTACGAAGCAGCAGAAGAAGTTGGACGTAGGAATAATCGTAATCACATTTGTGTTCCTGAAGATGCTGAATGTTGATGCTATTTATGTGTCATTTTCATTGCGCAAAAACTTTTTCCAGACGCTCACAACAGCAACAATGTCCAACTCGGACGTCCACTTCCTGCTGTGCCCACTATTCCACTCTCTCTCACTCTCTCACTCTCTTCTCCTCTGTATGTGTGCTCTTCTTGCCTGCTGCAAGTTAACAACATTTGCTTTACGTTTGCCAATTGCATTATAACTCAATTGTAGCTGAACGATTTTTATGGCCATATCGACTCTGACTTCGACTTCGACTCCGACTCCGACTCCTTCTCCTGTGTGTTGAGAATGCAGCACAAACTACACGATTTCTTTAAGTGTAGCATTGGTAACACTTCACACAACAACTTCCGCTACAATGGACATTATATTGTTTGAATTTGTTATGGGAATTCTACAAAGAGATATGATATGAATGTCTACAAGAATTGTCTACAAATAGCTACAAGTGTTAGGCAGTTAACTGCAAACTGTTGTAACTTTATAAAGAATTTATAGTTAGCTAAAAAGAAGTTGAGTATCTTCGACATAAGAAACTTGTACATAAATAATGAATAAAGTTTGTTAGCCTAAGTGAATAAAGAGCAGCTTTAAAATTACTGAAACATATAAAATAAAAGAAAATAATAAAATAAATGAAACAAAATAATAAATTTAAAAAACAACTATTTTAAATTTAAACAGATTATAAACATGAAAGAATGAAGGACACCATAGCTAACAAAAAGTTGTCTATAAAAATAAAATAATATTAATATTAATATTTTTACCTGTCTTGCCATTGCATAAACAAGGAACTCTCGTATCTTTCAAGCTCTTATAGTCTCTGAGAGCTTTCTGTTTATTCAGACGGACATGGCTATAGCGAGTAGGCTATAAATGCTGGTCAAGAATATATATATTTTATATGGTCTGCCACTCCTACTTCTCCCAGTTACATAGAGTCAAACGATTATGACTTTAAAATGTTTTTAGTTTAGTTTTGTTTAATTATGAATTTTATTTAATGTTTATTACATATGTATATAAATATTTTTTAATACTTTCATATTTATTATAAAACTTATTATATAATATTTTTAGCTAATTTAGTAATAAAATAAATTTATTTATTTAGTTTGCTGCACATCAAATCAAAACTTGTTTAATTATTTAGTACTAAACCCACTCAGATCTGCGTTGTAAGTGGACAGGTGAACAGCTGGACAGGTGAGTGCTGTGCGTTTGAATACAAAGACATCTGAAGTGGATTTTGTGGGAATGCATTAACAATTTGCCATCTTTAATGCATCTCCAAAGGGTCATAAATTTAGCTGACTGCTTGTTGGTTGCTCGTTGTGGTCTGTTGTCTGTTATTATATTTTGGGCATTTCTTGCGCTTGAGGGCACTTCAGTGGCATCTAGCTATGCTAGGAATGTGTCAGTGGATGTGAATGTATGCATGTGGATATGGAATTGGACTTGGACTTGGATTTGGATTGGGAGCAGAGCAAGTGCGGTGACCTCATGACCAGCAATTGGGCAATTGTCTTTGGGTTATGTAATCTCTGAAGTGGGCAACTGACACGCCCTCCATTTGGCTGTCACTCGACTGTAAATTGATTTGCCACGATCTCGAGATAGAAATGGATTTATGAAAGTCACGCAAAAGTCAATCGCATTAGCCGAAACGGGTCTACATGAAAAAAAAGTGGTAAGAGCGGCGCTGGAGAACAATTAACTGGGCCAACTTATGAGTAATTGGCTCGATCAGTGTTTCATTTATAAGCCTTGGCTTGCTCAACTAACGACAACAGTTGTAACACTTTCTTCACAGCAACGACATGGCTCAAACACTTCTGGCCCTCATTTCAGCCCTTTTGCTGCTCTCCACCGCCTGGGCGGGCATCATTGCTCTGGGAGATGAGCATGCCGTGGCTCATACCCAACAGAATGTGGTCAGAAGCTTCGATGGCACCGTCTCCCACTACGCCAAGTCCGTGGCCACGCCCTACTCCCAGGTGCACAAACAGGATACGCGCATTAGCAACAATGTCTACCAACCTGCCATTGCCAAGACTGTTACCTATGCCGCTCCAGCTGCAGTTGCCTCTCCTGTCTACACGCCACACCAGCCCGCTGTCTACACCCACTCGACTCCTGTGGCTGCTCCCGTTTATCATCAGCAAGCCATACCCACTTCCCCAGTCACCTATGCCAGCCACCATCAGCCTCAGGCCGTGATCCACTACTCCCCCGCAGAGGCAGTGTCCCACATGAGTTTCGATGGCTTTGGCACCCACTGGGGCTACTAAGTCACTGCCACTGTTCGTTTGTTAACAATAGTTTTAAGACTTTTCAAAAATAAATAAATAAATACAAAAAAAAAATTTTAATTTGATTAAAGTTAATCGCCATACTGGATTGTCTATAGAATCTGCAGAAATAATGACTTAAGTGGTCAGTTCACGCCAGTAACAAAAGGCCAGCGCTAAAAGTTGGCTTAAATTAGCTCACAGCTTATTTAAATCAGCCCAAATTGAGCATTTAAATCTGCTTTAATATAAGAAATGAATTTGTTTTAGTTAATGTATAAATATAAAATGTATTTTTAAATTAATTTGCAGTTTAAATTGAATTTTTAAACTATAAATATATATTTTAATATTATAGTTTTGAATGGATTAAACAATTCTTTTTAATTGAACTACGACTGACTGTTTATTAAATTTAAATGACTTTAAAGTCTTCTACAAACTTAAATTTACTTACGTCTTGAATAAAAATTGTATAAAAAAATTATTTAAATTTAATAAAAACCTAAAAGTTCTGCGCGAACTTCAAGTGCTTCAAAAAGCAGCTAAATCACAAGCCTGGCGTATACGTAATATTCAGTAAACTTCCTTTAAACCCACAATTACTTACCCATTCAATTTCAAATACTTTACTAACCAATTAACCTATTACAATTTGACTTTCTTAGTTTATTTCTTAATGCAATTGCGAATTTAATAAAATAATCTGCACTTATTTTGTGTTTATAATGAGCATGACATGTTTTCCCAACCGATTTGATGCTGCTCACGTTCGAGTCGTTGGTGTATAAACAAATCATAAAAACTACACACAAAGTGCACTACAAATGGCCTCAAGCAGGACATTAAGTCCTTGTTGTTGTGCTGGTTATGTTGGGCGTCGGGTTACGTGATTTGTGCAGTGCAAACTTAAAAATCGGACATCGCATGGCACGTGACTCGACTGGGTAAGGAGCGAGTGCTGGCCAAGGAGCAGAAAGGACACTCAGCATCAATGAAACTAATCGGATTTTTACATTTATTTCACTTCATTTTCTTTTACATTTTCTTTTCTATTTTCTATCTGAGTGCTAACGTTGATAGTCACTAGGAAGTTTTCTCGTTATAAATTATGCACACTGCCAATTGAGGGTCATAATCTATAAATTGAAATCTCATTTTTGCTACCTCATTAATTTTGCAAGAGGTTAAAAAAAGGTAAGCACAAGAAATGGAAAATTCAAGTCAATTTGAGATCAGTTTTGCATAAATGATGGCACCATTTAGATGCCAATCAGTTCAATGAATGCCAAAAATCATAAAGTTATGCAAATACTTTGGCTAGAACTATCTATTTGGCCCAGTTGCGTTAACTGTTCAAATAAATTTTCACTTTGCAAGAAATTGTTACAAATTTGCCAAAAGCGTTGAAAGAACAAAATGCGGCCATAAACAGGCTCTTAAAGGTCTAACACTGAGTGGCATCAGTTGTGAGCTGCTGTCTACTACTCTTTCCTGGCCTTCTCTTCTGGCCCTTTCGCCACTTGACTGCAAAAAAAGGCGCAATGATAAAATATTTGCCCCGCTGAGCCAAGTAAATTGTTGGTAAAAAGTTGCCGCTAAAAAAAAATGGCTAAAGAAAGGCCAAGTTGCCGTGTTGTTTAGCTGTTTTACTATTTTGCTGTTGTGGGCTAAGTTGAGTGGCAACAGCCTTGCACTGCCTCGCCCCCTGCCCGCCCCCTTCATTCGCTTGCTACTTGTGCTTCTCGGACTTGTCCTGGCTGCAGTCAAAAGGAAGTTTTGTGAAATATAAAAATGCAAAATGCAAAATGCTCAGTAAGATGTATTTATCAACATAATTACATTTTTTAATGGCTTTTTAAACCGCAAAATGGCCAAAGCCGTAAGCTGCGATAAAAGTAGAGCATATAAAAATAACAGACATAACAGTTAGTGGATTTATCTTTGTGCTTGGCCATTCGATTATTTTTCTTGGGCTGCTGACTTGACCAAGTTAGTGGCTTTAAGTCAATTAAGTGCATCAGTGAGCTTAGAAAAGGTTGGGATATTTTTAAAGATTTATAGTAACATACGTTTTTAGAAATTAAATTTAAATAATATTTAACTAAAATATTTATTTAAAAAAAATGTTTCTAATTTTATAAAAAAGCAAGCACATTTTTTTAAGTATACACAATTAAACTTATGTCACTACACAAACCGGCTTTGAACTTACTCCATTCGTTCTGCCCACTTCATTACTCACATTACTCATCTACAGGGTAAAGCAACAACAAGCTCACTGAGCACCAAATGTAAACAATCGTGACGTCAACGTGTGTTTAGCTTTGCGGTGCTCTTTAATCATACAGTGAGCGCCAAGAATGTGTGCATACTTTGGCACAGCTAAAAATAAAAACTGGAGCACGTAAAGTTGGCAAGCACTTCACATAAAGCGGGTGGTAGAGAGCGGAGAGCACAAAAAGATTAAATCCAAATTGAACAATAACAACTCTTAAATATATGACTAACTGATAAATATACGTATTAATTCTAACTATAAATGTGCAAAACAAAACAAGTTATCGCCGGCTGATAAGAAAGAGTATGAGTATGAGAGACTCGTTACGTTGCGTTGCGTTACGTTACATACACACACGCATAGCAAAGGAAGACAACAGACAAGCAGCCGCAAGAAGAGCGCTTTAGAGAGTGAAAGTGAGCGAGCTTGAGAGAGCGCCAGTTAGCAGCAAAGAGCGTAAGAGTGTGCACATGCAATGGTAAACATGTGAACACACACATGCATACATAGCAAAGGAGGACAACAGACAAGCAGCCGCAAGAAGAGCGCTTCAGAGAGTGAAAGTGAGCGAGCTTGAGAGAGCGCCAATTAGCAGCAAAGAGCATAAGAGTGTGCACATGCAATGGTAAACATGTGAACTGATCGGCAAAAATAATTCAGTCGCTTTTTGCTTGTAAGAGAGAACAGTTGAGAGATCGGCATTGCATTTGTTTATAAAAACGGTAAAAGCATAACAGGTTTGGACATGCAATAGAAACATATACATATATATGTGCATGCACAACATACACACACTCACATGTGTGTATTTAGAATGAATTTCAAGACGAACAGCGACAGTTACATTACGCGATGATTCATGCAGAATTGTAAATCGAAATGTATTTCATAACAATGCCAAAACGCGATTACACGCTGTGCATGCACTTTGCCTTGCTGTTATCGATAACACAAGTTAATCGATCAGCGGCCTTGGAAGTTGACACAAATTCGGAGAGACAGGTGACTCCTACGCTACAAACCGCCGATTACTACAGCTATGAGAGCATGTTGCAGTACCTGTCCGACTTGACCAAGGCCTACAGTGAGCGCGTCAAGTTGGCGGACGCCGGCATAACGTATGAGAATCGTACACTGCGAACAATTACCATAACCAATGGCGATGGACGTACAGGAAAGAAGGTAATCTTGCTGGTGGCCACCGCACATGCACGTGAATGGCTGACTCCCTTTGCGGCTTTGTATGCCGTGGAGCAGCTGGTGGTGCATCTGGAGAGGAATTCAAATTTACTGCAGGACTACGATTGGATTGTGTTGCCTATGGTTAATCCTGATGGCTATATGTACTCCCTCAAAGTGGACAAATATTGGAGAAACTCACGATCTCCGAATGGCAACAATTGCTTTGGCACGAATCTTAATCGGAACTTTGATATCAACTGGGGCAAGGGCTACAAGGAACTGTCAGATCCTTGCAGTGACCACTACGCGGGTACCCAGCCCTTCTCGGCAGCGGAATCGCGTGCAGTTCGGGACATAATGTTTGATTTGGTAAGCACTGGAAGAGCTGTGATGTATCTCACGCTGCACTCGCGGCACAGATGCGTCTACTATCCCTGGATCTACAAGAGGTGAGCAGTGACAGCTTAGATTCGATACCTAAAGAACTAATGTGTAACTTTATTGTAGTGAACCTGCTGAAAACATGAAGCAATTGCGGGAGATTGCCAAGATCGGCGCTGAAGCCATGAGTAGTGCTGCGGGCACGCAGTACAGCTACGGACAGGCTGGCGTTGAAGATGCCTTTGGTGGCACCAGTCCGGACTACGCCTATTCCATTGGCTTTCCGCTCTCCTATGCCCTGGAGCTGACCGGAGTGCGTGGAAATCATAGCTTTGACTTCTGGCCACCTACAGATCTACTGCAGGATCTGGGTGAGGAGACGTGGCTGGGCATACGAGCCATGGCCGAAAAGGCCATTGAATACTATCCACTAAATATCACTAGCCATACTGACGCTAGCTTAGCTAGTCCTAGTTCATACTCTACTTTAATAGATGTGCTTAAAATTATGCTGTTGTTGTGTACAATAACTTTGTTCTCACAGTAGTTAATGGGCAGTGTTAGTTGACTTTTTTGTGCTACTGTAAAGTGCAAAATAACTTATAGCCAAAGAAAACAAATGTCTGTTAAGTAGTTTTGTGTAAATTTAGTGGAAAGTATTTAAAAGTACTTTAAAATGAACAAAAAGTGTTGAGTTTTAAACTAAATCTAAATAATTAAATTATGTTTATTATGTTTATGTATAACATTACTTTTGTAGGCCTCATAATGTGTCACTCCGGTCAGAATTTACTTAAAACCCTTGGTCTACTCAGCTCAAGCTTTAAGCCAAGCTCGAGTCGAGTAAGCCACAGTCACTGGTTATATAGACATGTATACTTAAGTGTATGTATTAAAAAAGCTCATGCTTTAAGCCAAGCAGCTTTACTGGCAACTGTCAATGCCTCTTTGCCAGCCTGAAGCCTTGGAATGCTTCATTTATATCAATTTTGGTACCACTGGCGCCTTAACCAGAATATCAGTTGTCTCGCATTTCAAAAAAAAAAAACAACAGAAAATGTTTAAAATATACAACACACACACACACACACACACACACACACACACACAACTGCAGTGAAATGCATTTGGTCACGTGGTTGAGCCGACAAACACCCACAAATTCACACACCCACTGATACACTCGTAGTCAGACAATCAGACACTCGCATTACGCATACGCCGCGTTGTCTGTCGGCTTGTTTGCGATGGCTATCAACGTGACTTGGCCAGCTCACTGCCACCCACTCTTAACTCCAATGCCAACCGACTCTCTGGGCAGTCGGTCTCTGTGCTATCAGTCGCATTGTCTGATACATTTCGTGTGCTGCAATTAACGCAACAAATTGCATTTTTAATATGCACAAATTAATGTGAAAAATCTTTTTTTCATTTCGACGCCAGGGCAACACACAAAAGCGCACAAAAAAAAAACAGAAAAACAAAAAACACTTAGCTGTCCATCGTTGTATTTATAACAGTCATTGTGAAAATTGAAAATTCACATTTGCTGGCACAATTAAAAAACAAAGCAACAAAAAAAAATCGTTTTATCTTTCGGTACCAAGCCATGATGTGCATTACATAAGTTCAAGTAGATAAATATTATAATTTTATATAATAACATTTATCTGCAGTTGTTTACGCTCTGTCATTTATAATTATAATTTTTTTGAATAAAACGAAATGAAATTACAAAGTCAAAGTTTGCGCGGCCCAGGAAGCAACTGTTAATTAGTTTCTTTTTTTCTTTTTTCCTTTTTTTTTGTGCAGTTCCTTTGGTGGGCAAGTCGGGTCGCCGGCCTTGTCAGGCTGCCATCATCTATCTATCCATTTGCCGAGTTCACTGCAAATGTTTTAATTTCCGCTCAAGTGTCTCTAACGGAAATTACTCCAAAAAAAATAAAGGAAGAAAAAAAAGTTGAGCGTTGATGACTCGATACACTCGCAATTTGCAACTCGATTTCAAATAATTAACATACTCCATTTTGTACTCAATATAATGCACTTTACACGCTGTAGCACAAAAATGGTTCGTGCTAATCAGTGATTAAACTCACAAGTGTTTACAGCAAAGACCCGAAATCAGCGTCTCTCTGCTCCCCTTCACATGGTGGTGGTCCAGTGCAACAACCGTAATAATCTCAAACAATTCCGATTAGATTATCGGTTAATACTACTTACGTTATTAGCTGAGTGTGCGTGTGTGTGTGTGTGTGTGTGACTGTTGGGATTATCGTTGTGCATTTTGTGTTCCATTGACTTCATTCAGTAAAATGCTGTTGATCGCGTTACTTGTGTTTTTGCTAACAGCTGCAATTCTCTGCCACTGGGGACAGAGGGCTCGTAGGGCGGCGGTGGCCAATCTGCCGGGTCCTTTCTGTTTTCCAGTACTTGGTGCACTGCAATTGATGTTCCGACTGAGTCCAAAGAGTAAGAAAACTCGATAAAAATATAAAAGACTTGAAAGCAGTTGAGTTTGCTAAAAAAATTATGAATCAAGTAAAAGTAAATAGCAAAAATATTATATAATATTCAAGTATATGGTTAGATTTAAAAAAAAATCCTTTTTCGATTGCATTACAAATTTTTATTTACTTTCTTTCGGCTCAAAGTCTTTCAAAATCAAAGAGAAACACTAAAGAAATTATTCATTTAGTTTGCAGAGCTGTTTTGAGTTTCGTTTGAATTTATTGCAACAATTTTAGTTAACAAATTTAAACTGCCAATCAATTGAATTTAAAGTTTAAAAATACCTGTTGTTGCTCTGAATGTTTTTAAAGAATTGTCGTTATTTCTTTATGCCAGTTTATTTAAGATTGAAATTGTATAGACGTCGGTTCTATTTATACAAAATTGCAAGCTTGTCTTAGCTGACTAAGCTCAGCTCTGTTTCATTTACTTTTTACTTGTATTTTTTATCAGCCAGCTGAGAATTCATGGGTAGAAAGTCATGAATAACCATGAATAATGCCAAAGTGTTGTATATTTATATAGGTAACTATTATTTCTGAATTATAACTGCTACTTAGCTTAAAACAGACTGGTTTTGCTATGCCACAAATTAGTATCATTTTTAGATAAAAAAAACTGAATTTTATTCTAATCAGTAAATACTTTTACAGCTTTCTTAAAAATATCAAGCAAACAGGTTGAGCATTATGGCGATATTCAACGCGTTTGGGCCTTCAATCGTCTGGTTATTATGAGCTGCGATTTGGAGTTCAATGAGCAGATTTTGGCCAGTCAGGAGCATTTGGTAAAACATCCAGTGTACAAGGTGCTGGGACAGTGGCTGGGTAACGGACTGCTGCTCAGTGATGGCAAGGTGTGGCATCAGCGGCGAAAGATCATTACGCCCACATTTCACTTCTCGATATTGGAACAGTTTGTGGAGGTCTTCGATCAGCAGTCGAATATATGCGTACAGCGCTTGGACTCCCAGGCAGATGGCAGCAGTACCTTTGATGTGTATCCTTTCATCTGCTTGGCTGCACTGGATATCATAGCTGAGACTGCCATGGGCACCAAGGTCAATGCCCAAATGGCTGAGAGCACGCCCTATGCGAATGCTGTGAATGAGTAAGTTTGGAAATTGTTTAAAATTTGAGATTCATTAGGCTTATATAATCCCTTACTCCCACCTAGAACCACTGCTCTATTTGCCTGGCGCTTCATGTCCGTTTTTCTGCAGTTCGAGCTGCTCTTCACCTTGACACGACCGCTGCTAAAATGGCGTCAAACGCAGCTCATACGCACCATGCACGACTTTACCATCAAAGTGATCGAGCAGCGACGTCAGGCGCTGCAGCAAGATCAGCTGAAAAAGCAGCAGACAAAGCAGCAGACTGAAGAGGTTGTGGGTAAGAAACAACGCATGGCTTTGCTGGATGTGCTGCTCCAGTCGAGTGTTGATGGACGTCCACTGAAAAACGAGGAGATACGCGAGGAGGTGGATACATTTATGTTCGAGGGACACGATACGACAACGAGTGCGATTTGCTTCTGTCTCTGGGAGATCTCGCGTAATCCTGAAGTGCAGTCTAAAATGCTGGAGGAGATTCGGCGAGTGCTGGGCACAGATACAAGTCGTCCTGTTACCATTAGAGATCTGGCCGAGCTAAAGTACACAGATTGCGTTATTAAGGAAGCACTGCGCATGTATCCACCGGTGCCGCTCATCGGACGCAAACTGCAAACGGATTTCAATTACAGTAAGTAAATAGAAACCTGGAGAGAAATTTATTTAAATTCCCCTAATTGGCCAACAGCTCATAGCAAGTTGGGTAATGGCGTTATACCCGCTGGCTCGGAGATCATTTTGGCCATCGTTGGTGTGCACAATCGTGAGCAGAACTTTCCCAATCCCAGACACTTTAAGCCGGAGCGACATGAGAGCGGCGAGCGCATACCGAACTATGCCTTTGTGCCCTTCAGTGCTGGGCCAAGAAACTGTATTGGCCAGAAGTTTGCCCAGCTGGAGATGAAGATGATGCTGGCCAAGATTGTAAGGGCTTATGATCTGCTGCCCCTGGGTGAGGATATATATGCTGTGATCAACATAGTGCTACGTTCAGACACGGGTTTCCAGCTGGGCATGCGCAGGCGTAGCAGCGATACAGTGAACACTCAATAAAAGTGAATAGAGGGACTTCAAAATTAAGTTTATTTAATTTTAGTATTTTATTTAGTATATTACTATTAACATTAAATTGAACTATTAAAACTATATTTATTTAATGTCTGTTCTCAAAGTTATTGCCAATTGAAAGCCATTCTTTGAGCCTATGGCCAGCTGCAGATTCGGACGCACTGCATCCCCAAAGGGCAGCAGCTCGTACTGCAGCAGCAAAGGTGCTAGCCAGGATTTGAGCAGCATTAGACTAAACTCTTCAGCAGGACAACGGCGTGCACCCAAACCAAAGCTTAGCAGCTCGCGGGAGTTGTGCAGAAAGCGTTCTGGCTGAAAGTGTTTGGCCAATGGCCCAAAAGTCTCCTCGGAGCGTTGCATTTCGTAGAGGTTAACGTAGACCTCGGAGCCAGCGGGTAGAGCAGCATCCCCCACCCCTGAGTGTGCTGTGATTAAGTGGCGAATTAAATAAGAAGTGGAATTATAAACTTAGACCTACTGTATGAAAAGTCCTTTGTAAGCTCCCGATTCAAAATCAGCTGAGGTGGATGCAGTCGCAGTGTCTCCTTCAAAACCGCTTCCAGATAGGGCATACCCTGTAAATTCCATTCGTTTGCTTTACGAGCACTGCGCACTTCCTCCAGACACCGCTGCTGCACTGTCGGATGCCGTGCAATGAGTATCAGTGCAAAACAGAGCGCTGTGCTGCACAACAGGTAAGCCAGAAAATTACAGGTGTTAAGCTCAGCAATTAGCTGATCATCTGTGAGTTGATTGCTTTCAATCAATAAATCAATCAATGATTGATGCGACATTTTAGCCAAGTTTTGTGCACAGTGCTCTATGTTAACCACTTCCTTGTTCTTTAGCTGATCTTTTGATGTGGGCAAACGAGTTTCTACCAATATGCGTTGATTCTCCTCGTTAATCTGTTGAATCAGCCGCTGCTGTCGCCTACGCGTGAAGGGAGCTGAGAGCCAAAATGTTAGGCGATTGGCCGACTTGATGCTCAGAAAACGCTGTCGATAAATCTCCGTGAGACTGAAATCATAAACCAAATGATTAAACGACAAGTGTCTGACTTAAGTTTACAGCCAGTAAATTATTTAGGCAATTCTATGAGCTGCTAAAACTGGAATTTATGTGAGCGGCTTTAAATAGTTAACTGCCAGCTTTTTTTATAAAGTAAATCTAGCTTTTAAACCCATTTATTCCACAGCTAAATCATTAACTCACTCAGCAAACGCCTCTTTGTACTGCTCGCTTGGTTGCACGCCCAAGGTACAGGGTAACATAAAGTCGAGCACCCTTTGTGACACAACATGCCAAGCGTTAAATACTTCTCGACTTTCGGCGTACATCATCAGCTCCCTACAGGGTTTCTCTGCCTGCGCTTGTAGCCATTTCATTAACTGTGCCGTTTTGTCTGGCTCAAAGTGAGCGGCCAAGAGTTGATGCCGCTGCTGCCACTCATCGGCTGGGCAATTGAGCACACTCTGCTCCAGAAAGTTGCGCATCAACTCATACCCTGTATGCTGATGTGCTTCACTGTGAAGCAGCTGCTTGGCCAGTTCCAGATCAGCGACGGGTATGAAAAGTCTATGAAATACCCAGCAACGACTGAGGTTACCATATTTGGCCAAATAACTGGCACTGTGCTTGAAGAAGTCTACTTAAATTAGTATGCATAAAGATTAAACTATAATTATAAATACTTCTGGGTGTGAGTAGCACTAGCTTGTGCATGGATCCCACAAGTGGCCAGGTGAAGGGTCCCTTGAGATTCGATACAAAACGACGTTGACGTCGTGTTTGGTAATAGTTGAAAGCCGATGCCAGGCAAAAGCACACAAATATGCTGGCCAAGATCATATTGGCAACTGAATTGACCCCCCGGCTATATCAAACTGGGCTATGGTAATCACACTGATTAGCTGCAACTTTATTGCCAGTTGCATTCATTAAACTCGAGTGTTTTACGATGCTTATCAAAGTTGAAATTCAGTTTGGTATTTGTAAACAAACAATTAAACTTGAACGTAAGTAAAGAGTTATTAATACGTTTGATTAGATTAATTATTTATAGTTAGTTTGGTAAGAGTATTCTAAAAAGTATGGCTGTACTTAGTTAAGCTAATCTACTTGTAAATCAAACTAAATACTTGAGAAATAACTGAATGAATGAGCAGAATATTTTTGTAGTTAAAAATAAAATAATTTTTAACTAATTGGGGGTAGATTAAGTGCACAAATTGGTTTTTAATTAAAATACTTAATAGCATGTCATTAAATGCTAAAAAAGTTAGCAAATTGTAGTCTCAACTACCTTAGATACCTAAAGTATCTCTCAGATACATTCCACAAAATGTTGCCAGCCACATGTTGCAGCAACACTTCAATTAGTCCAAGTACTAGTTAGTCACTGCTAGTTTACGCCTCAAAACGCTGCACAAATACAAATAGTTAACTATTAGTTAAATTAGCAAATTCTCTGCTTAAATTTAGTATTTACTTAGGCAAGTAAATGGGGCTACTTATTATTTAAGTTGTGGATTTGTAAGGCTGTATGTTGCCAGAGCAAAGTATCCACTTTTGTGTATACAATGCGCGTTGGCAGTTAACTTGATTGGCCAAGACGCCAGTTGCCAATACAGTAGGCACTGGGAGGCAACTGCTGACTGGCAGTTGTAGATACAGATACATTTAGTTATTGCCTTGGCCACGTTGATAAATATTTAAACGCTTAACTAACATTTAGTTGCTGTTGTTGGAAAATCATTCCGAAACTATTACGAGTAAATCCAACAATTTGGGGCTTAGGGAGTACTACCCAGCGGCATTATCGTACACAGAACAGCTGTTGCTATTCACAACAACAACAACAACAACACGAAGTGTAACCAATTTGAATCTTTTGTGCAAAGTTTTGTGTGTGTGTGTGCGTGTGTGTGTGTGTGTGGGATTTTCGGTTAACCCTTTCAAGAGTCCAACTGTCAAAAGTACATTTGCCTTGGTTACGCCACAGAAATATCCTTGAAGCATGTAATGACAATATCAGCAACAATATGACCCTCTCAAACCCAGCAGTGGCTGGGCGTGGGTTCGGACTGTGGGCAGATTGTGCCCGCGGGGGCTTTGGGATTTCGAGAGGTTTGCTGCTCTTAGCTGTTGGCTACTTTCATTTTGCGGCAATGATGAAACTTTAATGACACAAACACGCACTCCAGAGTCACAAACTGAACTGGATTGGGCCATGTGCGAAGCTCAGAAGCTCAAAAGCAATTTAAGCTACAGCTACAGATACTTTCAGCACAATTTAACATCGTGTGAAATGTGTTGCACATTTCACTGCTTAATGGCAGCTAATGAAGAGTGCTGTGGGTTTGTTGGGTTTGTTGAACCCACAAGTTGGTCATATGCTAAATTCATACGTCAATGTCAGGAGCAACTGAAAAGCGTTCGTTATGGGCGCTGTGTCTTCTAAAACTCGCTTTGTAAATTAACAAAAAAAACAGCAGAGAACTACAAAAAACAAACGGCGTGTGCACTGCAACTGCGACAATGAAAACTAAGCGAACAGCAATGCTGAAAGTCTGACCATTCTCATTGTTTGTTGCGAGTACGAGCTTTTGAGTGCGAAAATGCAGAAAGAAAAGTGCCAAAGGAAGTGGTGGAGTGGGGTACGGTTTCCACAGCACACAAATCCTTTTCACAGGCCTGCCAAATGTACGAGTAGACACTACACTACACTACAAACTACGCTTGCTGGCCAAAAATTAAAAACAAAGACATAAAAACAATTTGCATTTCCATTGTTTTCTTTTTGGCAACAATCCATATCACACACACGCAAACACACACATCAGTCTTTGCTTTATATGACAAAAAAGACAACACAAGTGCACAAAAAAGTCACAGTTTCTACATACACACACACACACACACACACACACACACACACACACACACACACACACACACACACACACACACTCTCTACAGGCTTATAAATTGCAAATGCAGTCGGTCAGCCGGCAAGTTAGAGACAGCAAAAGACACACAACAAGCGACAAACAACAAAACGCAACACAACACAAAAAATACATTGAAATTCAGCTACGAAAATGAACAGTTCACACTGAATTTTAGAATGCGCTACGATTTTGGTAAGAAGGCTTTAAAAAGCGATACAAGTGCTTGAAAATTACAAGCAGTTATAAGAAATATTTAATCAAGCTAAGTGTTGCCTATAAATAGTTGTAATATTGTAAAATAAAAGACGTTGCTTTTTAAAAACGTTTTAAAGACTTAAAGCTTGATTTCCACTGCTATTTTAATTAAGTAATTCTTAGTTAAATATTTTAGTGTAGTAAATTATTACTTAATACTTTTGTTCAGCTTGATTAAAGAAATTTTTACAGTAAAGCCAAAAACTGTGTAAGAGCTTAAAAAGCTGTCAAAATTTACTAAAATTGCTAGCTTAAAAGACATTAAAATCAGGCTGCAAACCGAGCAGATTAAAATAATTTAAGTAAAGAACATACTTATATATGAAACATACTTTAAATAGAAAATGTTTCAACATTCCCAAGCATATGTATACACTCATTTCAATTTAAATATGAATTTATTCACAAATCGTAATAATAATATTATAGAAATTCAAATTGGCAACTTAACAGAGTTTAATTACATATTTCTTTTCATTTAACAGTTTTTAAAACAATATTTAGTTCCACACTTCTACTTGATCTACACTGTAGCGCACTCGCCAGTCGTTGTAACTCATACTTTTACCCGCAGCACGTTTGACGTCACCATTTGCGTTGCTGTCGACATTGGCGACTGGAAGCATTTTGCATGAAATGCCCATAAAGATGATATGCACATCAACACTGTCTGATATCAATGGTGCGATAAGCGCGTAAATTTGCTAACTTCGTTTCCTGATGGTAGCTGCGGTTGTCGTTGTTGTTATACTCGTGTATTTAGTGACGCTGCTTTAATTGTGGCAAACTGAGATCAAGGCTTAAGGCAACTCGCAGTGGCTGTCAGTTAATCAAGACAAACTGTAAGTTGACTTCTGGCTAGACATTTAATTTGGCTGTGCAGCTAAAAGGTTGCCATCACTCACAGGCAGTGGAAATTATGTGTAGGATTTGCCACGCCCACATGCCATTATGACATTGACTTTTGTCACAATTTTTGGCATGCGTTCTCCCCATAGAGATATTAATTCCCAGTTGTCATATGTCAGGGGGCGGTGGGGCTCTAATAATAATACAAGCTGATGCGTGTGCTATGATTACTGTCAGCAACAGACACTGAGACACACTATGAATAAGCACTCACGGCACTCAGAGGACTACACTCATATGCTTATACTTGGCGTTATCCTTAAGGTGCCCCGCAGCTCAACTGTGGCAAGAACTTTCCACAGCGCGACAATTTATCACAGCCAATTTAACCACTTAAGTGTGAAAAACGTTGCCGGAGTAAAAGTACACTACACATCTGCATAACTGACACTCAGATACATATATATATATAATATCTGTAAAGCATAAAATATGGAATGGCAACGCGTCATGCGATTTACAGTTCGCAGCCTTTCAATGGCCTCCAGCGACATGCAGAATCCAAGTGCAAATTGCCACGTTGCTGACCACTCAATGCTTTCAGTGTATGTGTCTGTGTGAGTAACTGTGTGTGGTTATCTATAGGTGTATGAGTGTGTGTGTGTATCTGCTGACGGCATTTATTTGTTTACAATCTGTTTGCGAAAAGCTGCCGCAAGGCTTAAAAATCCGCATTTGCATTTAAAGCGCTGGCCAAATGCTCCCCAAATGTGTGTGTGTGTGTGTGGGATGTATGTGGGTGTGTGCCTGGCATTTGTATTAATTGAAAAAGACAGTTGCAATATACAAGCACTCGCTGCACAATTCGCACTCAATTATTTCTGAGCCGAAATGTGTAACAAAAACCAATTGATTTTTATGCAAATTAACGTATAAAGCCATTTTGTTATTCATATTTAATTATGACCAATAGCGTTTAATAAACTAAGCTAAGTAAGAAGAAGCAAGCAATAAATAATCTATACTTTACCCAAGAAGATATGGCAGAAGTTTCTTAGCTATAAAATTAATTCATTATAAATAAAAAGCAGTTGATTTTATAGACAACACTTTGCATATTTCTAGCGATTAAATTCACATAAAAATTACATATTTTATAAACATTTCAACGCGATTTTTAATTAATTGATTAATGCACACGATTAGACCTTAATTAAAATTGATATTAAAAATAATTTAATGTCTCTATTGAACTATAATTTAATCTCATTAGCAGAAATCGCCTTTAGTAATAGTTTTTGCAGCATCAAACAATTTATAAATTGATTATAGCGCAATAACTGTAATACTTACACTTGTAATTATTAAAATTGTTGCTCCGAGTAGTATAATTATTTAACTAAAGCCCACTATTAAAGTAAATATTTTTCTTTAATTAGTCACAGCGCGTTAAAGACGAGCTTTATCAAAATGTGTTAATTTTTTTTGTAGTTACAGGTACGTAACTAATTCTAAGCTGATTGCTTATTCAACGTATGGTTTTTATATATTTTTTGTACAGCAAATATATCTCGGAACGCGTGCATATGTGGAGCACAGTCTGAAAAGTGCTTACGCTTTAAGCCTTTAGCCGCTGTAATAGGCCAACAGAGCAGTGAGCGTGGAGCGTGGAGCGCGTTTGCTTTCATGGAAATCGGATTTTAGCCAGAACTCATACATAAAAGTGCAGATTCATGTTTTGTTTGACAAAATCCGTATAAATCTAAAGAGCAAATGCCGTAACAAGCAGTTGTCACTCAGTTAACTGGATCGGTCTCGCTGTCTCTCTCTCTCTCTCTCTCTCTCTCTCTCTCTCTCTCTCTTTTCACTCTTCCCGCAGCACATGAGCCAGCTTTGCTGTAGTAGAAATTGGCTGAAAAGACTTATTGTGGAAGTGGCAGCCAAAGCTGCTAAATGGTTTTACCCGCAGTCAATAATGGCTCAGTCAGTTGGGCAGGTCCAGGTTGATGTAGAGCACGTGAGATGCTGCTTTTTAAATACAATTTTCACACTCATTAAAAATTTGCATAATTACAAAAGGGAGCCGCTAAGGGTCGCTACACCGAAATAATAACCAGTAGCCTCATTAGCGCAATGCGCATACGCCGCGTAGTACCGTCGACTTTGAAGTAGACAAGACTCGACATTCGCCACTCGGCACTCAGTACTCATAACCTAGAGCCAAAAAAGCGGTCGGTTTTGGCCGTTTGTTAATTTATGTGGCACAAAGTAAATGAGCTTTTCATGACACTCAAGAGCCGCGTCGCTAAACGCGCGCCGAGTGTTGAATAATAAATGCATGGAAATTAAAAACAATTACATGAAATTACATTTTACACCACAGCATATATGTATAGGTATGTGTGTATGTAGAAACAAATAAACTGCGCATAATGATGCTAATCCCTTAAGCCAACTCTGCACGTTTCAGCTGTCGGCATGGTCAAAACGGCAAGGGTTTGGGCTAGCCACAAAAAGTGCTATCAATTTGCATTGCGTTTGGCTCATTAGCAGCGGCAAATTCGATGGACACAACTGAAATTGTTTGTGCCTATGTTGAAAATTAATAAAATTTATAGTTATGCATATAACGTGACAGCGAGGGGTGCCCGAAAAGTATTTATAGTGGCGTCTATTCTTAAGTGCCATAAGTTTTATTATAGACATTATTTAATATATAAGAATTATATCTATAAGTACTTATATATTTCTCAACTAGCTTATCTTATTTCTAAACTGATAGTAGGCACACATTTATTTATAATTTTAATACAAACAATCTGCACACTTATCTATAAATAAACTTTGCTTTAAATTGTTGTTGCTTTATATTATTTATTTGTATTGTTTTTAGCCAAGTCAACACAGCAGTCGTGGCCGAGCGGTTAAGGCGTCTGACTAGAAATCAGATTCCCTCTGGGAGCGTAGGTTCGAATCCTACCGACTGCGTTGGAAGCAATAATATTTTTTATTAAATATATAATATTATATATTATTTATTTAAAGGAAAAACTCGCATGCCACGCACTCGTGTTACCAACGTAATTGAAACGCCCCAAAATGTTTGTGGCTTTTAGCGCAACATTTTAAGCCTGATAAACAGCTGATTTTCCGCACGGGGCAAAATATTTATTTTATATATTTATGTTTGAGCATTTTGCAAAAATAATTAAATGTCAACAGTATCAAATGGAAAAGGAAAAACAACGTTAAACAAATAGCAGAAAAATTGAAAAGTCATTCATTTAAATCAATTTAAAAATTAAATTTTAAGCGTACAATTTATTATTGTTTATTTAGCTAAATTTAGCTATTTAATTGCGAAACATTAAATAAAGTTTAGCAACTAATTTTCCACGTCTTAAGCTTCAGTCACTTAAGGTTATTGTGTGTATTTGCACAAACATTGAATAATAACAATGCCAAATGCTTTATTCAAGTATTCGATCAATCGAGTGACTTTCCTCTAGCCCCCGCCACCACGCCCCCCCACCCACACAGTTTGGAAACTTATTATCAAAACTGCAGACGTCGTTTGGGGAAATTTGCTGCGTCGCTAAGCCGTAAGTCCAACAAGAAAAATCACTTTTCAGCTTTCCACGTCTCGGGGTTGGATTGAGTGGAGATTTGGGCAAAGTTGAGTAAAGATTTGCTTTCGATTTTTCTAATGATTCTCGTTTAAAATGCCAAACACAATTTGACGATTTTCAATTCAATATGCAAAAGCTACACGGCAATTTGCTATTTGATTTTCCCCAACTTTTCGTAACTTAGCTTTAAGCTAAGGATATTGAACAAGGATCTAGGATTGGAAGCTCACGTGCCGGTCGGGTAAATAGCATTAACATTAACTTCTTGTTGGTAGTGCGAACATAAAAGATGTTGTGGCTAGATTTATGTTGGCAGTTTTACAGTTATTTTAAGCACTACCTAAGAACAGTATCTGTGTGCCAACAAAACAAAGAGAGCGAGTGGGAGAGAGAGAGAGAGAGTGAAACAAACAGTTCAACAAGCAAAGTAACAGCTACTTAAGCGAACGTTGGGCAAACTTTTGCAACTATTAAAGTATTAAGTAGATGTTGGCCAAGAAGCTGCAACAGCAGCTCTCTGTCTCCTATCTTTCGCTTTGTCTCTTGCATTACTGTAAATGCACTGCCAACAAGGATATCAAAATGGTGTTGGCAATGGAAACTTTTTGTCCATTCCGTGTGGACTTTTGCTGCTTATGCGCCATGCTTAACACTTTTTGTTATGCGGGCTAAAACGAAAGCTGGCTTAAGTGTATAAATGCGGTATATATTTAGGTGATGAATTGTGCACGTGCCAGGGCTGCCAGCCATGTGAAAACATTTAAGCAAAACTTTGAATTTTAAGTACAAGAAACTTTTAAAATGATAAGATATTTTATGGTCTTATAATAGAAAATAATAATTGAGTTACTTACTTAGTTGTTAGCCCATCTAAACATATCATAAATTATACAATAAATCAAATTCTATGCCAAAATATGCTGATTTTATGAAATTTTGTAGCACTGTCACTGCTTAATCCAGGATTTCCTCAACAAGTTTAGCAGACAGAAAACACACTGGTCTGGTCTGGTTTTGTTTGATATATGCGTTCGTCTCAGCTTTAAATCAATGTTGACAAACTTTTTTATTGGATAAGTTTGTTTAACGACAGGCAAAAGAACAGATCAGAACAGAACGGAACAGAACAGAAAGTCAAAACGCAGGTAAAAAGTTAAAAGTTCTTTCTACTTTTTTTTTTGTTCTTTTTCTTGATTTTTACGTGCTTTTGTTGAAAAATCAAATTGAGCAAAAGTTGAAGTTAAAGGAAAAGTTTTGCGCAAAATGTTAAACAGAAGAAGGTGGCAAGTTTGTAATTTGATTTGTGCTCAAAGTGCGCGCAATTGATTAGCCATTCTGCCAGTTCATGACTATTCGCACAGGTAACGAGTACTCACTCACTTACTCACTCACTTACTTACAATAGTATTCACACTTACCTGTGCAGTTGACTCACTTATGATTGGCTTTTCACCTTTTGCCAGCTGCAACAGCTGCTTCATCTGCTATTTGGCATCTTTATTCGGCAAAGTTTGTTAGAAATTTGTTTGCGATTTGCGGTGGCAACACCAACAACTGTTGCACTCGCCACACCAACACGATTTCCCTACAACAACAACAACATTGCGGCACAGACTTCAGCTGTTTAATATGCTGTGAAATTGCATTAAATTTTGAAAAGAGTTGGCTTGCGGTTGTGCGCTTGGCTCCTGCATGTTGCCACTAGAATTCTGTTACTGCTGCTGCCTCCTGCCTGTTGCCTTTTGCCGGCTGCAGATAAGCGTATTAGCATTAGAAACTACACTCTTACTCGGCTCTGTTTGAGTGTGTTGGATACTTTCATTTACCATTCACAGCATGTTGTGTCTTTAGTGCTTTAAAATCACAATTTAAGTTACTTAAGAACTGACTATTGGGGCAGAAGCAGTACAAGTTTTAACATGAAACTTGATTGGCATATTTTTATTAGAATATTAGCATAAGCTTTATTTATTTTTATTTTCAAATTTAAACACTACTTTTTGTCTTTTAGGTCTGCTTCAATACTTTAAGCTTGTGTCATTGCGTCATAATTGTGGTCAGCAAAAATCATTGCATATCCACAGGCGGTTGACGCGCTTCTCGCCTCTGGACAACGACGGGGGTAAAACAAAATGAGAGTTTGTAGCGCATTTAAAATGCAATAACCGGATTAGATTGTGTTGTTGCAATATCAGCAATGTCCTTGATATCCTTGTTGCTGTTGTTGCCATTCTCGTTTGTCGTTTGTTGTTGCATGTTACTTTGGTATTTATAGAGTTTTAACGCAATCGCAATTTCAGTTGACATTGTTCGCTTTTGGCCATTGTCAGTGTGGCTGTTGCTGTTGCTGTTGCTACTTTTGCCCCTTGTCGATAGCCATCTGCAGGTAGACGTCCAGGTTAGCCTGCAACCATACGCCCCACTCTGGCTGTGTCTGTGTGTCTGTGCTTGTAATCTATCGCTGTCTGCCTTTTAAAAAATTCATTCGGCTGTTTCTCTAAAAATTACTTTATTTCGTTTGGCCATGTTAATGTTGCTAGTTCATTTTGGTTAGTCAACTGAAGTATGAATAGGCAACTTAAATTTGACCTGTTGGTTTCTTGTTTGTAACGGGTTATTCAAACAAATTCTTAAACTGATTTGATCAGCTTATTCACTAATAATCTTATTAAACTTTATTCTATGAAATCTTTAAAAATTACACAGATTTATTTCCAAGCAATCAGTTTTAGATTTTTGTGGCTCAAAAGAAATCTGGTAATCATTTTTTGTATGGCTTTGCCATCAATCACAAATTTGACACTTGCAGCACCTGTGGCTGTCGTCTCACACTCTCATTTCTCTTTAGCCCACTCTAAAACAACCTTTTTTTGATTATCCCGCATTGATGGCCAGACAAATTAAAAGAGAATGCAAATAAGTCAATTCCCATTTCAAACATGAAGCGAAATTAATGCGCTACAAAATAAATACGACAAGATAAATGTTTTCGTTATTTTTTTTTGGCACTGAGCACACGCCAAGTTACATGATAAACCATTCAAATGGTGGGGTACAAAGGGGAAGGGCTAATAAAAATACAAGAATCCTGTGCGCGTCCTGAAAGAGCGTGAAGTGTGAAGAGCGCCTCGGGTTGTAAGAGTGTGAAGCAGCTCATGTATGTGTAAGTCTGTATGTGTGTGTGTACCACGTTTAGCATTTCAAAAGGCGTATTGTTTTTTTTTTTGCCCTTGTTCTCTGCTCATCACTTTTCTGTGTATTTTCGCACTCAATGTTATTTATCTGCGTTTTTACGAGCCATCTCTTCTTCCCCTCTCTACTGTTCGCTTCGGCTTTGTAACCCAAGTTTCATAGGACGCTTTTGTAGTTAACTTCTTTGTAGTTGCGTTTCTTTTATTCACATACACGGAAAACTTGTTTTTCTTACAATGGAAATGAAATGCATTGCGTGTGTGAGAGAGAGTGTATTGTGAAACTTGTCATGTGATAAACTTGGCTAGCAGCAGATTGTCACGTACGGCAACAACCTTTGCCACTTAAAGTTTTAAGTTTTTCGTTATTCTTGCGTTTGCTGGCCAAAAATATGTTTTAATTCCATAATCAGCTCTCTTGCACTTGGCCAAAAGGCGAAATCAATTCCCTCCATTGTTCGAGCGACCGAAAACCATAGCATACTTTTTAGCGCGACAAATGCTGGTCACGTACACTGAGTGGGTAAGGAAGGCAAAGAGGTGGAGGGGGGACCTTGTTTGGGTGCACTTAGCATTGCTACATCATTTCAGATGGCGTCGTTTTAAGAATTATGAATGCCACGTGACTTTTGCTGGGCAAATACGAGAAAAACAGCAAACCAGAAATGGAAATCGGGATAAGGGGAAATGGGTAAATTGGGGGATGGAAATTGCAGCTCAACCGAAGCATATTTTTATGCTAAGAGAAAGGCAAAAAATTAATCAAATTGTGTAATCTTTCATGTTTCTTAAAGCTTGTTGAAGAAATTATGAAAAAAATAATATAAAGTAGTGAAAAGTGTTTACTAATTAACTAATTTGAATAATGTTTAAAGTTAATACTTTATACAATTTAAATTACCGAACTTAATATATTAAAGTACACTTCATTTAAGCCTTCGTTTTCATGCAAGAAGTTGAAGTTTCTGCTGGTAAATTGCTTTGATGACATCAAGTGCTTTTGATCTCAGTTAAGCAATTTACTGATATGACTTAAAGTTGTTCAACTTGCAGACGAGTTTAATTTATATCGCCGGCAACTCGACCTGACCGGTCAAAGGTGTCACACATAAACCATTCAATCTGACAGCCTGACTGTGGGAGACAAACACGAATTGCCGGACAGAAGAGGGCAAACGGACGGACCAAACAGTCGGACGGAGAGCAATGACAATAGCAACGTTGACCGCAAACGAAACTTTCGATTTCAGTTCGTTAACGTGCAAAGTGAACACGTTTCTGGACAAATGCTCGGAGTTTTTCCTGGATTTACCACGTGGGTTACATTCAACGTTTGTCGCTTGCAATTTGATTTTTTCGCCATTTTTTTGTCCATTTTTTTGGGGGAGTGTTTTGTTACTTTTTTCATGCGGCTTTCATATTCATTTGGACCGTGTTGCAAATTGCGCACGAAACATGCGAGCGAGTGCAGAAAACCAATTTGTAATAAAGACTACGAATGAGATGGACATAAAAGTGAACATGGAGGATGAATGCTGAGGATTATGTGACAGTGGAAAGATGTTGACACATCACGCAGTCACTCGCAGTATCTCGAGACGGGCATTTGAATGTTTTTCAATTAACTTTATGTAGATAAATAGCAAAGAACTAGCGTTGATTGTCTCTGAGGCTCTTTAAAAAATTGCTGTGGAAAAGTCAGAGGGTAAAAGTAAAATGAAACATTGCATAACAGTAAATTACAGGCAGCGTGTAACGCGGAAATTGCATTATCAGCGTCAAAAGGAGACGGAATGCAGTGGGGAAGAATCGGCAAGGAGGCAGCAAGGACAACGCTTTCAACCACCAGACGAAGGAATGAATCCAGCTACTGTTGCCAGCTACGCGCATAATTACAGCCGAAAGGGCGAGAAGAAAGGAAGCGCAGCAAGTTGGCCAAGACTGATGAGCAGTTTATGACTTGACGCTTTTGCGCTGCATTTAATATATATTATTTTGTCAGATGTCACTGGCTGCAGGCTGCAGCATTTGTAAATAACAGTTAATAACAAAGTGGATTACGCGTCTTTGCTGCAAAACATTTATATGAAATTTTAATGAATTGTTAAAGCCAACACACATTAGAGCCAAGCACATGTGCTACAAGACCCGTCGCAATCAAAAACGACAACATTATCAGACAAAACATTCCCCCATCTTTTGCTATCTCTCTCCAGAGAGAGAGAGAGTGGGGGAGTGAGGGCTAACTTTCGATTCCAATAAAGCTGAGTGGCTCTCCCACAAATGGAAATTTTACGCAAACCCATGAAAAGTGCCCTTTAAAATCACTTTATTATGCATGCGTGCCAATGGCTGTGTGGACACATTTGTTACCAACGATAATTTATATGAAAATTCCACTCTCATCGAACCAAACTGTAACCCATCGACGTCCAAAGACGACAAAGTTACTGTCTTTTAGCGATAAAAAGGCGAACGACACGCGCTTTAATCATGAAAGTTCATATTGAGAGGCTGCACATGTTGGCACTCGCCTGATAACGATATCAACATGTCATACACTCACAAACCTACATATATAATGAGAATGTACTCTATGTAGTCAAATCTACGTATATGTATAGATATGAAGCTTCTTCTTTTCAGCCTTGCCATTGAATTGAAATTTCAACAAATTTACAAGACCTCCAACTACCCACAAGTTTTCTTTTCTATTTCTACATTTATATCTTTGTATGTTAGAGGGCCAACAAGTGCTTTTCCAGTTCTCATTTTCCTATTTTCCTCTGCCACCACAAACCTTGTCGTCGTACACAAAACAGCTGCACAATTTCCGTTGAAAACTTTGCGCTTCAAAGTTTTTGTGTGCGACTTTCGGCAGCGTCACAATGACAAACAATAGCACAACGAATTTGTATGCTCTAACAAGCTGAAAGGTCGGGGTTTTAACTATTTTAAAAGATTGCTTGCATTTATTTTCTAGTTTTAAATTTCAATAAAACATGTCTTTAAATCACAAAGATTTTAAAACTTGCCCAGAACTTGTTGTATATATATTATAAATGATATATCTTAAGTTGAATAAAAATTGAATTGAATGGCTGTATTTTAGCATCTAAAAATCATAAAATTCAATACATTTCTGCTTCAAATTTTCGTTATATTTTTTTTACTACTTTGTTACTTTGACCAACTTAATGAGAGAACCATAATGCCCTTTTGTCAGCTGTACTTATAGCAAGTTGGAAGTTTCCGCCGCATGCATTTCAATTGCGACGACATTTACATGCCAAGTCATTGGCCAAAAGCAGCACCCAACTTCTGCCCTTTCCACTCCGCACGCAGACCCTCTTTGAAGGCAGCTTGGCAGCGTCCAGAAGGCCGAAACTGTGTCTTACATCTCTTTGACTCTAATAGATTTTAATCAGCCCCAGGACATGCGCCTGCCTGGACGTTGCCAAGAACAGCGACGACATGCTGTTTTGGGCCAGCTTTCTCAGCAGCTGCTGTTCAGTGTCTTGGCGACAATTGAAATATATATTTTCCATGATGATGAAAATCGCCCACGGCGCAAGGCTTTAATTAAGCAATTCTTAAAATAGAGAAATTCATTTATATATTATATTTCTGTTAAACTGGAATTTATAACGGAATTCTTTTTACTCTCCAAGGTGTGACTTCACTGAGTGCAATTTTTCCACCCAATTTACCAGCAGCACCTGGGGGGCAGCAGAGGCTTCTGTACCTAATGAGCCACTCAGCGGTGGCAACCAACCACACACGCCCACACACACCCACCTACACTACGCTATTGCATTTTTCAGCACTTTGACACGTTTCCATATAAGTAGACGACATCAGAAAAAATATACTCTTATTTTCTCTCTCATTTTTAGACCCCGTGCTCTCAAAAAGAGTAGAGGGTCTATAAAGTTTGTCAGAAGCGAACAACAAGTTATTTACTAGCTTAAACAGGCTCCTACGCTCTGCGCTAATTGCGCTCAGAGATCTCTGCCGCTGTTTGTGTGATTGTTCGCGGACGCCAGCAGAGCGCACGAACGGTTTGTGTGTTTGTTCGCTGTCCTCTGTGGCGCTAACAAGGAGCACTCTCTGTTTACTATTTACTTATGCTCCCGCACTCTACTCTCTGTAATTGAATTTAAATTACAGTCTGTCGCTTGCTGCTGATTCTGATCGCCTGGTGTTTCACACAAAGAAATCTTCGATTTTGGCCATTCGCTGATTTTTTTTGGTTGACCGCTGCGATCTGCAGTGCCCAAAATCGTTAGTAATTCTTGCTGAAATACCAGGCCAACAGAAATATCAGCAGGTCGCAATGCAAAAATTATTTAACATTAACATTGAATTAACATTAACAGCTTAAGCAGACTCCCACTCTCTGCGCTAATTGCGCTCAGAGATCTCAGCCGCTGTTTGTGTGATTGTTCGCGGACGCCAGCAGAGCGCACGAACAGTTTGTGTGTTTGTTCGCTGTCCTCTGTGGCGCTAACAAGGAGCACTCTCTGTTTACTATTTACGTATGCTCACGCACTCTACTCTCTGCAATTGAATTTAAATTACAGTCTGTCGCTTGCTGCTGATTCTGTTCGCCTGGTGTTTCACACAAAGAAATCTTCGATTTTGGCCATTCGCGGATTTTTTTTGCTTGACCGCTGCGATCTGCAGTGCCCAAAATCGTTAGTAATTCTTGCTGAAATACCAGGCAAACAGAAATATCAGCAGGTCTCAATGCAAAAATTATTTAATATTAATATTAACATTAACATTAACATTGGCTTAACATTGAGTTAACATTAACATTGAGTTAACATTAACATTGAGTTAACATTAACATTGAGTTAACATTAACATTGAGTTAACATTAACATTGAGTTAACATTAACATTGATTTAACATTAACATTGAGTTAACATTAACATTGAGTTAACATTAACATTGAGTTAACATTAACATTGAGTTAACATTAACATTGAGTTAACATTAACATTGATTTAACACTAACATTGATTTAACATTAACATTGAGTTAACAGCAACATTATTTTAATTAAACTAGGCTCTTGTAAATTCTGTTGTCTCTTACTGTGGATTTCTTTTCGCCTGAGAATTCAACTGGGAATTTGCATATTTCAGCTGTAATATCAAGCAAACAGAACATTCAGTAGATCTTTAATCCAAAATTCAAACTGAACAAACTGATATCAGGGACAGAGCTGCGGCTTAGAATAGCCAACACCGGCATTATAACTCACCAAATTTCATCCGGTTCGGACGACTATACTCTATAGCACTCAAAGGACAAATTGCTTGAAAATTGCTCATATGTAGGGAAAATTTCGCACTAGGAGTACAGGGTCTTTTACAGTCGGCATGTTTGACTGTAGCCTTTCTTACTTGTTTTTATTTGCGTAATTGGCTGAGTGCTGATGGCGATGGCTGAGTGATGTCGGCATCGGAGGAGGTTTATGGCCAGTCCAGCAAAAGTGATGCAGAAATTTAATGGCCTTATCGGTATATCCGTAACCGCATTCACATCCGTTTCTGGCTATAAAATGACCCGCATAAATGGAACTGAGCATTACACATTTAATTTGCCTTGACTTCTACCCACTTTTTGCCGGGAAAGTGTGAAATATCAGCATCATGGACAGCTGGGCCAATAAAAGTGTCAAATGAAATGCGTATAATGAGCATCAGAGCTCAGAGACTCCCTCGCCGTCGTTGGTTTCTTCGTCCTGCCTGCCACGTCCTGTGACCAATTGAATGTCAATGTCGTTTCCGCAGTTGGTTGACTTTTGACCGTCTCGGCAAAGTGTTTTAAAATGCAAAGTGCCATTATTTGTGTGCATCGTTAAATTTCATTTAAAGCAGTCCTCCAGTCCCCTCCCCCGCTTTCATGCCCTTCCCACACTTCTTATCACGGTCACAACTTTCGTTTATCTTGTCATCGTCATCTTTATTGGCTTCCATTGCTGCTGTGTCATTCTGCGGGTCTGTTCTGTCCATAATTTCCACCCACATCGAATCGAGTAAGCATTCTGGCCAATTTCATAGTCAGTAGTTAAAAGATAAGCAACGGATTACAGCTGTTAATTGACATGCACATTTACTAGAAATTTAAGAAAAGAACTTCACAATTTAAACTATATTCGTGTCTTTGGCAGCCAATTTCAAAGAAAACGGAATTGCAGTCATCAGACAAATACCCTAAAAAATAAACAAATAAATAGCAAATAAAAACTGATTAAATTCAAGTTTACTTACAGCGAAAACCACATCAAATTGATACCAAATGGTTACAACAAGCTCAGTTTCCTTGTCTTCAACGCCTACGATAGCTTTGGCCACAACAATCTTGATCACAAAATAACAAACTATTGCACAAATAAACTAAAAATAAGCATACGACTTTACTATAGAAATTAAACCCGATTTGTCTCTCAAACTTACCATATAAATACAGGTAACAATACTGCGAATAACACCATAGATACCCACGCAAATGGCCAAGTTAATAAACAGATCGAAAGCAATTGATATGCACATAATAATCTGAATTTTACTCTTGGTACCCTCTAGATTATTAAGTGATACACAAATGCCACCAATATTGCATAACTAGAAAGAAGTTTTGACCATTTTATCTAGCTAAATCCACTGGGAACTTACGGCTAGAAGTATACCAAAGATAACTGTGAGGAATCTTAATGGCACAAAGCCCAAGAAGCACATTTTTGTGCATAGAGTAATCTAAACAACTACAAATTTAATTCGTTTCGAGACTTTGACATATAAATACATAAATTAGAGCTCAAAAAACTAAATTTAAAAAATCATTGAAATCTCAGTATAAATGTGTTTTCTACCGCTTACAGTACTACGTGTAAAAACATTTATTTTGTCCATACTTCTTTTGGTAATTAACTTGGTAATCTTTTGTAACAATTAACCCATATTAAGCTGATTAGATATGCAATGTTATGGACATCATTGAATCCCTTGAAGGTCTTGTTGGGGCTAAGGAAAATGTTACTGCGTCTATCTCCGCATCGCTTGGCTTGGACTTTTTTATCGCCTTGGGTATCGCTATCGGCATATTTGGGTCAATTCGACGACACTTACTGGCAGTATTGCTGGTTAGTATTAGGTATTAAATACTCCTATGACTCACATTTGTTCATTGCTAGTATTTAATCGCATTGGGAATCTTTGTTGGCGGCAAACTTATAATTTTGAGTGTTATCGAGATGAATGCCAAGCAGCTATTCGATCAAATAATCAAAATGTGGTATCGCTTTAACACCATTACGTCCGTAAGTTGACCCTAGATTAAGTCTACAATACACACATTTGTAAATGATTATTGTCAGTGGCTCGCATTCATTGGGGAAGCATTTTTATATGGTAGACTGAAGAGCGAAGTCAGACAATCAACCAATCAAAATCAAAATTAAACTATTCAAATTATATGAATTTCCACTATGTAGATACGAAATTCGGAATGAAACTCTCTCTCTCTCTAATAATTTGCAATATAAATATGTATACTTCCAATAAAGTTTGTTTGAAATTATTAGTACAGAGTATCTGGTGTTAAAGTATGCAACTTTTACAAATGTTACTTAAAATTTAAAGGTGATTTTAAAAATGTAGCGTTGTTTGTTTAACCAAACAAACTCGAGCCATTATTAGTCTACGGATTCGGCTCCTGTGATTCCTTTACAGCGCAGTAATATGATCCCAAGAAGCCAATGCAAATGACCTGCGTTAGTTTAATGTATTTTTAATATTACTATATTATTACTGTACAATACTTACACAGAACACTGCATTGATTGTATAGAAGGGAGTCAAAAGAAGATCAAATTGCTCTTTCTCCAAGTGTTCAACCGATATAGAAAGGAAAAACTTGCTCAGAAAGAAAGCAACCAAAGTGGTGAGGTACTGAATAAAATTGTTACTTAATAATAATAAATATTATAATTATAATGATAATGGTAATAATAATGGTAATGATAATGATAATCATAATGATAATAATAATAATAATCATAATGATAATAATAATAATAATAATAATAATAATAATAATAATAATAATAATACTAATAATAATAATAATAATAATAATAATAATAATAATAATAATAATAATAATAATAATAATAATAATAATAATAATAATAATAATAATAATAATAATAATAATAATAATAATAATAATAATAATAATAATAATAATAATAATCATACTACTACTAATAATAATAATAATAATAACTTTTTTATTGATTCATTTATTATATAAGTATTGCTTACCACCGAAAGTAGAGGTAAATATTCACGTACTGCTCCATACATGCCAATAATAATGACACAAACGGTGCACATATTGAGCCATATCGATCCGACTATCAAATATCGGGCACTCCCATAGGCTCTATTTAGATCCCTAATGGCCACACTACTTTCAACTATAATGCTGATCTACAATAGTTTTTAAGTTACTACTTTAACTTAATTTTTAGTTTAATTGTAGTCACCACAAGACAGACTGCTGAAATCAATGAATTGATCATCAGCGTCTTTGTCCCCAGAAAGCACATTTAAGATTTGATTTAAAATTCTTAGTTGATTGTTTTACATAAAATTTAAATCCTCCAAATCTCGCTTCTTTTTAAGAATTAAGTGAATAATTCCAATTACACAAATTGTCTAGAAAAAGCAAGAATTTATTGTATATTTAATGTTAAATGCAGTTGATTTACTTACTCCCCAAACTGTTGTCAATTCTGTCCAAGGGGAGATGCATGTGGCCACATTTCTGTCTTCCTGAAGCATCCAGAAAGCAATTAATATAGTGAATTTGATAACGACAGCGATGGCTATTCCAACAACCAACTAGGCAACAAATAAGTTATATAAAAACTGATTGATCTGGCTTAAAACTACTTTACCATACGTAGGTAGAGCCCGTTGAAGAGTATAAAGAAGCCCAGGCAAGTGACATAGACCAGCAATAGGGTTGATAAAGCACAGGATATTACCACCAATGTTGGATCTCGATTATCATTTATTACATTATCAATTCCTATATAGATTTCGACAGCGCAGAATTGCTGGAAAAACATAAATAACGGCGATAAGAGAATTCAATGGATTTCAACTTACCACTAAAATTGCCAATAAAACTGCATTGAGAATTTTAAGAACGCGTTGTGAAAGGCACATTACCTACTTATTTGTCAATAGATGTGTGTAAATGTGAATGTGTGTGTGTGTGTGTGTGTGTGTGTGTGTCACAAGTGTTAGCTTCAATGACAAGTATTTCAAGTGAAACATAGTTATTTACAAGTGCTAACCCACAAGTTGTTTAAGTGCCCAGGCCACATGTGCAACAACAACAGCAAGTAGCAAGGGAAGAAGCGTAGCAGAAGAGCCAAAAGCATGACAACATTGTTGACAATTTCCAGTTGAACGCACAAAAGCCGCATAGACTCCATTCGAGTGCACTCCCCTCTGGCTAACGGAGTCAACATTTAGCCCACTGTCAGAAGGTCCTCTGACCCCGCTCCCTGTTTGTAGCACTGCTTACTTACCAACTCCTTTTCCTACTCCTCTTGCTCCCACCTCTTATCCCTCTTCTATGCTGCCCTTTGCTTTGTGCTCAAGCCCAACTCTGTCTGCTAAAATAATCGCCACAATAATCTGTCAACGACAGCTGTTGATGTCATAAAAACCTTTTGAAGATGTGAAGATGTCGTTGTCAAGACACATACACAAACCAACAGCAACAACAACAACAACAAGCTAATGATAATTTGCCACAATTTACACTCAAACCAGCAAGAGCGCCTGACCCCCCCTGTCGCTCCATAAGCTACGCCCATGCCCATTCATCCCTCATCTAATGGCTGCGATAAAATCATTGATGAAGCCAAAAGCTAATTGAATGTTAATCGCTTGGCATTGACATTGCACGTGGCAGATAAAAAGGTACAAATGGCTAAACTTGCCACAGATGCCACCGATAAGGCAACAAAAAAAGGTGACTACCTAAAATTTGCATAGAATAATGATAAATCAACAGTTGAAACGAATTTAAAGACGATTTCGGTCGTTTATTTAGCTCACAACTTGGCGCAAATAAAATACAAACAGTCTTGAAATTAAAAATTAAATTTTAATCTACACAGCATAGCCAGCAGAGGTGTGTGGAGCAAAGTCTGGTCTAAACAACGATCCATATCTGTTAGTAGCGGTCGCAGGACCTTCCTCCTTATGACCCTACCTTGACTTATGCTGCCCTTTGTCTGAACCTCTGACATATCGCGATGAAAGTCGTCTCGAGGTCTTTTCCTTTTCTATTCACTGCTTTTCTATTATTTTCCATTCATTTCTACTTCTGCTTCAGTTCCTTTGGCATTTGTATGCATGTTAAAACATGTTTAAATTTGTTTAAATTTGTTTTTTCACTCAGCCAGTTGCCAAATACAATTTTCCAACTAGCAAAACATAGGGAAATCTTGATTGGCTTACAGATAAGATAAGTGATTGTGAAAATAGGATAGAGCTTTAAAATTGTATACTTCGCATGAAAAACTAATATTAAATTACTTAAATAAACTAATGAAAATAAAATAATTAAAATTTAATTCTGTAGTTAACTCTCTACTCTCTAAATTCTGAAGAATTTTCTTTCGACTGATGTACAATGTAATTGAACAAATGCAAATTGTTGCAGGCACAACTTGGCTAAGATGGAAAACAGCGAAAACAGCAACAAACCGAACACACACACACACATACACACCCACGAAATGTGTGTACATTTTGCATTTTGTGGAAATTTTTCAATTGCAGACACTTGATACAGAGCCTGCTCCTGACATGGCCAACATAAAATGCAGTCACAGCTGTACTGGTCAGTTGGCAAATGTTGTTGCTGCTGCTGTTGTTGTTGTTGTTGTTTGGGTTCGGCCCTTTTCGGGTTTTGGGCGTCTAATGTCCAATACACAAATAGAAAATGGCAAAAGCCAAATAGCCACAGATGCATCAATTGTCTAATTGTTTTGTCGAGACAAAGTCGTCATAATGTCCATCAAATTATGGCCAACAACAGCAGCAACAACAACTTTTGAAGCCCACAATATGACTTGTGCCAAAGTGTCCTTCTCATGTCCGAACTGTCGGATGTGTCTGATGTCCAGTGACATCGTCTGGTTGAGGCCAAAGCTGACTGTCTGGCTATTTCAGTGAAGGCCCGTGGGATAGGTAAATTTGATTTATGACTTATTATGCGTCTTATGTCCTTTCATAATTTAATTATACCAGGACACGGCTCAACAGACAGAACGAGGCACAAAAGGCAACAAGAGTCGAAGAATGCGAATACGAAGAATGGGAATGAGAATTTACAGTTTTTGCCACACACACACAAACACACATAAACTGCACATGAAGACAATAAAGCATAATGCTCTGTTATTTAAATCATGCAAAATTCGCTTACGCAAATTGGATTGCAACAATTGTCTGTGTTCAGCAGTTTGTGTAAAAACTAAAGCGACTTCAAATGCAAATGTAATTAAACTGCATTTAGGACACTTGTATCTGTGTGGGAGAGTGTGTGATTGTGTGTGTGTGTTTGTGTGTTTGGCATGCCAAATGAAATTGAAATATATTATTGACTAATTGTCAAGGCAGACAAGTCACTGGAGTGTGGGACACACATGGCGTATACGCAATCAGATTTTCTGTCACACAAATGCAGCTAATTTGACAAAGAAAAAGTATGAGTATAAAGCCACTAAACAGATTCATTTAATTTGATTGTTTATATCTGCATTAGCTGGGGATTTGATGCCAATCTCTCACTCAAGAAAGCACCATCAATGTCAGTTTAAATCTGAATTGGGTTGGAGCGCTCATAGCATTTAAAGTGGTTCATAAGTAAATTTTTAAACAGCTCTTGAGTGGGGTTTATTCAAGTAATTGAACAAACACATGTTTAATTAAGTTTTGAAGTGCTTGCGACTTTAATCTATTTAACTTTAATGAAGAAACTATTCTTTTACCTTGTTCTCCTTACTTAACTTAACTCAAGTTCAGCCTAAAGATCGTTAACCCTTAGCCAAAGTCTACAATAGTTTAAGACAAATTGCCTTCAAAGACACATTACTGAGCTGAGCTTGAAAATTATTTTTGGCTGTCACTGCCATAATATATGATTTGCCATTAGCAAAGTACACGCTCTGATTGTGCTTTTTAAATGTCTATGTTTTTTTTAACTGGGCCAACACAAAAGAAATGTTATATCAGCTGAAATGCCCGTTAATTATCTGAAAATAATTATAACAAGTGCAAACGTAGCATAATCGGGTCACAATTGTAAATCGAATGGCAATGAAGTTGATTTTTGATTTCAATTTCGATTTCAATTTCATAGATCAACAGATCACCCTGAGGGCAAAGAGATATAACAGTTGAGGGCATGGGAAGTGTGCAAAAAATATTAAATCCAATTAATGGCATATAATATAATGCTCAAACTCAAACTCAAAACACAGGCCACGAGCCACGCCCCCGCCAACGCCAGCGCCAGCGCCACGAGTTATCAGAAAGCCGAAAGCCGATTAACAAGCATCGAAGGCCGAAGGCAAAATCAACGATGACGTCGCAATAACCGGCTTCAATACTGGCTTCAATTTTGGCCACAGTTATGGCTTCACTTTGGGCTTGAATTGCGGTGCTGATATAATCATTGAGCATTATTTTTCGCAGCTTCAACAATTGCTCGTTTAAGGCTTGTTTAGACTTCATTATGCTTAGGCCATGATTTGTTTTAGGCCCAACCTTGCCACCAACCGGAAGCTTCATCAAGGTAACTCTATTTTTTGTTTACTTGCAACAAATGTGAATTTTATTATTTCGTCTAAAACAGATTAACAAGAAACTGTAACAAATTTAAAAGTCGTTGATCTCCTTAGAAGCCCCAGTGGGTGCCGAAACCATCGAAACTCATGTGGGAAACGCTCTCAGCAGGAGAGTAGTGAACGGTCTGGGAGCTGCCGTAGCTGGAGACGCCCAGAGCGGGAGCATTGTGGGTGTAGGTGGTGGCAGCTGGACCATGGTTCACATTGGTGGTGGCCAGTGGAGCAGCATAGACGGTCTTGGCCACAACGGGAGCAGGAGCGGCATAGGCAACAGCTGGAGCGGCATAGGTCTTGGCGTAGACGGGAGCAGCAACGGGAGCGGAGTAGACAGTCTTGGCCACAACTGGAGCAGGGGCAGCATAGACAGTCTTGGCCACAACTGGAGCAGGAGCGGCATAAGTCACAGCTGGGGCGGCATAGGACACAGTCTTGGCCAGAACGGGAGCTGGGGCAGCATAGACAGTCTTGGCAACAACTGGAGCAGGAGCAGCATAGACAGTCTTCTGTACGATGGGCGTGGCCTGTGTGTACAGGGGAGCAGCATACGCGGTCTTGGCAATAGCTGGAGTATACACATTATTGTGGACACGAGTGTCTGTCTTGCGTACACTGGAGTAGGGTGTGTCCACCGCCTTCGAGTAGCTGGACACGGTGCCGTCAAAGGAGCGCACCACATTCTGGTGTGTGGCAGCCACGGCATCCACAGCGGGATTGGCCACAGCCACGTGGCTGGCGAGGAGACCGGCGTTGGCATAGGCCACCAAGGCGCACAGTGAGATGAGGTAACGGAATGCCATGACGAGACGAGAAGCTGAGCTGTGACTGAGCTGTGATTGCGTTGTGACTGTTGCTGTTTTGGCCAAAACGTTGTGGCTTTTATACGCAATTGACGCGTGCCAAACAAAAATTTGTTGGTAATCGAAGCTGCCCACAATGAGATGCGAATTTCAATGATTGACTGAATGAATGACTGGTTTGTCTGTCTAACTGTCTGGCTCTGCTGTTATTTGAGTGTGTGATTGTACCAAATATTTGAAAGCCAATTTACGCACATAAATTAAACGTGGTAATTAGGTTTGGAGAGCGTTGCTTATGGCCCACGTGTAAAATTAATAACAATTTGCCAAAAAAATACAAGACAGTGACAGGGAGTAGAGTGGGGAAAGGACGAGAGAGTGAGAGAGTGAGAATAAGTGCAAGCATCCCAAGTTGCTAACACAATTCAATTTGAGGCAGCGCCAACTTTGGTAATTTCAATAAATATTCATCATGCGCCTCGTGAACAACAAGAAAAACAACACCAATAAGTAGAACGAAAACTGTGGCAACTGGCGGGAAATTCATTTTGGAAAAACTTGCAGGAAAAGTACAAAAATCATAAACAAGTCGTTTGCCAACAATGAAGTGGAGAAAAACACACTCAAACACACAAACACACACATAAGTTGACACAACCAACGAGGAGTTCTCTCGACTTCTCAGACTTTTCTGAGGGGGCGTAGGCGAGGGCGTGGCATATTTGCTGCTTGACTTGAACCCAATTTAATGGAAAAATACGCAGAGCAAATAAAACTTTTTTTTTTGTTGCTTGGCGTTGGAAAATTTATGAGCTGCTGATAGTATTCAAAATAATTCACTTGGGACAGTTCGAACACACACTCAACGCGCTCCGTCATTTTTTGAACCAGTTTCAGTTTCAGTTTGAAATTTTGTTGTACTTTTTGGCTTTGTTTTGAGGGCTTAGGCCTAAGTCGGTTTGTCACACCATTGCGACCATGAAATTTGGCAAACACTCGACGACTGACTATTTAAGCCAGACGATTGGCCCAGTTAGGCATCAGTAACAGTTTCAGTTGCAGTTAACCAACTACATTCAGTCATGGCATTCAAGTTCGTCCTTCTCTCCCTCTGCGCAGTGCTCAGTGCCGCCAACGCCGGTCTTTTGGCTCCTGCCACCTATGTGGCATCTCCTGTGGTGGCCAAATTGGCTCAGCCCCATTACGATGCCGTTGGCACAACCCAGCAGAATGTGGTGCGCTCCTTTGGCGGCACCGTCTCCACCTACTCGAAGAACGTCGTCACTCCCTACTCGAGTGTCAGCAAAGTGGATTCCCGCATCACCAACAACGTCTACACACCCAAGACCGTCTACAGTGCCCCTGCCACGGTGGTGACCAAGTCCGTGTATGCTGCTGCTGCTCCCGCTGTCAGCTATGCCGCTCCAGCTGTGACTTATGCTGCCCCAGCTCCAGTTGTGGCCAAGACTGTCTATGCTGCCCCAGCTCCAGTTGTGGCTAAGACCGTCTATGCTGCCCCAGCTCCAGTTGTGGCCAAGACTGTCTACTCTGCTCCAGTTGCTGCTCCCGTGCTTACCAAGACTTATGCCGCACCAGCTGTTGCCTATTCCGCTCCAGTTGCTGCTCCAGCTGTTGCATACTCGTCTCCCATTGCTGCTCCAACTGCTTATGTCAAGTACTCACCTGCCATCGGTGTCTCCCACGTTAGCTTCGATGGATTCGGCACCCACTGGGGCTTCTAAACAAAACTGCAATTGTTACAACTGTTGATTTTATTAACGAAATAAAGTAAACTTTTAGTTGTTGGATTTTATATAAACGAAATTATAAATATTTTAAAACATGTTAAAGAAAACAGCTTGGAAATACGCCTTAAAGTGCTTTCAAACAGTTCGTTTTAGATTGTCCTTTACCTTTGTTTATGAACACTCCATTCACTGCCCATTTGTCTGCCGTTTAATGGGGCGTATGTGTGCCATAATTTTATGCCTCTCACCCAAGTTTATGCTCATCAGTCGCTACTTACTTTATTTTATATTATTTTTTGCTTTGCCAGAGAAAGGGTGAAAATATTTAGTGCAAAACTTTTTGTTTGTCTTTGCTTGGGCAGCAGAATAAAAAAAATTTGTTGGCCAAAGTTTAATGAGCCACATGACCCCTTTTGGTTAGCCGTTTTTCAGCTGCCCTTAACCCAACTCAGCAGCTTGACCAAAGTGTTGTTGTTATTGTTATGGTTATGGAATGCTGGCGAAAAAGTTAGCCAAATCGTTTGGGAAACTCCGACTCAGATGGAAGCATAAAAAAGCATTAACTGTGAGCGGATCCGATGGGAAACTATTTAGCCATAAAGTTGGTCGTTCTGCTGAGCATTTTGTATGCATATTTTATGCATTTCAAAATGCTTCAAAATTGTTTTTCTCCCGATGCCAAAATTTAATGTCGACAGCAATAAAATTTATGTACAATAAGACAAAAAAAAAAAAAGAATGGAAGAAACATTGCGATTGTCCTTGAGCCATGTGGCATGTGGCACGAGGAATGCGGCATGTGGCAAATGCCGCTCGATTGCATTTTGTATACCGTTTCGAGAGCTCAACTTGGCTTCGTGTCCAAGTCCGTGTCTGGATCCGTGTTCTTTATCCTTTGTTGATTTCTTTATTGGCTCATGCATATGCATAGTGGACATTCGATGCCTTTGAATCCCTCTTGCCAGATAGACACTCGAGTGTTTATCGTTATTGATTGCAGCTTGTGAAATATATGAGAAGTGTAAGTCCTGCCAATGCCAATTTCCAACTCGCCAGTTTGCCCATCATCCAATTTGTCTTGCTTCAATATGCAAATCCAAATTCAAATGCAATTCACTTTGTTTAGACCAAAGTCTAGAGAATAATGCGAGCGTGCCACAATTCGTGCAAGGAACGCGCTTCCAAACCGTGTTTCTTTAAATACAAATAATACATGGTCAAGCAGCCAATCAAAATAAACTAAACAATTAATATGTTAAAAATATATGACTATAAACTAATGACAATAATTTGTACTCGTACCAAAATTAGTGAGCTCAAAAACTCAATGCGTATTACAGTTGGATGCTCGAAACTTTTGTTCATACAGCCACTGTAGTGCAGATCCTTGGCCAGAGTACTGTTATTGTAAAAGCAGCTGGAGGGCAAACTACCGGAAGTGAGTAGATAATCGTCAGGTCCCAGCACACCACAGCAATCATACTAAATATGAAATTAATTTAATTTTCCGTAGTTAGTAGTTTAACCCACCTTCAATTCATAAAACTCTAAGCTCTTATGCTGCATCCACTTGGTGTGCACCGCATGGGAAATGGGAAATAGCTGAGTCAGCAGTAAGATCAGCAGCATTTGCATCCAGCCGGCTAAAAAGAAGACCGTTAGATACTGAAAAAGTAAGAAAAGTGAGTGAATGAAGTTCATAGAACACTATCAACTGCACTCACAATACGCAGTGCTCCTAGCTTCTGCAAGAGCATCAGATATAAGCCTATAAAAAGTCCAAGAATAATTGCCAAAGTAGCACCCAAAGCGAATCCCTCATATATGACAAACGTACACTCATCACAGGCTGAATAGTAGTAAATCATATCAACATAGAATACGCTGCTATATATATTGGATATCTGTGCAAAGTTTTAATAAGTATTATATCGATTTAAGTACATTACCCACCAGGCAAACGGCAAAAAGTAATAAAATCAACCAACGAAATACAATGAAATACCAATCGACACTTGCACGCGCTTCCTGTGGTGACTCTTGTGGCTCAATTTCCTGCATTTTTAATAATTTTATAAGTATGAAGTGAAACATAAGTCATAGCTGCGTGTGAATTTTAAATTTCCATTAACAAGTTTTGCATAAAATAGTTTTCTTGGTTTCAATTCAACTCTTTAACTCTGTAGTGAATTAGTCTAGCAACTGTGATTAAAATAAGCACAGAGATTAAAGAAATTTGCGGAATTTTTGCATAGATTTGCTTTTGGCTGTTCGTTTTGGGCGTTGACTTCGTGGACAGTAGTTCACATACACAGACTAAGGACTATGGAATTTTTTAATCAAACAGTTGCCATTAATTACTGCAAAATTCTGGCAGCCACATAACAGACATTTTTTCTACGGGAGTCGCAATGAATGAATGAAAAGCCCGAAGATGGCAACCACCAAGAAGGAATAAAGCGTTAAGGCGTGGCACAGCCCTCATGTGTTTGTTGCTGCCCGTATGGCAACAACAACAACAGCAAATACAGCAAAAAGAATGCCACGGGGCAACCGCAGCTCAGCCAGAGCACTCTCCAAATACTCCGGAAAAGTCGTAACCAGAGACGGAAAGATTGAGGGGTGTGGGAATGTGGGACTGGGGGTAAAAACCAGCAGCCATTCAGCACAACTAAAAATCAAATTAGGTGCAAACGAGCTGCCGACAGCAATGGGCGATGGGCGACGGCTGATGGGTGGTTGGGCGTTGGCGGTTGCGTGGGCGTGGTCTCGTCCAATGTAATGAATAATTTATAATGCAAAACGCTGATGTTTTGCCTTCGCTTTTAGTTGAAATTAAAATTTTGTGGCTTTCTTTTCATACTCGCAGAGTATTTTTTTAAAGTGCTTTGCAAAATGCCAAAGATTTTTCGCGTTTTCTTTTGTTTTTTACGCCAACACACACAAGCACATCTTTTCCAGCCGAAGTGCAGAAGGAAAAACGGCTGATAAATGTGCGTGTGCTGGTGTCAAGTGCACGCTCGTGAATTCAATTTGATATACAAACTGATTTATCGATGCAGAACAGAACAGAACAGAAATGGAGTAGAGCTGAATGGAGTAAGAAATTCGCCCACATCCGAAACTGCCACACGCCATTCATAAGTCAGTCAGTCAGTGGAATAGGTTGTAGTAACAGTGTGGAAGGTTGAGGGGTGTGTCTGCTTTGGAGACGATAAAAAATTACATACACTTGTAACTCGTAACTGTTGCTGGCTGCTGGCTGCTGCTGCTGCTGCTAGTGCAGCCCCTAACAAGGTTAATTTGTTGCGATCGCAGAGCGCACTGTCATTTATCTTTGCTGTCAACGGCAAAGTCTATGAGAGCAGAGCGAAAAGCAAAGACTCTAATTTGAATTTAACAAGCTCCACAACGAAAGAGAGCGTGTCCTCAGTCAGTCATTCGGACAGAGGGAAGGACAGACTGAGAGACATCCAAGGCTGCCCCGTGTGCTGCTCGGTAAGTCAGCCAGTTTATCACAGCGCTTTGAAAATTAAAAATTTATTGCCAGACGAGGTGTCAATCATCGGCAGGCATCCCAATAAAAAGTAATATGTAACGCTGTGACACAGTGGCAGGGTGTGAATTAATGTCGAAGTAGAAATACTCTTACATGGAAAAATGCTTTATGGACTTTATAGAGCTTAACGCTATACATAATTGATTCAAATACAAGCCTAAATTGTGCACTTTCAGCGCTTTTCTTAAACCTACTGTAACTTTAACTATGCCAAACTACTCCCCCGCTAAATATCACACAAAACGCCTCACCCAGTCAGCATACCCGCTGCTTAGACAACACCTCCCCTGCTGGGTGTAAAAAAGAAAGCACCAGGACATCCCACAGGACTCGCAGCACACTTCATCATCAATTTGTGGCCCGTGCAATGTTTCAATTTCACTTGTTGGCTTCGATACTCGATTGTCGATTGTTGATTGTCGCCTTTGGTTTTTGGGGTTTTGGGGCAGCAATTGAAAGCGACACTTTTATGGCTTTCAGATTTGTGCAATGCATACTCAATAAACTAGTATCCCTTTTTTTGTCACTTCTGAATATTCATCAAAGTGTTGTAGTTTTTATGTCCTTCTGTGTGCATTCTAATTGCGAAATTCTTTTGTAAATTGCATTAAATTGTTTTCGAGTGCCTGTGTGGGAGTGTTTTGTAGCTCTAAAGCATTTGCTAATAGTTTTTTATTATTATTTGCATAATTTTGTTTTTATTTGATACTTTCTATTGCAGTTTTTATTTGCGGACTGCAGAAGTGAAAATAAAATTTTGTTGCATATTTTGCGGCGTCAAATGGCAACCACAAAAATGAATGAAATCGTAAAATTCTGGCACGCCGGACAGCTGGAAAGCCACAGCAGCCCAGCCGGAGCTAATAACATACACTCAAAAACCGGATACGCCGCAGACCAACGGCGTACGAAAAGCTCTGACCCTTTTCCCACTTTTTCCCGTTACCCCCTACGCTTTGCTTCCTTTCCCCCTCGCCTTTCTTTTAGCAATCCCTTGGCCCGCATTTCGACTTGGCCATATCTAAGCGCAGACATCGTATGTGCGAGTGTGTGTGTGTGTGTGCATTGCCATTTAAGTGCCGAAACGAGTTTTTGGAGCAAGAGCAGCCTCTAACATAACCTCAATTTGTGTGTGTGTCTTTATTTGTTTGCCTTTATCTGACTGCATGTCTGTTTGTCGCTCTCTCTCTCTCTCTCTCTCTCTCTCTGTCTCTGTATTGCTGTCTTTGTTCATGTTCAGCTTCAGTTCCAGCTTTAGCATTGCAATTGCAATTGCCTTCAGCGCTTCTCGCGCTGTGTAAATATTTGATTTTTGCATTAAAGTCAATTTGCTTTCATGATTCCGTAATTCATTGTTTATCCGCGCTAACTTCTATTACGCCTTCCGCCACGCCCACCACTTGGCGTGTTTAATTTTCAGCATTTGCCAGCCCTGCTACTCGTACTCGTGCTCGTCCACGTTCTCGTCCTTGCTCGTGCTTTTATTGTTTATTTTTTGCAGCCCCGCCCCCAGGCGTACACAGTCTCCAGTTTCAGTTCCACTCTTCGACTCCATTCAGCTTCAACTTCCCGCATTTCCGTTGCATTGCCACTAACACCAGACGCAGTGATATCCGCATCATCTTTGTTTGTTGCTCACAGTCCCCACTTCCCACTCTTTTCCCCTCTGTTCCCCCTTTTCCCTCTTTGCCTGTTTTAATATGCGCACTCAACGTTAGAAATTAAATCTGGCGCTCAAATGTTATTTGCGCTTTTCGTTTATTTATTTATTTATTATTTGCTTACGCCCAGCAATCCCTGCCTGTTCCCGCCTCAAGCTCTGCTCTTGGCCTGGCCAATTCCCCACCCACTTTTCATTAGGTAATGCATAATAAGTACGAGTATTTTGTCTGCCTGTGTACGAGTGTATTTAATTTATGTTTTGTTGGCCCACACTGAGTGCGGCTTGAGTCGCAGAGATATGAACAAATATCGGGCTATATAATGGAGACTAAAAATTCGTTTTCACTGTATTAAATGGTGTTTTTCTGAGGGAGTTATTTAAAGTTTATTTTGAAAGAAATATTGGGTTTTAACAAAAGAAAACTTAACTATTCTAAGCTCCTCACTTTATTATTTTGATGGCTTTGCTTTGCAAGTAAACTGTTTAACAAAAATCTGCATATAAATTATAGTAGCTCGATTAAAACTACCTATCGCACCTTCCTATGTCCTTGGAAGTGCGCGTATGTGTGTGTGTTTAACTTATTACTTTTACAGGTTCGTTAAGACCTCACTTAACAGGCATTTCACACGCTCATCAATAGACTTTATGTGAGGTCTTCTACTACCTCCCACACCCACTAGCTCGCACTCCACCTCTACTTCTTTCGCTATGCATTACCCGAAGTCAAATCAATACCCAAGACCAAACCACCGAACTCTCACCCACTGCTGTCCCATCAGTCTATCATTATTCGTATTATAAAAGGAGCGATGCCTGCAATTTTAACGAGCTTTACGCATTTTATCGCCAGAGCTGCTGCTCCTACTCCTCCTTCTTCCAGCTCATCCAGATATACAAGCAGCATATCCGCATCTTCTTGATGGCGTTGTCATCATCAACAGGCGATGCCAATGCAGTAAAAAAGAATCTAATTTAGTGCGCGGTTTGCATACAAATTTCACACAAACAACCACAAGTTGTGTGTGCGTGACAATGTGAGAATATAGACAGATAGATAGATATACATACGATATATTCTCAATTGATGTCACGATATACATTGATTTGCCATTTGGAGGCACTGTATATGCATTTTTCATTAATTGTCTTGTCGCTGTGGAGAATCTTATGAGAAATGTGCGGAAATGTGCCGTCAAACGATTTAATCAAAAGAAATTCTTGAAATTTTAGCATTTTGCCATTTCGAATTTCGCCATTTAAAGTTTTTGCGCGTCAGAGAAGTTTTTAATGACTTTTCGAAACTTGGATGAGTCTAAAACCTGCAATTACTGCAACTGCAACACCGTACCTACCTTATAGCCTTATACGGCCTTTTTGGCCGTATGCAAAACGACTTACGGCCCAGACACAACACAGTATGGCAAACAAAACGCAAACCGCTAATCGCGTTACACAAAACTTTTGCCCCAAAAGGTGGCCCAGGCAATCGAGTGCGAAATTCCACATACGCCGCTTGTGACGGCACCTCATCGTCTAGTGTAGTGTTGTGTAGTGTTGTGTTGTGTTGTGTCTGACGATAGCAGAAGCATTCAAGTCATTTCCGCTTAAGCAGTCAGCCATTGGCAACTAACTAGCGGGTTATGGAGGGCAACGCTGAGCCGCTTGACATGACAGCCACGTGCTGTTGAATGCCGCAAAATGTTGCTCAGAAACCGACTTAAATACAAACAAACATGGCCGCCAATGGCGACGCAACAACAACAGCAACACCAACAAGAACTGTGTTACGTCGCGACGTGCGGGGGGGGAGGCGCCTAAAACCGGAAACCGGAAATTTAAAGCCATGCCAAGCAAATGAAGCGAATGGTGGCCAATGCCGCGATTGTTTGTTGTTTCATTGTTGTCGATTGTCGATGTTCTTGTTGCTATTGTTGTTGCCTGTTGCCAGGCATTTTGATTGTTGTTTTTGCTGTTGCCGCCGCTGCCAGACACTGCGGACAGCTGCGAATTGCCAAAGCGAATTGTGCAAAAGTTTAATTACAATTCCTTGCAATTTCTTGCAATTGCTGGCAAAAGTGCAAACAACTTTTTATTGATATTGTTATATAGTTGGTCTGACAGTTTATTGTTGTTGTTATTGTTGCTGCTGTTACTTTTTGCTGTTGTCAATGTCAAATGTCATGTTATCCGGCTGTTATACGCTCCCTCTCTTCATTTATAGTGTCATCTGCTGTCTGGATTTTAAATGCAAATTGATTACTGACATCGGCTAAAGTTGACGAGTTGCTTTCAGTCCATAATAGTCAATGTCACATTATGCGAATCAGCATCTGCATTGATAATGCGACACACAACAGTTGCGAGAGTTACTCAACATGTTGGCAATGAAGGAAACTTCGCAGAGCTCGCTGAAAAAGTGCAGTTAAGTAGTTTGAGTAAATTTAGAGCTATAGAGCTATAAGTCGCAAGTGAGCTTCGATTCAAAAGTATTGGCTTTAATAATAAATAAATTATAATAAATTTAAAACTGCTTGCGCTTTAAAAGAGAACTTTTTAACGTCAAAAAAAGTCAATTTGAAATTTATTTGGCGCCTGAAATGTATTTTCAACTATTGGCACATAAAGTTCTATAATATTTAATAGCTAACCACGCTCTTATATCAATATATCATCAATGAAGGACACGAGTCACCACAGACAGACAGACAGACATCAATATAAAATTGTCATAAATTTCATTTGTACTTGTATTCAGAACTGCGAGTGTATTTATGGCGTGCACGAATGGAAAAGTGGAAAAGTGCCAAAGTACACACACTCACACACACACACACGTGCACTCGTCGATAGCACAGTCAATTTTATGCCTGCTTTAGCTGGAGGTTGGTACGAAGTTGTTGTTCACCACATGGCGCCCAACGTGGGGCTCTGTTGCTAGTGCTGCACTCAGAGTGCCATCAACTTTTCCACATGTGCATGGAAAATGTTATTAGGTATGCAAATGTGTCAACTTTATTTGCAATATTTCGACACATTTCGACACTTGTTGCCATAATGAACTCAACGTCGCGAACTGCCAAATGTGTGTGTGTGTGTGCGTGTGTGTCATGTATATTTCAATAGTTGGCAACACACAACTGTTGCACAACAGTTTGCAGAGTTCTCTTGCGTGTTGGCAATACAGATTATATGCTAATAATGGGCCGCGAGTAGTGCAATGCAAATTAAATTAAACTAAATGACAATTGAAACAAACATTTTAAAGCAGCAACAAAACGAGTGGAGGGTGGAGTGATAGCAATAGAGTAAGAGTGAGCGAGACAGTGGTCTGCATAAATTGCTGCTATTGTTTAAATATTTGCCAACATAATTAACTTAATTCAATTGGATTTCCATTAGAGACACACGCACACAAGTCCACTAGAGACAAGACTAGAGTTGAGAGTTGAGTTATTTGCTTAGCTAAAGGTACGAGTCTAACCCGTATTTGTAGCTCTATTCCGGCTCATGCTACCACCAACTACAAGTCAATTGCCAGTCATTGAAGATAGGCGAATCAAAGACCTGTCCTTGCATAACATATCAGCCTGAAGATGAGTCTGTGAGCATGTTGTGGGCGCCGACTTGCGTCTGTTGACTTTTGGCAATCGAATTGACTTGCAGCAGCAAATCACACAATAAAATAATTGATTCCATTTGAAATGCACACACACGCACACACGCACACCCGCACACACACACAGTCAAGCCACAACGTTTGACTTTGGCAGCAGCATGCGGGTTCCATGCTATCAACTATCAATGATTTTCCCATTTCCTTCACCGATTTTCACCCCTTAAATGTCTACACTTTTTGATTGTGCTGAGAGTACAAATTTATTTCCATTGTTTGCAGTTTAAACATTGCATATTTAGTGTACGATAGAGAAAATCCTTTTACATTTGCCACTTGGTTAATTGATAAAGCGGTAGTCTTTCAACAACTAAGCCTCCTTGCTGGCTGCCAGGGATAACTCCTTGCGCGTCTTACGCCTCATGCGCAGATTGGATATCAAACGCACCGTACAGAAGTACACTAGCTCCACAATACTCAGTGTGGATACGCCCATAAAGAGACCCAGGAGACCACCACAGTTGGCCAGAAAGTCGGTGGTGCCATAAAGCTCGGAACGACGTGATGTCAGAAATTGTGCCTCCTTGAAAAAGATCGAAACACGCGACATTTTCATGCTGCGAAAAGGACACAAAATTATGCTTAAGCTGGCATACAAATGGCTCAAGTTTTCTTACCCCTCGCGCTTAACTTGATCCTCATTTGACTGATCCTTGCTGGCCACTGTCTTGTAATCGAAATCAGCCTGTGAAATTTCTGCTTCATATGCAATTGAAGTACAGGAGGGCAAACAATCACAATCAGTTTTGCCACGTGTATTCTCACCCTCGGTGGCCACGCCCTGTTGAAACTCTGTGAGCAGCAACTTGTCCTCGGCTTCATCGTAGCACTTTAAACTGCCAGCGCCACAAACGGGCACATTCATATTACCTGGCAGGTGTAAAGATGACTTGTAAATCACATTTATATTACAAATATTTAAGTTTTGCTTACGCGGCATGGAAAACTTAACACAACCGCATTCACTGAGCGTAAAGTTGGCCAAACATTCCAGTTCACAGTTGGTCTGGGAGTAGATGTTAAAGTAGCGCAGTTGACGCTCCTTCTGGAAATAGCACTGACGTCTATGTGGCTCGTAGTGTTTTAGACCATCCGAGGTGGTTATAATCTTGGGTCGAACGGATATCAACACCTCCTGATCGAAGGGTATGCGGAAGTATTGGCGTGTTACCTGAGCCACCTCACCAGGTGTATGCAGCAGTATCTAGTTTAAGGCAAGTTTATAAGGCTACATTTAAGTGACTTCTGACAAAGATACACACCTTGAAGCCCTGCACTGGGCCACGACACATGTCATCGAAATCCAGCTCCATGCCGCCCATAAATATGTACAGTCCCGCCTTGGCACCAGGTCCCAGCACACGATTTGGATAGGTTTCCGTTTTGGAGCTCAGATTGTAACCATCCTCGACACTCCAGCCCGTAGATATACGATTTTCCTCGCGGAATATTAGATCTGGTATTATGCTATGGAAATTTTTCTCTATTTCAAAGTTTTCTTCAAGCATTCAGCAGGTTTAATCTTACCCTTCTGCTCGATAGATCTCGGCTGGGTTCAACGAGTTGAAGCTATAACAGACGCCATCTTCAGTGACAAACTTGTGAAAGATCTGATTGCATTTAACGGGATTATTACGCCATTTGCAATCCAGATAGGTCTCATTGAATAAAGGTCCCAGCTGTGTAAGCGTATCAATTATTTCAATGCCCTTTCTGGTCTCAAAACCGTAGTCAATGTCATGCAGTGGCGCATCGCACACTTGAGTCACTGCACCATAGATTGCCTTCCTGTGGAAGTTGGGGAGTTAGACAACTCATGGGTTTTTGATGGATATATCATTTACATGTTCCCTGCCTCTTTTCCCAAGACTACAAAAATAATAATTTCTATTTTATAACTCACTCTTCTTCGGTTAATGGAAGCACTCCATTGACATGTGCCATATAATCCCGCAACTGCCAGTATTTGTCGGTAAAGTTGAATTCTCTTTGCCGAGACTTTGTCTCCGAGCAGACAGTGACCGATGGAAAGGGTATTTGCCAGACGGGTGTTGATTTCTCAGCGAAACTGACAATCACTGGATTGTTCGTCCACTTGTCCCAAATGTTGAGAGTCAGCTTGAAGCAGGTGCAAATGGAGAGCAGAAAAACACTGACCCAGAATAAACGCTCCAAACAAGGACGCTTCTTCTCGCCGAGATATCGTATGCCATGAATGGTACTGTAGTCACAATACTCATGTATAATGGCTTTGGCCGCTTGGAATCCACTGCCATATTTGATCTGTTGCTTGGTATCCACTTCTTCGTCGCTCTCATCCGAATCGCGATTGACTGACGCAGATTTGGCCATCAAGGCGGCTTGTTTCCATCGATTGGAAGTGTTTAATGGACCGAAATTTGGCACCTTCGACGGCACTTCTAGCCCATTGATGGGCGTTTGCGGCTGTGTACTGTCCGACGACATGACTAACGATCCGACGAGTGCAAAGAACTTTCTTTAATTCAGGCAAATAAACGTGGAAGCAGCTCTTTTTATACGCTGTGCTGAGCGGGCGTAGCTGTCTGTACCACTGGGTCAGTTGTCCCCAAAGGGATCGGCTTTGAGGTAGTGCTAACACGCAAGCAGATGCCGCATCACGCATACGCCATGTGTATTTGTATGTGAAATGTATGAAATTAGTTAGCGCGAAAAGTTTGCGTTAGTTTTTGGTGTCATTTCAATTACTTCATTGGTTAAGCTGGTGTAATTTGTGAGACACGTTCTGAGGTCCAAGCTCGCAGGTCCCCAGCCAGGAGTTGCCCACTCGTTAGTTCTGGCTTCTAAATGTTACCTTTGCGCCAAATAAGAGCTGGAGAACTGCACAACTGGACAACTGAAGAGCTGAAGAGCTGTGCAACTGGGCGAGGCATTGTAATTAGCTGCTGCGCACTTTAATGCTGCCCAGCCCCAAATTGAAATGTGTGTGGCCAAATTAAATAGCGGCTGCTGCAGTGTCTATGTCACCTGACACTCGACACCTAACACCTGCCTCTATCTTCTGTTACCTTTCTCTATCAGTGCTACTACCTTTGCGCTTTGCTTATGCATTTTAAATCCTGAACTCGGCTCAACCACAGGCGCTTAACTCGACCTCGAAACAGAAACAAAACGGCCGACACACGATGCAGACTCAGACGCAGAAGCAGACGCAGACAATGTCGAGTCAGTGCCATAGTTAACCGACAATAAAAATGTTTGCTAGCCGCCGCAGGAGCCAACGGCAAGGACGAGCAGCAAAACAACAACAAGCGGCACAACAACATTAAACAGCAACACAGCAGAACACGACGCGAGCCATTTACGTTGCGCATTTTAATAAAGTTAACTGCATTTTGGCATTGTGTCCAAAAACTTTTGGTAAGTTCGTTGGAAAAGCGGCAGGAAAAGGCAGCTAACATTTGGGGTACATTGGAGTGTTACTCTGGGAGTCTGGAACCATCACCACCTTTGTCTGCCCAACTTGCACTCACCTTTTGCTGGCGCTTTTCATTATCGTACGCTTTGCTTTCAACAATGTTTGCAATGTCCTTGTTATTGTCCTGTTGCCTCTTGTTGTTGTGCCAACTGTTTGCACACTGCCTTACGTCGTGTGCAGTTGATCATCATTTATTTTAATGAGTTTCAAAATAGAATTTTTAATGTCTACCGAAACTTTAATTTGCCGCTGGAAACATTAGGAAAGTTGCTTCATTTTACTTTTTACTTTTCTTCGACAGATTTCTTGAGGACACCAGAAAGAAATATATTTAAAGTAACTCTGAAAAAGTAAGACTCGCAGCTATAACTTTTTAGAAAATTTCCACATAATTTGTTCATCAAAAAAAATTCAGTAAATACCACAATTAAAGTTGATTTTTAATATGATATATTTATTTAATACATTTCTTTGCCTGTTTACATGTTTAGCTGGAGGACATTGAATTGAATGCTGTTATTGTTTACAATAATTTTTCCATTTTTAGGTATTAACTAACCTATTTACATAGCTGCTAATTTTTATATAAGTACACATACGACTTTATGTAAGTTATTTATATTAATTATATGCTGAATACTTTGTTATGTTTAATTTTATGTTTAAGCCTTTTGGGTTTGTTTTTATGGCTGCTTTTCTAACTCTTCCATGTTGTTGCTGTTGTTGTTGTTGTTTTTGAAACACCTGTTGTTTTATACTATTCTACATTCGCATATTGAATATTAATAATGTTCTTGGCTTGTTAAGTATTAATTAAATTAATTATACCAGTATGTGTATAAAATATAAATTTGTTTTTGGTTATTTTCACCGCCAACGATATTTAATTGTTAATGATTTTTAATTGTATTGTTTTTAACTATATACAAAGCTCATTTGTCCTACAGAATGCCTCATAAATTTTACTTTCTTTTTGATATACTCACACCTTCACCTTCAACTTCACCTTTCCGACTTGCTCAATCTTTTACCTATTTGTTCTCATATGCAGTTTGAAACCCAAAATACTTTTTCGCCTGAACACAATTAACAAAGACAGACAATACAAGACATATACCATAAATATATATATATATATAAATTGATACACATTATGTATGCTATATTTAATTGTAATTGTTATAGCTACCATAATATCTAATTGCTAATTTAAAATGATATGTTTTTTGCTGTAATTTACGTTCATTTCTGTTATTTTTCTTTTTGTGTGTAAACTGTTTCCCTATCAGTTCAAGTCTAGTACAAAAATACTGAATAAATTGCACTTGCATCGCCAACACGATTAACATTCTCGAATACACAAAAGCCAAAAGCAGTTTACGTATTTTAAATACTAATGCTGCTGTATCTGCTCACAAATGTATCTATACTTGTTTGATATTCGATTGTATCTAATTTCTGTAAATTCAGCTTAGATTAGTAGTTATAGCTAGACAATGTGTTGGCTTATTGCGGTGCGAGCGCCAAACTGAGCCCATTTGACATTAGGCTTAAAGCATTTGCAGTGGGCGTGGTCGGGGTACCAGCAGCCTCCTGAAAAGAGCAGAATGTTATATTACATTATAATATTTGGACAGAAAATAACCGAGTTAATAGCAACTACACTTAGAATAAAGAATAATTTCCTGTAATATTCTGTAAGTTTTCTGCCCATACTCACAATGCTCAGAGTACGCACAATGCACGCACGTGTAGCCGGCGGCTCATCCGACTCAAGGCCCGGGGAGCTGCCACGCGAGGATACCGAACCATTGAGGAGTTTGATGCTCATATTGATGTCGTCGGAGTGATGGGTTGGCGAACTGTTCGAGAGTCGTTCATCCAGCGACAGATCATCGCGTTGCTGATCCTGCAACAGCAAGAAAATACATGAGTTTAGTTAGACTGACAGCTGGCATCTGCAACATGTTGCATGCACCTCCTTGGGGCTGCTGCAGATAGCGAATTTGATGTCCATGGAGTGTGTTTCGGTATCGCTGCCATCGTTTGCTGCCACAGCAGCAGCAGCAGCAGACGCAATGTTGTTGTCGTCGGCAGCAACATCAATGCCATTTGCTGCAGCTGTAGGCGACATGTGTCCATTCAAGTTGTTGTTGTTGTTATTGTTGCTAATTTTGTTATTGTTATTTGGCTCCTTGTTAAGTGCTGCTGACGTTGGCATGTGCTTTGTTATGTTTGCAGCCTCATCAGCAGCAGCAGCAAAGGCTGCAACAGAGACAGCAGTGGCAGCAACAGCCGTTGACGCTGACGTCGGCATCGATGTTGTCGTTGGCGTTGCAGTTGGCGTAACGATGCCATGTCCATTGGTTGCAATTGCCGTGGCATCGTTCGCATTGTTGGGGCTGGCATTGCAGTTGCCATTGTTGTTGGCGTTGCCGTTGCCGTTGCCATTGGTGGCAGTGGCAGCGACTACGGCTGTGGCAGCAACAGCAGCAGCAGCGGACTCATCGCCCAACTCGTAAATGTTAACCATGTGTGCGGCTTGTGCGTGCACCATCAAATCCCAAGGATTGGCGAACGCATCCTTGCAAACGGCGCAAAGCAATTTGGCGCTCGTTGGCGGTGTTTCTATCAGTGCGAGAGTGTGTGCGAAACATGCAAGAATTAATTAGTTATTTAAGTTGGAATTTTGTCGGCTGATATGGGCTTGAGTGTGGACTGAAGTGGGGGCCTGGCTTAGTCGCATAAATAACTCAATTTTAAATGAATTTGCAAGCAGCTGCAGGCGCAGGACATGCCGCAGACGGTCAGACAGACAGATGTTGCTGACTGCAGCAAACAAGGAATTTCCACACACAATGTGCCTTAGATAAATACAGACACACACACATACACACACACATACCCATACACACACACGTTGGACACTGAGACGAACAAACTGGCCTCGTTGTGCTGGGCAAAAAGTGTTTAACAATCATAAATTAATTGCCGACAAAAACAACAAACAGTGCCACGCCCCCCATTTGCTGACAGAAATAACTTACTTGCTGCAAATGCCACATCCTGGCACTTGCATGTGAACCTCAGCTTGCAGTAACTTTTCTTGTGGTCCAATAACTCAGACAGCTCGCTGAAGCACTCCCTGCAATTGCCGCAGATTAATGTATCCGGATTGCCTGCAACAATAACGAAGAGATCCATAAGAAAATATGGAAAACAGAGCAGAGTACGAAGGATATCTTAATGCTATTGAGTGTATAAGAAAAATAATATTTAAATAAATTCAAGAATTATAAAAATGGCTTAAATTCAAGACAGTCTTTTTATCGTTTTAAAAATGGAATAAATGCTTATGTCAACGTTTTTAATCGAAAATTATAAAATATATTAAGAGAAATATTTAACTTTCCCCTTCAACTACTTGAATGTGATATTTTAATAGGCCAAAGTTTTATCTCAGCCTGTAGCATCTGTTTTCTGGTAATAACACGACGTGGATTTCGGTTCACTCTGCTCGCTTCCTCCAGTGTCCGTTTTCTGCACTTTTTATCACTTTGATCCACTCGCGGATTCCGAGTTTCTCGCAGAGGATCACTCCTTTGCTGGCGATACCGCAACAAGTTAGCAATCGCATCGATTCTCAGATTGGGTTTCATTGCGTTGTGATGAAGTTGTGGAGGCTTCAACTCCATTGGCTGCTCCTTGGGCTGCTCCTTTGGATGCTTCTTCTTGGAGCCTTTTGCTTTTTGCTTTTTTTTCTTGCAACACGACAGTTTTTTCTTAGGCTGCGATTTCTTGGTTTCCGCATTCTTGCTGGGTTTCCTAGTGGTAGTGGTGTAACTGACAGTGGTTGATTCCTCTGGTTCTCCACAATCATCAGTTCCCTTTGCCTCCTCCAAATGCTGATTATTCCCAACACTTTCCACGAATGCTTCTCTCGTCGAAACTTTTACGGCATTAGTACCAAGTGGTTGCTGTTTCGCCTGTTGCTGCTGCTGTGCTGGCTGTGGTTGCTGTGGCTGAGGCTGCTGTTGTTGTTGTGGCTGGCCATGATTAAAATACTCGGCCAATTGCTGCAGCAGCTGCAGCTTAGCATAGCAATTGGACTCACCATCCGCTTGATTGGCTTCCAGCTGAGGTTGTGACAAGTCCACAGACTGTGACTGTGACTGTGACTGTGATAATGATGGTGACAGTGACTGCGCCTGCAGCTGCTCCATTGACTGCTGCACAGGTATTTGCGCTGCAGTCACCTGTGCAGCCAGCTGCAAATCCTGTTGCATCAACTGATCATCCTGTTTCCTCAGCTCCAACTGCAGTTCATCCAGTTTCTTATGCAGTTGATCCTTCAAATCATCACGATGCAGTTGTTTTGGATCCCCCTGTTGCTGCTGTGGTGACTTAACTTCAACTGATTGCTGTGAGCACTTCATGTTGCCAAAATTCTGCTTTACATTCGATTCGTGTGCGTTTGGTTCACCAGTGTTGCTGTAGTTTGTTGGCCTTAACTGCATGTTGTTGGCCAATAGACTACCCTTCAGCGTGAGCACACCATTCACATAGGCTGGCGGCAGTTTTTGCTGCGAATGAAATGAGGAGCTTGCATCCAACTGTGGCTGCAACTGCGTCTGGGTTTGTGCAATGCAAATGACTTGCAGTAAAATGGCAACGCAGAAAGTAGCGAGTTGAGTTTTATGAGCGCCAAGCCTTTGACCTTGACACATTTCTCATATTCAGAGATTCAAAGCGATTAATTGTCAGCATCATCGAGTGTTTTTTATGCTCTGACAAGCTAAACAACGCTAGGTGAGTTCGGTCGGGAATAAGCCTAAAATGTGTGTTGGAATTTTCTAACTTTTTAACTTACTTAATACCTTGAAAGAGGCATTTCCGACCCCATATTCTTGATCATTATTAACAGCCGTGTCGATTACGAAATCTTCGTCTGTCTGTCAAGAGCTGGAACCACCACAGCTTCCAAATTATCAGAGCTTTCGTGACAAATTTCACACATTATGTATATCGTACCATTATAACTATCCTCACCAAGTTTTATGCAAATCGCACGACATTAGCCTATAGTTATGATTACACAACTATAGCCTATAGGTTCGCTGGGACAAATCTGTCAAAAATTGATTTGTATGCAAAAACTCGCCATAGTTTGATTACCGGGTCTTTTATAGTCGACTCTGTCAACTATAGCCTTGATAACTTGTTTAATTTACTAATAGTGTCCCTTTAAAAACTTTTGTAAACTATTTTGTAACTACCTATCGATTTTTAATCTATGTAAGAACTTAGCCAAAGCAAAGCAGAAGTCAAATCGGCAGCAATTATTGCTGCTGCTGTTGGTAATGCCGTAGGTACGGAATAAATGTAGTCAATACTTACTGTAGACTTTGAATGGTCCCCAGTGTTGATGCAAACTTAATTGCTCCAGTGCCAGCTGCTGTTGTTGTTGCTGCTGCTGTTGTAGTTGTTGTTGCTGCTGTTGATGCTGATGTTGCTGCTGCTGCTGTTGCTGTTGTTGCTGCATCAATTGGCTATGCAATTGTAGCGGCTGCGGTTGCTGTGGGGACAATGCCAAAGTCAACGGTTGTAGCAAGCGACCCAACTGTTGTTGTTGCTGCTGTTGTTGTTGCTGCTGCTGTTGTTGATGTTGCTGGTGGTGGGATGGCTGTTGGGAAAAGGCACCGTACGGTTCCACAAGCGCTGTTTGATTAGCAATTATTGCTGACTTTGTATTTTGTGGCGATGTCGTTGACTGTCCAGCAATGACGCTCTTCAACTGAAAACCCGTGGCAGCAGCCACAAATTGTTGCTGTTGCTGCTGCTGTTGTTGTTGCTGATGCTGCTGCTGCTGCTGCTGTTGCTCCTGTTTGAATTGCGACCAATGAAGAGTATTGGGCGCGGCTGTAGCTGCTGTTGTAGTGGCCACTGCTGCTGCCGCATTCGACAACAGATTCTGCTGATGCAGCAACAGTTGCTGCTGTGGCAACAGATTGGCCATTGCTGCCATGGCAACAGCAGCTACTTGCTGCTGATGATGATGATGTTGCTGCTGGTGCTGATGTTGCTGCTGCGCCGCTTGCGCTTGTTGCTGCTGCTGATGATGCACCGCCGCAGCAGCTGCAGCGGCCACAGCAGCAGCATTATGATGATGCTGCCCATGTTGCTGCTGTTGCTGTTGCACAGCCGCAGCCAGACTGTTGTTGCTGGTCATCAAACGCTTGCGTTTCTTTGCACGCACTCCATTGGCACCAACCACGCCCACGCCACCACGCTGCAGTGCCGAGGAGCAGTAGCTGTCGTAGAAGTAATCCCTGTGAAAATTTCAAGTAGTGACAGCTCATTAGATGCGGTAAATGCTTTATTTGCGCTTTAATTGAAGTGTCAATGTTGCCACCACTCCCAAAAAATAGAAGAAGAAAAAAGAAACAAACAAAAGTAGAACAATTGAACAAGCGGACACGCCTGTCTGTTGCCTGTTGCCAGTTTCCTGCTGCTTATCGGCCTGGCCAACAGTCAATATTGGTTTAGGACACACTCAGTCTCTATGAAACCGTTTCAATTGTCATTTGGCAATTATGTGCGAGTTCATGGGCTTTTTGTCTGTGATTGATACAAATGCCAGACACACCAGCCATTTGTGGTCAAATATTGAGGCAGTTTTCATATCGTTTGGTGCCCAACGTGCCAGGGTTGTGGGCACCAACAATTGTGGCTTTTTTGGTCAGTTTGTGTGCGGTCAATGGGCATTTAAGTGACAAACACCAGGCCATAACCCACCTGAACAGCACACACTCCCACACACCCGCCCACACACACACACACGCACTGCTCGTTACATGTTTGCGTTTTAATTACAATCAAGTTGTCCATGCTCTACAGTGTTTACAGTAGAGCGTACCTTTTTAAAGCCTTAAAACACTTGCTTTCGGCGTCATTAAGCTTAAATTAAATATTTCCACACGAATAGCAAGACGACGGCGACGACGGCGACGACAACGCCCCAAATAAATTGTGAATGTTGCCGGCGTTCAGTTCGCTCAGTCATCATTAAGGCCGCACCAGGGACAAACAAGTGCACATGTCAGCGCCAGGACGAAGCCCAGGATATTATACCATACATTGCAGCTGTCAGTCACAGGCAGCCATTTTGTTTCTCCTTTTTTTTGTTACTCAGTTTCATATGTGTGTTGACGCAGCACTCGATTCAACACACAACTGACCCAGACACAGACACAGACACAACCACGAGACAGAAACAAAAGCAGAGACGGAGATTGAGAAAGAGAGTGGGACAGAGACAGAGATAGCGGCAAAGTGACAACTCAGGAAGTGGCAACGAAAATCGCATAGAGTTGACAGTCAAAATACTTTATGTGAGACAAAGGATACGAATACGACTACGAATACGACTACGAATGTGAATACATATTCATTCACGTCCATGTCCATGTCCATGCCCTGATGGATTGTACGCTATTTATTTATTTATTTCTGTGGCAGAGCTTTCTGGCCAAAGTTTCTGCCCGTTAAATGATATGTAAATAAACTCGAAATGAGCGTCACATGGCGCTGTTAAATTGTGCAAAAAACTTACTACTAACTGCCTAAATTAAAATATCAAGCATGAAATTGTGTTTTTCAAATTGGTTTTCCCTCAATACACTTACCAATCGTTGCCAGTTTTGCTAACATTTTGCCGTTTCCTGCCAATTTGATGTGCCTTTGGTTCGGCGACCATGTTGACATCTGTAATCAAGAAAAAAGAAAGAAAAAAACCATGAGATAAATAACTTTAATCAAGCCAAGTAGAACAATAGAAAAACTGCTTTGTGTGTAAAACTCATAATACTCTAGCTATAAACAAAAACATTCTTTTGCCTTTGAAGTGACGGCAAAGTAATGAAGACAATGGCATTTTGGGTTCCATTATTTTACGGCTTAGACTTTTTATTTTCTGTTGATTTTTCATTATGCAAATGTACTCAATGTGGAGCTCCTACTGATTAAAAGGAAACCTTCTTGTGCACTTTGTTGTGGCAACTGCATTACGATAATAATTTAATCCGACTCGCAATCATTAATCTTAATAAATAACACAACACGAAGTTTACAGCGGCAAAAGACATTGTCAGATTTTTCACAAGTTAAAAGAAGCCAAAAGACAATTGAATTTTTAAACGAAGTATAAATGCTCTACCAAAGAAATTTAATAAATAAAATCTACATAACTTTAAACACTTGTTCATAACTAAAACTTATTGAAAATTAATAAATTCTTCTTATAATTATTTCTATTTTATGTGTTTAAAACCTTTAGATTTCTCATTACTCCCCAAAAAGGAGTTTAAAGCCCGTTCCACAAGTGCCGCCCAAATTTAATTTACCAATGAAAGGGGTGTGACGGCTATTCGGTTTTTTATGTGCAGTTTTTTGTGGCAAGTTCGGGACTCGCGCTCGTTCATCATAATTCATGACAAAGTTTGAAGTGCGACGGCTGCGCCGCAGGGTGGCTAACACAAACATATAAAAAAATAGCAACGCGCCCAAAAAGACAAGCCCCCAAAAAAAGGGGGATTGAGTACGGTTGAGATTGAGGGAGTTGCTATAACTACAAATTACTGCAGAGGGGTGTGGAAACTTCTTCTTCTTTTTATTCCGCTGCTCGTTCCACTGTTGGTGTGGGAGTGAAAATGGAACTCAGAGTGAGACTGACTATAATTAAGATTAAGGATAAAAGCATAAGAAGGATTTCCAGAAGTTTTTAAGGCAATGGCCCAGCTACAGTCCGGCAGTTGAAGCAAATCGGTTTAACGTTTGCAAAGACCACATTCCACAATCCTCAATCCTCTGAGCCAAAAGTCAATGGCGCGTAGCAATGAAATATTACCGCGACCACTCAACTTGAGAGCACTGGGAGAAAGGCATAAAGTGTAGAAGTGTAGAAAGAAGAAAACTGTGTCTTGCATTATTTTTTTTCACTGACTCGTCTTTGTCTCTAATCAGTGAAATTAGCATGCCACATTTACATAAGCACAACGAGTGAAGCTTACAGCTGGAAAAAAGCTTTTTATGAGCATTGTAAAGTTTTCATTGCACGCCAACGGGGCGTATGAATATGACAAGAGTCGTATAGCGTATACGCAGCGTTGCCAGCTGCTTCTGCCTCATCGTAATCGACTATGACATAGTGCGCTAAGTGCATTAAGTTGTTCTTCACACGAGAGACACGCATGAAAGAATGCAAAGGAATCGAATCTCTACCAACTTTCAGTCAGCGCAACTCGTTGTCTGTGTCTACGTCTGACTGTATGTCCCTTTGTCTATCTTTGCCTCACTCTCGTTGCAGCTGCAAGTGACGCGCGTCGACGCCTGAAATTTCATTAAGCGTTTAAATTAAATCGACAAACAGTCAGTTGTCAGGCAGACAGGTAGACTGCCAGAATGCAGGTAGATTTCCATCCCGCACAACATTGAAATTTCATTAAAAGTATCGCAGAAGGATTTATGCTTGCCGCACTTTAAGTTTGCGGCCGTGCAACAACGACTTCCGTTGCACAAAATACGCAGACAGTCAGCAGTCGGCAGTCGACTGTGCTAAGATATGGCCACTACACATGCCAAGGGCTAGAATTGTTGCCATGTCTTCCCGAAGTAGGTATTACGGCTATAACTGCCCCACGAACCCATCTAAAAACCTTCAAGTCGTTTCGACTTGGACTTAGAGTTGTAGTTTGAGTTCTTCCTCCTTTTTTTTTTGCGTTTTTTGTTCGATTTTAGTGCTGCACTTCCGCTGTTGGCGGCCATTAACCCTTGGCGTCTCAACCACATCGAACATGCAACTGGGCGAGGGTTAAGGTCTGCAAATGTCTATGCAAAAGCAAGTCAGCTACTCAGCAAGCCAACTAACAACTTTATGCAAGTTCTATCTGGCAAAATATGCAATATGTCAGTGAAGAATTTCAAGTTCTTTGTTATCAGTTAGTAAAGTAAAGGGAAGATAGCCAAAGAAACATTTTAGATAGAGTTTAATTGTAGTAACTAATGGTCTTTGGAGTACAATTCTTGTTAGCTGTCTTAAAAGCAGGTCTTTAAAGTATTTACTGAATATTTTAAACTTTAAGCCATAAAATATGTTCCATCTGATACTACTGATACTTTAAAAAATGTAAATATTTCAGCATATGGAAAACCAGTCAACAAATATTTAATAAAAAGCTGAAAAATATTGCCAAAATTGTGCGAATAAAGAAAAAACTCTGTTGCCAGCACACTTATAGTCAGTGGTAATAGGAAAAGAAAATGAAAAAAACTCACCCAACGTCTGGCTGAGAACCGTCTTGCCATCCTCGCCGTGACAGGCGTTACGAGCATCGAATGGGTTGGTGAACTGCACAAAGGCATAGCCCTTATGCATGGAGATGCCTGCAAATGAATCAAGGGCACCAGGTGAAAAACCAAAGGCAGTCTAGTGAGTGAAAGGGGGTTGCACCATACCTGCCAGTCGGCCGTAGATCTGAAACATGCGCTCCACGTCCGTTTTGGAGCATTGAAATGTATTCAGATTGCCCACAAAGATGCGCGAGTTAACCGCCTGCGGATCCTGTGAGTTCGTCTGGTTGGACAGTTTTGACAGCTTCATTGTGGCCAACGCTGTTGCTGTCGCTGCCGATGGCAATGCGGATGCGGATGCAGCTCCGATGGCGGTTGTTGTGGACAAGGACACGGGCAACGGCGCAGCCGCGGCGCACGCTTGTCCAAAGTACAAGAAAGCAATTCTGACGGCTGTGCTGGCAACCAAGTTGCTGTTTTGTTAGTCCCTTTACCCGTTTTCCCCTGTCACCCCCTCACCCCTGGGGACTTAGACACCGCTTTGTTTATGGCTTTGGTTTGTGCGTCGCTGCAGCTTATTGCATTTGGCCGGAGGTCTGTTTTGGGCGCGGATTTTGGGCCTTGTCCTTGTCCTCGTGCTTGGTCCTTGCTCGTTGATTCTGTTCCCCTTTGGTTTTTTTTTTGTGTGCTCTGCTCTGGTCTGCTGATTTTTCAATTTTTAACGAATCCAAATCTGTGAGCGGTCGGCTTGTTGTTAAATCTGTAAAATAAGACCAAACGAACACACAGCATAAATACAAATTGACAATCATTTTTGTTGCTTTGTTTGTTTGCTTGTTTTCAATCCGTTTGCTGTTGCATTGTTGCAGTTGTTGTTGCGGCTTAAATATCATGGGGTATGGCGAGCCGTCTACGTATTTATATTTCATTTATACCAGCTCGGTTCGTTATTGTAAATTTTAATCTTATCGCAAACGCAATTAAAACGCCAAAAACTCCTTTTTAATTAAAGCTTTTTTCAAAGGTTATATAATCGTTAAAAGTTACCTCAAAAAGCATTAAGATCACTACAGAAAAATGTTATAATTTGAGATATAAAAATAAGTTTTCTTTTTAGTGTTAATAATATAAATAAATTTAAAAAATTCAGTTCAAAGAGTTTTTGTAATGCTTATTAAATTAAATTTAATTTCCACATTTTTTTAAACCACTGACTTGTATTATTCTTCGACTATTTATTGTTTAAATAAAAATCAATACTAAGTGCTTGCTGTTTGCTATTAAATATATATTTCAAGTAGACCACTTGAGTAACTTTGGTTGCACATGTGTTAAACGATATGTGACAGGGAAGTAAACTTCAAGACATGCCACAGAGTGAGAGAGGAAGGCTCTGCTGTGGCAGCAGGGGGCGTGCCAGTTGGTGCCTGGTTTGTAAGTGTGTGTGAGTGTGTGTCTCATATTTACGAGTACTCGTATGTTCGTTTGCTTTTACTTGGAACATGTTTTGTGCGTGTTATTAAATTAAATAACTTTTAAATGGCTTACACAGAAACGACAGCACACTTACAGTCAACACCTCTCAGCAAGAACAACAACAACAACAACAATGGAGGCGTTCTTCATCCTCGTGTAAAAGTGAAAAATTAAGCGTTTTTATTGCGCTTTTCGATGGCAACAACACTGCACAACACAGATCCAGGATCCAGCAACTGCTTTCTGGCAACATGTGTACTCAATGTGTGTGTGTGAGTGTTTTGCATAGCACAAAAGGCGCCGCATGAAATAAAAATAAAACAAGCAGCAATAAAAATAAAATACTCATGTTGTAGCAAATTGTTAATGTGATTTTTATGCAATAGCCAAGGGCAGCTCCCTGTCTGTGTGTGCGTGTCTATATTTATAGCATATTTATGTGTGCAACATTTGTTGTTAATTGCAATAGTCGCACCTCAAGTCATCGATCGAAATGGTTTTTAAGCCATCAGCTTTATTAAAAGGCTGTTTGCATTGTTTGCAGCGCTTTAATCAAACGCACACACTAATAGATACAGCTATACAGCTATATACAGTAGACAAGAGTTATTCATCGCATTGTGCAGCATTTATGATGAGTGAAAGGAGCTTTTATTTATTATAATAGCATTCCTGCCATCAGAGTGTGTCCTGCCTGCAGCATTCAGTCAGCCGCTTTCATTCATTCAACGCTTTCTCTATCACTTCCCATCATTCTCCCTCCATCTCTCCCTCTTCTCTTTAGCTTCCTCTACTCTTTCTTTTTCTGTTTTTATTTTTTTTTTTGGTATATCCCTCCCTTCTGTTGCTGTTGCCATTGTCGCATTGTCCTTGCAAATGAAGAAACGTCGCCGCTGGCGGCTTTGCATAACAGCTCGCAGCTTCCTTGACGTCTAACATGCCCCATTGTTGCATGCCACAATTGGAATACAGCTACATGGCTGTCTCGCATCTCGCGCCGGTTTTGGCCACAACCAAAGCCGTATTGAATATGCAACACTTTTGCTGGCCTACTTTTTTTTTGGTTTGCTGCCTGCAAAACCATTTTAATGAACTTGCCACGGCTTTAATTAAAGCCAGCAACAAGAATAGCGTCTAACGCTGACAAATTTAAGCGGCTCAAGCGTCTCCTTCCCCCGCTTCCGCTCTCCACACACCTTTCAAATACACGCTCCCTAACCCTTCTCAAGTGCCTGGCAAGTGGTTAGTTAACTCGTCGCTTAATTATAATTAACTGCACTGCTGAGCGGCAGCTTCAACTTCATCTTCCGAGTATGTGTGCGCGTGTGTGTGTGGATGGCCTTTTCTCTGTCAACATACGACTTTCCGTGGCAAGTTCAACCGCAAGAAATTGTGCAGGAAATTGTGCCGTAATTCTTTTCAACTCCCTTAACTTTTCTTTAGTACTTTACTGCCAGTCTGCAGTTGTTTTAGGCCCTGGCTGCACTTCTTTTGCCAACAGCCTGAGTACAAAAGTAAATTAAGATGCCGTTGCAAGTAAAAGTCGTCGCGAATTAACTTGAAAAGCGCCAATCCAGCAGTCCAGGCCACATGTGTGAACAAAGTAATTGAGTGTGAGATACTTTGAAAGCAGGCAGGAAGCGCATAGAAGATACTCTTCCACAACTTAAGTAAAAAATAAAATTAATTCCAAAACAATCAAATAACAATTGTTAAACGGGACGAATACTTTTAAAATTAATTTTGTAACGCGCACAAAAGTATGCTACACTTTTTGGCTAGGCCGTGAGGTAAGTATTTTGTGTGAGCTTAGATATTTTATTTAGTAAATACTCTTATTTGTATATGCTTTTACTTATAACGCCCTTCACTTCATTAGTCACAACTAAAATATAAACATATATTAACGCTTTTGAGGGCTTTGCATAAAAGTCACCGCAAACTACATAAAAAACTGTTGATGCCCTATTATTTTGAGAGCAAGTCCGTAATTACTATGCTGCCTGTTTGGCTTCCCGACCGCCAAGAAGAACGCTTAATGCGCTGCATTGTCTACGGCTTAAAGTCAACAACTTAACGGACTGTATTTTAAAGCCATTTTATTGGCTTTCGACGTGCTAAATAATGCAGCAAGCCATTAAACGAGCCAAAAAAAAAATAAAGAAAGGGAGAAGCTGTTGAAAAGCCACGAAGCGGCTGACAGCCTCCAACATTGGTTGTGTTTCAGTCGTTTTCTGGCCAGGATTATCGTGCATGTGATCAAATGTCAAAGGACACATTTCGTCACCGAGCCGTGTTGCTATTTACTGCCTACGAATATTTTTTGTTTCCTTTTCTTTATTTATATATTACTCGTTATGTGTTGATGTGTGTCAGACAACTTTTCATTTCGAATTGCTTGAGGGGGTGACTCGAGTAGTGTGTTGTGTATTTTGTGGTTAGGGTGTTTTACTCTAATAGCAGCACACAAAAAATTGAATAGACGTTCGGGGTCCATTGAAAGCTAAAAAGTCAACAAAAGCGAAGAGCGACAAATAACCCCAATTGAATGGGGATGGAGAATACACAGAGACAGAGCACAAAATATGATGATGATGATGATGATGGTAACGGTGATGATGGTAAAGGCATATGTGTGTATTGACAGAATGGCCAACAACTTTATTCATAAGCAGTCAGAAGACGGGCCAGACAGACGTGACCTCAGTAAACCAAACAGATGCTGAAACTTCTTTCTCTCTATGGCTGTATCAGCCCGTAGTTGAATGGAATTTATATATGGTCAACATTCCGAGATGACTTCACGTCTGCGAGCGATAACTCAGTTGAGTTTATAGAAGCCAAAGCGACAAGGAGTCAAGCGCCTTACGGTATGCAACATAGTTTTTAAATTCCAAGAAAAATGCTCGGCAAAAACCGAAAAATGCTCGAAACGTGTCACAAATTGTTGTTTCTCGCTTATGCCGTTAATTTATTGTAATGCGCAAAGCAATTTGCAACAAAAAAGAGGAAAAAAAAGGCATTTACAAGCGTATTAAGTGCGAACTATTTGCATAAATAACAAGAAATTAATAACAAACACACGGCGTCATGGCAGCAGCCGCATAAAAGTTAATAATTGCTGCATGTCAACAAGCGGAGAAGGGGGAGCAGGGCATTGGCGACATGTGGCATATAAATGAAAAATATATATGTATATTCAGTACTCGACGGAAAATAATGAAAACTGCAGGGAAGCAAAGTGAAATGACATTTTATCACTTGACAGTAAATGCGTTTTATTGCGATTCTCATTAAGTAAATTTAATTTGCAACAAGCTGGCAAAAAAATAATATTTAAACGAAAGAACTGTTCAAATTATCGGAATTAATTTTGCAAATAAACTGTTTCACTTTTTATTTTAAATATTATATAATCCATAGAAACTGAGTACTGAGTACTCTTTTCAACTCTTTGTAAATCTATAATAACAAAAAATATTCTATTTATAGCAATGTTTAATTTCAAACATTTATATATTTTTTAACCGATAATTATAAAACCTTTAAGTACTATTGTTATATTTTTTATGAGATTTAAACATTGCGTTTGGATTAAATCAATGAAAGCTCAGCTGAATTAAGAAGCTTTAAGAGCATATCCTTTGAATAATATCTTTCAATACTTATGGACTGCATAGTGCGGGTATTTAAATTGCTGCATTTAAGGAGATTACAGTTTTAAGAACACTCGCCTGAGTATTCGCATTACCGTTGGCAGTACCGTTAGCATTACCATTACCGTTACCAGCTCCGATTTCATTCACTTGTTTACACAGCAGTTAAAGTGTTAAATTTATTGTTGGTCAGCAGTCATGCGGCTTATATTTGTTTTCGGGTCGACATCGACAATGACTAAGAGAGAGAGAGAGAGCATAAAGAGTGGGATCGAAGGAGAGGAAGAAAGAGAGCGAACAGAAAAGAGGCATCGGTTCAGGCTGCGGTTCTTTAGTTGTGCATTCATTCATTATAGTGAAACAATGTGAGTGTTTGTGCAAGTGTGCGCTTGTGTGTGTGAGTGTGTTGATATGTCTGGTGTGGCAATAAAAATGGCGTTGCATATTTTTCAGTTTGTTATGCATTTCTCTGCCACTTTAGCAGCAACAACAATTATGAATCACACACACACCCTCTCTCTCTATCTTTCTCACACTCTCTCTGTGTCTCTTTCGCGTTATGGCCCCAGCTGTGACGCATGTGGGCGTGATATAGGTCCTTCCGGCGGGTCTTCATATGTCTGAATGTATATAAATATATTTCACTCCGCCAATTAAGAGCCAACGACTGCGACAGTAATCAAATAATTGTTGCATTTTCTGTCATATATTTCACACTGTTACTTTAATTATTTGCAGTTCTCCAATTCTTTTTTAATAACAAATAATATTGAATTGATATGACAAATTGCCAATCATAGAAGATTATGTTAACTTAGACAAGAATATCTCTGAAGAGTAGTAATTATTTAAATATTACTCAGATGCAATACAAACCTTTACTCAAAAGTTAATATGGAATGTTTTAGGTATTATTAAAGTAAAATATATATTTTTTAAATATTTATTATATTTTGCTCTTAATGTTTCTGTTAAGCAGTTTTTACTGTACACCAGCGATAAAAACATTCGTGTCTCTTGAACAATTCCATTTGCTGTTTTAATTTTTATCAATTACATTATCCACTTAATATGCAGTATTTATGTATTTAAATTTATGATAAACAACAATTTCAGCGCCTATTCAATTATCCAATTACAACACCAAAAAAATTTATAGAACAATAAAAATTAACTTAAAAATGCGTGAAATATTTTGCAAATAAGTTAAAGTTGTTATTGAATTGTTTTAAATTGGCAACTCGCCAAGCAGAATTGTCTGTGGTCCCTGTACTGAAGTGGATGGTAGATAGGTGGATGAGGCATGGCCAGGATGGCGGAAACATGCATTGCATTTTTGGCTATCGCTTTTGTGAGTCGCGGATGCGGATTTTGGTTTACGGTTTTGAATTTTCGATTTTTGTTGGCTCTCTAGTTTCGGTTTGTGGGGTTTTGGTTTAAGTTTCAGTTTCGATTTTGACTTTGGTTTCGCTGTTCCACAACTGACCACAACTAGACCGTTATTGTTTAGCCAACGCATGCATTTTTGTGGTCCATTAAAACGGCAAACGGTATAAAGATACCGTGGAAAATGTATGCAAGCGTATATGGCTGATTTTGTAAAAACAATCTCGGACCAGGTTGGCAGCTGGCAAAGAAAATTTCATGGAAACTGTGTACAAATATAGAAAACTAAAAAGACCAAAGCAAGGTCAAGTGAACGCGCGTTATAACCAAAGAGCGAGACTCTCTCGCTCTTTCTTGCTCGCGCTCACTGCCACTTTTCGATATGTGCTCTCTTTACGCTCAGAGCATAGCAACGTCATCACCATCGTTGATGACTCACTGCGCGGTGCGCCTGTTGTAAGCGACGCCACTGTTGCAACCGCTTGTGTGGGAGCGTGCGCGGCATACTTAACGTTCTCTACTGAGTACAAGTGGGCGCGAGCGAGACAACTAGTGTGTGCGCGCAGCTGTTGAGCAGTGGAAACAACAACAACGTAGAGCAAACAAAATTTTCTGTTGATCGCTCTCTGCGCTTCAGTAACAGCGTCGATTTCACAGCGTTTGGGTGTGTTTTATTTAGCTGTGCGTGAGCAAATTTCCATACGCGGGTTAAACATAAATTATTTAATTACAAACAAGTGGCAGAAAGGGCTAAACTGTAATCTACTAAATATAACGATTGTTAATCATCAGTCAAGATTAACAGCTGCAAAATAAACCATATACAAACACACATATTCGTGTTCAAGTGCCTAACTGTGTGAGAGTGTGAGCAAAAAAAAAGAATACTTGAGTTGTATAATCGCCAAAACTTGTTGAACTCGCTGCCTCCCTCACACTTGCTTAACTGCTACGACTGCGCTGCTACTGCTATCGTTGCTGCTGTGTGAGTGTAAATTAATAAACTACCTATAAAATATATACAAAGAAACTAAAGCAACAACAGCAACAAAAACTGAGACGACGACGTCATGCAGGCAATCAAATGTGTTGTTGTTGGCGACGGCGCCGTGGGTAAGACCTGCCTGCTAATCAGCTATACTACCAATGCCTTCCCGGGGGAGTACATTCCCACCGTCTTCGACAACTACTCTGCCAACGTAATGGTCGACGCGAAACCCATTAACCTGGGACTATGGGATACGGCTGGACAAGAGGATTACGATCGACTGCGTCCACTCTCTTATCCACAAACTGATGTCTTTCTCATTTGCTTCTCGCTGGTAAATCCAGCCTCATTTGAAAACGTTCGTGCCAAATGGTCTCCCGAGGTGCGTCATCATTGCAACAATGTACCCATTATTCTGGTGGGTACAAAGCTCGATTTGCGCGACGACAAGCAAACAATTGAACACCTAAAGGATAAAAAGCTAACGCCCATTACGTATCCACAAGGATTGGCCATGGCCAAGGAAATCGCATCGGTTAAATATTTGGAATGCTCGGCACTGACCCAAAAGGGCTTGAAGACGGTCTTCGATGAGGCCATACGCTCGGTGCTTTGCCCCCCGATTCGTGGTCCCAAGAAACGCAAGTGCACTCTGCTCTAGGGCGGAGAATTTGTGGTTATGAATTTGTTTCTGCAACAGCGATTAAAAGAGAGAACAAGAGCGCAAAAAGTTTGCAAAAATTAATTCGCTTTAGTTACATGTGTGTGTGTGTGTGTGTGAATGTAAGAGTAAGTGAATGCAGAAAGGCAGACAGGCAAGAGGAAAAGAGAATTACGCACGAGAGCAAAGTATTTTTATGGTCTTTTAATGCGTGATATGTGTATGAGTGTGTTTGTGTGCATGTGTGCTTGTGTGTGAGTGTGTGGGGGGGCAACGCATTAAATTTGTTAGCGCAGAGCGCGCGTTATTAGAGGGGGGCAAAGTCAATGAGTTCATTTGAATACACATACGATATATGTTTAAAACTATATACATATATCAAATATTTATACACACCATAAATGTTTATATGGGCGCACAGGCCGAAAATTGTATGACAAATGTGCTTAGAATTTCTGAGGAAATGAAAATGAAAATATAATCAACAATAAAATGCTATAATTAATTGTACATAAATCTAGATGATTTCAAAAACCTGACAAAGATAAGAAAAGCTAGAGATATAGTCTTATCGATTTGAACAAATTTATTGCACATACCTAAAAATAGACCCCACAAAATTCGCAGAAAGAAATCGTAAAGAGAATGAAACTATTTAATTGTTTTTATTATTAGATAAATAGTTATCCACAGGTGCAGAAAGTGCAATAATAAAAAACAAACTGTTAAACTAAAATATAAATGCCCTTGACTGCATTTTTTTTTGCCTTAATTGGGCGTAGTTTTAATGTTTATTTAATGATATTAATGTACACTAAATAAATAAATACTATATTAAGCAACTAAATGTGACAAAAACAAAAAAAAACGCTAATTTATGCATCGACTTTTGCCAAAATGTGCTTTTGTGTTTATATACAAATTATGTTGAATAATAAACACTCATACAATTGAAAATGTATTACAACAAAGAAAATACAATTTATTTATATATGTATGTTTATGTATTAACACATAATTTACTGTTCAAGAGTAATAATGTAATAAAAACAATAAAAAATAAAAATTGTAAATAAACGTAACAAAGCAAATTATGTGTGATTTTATGTGAGTTCTGTCGGATAATGCAAACAAAATGAAAATTTATTGGGTTAATGACAAATCTATGACAATGGAATGGCTGGAAAAAATGCAGATAAACCTCATGGGCGAAAATTGTGAGTGTCAAATAATCCATTGCATACTTTTGCGCGGAATGGAATTATATGGTATACGAGATTAACCATTTCTGGTTATTGAAACTCCGAGAAATTTGTCACAAAATGTGCGTTTCTTTTACTGTGTAAAATTAAATTTTACAGGTCTTTACATTTCAGAAATTAAATAATTTTTAAATTCATATAATTCTTCTGCATTGTTCACGACACTGTTGTTTTAATCGATTCTTTGCATTAAAATCGATAAATTGCAATTGTAGTGTATCGATTTTGAATGCGATTTTATTTTCAGATTTAAGTTTCATGTCATTTATTGTGGAACTGCAACTGCAACTGCTGCACTGTGCCTGCTGTGAAAATTTATAAACTACAAACTAACACACAAAGAAATACTGTGAGACCGACGTCATGCAGGATATGAAATGTGTTGTTGTTGGTGACAGCTCGGTAGGTAAGACCTGCCTACTAATCAGCTATACTACAAACAACTTTCCGGATTATGAGTACAATTCCGGCATTTTCCATGACTTCATCTCCAATGTTATGGTTGAAGCAAAGTCTATAACGCTGCGAATGTGGGATACATTTGGAGAGAAGGATTACGATCGTCTACGTCCAATCTCCTATCCACATACTGATGTCTTTCTCATTTGCTTCTCGCTGGTCAATCCAGCCTCATTTGAAAACGTTCGTGACAAATGGTTTCCCGAGGTGCGTCAGCATTGCAACAATGTACCCATTATTCTGGTGGGTACAAAGCTCGATTTGCGCGACAAGGAAACGATTGAGAAACTCAAGACTGAGAATCTAAGCCCTATAACGTATCCACAAGGATTGGCCATGGCCGAGGAACTCGCAGCCGTCAAGTACGTGGAGTGTTCGGCTCGAACCCAAGAGGGCGTGAGGACGGTCTTTGATGAGGCCGTACGTTCGGCGATTGGCAATCAAAATCGAAGGCGAAGGGAAGTCAAGTGCCAACTGCTTTAGTGTAGACACTTCTATAAATGTAACAATTATATCAATTATGAGTTACCACAAAGAAAAGATAAAAAATTTATTTATGTACTTGCGCTTAAATACGCAGCTTTGATTGTGATTAATTTAAATTTATTGAAATTTTCTTTTATATGATTGTTTTTAGCATTAATACATATATTGGTTAAGATAATACTATCAAGAAATAGTTTAGTGGTCAGAAAGTCGAAGAAAATATGCATGACAGTTAATTAAGTTAAGTTAATATTGCATACTTTTCGGCGGAACAGAATTTTATGCTAGAGGAAATACAATTTGGAGAATTGTGTGCAGCTTTAATCTTATCTGGTCATCGAATTTCAGGATGGTTATTACCAATATTTGTCACAAAATGTTGGTAATTACTTCCGTTGGTTCACAACGGATGTTGTGATCGACCCAATAGGCCTAATCATAAACAATATGAATTTATTTGTATGCTGACAAACCGTCAGAACTGTTGATTGATTTGCCAAATTGGGGGCGTGTGGGTGACGTCTTTCCCTTTATGACTGTCTCGCTATCTGGCTGCCTGTAGCTCGTTAGTGGACAGTGTGAATTTGACAAATAATTACGCAAAACAACCTGCTGTGCGTCTGTCTGCCACAGACAGGACAGAAATCTCTCCACTCAACCTGCGATAGAGTTGGGAGAGTTGGCCAATTTACGGCTAGATTTTGCATTTTTATAATCTTAAAAAAGTAAACAGTATTGCTGAATAATTTAATGAGCATTCAAATGTGTTGAGCTCGTAATAAAAATAATCCGATTACTTTTATTTCTCTTGAATCATTTAAGAAATACATTGCTTATCGCCCGTATGTTAAACCCTCAATACATCAATTCTCAAAGCGATTATTTAATTCGCGTTCATTTTATTGCGATACTGCAACGACTTCAGTTCTGCTACTTCCTACAATTAACACACAAAGAGACTAAAGCAACGACAACATCAACTGAAACGGCGTCATGCAGGCAATCAAATGTGTTGTTGTTGGCGATGGCGCCGTGGGTAAGACCTGCCTGCTGATCAGCTATACGACAGGTTCCTTCCCACAGAATGAGTACATTCCCACCGTTTTTGAAACCTATTCGTCCAACGTTGTTATAGACGGGAAGACCGTTCACATGGGACTTTGGGATACGGCTGGACAAGAGGAATACGAACGACTGCGTCCACTATCCTATCCAAAAACGGATGTTTTTCTCATTTGTTTCTCGCTGATTAAACCCGACTCATTTCACAACGTTCGTGACAAATGGTTTCCCGAGGTGCGTCATCATTGCTACAATGCACCTATTATTCTGGTGGGTACAAAGCTCGATCGCCGCGACGACTTAAAAACTTTGTACAGTCTCAAGCTAAAGAAAAGTAGGCCCATTACGTACGAAGAAGGATTGACTTTGGCCAACAAATTGTCAGCCGTTAAGTACTTGGAGTGTTCAGCTCTTACCCAAAAGGGAGTGAAGACGGTCTTTGAAGAAGCCATTCGTACGGCGCTACATCGCCCGCCAATTAAAACAAGAATATTCAAATGCAGTATGCTCTAAGAAAGAAATATTACACATTCAACACCTTTTTATACGTCTGTACAAATAAACTATAATAAAAGAAATAAAAATTATTTATATATGTAAATTGACCCCTAACTGTGATTGCGGTTTAGAAGGATTTATTACTATTTTCTTTGTATATATAGGATATTTTATATTTGTTAAAAAAAAGAAACAAAGGAATTCTTCAAACATTAAGTTCATCTTAATCTTTAATCTTTAGTCAGCATTTAAGAAATAGCTTCAACATGAAATTGCGTTAAGAACTAGCGCTTTTTTGACAATATAGCTTTCAAAACTAACGGACTCTTACAACACTGGATCCACAGCAAACATCCACCCTCTCATCACATCCTACACGAAAGCCATTCAATGGCAGTGACATACGTGCGATTTGGGACTGATGGATGTGCCTTCTCTTGGTTCTGCTCCTCAAACTCATTCTCATCAACGTCGTCATCATGTTTTGTCTGTGGCGCGACAAATCGCATAATTGACCCAAATTTTGTAGAATCAAGAGCTAAAACACCGATGCGGGTGTTTGAGCAAATTTCAACCGAAATCATAATCCACTATTTTGTACTTTGTACGAGTTTTAGTTGATTTAATTAGCTAAAGAACAACATAAAACAAACTAAAACATGAAATGTTTTGGCACACACACTCAATGTATTCGGGTATGCCGCTAAATTGTGTGTTTGCCGCTGACAGGTGTGGAATTTGCAGCAATTTCATGCTGTCATTTTCATGTAGCTGCAACTTGTACAATCCTATCAATTTGCAACAATCTTTCAGTGTTTAAAAATATCACGTTGCTTGTGTGATGAATAGGCAAATATTTTAAACACTACATAAATTCAGTAATATTTAATTCAGTGGTTTAAGAAAAGTTAGGGAATTTAGCATAGCATAATTTAACTTTTTTTGGCATTACTAAGTTCCCTTTAACGTTATTGGTTACACTTGTTTTAAGCTTTGTCTTTCCCCCTGCCAAAATATTTAAAGCTTAATTTCCGACATTTCAGTCACTTCTAATTAGTAATTGAATTGGCTTTAATTTGTTGCATTTTTGCTAGCCCGCTCCAGTCGTGACTGTCTCTGGTGTAAACTTGGCCAAAACGAAAATTGCAATACCATGCAAATTCATTGACAACTGTCGCATAATTATGCAACATACCAACAATTTATGCAACGTGTGCGTAAAATGAAAAGGTTACAAATTTTGTGGGCTTTACGCTGGCCGGCTTTTATTGCCGTGTCCTTCAGGACCTCTTTCAGGCAGCACACAATTCAGTAACAAGTGCACATTAGTCGCACGCGCAATTTGCCCACTTTGATTCGTTAACAATTTGGCTAAATCAATTATACGCACTGCGCACACCAAAATGCATGAAATGTTTTGCAGTTTTTGGGTAATTCAGCTTAATTGAGATTTCCACTGAGGAACACTAAACATTTTTTCAAAAAAGACCCCATCAAATATTTAAAGAAAAAATAATAATGTAATAGGAAAAATGTGTTGGGTCGCCAGTTTGAAACGCAATTTGAGGCATTTTCATAGCGCAGCCACAAATTTTCTGCAAAATGCCAATAAAATACGCTTCAACGAAAAATTCCATTTGTTGAAGGTGGAAGAAAGAGTGCTCTAAAAATATTTCACACTTCCGCCATGCCCACCAAAGGTAACAAGTAGAGGTAGTTGTGGTGTTAGGAACAAGGGGCGGGAATAAGAGAGTAGACCGTACACCTGAGCATGTTGCGCGCACGTCTGTCAGCGACGTCAACAGGATATGACAAGGTTGGCCAACCACTTGCCCAACCTTTTGCCCCACACTATAAACTTGGCTACTTGTTTCAACACACACACACACACACGTGTGCTTTCAGCGGCAACTTCCTGCCAGCTCCATTCACAAATTATGATGATGTGGCCAAAATGCCAAACATCCCGAGCACACGAATATTTCTCAGTGTTGCCAGAGTCCTCTTCACCACGGGCCAACATTAAACAGACGCCAGCCTCATACACTTGGCTATTTAAGCCAGCATGGCAATGCTATAAAGCTTGCCACTCCGAATGATCTGGCCACACTGTTCAATTATCAAGTGCTAGTTAAGTTGGCTGTAGATCTTAACATAAGATATAAAATTTCAAGCGAAATATTTTCAAATATAAATTATAATTTATTTTATTTGTACAAATTTCAAAACTTTGTACATTTTCAACTATTCAAAATTTGTTTAGGGATTTTCCACTATTTATTATATGTCTGTTTTGAGTATCAATAAACTCTAAATCAGTTATTTACAATATTAATTTTACAGAGCATCAATAACTTTCAAATACAACTCTATACGTTTACTTTTTCCTAGAAACAAACCCCAAAGAGTTTTCTGGGAATTCCAAGTTCTGCCAGCTAAATGGCTAATAACAATTTAAGAATTTATACTGAGCAAAGTTTGGCATAAACAAAACGGCGAGTTGGCAATTGATATTGATGTGAATAGTGGATTAACTTGGCTAACATGAAGCGAAACGTGGCCAATATCCGTTGAAGTCATGTCTGATTATCTTTGTCATGGCCCGTTGTGAAGGCAAAAGGATAACATGAAGTTGCGTTGCATTGCGTTAGGTTGCGTGGCGTGACGTGGCGTGGCGTAGCAAAAAATATGAGAGCATGAAAAGTCAGTGCACAAAACTGGCCAGAGGACATGGCTGGAGGAGTAATGAACTGCGGCTGGCAGACAACGACAGGCGACTTGTTTGTCCTGTCGATCGATGGAGCGCCCACTGGAGTGTATTAAAAACAAAGTCACAATGCGTTTGGCTCACTCTGTGCATGTGTGCATGTGTGTGGGTGTGTGTAACTTGTGTGTGCAACATTCACAACGTTGTCGTAGCCGTTGTTGCTGCCAAAGTCAATGAACAGCGACAGGGACAAAAGCGAACAGGCGGCTCACCAAACACAGACAGCAGGGAGAGAGGAGAGAGAGAGGTGTGTGGGTTGGGGACTCTGAAGGACTGGCTATCGTAGAGACTACGAAAGTTTGCCACAATTAGGATGCTGCATTTGCCTGCGACTCCTGTTGCAACTCTCAAAGCAATAAAAAGTTTAAAGTTGCGTTTAAAAATTCATTTCATAAATTTACAGGCGCACTAAAACTTTGATTCAAGTCTCGGGCAGCGACGGGCAACGCCGACGCGCACACCGACGCCTACGTCAGCGTTGACAGCGACACGTTTCCGCCATTTTGTTGCTGGCAACTTGTTGCGCCATTCTGTGTTTGCGTTTGAAATGTTGACAACTTTCCACATGTTCAAAATTTCCGCTGCCGACTGTTAGACGAAGCTGCCTCAAGCATTGAATGCTTGCCAGTCTGACATTCAAATCAACTGAACGAGTGTGTGTGTGTGTGTGTGTGTGTGTGCAGGTGTATAAATTACACCTATGTATATGTGTGCCTAACTGACAGTTTTTAGTTAATAATGAAAAGTGCGCTAAAAATACAAAATAAATTCTATTGAAATGGACAGCCAGCGAGACAATAATGCTCATCATCATCAACATGCTGATGACGAAGAAGATGATAATGACGTTGTGGCAGTCAACAGCAGCACTTGAAAAGCGCCGCAGGTGAGCAGCGAGCCCAACTAAAATGCACACAAAAACAATATATATTCGATATATATTCATATTCTTAATGTTTTAGCTATTTTGGGTGCCTTCGATGTCGTGGCAGATCTGCTTTGTTGTTGTAATTTTACAGTTCATATATTTTGTGGTCTTTTTGCTGCTTTAATTTAAATAAACACACATAATCATATATATATTTTTAAATATATTTATATATTTCGGTTTGTCTGTTTATAAACATTTCGCAACCGCAGCGACTTTATTTATTTTAGCATTTAAATAATTGAAATGCACCACAATAAATTGACTTGAATACACAAAGAAAAGAGAAGTCAAATTGAAACTGAAATGGGAAGTGGAAATGGAAATGGAAATGGGAAAATCAAAAGACCAAACAGATGAAATTCATTTAATTTGATTAGCAAGAATTATCTAAATACGAGTATTCGTATTCACTTCAAATAATCCAATTATTTGCTCAGTTTGTAGATTGACATTAATTGTTTAAATTGCATTCAAAATAAACAAAGTTTTAATGGTAATTTGGTAATTATTAAAATACACAAATGGCAGGCACATATATACAAATTATTTATACTAACTATATTTCTTTTTAACTTTAAAGATACAACTTATAAGCAGCCTAGACTAGCATTTAATTAATTTCTTTGCTAAAATAGTTGTAATGCTTGCCCAAGTTTCCAAAATATGTAAAAATATATTTAAATATTTGAAGACCTTTAATTATTTTTTTAAATACATGTCTTAGTTGCTAATTTATGTTTAAATACATACAATATATTTTTTTGAAGGCTTACTGCTTTAAAATTCTAAACTGTGACAATTGTGTTAAATCCCTAAGGACACTTTATCACGCCCACGCGAAGGCTTTAGGAATTGTCAAAAATTGAAGCAGCAGCTAAGTGGTTTTATTTTAAATCTTTCACGTACCCAACAATACGTAGGGGGAGAACCCCCTGCTCTCTCCGCCAACTGCAGCAGACAAATGGGAGAGGGGGGAAAAAGAGAGCGCAGAACTCGCGGCCTTATGACAACAAGTTGCTTTTAAAAACTCAACTGTCGCGACAAGTTGCACGAGAATGATTTGGTTTTGTTTTTTAGCTGTTTTGTAAATGTCACTCTTCATTTGTCAGTCGCACCCACTTGCTACTGGGTGTTGCTCCTGCTAGAAGAAGTCTCTGGCCCACTCCCTGTTCCCGTTCCCGTTCCTGTTCCTGCCCCAAACCCTGTCTGGCTCTGTGTGTGATGACTTCAAGTTGGCTTAAGTGGCTTCGTTGTCAGACTGAGTTCATTTCTCGGATTTGTACGCAGAGCATGAAATATGGCCCACAACAAATACCAAGTGCAATTTAATCTGTGCTTTAACGTTTTCCTGGCGATTTGCCCCCTCAAGCCCCTGCCCGACTCGCTGACTGACTGGCAGCCTTTGCTGGTTATTGATGGACGTTTAAATTGCAGTTGAAATTGAAAATTTCCCATCGAGGCACGCCAAACTAAGGACAACGGAGTAGTGAGAATATATACGAGTAGAACTTATAAATATTTATTATACAATACACTTTCAAGGCCTAATTTTGATTAATTTATCAATCGATTTGCCGTTGAGCCTTGACATGGAATGTCGGCGTTGAATTTATGATCCAACCTTTCGATTTACAAGCTCCGAGTACGAGTACGAGTACGAGTATCTGCTAATTATTTTGCTTCGCTTCAGTTTCTTTCACAGTTTTCTCCCGCCCCAAAGTGGCTCACACTTGAAATCAATAAACCAAAGAGACTGAAACACGTAAGCCTCCAAAAACAAAGGTCACAGTGTGCATGGAAATGGAAATGGCTAAAACAACAACTGACAATGTAGTGAGAGTATTTTTCACGCTGTTGGCAAACGGTTTCCTGACAGGAAAACATCAATCAGTTAATACTAGTGTACAAATATTTATAGGTCTTATATTAGCTACTGTATACTTTGATTGAATATGACGAGCATCGAGTCAAAAATATCTGTATTTATAAGACTTTAGATCTCGGTATAAGTAAGGGGACTTTAAATATCTTTTCGAAATGAATTTTCTGAGGAAAATAATCTGTTCTCCGTAAAGTTATAGAAATGTAAATATTGTTTGTAGCTGCATAAATTTCGCTGAATTAAATGAGGCAAAATCTAATCCAAATAAAACGGGGAATTTCTTTGTTACAAGAACTGTCAGGTGGGTAAAATAAATAAACTGATTAGTTCTAAGAATAATACTTGCTGAATACACTTATTTGTATAAATATTTATTTCCAGAGAATCCTAATAAAAATATATCACTGGGCGGTGAGCCACATAAAGCTATCCAATTTAAACATGATGTTTGAATATTTATTGATTTCTTACACCATCAAAATCAGTATTCTGTGTTGTCAATTTGATCACTTTATGGCAAACTGACACTCACTAAATAGTTAAACTCAATTGCAATTATGTCCATTTAAGCCTTCATTCTTTATTTTGCTGCTGTCTCATTGCTTGCTCTTTTTTGCAAACGGTTTTAATGCTGTTAACTGTTTTTGTACTGCTTGCCAATTAGAAGTCTTTTGACACTCAATATTCCATTGTGGGCAAGTGGAGCGTGCGGCTCTTTCTGACCTGGTCGAAAGCTGCTCTGTTTTCCTTTTGGCCTTGTCAATGGTTCGACATCTTGTTCAACTCAAACTGGCAATTTACGGTTACATTAACCCACAATACACAGCTCATAAATTAGCGAGCATCTCGGCACCTGCGAGATGCATTTCCATTTCCATTCCCATTTTGAATTTGCATTTGCAATTGCGATTGTGGCCCAAATGGATTTGATATGCTTGGAATTTTCCATCACTCACCCCCAGTCTTTCGATTGCCCTCACACCTGTTTCTTACATACACACAAATTTTTTGATTTTTCAATTTTAATAGCTGCAATTTGAAGGCAAAGATGCGGGTAATCGAGGGAAAGAGAGCAAGAGATGCCTGTTTTGGATGAAAAGTTAATACGACGGCTGCTTTGATGCTGCAAAAGCAATACAGTGAGCCCCTCAGAGGGGCAGGTTGTTGGGCGTGGCTGAGATGCTGTAACTACAAAAATATGCACAGGTAATGAGTGGATTTTCATACAGATTTTGCGTCTCTTTTCGGCGTCTTCTATTTCTGGTAATTATAGCAAGCTGTGAGGCGACGATGACAAAGCCGTTGAAATTTTTATACTTATTATCGTTACAATTTGCTGGTGCAAAAGTCTGCAAAGCAGACAACCAATATAAATTAGACAACACACATACATAAATAAACAGCGGAAGAAGCGGAAAAAGAGCGGCGCAGAAAACTTGATTAACCAAGTGACTCAATTTTCCACGAGCATCCAACTTGATGGCATATGTTGGCCCCATTTTTCACGAGATACTCGAACACAATTAAACTGCCGTTAAGCTTTTCACGCCCCAATAAACAATATATACTAGATGGCAACTCTATTTATTTGCCCAATCGTCACCTTAGCTCATGTTTTCAAGGACGAACAACTGCATGATTATGCTTGAGATTCTGGAGAATTACGCACATCAAGTTTAGAAAATATTTAAACACTAAACTACAACTGAAACGTCTGTATATTTGGCATCTTTGAGTGCATTTAGATATTTAGTGTAGCTATTTATAATTAGACACCTTACTTTGTGTTACTATGCTAATTATGTGTGCTTTCTATGTTCTGTGTTTTCTATACTTTGTATTAAAAATTAATTAAAGCAATAAAGTTCTTGTTATTATTATTATACACTGTATGTATTTTAACATGTTAATACAATCTATTATTTTTATTTTAATTGGGCACTTTATAATTTACTTAATTTGCAATATTTTCTTCCATCTTCGACGACTTTTCCTATAATTTATTGCATTACAAAACGAATTCTCTGCGACAATGAATTAAAATTTAGCAAATTGAGTTCACACATAATTATTATTATTATTCGCATGAAATGGCAATAAAAACAATTGACCGCTGTGAGGGACAATAAGAAGCAATTCGATTGTAATAAGCCACAATAAGATCGAGACACTTGAGCCAACATTTGTCAGGCCTAGCACCATTTGTTGGCCATAAAGTCATGCACGAAATGGTCAAGAGGGACAGGAACTCGTTGTACTTCTGTAACGTTTATCGACACTAACAATAACCAAAAACTAATAGCCATAAATGTGGGGATTTCGTTGCTGAAAATAGGCTGTTAACTTTGCAATACCCCCACCAAAAAACGCAGTGTGTGTTTAACAACTTGTTAACATGTTGACTGTTACAGAGTTGGCCATGTGTGTGTGTAAATCAGGCAATCGACTGTGAGCCACAAACCAAATAAACACCCTTGACATATCCCTGCAAGAGGCGGCAAATTTGCGGTTTTTTGACCATAATGTGATTTAAACAGCGGTTTGCATTTTATTCGATTACATTTCGAAAAATATAAATCAGTGCTACCACTGCCCAGTAGTAAGTGGTATTAAATGTTCAATCTACATTACTGCCAATTGTAAATCAATGCAGACTACGCTCTAGTCAATCAGTTTTATGGCACAAACAAAACAGGCATCTTGGCAGATGTTTCACACACACACACCACACTTGTACACACTTTTCACTGGAATTAACAGTTGTACATTTATTCAACACGAGTTTTAGCCGGAAAAGGCAATAAAACATAAAATAAATAGTTAAATAAATCATGCAATTGAATTTATTAACCATTATGTTGAAATACGCGGCGTATGTGTAATGTTTGATTTGTGTGCTTTATGAGCATTAAAAATAAACATTATTTTATGACTGATAACTATAAAAAAGCATAAAAATAAATTGAGTGAAAATTGTTTTTTAAATTAAACAGTTTTTACGCTGCAAATGTGATTAAATAGTTTAAGGATTTATATTAAATTATAGTGCGCATATTGCTATAAATTAAAGCTCTTTAATCACTCGAGAATTTTCTACATGCTCTGCATAATTCATAGAGTGTCATTGGAAACTGTCCCAAAAGATTGCAACATTGGTATTTGAATTTGCATTGTTGTCTCGCATTATTATGCAGTTATTTATATATTTGTGGCAAAGAACACGCTGATTTTTGTTTTGTTTTATTTTGTTTATACTTTTGCTATTGTTTTCCCTTGTAGTTTCTGATGTCGTCAAAATACTTGTACATGTTGCGTGTTGTGCCGCCGTGTGCGGTTTTAGTTTTGGGTTTTGGGTTTTGGGCCTGAAACTTTTGCCACGTAAATGATTTGTTTTGTCAATTATTTTGTTAGCCAACATGCAACAAACAGGCAGCTGAAGCAGAGCGGTTTTGCCAGGATAGTAACGCTCAGCTGATAACATCAAAACAATGAGGGATAATTTCATTTCATTTCACATTCACATTCAGCCAGCCAGCCAAGTTTTAATTGAGAGGCGTGGCCAGGCAAATTGCATTTCATAAACAATTCACGTTTATGATATGCTAACTGTTCTCCCCCCAAACCAACTCACTCCCGCTTTATGACTGATCGAAGAAACATACTTATGAAGTGCCTGTCTGTTTAAACAAGTGCGTCCAATTGCATAAATATTTATGGCATCAGACGAAATACAGAAAATCAAAGCGACTGGCGGATAGTCTGCTGATTATTTATCGTTAACAGCCAGACGAATGGTTCGGGTCTGTGACTGGGTCTGAAATTGGAATTGGATTTGCTATTGGAATTGGGTGTTATGACGCAATGGAGCACACAGAGCAAAAAAAAATACAAAAAAACAAAAAAAAACACATGTGCATTGTGTTGTTATGCTCTCAATTTAAATTTCGAAATTAATTTTAATGCACAGTTGTTATGGGGCGTTCGCGAAAAAAAAAGAAGGAAGCAATAAAAACAGAAGGAAAAGCGGCCATGTCGCAGCTCTGAACATGAACGGAGAAACAAGAAAAAAGTCCAAAATTTCTGAACAGGCAATTGAGTGATGGATGGATTGGCCATGGCACCCTCAATAACATCATGCTCAGCTCTTTTTTTTCTACTTTTTAATTTAGTTTTCCCCGATTCTTTTTTAGCTTTGCGAAATTCGTTCTGTCTTTAATTAACAGCGCTTTTTTGTGACACATTTCTGTTCAAGAATTTGGTATAGATTTTTACCTTATTGGACAATATCTGGAGCTTTCCCAAACGGATTTTATACTTAATGTTCAACACTTTTACTTGGCTATAACTTTGACAAATCTTTTTGCTGATCTTTTCAGCTTCAGTCACTTGGCGATTTCTCAATTCATTTTCTTCTATTTATTTCTTTGCGACACTAATTGCACTTTTAGACGCAACAATCGCGATAACTCAAAATAAGACACGGCACAATAAGAAGAACAACAACACAACACACACACGCACGCACACACACACACTGTGACTCAAAAATGCTTATTTGAAAAATGTTGAGAAAAATTCGAGCAAAAAACACGTCCGTGTTAGCATGCAGGCCGTTGCCAACTGACGTGATATTCAAACGGATTCGGATGCGAACCCACACAACTGCCAGCTAACGGCAAACAGCGAACAGCCGAGCGTCAGGCACGAAGGCAAAAAGCCGAAGGGCTGTCGGCTAAATCGCATTCGGTACTTGTCGGCTGCGGCAAACGATGAAGAAAAGCCGGCAAAACAAAATGTAAATAACAGAGCGGAGTGTGTGTGTGTGTGCGTGTGTTAGTGGGAGAGAGAGGAGTGCTAAGCGTAGGGTGTAGAAAGGGGTAGCCGGCTTTTGGTTACAGCTGGAGCTGAGCAGATTTTACGCTTCCACTGTACGAAATGGCCAAAGCCGACTAACGCCTAACGCAACCCAACTCAACGCAAGCCACTTCTGCCTCCCCAAGCCGCTTCACTCACCGCCAACTCAACACCACCACCGCCACCACTGTTTGCTTTGTGGCTTTTTGGGGGTTGCTTGAATGTATGTGTTTGTGTGTGTGTGTTGTTTGTATACACTTCGGCTTGGCCTGTAATTGGCGGGAAACTTTGTGGATGCCATTGATGTTGACTCAACAGAGTTTGGCAACATTTTGTGTATTTTATTTCAGTTCATTATAAAACAATTAAAAACTTAAACACACTTGTTTATGCCACAAATAATAGCAAAATGCTTAAATTGTTTAGCTGATAAAAATGCATTTTAATAACTTTTCAAAGTGTTTCAAAAGCTGTTGAAGTATTTCGACTAGCAACATTCTGGTTCGTTCATGTTGCCAACGACAAAAGATATTGCTCATGCGCCCTGTCTGCCACCTCCTCGTTCTTCTTTGTTGTTGCTTTTTTCTTCATTTCTTATTATGTGTGTGTCTCCATCGGCAACACCAGAGTACGACGAACGACCGCCTAACGCCTCCAAAGTGACAACCTTTCAGTTTTATCGCTCCTTGTGTGTTTATATATTTGTATACATCTGTGTGTGTGTGTGTGTGTTTATATGTAAATAATGTAGCAGTAAATTAGCGTGTTTGACACACTGTGGGCGTGGCCAAAAGAATGCCTGCGTTGGGCAATCTGTTTAACGTTGACTTTTGAACTTTTAAAGGCCAAAACTGGATGAATCTGCGTTATGTTTAAACAGATTTAAATGCAATTAAACAAATTCACCAAATAAAATTAAATTTAAATCAATTTTGCTGACCCTTCTGTGTGCAATTACTAAATCTTTAGCACTGCTTTTGGCACTATAAATACAGTTTACAATAAAAAAAAAAATAGCAGACAACAAATCACAAGACTCTTGGCAAATAAACAAACGGACGCGACTCTCATTGTGCTGGATAAATAAAAAAAACAAGCAAGAAAAATATAAATAGGAAAACAAAACTATGATCGACCTGTCGCGAACTCTGAAAACTCAAAACAATAGCATTTCATTGAGTCCTTATAGCAGATGCTACCCACTATCCGAAACAAGCGTCATTAAGGGCATGATCTCTCGTTTTAAGAGTGAACCAGGGCCAAACAGACAGACAAACAATTAGAGAGAAATGTCTATAGGCTTGGGTTTTCCGACATGTTGATCACAGAGTTTTCGCACCTGTACAAATCAGTTGTTATTTTTGTGGCCGCTTTTTTGGTTCATTGCCAAATTATTTAACAACTGAAATAGACAAAAGTACATAGGAACGGGTCTGTGGAGATTTCCTAAAGACGAGATACCAATTAAAAATAAATTCATGTTTCCCTTAAAAGAAACTAAATATCTGAACCGCATAATTTAAAACTTCGATACTTTGGAATTATTTTAATAATTTTAATTTTTGTAAATTCTGTATGCTCACTTTAAACAAACAGCTGTCCATTTGTCTGTTGACATTATACCCTCTCCATAGCCTGAGTTTACTGGGTATAAACTAAATAGTCTTCATTGGGCAAGCGTTCATGCGTAAAAGCAAATAATTTTTTATGCACGTTCTCAAGAATTTATTTAGTTCGTTTTAATTGTTGTTGTTGTATTTCTTCACTTGTTTGCCGGTGCAACTAATTACATTATGCTTGGTTCACAAAAAACGACAGCACGCATACACACACACACACACCTGGCGTGCTGCCAACGTCCAATCAGGAGTACTAGAAGTAGCTCAAATCCAAATCCAAATCCAGACCATATATCACTTCAATTTACGGCACCAACTAGTGCAATTTTCGTTTAATTTAATAAATATATATATTTTCATTTAATTTGCATTTTATTCTGCTACTTAGTTGGCACTTTAATATGGCTGTGACGTCACGGCCAGACACTGAGACCGTGTCTGTCTGGGCCCTCTGCCAGTTGTTGTTATTTTTAATGTTTCATTATTTTTTGCGCAAATTTATGTCGAGAGAATTGGTGGTAATTCAGTAGCCTATATTTCATAGCACCGCAGAGCAAAATGCCATGGCATTTTTAAGACTTAATTGTTACAATTATAAATTATAATTGTTGATAGCAACTATGATTTATTGAGGTCTGAATTTATGTAAAAATTAAAATTTAATATTTACTTGTCGCGAAATTAAGTGCCAGCAAGCAATACCATCAATTTTGTTAAATAACTTGTTTAAAACTCAATTTGGTAGTCTCCAAGGCAAAGCACGCAAATGCTGCGACTGATTAACCAGCGTGCAATAGGCGTCATCAATCAGTTTTTCCTATAAAAACACAAAAACAAGAAAGGAATTATGTGGATGTATAGATTAAGTTACTTTAAAAATACTTACGCCTTCCTCGTTGCACAAATGCATAACGCCCGTGGAGTACAATTGCAAAGGTTTTTGCTTTTCAGGAACGCGAACCTTTTTCAAGACCTCCAAGGCCTTGCCCACAAATTCGGTTGATAGATTTGAGTTTATATGTAGACGCTGCAGCTTCAGGCAAGATCTAAGCACATTCAAACACTCCTTAGAGCCGGCAGCTGAACGTCCTAGCATTATATAAAGACCCTCCAATTCGGTAAGATCCGTCAACAGATCTATGCATCTGGCATCATCGAATGCACAGCGTAATTCCTTCAAGGATGTCAGTTGGATTAATTTACTGGTCTCATCGAAGTCTAAGTTACTGAATAGTATTAAGCTTTCTAGTTTAGATTCTGCCTTCTTGGAGGCAAATGCATCAAAGAGTTCAGTCAGCTTTGCACACGGAGAAGTCGAATTTGTGCTTTTTATGATTATTTTGCGGAGTTTTGGCAGTTCCGCAAGTTGTGCATAAGATTTGTGACTAGCAAACATCGGAAAGGCAATTTCTTCCAGATTTTGACAATGGGGCACAATGTCGGCCAGTTCTCCTACCACTTCTCTTAGCCACAAAACTCGTAGATTTGTGTTTGACTTGCACAACTCAACCAAATCCTCTGCAGCTATTTTGCTATCAATGGAGACCTTTTCCAGGCATTTCATGCGGTTCAAACTGCAAGCTGTGTATCTAAAAAGATTAAAAAAAAAATGTTTAGCCTTTTGTTTAGAAAATTTAATATTTGAATACTCACTTGTCCGTCTTGTTGCTAAAGCTAACACTTTTTATGTTGGGAAGAAACTCTATAGCATTTAGAGCCTTCTCGATCAGTTGTTGACGTGGTGCGTTCCCTTTTGTGTTCAATCTACCCAACAAACTTCCCTCGCTGATTGCTATATACTCCAGACTCTCCATTTCTCTAATCTGAGTGCAGAGATCGTCAATGGAAAGCTGCGATTCCCCATCGACTTGTTGTATATCCAAATACAGTCTCTTAATAATATCACGGAGTATACACAGCAGTTCTAGCTCCCATTTTATAGTTTCCGGATCCGTATCGTTGGTACGTTTGATTCTAAAATCGGGATAGAGCACCGGTGCCCAATCTCTAAGAACTTCACGGAATCGAGCACAAGATTGAGCGAATCGCACATGATCTTCAAGATCGTGATATCTTAGCACACTGCCCAGACAATAATCATTTAAATCCAATATATTTAAAGCCATTTTACACACGAATGAAAAGCGTTTTCTTTGCCGATTTTCACTATCCAGAGAGCTTAGTCATTCATTTGTTTTCAGCGATAAACAATCAAAAACATGACTAATAGTTTGACGCTGTTCGGCAAAACAAAAAAAAGACAGCTGATTACAGACTGTATTTTTCAGCACTAGTACGCTGTGTTAAGCAACACTTATTTTTTAAGATGTTTTATCGATATTCATGATCGATTTGCGATAGCCCAATAGACTGTTAGTTATTTGAAAGTACATTGCTACCCAAATTTTTATATTTGAAATATAATTATAAGTTTAATATAATGATTTGTGTTATTTAAGACAGTAGAGAAATCAAAAGCTGTCGATTGCTCATAAAGCAGGTAGATTGCGTGTTGCCAGATCGTTTAAAATAGTTAAAAGTGACTCTACACTAATAGTGCATTAGTAAGAAGAGCACAGCGTACAAGCCAAGGAGAATCTGAGATCCCTTGTCGAACTATGCTCAACTAAGCTTGCCTAAGTAAGAAGAGCACAACGTACAAGCTATAAAAAAGCATGCATATTTAAATGCGTATGATAGAGCTGCCGAGATAGTTGACACCAATTGCATGTGCTGTGCTTGTATGTGTGTATTATGTTATGATTGCATATGTAAAAAGAGTACAGAGTATAGAACAGATTTCTGTAATCTGAGCTTACGTATGTAAGAAGAGCACAGACGGAATCAAACGCCTAGGCTGTGCTTGTAAGTATGTGTGTGATCAACTGCGTTAGAAGAGCACAAACTACAAGCTAAGGAGAGATTGCCTGTCAATTAAACGTGCCTTAGTTAGAAGAGCACAGAGTCGCAGTATTTTTCCTTGAACGAATTAAATAAATTCTAATAGTTTTCTTTCTTATTTAACGTCAGCCAACTTAATTCCCCAATGGTTCACGACTTTAATCGACCTTAATGAAAATGCATTTTTTTATAACAAGACCGCATGAAATATACACATCGAATTGCCTCGGAAATATCACTTACGAGAGTCATTCAAAATAATTGCATAATGAATAGGCAAGCCGGATGTGCGAGACTGGGATCGCTTGCCGGATCGGGAAAGGGGATTTGGCATTATGCAAGGAGGATATGCGTGCGGTTAATCAGGCCGATTAATCTACGCAAGTTTCTTATAAGACTCGAGCACTCAGTCTCATTGCCGTTTTGTTGTTGATGGTAATGTTAATTTGTACAGCGAGCGAGAGAAGCATCGGTTGGAGGCCAGGCAAATGGAAACAGGTCCCTGACAGAGGTCTGCAATTAATTTACTTTGGCAGGACATGCAAGCGAACACACGCTGAGCACGCTGCGCAGTCCTTAGACTGAGTGACTTGTCCTGTCAACTGGGTAGTTTGGGTGACTTGAATTGCTGGTGGCTCATTACCATTGCGGCATTGTCATATGAATGAATGTCTTTGGCTTTGCCTTTGCCTTTGGACTGGCCCAACCAGGCCGCATGACAAGCTAAAAGCGACATTTAATTGGCACTGGGAATTCGCCAGACCAAGCAAAAAGTATGACAAACAGAGTACAAAACAGTGTGACGACTCATAAACTGAATCCTGTGGTGTGGCTCACAGTGGGAGATTTTTGATTGACATGCGGTAAGTGCAGTGGTAAAAATACTTAGCCCAGTACAAGTTAAATATTTGCTTAACGAACTCAAAAGATGGCAAATCATTATGGCTAAAGTTCATTTAAGAGCTGTCTGTCGTAGCCAAGTTTTACTGTCCGTGTGTACGTGCTATTTTGATGGTAACTGATCTATATTGAGACTTTCTGTTGAGTCAACCGAACGGAAGTGATTCCGACATGTAGCGAATCACGAGCTGCCTTGCGGCATTATTAAAATGTATTTTTGATCATTAAGTGAATAATGCAATTTCAACAGCCTATTATTAGATGGCATAATTGGCCAGGTGTGCAACAATAGCTAGGAAAATAGAAAAAAAAATAATTTAGAAACCCAAAAATGAAATGAAAAAAACTTTTTGCAGCAGCTCAAGGAATTTACACATTCATTCGGAATTTTTAAGTAAATTTGCGGCTGAGAGAATGCCATTTATAGAGGGCCCATAAAAGGCAACTGCCGCATACGTGAAGCTAAACAACCGTAAAATATATGCAACCACCTCAACACCACTCTACCCACCTCTACCACTCTCCCCATTCACCCAACTCTCGCCCTCTTTGGCAACGCGCACGCACGCACGGCAAAGACAATTAGTGAAAAGCAAGCGCACGTTTGCTTTTACCTTCTCTACTATGGGGTGCTGAAAGGGGTGGGGCACCGAGTGAATAGGGCTGGGGGAAGATTAAGAGTAAGGGGAGTGGTGTGGGGTTGCCACTTGCTCATCCCTGTTGTGGCTTCGTGACTTTTGGCTCGCGACGTGGATCCATTTGGCTTTTTACAATTCAACTTCAGCTTTGACTTTGGCTTCAAATGCTTTTTCACACATGAGCATTTTTTGCTTCTTTTTATATTTAACATTTTTTTATTTGCCAGCTTTTTGTTTGTTCAAAATGAAATAAGGTGCGGCAGCGACCATAAAGCCAAATTAAATAAAGTCAAATGAAAGAGGGGAAAACTCATGCATTGCATAGAGTAAACGGCGCAAGGACTCGTATCCTTGTCTTTCATTTCGCGTAAACATTCTTTTTTGTAAACTGAATACGCAAATGTTTCTCAAATGTTGTGTGTAATTCGCCATTTGGGTTTGCTTTTCATATCGCATTTATGCCGGAGACCTAATTAAATGCACAGCTTTTGGGAAACGACGACGACGACGACAAAGGCAATGACAGCGCTGAGGAGGCTTTAAGAGGTAATTGCGGAGTTGTGAGATCTCTTTAAAGTGACAGCGGGTACTCTGAAATGTCTAAAAGGTAACCAGGTAATAGAATTGAGTGTAAATATATTTTGATATTTAAATATACTTGATAACTTCAATTGATCAGTTTCACTTTACTAAAATTTCGTCAAGTTTAAAGCGGTTTATTATTTTGACTATAGCTTTAACTCTTAATTAAATATAAAATTACAACTATTATTTAATTTAAATACTTTGATTTCTTTGTTAACTTAAAATTAATCCGACTTTCGCCTTGAAATTTTTAGAATTTTCGAAACATTGTCAGACTTTATACGATTTTTATAAGAATACCAATTTGATTACAGTCTGGACTCTATTTTAATTATACATTCCAATTTTAATTGTATATAATTTTTTTTTTTATTTCTTCATTTTTAAAATATTTTCCATACTTACCCCTTGATATATTATTTAAAGAAAAATTAATAGAAAATACTCTAAACATTTAAATTATAATAAAAATGTTTGCCTAAACCTTAAGCCACAAAATCTGCCTTAAGAACAACTCTTATGAAATTATCTTAATCCCGAAATGAGCTTAACGGCAATCATTGAGCTAATGCCCATATATTATGGGCATTACGAAAGCAACACACGCCATTGCCACATCGTAGATGTTGTGAATGTATTTTGACCAAGAAAAGTTATGGTAGCTGACTTAAATTAATGAATTCAGAGCGAGGCCACAAAGTGACTGCTAGCCACATACCACACACACACACACACACACACGCAGCTCACAGCAACCACAACTCAGATACTCAACCACAATTGAGGCAGTGGTGCAGCTTTAACTTACACTAATCGAATTAGTGAAATTAATTTTTGATGATATTGAAATTAGTTGCAGGCACAAAAGTTTTGTTAGTGAGATGCGAGTAACTACAAAATACTTTTAGTTGTCAGGTAGATTCCTATATATCCTTCCAGTGGAGCTGGGGACTGGGGAGCGGAAGACATGGGTGCATAAATTTACTTTGACAGTGGCAAGCGGCACGTTTGACATTCCCCATCTGGAGGGGGGTATGTCACTAGTATTCGATATATATTTTTTGGGGGTTGACTGTCGATTTTCATTGTGGTTGCAATGCCACTTGCCGCTTGCCGCTTGGCACTTGAATGTGGCATCGAGCTACATTATTAATGACTTTTCGACATGTGTGTCAGGTTCGCTAAGTTTTGTTGAAAAGCAATTTTATTTACTTTTTGTCGATTTGTGCTTATAAATTACTAGCAACGTCTGATAAGCGTAAATGTCGTCTTATTATTTATTACACATGTGTGTGTGTGTGTGTATTGCAAATTAAATGCCAAAAATGTTGAATATTTAATGTGAGTAGCACTTAAAGTTTTGCACACAAAAAAACAGCTCACGTGAGTTAAAATTAAAGCTAAAAGTCTTCTGCCACAGTGTCCTTGTCCTTGGCTCCACAACACAGACCATGTGATAGAGATAGCTAGAGTGTGTGTGAAAGAGAGCGCAAGTGTTTGCATGTCAGCAAGTAATAAGCACAAGGGCCATAATAGTTTTGCCAGTTATTCCTCTTTTTATTTTATATATACATACTATATATACAAGTATTTTGGCTAAAATGCAGCCGCGATTACTTGGCGAAAAACTTGGGAGTCCGTGAAACCCAGACAACGTGGCTTCCACTTTGGCTCTGACTCCGGCAACGTCTTCTAGCCAGGCCATAAATGTTGGACATTAACGGGTAATTTTCTTGCAATTTTGTAGTCGTTAGCGTTTTGTGGCAAGGACGGCGACGACAACGACGAGAACATGGACAAAAAAGGAGACGCAGCCAAAGAATTTAATTTTCACAACATTTTTGAGGCCGCATAAATTTTGCAGCTAATCATGAGTCAAATTCCACACAAATTTCAGCACTTTAAAAATGTTGGACAAACGAAAAGCAGAAAAAGTGCATATCTGGTGTATATGATAAGGGGAAAAGCACGGCAAATTGAAATGGAAATCCATTAGCGACGGACAAATTTGTAATTTCCGTTCTTTAATAAAACTTTCGCACACTCACACGCAACGCAGTCAAACAGAAACGGAAACAAAACACACACACACACGCACAGCTGGACACATGCTATGAGTGTGTGTGTGTGTGAGTGGGAGCGAGTGTCCACTTTGAGGTGTGTTCGGTCAGGTAATTTCATTTACCTTACTCATTTAGCACTTTTTTCTACCAACTGTGGGCGGGTTCGGTCATTTTCCGCCGTTTGCATGATAAAAATCACAAACACACTCCTTGAATTTTCACAGCACGCGATGTTAAATGATTATCCTTGAACCCCCAAAAAAAAAAACAAATAAAATAAAATAGAAAAATAAAACACATCTGACTTGTGTCTGTTCGTGTTTATCTGGAACACCCATAAATGAAGGTGCTGTCCTTTGACTTTTGCTTCTTGCCAAAAAAAAAAACGTTGTGGCACATAAATTTTGATGTGCTATTATCGTAGGAACTTTTAATTTGTCTTACACATGCATCCCTTGGATTTAAAGTGGACACTGGACACAGGACTGCTTCAAACCGTCCCCAATTGTAGTGTGGTCACATCATCAACATGGATTTATAATGAAATTCCATAAGTGTAGAGACAGACAGACAACTGGCAATCAAAATCAACACCCTGAAATATGCTCACATTTGTCAGCGGACCCACAAAATTGAACGTGTGGCATAAATTATTAAAGTTTGGCACTACAAAATGCACACAGTACGAGTAGAGAGCCAAAAAGCGTATAAAGAACGAAGGGAGACTTATGGGTTTGAACTGGATTAACTTTAAAATCTGTAAGTTAAACTGGAACAATCACAGCTTATTAAATTAAATTAATGAAAGTATTGACTAAAATGATTTACAAATAGAAAAGCATCTGAACAATCAGAACTAGTTAGGTTTTACTACTAAATGTATGTATACAACTGTAGTAGTTTAAACATCATATACTTACATATATACTTATTTTACCTTTCTGTAGTTTTTCATAAAAATTCTATTTTTGGTTTTTAAGATCATCAGAAATTTGTAGATGTGTCGCCTATAACACAAATATTTTTACAAAATTGCTTAATTTCCTGCTGATAGCCTACAGTTTTCAGCAAACACATACATTAACCAGGCTTACATGGCTTTTAACTTGGCTTAAGCCCATAAATGTTTCCACACAAGCTGTTTTTACCCCTCCTAACCTAAGTTCTTAATTCCATTATACGTATGTTATTTCAGTTATATTTTAAGCTGCCCTCGCATTAGTTATTCCCACACACACCCTCACACACAATCAGAGCTCTCTCTTTCCAGCCAGAGGCCACTTGGGTGTATGTCAAAAATCAACGCCAGTTAAAACGTGAGTCGTCTGTCTGCCAAACTCTGTCTTATGTTGTGTCTGTTTAGTCCTGTTGGTCCTGTTCTTCCTGTTGGTACTGTTGCCAATACTCTCGGGTTGCCCCACACTGCCCCTTAAGCATTGTTTAATTTACATTTATCCGCACGCTTAGCCTACCGGGCAAGTTCATTTGCAGGTGTCTCTACCGGTGTGTTATGCTTGTGTGCGTTCCACTGTATGTGTGTGTCCCTTAGGTGCCCACACGCAGACACAGGAACAGGAAGCTACTGACACCGTACAAAATGTTAAACACTTGCCAACATTTTGCTTAAAACTTTTACTTCCTCTCTGTTTCCAACTGGCTCTGTCTCTGTCTCTGTCTATCTCTTTCTCTGTTTCTCTGTCTTTCTCATTCTGTTTTATCTAGAAGTAGCTTTGCTTTCTATTTGCGGCTGCAGCTCCCACAAAAAGTCACAAGGCACAATGCAGTTAAACCAACACAAACAAGCAAACAAATGACAAAAAGGACTACATGATACCCTTTAAATGTCATGAAATATATAGTCTGATCATTTTTAAATAAGCTATATTTCTCCACATTTAGTAGCTTAAAACAGTTTTAACTTTTGTTTAATTTAACTGATCTTAAGGAGTTTAAGATATAAATTATATATCAAGGCAGTTTTTATATAGGTAGCAAAGCACAACACCGCTTCTCTCTACAAATAAAGGGTATTACAATGAAAAAGGTAAACGGG